>JAQPPZ010003564.1:0-1239242 GCA_028583015.1 Wollemia nobilis | reverse complement strand
CCTTACATTTCAGAAGTCTAGTTTGGTCAGTATACAACTTTTGATAAGTCTACTAGGGTGTTTGAGTCTCATGGAAAACCTCAAAAATTTCTCTAATAGCAACAAAATACCAAATATCACAAACCATCAAAAATAAAAGTCATTCAATCATCAAATTGCAAAGTATCGAATCCGTGATACATCATTACATTGAGCACAAAGTTTTCAAGATATAGGATAGATACCGGATGGATATCAGAAATGATATTTAGATGACCACTGACTATATTGTGCATATCTTTCAAATTGCAAAAGGAATATAGAGTGACATATTATATCATTCGCATCATACCACTTCATATCATTGCATTTCATATATGGGTGATTAATTGATTAAATTCTTGTAATGAGGATTTTCAATTACATTCATGATTTTTACACATTCTGTGGTGTCGTCCATTAGATTTTTAAACACATATCACATTCATTCCTTATGTTTTAAGTGATTAAAGCATACAGGTTCATTTACATTAGATTACCATCATGTAAATAATGCATTACATATATTGCACCAACATATCGTGACATCATCATAAATTAAATGCATACAATAAAGCAAAATTAAATATGCATTTAAAAGTAAACATCACATCCATATGCATCCATCATAAATAGCACATCTAAGCATCTAGATCATTGCATATCATCATCATCATAAATTAAAATAGCTATCTAGTGCATGTCATCCATACATCACATCATATAAGCATAGCATCAATATGAACATCTGCATCCATGTGCATAACATAAACATAAAATCAAAAATAAACAAGTACACATAATGAGCCAAAATGATCAATCTCATATATATATGTGTGTGTGTGTGTGTGTGTGTGTGTGTGTCCAAAAAGGAGTACATCAAGGGTATATCAAAATACTCATAGGCTACAACTGTGTAGGTCCTCGACCTTACACTCAAAAATAGTACAATAAGTATCTCTAAGATCTATACTAAATAGGGCCTGTACCCCTAGTCTGTGAGGCACCTCCATCACCTCTACCATCCCTGTGAGTCCTCTATGAGCTAGCACCATGAGTGCTCGAAGACCTATGAGTCCTCTCAGTCCTGTGTGTCCTATGGCTAGAGCTGGTGGTAAGCCCTGTCTCTCCTGGTCCTAGGATCGGCTTATGGGTCCCTATAGTGTGGGTGTCCTCTGGTACCTCCCCACCTATCAATCTGATGTGGCCCTCTAGCTGGGAGATGTGAGCTACATACATTGTATCTCACTCGTTACCCTCCTCCATGAGGGAATGAAGCCTCTTGATCTCTACCATGGGGTCATGACCTACTGGTAGTAAATAATATGGTGCTATAGAGGTGCCATGATAGCCTATGTAGTAGAGGCCCCATCATACCTCAGGTCCCTCTTAGTTGTTGTCCTCTCCTGTACCTGTACTACCTATCACTATGAGCTAGCTTCACCTCTAGAGTGGTGATAGATGTATCCCGCTACAAAATTTGAGTCTGTAATCACCCAACCTCTAGGAACTAGTAACTACCCAATCTCACTATCAGGAGGTACCTCACCCTCCTCAGCTATGTCCTCCTCTACCTCAACCTGAGGAGCCTCCCCTGTGGTGGCCTCTATGCCCCATCTACCCTCGGTATGTTGGTGCATGTTGCACCCATCTAGATCAGCCTCTGCTCTATCATCTATCTGATCAAGGGGCCCCTCTCCCTACCACTGTAGAAGTGACCACCAAGTGTCATACTCTATGGTGGTGCCAGCCCTATCCATGCTCGACTCTTAGAAGTCATCATCCTCATCCCCTAGCGGTGTCGGCTGGACCCATGGTAGATCTCTCTCTAGTACTAGGTGCTTGTAGATAATAGGAAGCATCAAAATATCTTGAACAATACCAAACTAGTGTAGGATGCGTGAGTAGTACTGGTACTCATGAATCTCGACCTTGTGGTCGAGTAACCACCTATCCCTCCTTGCCTGGCGTAGCCTCTCACCAGCCTCCTACCATGGGGGCAATCCATGTATGAGTGCCACTCTATATCATCCACTCGAAGTTGTGTAAATCTAGCAATGTAGTGGTCTAGGTCCCCAATGTGAGACCTACTTCGAAACCCCTCCTCCTCATGAGGCTAGCATGTCGTATAGCACTAGCATGTAGTAAGGAATAGTAGTAATGATGAGTGGTAGGTCTGTAGGTCACTCGATCTGAATGTGCTACTAGCCCCAGATCTGAAGTAGTAGGCTGTAGCTAATATCGACCTGACTCCTATGGGTAACCTGATATAACTCATGATATAGTTGAGCTAATAGTGTGCTCCCCCAAGCTAAGAGCAAAGGCTATCATGTAGAACTCTAAGTAACTCTCTTGATGATGGCTAGGAGGTTCTAGGGGATCCTCATGCCCGAGGAGTCTGGAAGCACAATCTGAATGACTAAGTGCATGAAGATGGCCTCTCGAACTGAGAAGATGCCCTTCTCCTACCAATATCCGACATGGATGCCTCCATGATCAATCCTGGTCTGAGCATCCTCACTATGCCCATCGAAGATGGCATCAAAAATAGCTCCTCTACTGGTGAATGGAGTGGAGGTGATGGGCTCCCCATCGATCAAGATCCTGAAGATCCGGTAGACATCCTCCAATGTCATAGTCATTTCACCTATGGGTAGGTGAAATGTGTTGGTCTATGCATCCCAACATCGGGCCAACGCAGTCATGTATGCTTGGTCTACCCTGATCATGGGTAGATCAAGCATGTATCCGAAGCCAACCACATCGAACCACTCTCGCTCCTGGTCAGTGAGCTATCTATGGAGGGTGCGAAGGAGATCCGGCTCCCTGGCTCTAGAGGTCAACTTCTGAAAAGAAGTAATGCATAAGGGAAAAGGTGACTAAAAATAACTAAAAATAGTTAAAAATGACCTAAAAATGTCAAACAAATCTAAAAATTGCTAAAAATACAAAAACATGCTAAAAAGTGATCAAAAATTCAAAAAAAAAATGCATTTAGAAGTGCAATAAATGGCATTAATTGCAATAAAAATAAAAAATAAATAAAATTGAAATTTTTTCAAAAGTTTCGGAACCGTGGGTCAAATCTGCGGTCCGCATGTCGGTCAAAATTTGACCGTTGGGATTTGAATCCCATCGTGGTTGACAACTGTGGTCCCCAATATAACAATTGGGAGCCACGTCTGCCAGCTACGGTCTAGGAATGTAACCCTTTTAGGGTCACTTCCTAGCCTGGCACCCAAAAAATTAAAACCCTAATCTAGCCTAAACTAATGTGAGGTTCTTTACCAGTAGTTTAGTGAAGTTAATTTGACCCATTACTTAATGTGGTTCATTTTAAGTTGGTAAGGAGTGCGAGGACTCGGTTTTGAGTTACCTTTCCCGCACCGATGCCTCTATTGGATGAAGGTTGCATAGGGTCTACCATCGGGATGTGTGTGAGGTCGTAGGTAGTTGTTTTAGCAGTATTTCATGTCAATTTTGCTTCCTCACCTCTCAGAGCTCTCCAGTTGCAATCACTTTCAAGGAATAATAATGAAATTTTCAAATGGGAAAAATTTATATACTTTTCTTAATTTTGACGGACCATAGCTGATAATCATGGTCCTAAAATTAGGGTTTTCCGATCGTAGCTCTAAGTCGTGGTTCCCAAATTTGATATTTCTAACTATTGCTCGTGTGCATGGTTTGCAACTAGCATTAAATGCACCAAAATCCCATCGTGGGAAGGTTTTAAATGATAAATTAATGATTCCTAATGGATCAGAATCTCAATAAGAGCAATCAATTTAACAAATTTGGTGATTTTCAAGCACTAGGATCAATTAAAAACTCAAAAAGTCAAAAAAATTATTAAACAAGTCAAAAGCCAAATGCACCTCGTATTCAGTTATTTACCCTAGACACTTGGTGGTTGTAGTGACTGACGCTCCATGCAATCCGATGAGATGAGTAAATAACCATAAGGACATTTGGGGTAAAATTGTCATCGTTGATTTGATATGCTTCTTTTCAATCTCGAAGAAGGCCTTCGAGGTTGGACCGCTCCATGGGAATGAGGCGTTTCATGTCATTTCTCCTATGACATATTTTTAGCAGATCATCGATAAATTGATTCAACATAAATCTAATTGGAATTGTATTATTTTGATTCCCTAAGAAGGCTATTGCAGCCCGACCGCTCCATGGGATAGAAATGTGCAATTACTATTAACAGTTGCAATCATAAGTTGAACTAAGCCTAGTCAAGTAATTAAATGCTAAATTCTAAGTTTTTTCAGATCATTCATAATGGTCAAGCGACCTCATCACTTCATTCAATTTTCATTACCCTCATCGACTCATCGCTTGAGGGGGTAGTCATACTTTCATAATCATAATCAAAATCAATAGAAGATCCCTTGATCGTAGATCCCTTGATCTTGTCAAAATTGCGTTCATCCTTGCGAATCATTGTCAATAACTATCATAAGCTTACCCCTTTGCTTGGGGTAAATAGCATATATGATAGTTTATTTGTAGCTCTCCTCCTTTCGGTTATATAGGCCTAACTCCTATTGTAGCACCAAAGCTACCCGAATGCCTGATGATGAGTGCAAACTTTTTCAAATTTAAGCCTTTCACCTGAGTTGGAAGCAATGATTCTAGGATGCACATCCTTTTGCAGGACCTAGGGCATCTAATGTTGATCAGATCAATGATCATCATGCAACCTTCGACATCATTTTAGGTGGTGTATTTTTTCTCACGCATTGTTCAATCTCACAATGCATCTCAAAAGGGGCATCTGTAGACACCTAAAATGCGTCATGTCGATGGTGACTACTCATATGGGACATGCTACAAGACCATATGGAAGATCTTGGATAGATTCCAAGATAGAGCAATGGTTTTAACCACTCAATTTGGGCTCCTTGGCCTAATCATCTCAAACCACTATTGAGACCTATGGTCTACAGTCTAAACCACTACTGACACCCATGGTTCATAGTCTAGGCCACAACTGTCACTCATGGTCTAGAACTAAAGTTCAGTTGGCCTTCATCCGAGCCAAATCAGTTTGAATGACCATTTGTTCTAGAAGAAGGTAGTTGAAGGATGAAATATTCTAGAGGCTTCCAATCCAACTGTCCCAACCACCTCTTCTTGATCTTGGCTTCTCCATGAAGCCACCCCTAGCCCTTGGGTAATCCTATAAGTACCCCTTAAAATTAGGGTAAAATATAAAAGTGTGCATTGGAGATTAAAGCAATGAAGCCCTATCAGATTGTAGACTCACCTGAGTGTACTGAGAGATTTTTGTTGCCATTCATTTGCCAATTCATCAAGCATCATGTCAATTTGTGTCATGGATGCCCTAAGGAGCTAGAATGCCAAGAAATACAAATTCGGGCAAATGAAGGCCCAATTGTGCAATTCAATCACCAAACCAGTCATAGGACATCAAGGCGACCCTTGATCATCAATTTGACAAGGAGGATCAAGCCCACAACCTTGGATTTGGAGGGCAAAACTACTTTGTTGCTCACCGTGACTGACAACCACGGTGTACAGTGCAGACCACTCATTTGAGCTACGTGGTTTGCAATCGGTGAAAGATCTCCTTACTATTCTTTTTGCATTGTATTTCACTAGGTTAGATTAAGCATCTTAGTGGTTTATTTAGCATTTTAGAGACTCTGACTGATAGAATTAGGGTTTTCATCAAGTTTACTTCATTATGGCAAATAGGACATAATTAGCTCATTTTCATGTTATCATGCTTCATTTCATGCAATCAATCCACTAGATAGATAGTTGTACTTTCCAGTTATATGTTTCAATTAATATTTTCAAGTATTGCATAGGCTTAACATGCTTTATTCATTTTCTTGATTTTATTAGTGTTATGGCATCTTTATGTTCATATTCCTTAAAGGGCCTCATCATGAGAGGTTGCCTATGCTTTTAATGCTTTTATGTTGTTTCTTGACCGTAGGAAAGCAGATTCAAAGGAGATTCAACCATCCAATTCCTTCCTCAACGTGGAGAAGAGGGTCAACTCCACCCTAGAGCAGTTCGTGTCACCCCGAAGGGCCTAAAACTCACATTTACCCTTAAGAGGGAACATTGCTTTTTCCTACTGTAATAAGAGTATCAAAATGGTATCCCTAAGAGGGATGTAACTTGTTGGTCATCAGATCCGCCTAGGTAAGGATTTTGAGGTAAATGGATGTATGCGCCCTAGACCTGGACCAACATTGAAAGGCCGAAGGGAAGAGATGCCCCTCGTGCCAATCTCTGGAGAAAGGTCGGCTCCTATGCTAAACTACTTGGGTGTTTGAAGACAAGAGTGCAGGAAAGAGATAAAAGGAGTAGGGTTAGAGAAATAAATAAAAAGGGTAGGGTTAGAGAAATAAATAAAAAGGGTTAAGGGAAGAGAGATTGATGATTTGAGGTGGGAGAGAACAGGAAGCACGATCACTAACAGACAACTTGAATAGCAGCAAGGAACACCAAGAGTAAAATGAAAGAAACGTAGTATCAACCTTCCTATGTATCCTCCCGAACGAGTTTCAGGACACTGTCCCCGATCGCACACCGGACGCAGAGTTCAGCATCTCAGTTTACAAACGAGGAGAGATAGAAGAATCAAGCAAGGCAGGCAGCATAAAAGAAAGTCAATAAGATGTTTTTCAACTCCTATGTATCCTTTCGAACGAGTTTCAGGACACTGTCCCCGATCGCACACCGGACGCAGAGTTCAACATCCAACATACAAACGAGGAGAGATAGAAGAATCAAGCACAGAAGGCAGCATAAAAGAGAAGAATTGAGCTCAAAGTCTCTTAGTATTAATCGTAGGACATCAAGTTACAACAGACTTTCTAGCAGATAGTTCCCCCACGCTTTTCCATTACAATGCCTGGTTTTTATAGAGGACCCGGGCCTCCGAATCATAATTACATAGCGAAGAAGAGTACGCCCTCGAGCCCCGAGAATCGGCTCCCCGAGGCTCTCGTGATCGAGCTTTCAAATCTGTTACCAAAAATGGCAACTGCAACCGGGTCAACCATGGAAAGGTGCATTGATGAGCCGTCTAGACGTCCTTGGTCTCCGGGTGCGGTGCTCGAGTGGCCGCCATGCTCGTCGAGCTCTCCATCATGGCTTGATACTTCATTTTTGATTGCCAAAAATGAGCAACGGGCTTGCTGGGCACGAAAAATTGCATTTATGAGGCACTTGATCGCCTCGAGAAAATACCCGGCTTGGAAAGCATGCTCGTGAAGTGCTTCGCTAAGTCTTCATCCACCACTTCGCTTCACAATGGTTCTAGGCCGAAGCAAAAACTCCTCTTTGATATGTACTTCACAAAATTGAGCTTCACAAAACTACTTCGCTAATTAAATTCCTTCGCTGATGTCTTCGAGAAAAGCTTCGCTGCGATCCTCTTCAAAATTGTGGTTCGGGAAGATTTCGGCCGAAGCAGATGTTTCATTCTCTATGACCTCCGTCACTTTGGGTGAAAGCTTAGCCGAAGCAAATGCTTCGCAATGACTCTCGCCGAAGTAAAAATGGTTCGCTGATTTCCTGGCCAAAGTGACTGATGGAAATACTTCGGATGCGAAGTAGTTTCCTTGCCTTCTCCTTTGCATTTTTCTTCGGCACATTGCTTCACAAAAAATCCACCCGAAGTAGTATTGAAAATGCTTCGGGTGCGAAGCTCTCTTTTCTTCTGAACACCGCTTCGCTCATTTTTGCCCGAAGTAGCTACTGGAAGCGCTTCGGGTGCGAAGTAGTTTCATTCTCTTTGCCTTGTGTTTTGCTTCGGCGAAAACTACTTCGCAAAACTTTTACCCGAAGTAGTGCTGGAAATACTTCGGGTGCGAAGCTGTTTTTATTCTCCTTCGGCGAAGCTCTTTTCTCTAGCTTGTTTGCCAGCGAAGTTCTTTCTTTTCTACTTTATGTACAAAGGGGTGGCATTGGAAGCCAAAATTGCTGCAACTTTTCAAAATAAAAACAACAAAGCAAAAACTTTACACAATACTGTACAAAATTTGTTTCCTTTTTCTACCCCTTAAGGAATGTGACAAAATTGTCAACATTCTTGGCGGCTCGCGGGGCAACGAGCTCGTCTCGGTGGGAGAACCCTTCAATTCTGATCCATTGGGCTAGAGTCTCTCCCCGATCCTTCTCCTCCTTCTTCTGGGAGTGCTTCTGTAGCTGGTTCTTGTTCTCCTTCTTCTTCGACTCCCTCTTCATCTTCGGCTTCCTCCCCTGGAGCTACTTCTTCTAGAGCGGCTTCCTGCGTCGGCGAAGGGGCAAGACGCTCATGAATTTTCCTCATGGTTCGGCGAACCTGGGACCAGGCACTCTTCGAGAAAGGTTCCAGATCTTGTAGTGCCTTGATCAACACTCAGAACCGATCGATTTGCCCGATGTCTGCATGTTGGGCTCTAGTATACAGGTCATTTAGGGAGGCCGCGATCTTGCAGTATCTCAGGAGGTAGTCTATGATCTGCTTTTTTGTAATGGGCTCCACCCATCCGTCTATCTCCGAGACGTCGCCTTCAAACTGAAGCCATGTTGGCTTAATCTCTTCTTTGGACAGGAGATGCCCGTCGTCATCTGTGAAACTTGGGAAGCCCATGGAAGAGAGATCTTGAAAATAGCTCATTGATGTGCGTTGTTCATTCTCAAAAATATCCAGGAGATCTTTTGCCTTTTTCATTTTTTTCACCTTGGAGAAGAAAGCGCGTACTGTGGCTCGGGCTGTAGACCAGTCCCTAGCTGTTCGGCTCATCGCAGGGACCTGCAAGTCTTGATACTTGGCGCTCTGTACATCGAAAGCTAGTTTGAGTCGGCTTCTAGCTTTCTGGGTGATCTCTTCGATGATTGGCCCTCCTTCGGCAGCGGCATCCCGGGCTTCCATAATGTAGGCCAAAATTGAAAGAGCGCTGGAGGCCCGAGATCTGAAGTTTTTGAGCAAATGCGAGCGAATCTCCTTGATTCTGCTTCTGTCACATAGCCCTAGGCCCTCCTTCTCGTACAGTTGGTTCTGCATCTGCAAAAATTTTCCTTCGAGCTCTTTTGCCCTCAGTTCATTCTCGGCCTGTCTCTGTGCTCGATTTTTGGCTGTACATTCCAGTTGGTTTATTTGCAATTTTAGGGCATGTGCCTCTTTCCTCATCAACTTGCATTGCTCTTCGACATCCGCTAGCTTGGACCTAACTCTTGCCAGCTCTTCCTCTAGCTTAATATTCGCGCTCTCTGCTTCGAATCTATGCTGATTTGCAATGTTTGCGTGCGCTCGAAAGGTCTCGACCCCTACATGCATAGACAAAGATTCATTGTCTATGTTCAGGTGCTCTAGGTCCTTGGTTTTCTCCTGATAATCATAATCTGCTGGGGTCATTTCATCCAGAGGCTTCTGGACCCTAGGGACCTTCTTCACTTTGTGCAATTTTCTTGCCTCCAGGTCAAAGACTGCACATTTCTCGACTTGGGCCAGAGAGCGCCCTCTTTTCTTCCTAGCCTCCTTTAGCATCTTCTCTGTGTTTTGTCGGGCCTGAAGTAGCTTTTCAGCTAGAGGACGTTCCTTTATTATGGACAGCTTGGATTCAAATGAGGCTGGATCTCCAGCCGAAGGGGTAAACAAATATAAGGGGTTGACGGGGAATGCCTCACCAGAAGGTTCGGCAACAGGTGTAGCGGGGGCCTCGGCTAGCGGGACAACACCGTGTATGATGGGAACCTGGGTCTCGGGGTTCGGCATTGAGATATTGACTTTGCCCTGGCTGAGAATGGCAGGGTCGATGGCATGGGCGGGCGAAGGTGTTTTAACAGGTTTGTCTTGGCCGGGTGACTTGGGTGGAATGGGGTTAGGCAGAGAAACAGGCAATGCTTGGAGAGATGATTGGCCTTGTAGGGGGGAAAAGGGTTGATGATGACCCTCAACCGAGACCATGGTGGACGCGTCAGAGATCGAGGCGAAAGGGAGAGAGTGCATACCTACGTGCCCTCCTGGCAAAGCGGCCATAGTAACTTCTTGCGTGATCGGCTCTTGGCCTTTTTGGGCCTCGGCACCTTCGACCTCCAAGACTTCTACCTCAGGATCCTCTTCCTATGGGAGGAGTTCCTCCACATTGATAACGTCTACGTCTGGGACCATCTCGGCATTTGGTGGCACATTTGCTTCGGCCGAGACTGGCACAGGTTGTTCGGCAGGCAGACTCGGATGCCCTGTACGGGATCGCTTTGGACAGGGTGAGGGCGCTTGTACTTGCTCCGGCCTTTTCCTCTTCTTCCTTTCCAATGGCTGCTCTGATTCTTTGGCACTTGTATCCTCAGATGGTACTTGCGTTAATACCCTTGGCGCAGCTTCAGCTTTCTTCTGTACTCCCGAGGCATCGTCAGTCTTCCCTGGACTTTCGCCCGATCCTGGGGTAGCTGGAGGGACGAAATCGATGAAGGATATGGGCTTCCAAGATCCAACCTTAGTTTCGTAGACGATCGCGAAGTCCCTATCCATTGTCAAGAGTCCATAGGAATTCATCTTTCGGCGATGGACTCTCATTATCCACCATTCCCTCCGTTGTTCCTCATCCCAGTTCTTCAATTCTTCCTTCAGATCATCCTTGGCCTTCTTCCAGAATGTGGAGTCTGGGGTTGGAAATGGGTATTGATCAGGATCGAACTCTAATTCCATGGGATAGAAGTCATGCCAGGGAGGCAATGTTCTCATTTTTTCTAAATGCCACTCTAGATCCCTCCCGTTGGGATTGTTTCTCTGCTCCATTATTTCGGGATGGGGGCAGACATGAAAATTTTTACATTTTAAGTGATTTTTCATCACCCCTATGGGATCATAATACCACCTTTGAGGAATCTGGAGCAGGCCAAAATTAGCCAGTTTTTCCTCCAGGAAAATGTTCTGCTTCAAGGCGAAGACTTCAATCACCCCCATCCTAAAGGGGAAGTCGCAGGTAGGAGCCCACTTCCGGCCATGGCCGTAGATTTCATTGGTTGCGTCGCTCTGCCGAGCGACTTCCAGCGTGAATTGGTACTCGAATGGGAAAACAGGCAGCAGGAAGGGCTTTCCCATGAAGCCGAACAGGCGTATCACAAGCCCCTGTGTAAGTTGAAAAATATCCCCCTTTTTTGCCTGCACCACCCTGTCTCTCAGACTGAGGGGCACCCGAGGGCTGGACCCTATCAACAATTGCATGGCGGGTCCCAAGAATTGTTGATTGAAAGAATAATAAGACTCTGACCTCAATAGGAGGCGAGTCCACTGGTATATAGGCAAAGGATTTCCATCCTTGCCACTTGGTGTAATTGCAACATGGGGAAAATTCTTATGTGTATGATAAAAGAAAAGCCATACCAGAAAAGAACATGGGTGCGAAGTGCTGCTCCGCTCCAGAAGTCTTCATCGTGGTAAGCCACGTGTGCAGGTTTCGGGCCACCCATTCTGGCCAGTCGAAGAAGACTGGGTTGGTGTTCGGCCTCGAAGCATCGGGGGCATAAAACTCCCCTCTGGAAATACATTCGGCCAGGGACACCTGCCAAGGGTGCACCGAAGCGTCGGTTGATAGGCCCGCCACCCATGCGATGATGGAAAAAATATCTGTGTTCTTGAAGGCTTCCAAGGGTAGGGGCATTTGAGGCAGCTTGCCTGAAGGGAGCCCGCTTTTGAGATTTTCTCGGAGGAATTGCAGCACGTAGTTGTTCGAGGTAAACTTCTCCGTTTGTTCGCTCAAAATGACGCTGCGAACCGTGTACCCCTTAGGAGGCCCTTGCTGCGGCGCAAAAGCTGCTTGCACATCCTCCTTCAAGATAGAGAACAACTTGTGACCGACGGCATTCAGTACTTGCCTGGAAGCTGGTTGATAGTTCTGTGCGATGGCGTAAATCAGCTCAGGGCAATGGTGCACAGGAGGAGTCAGATACCAATAAATTTGGGAGTAATACGCGGTGGCCCTCTTGTTGTCAGTCGAGAGCCTGCTCCTCATAAATTCGATAGTGTACCTGAGCTCGGCCACGCTTCTTGAGAGTTCTGTATCTTTAATTTTCTCCCACCTGTCAACTGGTGGCTCAACAAGTTGTTCCTCTTCAGATTCTTCTCTTTCTTCCACAACTTGCTTCTCTGGGTGGGTGTTCGGGTTGGCCCTCTTGGGTCTCTACCTTTTCTCCTCCGAACCTTTCATTTTTTCAGGCACTGTCATCTCTGGCTCCTTTCCTTTCTGCGTAGAACTTTTCTTTCCCATGTTGTATGGTTATGGCAGCAACACCAGTAGCGCAGACTGTTTCGGCGTCAGGGAGCTTCTCGACGAGTGGCAGCAGAATTCGTGGACAAGCAGTGCTCTTTCAATTTTGCACTTTCAAATAACCTTTTCTTTGCTAAAGCCTACCCTTTATAGCCTTAAGGGGCAACTACCCCTATTTATGGTTCTTGCCATAATTAAACCTATGCTAGTGGCCTAGGAAATTGCTGCACCATCCGATTGGCTATCCAACGGCATCGCATGCGGGGTTACGCACCGTAATGATTACACCTTGCATTGGAAGCACATCTTGCACTCGGGTGTGAGCTTTAACTAAATTGCCTCGGGACATGCCCCGCCACCTTCGCCTTAAATTCGTATGCTTCGAGCTCTTTTCAAGGTGGTAGTCGACACATTTCCTGAGACGTGCTTTAAATGCTCCCGTTCTGTACATTATTGGTTCGGCAAAGTTTGGGGTCGGACTTGGAAATGCTTCATGGTGAACCTCTTCTTCGGGCTGATCTTCCGCGTTTCGGGCCCGAGGTACTTATCCTTTGCCGTGCTTTGCAAGGACTACCTACCGAAGCTTGTGCTTCGAAAAATTGCTTCGCAAGATTTCTACCCGAAGTGGTTGCTGGAAATGCTTCGGGTGCGAAGCTCTTTCGTGCCTTTGTTTGAACTTTGGTTCGGCCCTTTACTTCCTCGCAACTGCTTCATTGGGTAAAAATCCTCGAAGGAGATTCTGAATTTTTTTTTTTTAAACCCTTGCGTAATGTGACAAGACTTGTCAGCATTATTGACGGCTCGTAGGGCAATGAGCTCGTTTGGATGGGAGAACCTTTAGCCTTGATCTATTGGGCCAGAGGCACCTCCAGACCCTTCTCCTCTCACTCCTTCTGGGAACGCTTCTACATCTGGTTCTCCCTCTTCTTCTGCTTCTTGAGACACATTCAATGGATTTCGGCTGAATTCTTGTGTCTCACCCCTTGGGATACAAAAAGGGCACAAAAAGGTGCCTTCCTCATTCTCAGGCCTTCTCGCTTGCGACTGCTCTCCTTGGACTACCTCCTGATGGAGATTGCAAGCAGCCACATTGTTCATTGTTGGGTCAAAGCTTGCATATTCCCATTGTTGTTCTTGGGCAAAATTTGTTCCTTGAGCTCCGAATGACTGCATCTCAAACCTATGCTCAATACGAGGAGTCTGCCATGATGAATACTGCGCAGGATGGCCAGGAGCAGTGAATAGTGATGGGCTTTCTCCCCACTGCCACTTTCCAGATAGGAACAAGAGTTGTTCTGCCCGTATTGCTTCCTCAAATATCTGAGGAAATCTTCGTTCACCAGATTGTAGTAAGAGAAGGCGTATGTCCGGGTGAAAGGCACGAACATAGAAGAGGTGAGCTTGGGCATGCGTCGGTCGGATTTCCACTGGAATATCCTTCCAACTTCTACAAAATTGGACATTGAAGTCCGTGATGCTCTCTAGAGGTGCTCTTATGATAGCGAACAGATCCATCAAAAGCTAGGAGGGATCTTGAGAGCCGTCGAATGTCTTGATCAATGCTTCTGCTAAATCGCTCCACGAGCAGATGCTTTCATTTTCAAGTAATCTGAACCACTGCATCGCTTCTCCCTCCAGAGACATGACCAGAAGTCTCACCATGACATCTTCATGGATTATGTTGTGGAGGTTCGCCAATGCAGCAACATCTTCAAGGTGCCTTTGGGCCATTCCTTTAGTGCCATCATATTTAGCCAATGTATGCAAGGCTCCTCTAGGAATCTTATGATAACCCTGAAGGTTCAGAGGGGAACGGGCATTCCAACTAGGATAACGTGCTTCTGCCATTATGGCAGTGGCCTTGATTTTTTGGGATGTTTTCTTTCAGCTCAAAAGGCGTCTACAATGAAGGAATCTAGGTTTTCAGCTCAGTTAGAATAGCCAGGTGATTTTGACAGATGGAGGCAAGCCAGAGATTCACCAACTCGGACTTCCTTAAAACATGGGGACTTTTGCCATGAAGGCACAGGTTTAGGTACTGGTCTTTACGACTTAGATATTTTCGGGTAAACAGAGTCGCCAGATGCTAAAAGTCTTTTGGTAATGAGAGCATCGATCCTCACTACCACTAATCAGGTGAGACTGATCGGGTCACACCGGGAACTGGTTAGAACTATTGGCCCCGGTGAAGATGGGTTTGAGATTTGTGATATGGGACCTTGACTGGTTATGGATTCTTCTAGGACAGATACAGTCGGTCCCACCGGGCGTGCCAAAAACTGTTGGTCATCAGATCCACCTAGGTAAGGATTTTGAGGTATATGGATGTATGCGCCCTAGACCTGGACCAACATTGAAAGGCCGAAGGGAAGAGATGCCCCTCGTGCCAATCTCCGGAGAAAGGCCGGCTCCTATGCTAAACTACTTGGGTGTTTGAAGACAAGAGTGCAGGAAAGAGATAAAAGGAGTAGGGTTAGAGAAATAAATAAAAAGGGTTAAGGGAAGAGAGATTGATGATTTGAGGTGGGAGAGAACAGGAAGCACGATCACTAACAGATAACTTGAATAGCAACAAGGAACACCAAGAGTAAAATGAAAGAAACGTAGTATCAACCTTCCTATGTATCCTCCCGAACGAGTTTCAGGACACTGTCCCCGATCGCACACCGGACGCAGAGTTCAGCATCTCAGTTTACAAATGAGGAGAGATAGAAGAATCAAGCAAGGCAGGCAGCATAAAAGAAAGTCAACAAGATGTTTTTCAACTCCTATGTATCCTTTCGAACGAGTTTCAGGACACTATCCCCGATCGCACACCGGACGCAGAGTTCAGCATCCAACATACAAACGAGGAGAGATAGAAGAATCAAGCACAAAAGGCAGCATAAAAGAGAAGAATTGAGCTCAAAGTCTCTTAGTATTAATCGCAGGACATCAAGTTACAACATCTTTCTAGCAGATAGTTCCCCCCCCTTTTCCATTACAATGCCTAGGTTTTTATAGAGGACCCGGGCCTCTGAATCATAATTACATAGCGAAGAAGAGTACGCCCTCGAGCCCTGAGAATCGGCTCCCCGAGGCTCTCGTGATCGAGCTTTCAAATCTATTACCAAAAATGGCAACTGCAACCGGGTCAACCATGGAAAGGTGCATTGATGAGCCGTCTAGACGTCCTTGGTCTCTGGGTGCGGTGCTCGAGTGGCCGCCATGCTCGTCGGGCTCTCCATCATGGCTTGATACTTCATTTTTGATTGCCAAAAATGAGCAACGGGCTTGCTGGGCACGAAAAATCGCATTTATGAGGCACTTGATCGCCTCGGGAAAATACCCGGCTTGGAAAGCGTGCCTGTGAAGCGCTTCGCTAAGTCTTCATCCACCACTTCGCTTCGCAATGGTTCTGGGCCGAAGCAAAAACTCCTCTTTGATATGTACTTCACAAAATTGAGCTTCGCAAAACTGCTTCGCTGATTAAATTCCTTCGCTGATGTCTTCGAGAAAAGCTTCACTGCGATCCTCTTCAAAATTGTGGTTCGGGAGGATTTCGGCCGAAGCAGATGTTTCATTCTCTATGACCTCCGTCACTTCGGGTGAAAGCTTAGCCGAAGCAAATGCTTCGCAATGACTTTCGCCGAAGTAAAAATGGTTCGCTGATTTTCTGGCCGAAGTGACTGATGGAAATACTTCGGATGCGAAGTAGTTTCCTTGCCTTCTCCTTTGCATTTCTTCTTCGGCACATTGCTTCGCGAAAAACTCCACCCAAAGTAGTATTGAAAATGCTTCGGGTGCGAAGCTCTCTTTTCCTCTGAACACCGCTTCGCTCAATTTTCGCCCGAAGTAGCTGCTGGAAGCGCTTCGGGTGCGAAGTAGTTTCATTCTCTTTGCCTTGTGTTTTGCTTCGACGAAAACTACTTCACAAAACTTTTACCCGAAGTAGTGCTGGAAATACTTTGGGTGCGAAGCTGTTTCTATTCTCCTTCGGCGAAGCTCTTTTCTCTAGCTTGTTTGCCAGTGAAGTTCTTTCTTCTACTTTTATGTACAAAGGGGTGGCATTGGAAGCCAAAATTGCTGCAACTTTTCAAAATAAAAACAACAAAGCAAAAACTTTACATAATACTGTACAAAATTTGTTTCCTTTTTCTACCCCTTAAGGAATGTGACAAAATTGTCAATAGTAACTGTGGCCGATATTGGCTTCTTTATAATGGAATAAAAGTGTTTTTCTTCTTCCCATTTGTTTTCAATTTCACATGTGTCCATTTTGTTTCTTTTATATCATTTATTTAGTAGGAATCATAGGCATGAGGCCATTTTTGTGGTCACACAAGAGTCAGTTTCAATGATCAGTGCAAAAGTAAGGATGTCAATAGTCAGTTTCAGTAAGCAGTACAAGAGAAATATTGTTTCTAGGTCTAAGAGAAATAATATTATAATATCTCTTATTATAATATTCAAGGTGGTCAGATAAGGTCTAAAGGAGCAATAGGAAGGTCCAATAAAAATTATAATATAATATTTTATTATAATATTAAAGGTCTAATGTTAAGACCTAAAGTTACTAAATTAATTATAATAAATTCATTATAAATTAATTTATAATTTAATTTAATTAACCCTAAGGTTAGGGTTATAAGGGCAAAAGGTTTAATTTAAAGTGCCAAGGTCAAAATTATTTTTCACCTCTATCGACGTCCAAATGGAGATGGCACAATGGTATAAATACCATGTGCATTTGGTTGACTAAGTCCTTACCTTCGATAGAAGAACATTGAGTGCCTACGAATTTCCATGATCTACGTGCAAGAAAAATATTAATTTTTATTTGTTTTCAGTGGCCATCGAAGGGATAAAATAAGGGGGGCTTAAATCCTTATTGCCAATCTGGTGGTTCGGCTAGTGGTAAGTGGTTGTGTATTGAAGCACTAATAGGTGGGATATACCGCGATCGAATCCTGATGGTAGGCCTGGGAGTGTTTTGCTAGCGCTTTTTGGTTTTGGTGCTCAGCATGTGAGTCAAAATGCACAAGTTGCTTTTGACTACCAACATGAGCGCCTAGCTCACGTGGTAGTTGGGCTATTGCTAGGGCACTAGTGGTAGCACAGCGGGGGATCGAATTATAGTAAGGGTAATAGAGGTATTTAATTTTTTAATTAAATTTGGCTCCTAAGGTTTTTAATGTGGCATGATTTTTTGAGTTAAAGGGAGGTATAAGGTGTTTTATTAAGGTTTATTTTTGCCAATTAATTTGAGATCTAGGGTTTTGAGTAGTGGTTAAGAGTGTGGATATTATAAGGTGTAATTAAGATTTAATACTTTGTATGGTAAAATATTTTTAGGAAATATTTGAATGAAATTTTGATAAGGTTCTTGCTACCTAACCTTTGAGATTGGCAAAGAGGTTGATTATGATTGAGATAGGTTTTGAGGTTAATTATTCATCAAACAAAAGTTATGGGCATATCATCCTTGTGAGTGAAATATTATTGGGTTGGATGTTGTGAATGCTAAGTTGGAGTGAAAAGGTTTGTTTGATAATTGTTGAGTAATTTTTCACATGCATTTTTGGTGAATGTTTGTGAATATAATTGAGTGGGAGATTGAGAACTATCTTTAACTATGGATTGTGCAATGTCATGAGTATCATTGTTATATGAGATTATTTGATAAACATTGTTGGAAATATTGGAGTAAGCTTTCATATGCTTGACTAGGGTTTGTGAAAGATCATGAGTATCATTGTTATGTGAATCTGGAATCATCTTGAGTCAAGGTTTGAGTTCCATTGTGTGAGTTATTGAAAGCATTGTGAAACACTTATCTAGGGTTCATAAGCAAGTTGTGTCTCATTAAGTGATTGGTTGAGTGGATTTGATTGAGCATATTTGATTGGAAGTGTTGAAGTGATAGTTCAAGTTTTGTGAAACAAATTGTTCTTTATTATTAATTGATTTGAAAAAAGAGAAAGTGATTGAAAGTGATTGAGTGTGAAAATATTGAGTCTCTTACCATTCTCTATATTTTTCTATGGTTAAACAAATTTTTGAGTGAATTTTTTTTATGAGATTGAAGAGGTTTTTTGGAAGATATTAAGTTGAGTTTTGTGAGTATTTTGTGAGTGTGAAACATATAGAGTCTCTAACCATTCTCTATATGTTTATAAGATCAAATAAAATTTTAAGTGAAATTTTTTTATGTGATTGAAGAGGTTTTCTATGATATATTGAGTTGAGTTGAATAAGCTTTTATTAAATCTAGTGGACAGATTTGAGTAAGTTCAAGAGTGGACTTTAGGACAGATTTAAGCAAGATTTTGTGAAAGCTTGTGAGCATATTTGAAGTAAGTCCTAGAGTGGACTTAAGTACTGAGTTGAGTAAGATTTTGTTAAATCTTACGATGCAGGTGTGATGTAAGTCTTGGTGAAGACTTGAGAGTAGTTTGAGCAAGTTCTTGAGAGGACTTTAGGACAGATTTGAGGCAAGTCTTTGAGAAGACTTGAGAGTAGAGTTGATTGATTGATTTGTTCAAACCTTGATTTAAGGTTTGGGACAAATATTTTAGATTTGATTTTTAATTAGATCAAGCTTTGTGTTAAAGCTTGAGAAAATATTTGAGGACATATTTTGGTGTAGATTTAAGGGTAGATTTGTGCTAGACCAAAGATAAAGTTTGAGTAGATTTGTGCTAGACAAAAGGACTATGTTTAGTACATATTTTAGATAGATATTGAGAATATTTGTGCTAGATATAAGGGTTGTGTTTAGTTTATATTTGAGATAAATATTGAGAATATTTGTGCTAGATTGGAGGACTATGTTTAGTGTAGATTTGAGATAAATATTGAAAATATTTGTGCTAGACCAAAGGACTTTGTTTAGTGTAGATTTAAGACAAAGATGAGAGTAAAATTTGGAGGTGACAGAGGAGAGGACAGTAGTTTCCAATGGATAGAGATCCATTAGATAGGGTAGTGAGTGCAGAGATATTCTGAGTGAGGATAGAGTCTTCTGTGGAGAGAGATCCACAAGCCAGTGTAGTGGAGGCAGTAGTCTTCTAAAGGATCACCAACCAGAGTAGAGGATGAGTTTTCTTGTGGATAGAGATCCATGAACCATATGAGGGGATTGGTGTCTCCTATAGATAGAGATACACAAACTTCGTTAGAGAATTGGTGTTTCCTTTTGATAGAGGTCCATAAACATTGTAAAAGGGAAGGATTCCCAAGATATTTGTTGAGAAACTTTAGTGAAATATTTTCTCTGTGGACATAGCCCACATTAGGTGAACCATGTTAAATTGGTGTCTCTATTGTATGTGGTGATTTGTACATTTCTTTGATTATTGTTGTTGATATTGCCATTGATATATTGCATAATATTATTTGGGAAGGAAAAGTAAAAGTGGTATTATACTGTTCACCCCCCTCTCAGTATAAGCTTGTGTTCTTCAATTGGTATTAGAGCGAGTTCCTTCGAAAGACTTTAATAGCTTGAATGAAAAGCTCACAAGAACACAGATGGATTCTCAGAATGGATCTTCAAGGAATTCAGCACCATTGTTCGATGGGAAATATTATGCACTTTGGATTATGAGAATGAAGATTCACCTAATGGCACTTGGAAATTAAATATGGCAAGCACTTGAGGATGGATACATACCACCATCTACTCTACCTACAGATAAATATGGTAAGCTCCTACAACTAAATAATTCAAAGGCAATGAATGGAATTTTAAAGGGTTTGCATGAAATAAAGTTTATAAAGGTTATGTATTGCACATCAACAAAGGAAACTTGGGATAAGTTGAAAGGTATATATGAGAGGAAAAAATGTCAAAAGGGTAAAATTACAAAATTACAAGAGAACATTTGAAGACCTAAAGATGAAGGATGAGGAAAACATTACCACATATCTACTTCGTGTAGATGAGGTTGTTAAATTCATGCAAGGACTTGGGCTTAAATTTGAAGAAATGAATGTTGGTGATAATATTTTAAGGTCACTCCCAAAGAGGTAAAGTAAAAATATTTCATCTATAGAAGAGTCAAAAGATATTGAAATTTTGACAAGGGATCAATTACATGGAATTCTCACAACTTTTGATATGATAATAAAAGAGGAACCTATTCCCAAGAAAGAATCAACCTTCAAAGTTACTAATAAGACAAAGGGTAAGAAGTCATATTCAAGCAATAATATATCTAGTGATGAAGAAGAAAATTATGGCAGAAGGAACAAGGACTCAAGAAATTATAAAGGTACGAAATCAATTAGATGTTTTAATTGTGGTAAATATGGTTACTATGAAACTGATTGTCCAGAAGCTAGAAATAGTAGTGAAGATGAGAAATAGAAACATAAGAACAGGGAAATAGGAAAATATGGGTATCAAAAGAAAAATAGGGATGGACAAAGCAAGAAAGGAAAGTAGTATTTCCAAATGCATGAGAAGAGTTTTTATGCAGACAAGGAAGGTAAGAGTTCAAGTGATAGTGATGGAAGCTCCTCAAATAATTATGAATATGAAATTCTGTTTCTGGTAGAATAAAAAGATGATGTTATAAAAAGGGCACCAATGATTCTCAAGTGTTTAGATGTGGTAAATTTGGTCATCTTGAAGATAGTTGTATAAGGAATGGATTCAATTTCAGTGAAGATGAATATGAAGATGCTCTTGAAAGTTCAAAATAAGAAAGTCTACTTTTGGCAATAGAAGAAGGAAGTGCTTCTAGTAGAAAAGATGAATCAGAAAGGAATGAAGATGATCCTAAAGGTAAAGGAATAGAGGTAGAATCAGAGGAAGGAGAAGTTGATCTTAAGGGTGATATTATTTCTACCCTTGATACATTAAGAAAGGTAAGAAAGCAGAACTCAAAACTCAAGCTTCAATTTCAAGAATGTGATGAAGAGAAAGGAAAGCTTATAGAAGATATAACCAACTCAATTGCCAAGACAAGGAAATTTAAAGAAAGGTTAGAGGCTAAAGTTTTAGAAAGTGAAATTTTGGAGCATGAAGTAGCTTTACTAAGGAAGGAAGTAAAAGAGTCTAAAGACAAATTACACAGGTTTGGGAGAATCTCAAAAACCTTGGATAATATTATCAAGGTACAAAAATCTTCATCAAACAAGACAGGTCTTGGTTTTGGATAGGTAAAAATAAAACAAGAAGAGGAGTCAATATCAAGCTCCAAAGAAGAAGAATCTTTAGAATAAGAGAGTGAAAGAGAAAGTGAGACTTCTGAGGAAGAGTTGAGCAGTAAAAATTTCAACAAGGAAAGAAACAATTCCCAAATGAGGAACATATGGAACATAAAGTAGCATAGGTTAAAAGAGACTAAGAGACCAATGGGGTCAATACAAGGTAGTTTCAATGGACAATGCTTCTCATATCACAAGTTTGGACACAAGGCTACACAGTGTAGGACACATGAAATATAGGAATATGGGAATTTTAGAAACAAACATCTTTTTCAAGGGTATTGCTACTCTTGTAATCAGTTTGATCACAAGGTAGTTAATTGTAGGGTTCATGATAGGAATGGATATGGCTTCACTAGGAGAAACCCAAAGATATTTGCACCTTTAAGGAATAAAATATTAAGTGTTATAATTGCAATAATGTTGGGCATATAGCCAAGTGGTGTAGAGTAGAACTTCTAAAGACAAGCATGAATAGGAACAATCAGAGGAATCAGAAGGATCGGTTGAGGAAGAAGGTGGACAAAGGTAAAGATCAGTGTATGCTGGGAGTATAGATACTCCCAACCCAAAATTAACCACCTAAATAGAGGAGGTGGAGGAGGGGATAAGCTAATATTATCATTCTTAGACCTGAGCCCCAAAGGTGACCCTTTGCCATTGATGTCAAAGGGGAAGATATTTGAGTTAGGGGGATAGCTTTCAGTCAGGAGGAGTAGTTTCTTAGGGGGAGAAAAATAGAAAGATATAAAGGAAATGGTAAAATTTAAATGGGTTACCATAAATGACAAAGGGGTAGATTTTTGGAAATATGAGCAAGTTTTATTGTCATTGATGTCAGTTTTAGTGAGCATTACAAAAGGAAGGATGTCAAGAATTAGTTTCAGTAAGCAGTGCAAGAGAAATATTGCTTCTAGGTCTAAGAGAAATAATATTATAATATCTCTTATTATAATATTCAAGGTGGTCATATAAGGTCTAAAGGAGCAATAGGAAGGCCCAATAAAAATAATAATATGTGTGGCAACCTGGAAAGCATGCACCTAAGCTAATAATAACTAGAAATCAAAATAATACATGAAATATAGATGAATTTGCAAATGAACATAAACAAATCCATCCCTCTTATGGATACCCAATGTGATACAGTTATTACAACAATAGGAAAATCCCCACGCAAGGGTAGGTGTAATACAAATACTTCCTAGATTTTCACAAATTACTCCAAGGTAAATGTAGCCTTCTTCTTTATTATTAGAGGTATTTGTTGCATTGAATGGAAAAACCCTATTAATCTTGCATTCAAGAAACAACAAGAAATAATTAAACACAAAGGATGTCTCTCTTGATGAGAATTTTAGAGGAAATTATATGAAATATGCCATGAAACCTTAAAATCAAGAAAGTATATAAAGCATGGAAATATACATTAAGAATGATAAATGACCATCAAGAAATATAAAATAAGGATAGATCAATCCATATAATATTCTAATTAACAATTGAGAGCATAAATGCATGAAATAATGACATCCAATATAGACTTACCTAACACTTGAAAATGAAAGGAATCTACATAAAATTGATTATTCTAACAATCTAATAATAATACAGGAAATAAATCTATAGTAATTATGCCTAAATGAAGAAATACAAATGGAAATCTATCACTAAAATCGGCTAAAATGAGGATTAAACCTTGACCACAAGTCTATCACATGGTTGAAACTATTATCCATGGCTGAAAACCGCTGTTGAGGCATAAATGTCCTTGTTCTCCAAATCAAGGCTTGATTTCTCAATTCACTCCGATGAATTGATGATCAAGGGTCATCGTGATATCCTCTGATATATTTGGTAGTTGAATTGCTTAGATCAGTGATGGAATGGGCTCGATTGTGTTTCTTTATTCCTCATAGCCCTCCATAGCCTTCTTGGTTCCAAATGCCATGTGATCTCCAATTGGGTAGCAAAAGTGTTCCTATCAATGAATGCAAGTGAGTATGCAATTTGACAGGGCTTCACCACTTTTCAACTCAAGATTTATCTCTATATTTCTAAATTTAGAGGGGGATCTTATAACATTTTTGAGGGCCATATCTTAGTTTCATATAAAATCCAAGATCAAGAAAGGGTATTTGGGATAGTTGCAGGGAAGTTTATGGAACTTTCTACTCTCAAACTACTCTGATCCACAACCAATTGGCCATTGAAACTGATTTTGGGTTAGCCAAGATCTAACTGATTTCTGAGGCTAGCCACGGCTCTGAGGCACAGTCAGCTCAATTAACCATGGGTATCAATTACACCCAATACTGATTAGGCCAAATTGCCTAAATGAGTGGTTAGAACCACTGCTATACCTTGGAATCTATCCAAGATATTTCATATAGTCTTCTAGCATATCCCATATGAGTAGTCACCTCGACATGACACATTTTTGATGTCTACAGATGCCCCTTTTGAGATGAGTTATGAGATCAAACAACGCTAAGTAAAAATAGAACTCCTAAAATTATGTCGTAGGTTGGATTATGATCATTATTTTGATCAACATTAGATGCCCAAGGTCTTGCAAAAGGATGCGCATCCTAGAATCATTGCTTCCAACTGGATGGAAGGCTTAAATTAAAAGAGCTTGCACCCATCATCAGACATTAGGGTAGCTTTGGTTCTACTATAGGAGTTTGAGCCTATATATTCGAAATGAAGAGAGCTACAAACTAAACTATCATATTTTATTTTTACCCTAGAAAAGGGTAAGCTTATGATAGTCATTGGCAATGATTCGTAAGATGAATGCAATTTTGACAAGATCAAGGGATCTACGATCAAGGGATCTTCTATTAACTTTGATTATGATTATGAAATTATGAATACCCCCTCAAGCGATGAGTCGATGAGGGTAATGACAATTAAATGAAGTGACGAGTCGCTTGACCACTATGACTGACTTGAACAAATTAAGATTTAACATTTGATATTTTGATTAGGCCTAATCAACTATTATTTCAACTATTAATAGTAATTGTATATTTCTATCCCGAGGTCCAACCATGAAGGCTTTCTTGGGGAATCAAAATGATAAAAATTCCAATTAGGCATGTGATGAATCATATTATTGATGATCTGCTAAAAATGTCAAATAATAATTGAGATGAACACTTCGTTCCCATGGAGCATTCCGGTCGTCAAGGCCTTCTTCAAGATTGAAATGAAGCATATCAATTCCACAATGACTAATTTAACCCAAATGTACTTATGGTAATTTACTCATCCTACTGGGTTGCATGGAATGCTAGTCACTGCAACTTCCAAGTGTAGAGGGTAAATCACTATATACGAGGCGTATTTCATTTTTGATTTATCTAATTTTTTTGTTTTTTTTTTACATATGCCGATATACTCTCTATTTTTTTTGATACACATACATATATATGATCATAATTTTGAGACTTATTATATGTGCAATTTTTATTTGTTTTATGTTTATGAGATGCATATGGATGCAATGCTGATGTTGTGTTTATTTTATGCTATATGATGTGATGTATGTATGACATGCACTAGATAGCTATGCGATGTATGATTAGATGCAGTAATATACATGTGTGGATGGACTACTTATGATGAATGTATATGAATGCAATATTGGATGTTAACTGCATGTTCAATTTACAGTACTTGTATGCATTTACCTTATGATGTTATGACATAATTCATGCCATGTATGTATTGCATAATTTTATGATGATATTTTACTGGAAATGGACATGTATGCTTTAATTGCTTAAAACATAATGTATGAATGCAATATGAGTTTGACAATCTAATGGATGACACCACAAAATGTATAACAATCATGAATTGTAATTGCTATATCTTATTATAAGAATTAATCAATTGGACACCCATATGTGCTATGAAATGATGTATTGTTTCTGTTCATAAGCTTTTGTAAATTAAAAGAATATGGATAACATAGTCAGTGGTCGTTTAAATATCATTTCTGACATCCATCTGGTATCTAACCTATATTATGAACATTCTAATAAATAAACTCTCATAAAAGAAATTGATATTTGATGATTGCATTTGATTGATTGTTGCTATTTGGGAATTTTTGAGGTTTTCCATGAAACTCAAACACCCTAGTTGACTTATCAAAAGTTGTATACTGACCATACTAGACTTCTGAAACATAAGGCTTTCACTAGGACAGACCCAACTATTCATTACCCCTGTGTGTGCAAATGAGTATATTAGATAAGGCATAAGCATACCCCAGTGCCAGGCGGGATTCATTCAGCCCATTGTTGTATTGGGGATCCTCAAATGTCTATCCAATCCTAGGTTTGGATTTCAGTTGGATTAGACCACTAGGTGATACAGGACACCTGAAGCTAGCTCTTCCACATTCAAACATTGGTCTGCACAAAAGCAAGATGCTAATGTATCAAACATATCATCATGTGTAAGGTGCGGTAGTACTAACAATTCTAGGGATTCAAGTTCACTCCCTTATTTTCTTCAATTTATCGGGATACTTGCTCATATAAAGTGATAAGAATCATTTTTTATTTTGTATATAGTGATATAAACCACTGTTTATTTTATACTTCTCTTTTTTTTTTTTTTTTTAGCAAGGGATTTGATACTAATTTGATTTATGGTAAACTTGAACTTGATTTGACTTGATTTTTGGGATTTCATTCTAGGATTTGATTCAAGAATTTATTTTTGGGATTTTGCTTCTTTTGATGTAAGCAAGGGATTCATATGGGTAGGGGAAACTTGTCCTTTTGCCAATTGTCAACATTTCTCGACTCGTTCGCATAGGGGGATAAGCAAGATAAAATTTTCACCTCAGGATACCTGGTCTCGCTTCGTAGCTTTCATATTTCCCTTGTCCTAATTAGGATTGTTTAGTTTGTTGATTAGTGATAGGATTCTGATATGCTAAGTGCTATCAAAACTAGACCTCATCTACAAAAGCAAAGCAAGCTTTCTACCAACTCTTGAGAAGACCTCTAGGTATGGTTGAATGACTAGAAAACCTTAGTATATTCTTCATAGCAATAGGAAGGGTTGTGTTGAAAAACACAATTACTCACAAGGGTGATGGATGAAGGTGATAATGCATAGATGCATGATTGAAACACAAACATGGTGTCATTTGTAAGATTGTAAACACAACTTATTCTAATGCAAGTGCGATGGATGGAAATACCTAATGCAATGCAAAATGAAATGTAATGATGCAAATATGAAATGCAATGATGCAAATGTTTTTGAATTTTTGATATTTTTCAATTTTTTAATATTTTATTGCTTTTTCTAATTTTTATGGATTTTTGAAATTTTGATTTGACCAAAGGGCTTACAGATGCCTTTGGAGCTTTTTAATGGTTTTAGGTATAGAACTCTTTAATATGAAGGATGTTGAGAGGTTCAGGCTCTTCAACACCTTCCAGCGATGTTAAGCGATATGTCCCAGGTCCAATCTTCTCAGAGATGATATAAGGACCTAACCAATTAGCCATAAATTTATCTCATAGTTTCGATGGTAGATTTGAATTCTGTTGGTTCTCTTTCAGCACAAGATCACCAACCTCAAAGTATCTCAGATGGACTTTGTTATTGTAAGCTCATTTTAAGCACTCTTGATAAACGTGGAGATGCTCAAGAGCATTCATGCAATGTTCATCAAGTAGCATCAATTGATCTAGGTGAGCTTGTCATGCAGTGTCATCATCGATGAACTCTTTCAATGTGACGCACAACATTGGAATCTCCAACTCTAGGGGCATAATGGCCTTAGTACCATATACTAGTGAAAATAGAGTTGCCCTAGTGGGTGTCCAAATGCTAGTCCTATAAGCCCATAATGCAAGGGGTATCTAGATGTGCCAATATTTGTGGTGCTCTTGTACCATATTTTTCAAGATGGATACCACTATCTTGTTTGAAGCCTCAACTTGCCCATTTTCCTATGGATAATATGGAGTCACAAAACTATGTTTGATCCTGTACTTGGACGTCAAAGCCCTCACAGTTTTGTTTTTGAATGATATTCCATTATCCAAAATTATCTTGGATGGTATCCCAAAATGACTTATGATATTGGTGAGTATGAACTCAGCAATACGTGCTCCAGTTGTCATTGTTAATGGGATTGCTTCCACCCACTTAGTAAAATACTCAGTAGCCATAATAATGAATGTATGTCAACCCGATGATGGAGGAGAGATCTTACCGATTAGATCCAAACCCCATTGAGCAAATGGCCAAGCCACTTGAATGGGTTGTAAGGCCTATGATGGCAAGTGTGTAAGATTAGCATGATGCTGACATTTAATGCATTTCCTGACATACACATTGTAATCCTTCTCCATAGTAGGCCAATAATAGCCCATGCGAAGGATGCACTTGATGATAGCCATGCCATTGAAATGGCCACCACACGTACCATCGTGAGCTTGTAAAATTGCCCAAGTTGATTCTTGGGGCTCAAGACAATGAAGGAGAACTCCATCGTAGCTTTGATGATACAAAATATCTCCTAACAAGACATACTTTATCACTTTCTATTTAAATATGTATTTCATAACACGTGATAATCCCTGAGGGATTACACCAAGTTTTAGGAAGTCATGTATCTGTGACATCCATAGCTCTGATAAACCTCAGCCTCAACTGACAAGACAACATGTTCCCCCTACGGTTTAACATTTGCAAATGTAGACTGGGAAACAACCTTATGGTGAATGGTAGTACCATTCCCCATAGGACCCTACGAGATCAATGACCCCCAGGATGCTCTCTTGAGAAAGTCTCTGGCTCTGTAGAACCACTCATGGTTTGGTTCTATCTGAATCATGTTGATTGACTCTTTGTTATCCAAAGCTTCATGCTGCACAATAGAGTGTGACAACATTTTTACATGGATGGTAGTAAAATCGATAGATGGATTCTGAGGGATTAAGGATCCCAAAGATGCCATAGTGTCTATGAATCTATTTGATGAATGAGGGATTGCCTCGATGTCATACCACTCCAACTGAGCTAGATAAGTATCAACAAGATCTTTGTAGGCCTTCAGGATAGGACACCTACATTGAAAAAGTCCCTTCACTTGGTTGACAATGAGAAGGGAATCACCAAAGATATTTAACCTTTTGATCTTCATGGTGATAGCTATTTGGAGGCCCAAGATTAGGGCTTCGTATTCAGCATTATTGTTAGTGCAAGGAAAGTCTAACTTGAATGACAAGGGCATGGGAGCACCTTGTGACATGAACAACACTATTCCTGCACCACCCCCTTGCTCACACTTCGAACCATCGAAGAACAAGGTCATATCAGCTTTGTTATCTGGTTCTTCGGGTTTAGGTGCTTCTAATAAGGTGAAAACTACATCATCAGGTAACTCTATGGTGAGGGGCCTACTATTCTGTAGAGGCACCTCTAC
The DNA here is from genome assembly GCA_028583015.1 of Wollemia nobilis. Taxonomy (NCBI): domain Eukaryota; kingdom Viridiplantae; phylum Streptophyta; class Pinopsida; order Araucariales; family Araucariaceae; genus Wollemia; species Wollemia nobilis. Next base: position 1,210,310 of record JAQPPZ010003564.1, on the reverse strand, counting down.
TAGTTGATCAGCTATGACCTATCCCTTAATGGACTTTTGGCTAATGAATTCCAAATCAAATTCTATCAATAGCATGATCCACTTCGCAGTACGTGTATTATGATATGTCTTGCTCATCATATACTACAAAGGATTTTGTTTTGATATGACATACATCATATGACTTAACATATAATGCCATAATTTATTTGTAGTGAACACTACTGCTAAACATAACTTTTCCACGTAGGCATATCCTAGCTCATAACTCACCAAGGTTTGGCTAATGTAATATATGGCTTGCTCTTTGTCTTGCACATTATTTTGGGCTAACATGGTTCCCAATGCAAATTTAGTTGTCGATATATATAGCAAGAATGGTACCTCTGGTCTTGGTGGAGCTAGTACTGGTGGCATTGCTAGGTAGTGCTTAATCTCAACAAAGGTTGCTTGACAGTCCTCATCCCAATTGAATGGGACCCCCTTGTGTAGCAATCAATTCATGGGTTGATATTTATCTGATAATTATGTGATAAATCACTTTATGGATGCTACTTTGCCCTGCAGGCTTCTTAATTCCTTGATATTCATGGGAGGATACATTTCTAAAATAGCCTTGACCTTTGTTGGGTCAACTTCGATCCCTCATTTTGAAATGATGAATCCCAAGAGCTTTCCTAAAGTTACACCAAACATGCACTTCTTAGGATTCAACTTGACATTATGCTCTATCAGGTGATCGAAGACCTTTCTCAGGACCTCTGCATGCTCTGAATGTAGCAATGACTTTGCCAATAAGTCATCGATATAATCTTCCAAGATCTTATGCATGTAGTCATGAAAGATGTATGTCATAGCCTATTGATATGTAGCACCAACATTCTTAAGGCCAAATGGCATAACCTTATAGCAAAATATCCCCCATGGCATTATGAACATGGTCTTATGCTGGTCTTTGGGCTTAATCCAAATTTGGTTGTAACCAAAAAAACCATCCATTAGGGAGAGCATTTCATGACCCATAGTTGCATCTACGAGAGCATCTATGTTCGGTAATGGAAATGAATCTTTTGGTGTTGCCTTATTGAGGTCTCTAAAATCCATACAAATACGGATCCTTCCATCAGGTTTTCCTATAGGTACCATGTTTGATACCCATTCTGGATAGTCGATGGAAATGATAAAATCTACATCCAACAACTTTTGCAATTCATATTTAACCATTAAGGCTACTATTGGATGCATCTTCCTGAGTTTTTGCTTGATTAGATTTTTTGAGAGATCTAGCGAAAGGTTATGAGTAACCAATTTTGGATCTAGACCCGACATGTCCTTATAAGTCCAAGCAAAGAGATCAGGTCTCTCTTTCAGTAGAGGGATGAGGTTGGCATGCTCATCAGGAGATAAATTTTCTCCAAATTTAACCTTCCTAGGATTCGTGGGATCATTACTGATATCCACTTCAAAGGTTTCCTCTATTGACATGTGGGATCCCTCCTCAAGTTGGTGAGGTGTAGGGATCAAGTGGATGTCATCTACTGGGTTTATGGGTTCCACATTGGAAGCATCCTCAGCATGATAAACATCATGTGCACAGCCTAGCACAAAATGAAAAGGTTGCAACATTTCTTCGTTAGGGAAGAAATCTTCAGGCTCTAGTGGTGAGTCAGTATGATCCCAATCAATAGCATCTACATCAAGATATAATGGTTTGGAGGGATTGGCTGGATTGTGAAGTGGAGTGGTCAAATCAATGGAGATCATATTGATGGAATGGATTATATCTCCAGGACCACATGCATGTGACTCTAAATTTATATAACTTCCATCCCCAAGATGTGGTTCTAGGGGTATGGGGATCTCTAGATCCGGTCTATGGATAGACTCAAAAATAGGATCGCTAGGCTCAAGGAGCTCTCTGAATGTCGATGGATCAGGGAAGACCATATGATAAATCCTATCTAAATTAGGAGCTCTTCCTCTGAGGTGCGGGTGGAGATTGATATCTCTGTACATATCCACTACAGTGTATGGTGCATTATGATGATGCAAGTAGGGAGGCCCTAGATAGGCTCTCTCTATTTCATCTTCATCATCACTATCATAATAGAAACCTTCACCACTACCTACTAGAACTAGGAGATCAGGAAGATGGGGCCCCATGAAAGCCCACTCTTGATAACTACTATCATCCATGGAGGATTGCTCATCCTCGATGACTGTCTCCAAAGGTAACATATGATGTAAATTAAGAGGGCCCAAGTAAGCCAACTCAGTTTCATCCTCATATTGCTCACTATTTGAGGACTCATCATCATCATCACTCTCATATATGCAACTCGGTCCACCTATCTCAAATATGGACTCTACTCTATCTTTGTCAGAATGATCTTCTAACTCAAAATCTATCTCTATGCTAGCAATCTAAACTTGTAGGCCTATGTCATCGGCTACCCCATGGATTTTTTCATCCAAGTTGTCTCTTGGTATGTGCTCTAGACTGGTCTCCACCAAGATGTCTTCGTGATATATCTCGGGTGGTTCTATAGTGATGTAAGACACTAACCAGTTATCCCTTCGAAAGGTGGAGGGATTGGGGTGGTAAGGATTGAAGTCAACTTCACCCCCTAGACTGAGGTACAGGTGGTCTAAAGATACCATGAGGAGTTCATCCTATCCTCCAATATAATACCCTAACCCAAACTTATTAGTAGGCAACTGATACTATGGTTCATAAGGCCTCCTACGCCCCTACTCGAATAATCCAAGACCGTAACCATGCCAATGGTAATGCTCAAAATATCGTAAGGCGTATTTCAGGTTAGAGAGATAATGAACATTCATAGTGAATGGTTCATCATCATCCTCATCCATGGGGGTGTGAGATGCAAGTTGGTCGAGCCCTCCATAGATGAAATTGGTTTGGTTAGGAGGTACCCCTAGCGGTACCACCATCCCTATGGGAAGGTGATGGGCTTGTGGTCGGCCCATGTCCTGTGTAGTCTCGATGATCGACGTAAATGTCACATTCTACATAATATATTCCCCTAATCTAGGATTAACCAAATGAATGGTCACCTATGGTGCAGATGACCCTGCTAAAGATGCAGGTGAAGTAGGTTGAGGTGCCTCTTCGACTTCTACTTGAGCATTCTCTACTTCCATGGGAGTAGGAACCTCGACAACAACTGGTTTGGGTGCTTGCTTTATCTCTTTTTCACCCACATTTACCTTTAGCTTCCTATCATCCCGATGCACTATGGATGTAGATGGTATGGTAGAAGTAGCTGTCGTGTGCTCCGATCGTTGAGATGCGGATGTTGTAGGTTTGGCACACACTTCTTTCATTTTACCTCCTAGCTCTTTGATCGATGACATTGGCCATATGTCCAGGTGCATTGAGGGGAGCATGAAGTCCCCTAGAAAATCTTCTAGATTCACGTATTTGAATGGTTCTTCATCTGAAGGCACCACGTGAACCTATCCCTCATGCACGTATTTAATACATTGATGGAGAATGGAAGGGACACAATGCATTTCTCTTATCCAAGGCTACCCTAGAAGTATATTATATTACATAGCACCTTCAATCACATGACACATCACAAGGATGGTCTTTAGTCCCACCTGAATAGGTAAGACTATCGTGCCAATAGTTGAGCATAATGCATCATTAAAAGCTCTCAACGTGAAGGTAGAAGGTATGATATGCATCTTTGGTAACTTTAGGTATGTCAATGCCTTGGTCATGATTATATTGATTGATGATCCTGTATCAATAAAAACCTATTTGAAAGGTATGTGATTCACACACGCAATGATATGGAGCGATGGGTCCACTATGATAGTGGAAACCATCTTGATTTCATGATCATAAAATTGTATGATCGGTTCTTGACACTGTTGCATGTGTCCCATGAAGTGTGTGAATGCTTTAGGATCTTGGGACTGCACTTCTATGGACCTTAGAATATCCATAAGCATCTCCCTATGCTTGGGGGACTACTGAATCAGCTCATAAATAGACAACTTTGTTGGAGTCATCTGTAGGTTTTGAACTAACCTACTCCTGATTGTCACCATCGGTCTAGTTGGTGGGCCTGGCACATTTTGGGTTGGCCTTGGAGGAGGTGCAATTTGGACTCTAATGGGAGCTGGAGGTTGATTTGGTCTTTCATACCTCGCATGTCTTGTGATGATGTTGACCATTCTGATGAACCCATGGGTTGGTGGTTCGATGCGTACTTGATTGACTTGGCCAACATTATTCCTTGGCACCTCATGGTTGGGTAGAGGATTTTTGTAAATCCCCATATTCTGATTGTCTGGCACTTGTGGATTGTCTACAAGAAGCGTACCTCTTTCGATCATATTTTGCACTAAATGTTTGAAATACCAACATACCTCTATGTCATGACCTTTCATTCGATGAAATATGCAATATTGATCATCCTTATATCCCTTAGGCTTGGGTTGATTAGGGTCCACTAATTTGACCTCGGGTAAGTTTATTGCCTTTGCCTCGCATAATTGATGGAAAATTGTTATCAATGATTCCAATAATTGAGTGAATATATGAGGAGGGTGTCTTTATTTGTCCTTACCCTTCTGGTTGTTATTGCACTACTCATATTGCACAGGAGGAGGTTGGGCTTGATAATTGCATTGTTGTTGCCCCTTATCCCCTTTTTGAAGGTTTAAAACCACCTGATTAACGTGGGTTGACTTGGCCTGTTGTTTCTCAATGCTCTTCTTATTCCATTCCTTCTTGTTTCTAAGCTTCAAGTTACCCTCCTATAACTTGATATCCTCTATCACTTTGGCTTGCACCAAAGCCTCTTCGAATGTCTGATATTGCTGCAACTACAACAATAGTGAAATATGCTTGGTACAACTTTTTGTGAACATCCAAGTTAGTTCAGAAGGATGGGATGGAGAATGATAGCTTTGCCATCATATTTCTCCATAATTTCCCATAATCCATAACTAGCTCATCATCATGTTGCATTAAAGCAGCCAGGTCGGATAGGTTCACCTTTTTCTTGATGTCGAAGGAGAAGCGTTCAAGAAATGCATCAACCAGTTGCTCAAAACTAGTGATGTTGTGCCTTTTGAGTTGATTAAACCACTCATGGGCTGGGCCTGAGAGGGTTGTAATGAAGGTCCATAGGAGCAAGGCATCATTGCTTTTGATCTGAAAGCACATGTCTAGAAAACTCATCACATGCTCTTGAGCATCCTCCTCTCCTTTAAACTTTTCCATCCTAGGCATCTCAAAATGCTCAGGATAGGCCAAAATAGGCACTGATGGGCATAAAGGTTCATTATGAATCTTATTCAAGGTAGGATTTTGATAAGTCATTCCTTGCTTCTCGATAGCTCTAACCTTTTCTACCAAGGCCTTATAGGCCTACGAAGATAAGAACTCCTCTTCTCTGGATTGCCTTTGAGGCACCTTTGGAGGCATGTTCCTCTTCGATCGAGGTGGAGGACTAGGCTCATCATCCACTTTGACTTGGGATATTTTAGGATATTCTTGATCTAATTCCTCTCCCACTTCTTCTTCATACTACCTATGCCCATGATGTTCGGACGTAGGGCACCGATCTCTATGTTGGGTCGTATGGTGAGCATGGGTGTCTATATACTTAGGGTGCAAATCGAGCTACGAAGTAGCTCATCTATCAATGCTCTCCCTATGCTCACTATGGGGAGGTAACCCAACACTGGCCAATCAGTCCTCCCTCTCAACATGCTCCTTCTGATCAAGGATGCATTGTTCATGCATGTGTTGCTCGTATAAGCATTGTCTTATGAACCTTTGCCTCTGAGTGTTCTCATTTTTGAGGCATTCCCACTCTGCATGAACATCCTCCAATTGGTCTTGGAGAATCTGACATCTCTGCTCTGACACCATTTTGTGAGATCTATCTATGTGATCAACCGTATGAGGCCTCTGGTGTGTGCACTCTATTCGAGTGACTTTGTGGGTGTGTCCCCCAATGGATTGATTTGCTATGCTCTTGCCCTTGTCTATGAAGATGACATTCATATCTAGCTATTGCCTATACTCTATGCCCACATGGGATGTCGGGGTATGCATATCATGAGAATATTTGGAGCACTCTCTAGGTTCTCTGATGGTCCTAATGGTACTACCACTATGCACGCTCATAGAATGAGAAGGTGCAAGAGTAGGCTTATAACCTAGCTATCCTAAGACTCTATCTAGACCATCTAACTATCTACTATACCATGGCTCATGAGGTGGCATACCATTTGCTCCCACTTTAGACATGTCTATTGTGATCCTACAAGGCTCACTTCTATTGGGAGTTTGCATGGGCCTATGCTCGAAAGTGGCCCTATCTACTTGCCCCTGAATGGGTGGATCTTGAACTCATCTATACTCAGATGGTGGAGGCCTCAAGCCTCCCCTAGACATAGGTCGAAGGGGTACCAATATGGATCCCTCTATGACAAACTCTTCAGTAGATCCCATGGATGCACATGGAGTGCGATCATGGTAAATGCTACCATGTTTAGGACCCCCATGCTGGGAAGCCCCATGCTCTGATCTATGCCTCGAGGAGTGTCTAGTGGCTCCTCTAATCGGGGTATTCTCAATAGGATCCCCATGCATAGAATTATCCCCTCTAATACTCATCGAATGATGTTCGGGAGGATTCTATGGTTGAGGGTTCTGCGCATCTTGTTGTGCATTGGGTGGAGCTTTAGCCTCGATCTCGGGTCTATGCCTGGATCGACCTCTCCGTGTAACCACCATGATATTATATTATCTTGTATGTAAGTTTTAAGGCAAACAAAGTAAACAATAATGATTATCTCTTTTAAAATATTTTATTTGTGAGCCCTAAACTATTTTGATGTGTTTTGAGATTTGTTGTATCATAAAGTAACTCTCATCATGTTTTCAAAATGTTGATGATATACTCAATTGTTAAAGGGATTTCACCTGTATACTCATAGCTTGACAACCTAGCAATGAACTCCAGGCCACGTAATCCCACCTATAATATGTGGTAATGAAGTCCACACATGGTCAGGGAGCACAGGTCCTCTTGGTCCTCACCCTGTTCACCCGTAGTCAGCTATATACCTCTTCAAAGAGAGATACATGCAAATTTTCCATGGGCTATGATGGCATCTTGGATCCGGTATTGGTCTAGTAACAAAAGGATCGAGGGAGTTGGGCCAATGGATGGAAATCACTGCCACCATCATTGAACCCTACTAGTGGTTGGATGTGACTTCCAACTCACTAGCGTTTAAAGTGTGTCATGGTGTGTGGGGTTCTTTTTACTTTGCATGAAATAAAAATGCATAAAGTAGCACTCAAATGATTTTGCTACATGCTTTTCAAAAGAATGTTTCACTTTAAAAGAATGCACGACTATGCTATATGATTTTTTAGAGAATGCAATTATCTATGAAGGAATGGCCACTGATTGGGCCTCAAGCATGCAAACTCTAAAACATAAAATGTCCTAGACCACTGGAGACTAGGGTAAACTACAATCAGAGATCCGCTATTCCTAGCAACGGCTAGTAGAAAACTAAAAAAGCATCTACGAATTTCCCATTCTACCTTTTGCTATGTTTTCTACTTAACCTAACATTTCTGCATTCTGCCAAAAAAATACATAGACAGGAAATTACAGAGATAGAAAAATGCTCCTACCTCAGATCCAAGTCCGATGGAGATCTGGTTTCTTGCTATCTGTTATATTTTCTATTGACCACGTTTTTCAGGTGCGGCTGTAACTGTTACCCACAACTCTATGGCACGACGAAAACTGTTAACCATGGCTGTCAACCATGGCTAAGCCCTGACATCAAAAAATAGAGCAAGTTAGCTTTTAAATCGCATAAATTGTGGAGTTCCATCGTGATCGCCTTCTGTGGCAACCTGGAAAGCATACACCTAAGCTAATAATAACTGAAAATCAACATAATGCATGAAAGATAGATGAATTTGCAAATGAACATAAAGAAGGGTTTCCTTTATTAAATTTCCATTGAAACTCGGTTACAAATCCATCCCTCTTAGGGATACCCAATGTGATACAGTTATTACAATAATAGGAAAATCCCCATGAAAGGGTAGGTGTAATCCAAAGACTTCCTAGATTGTCATGAACTGCTCCAAGGCAAATGTAGCCTTCTTCTCCATGATTAGAGGTATTTGTTGCATTGAATGGCAAAACCCTATTAATCCTACATTCAAGAAACAACAAGAAATAATTAAACACAAAGGAGGCCTCTCTTGATGAGGCTTTTGGAGGAAATTATATGAAATATGCCATGAAAGCTTGAAATCAAGAAAGTGCAAGAAACATAGTAAACTACACTAAACATGATAATTGACCATCAAGAAATGTAAAAGAAGCATGGATCAAATCCTCTAATACCCTAATTAACAATTGAGAGCATAAATGCATGAAATAATGACATCTAATCTAGAATTGCCTAACACTTGAAATTGAAAGGAATCTACCTAAGATTAATGATTCTAACAATCTAATGATAATACAAAAAATCAATCTATATTAATTATACCTAAATGAACAAATACAAATGGAAATCTATCACTAAAATCGGCTAAATTGAGGATTAAACCTTGACCATGGGTCTATCACGTGGTTGGCACTATTAGCCATGGTTGATAGCCATGACTGAGGCGTAAATGTCCTTGTTCTCCAAATCAAGGCTTGATTCCTCAATTCACTCCAATGAATTGATGATCAAGGGTCACCATGATGTCCTCTGATAGATTTGGTGGTTGAATTGCTCAGATCGGTGATGGAATGGGCTCGATTGCATTTCTTGATTCCTCCTAGCCCTCCATAGCCTTCTTGGTTCCAAGTGCCATGTGATCTCCAATTGGGCAGCAAAAGTGTTCCTATCAATGAATGCAAGTGAGTATGCAATTCGATAGGGCTTCACCACTTCTCAACTCAAGATTCATCTCTCTATTTCCCAATTTAGAGGGGGTTCTTATAGCATTTTGGAAGGCCATGTCTTAGCTTCATGGAGAAGCCAAGATCAAGAAAGGGTAGTTGAGGCAGTTGGAGGGAAGTTTTTGGAACTTTTCGCTCTCAAACCACTCTGATCTGCAACCAATTGGCCGTTGAAACCAATTTTGGGTCGGCCAAGGTCCAACTAATTTTTGAGGCTAGCCACGGCTCTAAGGCATGGTCAGCTCTGTTAACCATGGGTGTCAGCCACGACCAACACTGATTAGGCCAAACTACCTAAATGAGTGGTTAGAACCACTACTATACCTTGGAATCTATCCAAGATCTTCCATATGGTCTTCTAGCATGTCCCATATGAGTAGTCACCTTGACATGATGCATTTTAGGTGTCTACAATATAATATTTTATTATAATATTAAAATTATAATGTTAAGACCTAAAGTTATTAAATTGATTATAATAATTTCATTATAAATTAATTTATAATTTAATTTAATTAACCCTAAGGTTAGGGTTATAAGGGCAAAAGGTTTAATTTAAAGTGCCGACATCAAAATTATTTTCCCCCTCCATCGACATCCAAAGGGAGATGGCACAATGGTATAAATACCATGTGCATTTGGTTGACTAAGTCCTTACCTTCGATCGAAGAACATTGAGTGCTTGCAAATTTTGGTGATCTGCGTGCAAGAAAAAGATTAATTTTTATTTGTTTTCAATGGTCATCGAAGGGATAAAATAAGGTAGGCTTAAAGCCTCATTACCAACCTAGTGGTTGGACTAGCAGTAAGTGGTTGTGTGTTGAAGCGCTGACAGACGGGAGGTCCCACGATCTAATCTTGGTGGTGGGCGTAGGAGTGTTTTGCTGGCACTTTTTGATTTTGGCACCCAACACATGAGTCAAAGTGCACAAGGTGCTTTTGACTACCAACGTGAGCACCTAGCTTACATGGTATTTGGGCCACAACTAGGGCATTGGTGGTAATGCAATGGGGGATCAAATCCCGTCGAGGGCAATAGAGGTATTTAATTTTTTAATTAAATTTGGCTCCTAAGGTTTTTTATGTGGCATGATTTTTTGAGTTAAAGGGAGGTATAAGGTGTTTTATTAAAGTTTATTTTTGCCAATTAATTTGAGATCTAGGGTTTTGAGTAGAGGTTAAGAGTTTGGAGATTATAAGGTGTAATTGAGATTTAATGCTTGTATTGTAAAATATTTTGAGGGAATATTTGAATGAAATTTTAAGAAGGTTCTTCCTACCTAACCTTTGAGATTGGCAAAGAGGTTGATTGTGATTAGACAAGTTTTGAGGTTAATTTTTCATCAAAAAAAGGTATGGGCATATCATCCTTGTGAGTGAAATATTGTTGGGTTGGATGTTGTGAATGCTAAGTTGGAGTGAAAAGGTTTGTTTGATAAGCATTGTTGAGTAAGTTTTCACATGCATGTTTGGTGAATGTTTGTGAAGACAATTGAGTGTGAGATTGAGAACTATCTTGAACTAGGGTTTGTGCAAGATCATGAGTATCATTGTTATGTGGTATTTTTTGATAAGCATTATTGGAAATATTGGAGTAAGCTTTCGTATTCTTAACTAGGGTTTGTGAAAGATCATGAGTATCATTGTTATGTGAATTTGAAATCATCTTGAGTCAAGGTTTGAGTTACATTGTGTGAGTTGTTGAAAGCATTATGAAACACTTGTCTATGGTTCATAAGCAAGTTGTGTTTCATTAAGTGATTGGTTGAGTGGAGTTGATTGAGCATAATTTATTGGAAGTGTTGGAGTGATATTTCAAGTTTTGTGAAAAAAATTGTTCTTTATTCTTAATTGATTTGAAAAGAGAGAAAGTGATTGAAAGTGATTTAGTGTGAAAAATATTGAGTCTATTACCATTCTCTATTTGTTTCTATGGTTAAAAAACATTTGCATGAAATTTTTTTGTGAAATTGAAGAGGTTTTCTAGAAGAGATTAAGTTGAGTTTTGTGAGTATTTTGTGAGTGTGAAACATATTTATTCTCTAACCATTCCCTATATGTTTCTAAGGTCAAAAATATTTGGAGTGAAATTTGTTTGTGTGATTGAAGATGTTTTCTATTATAGATTGAGTTGATTTGAATAAGCTTTCATGAAAGCTAGTGGAAAAATTGAGTAAGTTCAAGAGTGGACTTCAGTACAGAGTTAAGCAAGCTTTTGTGGAAGCTTGTGAGCAGATTTGAAGTAAGTCCTAGAGTGGACTTAAGGACTGATTTGAGTAAGCTTTTGTAAAATCTTACAATGCAAATGTGAGGCAAGTCTTGGTGAAGAATTGAGAGCAGTTTGAGCAAGTTCTAGAGAGGACGTGTAGAAATATTTAAGACAAGTCTTTGAGAAGACTTGAGAGCAGAGTTGATTGATTGATTTTTTCAAACCTTGAGTTAAGGTTTAGGGCATATCTTGTAGATTTGACTTGTGATAAGATCAAGATTTGTGTTAAGGCTTCAGGAAATATTTGAGGATAGAGTTTGGTGCAGATTTGAGGGCAGATTTATGTAGACCAGAGACAGAGTTTGAGTATATTTGTGCTAGACCAAAGGACTATGTTTAGTATAGATTTGAGATAGAGATTTAGAAGATTTGTGATATACCGAAGGACTGTGTTTAGTGCATATTTGAGATAGAGATTGAGAATATTTGTGCTAGATCGAAGGATTGTGTTTAGTGCAAATTTGAGAAAATGATTTAGAATATTTGTGCTAGATCGAAGGATTGTGTTTAGTACAGATTTGAGATAGATCTGAGAGCAAGCTTTAGAGGTGATAGAGTAGAGTAAAATAGTATCCAATGGATAGAGATCCATTAGCTAGGGCAGTGAGGATAGAGATCTTTTGAGTGAGAACAAATTATTTTGTGGAGAGAGATCCGCAAGCTAGTGCAGTGGAGGTAGGTCTTCTAGAGGATCACCAACTAGAGTAGAGGAGAAGGAGTTCTCCTATGGATAGAGATCCATGAACTAGCTAAGGGGATTGGTGTCTCCTATGGATAGAGATCAACGAACTTGATTAGGGAATTTGTGTCTACTTTGGACAAAGGTCCATAAACATTGTAAAAGGGAAGGATTCCTAAGATATTTGTTGAGAAAATTTAGTGAAAGATTTTCTTTGTGGATGTAGCCCACATTGGGTGAACCACGTCTCTATTGTGTGTGGTGATTTTTGAATTGCTTTTATTACTGTTGTTGATATTGCCATTGATATATTGTATAATATTATTTGGGAAGGAAAAGTAAAAATTGGTCTTATACTATTCACCCCCGTCTTAGTATAAGCTCGTGTTCTTCACTGTAAGTCCCAAAAATCTATGAAGTCCCTTAAGATTTAAGGCTTTGACCAATCATGAATGGATTGAATCTTCTTAGGTAACTTTAACTCCACCTTTGGTGATAATGTGTACCAAATACTATACTTCGATCAACCCAAAATAACACTTAGACTGCTTAGCATAAAGTTGATGCTTATCTCCTTGAGTCATTTCTCCCTAGACCTTTAGAACCAGTATCACTCCTTTTTCAATACATTATGATAATTAAAAAATAATTATTTTTATTTCACAAAAAAATATCGATCCATTCCATTGGTTTCTACTATCTCTTGTAAATTGATAATATTGTGTTCAATTTCTTTCATGATGAGTAATTATAATTGGGTCATGTACATTTATAACCCCAACTATGATGTTTTCTTTTTTCCTGCAAAATAGTCCAACTGTAACCAAAAGAACTAAACACAAACAAAGATACAATACAAAAGAGAGAGATTACCACAAATGAATCTTTATATTGATGTTTGATACAGTTTTTACAAAGATTTTGAATTTCCCCAAATGTGTTGGGAGCAATGTAACAATGCTTTATCTGCCTCTCTTCTGAAATACAATGACTTTGATAGGAAATGGGTCTTCTAGATCTTTAAGGAGCTTGTGTGTTCTTCGTTCCTCAGCTATAGCTTCAAGGGGTGAGTGGGCTTTGGTATCCACTACGGGACCACTCCAGCTTCAACAGCCTATCCAAGATACCTGTTACCTGCGCACATGCAAACCAGCAAATGGGATTAGTAGCACCCACATATTCAAACAAATAAATCCAATGCTACACATAAAAACCTATTACCGATAAGGATGTAAAATAGACAACGCAAAACAATTAACAAATTAAACCTTGCTTACTTCTCGGATCGCTAATCTATATCGATGGAATCCATTTCTATTCTTAGGACTATGGAACCATAGAAGTGCGGTTGCGGGTTGGAAACTGCGGACCTGTGGTTGCGAAACTGTGGATGCAAGTTCTTGACTCTGGAACCGTGAATGAGCAATTTTTGCTGAATGTAAGATTACCTCAGAATCTGAGCCGACAGTCAGAGTTCGGCTTGCAACCTCAAATTCTTGTTGGGTCCAGATCTAATTCGATAGCCTGTCGGTATGCAAATTTATCTCCCTCTATTTGGTGGATTTATGGTGTCTTTATAAATTGGCTAGGGCTTTGGAGGGGAATGTGAGGTGGCAAGCCTGATTTACCAAGTGGTAAATCTAGACTACCAGGTGGAAGGGGCAGTTACAGTGAGTCACTCGGTGTGGCTCACTTAACTAGGATGATGTGGCCCCAAGTGGAGTGGGATGTGGGATGATGTTTTATGTGAAGGGACAAGGGGACAACAACAAAGGAGTTATGGCATGGGTGTTGGGAATATGTCCCAGGTGCAAGGACAAAGGGAAGATGAGTGGGTAAGATGTGGCATGGATGTTGGATGAAGTGTTCAGGACACATGTCCAATGGGTAGACAGGGTATCCTAGGGTGATTTTCCTAATTAAATAAATTAGGAAAGTATAATGATGTGCACGATTTTATATCCCTAAGTTAGAACTTAGGAATATATATTTATTATGTAGGATTTGATGGTGAGGTGGTGAATGTGAACTGGAGGATGCTAGATTTTGGTGTCTATAGTTGTCCCTTTTTGTACTGTGTTGTGTGCAACACAATGTGGTGCAAAAACTAATAACATCTAACTTTATTGGACGAATGGGTTAACTCCTTTTTGACATTCAAAATGAATGAATTGTTTTTCATTTTGATTTCTGCTTATTTGCTTACCCCCTCAATTGGAGAATAGGTAAAGTATGAAACTCACGAGCCGATTGACCACATGCGGTTGCTGAATGGATGTGGTTGTTTGAATTATATGGATGTGATTCAAATGTATGTCACTTTGACCAACTTGATGCCCCAAGTTTTGGGTTTTTGTGTGTTCTTGCAAATTTGCCTTTGGTTTCGTTGATGCGCAAAATTTATGGTAAAATATTTAACCACATTTGGAATTTTTGTTCCACTTTGACTTTAGCAATTCCTTCCAAATGATGGGTTCAAGAAACCAGTCATTCAGGAATTTTATACTCAAGTGATTTTTGATTATTACCAAATTATGTTTGTTTATTTTTTGCTTTTGACCCATCAGAAGGGGTTGAATGATAACCTTGTGCAAATCTGTTTTGGGCACATTTAAGCTCAAATATTTAGGGATCTAGCTGATTTAATGTCATAGTGATTTGATGTTGAATGTTTGAATGAGTTTCCTTATGGTGAGCTACCCATCCGACCGGTTTGCATGGATTTCTAGTCGCTGCAACCACTAGGTATATAGGGTAATCCACTAGATACAAGGTTCACTTGAGATGATGATGATGCGAAATGATGATTTTGTGGGGTTCGTTGATTTGTTTTTTGCTTTTACTACCTAGGGTAGGTAAAAAAAAAAATGTTTTTTTTGCTTTTATTACCTAGGATAGGTAAAAAAAATTGTTTTTTGCTTTTATTACCTAGGGTAGGTAAAAAAAAAATTGTTTTTTTTTCTTTTTTTGCTTTTATTACCTAGGATAGGTAAAAAATTTTGTTTTTTGCTTTTATTACCTAGGGTAGGTAATTTTTTTTTTTTTTGCTTTTATTACCTAGGATAGGTAAATTTTTTTGTTTTTTGCTTTTATTACCTAGGGTAGGTAAAAAAATATTGTTTTTTTTTGTTTTTGTTTTTTTTTTGCTTTTATTACCTAGGATAGGTAAAAAAAAATTGTTTTTTTGCTTTTATTACCTAGGGTAGGTAAAAAATTTTTTTTTTTCTTTTATTACCTAGGATAGGTAAAAAAAAAAAAATTGCTTTTATTACCTAGGGTAGGTAAAAAAAAAAAAATTGTTTTTTGTTGTTTTTTTTTTTTTTTGCTTTATTTTTAGCATGTTGTGCTAACTTTAATTTTTTTATATGTTTTATTTTTTGGTTAAGCTTCTTGATGTTTGGCATAGGTGGCCAAGGACCATTCGAAAAGTGCGAAAAGTACTTTCTGATGATGATTGGGCTATACTTTAGACTAATGGATTGGATGGTTGTGGGCGGTTAGGCACCATTCGAGCTGATGAAGATCTTCTTTCGGTGCTTGTTGAGCATTGGGATCTAGATAGGGGCACATTTCAGCTCCCAAAGGGGGAGCTTAATATCACTCTCGAGGATATCTACCGCATCTTCCACGTCCCTATCGAGGGTCCTACCATTCGTGTTGGCCTCGACAAGGAGGAGGCAATTTTCCCTCTATTTGGTGAGATGTGGGACATCGATTATAGCAATGGGGGCATTGTGTACCTAGATCTCTTTGCAACTAGTAGCTTGGGTGCATTGCCTGCCTTCATGATGTACATTTTGAGCAACATGTTGTTGCCCAATTCCATGGGATCGAGGATCTTGTGGAATCAGGTGTCTATTATTCTCGACTTGATAGCTGATCCTTGTCGATTAGCCTGGGCTCCTACTCTTCTCTACAAGGTTTACAGCGAGCTCTATGAGGTGAAGAGGCATGGGTGCAAGGGCTTGGGTTGTAGTTTTTTGCTCTAGATTTGGTGTTGGGAGCATATCATCATTAGTCACCCTGTTGGTTTGTCGTGTAGTGTGGATGCAACCTCTCCATGTTCTTACAGGTGGTTACTCAGTGAGGAGGTCAGTCGATCTACTTTGAGCACATCAAAGTTTAGAGATACCTTGAGTTATCTAACCAGGGACTTGATGTATTGGCAACCGTGGAGGGGTTTGGATTGGACGATGGATGTAGTGGAGCTTTGTCGCATTAGGCGAGGGCGATGGGTTATTGGTGCCCATTTGAGGGATATGGATTTTATCCAGTTCTCTCATGTACTGTGATAGTTTGGTCTTGTTCAAGACATTCCTAATGCTCCTATTATGTACAGGTGATGCGATGATGAGTTGGGATTACCTGTTGCTCCTAATTTCTAGCGAGTCGATGATCCTTCTGATGTCTCAGACTTGGAGTTACTTGACTTGGATGATGTTGGTACGACTACTAAGTATGATGCTTGGTTTATGAGTCAACCTCTATGGACTCCTAGCATCATTGTAGATGACTATGGGAGCGATGATGATGCTAATGTAGGTGGATGGATTCCTTGGTCGACGAAGCATTGACATGGTAGCTCTATGAGGGTTTACACTAAGACGAACATTCAACTGCATGAGGAGGGTGGTAGTGATGAGGTTTTACCTCCTCGACAGTTTGAGGAGTGGGGGATTCTCCAGGATGAGCGAGATAGCCTAGATTTGGATCTAGGTCGAGTGAAGGTTGATCTAGCATGATATCAGGGTGAGGTTACTCATCTTCAGGCTAAGGTGGATGGGCTATGGGTTGGACCTAGCAGCACTATTATGGCTACTAAGGATGTAGAGATCACCAGACTCGGTGGTGAGATTACTCATTTACAGGGTGAGCTTTATCGATTGCAATCAAATACTAGAGGTGATGATTTGACTCTGACTATTGCTTCTCTATGAGCAGAGATTTCTCAAAGGGTAGCTCATGAGGGTGCTGATTTGAGGAGCTTGCGTAAGCATACTGCCTATATCGAGATGTTGGAGAATATTTTTCATGAGCATTAGATTCCTTTACTTGTTCCTCCTTCATCATCTGTTGCCACTGCTATCCAAGGGACCGAGATGAGTCGTAGGACTCATCGTGCTTCTAGCTCTCATGGGGCTTCTACTATGCAGGGTCCACGAAGGGATCCTACTGGCACTAGCTAGATTTTGTATTTTCCTTATCTTTGTTTTTTTTTTTTTAGTATGAGCCTCAGTGCTCCGATGTATACTACTTTCGAGCATTTTGTACTTTGTAGACTTTCATATATATATATATATATATATATATATATATATATATATATATATATATATATATATATATATATATATATATATATATATATATATATACATGGCTTTTATTCTGGTATTCACATGAGTTATTTGTATATGTATTCTTCCTGTTTATGCTTTTTGCAATGCTTATCTAATGCAATCTTATATTTTTATGTTAATGCTATGATAATGAATGCAAGTGAACATGTAAAATTTATTTTGATTTATTGTAATGTAACTAAATGAAGGTATGCATGGTGCTCATGTAATCTTATTTAGCTCAGAGTAATTGACCTTTACTCATTCATATTTGCAATTGGGGGTTCCCACTTGATTATTCTTTGTTGTGATGTGTGTGGCATGTATAAATGGTATGCGGATAGTGATATGGATAATGACTTTACTTTTGGTATGTAACTAGAAATATTCTCAAATACTCAAAGAAGCTAGTAATGTTAACCATTTTTCTTGAATGTTGTCTCACTTTCTTTAGGACCATATTGTGTGCAAGTGAAATTTATTTTCTAAATCTTGTGTGTTGATGACCCTAGGCAATCCAGAACTAGTGCATGATGAGGATTGATGTTAGATCTTTCATATGACCCCTCTAGTAGTTCCTAGCTAGGTTTGCATAGTTTATTTCTAGCAAATTCATATTGTAAGTGAGTCTCCTTCTCACATGCACTTGTGGGCACTAGTTGTCTTCTAGTTGTCATTTAGAGTGTTAGTTAGTAAGTGTGAACTCAAAGTAGGAAGTGTGTACTTCAAGATAGCTAAAATGGATCTTCTAGTTAGCAATATTCCTTTCTCTTAACTTAGAAGTTTACGTGCATTCTCCTTTGCACCTTTGTAGCTTTTGGTTAAGCATATTGGATCAAATCCATGATTTCATGGGTTGGTTATGTATTTTGGGCCATTAGTGCCTATATATTGAATTGTAAATAATAGAACACTTAGTTGGATTTTCAATCCTTTTCATTGGTATCAAAGCCTAGTTCATGTTTGCACTAGGGCTTGTGAGGTGAGAGGATAGGAGATAGTATTATTATGAGAAATATTTTCTCATTGAGGACTCGGTTTAAGCCCAAAGGGAGCTTGAAAACCATTCGGAGAAGGAAGTTCCTTCGTCGACAAACCCCTCGTTCCAACTTTTTGCTTATGCTCAAGAGGTATAGGAAAATTTTGCCCCAGAGTTCTTCGTATACTGATCCATGGAAGGGATTGGATCGTAGCTACGGTCCAATTAGGATTAGGGAGCCATTTGACCCTGCTGCCCCCCCCATTTTTGAGTACTGAAGAGCTCCAGGAGGTCATCAAAGCTAGGTCGTGTGTCGACTTAGATCTGGGTGCCTTTCAAACGCTGGTCGTGTGTCGACCGGATCTTGAAAGGAGAGCTACTGGTGGGAGCTGGTTGCTCACATTTTTGCAAGTTAAGCTTTTCAAGTTTTGAAATTAACCCCCCTGGTTAATTTTTTTTAATTTTTTTTAATTCTTGTTAGAAAAGCTTTTATTGTAAGTTAATATATTATTTTAATATATTAATTCTTTTACTGCTGCATTGTAAAAAAAAAAAAAATAGAGATTTTTTTACAGCAGCCGAACCCTTGCAGCAGGTTCGGCTGCATTCGACCGCATTCGGCAGCCTACGGCAGCATTCGACACTGCTGCCGGGCTTGCCGTAGCCGATCGGCCGACTACCGTCGGGCAGCAGCCGACGGCAATCGCTGTCCGCTGGACAGCGATCGCGGCGTCGCCTGACGTGTTGTCAGGGCTGACAGCAGATCTGCTGTCAGCCTGACAACACCAGGCGCTAGCTACCGCGATCGTCGTTGTCTGTTGACAATGCGGCACCCGAGGCCGAGCCGACGGGAGCTGGCGCTGACCGTCGGCCCGTCAGCCTGACATTTTGTCAGGATGCGGCCCCGGTGCAGCAGGCCCAGCCATTGCAGCGCTCGACAGCTTTGTCGGCGTCCGTAGGCTTGGTCGCTCGCGACGCAGCGCCTGACGGGCGGCTGCACGGCCTGCGGTCCGCAGTGCCGAGCCGGCAGCGTCTGTCAGACGTCTGCCGGGCCTGCGGCCGGCAGTGCCTAGGGTCAGCCACAGTTCAGCTGCGGGCTTGGAGCCCGAAATTCTTAAATTTTTGTGCACAAATTTTTTAATTTGCACAGGAGTTTGTGCATGGCCAGGGTGCACAAAAATAAGTGCACAAGAATTTGGTGTCATTAAAAATTCTGCATGATTTTATTATTAAAATTTTTTGCACTTAACTGGATTTTGCTGTTGGATTATCTGCTCGGGAAGCGTGAACAGGAGTTTTGCCTCGGGAAGTGTGCCACAGTGGTAGCAGAATTTCATGCAGAATTTGGAAGGGTAACTTATTGTAATTATTTATTTAATTTTTACTATTTAAGGTTGCATGTTAAATTTAGTTTTTATTAATTTAATTTTTAATAACTTGATTAAAATTCATTAATCTTGGATTAATTGAAATTTAATTTTTAATTAAGTTATTTTTAAATTAATAAATGTTAAATTGCACCTTATGGTAGTTTAAAATTTCAAAAAATTTCAGCCTTAGGAGTAAAAATTTTCAAATTTAGAAGCACTCCATTGTAACAAGGAAAAAGTTCCATTTTCTTTCCTTGATTAGTGCTGTCTCATTTTTACTCCTGGCTTATACCCGGGAACACATGGCTTCTGACTTGGCTGCCCAAGTGGCGGAATTGGCCCATGTTGTAAACACTTTGGCGGATAAGGCTAATGACACTACCATGGCATAAGTCCTTGGCAATCTTGCCATGAAGGTAAATGACATTTCTTTGCATAATGCCTCAACTTCGCTCATGATTCTCGTTTGAGAGTTCGTTGTGAAGTTCCATTGTATGATGGATCCAGGAACCCTGATGTCTTGAATAGTTGGATTCTTGACATGAGTTCTTGGTTTTCTTTCTCTCAACTTTCAGAAGATGATATAGTGCCTTATGCTAAGCTAAAACTTTCTGGCTTAGCCAAAGTACTTGTGGAACGAAAACGAGGACAAGAACTCACTACATGGGATGAGCTTGTACAATGTCTTAAGACCAATTTCTATCCTTCAAATTATTCTAGGGAATTGGTTATTAAATGGTTTCATTTTCGCCAAGGTACTAATATGTCTGTACAAGAATATATTTTCCAGTTTAACAGGTTCAGAATACTTGTGAATGTGGAGGATGATGTTCCAGGTTTGATTCTCAAATTTCAAAGTGGCTTGTTGGAGCATTTGTACAGGGAACTAATGTTTGTTTCTATGGAAACGTTGGATTCAAGTTTTCAACCAGAGCAGCTTGCGGAGGACAAGTTTAAGGCGCAATCGCAGGCATTCCGCACACCCGTTACTCAAGTGGTTGCAAACTCATCAAAAGGGAATAATTCTTTCTCACAAAAGAAGAATTTTGCTCAAAAGAAGAATGTGTCTTCTCCATCTCCTTCTTCTCCTTCCCCTTCCGCTTCTACTCCTTCTTCTTCTTCTTCTAAATCTTCTTCTTCTTCTTCTAAGAAATTCTGCAATTATTGTAAGAAGAAAGGGCATGAGAAAGCTGATTGCTTTAAGCTCAAAAAGAAGAGTTTAGTAATTACTACTCAAGAGGAGGATGCTTCCAAGGGTCCCCTTGAGTCTGTAGGAGAGAGTAGAGTATATACGGAATTACGAGGTAAGCTTAATGAAGTTACCTTAGTAAATGTAAGTTCTTCAGAAGGGGCTCGTGATGCTTTGTTCATCACTCGAGCCCACTTACTTCATAATTTTGCAACTGATTGTATAGTGGATAATGGCTCGCAGAAAAATCTAATTGCGAGGTCCATTGTCGAGCGTTTGAAGTTACCTATGGAGCCTCATCCTCAACCTTATTCTTTGGGTTGGAAGGATAGTGGAAGAGGCTCAGAAATCACCCACACTTGCACTTTAAAATTTGCACTTGGCCCACATTTCATAGATCAAGTCACTTGTGATGTGACTCCTATGGATTGTTGTGGGATTTTGCTTGGACAACCTTTTCAGTATGATAGGAGAGCTGTTTATGATGCTTTCAAAAGAACCTACACACTTCAAAAATATGGTAAGGTCTTTCTCATTAAAAGCACCAACACTCCTAATATCATTCTAAGTTCCAAGCAAACGAAAAGAGTAATTAAGAAAGGTGGTGATGTTGCTCTAATTTTCATTCGCTCTCAAAACACTTCTACATCTACATCCATTACAAAGCAAC
Organism: Wollemia nobilis; assembly: GCA_028583015.1. Classification (NCBI taxonomy): domain Eukaryota; kingdom Viridiplantae; phylum Streptophyta; class Pinopsida; order Araucariales; family Araucariaceae; genus Wollemia; species Wollemia nobilis. The sequence continues at coordinate 1,188,855 of JAQPPZ010003564.1, read as the reverse complement.
ACTCTTCAATGGATAAAATATTGCAAAGTTATTCACACATATTTCAGGAGCCAAAGTCTCTTCCTCCAATTCGCACAATTAATCACAAGCATTGAAATAATTCCTGGTTCTTCTCTTCCTAATGCTCCCATGTATAGACAATCTATTTTGCAAAATGAAGAAATAAAAAGGCAAATAGAAGATTTGTTGTCTAAGGGTTTCATTAAGGAAAGTACTTCTGCTTGTGCCTCACCTATTTTGTTAGTTCTTAAGAAAGATGGCACTTGGAGATTATGCATTGATTTTCGTGCTTTGAACAGAATTTCTGTGAAGAATAGATATCCCTTACCCCGCATTGATGATTTATTAGATCAGCTTCAAGGAGCTAAGTTCTTTTCAAAAATAGATCTCAAAAGTGGATATCATCAAGTGCGTATCCAAGCTGAGGATACATGGAAGACAACTTTCAAGACGAATATGGGCCTCTTTGAATGGTTGGTCATGCCCTTTGGTCTTACTAATGCTCCCGCAACCTTTATGAGGTTGATGAATGATGTATTTCGTGAAGTCCTTGACAAATTTGTCATAATATATCTTGATGATATATTGATTTTCTCAAAAACTTGGGAGGAACACCTTAGGCATATCCAGCAAACCCTTGATCTTCTTGCGAAGAATCAATTATATGCCAATTCTTCCAAGTGTTCTTTTGGCAATACTTCAGTTTCTTACCTTGGCTATGTGATTAGTGAGAGTGGAATTCAGGTAGATCCCATAAAAGTTGATGTTTTACTTAAGTGGTCCCCTCCTACAACTCTCACTGAGTTAAGGAGTTTCCTAGGACTTGCGAATTTTTATCGCAAGTTCATTCCTCAATATTCCACCCTTGCAGCTCCATTGCATTATCTCACTAAGTCCAAAACTCCATTTCATTGGGAGAAAAGCCAAGAAGTTGCCTTTGAGAAACTCAAAAAGAAACTTTGTACAACACCCGTGTTAACTTTACCTGACCTTTCTCAACCTTTTGAGATTGAAACAGATGCCTCTAAAGTTGCCTTAGGAGCTGTGCTCAAACAGAATGGTCATCCAGTTGCTTATCATTCAGAAACTTTTTCTGCTGCTAAGTTGAACTATTCTACATATGACAAGGAGTTGTATGCTTTAGTTCAAGCTATTAAGTATTGGAGACACTATCTTTTGGGAAAAGATACAGTAGTACACACTGATCATATGCCTCTCAAGTTTTTACAATCTCAAAGTAAAATTGAAGAATCAAGACATATGAAGTGGGCCTCTTACCTCCAACAATTTCACTTGGTGATCAAGTACAAAAAGGGGAAGAGTAATACTGTTGCTGATTGTTTGAGTAGGCCTCCAGCCGCTCTTGCCTTAACAGTTATGTCCACTTCGCACTTGGGATTTCAGACTTGGCCTAATCGTATTCTCAGGATCCTGATTTTGGAAAAATATTTGAGCAAGTGAGTAAGCCTTCTTCTTCCAATTTGCGTCCTTTCCAAGATTTCTACATCAAAGAAGGACTTCTTTACAAATTGGACAAGGTTTGTGTTCCTTGTGAGCCTAGAGTGTCACTTCTTAAGGAAGCTCATTCTACACTTTATGGTGGTCACTTTGGGAAGCATAAAACACTTCATCATTTGCAACGATTTTTCTATTGGCCTAAAATGCAGAGGGATGTGTTGAGATTTCTCAAACAGAGGTGCGCTTTGTTGTCGCTCAAAACCAGCTAATAGGAAGTTTGGCTTAGGCATGCCTTTGCCCATTCCTTCCCGTCCTTGGGAAAGCATTTCCATGGATTTGGTTAGTGGTTTTCCTATGAAAGTGCGCCAACATGATTGTGTGTTCGTGGTGGTTGACAGATTCAGCAAAATGGCTAAGTTTATTCCATGCCGCAAGACAAGTTCTCGCATCGACTTAGCTCAATTTTTCTTTGACAACATTTGGCGTTCCTTTGGTCTACCTACCAGCATTATCTCGGATCGTGATTCACGCTTTGTGGGTCACTTTTGGCATTCTTTGTGGAAGATTTTGGGAGTTTCCCTTAACTTTTCTACCGCCTATCATCCGCAGATCCGATGGGCAGATCGAAGTGGTAAACCGTACACTTGTGCAAAGTTTGCGAATCTATCATCACGCTTCACCAAAAAGTGGGACTTGAGTCTCACGCATATTGAACATGCCTATAATAGGGCCCTACATTCTTCTACAGGTCATTCACCCTTTGAAGTTTGTATGGGATTTCAGCCCTTGGCACCTTATGAGTTACCTTTGTCTTTGCCTTCTCCTGTCACTTCACATCTTCAGAAGGAGCAAGACAAGGCACACTCATTTGTTCAACACTTGCACAATCTTCAATCAAAGGTGGTTGAGATTTTGCAAAAGACACAGCAGCAACAGAAAAAGGCCATGGATCGACATCGAATTCCTCATCCATTTCAGGTTGGTGATAAAGTTTGGTTGCATCTTGACAAGCGGCGTTTCACTGATAAGACTCATAGCAAAATCAAACCAATTCGCTATGGGCCTTATACTATTCTTCAGCAGGTGTCCGAGAATGCTTTCCGCCTTGATCTTCCCGCACACTTGGGAATTCATGACGTCGTCAATGTAGATCTTTTGAAGTTGTACTTTGACTCTACATTGGAGATTGCACCAGCTATCAGTCATCCTGTGGACGTGGTTCCTGAAGCTCAGTTACCATTGGATGCAGATCAGATCTATGACACGAAGACTCGACAGACTCGCCAGGGGTCTACCACCTCATATCTTGTGGCTCGACGAGGACAGCTGCCGCATCAGGCTCGTTGGATTTCTTTTCATCAGATGTCCCGTGACTTTCCTATTCTTCTGAAAGCATTGGAGTCCAATGCTTCTATTGTGGGGAGGCATGATGAGGATTGATGTTAGATCTTTCATATGACCCCTCTAGTAGTTCCTAGCTAGGTTTGCATAGTTTATTTCTAGCAAATTCATATTGTAAGTGAGTCTCCTTCTCACATGCACTTGTGGGCACTAGTTGTCTTCTAGTTGTCATTTAGAGTGTTAGTTAGTAAGTGTGAACTCAAAGTAGGAAGTGTGTACTTCAAGATAGCTAAAATGGATCTTCTAGTTAGCAATATTCCTTTCTCTTAACTTAGAAGTTTACGTGCATTCTCCTTTGCACCTTTGTAGCTTTTGGTTAAGCATATTGGATCAAATCCATGATTTCATGGGTTGGTTATGTATTTTGGGCCATTAGTGCCTATATATTGAGTTGTAAATAATAGAACACTTAGTTGGATTTTCAATCCTTTTAAGTGCATGTGATTGTGATGTTTATTACCCCATCTTGAGTAATTTTTGGATGGTACCTTTCTGGGTTTTCCTTTTTGGCTAGCTTACCCGTATGTGCATTCAGAGGTCTCCCTCTTAAGAGAGAGACATGTCGCCCTGTATGAGTTTACTCCACTGCTAGTCAAGCGTCTATAGCCCCGGTGGAGGCTCACTCCATAGTCCAATGGTTTTTATCTTTAAGCCTTTGTGATGACTACATAACTTTCTGAAGGGAACATAGTACGATCTTTTTAGCTTTAGAGATATGTGGTGTGTGTTGTTAATTGTTTTTTGTGTAGAGTGTTGGGGAATCAGATTCTCAATCGAAGTATGATGAGAATGTTACCCTATCCTTACTACTCTACATTTATTTATATTTGTTGTTTCACTGTGGTAGTGGTGATAACCACTATTTTTGTTTTTGGACTATGATGCATGATAGGGTAAGCAAAGAATTTGACTTTTTTTCGCTTTGAGGTTTACCCAAATTGGCGTTATCTTTCTATTATTCAAGATGTTTTAAGATTTGTAAAAGTGTATTTGGTTCTAGATTGCTTTTGGGTCAATCTACCATACTCAAGATTTTCTTAATGTGATGAAAGTGCTTTGGTCCTAAAGAAAATTGGACACTTCATGAAGTTTGGTTTTTCACTAGACATGTTTGAGTGACTAAAAATTGTATGATATATCATATATGATGTGTATGATTTGTGAGTTGTAAAGAATCTTAGTTGAATACCCCCAATTATTAGAATTTATTTTCTTGGTCTTATCATCACCACTATTAAAGATTACTGAGCAAGGGATGGGATGGATGCAACTATTATTATTATTATTATTATGTATGAACATATAATTGAAATGCAAATATACGAAAATTGCAATTTGAAATATGTCTATTTACACTGTGAAATGCATGCAAAAATTTAAAATGAAATGTTTTGTTTATTTTATTTTATTTGTTTTTTCCATGTACATATATATACATATATTTCAAGTCATTTTATGCATAAAATGCCTTTAGGTGCATAATGTTCAGTGGTTCTGGCTCTAATTTCCCTTCTAAATTGGAGAGTCTATATGTTCCTTGTCCCAATTTTTTCTTTACTATGTATGGGCCCAACCAATTTGCTGCAAATTTATCCCTTAAGTGTGGTAAAGCATTGGTATTTTGTTGATTTTCTTTGAGCACTAGGTCCCCCACTTGAAATTCATGAGGATGGACTTTTGCATTGTAAGCGCGCTTGAATCTATCTTGATATACTCATAAATGTTCTAGAGCATTGATACATTTCTCATCAATAATTGTCAATTGGTCAAGATGCTCCCGTCTAGTTGTATCATCATTCATGAATTCCTGTATCTCGATTCTCAAGGATGGTATCTCGAGCTCCAATGGTAATATTGCTTCTGCACCGTAAAATAGTGAAAATGGTATTGCTCTCGTTGGTGTTCTTATGCTTGTTCTGTAAGCCCATAGTGCTAAAGGGAGGCAAGAATGCCAATATCGATGATTATCTTTTACCACTTTCTTGAGAATGGATATGACTGCTTTATTTTTTGCTTCAGCTTGCCCGTTCGCTTGTGGGTAATAAGGTGTTGAGAAGTTGTGTAGTATTTTGAATTTATTGCATAATGCTCTAACATCCTTATTCTTAAATGACTTTCCATTATCAGAAATTATTTTTGAGGGTATTCCAAAATGATAGATAATATGCTGAAGTATAAACTCCACTATTCGAGGTCCAATCGTAGTTGTCATTGGAATTGCTTCCACCCATTTTGTGAAGTATTCTGTAGCAGTTATGATGAATTTATGTTGTCCTGATGAAGTAGGTGTTATTTTACCGATCAAGTCAAGGCCCCATTATGAAAAGGGCCACAAAATTTGAATGGGTTGCAAATTTTGTGATGGCACATGGGTCAAGTTTGCATGATGTTGGCATTTTTGGCATCTTTTGACATATTTGCAATAGTCATTTTCTATTTTTGGCCAATAGTATCCCATGCACAATATTCTTTTTGCAATTGCCATTCCACTAAAGTGACCACCACAAGTACCATCATGGGCTTTTGATATTGCTCTTTCTACTTCAATTGGATTTAAACATCGTAGTAGTATTCCATCATAACTACGTTTGTATAACACATCTCCAAGTAAAGTGAAATGAATGGATCTTTGTTTGAATTTTCTTTTTGGAGTTCGTGTTATTTCCATTGGTAGTGTGCCTGTTTTGAGAAAATATTTTATCTCATCAAGGTAAGAATTGTAAGGTTCGACATGTATCAAACAAATATTCTTCTCACCTACAGATTCTGCTTTTTGAATTGATGGTTTAGACATTGTTGTTATGATTAGCGGTTGCATTTCTCCATGTTCATTTTTAGGGATGAGAGATCCCAAAGAAGCCATTGCATTTGTACATCTATTTTTTGATCGTGGCAAGTTATTAATTTCATACCAGTAAAATTTTCCTAGCAACTATATTGCTTCTTCGTGATATATCTTTAAGATTGGCTCTTTACATTGGTATTCTCCTTTTATTTGGTAGACAACCAATTGAGAATCACCAAAAATGCTTATTATTTTTATTCCCATTGCTATAGATGATTTAAGACCTAGTATTAAGGCTTCATATTCTGCATTATTGTTAGTGCATGTGAAGTTGAGTTTGAATGATAAAGGAATGGGTATTCCTTCAGGTGTGTAAAACACAACTCCTACACCTTGCCCTTTTTTGCACTTTGATCCATCAAAGAACATTGTCATATCTGCTTCATCCTTAGGTGAAACCATTTCTTCTTGTTTTGTGATAGAAAATACTGAATCGTCGGGAAGTTCAATCATTAATGGTGTATCATTGTGTAGTGGAGCTTTCGCTAATTGATTAGCTATTACTTGCCCTTTTATGGATTTTTGACTTGTGAATTCGAGGTCGAATTATGTTAAAAGCATTATCCATTTATCAGTGCAGGTGTTGTTGTAAGTGCGATTCATCATGTATCACAAAGGGTTTTCTCTAGCTATAACATAGGTGGTATTGCTTAGCATGTAATGTCTAGGTTTCTTGGTGGAAAAAACCACGACTAAGCATAAATTTTCAACATAAGCATACCTTGTTTCGTAACTTACCAATGTTTGACTGATGTAATAAACCACTTGCTCTTTATTTTTCTCGTTCTTTTGTGCAAGCATTGTTCCTAAAGCAAAATCTATTGCAGAAATGTATAGGTGAAATGGGACTCCTATTTTTGGTGGTGTAAGAACCGATGGTGAGGCTAGATATTTCTTTATATCATCAAATGCCTCCTGACATTTAGTTGTCCAAGAAAATATCACTCCTTTTTGTAACAGACAATTAAAAGGCCTGCATTTATCTAAGAGTTGTGCAATGAATCGACGAATAGATTGGAATTTTCCTTGCAAACTTCACAACTCTTTCAAGTTTTTGGGAGGTGACATTTCTAAAATTGCTTTTACCTTTCTTGGGTCTACTTCAATGCCTCTCTTGGAGATAATGAATCCTAGAAGTTTTCTTGATGTTACACCAAATACACACTTCTTAGGATTTAACCTTACCTTATGTTCTATTAATCGATCAAATGCTTTTTCTAGCACATCTATGTGTTCAAGACGTGTTTTTGATTTAGCAATAAGATCATCTACATAATCTTCAATTATCTTATGCATATAATCATGAAATATGTACGTCATGGCACGCTGATATGTAGCTCTTGCATTCTTTAATCCAAAAGGCATCACTTTGTAGCAGAATGTCCCCCAAGGCGTTGTAAATGTTGTTTTATGTTGATCTTCAGGATTAATCCGAATTTGGTTGTATCCGGAGAAACCATCCATTAAGGAGAGCATTTCATGACCAGCACAAGAGTCTACTAATTGATCTATATTTGGCAAAGGAAAATCATCCTTGGGACACACTTTGTTTAAATCTCAAAAATTAGTGCATACTCGTATCCCTCCATTCGGTTTGCGAACGGGTACCATGTTTGAAAGCCACTCAGGATAATCGATTGGTACTATGAAGTGTACATCCAATAACTTTTGCAGCTCTTCTTTCATAATTAATGTGACTGTTGGATGAACTTTCCTAAGATTTTGCTTGAATGACTTGGCATCATGTGCTAGCGTAAGGTTGTGGACTACCAAGTCCGGATCTAAGCCAGGCATGTCTTTGTAGGACCATGTGAACACTTCCTTATTTTTAATAAGCATGTTTATGATGCTTTCTTTTTCTTCTGTGGATAATTCTTTTGCTATTTTGACAATCTGGGGATTATCCATGTCTTCACTAAGGTTCACATCTATAGACTCTTCTATTAGCATGTGAGAACCTTCTTCTAGTTGATGTGGAGTTGGGATGAGGTGGATATCATCCGCCACATTTTCAAATGTGTTTGGGGTGTCCCCTTCTATCTCAATTTGAAAAACTGAATTGTTTGATGATGAAGGTTGTTGCAAAATATAAGCGTTTGAAGTGCGCAACAACTCTTCGGACAGGATGAAGTCAACAGTGGATGGTGGGGATGAAATCTTGTCCATGGCTATGAGATTGGTGTTGATATAGATCGGTTTTATCTCATTATATGGATTACGGAGTGGGGTGAGCAAATCAACAAAAATCATGTTGACTTGATGGAAATGAGGTGGTTGCAATTCAAGAATTGATGACTCGTATTCTCTAGGTTGCAACTGACCTAATGTGTGTGATTGGTTTTGTTGTATGATTTGCCAATGTGATGGAGGAGGTTATGGTTTAGGACCCTCACGCTCTTTGTTTAGCCAAAAAAAATGTGTGGTTTATTAGAATTTTTTTTTGATACCAGTTACCTTGTTGCATGGTTTCTCCATATATTATCTCTTCTTGAGGTTCTTCTTCTTCTTGATTAAACCATTCAGGACGTTCTTCATCTTGGAGCATTCTCCTTGCTTGTATCTCAAGAGCATGGTTGATAAAAATCATTTTAGTTTCATCATCATCACTGTCACTTATCCATAATCCATTAGCATTTGTATGAGGTCCTAGAATTAGTGGCTCAAGGTCTTGCCTAAGGTATGCTATCGCAGTAGGATCTTCATAATATGCCTCTCATTGTAAAGCTTGCTCTCGAGGGTAAAAATTGTAGATGTGGTATCTACTTTCTAGTTGTTCACCCTCATCATTATGTTCATCCTTATCATTAAGTTCATCCTCATCATCACTCTTTTCCTCCTCTTGTTTGCATTCTATTTCTAGTTCTTGGAAAACTTGATTAAGCAAAGAGCTTACGATGGAATTTTTATAGCCTAGACCAGAGCAGTCACTAGACTCTCTATATTTTGGTTCATTTGGTGAGGCTTGTCATGTCTTCCAAGTCCATATCCTTGCCAACTAACCCTTCAAAAATACCCGATCGGGAAACTTGGGTTCGATAGATAATCAATGTTTTCATTAAACTCTTGTAAAGAGTTGTCATTTTGAGGAGGTGGATCCAATGAAGAATCCATCCCTCCATATATGAAATTGATTGCATTTGTTTGAGAACCCATTCTATATATATCACCAATAGCTAAAGGTGGGTCGTGAGGGCGACTATAATCTCTGACTGACTCTATAGGTGGTGTAACTGTGACACTTTCAATGATGTACTCACCAATACTTGGATTGGCGAGGTGTACTACAACTCTAGATGGTTGTGTGGCTAATGGCTCAATGGATGAAGAGGGTTCTTGAGCCTTAGCTCTTGGCTCTACTGGCGACGTTGGATTATCTCTAACATGTGGCCCTATTTGTGAGACTACGGGTTCTAATGACTGCAAAGTAGTGGTTGATGATGTGGGTTGTGCTTTGAATGTGAAATGTGGCTTTGAATGTGAAAGGTGGCTTTGAATTTGGAAGTGTACTAGATGGAACTGATAATTGGTTAGCAGGATGAGTGGGTGTAATTTGAAAATTAAATGCGGTGTTTGAAGGATGCGTTGAGCTGACACTTTTGGATGTGAAAGCTGGATCAACTATAGGCAACTCTTATGGAATGTTTTTGGGGGGGGCCCCGGCCTCTGTTTTGACCTTTTGGGGGTGACCGGACCCCCTTGAATTCTCCCCCACCCCACACACATGTGTGGAATGGGTGCTTTTGATGATGTGGTGTTTGATGGAATTGTTCTAATGACTAGTGGTTGGATGGTTAGATGTGCTGATGGGAGTAAAGGCTCATAAGGATTTGAAATAAAGTTGCAGTATTTGAAAGGTTCAGTGTCTGCTAGTATGCAATGTACTTTGCCTTCATGCACATATTTTAAGCATTGATGTAATATTGAAGGCACACATTTCATTTCCCTAATCCAAGGGCGTCCAAGAAGTATGTTATATTGCATTTCCCCTTCCAAGATGTGAAAGAGAACATGTATTTTTTTCACCCCCACTATGATGGGAAGGACAACATTCCCTACAATTGAGCATAAAGCGTCATTAAAGGCCCTAAGAGTGAATGTGGATGTTGTGATGTGAGATGATGGGACATTGAGCTTCATCATGGCAGGTGTGGTAATGAGGTTGATTGAAGAACCTGTATCAATAAGCACTCTCTTGAAGGGTTTCCTATCAATGTGAGCTACTTTGTGCAATGGTGGGTCAGGTGAATCTGCTAATATTTGTTTTTTCTCAAAGTCATAGAATACTATCGAGGGTTCCATACACTTTTGCACACTACCCACAAAGGAATTGAATGCATTTGGGTCTTCTGATTGTACCTGAATAGACTTTAAAATTTCCATCAATGCTTCCCTGTGAGGTGTTGATTGTTGTATTAGTTCATAAATTGATAATTTTGTTGAAGCCATCTTCAAACTCTGTGTCAACCGGTTGTTCAATGTAACAACAGGGCGGTTGTGAAGTGGTAGTGGTGGCCCACTCGATCCAAGTTGTATGGGCACATTAGTTGGTGATGTTACCGGAGCTTGGGTTGTGCGATTAGCTTGCCTTTGTCCATGGGTAACTATACTAATAGCCCCTACAAAACCTTGTGGTAGTTGAGACACATAATTAACCTGATTGGGAGGAACTATAGAAGTTGATGCTCCCGTCGGTTGTTGATTCACCTCTCGATGTGGAAAATGTGTCTTATATATGCCTAGGTTTTGGTTATTTTGGGCTAGTGGGTTGTCAATTTTTATTGTACCCGCTTCCAATAAATCTTACACAATTCCTTTAAATCCATGACAACCTTCAATATCATGTCCTCTTTGTCTATGATAGATGCAAAAGAGGTGTTCTTTGTAACCTTTTGTCTTTGGTTTGTTAGGATCATCATGTTTCATTTCCTGTAAATTAAAAAGTTTTGCCGCATACAACTTCTGAAATACTAATGAATATGGCTCTTGTACTGGCGTGTAGTTTCTTTTTGGTTTAAAATGAAGTTGTTGCCTTTCCCCAGGTTGTGTCTAATTTTGTGCCTATTATGGGGGTGGAACCGCTTGATAATTTGGTTGATGTGGTTGTCGTTGTTGTTGGGGTTGTTGGATTTGTGTTTGAGCCGGTTGATTTGACTGTGGTTGGCTCAAAACTATCTGATTAACCTGTGTGGTCTTGGATTGACCGTGGTTATTCCCCTTTTGATCTCTTATTATGCCACTCTTTCTTCTTAGGCTTAATCTTGCCTTCTTGAATTTTTATTTCTTCAATCAATTTTGCTTGGGTGAGTGCCTCATCGAATGTTCTATACTGTTGTAGTTGTAGTAATGAAGAGATGGGTCTACCAAAACTCTTTGTGAACATTCGTATTATCTCTAGAATGGGGAGTGAAAATAGTAACTTGATCATGACTGATCTCCATATGTTGCCAAAGTCATAGACTGATTCATCGTCATATTGTTTTAGATAAATTAAATCAGTCAATGTTGTTTGTTTTCTAACATTTAGGGTGAATCTTTCTAGAAACTGGTCCGCTAGTTTTTCAAAGGTGAAAATACTTTGATGCGGGAGATGATTGTACCAATCTTGGGCTTCCCCCCTAATGTTTGAGGAAATGTATGTAGTAGCAATGCATCGCTATTTTTTATTCTAAAGCATGCATTCACAAATCTCGTTATGTGCTCTCTAGGATCCTCTTCTCCTTTAAATTCAAGATTTGGTATTTGGAAATCATGTGGATATGGTGGTTCTGGTATTGAAGCGTGAATAGGGTGATTTATTAGTTGCCTTAAATTTAGTTTTTGGTATTGCAAGCCTGGGTCTTGCATGGCAAGACTATCAATCTGACTCTGTAAAAACTGGTATCTAGGATCATCTACAAGACTAACACTCGAATGTACTTGATGCTACTAGTAATGGGGTGGATTGTATGCAGGTTGGGGATGATAAGATGTGTTTGGCATAAATGTGTTATGGTATGGATGTTGAGGGATGTTATGATATGGATGGGGTGATGAAGGTATGGTATTATGCTGACCTACTGCATTAGCATATGGGTGCGGTGGTTGATTGTGAACAATAGTGGTAGAGGGAGGACGCATTACCCAAGATGGATCTTGGATAAACACTTAGGTTGATGAGATGTAGGTGGAATATTTTTCTCAATCCCTTGCAAATGTCGGTTAGGGTCAGGGTTTATGCTACGGTTAGCATTATCTAAAATCATTTGCTACAACTATAAGAAATCTTGTTGCATATCAGTTGCATTTGACATAGGGACTGCTACCTGTGATGTGGTGGACTAAGTTGGTTGTGGAACAACCATGGTAGTGGAGGTGGATGGGGGGTAAGTAGCGAAGGGTATCGCCACTGACTATGGAATGATATGAGATGTATGTCCTACAAGTGTGGATGGAGGAATGAATGTTGGGGCTTGCAAAAAATAGGAATTGTTTCATACAAGGGATTAGTGGTAATGGTCATTTGTTGTGATAATGTGGGGGGAATTTGGTCGGATGATAATGGTTGATTGGCTAATGCTACAGCGGCCAACTCAAAGAGAGGATTGGTGAAAATTTGTTGTGACTGTTGTGGATAGGTGAATATGGATTCTTGTTGTGATGAGGGTACAACACGTGATGGGATGGAGAGTGGTGGTAATGATGGGAAGACCATTCAAACTGCATTCAAGTACATTCTAATAGTGTCCATATCTATCATGGTGCCCTGATTGTCTATTGTTGCAAGAGGTTCACTCCTAGGTGTCTCAGGTATAGCTGTGTGAGTAGCTCTATGCATAATGTCTATGTTCATGTTGGGGGCATTACTAGAAGGCCCTATATCAAGACTCAAGGACATAGAAAGGGGCACCTCTACTTGTCCCACCACCAAAGTGTGAGGGACATTGTCAAACTAAGAGGCCATAGGGGATGACCACTGACTTCGACTTGACACTAATTTATTAGCTTGATTACGAGTCACTACCATGCGCTAATATGCTATCTATATGAATGAAAAAGAAAGTATAATCCAATACAACATGCCAAGCAAATAAACATACAAAATGTTTGACCCTAGTTTGCACTAAGTTTTTGAATCTATTTTTTTTCAATGTGTTTTTGTGTGTTTTTGTTTTTTTGAAGTTTTTGGAGAGATTATTATTTTTTTTTTGGAATAGAATAATAGAACTCGATGAAGATGGTGATTAAGAACAATAGCACCAAGCATGATTTCTCAAAATAGGCTAGGGTACACCGCTTAAATCCCAGTGGGGGGTTCACCTAGCTCTTCCACTATGATTCAACAATCGTTCCAATAGTGGGAGACAACTTGAATACCAATGACTTATACCAGCTTAAAGAGCACTTTTATCCTGTCTATGAATGATCTAGGGGGCAAGTTAGTGGAAGGAGATGAATTCCAATGTCACCGGTCTGAATTGGGGGTTGGTGATGAAATCCAATCGGACCAATGTTTTAATTATATGTGTGTGTGAATGTTTTGTTTTCTATCGTGCGATGCAAATATAACATGTAATTCTATTTTTATGCCTAATGCAGAAAGCAAGAAATACATAGAATAGTAGACAAAATCAGATTAGGGGTAAAATTGCAAATTTAGGTAAGACTCGGCCCAATTATGTTTAACAGGGCTAACCGCGGGTGGGTGGTTAGTTCTGGTAAACCACGGGTACGCGGTTTGCCAACCGTGCATGCACGTTTGGGAGATCCCAACCGCGGGTGCGTGGGTCCTTTCTGTCAATAGAATAGAAATTGAATATAATCCCAAACCCTAAAACAAGAATACCTGGGTTATTTCTAACCTGGTACATGCAATATGATTATCCCCTACTATGCATATGCAGATTTTTGTTTATTTTGCTTTGTTATTGTGTTTATGAATGCAAGATTTAAGTAGATTTTTCTATCCTAAGACCTAAATGCAAGCATTGACATACAAAACTGAAACCCTTAATCTACTTAAATGCAACCTAAATCCAAAACTAAAGGAGAAATTAAAAAGATGACACAGGGTACATACATGTGTTCCTTTAGCTGCTCCTTACTGCTTTCAACCGTCGATCCACGTTTCAACAGTGCAGCAATCATGAATACGCGTTTCCTCAAATCAAAAACTATAGATGCATGGTTTCACAAATTAGGAACCACAAGTGCACGGTTTCACAAATTAGAAACTGCAGATGCACAGTTTCACAGTGACAGTTCCAGACTCGCCAACCTGAGATTAAATCCTCGCGCGCTTCTGATTATTAGAACCTGTACATGCAAACATATATTAGTAAGATCAAAATAAAGTAAGGTAAAACAAAATGAAACCTTTGGAGGGTCCAACCGTGATTACAATTTTTGTAACCAAAAAAACTAAACACAAACAAAGATACAATACAAAAGAGAGATTGCCACAAATGAATCTTTATATTGATGTTTTATATAGTTTTTACAAAGATTTTGAATTGTCCCAAATGTTTTGGGAGTAATGTAATAATGCTTTATCTACCTCTCTTTTGAAATACAATGACTTTGATAGGAAATAGGTCTTCTAGATCTTTAAGGAGCTTGTGTGTTCTCCATTCCTCAGCTACAGCTTCAAGGGGTGAGTGGGCTTTGGTATCCACCACGAGACCACTCCAGCTTCAATAGCCTATCCAAGATACTTGTTACCTATGCACATGCAAACCAGCAAAGGGGATTAGTAGCACCCACATATTCAAACAAATAAATCCAATGCTACACATAAAAACCTATTACTGATATGGATGTAAAACAAACAACGGAAAATAATTAACAAATTAAACCTTGCTTACTTCTCGGATCACTAATCTTTGTTGATGGAACTTGTTTATGTTCTCAAGATTGTAGAACTATGGAAGCACGATTACAGGGTAGAAACCATGGACCTGCGGTTACGAAACCTTGGATGCACATTCTTGACTGTGGAACTGTGGATGGGTGATTTCTGTTGAACATAATATTGCCTCGAAATTTGAGCCAATGGTCAGAGTCCAGCTTGCACCCTCAATTTCTTATTTGGTCCAGATCTAATTCGGTAACCTGTCAGTATGCAAATTCACCTCCCTCTGTTTGGTGGATTTATGGTGTCTTTATAGATTGGCTAGGGCTTTGGAGGGGAATGTGAGGTGGCAAGCCTAATTTGCCAAGTCGCAAATCTGGACTTCCAGGTGGAAGGGGCAGTTATAGTGAGTCACTCAGTGTGGCTCACTTAACTGGGGTGATGTGGCCCCAAGTGGAGTGGGATGTGGGATGCTATTTTATGTGAAGGGACAAGGGGACAACAACAAAGGAGTTGTGGCATGGATGTTGGGAATCTTTCCCAGGTGCAAGGACAAAGGGGACAAGAGTGGGTAAGATGTGGCATGGATGTTGGATGAAGTGTCCATGACACATGTCCAATGGGTAGATAGGGTATCCTAGGGTGATTTTCCTAATTAAATAAATTAGGAAAGTATAATGATGTGCAGGATTTTATATCCCTAAGTTAGAACTTAGGAATATATCTTTGTTGTGCAGGATTTGATGGTGAGGTGGTGAATGTGAACTGAAGGGTGCTAGATTTTGGTGTCTACACCAACAACCCAATTACTATTGCTTCTAACAATTTCCCATCCCACTTGCATTTGTCCCATGTTATTACAATATTACCTAAATCTCATATAGAATCAACTTAAATATAATCACCCATTTTATAAATATTTTTAAAACCATCCTTACATTCCTCATTACTTAGTTTTTTTCTTGTAATAAAATAAAATTAGGATTATAACAACTAATTAATTCCTTAATAACTCTTTTTTAGGGGTCTTATTCATACCCTTAATTTTCCATGATACTAGTTTCATAATCATCACCTTTTATTTTTATTAGTGGAATTAGCCCCGCTTCGTGATAATATCTATGATATTTTTATCTAGTTTATCAAACTCATATCCCTTTGAGTTTCTTTTTTTCTTTTCTTATGCTTTGATAGCCTTCCTCTCCTCCTTCCATTCCCACCAACACTTTCATCTTCATCAATCTGCTTTAGTTTTGTTATTGTCCATAATCAGACTTATCTTGTAAATATTTATATTGATCTAAATATTTTGTAATGCAAGGAATAGCCTCATAAACACTTTCTTATTTATGTTACCCTTAAATCCCTAGAGTGCACATATGATCCTCCATAGTTGTTACTTTCTTATGCTGCCCTTGGACTCCTAAATTTCCTCAAAAACACTTTCTTATTTATGTTTCCCTAAAAACCTAAAGTGCATAGATGATCTTCCATAGTTATTACTTACTCTAGGACTCCTAAATTTCCTTGTATATCCTCCATATTCTTTTCTTTATTTTCTTGTTCTTAATACCTTAAAGTATAATTTTGTATTACTTTCTATTTTATTTCATGGAGAAGATTTTATGTAACTTGAAGAAAATAAAGATGATTTACCTAGATTACCCTTTACCTCCTTCACTTTAAATTTTGCCTTCCTATATTTGTTTGCAACTTTCACTCCTTTTATATTTGAACTATTGCATTGAGCTTCCTCATCACTTGTGTGACTTTTTCTTCTAATGGTTGATTTGAGTGAAGTATAATGGATTTTTTAATTTGATGATTCAAAGGGGTTTTCTTTCCCACTTTCTTAGGCATGGAAAATCGCCGATTTAAATATAGATGTTTACCTCCTGCCCAAAATTTGCATCTCTTTTTTCATTATTTTCACTTTTTAATCTCTTTCCATATGTCTATTTTTATGAGTTTTGCAACACCGAGATGCAAAATTTTCATAATCCACTTTTGATACCATTCTCTTAATTTAGATTTAGTCCTAATGGACTACAATAAAGGTTTTGAAATATGCATGGAAATAAATAGTTCAGAGTATATAGCTTTCCTTCTATTCTTAGTAGTTGGTCCATCCTAGATGAATGCACCTAGAGTATTCCCAATATTCTTCAAAAACTCCTTATTAATGAGTTAATAAGGAAGTCTAAAATCTTAATCTATTCCAAAAGTCTTATAATAGTATTTATATCCATAAACAATTCCCACAACATGGTCTTAAACATAATGTATCTTTGTCCCTAAACCAACAATCTTAAAGAATCTAACAAAATATTTTTAAAATAATTAATTGTTTCCTTACTTATATCTTCTTCCTCAACATTTCTTCCATCTAGAGTTAAAATATTTTTTATGTGATGAAGAAAAAATATGTTTTTGTTGTAACATGATTTTTAAATATTTCTATCTCCTTCATTGAGTCATTTCTCCCTAGACTTTTGGAATCAATATCTCTCCTCATTTTTCAATACATTATAATAATTAGAAAATAATTATTTTTCTTTCAAATAAAAATCTTGATCCATTGCATTCCATTGATTTCTACTATCTCTTGTAAATTTATAAGCTTCGATTCAATTTCTTTCATGATGAGTAACTATAGTTGGGTCATATACATTTATAACCCCAACTTCAATGTTTTCCTTTATCCTACAAAATAGTCCAAAAACCTAATTACTTTTTGCTTCTAGCAATTTCCCATCCCACTTGTGTTTTCCTATGTTATTGCAATACTGTTGAAAGCTTATGTAGAATAAATTTTTAAATAATCACCCATCCTCTAAAGATTTTTAAAATCATCCTTACATTGCTTGCTACTTAATTATTTTTTGTATTAAAATAAACTTAGGAGTATAACAACCTATTAATTCCTTAATATTTTTTTTAGGGATCTTATTCATACCCCTAATATTCCATGATATTATTTTCATCATCATCACCTTTTATTTTTATTAGTGGACTTAGCCCCACTTGTTGATAATATCTAAGGCATTTTTATTTAGCTTCTCAAACCCATATCCCTTTGGGTTCATTTTTCTATTTGTTTATGCTTTGATAGCCTTCCTCTCCTTCTTCCATTTCCACCAACACTTTCATCTTCATCCATCTCTTCTATTTTTCTATATTTTCCATAACAAGACTTATCTTATAAAGATTTATGTTGCTCTAAATATTTTTAAATGCAAGGAATAGCCTCATAAACACTTTCTTATTTATGTATCCTTAAAATCCCTAAAGTTAACAGTTGATACTCCATAGTTATTACTTTATTATGTTACCTTAGGACTCCTAAATTTCCTTGTATATCCTTCATATTATTTTCTTTATTTTTTTTTTCTTAAAACCCTAAAGCATAATTCTATACTACTTTATTTGTTATTTCAAGGAGAATATTTTATGTTACTTGAGGAAAATGAAGATGATTTACCTAGATTAACCTTGACCTCCTCCACTTTAAAATTCACCTCCCCATATTCCTTTGCTTTAAATTTTTTCTCCAAATATTTCTTTGCACCTTTAACTCTATTTATATTTGAACTATTGCATTGGAATTCCTCACCCCTTGTGTGGTGTTTTCTTCTAATGGTTGATTTGAGTGAAGTATAATGAAAATTTCAACTTGAAGACTCAGAGGCATTTTTCTTTCCAATTCCTTAGGAGTGGAAATTAATTAATTTAACATATCCTCTCCTATGATATGATATCCTTGTTTCATATTAAAGTTGGCCTCATGCCCAAAATTTTCCAGCGCTTTTTCCATCATTTCCATTTTGTAATATTTTATCATATGGTTATTTTTATGACATTTATGACATTAAAATAAAATATTTTCATAATTCACTTGTTGATCCCATTCTCTTAATTTACAGTTAATCCTAATGGACTGAAACAAAGGTTTTAAAATATGCATGGCAATAATATTTGAGTGTATATAATGTGGATTCTATCCTTAGTAGTTGGTCCCTCCTAGATGAATGCGCGTAGAGTACTATTAATATTCTTCAAAGCCTTCATATTAATAAGTTGATAAGGAACTATAAAAGTCTAATACATTACAAAAGTCTTATAATAGTTTTTCTATCCACAAAAACATTCTCACTCCATGGTCTTAAATATAACATATCTTTATCCCTAAACAAATAATCCTAAATAATATAAAAAAATATTATTAAAATAATTAATTGACTCCTCTCTTACATCTTTCTCTTCCTTAGTATTTCTTCTATCTAAAATTAAAATATTTGTAATATCTTTATCCCTAAACAAATAATCCTAAATAATATGAAAAAATATTATTAAAATAATTAATTGACTCCTCTCTTACATCTTGCTCTTCCTTAATATTTCTTCTATCTACAATTAAAATATTTTTAATGTGATGAAAATAAAAATATGTTTTTGTTGTAACATGAATATTTATTTTGTAATTTATCTACTTCCTTGATTCATTTCTCCCTAGAATTTTGCAATGAATACCACTCCAACTTTTTTAATACATTATGATAATTAGAAAATAATTATTTTTTTCACATAATAATCTTGATCCATTCCATTGGTTTCTACTATCTCTTGTAAATTTATAAGCTTCATTTCAATTTATTTCATGACGAGTAAATATAGTTGGGTCATATACATTTGTAACCCCAACTATGATATTTTCCTTTTTTGTGCAAAAGAGTCCAATAACCCAATTACTTTTTACTTCTAACAATTATCCATCCCATTTTTATTTATCCCATGTTATTGTAAAACTACCTAAAGCTCTTATAGAATAAACTGCTAGATAATCATCCATCTTCTAAAGATTTTTAAAAGCATCCTTACATTGTTTGCTACTTGATTTATTTCTTGTATAAAGATAAAATCGACACTATAAAAATCAATCAAGCTCTTATAGAATAAACTGCTAGATAATCATCCATCTTCTAAAGATTTTTAAAAGCATCCTTACATTGTTTGCTACTTGATTTATTTCTTGTATAAAGATAAAATCGACACTATAAAAATCAATCAATTCCTTAATAAATATTTTTTAGGGGTCTTATTTTTACTAATAATATTCCATGATAACATTTTCATCATCATCACATTTAATTTTTATTAGTATACTTAGCTCCACTTGTTAATAATATATGTGATCTTTTTATTTAGCTTCTCAAACTGATATCCCTTTGATTTGCTTTTTATCTTTGCTTATGCTTATATAGCATTCCTCTCCTTATTCCATTCCCACCAACACTTTCACCTTCATAAATCTCTTCTATTTTTCCATATTGTCCATAATGAGATTTATCCTCTAAATATTTATGTTGCTCTAAATATTTTGAAATGCAAGGAATAGCCTCATAAACACATTATATTTTTATGTTTCCCTAAAATCATTAAAGTGCACCAATGATCCTTTATAGTTATTAGTTTCTTATGCTACCCTAGGACTCCTAAATTTTCATGGATATCTTCCATATTCTTTTCTTTATTTTCTTGTTCTTAAAACTCTAAAGTGTAATTTTGTACTACTTTATTTTTATTTCAAGGATAATATTTTATGTTACTTGAGAAACATGGATATGATTTACCTAGATTAATATTTACCTCCTTCAATTTAAAATGTGTCTCCCCATCTTCCTCTGCTTTAAAATATACCTCTCAATATTCCCTTTCACCTTTAAATCCTTTTATATTTGAACTTGTGCATTGGACTTCCTCTAATGGTTGATTTTGTTGAAATATGATGGCCCTTTACATTTGACGAGTTAGTGAGATTTTTCTTGCCACTTACTTAGGAGTGGAAAATTATTTATTTAACCTAGCTTCTCTTGTGATATGATCTCCTTGTTTCATATTCAAGTTTTCCTAATACCCAAAATTTTAAATCTTTTTTTTTTATCATTTTCAATTTGTAATATCTTGCCATATGTCTATTTTTATGATTTTTGTGACATTGAAATGCAATATTTTCATAATCCACTTGTTATTCCTATTATATTAATTTAGATATAATTATAATGGACTACAATAAAAGTTTTAAAATATGCACGGAAACACATATTTGTAATTATTTAATGTGTCTTCTCTCCTTAGAAATTGGTCCCTCCTAGATGAATGCACCTATAATATTGTCAATATTCTTCAAAAACTCCTTATTAATGAGTTGATAAGTAAGTCTAAAAGCCTAATTCATTCCAAAAGACTTATAATAGTCTTTGTATTTGCAAACAATTCTCACTCCATGGTCTTAAATATAACTTATATTTATCCCTAAACCAACAACTTCTATTTATTATTTTATCCTTTGTTTCTAAGTATGAGAAGATAATGAGGAGAAATATTGTCAAAAGAAAAATGATGGAGTTGAATTCAATCTCCACATCCACTTGATCCAGGGTTATGCATAAGGGGTTGGACCCAAAATGTACTTGTAAAAAAATAGTGAATCCTAATAGAAATCAAGGCGAATCCTAATAAAATTGAATCAATCATCTTCACACAAAATTTTGGGGGTATTTGAAGCTCTAAAAATCAAGATCATTTTTTGGATAATTTTTTATCTATGAAAGCACCTTATAACTTCATAAAAATAGCACCATTAGATCAATATGGAAAATAAATTTCCAATGAGTACAAATATGCCTATGTTTGGATATATATTGTGGCAAATTGACCCTAAGAAAAAATTGGTCCTAAAAATTTTAGGCAAATGGGCCGACGTCAAGGGTCCTCATATTCACCAATTTCCAATTTTAGAAATCCTAATATTCACCCAATTTATGCATAACCCTAACTTGATCCAATTTTAAACCTTACATAAACCTAGCTAGTATCCATGGAACTTACATATTAGCACTATAGTTTTAATTTTTAGCTTTTGATGCCACATACAATGGGAGAAAGCAATTACAAGATGCAAAAATAAATAAAGTAAATATACGAGATGACTGAAATATGCTATAAATAGAAATGATAAAAAAATATTACAATAGTAGCTATGGAGAAAATGGAAACTCCATGATATAAGCTACTGCTCCATGAATGAGCTCTAAGCTTATAGCTCACACACACACACTACCCTACTGCCTATTTGTAAAGCAGCAAAAACCATGCATCTAACTATGTAATCATGTAAACAAATTGACAAATAAAATTATGTAACCATCAAGATAACAAGATAAAGAAACAACATGTGAAACTCGGTTACAATATATCCCTCTTAGGTATTCCCAATTTGATACACAATTACAATATGTAATCCCACAAGGGGAAAAGATACAATCTGCAGGGTTCTTGCTCTTTCCAAATTTGATTATAGAGGGTTTACTTCACCACCTCTACTTTATGATGCCAATAAAGAGAATCTTGGTGATGCATATCTCCCGATTAGGCCTGTAACCTGCACACAAAGAAACTACAAAGACATCAATAGCAATGAAATCCTCTCAAGAGGAGGTATGTTTCTTGAAAATGCAAAGTATGAAGTAAATGTGCAAAGTGATAAAGAAATGCATGAAAAACAGTAGAAGAATACGTAAAGACTGAAAACGATACTTCTAATATATGTTATAAATCAAAATTAAAGCAATTACGACTAAAGAAACTATAAAAGATAGGTAAAGTGAATGCCACCCCAAGAACATACTCAATCGGAATGGCAAACTCTGTTGACTATCTTCAGTGTCGGTGACAGTGCTTGTGGGCCACTGTTGAAAATAGTGGCCACCAAATAGAGACTCTGTTCTTTGAGCTTGATGCAGGGCAATAGTAAATTTGAATGCCAAATTTATGTTCAAGGTTTGGCGTGTTTGAAAACATAGTTGGATCATGAAATTGGCTCTATATCAATGGTGAATTGATAAAGAAAAGTGATGTAATTGGTCCTTCAAGTTTGATTGTACTCCATGGCTATTGATGTGAGCTCCATGATGCAAATTTGATAACACTATGATGCTTATGAGAGATTGCACTCTCTATTCACAAAAGGGCAACACTTCGTTGCGGTCTATGGATGATCAATTCTCTATATTTTCTCTCATTTTTGGGTGCCTTAAATAGACTTCCCAAATTGGCATCCTATATTTTAACAAGCCAAGAATCAAGATTCGATTGGGCTCAAGGTGGTTAGGTGATGCTTTTGGAATATTCTAGAGAGTAAGAACTCAAGAATCATTGCATTATAATGGATTTTACTCAGCTCAAATAGCTTGATTTTGTTATAGACTTAGTTGTCTTCGATAGGCACAACTCAGTTTGTGATCGCTATTGATAGGTGCAGCCCGTCTGCAACCATCATCAACATCAATTACTATGAGGCCATCACTAGGGAAGACAATGACCTAGGTTGAATAGGACTATTTTGCCTTTTTGGAGTGGTTAGAACCACTATGGGGTCTTGGAAAGGTCCAAGGTGAGTCATATAGCCTAAAAAGGTGTCCACATGAGTAGCCTCCTCAACATGATGTATTTTAGTTGTCTATCGATACCTATTTTTGGGATGCGTTGTGGGAAAACACAACATTGAGCAAAAATAGAAAATCTAATGCCACATTGTAGGTTTATTAATGTTAATTGATCTAGTCAATGTTATATTCCCCAATCATGGAAAGAGCACACATCTCTGAATCATTGAACTTGGTTCAAGTACAATCGTTTGTATGAGGTGTGCTTGATCTTGGAACATTGTTCAATCATGAAGAGGTAAGGCCTATGATCCTTCACACTTCAAGAATATCAAACATTTGTTTAATTAACTTTTTTGCTTGTTTTCTGACCCAAGCAAGAGCATAATTATATTTAGAAATAATTCATGAATGAACGCAATTAAAATTATTAAGTATTTAATTGTCAATTTTTATGATTTTTATGATTATGACTACCACCTCAAGTGACATGTCGATGAGGATATGAAAATAATTAAAGCAGCGAGTCACTTGACCAAGATGTCTTGGATGAATTGACCAAATGTGTAGGCTTCTTTGGAGCTTTTGATATTGAGAAAAGGAAACTAGGCATATTTGGAACATTTTGAGATTCGACCAAAGGAAACTAGGTATCTTTGGAACTTTTTGAGATATGACCAAAGGAAACTAGGCATCTTTGAAAAAATTTGAGATTTTACCAAAGGCAACTAGGTGTCTTTAGAGCATTTTGGGATATGACCAAAGGAAACTAGGCATATTTGGAACATTTTGGGATGTGACCAAAGGAAACTAGGCATATTTGGAGCATTTTGGGATTTGATCAAATGAGACTAGGTATATTTGGAGCATTTTGGGAGGTGACCAAAGTAAACTAGGCATCTTTGGAGTATTTGGAACTTTGACCAAAGGGCACTAGGCATCTTTGGAGCTTTTGGAACTTTGACCAAAGGCAACTAGGCATCTTTGGAGCATTTTGAAATTTGACCAAAGGAGACTAGGCATATTTAGAGCCTTTTAAGATTGACCAAAGGAAGCTAGGTATTTTTGGAGCATTCTGAAATTGATATAGTGAGGTAAAGGGTGCAACCTTTTGGAAACCAAGCAGTTGATTTGATTATATGTGAGACAAATGGTATAACCTTTTAATTGGGTAATTGATTATGATTATATGCAAGGCAAAGGGCATAACCTTTTGAAACCTAGCAATTGATTTGATGAATTGATTGTATGCAAGGCAAAGGGTGCAACCTTTTGAAACCTAGCAATTGATTTGATTGCTTAGTGGAATGCAAGGCAAAGGGTGCAACCTTTTGAAACCTAGAAATTGAATTTATTGATTGGTGATGGGATTGAATTAGATTGTTAATTAGAAATATGTGCTACTTGTAGTTATCCCATGTTTCTTGATTATTAAATTGTTGATTGGGAGAAGTATGATACTGATGATGCCCCAATTGATGTGTGAAAAAATTTGTTTGATTTTTAATTGTGTGATTTTGGACCATTAGATGCGCTATGTATTATGATTTATGGATGCATTTATGGATGTAATGCTTATATGATGATAGATGTCTGGATGCATAGATGTATGTATGCATAGATGCGATATCTAATGTTAGATGTATGATTTAGATTTGTTTTATCTGATTATGAATGTGAATTCATGTTGTTATGAAAAATATGATTTTGTGTGATATGCATTAATTTTTATATGGATGTTCTAATGCAAATTGTACCTATATGCTTTAATCACTTAAAACATAATGAATAAATCTAATGTGTGTTTAACAGATGAATGGAAAACACCACAGAATGTATGACAGTCATGAATGAAAATATTAATTCTTATCATAAGAATTAATCATTTATACATCCATACGTGAGATGAGATGATGTAAGATGAGATGATGTAAGATGCAGGGGATTTACCTCTAAGCTTTTGTAAACTAAATGATATGCATAAAATAGTCATCGGTCATCTAAATATCATTGCTAATATCCATTCGATACCTATCCTATTCTATGAACACCCCTTAATAAATAAAATTTCATAAGGAAAATTGTGCATGATTGATGAGATGCTTTATTGCTATTAAGGGATTTTTGAGGTTTTTCATGAGACTCAAACACCTTAGTTGATTAATCAAAAGTTGTATAATTACTACACAATACTCCTAAAAGATTCAATATTGTTAAGAAGACCATAATATTCACTATCCCTATGTGTGATAAGTGAATATATTAGATGAGGCATAAGACTACCTCATTTCCAGGAAGGTTTCATTCAACCCATTGCTATAATGAGGATCACCATATGGTCATCATGATCCTAAGTTTGGATGTAGTTGGACTAGACTACTAGGCAATACAAGCCACCTAAAGCTAGCTCATCCATAAGCTAACATTGGTCTGTATAAAATATCACTAATGTGATAGATATATCACCACACATAAGCCTACTCCATTGCAAGGCTAGTTTCATTCAACCCATTGCAATAATGGAGATCACCCCATGGTGGTTGAATACTAAAGATTCTAGGGATTCAAGCTCATTACCCCTTTCTTTTATTTTAATTGATTGGGATACTTTCTCATGCTTAGTGATGAAAATCACTATTTATTTTACATTTTGTTTTATTTTGAGCAAGGGATTTTCTTAGTGATGAAAATCACTATTTATTTTACATTTTGTTTTATTTTGAGCAAGGGATTTGCTTAGTGATGAAAATCATTGTTTATTTTGTTTTTGTTTTGCAATTTGCTAATTTTGTGTAAAAGCAAGGGATTTTTTGGGTAGAGGGGAGCTTTTCCTTTTGTAAATGATCAAAATTCTAGACCATGTGAATAATAATATAAGCAAGGAAAAACCTTTCACTTAAGGTGACTGATGAGCACTAGAAATACTCATATTTTTGTATATGAATTAACGGTTTTTGTGCGACATTATATCACGAGTTGTATGTTTTATGAAGTATTATGTATGCATTTAATAAAATCATGTGTATTATCTAATCCATATGTGAAGTGTGTTGTGTGTACTTGATTTTGTCGTCTTTTTCTCAGTCAAGGTCCTACATGGACCTGGCACAGTTTTGCTTGTTGGCAATTTTGGGTACTTTGGGTACATTGCCTTTGCTCAAGTGTATAAGTTGTCATTGATGTCAAGAAGCTCTTGAAGGAATTTGATTTAATGTCAAATAATTTGTTTTGATGAAGGTTACGGCATGACAGTTTCAAAGGTCTTTTGCAAACCCCAAGCCGACAAGTTCGAGAGAAAGAGCTCGCAAAGAAAAGTGTCACGATTTCACGACAATTTGCAAGAGGGATTGTACGGACGAAAAAGTGTCACGATTTCATGACAGGTTCGAGAGAAAGAGCTCGCAGAGAAAAAGTGTCACGATATCGCGACATGTCGGGTTTTCACGACCCGAAGAAAAGAAAAGCGCTAAGGAGAAAAAGTGTCGCGATATCGCGACATGTCGGGTTTTCGTGACCCGAAGAAAAGAAAAGAGCTAAGGAGGAAAAGTGTCGCGATATCGCGACATGTCGCATTTTCGTGACTTAAGTAGGAGAGAGAAAGCAAGTTAGAAAAGTGTCGCGATATCGCGACATGTCGCAGTTTCGTGACTCAAAGAGGAGAGAGAATGTACAGAGTCAAAAATGTCGCGATATCACGACAAAAACAAAAAGGAAGTCTAAAGAAGCAAAAGTGTCGCGATATTGGGGGGGGGTGTCGATATCATGACAAAAGCTAAAAAGAAGACGAAGGAGTTAGAAGTGTCGCGATATCACGACATAAGAAAAGAAGAAGAGTACGAAAGTAGAAAGTGTCATGATATCATGACAAAAGAAAGAAGGAACATTTTAGAGGTGAAAGTGTCATGATATCATGATTTTTTTTGAAGAAAAGTAAAGAGGCAAAAGTGTCATGATATCGCGACATGTGGCATTATCGTGGCAACAAAAATAAAAGAAGCTACAGAGACAGAAATGTCACGATTTCACGACAGGCCATAAGAGCGCAAGACAAGAAGAAGAACCCGACTGGAATGAGAAGTATGACAGAGGACCGACATCTCCATGGCATTTACAGGGCAGATACAGGGTGAATTCTTGCAGCTAAAATGTGAAGAGTGAACAAATGACAATGCAGACGGCTACAGGGTCAGTTATCGAATGAAGTCTTCGAGCAGTTGAGTTACCGAATATCTTCATGAGTTGAAGCCGACGAAGATCGATGACAACCGACTAAAATTAGGGTTTGCATCCGACTAAGTTTAGGGTTTGCATTTGTTATAACAACCGACTAAGATTAAAGTTTTCATCATGAAAATTTTGTTATAAAAGGAGGGCTGTTTGGAGAGTTGATGTGTTGTTGGATGCGTCGTTGAATGTGCGTCAAAGTGTGCGAGATGCAGCCGAAAGAGCACAGATAGCATAGAAGTGGCGAGATGATGTCGAAGTGCGTAGAGTGTGCGAAGATAGTGCAGAGTGTGTGCAAAGAGATGACTGAGAGAAGACGAAGTGCGGCTGTAAGAGCGCAGAAGTTGTGTATGTTTTGTGAACATTTTTGATAGGTTTCGGTGGGGACTTGTGAGCAGATTTGGATAGGTCCTAGCAGAGGACTTGTGAGCTGAGTTTTGATAGTTCTATTAGAGAACTTGAGGACAGAGGAGCACTGGTTCTTTGAGAAGAACCTGAGGACAGATTTGGCAAGTCTTTGAGAAGGCTTGTGTGCAGAGGATTGATTTGTTCAAGTGTTGGATAGATTCGATAGATAGAGGAAGACTTGTACTAGATCGACTGACTGATGTTTGGTATAGGTTGTGAGCTCATCGTGGACGTGATCATAGAAGGCTAGAGGTCTCTTAGGCTAAGCATTGAGGACAGGAGGTCTTCGGTGGAAAGGAGTTCCACGTGCTGGCAAGAGGTAGAGGCAGTTGATCTTCTGAGGGATCATTTCCAGAGTAGAGGGGAAGGTATCTCCTTTGAGTAGAGGCTCATAAATTTTGATTGGGGGAAGGTATCTCCTTTGAGCAGAGGCTCATAAATTCTGATTGGGGGAAGGTATCTCCTTTGGGCCGAGGCTCATAAACATTGTAATTGGGAAGGATTCCCAAAGAACTTTGAGATAACTTTTAGAGAAAAGTTTTGTGGACGTAGCCCAACCATTCTGGGTGAACCACGTTAAAAATGGGTCTTCAATGTGTGATGCTTTCTGTCTTGATTAATGTTGTGTTGATGCCACTGCTATCTAAAGTTAAAATTATTAATTGGTTAAGTCTTATACTGTTCACCCCCCTCTCAGTATAAGTCCACGTTCTTCAATTGGTATCAGAGCCGGTCACTCCAGAAAGAGCCTAACAGCTTGGAGAAGGATCTATCAGAGGAACATACAGATTCAGAAAGAGATGAAGAGGTTGAGTTCGATCTCAAAGGTGAATTCTTCTTGGCTTTAAGAAAGCTTGAAAAATTTAGGGAAGAGAATTTTGTTCTCAAGCATCAATGTCAGGAAGAAGAGATAGCAAGATCGAATTGTCTCAAAGTGTTATAGACTTCAAAATTCTAGCTGAAGAAGGGAAGAAGGTTGAACAGGTTCTGACAGAGGCTCTCAAAGGAAAGGAAGCTGATTGCGAGAAACTAGAAAAAGAGGTTATGTCTCTTAGAGTGAAGTTGGAACAGTTGGCTCTCAGACAGAATACTCCGTGTGAAAAGCAAAAGAAGGATGGTATCACCATTCATGAAACAGGGTCTTCGAGCAAGATC
This sequence comes from Wollemia nobilis, assembly GCA_028583015.1. Taxonomy (NCBI): domain Eukaryota; kingdom Viridiplantae; phylum Streptophyta; class Pinopsida; order Araucariales; family Araucariaceae; genus Wollemia; species Wollemia nobilis. The sequence goes on along the minus strand of JAQPPZ010003564.1, from coordinate 1,160,093 downwards.
AATCTTCATCCTGAAGAGCGGTGGATTCCAGTTGGTCACAAGAAGAACAATCATCCAAGGCATCAAAACAGGTTACATAATACTTTCCATGGCTATTGTTTTTCCTGCAAGAAATTTGGTCACAAAACTATGCATTGCAATAAGTCTTTGAATAGCCATAGTAAGGAAAATGTTAACTCTTTTGCACCTCTTATGAATAAAAATGTCATGTGTTACAAGTGCAAGAATTTTGGGCATATAGCAAGGATGTGCAGTTTGGATAGATCTAGCCTTAAGTTCACTAAAAAGAGAAATGAGATCAAATCTAAGTCAATGATAGTTCAAACTGCTTTTCATGCTCAAGACAAAGTAGAAAAATGGTATCTTGATAGTGGTTGTTCAAAACATATGACTGGTGAAAAGGAAAAGTTTTTGGTCTTAAAAGAAACAAACAGAGGAACAGTCAGTTTTGGAGATAACAGGTCAGCTAAAATCTGTGGTAAAGGGACTCTTAGTTTGGATGGGAAATCCAAAACAGAAAATGTGCTTTATGTAGAAGGCCTAAGACATAATCTTCTAAGTGTGAGTCAACTTTGTGATCAAGGGCACATAGTATCTTTCTTTTCGGATAGATGTGAGATAAGTAAAGAAAAAAATGGAAAACTCATTGCTAGTGCTACAAGGACTCCAAACAATCTTTACATGCTAAGTGAGATAAAAAAGGAAAAGTGTTTTCTAACTCAAGAAGATGAGAGTTGGTTATGGCATAAAATATTGGGGCATTTGAGCTTTGATAATCTTGTCAATATTAGTAACAAGGAAGCAGTTAGAGACTTGCCCAAAATAAAAAGGCCCCATAACATCATTTGCGGTCCTTGTCAACATGGAAAACAGACCAGAACCAGTTTCAAATCAAAAGGGTATACTTCTTCAAAACCATTGGATCTTATTCATACTGATTTATGTGGCCCTACCAGAACTCGGAGCATTCAGGGAGAAAGCTACTTCATGTTGTTTATAGATGATTATTCTAGAATGACTTGGGTTACTTTTCTCAAAGAAAAATCTGAAGCTTTTGAAAAATTTAAAGCTTTTAAAGAAATGATTGAAAATGAGATCGACAAGAGAATCAAATGCTTAAGATCGGATAGAGGAGGAGAGTTCACTTCAAATGAATTTGTGGAATACTGTGAGCAACAAGGAATCAAAAGAGAATATTCAAGCAGCAAGAACTCCTCAACAAAATGGAGTAGTTGAAAGGAAAAATAGAACTATTGAAAATATGGCTAGAGCAATGTTAAATGAGTCAAAACTTTCAGATGGCTTTTGGAAAGAGGCAGTCAGTACAACAGTCTACATCATCACCAGGGCCCAACTTAGAGTCAATCATCATAAAACTCCTTATGAGTTGTGGAAAGGAAGACCAACTATAGTAAAATACTTCAAAGTGTTTGGGAGTAAGTGCTTCATCCGAAGGGAAGATCAGAATTTGGGTAAGTTTGATCCTAGGTGTGATGAGGGAATCTTTCTTGGATATTCCAGCAGAAGCAAGGCCTACAGATGCTTCAACAAAAGAACTCATACAGTTGTAGAGAGCATAAATGTAACAATTGATGAAAAGACAGGGATAAGAGAACCAGTCAAGGAACTCAGTGATGAAATTTGTCAAGAAGAATTCAGAGAGGTTTCAGATGAAGAAGAGGAAAGACAACAACCGCTTCCCAAAACTCCTTCACGATATGTTCAGAAACATCATCCCAAATATTTGATCATTGGTGATCCAAATAGCAGGCAAACAAGAAGAAGAGTCATTCCTTCACATGATTCTACAAATGTTTCATTATTATCTCAGATTGAGCCAAAATATTTCAATGAAGCATGTGCGGATAAGTTTTGGGTAAAAGCAATGGATGAAGAGCTAAATCAAATAGAGAAAAGTGAAACTTGGGAATTGGTTCCAAGACCTAAGGACAAGAATGTCATTGGCACAAAATGGATATTCAGAAATAAACTCAATGAGGATGGAAATATTGTTCGAAACAAAGCTAGGTTAGTCTGCAAAGGTTATGCTCAAATAGAAGGTGTTCATTTCAAAGATACGTTTGATCCTGTTGCTAGTCTTGAAGCTATCATAATGTTTTTGGCCCTTTCAAGCTTCAAATCATTCAAGGTATATCAAATGGATGTAAAGTCAGCTTTTCTAAATGGGGTGTTGGTAGAAGAAGTCTACATAGAACAGCCGAAGGAGTGTCTCTCTCGAAACAGTCAGACTATGTGTGTAAACTAAAAAAGGCCTTGTATGGGTTAAAGCAAGCACCTAGGGCTTGGTACTCAAGACTTGACAGGTATCTTCATGAGCAAGGCTTCAGGAAAGGCATGGCAGATAGCAATTTGTATATTAAGAATGAAGATGATGATATGTTGATTATGGTTGTCTATGTTGATGATATTATTTTTGGGGGAAATAATACTCAGATGTGCAAAGTTTTTGCTAACACCATGCAGAAGGAATTTGAGATGTCTATGATTGGAGAGCTGTCATTCTTTTTAGGTCTTCAGATTGCTCAATCAAAAGATGGTATATTTCTCTCTCAAGGAAAGTATATCAAAGAAATGTTGAAGAAATTTGGGATGATGGACAGCAAACCAGTGTGTACTCCAATGATTACAGGGTGCAAGATGAGTAAAGATGATGAATCTCCAGCGATAGATCAGAGGTTGTACAGATCTATGATTGGCAGTTTACTATATATTACAGCTACCAGACCAGATATCATGCAGGCAGTTGGGTTAGTAGCAAGATTTCAGGCAGCTCCAAAATATTCTCATGTTATAGCAGTTAAGAGGATATTCAGATATCTGAAGGGCACTATGGACTTTGGGCTTTGGTATCCCAAAGGTGATGATTTCACCCTCACAACTTATACAGATGCAGATTGGGCAGGCAGTATTGATGACAGGAAAAGCACTAGTGGTGGAGCATTCTTTCTGGGAAAGAGTTTGGTTTCTTGGCTAAGTAAGAAACAACCTTCGGTTTCCTTATCTACAAGCAGAGGTTGAATACATAGCAACGAGTGGTTGGGTGTACACAGGTTTTATGGATGAAAACCACCTTGGAGGATTTCAAAGTCAAGCATGAACAACCCATCTCCATACTTTGTGATAATACAAGTGCCATAAGTATTTCCAAAAATCTGGTAATGCACTCAAGGACAAAGCATATTTCCATCAAGTATCACTTTCTAAGGGAGAAAGTGCAAGACAAGCAAGTCAAGGTAGAGTATGTGTCTACTAAAGAGCAGATTGTAGATATCTTCACCAAACCTCTTCCAAGAGATACGTTTGAGTATCTAAGGGAGAAATTGGGAGTTGTACTCCCACCCCAGAATTAATCACCTCATCAGGAGGTGGGGGAGGGACTAAGCTAAGAGGCTCATTCTTAGTCCCGAGCCCCAAAGGTGACCCTTTGCCATTGATGACAAAGGGGGAGAGATATGAGTAAGGGGGAGAGCTTCAAAGTGAAGAGGAGAGCTTCAAGTCAGGGGGAGCAAAACTTCAAAGGAAGATTCTCAGTTGTTAGCACAGTTGGTTTCAGTTTTGGCTCTTGAGAAGTGTTTTCAATAAAGGTTTGCCATCAATGACAAAGGGGGAGATTGTTGGCAATTTTGGGTACTTTGGGTACATTGCCTTTGCTCAAGTGTATAAGTTGTCATTGATGTCAAGAAGCTCTTGAAGGAATTTGATTTAATGTCAAATAATTTGTTTTGATGAAGGTTACGACATGACAGTTTCAAAGGTCTTTTGCAAACCCCAAGCTGACAGGTTCGAGAGAAAGAGCTCGCAAAGAAAAGTGTCACGATTTCACGACAATTTGCAAGAGGGATTGTACGGATGAAAAAGTGTCACGATTTCATGACAGGTTCGAGAGAAAGAGCTCGCAGAGAAAAAGTGTCATGATATCGCGACATGTCGGGTTTTCGCGACCCGAAGAAAAGAAAAGCGCTAAGGAGAAAAAGTGTCGCGATATCGCGACATGTCGGGTTTTCATGACCCAAAGAATAGAAAAGAGCTAAGGAGGAAAAGTGTCGCGATATCGCGACATGTCGCATTTTCGTGACTTAAGCAGGAGAGAGAAAGCAAGTTAGAAAAGTGTCACGATATCGCGACATGTCGATTTGTGACTCAAAGAGGAGAGAGAATGTACGGAGTCAAAATGTCACGATATCGTGACAAAAAAAAAGGAAGTCTAAAGAAGCAAAAGTGTCGTATCGACAAATAGAGAAGTGTAGGTGTCGGATATCGCGACAAAAGCTAAAAGAAGATGAAGGAGTTAGAAGTGTCGCGATATCATGACATAAGAAAAGAAGAAGAGTATGCAAGCAGAAAGTGTCACGATATCATGACAAAAGAAAGAAGGAATAGTTCAAAGGTGAAAGTGTCGTGATATCGTGACATGTTATGTTTGAAGAAAAAGTCAAAGAGGCAAAAGTGTCATGATATCGCGACATGTGGCATTGTCATGGCAACAAAAATAAAAGAAGCTACAGAGACAAAAATGTCACGATTTCATGACAGGCCGTAAGAGCGCAAGACAAGAAGAAGAACCTAACTGGAATGAGAAGTATGACAGAGGACCGACATCTCCATGACATTTACAGGGGCAGATATAGGGTGAATTCTTGCAGCTAAAATGTGAAGAGTGAACAAATGACAGTGCAGCGGCTACAGGGTCAGTTATCGAATGAAGTCTTCGAGCAGTTGAGTTACCGAATATCTTCATGAGTTGAAGCCGACGAAGATCGATGACAGCCGACTAAAATTAGGGTTTGTAGCCGACTAAGTTTAGGGTTTGCATTTGTTATAACAGTCGACTAAGATTAAAGTTTTCATCATGAAAATTTTGTTATAAAAGGAGGGTTGTTTGGAGAGTTGATGTGTTGTTGGATGCGTCATTGAATGTGCGTCAAAGTGTGCGAGATGCAGCCAAAAGAGCATAGATAGCGCAAAAGTGGCGAGATGATGTCGAAGTGCGCAGAGTGTGCGAAGACAGTGCAGAGTGTGTGCAAAGAGACGACTGAGAGAAGACGAAGTGCGGCTGTAAGAGCGCAGAAGTTGTGTATGTTTTGTGAACATTTTTGACAGGTTTCGGTGGGGACTTGTGAGCAGATTTGGACAGGTCCTAGCAGAGGACTTGTGAGCTGAGTTTTGATAGTTCTATCAGAGAACTTGAGGACAGAGGAGCACTGGTTCTTTGAGAAGAACCCGAGGACAGATTTGGCAAGTCTTTGAGAAGGCTTGTGTGCAGAGGATTGATTTGTTCAAGTGTTGGACAGATCCGACGACAGAGGAAGACTTGTACTAGACCGACTCGACTCGTGTTTGGTACAGGTTGTTGAGCTACTGTGGACGTGATCATAGAAGGCAGAGGTCTCTTAGGCTAAGCATTGAGGATAGGAGGTCTTCGGTGGAAAGGAGTTCCACGTGCTGGCAAGAGGTAGAGGCGGTTGATCTTCCGAGGGATCATTTCCAGAGCGAGAGGGGAAGGTATCTCCTTTGAGCAGAGGCTCATAAATTTTGATTGGGGGAAGGTATCTCCTTTGAGCAGAGGCTCATAAATTCTGATTGGGGGAAGGTATCTCCTTTGGGCCGAGGCTCATAAACATTGTAATTGGGAAGGATTCCCAAAGAACTTTGAGATAACTTTTAGAGAAAATTTTTGTGGACGTAGCCCAACCATTCCGGGTGAACCACGTTAAAAATGGGTCTTCAATGTGTGATGCTTTCTGTCTTGATTAATGTTGTGTTGATGCCACTGCTATCTAAAGTTAAAATTATTAATTGGTTAAGTCTTATACTGTTCACCCCCCCTCTCAATATAAGTCCACGTTCTTCATTGCTAAATCAAATAAAGGTAAATTGAAGTATGTGCCTTACTGAGTTAGGTGCCTTACTGAAGTAGGCACCTTACTAAGGTAGGCACCTTACTGAAGTAGGCACCTTACTGAGGTAGGTGCCTTACTAAGGTAGGTACCTTACTCAAGTAAGCACCTTATCGAGTTAGGCACCTTACCAAGGCCGAAGCCCGAATTATACGTGTTGACCAAAACGGCTAGAGAAGGACCCTGTTGACCATCGTTCCACGTCATTTATGGGAAACCATGGTTGAACGAGTTATCCCAACCAGAGTGGCCAAACACATAACTACTCATGAAGTTGAACCGTAATGCAGTGGAAATCATCCGATTACCAGGAAATGACATAGAGTTGTTATTGTGCACCGGTTGCAGTAACTAAACTATCCCAGTTTAGGCTAAACCGAGATGCTTGTTGTAACAGAACTACCATAGGAATTTCTATGTGTGTAGTATATAAACACACAGACTTCCCTGTGGAAGGAGAGCTTCTTTTGTAAAAGCATTTGATATATATAATATTCCCTTGCATCAATACTAAAGTGTGAACGTTCGTTAGCAGCACATTGTTTGAGAACCATCGGGTGGAATCTTCCTAGAGCTCGGGCCCACTCCAAGCCAATATTCCTCCCCTCTTAGTTATTTATGTAATTTCATTATGCATGGTAGTATGTTTATGCATTAGGTTTACATTTAGTTATTTTAGAGGTGTGTTTATTTATAAGAAGCATTTTCATTTTGTGTGTTTATTTTATCCACATTATTATTTATGAATTAATATTATTGAGGTGGATGATTTTATTGATATTATACAAACACCCCCAAATGGTAGTTGAACGGATCATCTCCAAAGTGGTAGTGTGACTAGTCTCAACCATGATTCTTCACAAGCTTACGAGTTCCCTGGATTGACAAATTAAATGAGAAGTGTTGTGACAAAAATAGGACAAATTCACCAGTGTTTGGCACCCAATATTTTGGTGTCGTTGCAGGGGAAGCATCACTATTAGACTAATCACATTACCCCTTAAACCCTTTGACCTAACATTGTATGAGTCTGCCAAGAAAAAGAGGACCAGATGGTCATTTTATAAAATAGAGCCTACCAGATCAGTCAGAGTCAGCACAATACTTAGAGTTTGAATTAGATTCTCTTGACTCATCGCCAGCAGTCCACTAGAGTCAGAGTCCTCACTTCGTGTAGAGTGCCTCCTCATCTCACCAACCTGAGAAAGAGCAAATTATTGTAAACTCTTTGTTTAAGAGGACACCCTCAAAGGAAGCCCTACTATGGAAAGCCATAGAGGATCGAACTATAACGCCAGCTAACTTCAAGGCCCTGACTCAAAAAGTTTTGAACGACCGAGAGACTATAGAAGCCACATTAGAGACCACATTTCCTAAAAAATGGTAGAAGAGGAAGTCTCATCTAGGTTCATTTTCCCGATAGAGGAAGGGGTAGGAGACTCCAAAATGAAAAATATTTCCCCTGCCCATCTCCCTACCTTCAGGGGATACCCAACCAAAGACCCTGACCTATTTTTATTTAAATTTGATGTATTGTGTAGGTCTGTTGATTATAAATTGGATGCCCAGAAGCTGAAACTCTTCCCATTGACATTAGATGACTCAACCCTATGGTGGTTCATCGGGCTTAGGAAATAAATATATCTCCACATGGGACGGGATGAAGAAGCTCTTTCTGGAGCAATATCAAGACTTCGGTAGAGCACGAGATTCTAGAGAAGAGGTCCTCAACATGATGCAGAAAGAGGATGAATCCCTGGAAGAGTACTGGGAAAGATTTAATTTTAATCTGCAGTGATCCCCTCATGCAAATCTAGGGGATAAATCCCTCAAAAGTATATTCTTGAGGGGACTAAACAATGAGTCACTGGAAGCACTGAATATGATCTCTGGGGGAGACGTTTACTAGCACGCGATGGAAGACATCCAAAAATTATGCCAGAATTACTCATAGAGGAGAGGTAAGCCAACCACCAGAATAGTTAAAGCGACCACGTTAGTTACAAAAATGGAGATAGGCAACATGCTGGAGGATTTAAAAAGTGAAATGTTATCCTCTCTAGCTTTGCAGTTGGACACATTGCTATTGGAGAAGAAGAAATAGGAGAATGATGCAACATTAACCTATTTCTACCCCAAATGCAAAGGGAAGCATGCCAAGAACACCTACCCAGAGAACAAGGTCATAGTATGTGCGGTTTTCTAAAAAGACCATAAAACTAGATTGTGCCCACAGCTGCCCAGTGCCAAAGAATATGTCGACGTAACCGAAGCCTACTTCATGGGAAATCGATGGAATTGGCAGCAAAATCCTATGGGAAATATTCCCATGGGGATGCCACCTTATGGAGGAGGAGCATATATGCCATAGGGGCAGCCACCACCACCCAATATGGGATGGTGGGGACCACCACCCTAGATGAACGTACCTCTAGGTATGACATTCCAAAATTAGCAACCATGGATGCCATATCAGCAGCCATGGAGGAGCCACGTTCTATGGAATACGCCTCCACAGAACATGGCATAGGGACCACCTCAGCAAGGCTTACCAGCCCTACCTACAGCAAGACCTACGTAGTTACCAACATAACCGATGGTAAACCCAAACAACAAGGTAAACCAACCGACATACCAGGTGGAAGGAGAGACGTATCCGATGTACCATATTAGTTGTAATCCAATACAACTTAGATCAGGCAAGCATCTAGGAGTAGCAACACCTTCTCTGGTAGAAGTGGAGGAGGAAGTAGAAGACTCCCCTCTGATAGAAGAGGTGGAGGAAGAAAATATTGTTGAGAAGATAGGGGCCCCATTCCCTAAATGACTACAAGAACAGAAGAAGTCGACACAACCCGAATTTGATATTCTATCAAGCCTAAAAAATCTCATCGTAACTATCCCACTTTTCCAAGCTATCCGGGATGTGCCCATCTACACTAAGGTGATAAAATAAATCTACCTAAGGAAATCAGGATGTAAAACATCGTAGACCATCAATGTCATGGGAAAGTTAACTGACTTGATGATGGGGAATGCATATCATCCCAAATATGCAGACCCAAGCAGCCCGGTATTGATGGTAAAAATTGGAGGGCGCTCACTGGAGAATACGTTGGTCGACTTGGGGGCAGCCATCAATGTAATTCCACAAGACACCATGTAGATGCTAGAACTGACCGACCTAAAGCTGACAAAAATGGTGTTGCATTTGGCCGATCGGTCCATAGTGGCACCAAAAGGAATGCTCGAGGATGTCATAGTAACAGTCGATGCATGGGAGTATCTGGTAGACTTTTTAGTGCTACAATCCAAAACCAGATTGGGTGGTTACCCACTCATCCTGGGGAGACCATGGTTAGCTACGACTGATGCATACATTAGCTATCATGATGGGTTGATGACCATTTTAGATGGCCATAACATCAAGAGATTAACAATATCTCCCCCGACCCAATCGGTGGATGCATTGGGAGAACCCAAAATAGAAAATTAAGAGGACAACCAGCTATCGATGCTCCAACCGATAATGGCATTGATAGAAGCGAAGGATGAAGTCAAGGAAGATGGCATCATCTCAAGGTTCTTCCACAGAGAGTCCTCCCTCCTAATTCTTGAGTCACCATTGGTGGGTGCTCAAGACCACCACACCAAACAAATTGATGTTGGGCAAGGCAGAATGTTGAATGTTAGTAGTGAGCTAACCACCGTATAGTTGGCAGAATTAAAAGAATTCCTAGCTAGGCATCAATAGGTATTCGCATGGGATTACACATATATGCAAGGAATCAGTTCAAAAGTATGCACTCATCGTATTTATCTAGAAGAATAGTCAACCCCTGTCAGACAGCCACAGAGAAGGATGAACCCGACCATGAAGGAAATTGTAAAGGCCAAGTTACAGAAGCTCCTGACAGCGGGATTCATCTACCTGATCTTGGATAGTGAATGGGTATCACCACTCATGGTGGTCCCTAAAAAGAATGGGAAATGGAGGATCTGTGTTGACTACAGATCGTTGAATAAGGCGACTAAAAAGGACCATTTTCCACTTCCATTCATTGACCAAGTGTTGGACACATTATCCGAGAGGAAATATTTTTCCTTCCTGGATGGATTCAATGGGTACAACCAAATCCAGATCGCGGAGGAAGACCAAGATAAGACAACGTTCACCTACCCATGGGGAACATTTGCATATAGGGTGCTACCTTTTGGGTTATGCAATGCACCAACCACCTTTTAGAGGGCAGTGCTTAGCATATTTTTAGATATGATAGGCAAAGTAGTCGAAGTATATATGGATGATTTCACCATTTATGAGGAAACATTTGAAGAGGCGATGAAAAACTTGGAGTGTGTACTCCAGAGGTGCAAGGAAAATAATCTATCCCTTAGAAATAAAAAATATTTTATGATGATGTAGGAAGGCATAGTGTTAGGGCATCATATCTCGGCAAAAGGGATTAAAGTGGATCACAAGAAGATAGAAGTCATCAAAGACTTACCCATCCCAAAAACATAGAGGGAGGTAAGGAGTTTCCTTGGCTCTACTGGGTACTACAGGTGATTTATCACCGATTTTAGTAAAATTGCCAAACCGCTACATACCCTTCTGATGAAGGACATAGAATTTATCTGGATAGATGACTATGAGCAAGAATTTCAGATGTTGAAGGAGAATATGATCTCTACCCCAGTATTGTGGGGCCCAAATTGGTTTGTCCCATTTCACATATATTGTGACGCATCCAATAATGCAATTGGAGTAGTCCTCAAGCAGAAGGATGGTGAAGAGTTTTATGCCATCTACTATGTTAGCAAGAACCTGGTAGGGGCCAAGCTTAATTACATGATAATAAAGAAAGATTTTCTTGTAGTGGTACACGCCATCAATAAATTCTACCACTACATCACTGGATACAAAGTGTTCATCCACACGGACCATGCGGCCATCAAGTATCTAATGAGCAAACCAATGATTAGTGGTAGGATTATCTGGTGGCTATTGTTGCTATAGGAGTTTGACCTTACCATAGTCGACAAGCCCAAAAAATATAACGTAGTCATAGACTTCCTATCCAGATTAATTCCAGTAGACTACACAGTGGTAGAAGACCAGTTCTTGGATGAGCATCTATTCATCATCAACGAATAGACACCGTGGTATGTGGATATTGCCAATTATTTGGCCATAGGGAGAACCTCCCCTACCCTCTCATACCAAGAGAAGCAAGGGGTAATTAAAAAAAGTGCATCATACCAATGGATTGATGGCCTCTTGTTCAAAATAGGGCCTGATCAGATCATGAGAAGATGCATGGTCGAGCATGAATTCATGGAGATACTCAAGGCCTATCATAACGAGCCTTGTGGTGGTCACTTCTTAGGGAGAAGGACTGCATATAAGGTATTATAGATTGGGTACTTTTGGCCCATGTTGTTTAAATATGTAGTCGCATACGCCATCAAATGTGATGAATGCTAGATGATGGGATGGCCAACCCACAAGGACAAAATACCCCTACAGCCTCACGTACACATCGAGCCCTTTGACAAATGGGGTATGGATTTTGTGGGACCCATCAACCCACCTTCAATGGAAGGAGGTTCATTCTAGTCTATACAGACTACGTCACTAAATGGGTCAAATTCCAAGTGCTAAGAGACTCCAAGGAGTGGACGATCATTAAATTTCTATTCTCCCACATTTTTATGAGATTTGGAGTGCCCAGGGAGATTACAACAGACTAGGGACCCCAATTCACATCCAGGTTAATCGAAGAGCTCATGGAACAGTATAGGGTTCGGCATAATAGGACTACCCCATACCATCCATAGGCGAATGGATAGGTAGAGGTCACTAATAGGGAAATTGAAAACATCTTGATAAAGACCGTGCAATAGCACAAAAAGGATTGGGTTGCAAGACTACCGGAGGTAGTATGGGCATATAACATGACGTGGAAGTCGACCACTAGTTTTACCCCCTTCTGGTTGGTCTATGGGAAATATGTAATGATACCCATAGAATTTGAAGTTAAAACACTTAGAATTATGGTCGAATTAAATCTGAACCTGGATGATGCACAAAAGGAATGAATTCAACAACTAAATCAGCTAGACAAAGTTTGCATGGATGCCTTATAGAGAATAGAAATTATGCAGAGGCAAAGGAAGCAATGGCATGACCACCACATTAAAAAGAAACAATTCAAAGAAGGATATTGGGTATTGTTGTACGACTCCAGGTTCTAAGAATGAAAGGGGAAACTAATGTAGAGATGGATGGGACCGTATGAAGTGGTGGAAATAATCAAGAACGGTGTTGTACGGGTCAAGATGATTGACGACAACAACACCATCCTAACATCCAATGGCCACCGAGTGTGGCCATACCATACATCTGAGGGATTGTTGGCGAAAACTAGAATAGGCATGGGGGAGACCCCATCCAAGTAAAATCTCCCAAATTCTCAACAACATGGTGGATACAGGGACATCCACCAAAGACAAGTTAGAATAGGTTACTATTTTTTTTAACTTACTATGTGTTTTGTAGGGACAACGCCTGCAAGCTACAGGTATCCTAAGAGCCAGGGCCTAATAGGCATGGACCCCATTTAACTACACCTTTTTGTATTCTTTTTTCAAGTATATGGCCTGATTGTTTGAACAATAGGCATATAGGAAAACCAGGCCTAGTTCGGCTCAACATCCACATACCTATGCATTAGGAGGATAGCAATGGTTCATGCATGGGGGGGACACCAAATTCCTCATCAAACATCCCCATGCCTGAACGAGGTGGAAATTGATATAATATGAAGAGAATTATGGGAGGCTTGATCAACCTCACATTAAAAGATACGTCAGTCACCATTGAATTTAAAAAAAAATAAGGAAGGGGTGCCTTACTATGAAGGAGCAACGACACCTTACTCTGATGCATTACTCTTAAGGAGTAGTGATACCTTACTCTGATGCATTACTCTGAAGGAGCAATAGAACCTTACTCTAGCCCCTTAATTTTAAGAAGCAACAGTGCATTACTCTAGTGTCTTACTCTAAATGAGCAACGATGCCTTACTCTTGCACCTTACTCTGAAGGAGAAGTGACACCTTACTCTGGTGCCTTACTCTGAAGGAGCGGTGATGCCTTAATCTGGAGCCTTACTCTAAAGGATTAGTGGTGCCCTACTCTATAGCCTTACTTTGAAGGAGGAGCGGTGCCTTACTTTGGCATATTACTCAGGAAGAGCAGTGCCTTACACCACCAAGGAGGCATCGAACTCAAAAAAAATGTAGGGGGATTGTTGTCATGAGGATGTAATAAATCTTACTCTGAAGGAGAAGCAACACCTTACTCTGGCACCTTACTCTGAAGGAGTAGCGGTGCCTTACTCTAAATGTGAAGCGGTGCCTTACTCTAGCACCTTACTCTAAAGGAGGAGCGGTGCCTTGCTCAGGTGCATTACTCTGAAGGACCAGTGGCATCTTACTCTAGTGCCTTACTCTGAAGGAGCAACAATGCCTTACTCAAAAGTAGCGGTGCCTTACTCTAGCACCTTACCTTGGCAAAGTGGCATGTTAATCAGGAGGATCGGCGCCTTACTCTGGTGCCTTACTCAGGAGGAGCAGCGCCTTACACCGCCAAGGAGGCATCGGACTCAAAAAAAAAATGTAGGGGGGCTATTGTCATGAGGACGTGACAAATCTTAGACATGGGGGGAAGCAGTGCCTTACTATGGTGCCTTACTCTGAAGGAGTGGCACCTTACTTGGTGCCTTACTCTGAAGGAGTGGCACCTTACTTGGTGCCTTACTCCAGAAGAAGCGACACCTTACTCTAGGCACCTTACCCAACAAGCCGAGCCACCCCCAAATGCATCAAAATATATACATAAATGACAGTCAAAGTAGTGTCTTACCTTGGAGCCTTACCAAGTTAGGTGCCTTACTAGAACCTTATCGGGTTAGGTGCCTTACTAGAACCTTATCGGGTTAGGCATATTACTGAGTTAGGCATCCTATTGACACCTTACTCAAATAGGCACCTTGACTAATTCAATTCACATGCGCAACTTGGCAGTATGAGGAGCCAATACCATCATGTCACGTGATAGAGATCCAAAAATACCCAAAAATATTTCAAAATAATTGGGTAGGATTTTTTCACATCCCAAGGCCAACTGCCAAGGAGATATGCATCCCAACCTAAACCAATAGGATCCACCACATTTTTGATAGTAGGACCTCGAGCGAACCAGGAATACAGTACCCAAGGTGAAGTAATCAACACATGGGAAAAACATCATCAAATGGTAATTTGGCATACTCCACATAGCACAAAATGACCAATCAGGTATGTGCATGATTTTAATTAGATATATATAATTTTTCATATAATATTCTCTGATTGATGATGGCGCAAGAATGGAAAATCACCCCTCATGCCTAATATGTCGTGCCAAAAATTAATTCGGGTGGTGTACCTTGCTAAACCCAATATGGAACAATTTCTAGAGTTAGGCACCTCAAGTTATAAAAATGTGCCTTACTGAGTACAAAACTTGAACTCAATAGGGAATTCACCATGGGAGGACCTTCGAAGAACCACGTGATTAAGAAGCAGGAGCCTAGTGACATTGAAGGAATAAGAGGGGAAGTTCGCAACTAATTTGAGGCAGCGGGTTGGCTGAACTACTGTCGCCTAGTCATCCAGGAACAAGATGTGGAGGTAGCCAAATAATTCATGACCTACTTGAGTGGATAAGTGACCAGGCTACATGGACTGGAAACTCCAGTCACCCTAGAGCACATTGCTCAGGTCACTAGCCTCCTCCTTATGGGGAAATGTACATACAATGATGGAGTGGCAAATAAATGCACTAAGGAACTGCTCGGACAAGGGAATGTCCCCTGCAACCAAGGGGGCTTCCCTAGTAGAAGATCTCGATGCACCTACAAAAAATGTTTGAGAAAGTTGTGAGATACTTCACATGTACTAGGAAGTATTCATACCTGAATGCAAAACACAAGTAGTTCATAAGCCATCTGGTGTATGGGAGGGAGATCAACATCTCGTTCTATCTATAAAAGGCCCTAAAGGATGAGGCATCGAGGTACCAAAGAGGGGCACTTTCTGTCTTAGACCACCATGGCATAATTATAGCCTTGATATGCCATGTAGAGGATTACAGGGTAAATTCATCGACGACAGAGGTTGAACCCTCTAGTGCACAAGAACAGGCAACGGATGAAGTAGGGAACAAAGCCGAATTGAGGGAGACAACTGAAGATATTAGGGCTGAGCCCTCTAAAGTAGCAGAGCATATTTTCATAGAGTAAGGGCACGATGCCAAATTGAGGGTAATTTTTGAATAAGAACATCCCCAATTTTCACCAGGGATTGTAGAGGAATGGCAAAGCTCTCTGCCCACTTTCATGGAAGAGAGTCCAGAACCCTCCAGCATAGAACGTCAAGCTAGGGAATATCGAATACGATGATGGTTCCTACTCTAAAATGAGGAAGATACAAAGCTCAGTTTCATGGTGTAAACTTTGTATAATTTGGCCGCTCGTAGTTCGTAGGACCCTAAGCCTTCATTAAGCGAGTAACAATCGGTCGAGACACCATTGGAGGAGGGTCACATTGAACAGAGTGAAAAATCATCGATGCAGGCACTGTTCAAGGAGTATAATGAGATGACCACAAGGAAATTCCAAATACAGGAGGCCACCATTGCCCAAATATAGCAATTGATCCAGCAACTCAAGGAGGAGTTGCAGGCTAGGGCAAAAGAGAGGTAGGACACCTCTACCCAGATCGATTGGGTGATGGAAGTACCCATGAACTCTCTAACCTTGCCATAGAGAGTAGTCTCATCTGGGGCATTCAATTTGTATTCTAGATATGAGGAATTAGAATCAAGGAAGGTTTCACATGCCCCAGATAAGACAGTGGCAGAGGAACAGGGGAATTCTATTCTTCAAATAGAAACCCCTATCATTTTTATCGATACCAATGAAGAGCCATCAAGGCAAGTCCATGAAATCGAGGTTAAGGAGGACTCTCCAGGGCTCTAGGAACCCAAAATTAAGGAGCCACCATCATAGGGGCCTAAAAAGAAGGAACCAGAAGGAACAACCACAGGGGACCCCAATCGGGGGAAAAACTCCCTGAGTCATCCAATAGGGAGGCAGCCTCCATGGGATAGAAAGACTTCCCCACACAGGCCATCGCAAGACCTTAAAAAGGAAAAGGGAAGACCCCTTAGATGACTGAAAATAGGGCCAAAAGGAGGGCTAGGGTGACGTTTGTGGAATCGAACCCTTATTTTGATGAATAATTGGAAGCGGGTGTGCAGGCCTTCGCTGAGGGAAAGGTGGAATTTGAACGTCTTCGTAAGGAGTTCGAGGAATCAAAGGCAACTAAGAAAGCCACCAAGAAGGAGGTACGAGGGCCACGTATTTTTGTAAACCTTGTTGACGATGATAAATTTTGGGACATCTATGGATCATCATCGGGTAGGCCCTCTAAAATGAAGAAGTGGCTGGCACGATAGGGGGTATATGGATCGAAGGCAGAGGTAGAAACAATAGCAGTAGTAAATACTGGCCTCACCCAGGAGGATCTTTGGCTCTACAGGGCCAGCGTGGTTAGATGGAAGAGGTACAACTCTGATATTCCCTTTATAGAATTACGCCCTCAACATGTTGACCTATGGCAAGAAGCAGAAACAACCTTCCAAAGTGGAGAGATGATTGTGGTAGCCATATTGAGTACAAGTTTTGGGCCAAGTAGGAGACAAAGCCAGTGCAATAAAGGGTTGACACATAATGAAGGCCAACCTAGACATCAGCGTAGTCAAAGTACAGCATAGCACATGGATGCCCCACAACAAACCAGGGCCCCTCAACAAAAACATAAACCTCAAGGGGGAGAACAGGTCAAGACCACCAGCAAGAGAAGGAAATGAAAAGCAGTGGTCTACAGATAAGAGGTAGTTACTAGTTTTAGGTGCCACAAGGGCGTGGCACATATTAGGCATGGGGGTATGATGAGCACTAGAAATGATCATATTTTTGTATATGAATTAACGGTTTTTGCATGACATTATATCATGAGTTGTATGTTTTATGAAGTATTATGTATTTATTTAATAAAATCATGTGTATTATCTAATCCATGTGTGAAGTGTGTTGTGTGTAGTTATTTTCCTTGATTTCATCATCTTTTTCTCAGTCAAGGTCCTACATGGACCTGGCACGATTTTGCTAAATCAAATAAAGATAAATCAAAGTATGTGCCTTACTGAGGTAGGTGCCTTACTAAAGTAGGTTCCTTACTGAGGTAGGCACCTTACTAAAGTAGGCACCGAGTTAGGCGCCTTACTGAAATAGGTACCTTATTGAGGAAGGTGCCTTACTCAAGTAAGCACCTTACTGAGTTAGGTGCCTTACCAAGGTTGAAACCTAAATTATACGTGTTGACCTAAATGGCTGGAGAAGGACATTGTTGACCACTATTCCACATCATCTGTGGGAAACCGCAGTTAAAAGAGTTATCCCATCTAGAGTGGCTGAACACATAACTACTCATGAAGCTGAACTGTAATGCAATGGAAATCATTCGATTACCAGGAAATGACACAAAGTTGTTATTGTGCATCGGTTGCAGTAACTGAACTATTCCAGTTTAGGCTAAACCAAGACACTTGTAAAAAAACTGCCACAAGAATTTCTGTGTGTGTAGCATATAAACACATAGACTTACCTGTGGAAGAAGATCTTCTTTTGTAAAAGCATTTGATATATATAATATTTCCTTGCATCAATACTAAAGTGTGAATGTTTGTTAGCCACACATTGTTTGAGAACCATCGAGCAGAATCTGCCTTAAGCTTGGGCCCACTCCAAGCCAGTATTCCTCCCCTCTTAGTTACTTACATAATTTCATTATGCATGGTAGTATATTTATGCATTAGGTTTATGTTTAATTATTTTAGAGGTGTGTTTATTTATAAGAAGCATTTTCACTTTGTGTGTTTATTTTATCCGCATTATTATTTATGAATTAATATTATTGAGGTGGATAATTTTATTTATATTATACAAACACCCCCCAATGGTATTTGAACGAATCATCTTCAAAGTGGTGGTGTGACTAGTCTCAACCATGATTCTTCACAAGCTTATGATTTCCCTAGATTGACAAATTAAATGAGAATTACTATGACAAAAATAGGATAAATTCACTAGTTTTTGGCATACAACAGTGACAAATATCACTTTTTAGTGTCATCCTTTCTTATTCAAACTAGGATTATTAATGTTTAAATTGTGATGGGATTTTTAGATATACAAGGTACGATAAAAACTAGACCTCATCTTCGAAAGCTAAGATAGATTTATACAAATCTAAAAAGATAACTAAGTATGGCTAAATTACCTAAAAACCCTAGTATACACCTTATAGCAACTTCATAAGTTGTGTTGAAAAACACATTTACTCAAGTAATATTAATGATAATGATTTTGAGAGTGCATGATTGGCATACAAACATGGTGTTATTCATAGGAATGTAAACACAACCTATCCTAATGCAAGTGCAATGAATGAAAATACCTAATGCAATGCAACTAATGAATGCATATGATGGGATGCAAAATGTAAATGTTTTTGTGTTTTGATTTTTGAATTGTTTTTGGATTTTATTGTTTTCTGATGATTGTTTTGGATTTATGATGATTTTTTATTTTTTTGGATTTTTTATTATTTTTTTTATTATTTTTTGATTTTAGGAAGAAGGTTTAATACCTTATGTACCCCTCGTGTGTGTGATAATTACCAAAATTGGGAAAGGTATGATACCTTCAAGATCCCCAACTTGCTTCATTGATTGTGATGTGAATGCTGGGAAAATTGTGATACCTTGAAGACCTCTAGTGTGCACTTTTTCTACAAGAATATAATATGTCTGACTAGGAAGAGTGACCTATTGTGGAATAGAACTTTATGCATTGTCAATGTCCTAATGGGGTAAAACAAGTGAACCGTATGTGCAAAGATCATTCTGGTCTATCATCTATTTGACCACATTCTTGAACAATTAGTAGTTGCAGATGTCATACCCATGATGGCGATGATAAAAATAATAAAGGTTTTCCCTATGTGACCTAGGTTTAGGTGTTCTTGGTTTGACTTTCGGTAATGTGATTGCATGTGCCTCATACAATTTTTGAAATAGGGCCAAAGTTGTCATCTAAAATTTGACTACCAAATGAAGTTTGGCTTACAAGGATGTGGCTGACCTTTGAGTCGTAGATGGGATGATGTGGCCTGAACTATGACTGGTTGAGATGAAGTAGATGAACTATCTAGGGGAGGATTTTCCCAATAAATAAGATCGTAGACCATATTTTTGAATACGATGCAATTATTAATGTCATGACCCTTCTATCTATGATAAATACAAAAGTGATCTTCCCTATAACCCCTAGGTTTAGTTTTATTTGGGTCTAAAGGGCATATGTTAGGTAGATTAATTTCCTTAGCTTCTTGCATCTTTTAAAAAATATTTGACATGGGCTTAGATAATGAACTCTAAGTGTGACATCATTTTAAACAAGGTAGACTAGATAAACTAGATTGATAAGGTGGCTGCAGTATAGGTGTCTTAATTGCCAACTTAGGTTGCTCTACTTATTTTTTGAATGCAAGGGATGACTCATTAATTGTACCCCCTTGTTGATCCTTAGTAGTGAGAGGTTTTCCTATTTGAAATTTATTTTGATCAATCATGTCTTGTATTTTGTTCTTGAAGCCATAACATGATTGAATATCGTGCCCATTTTGTCTATGGTATAGACAATATAACTCCTCTTTATATCCCTTAGGTTTTGGATGGTTTGGATCTAAGGAGCGAATATTAGGTAAAGTAATGGTTTTTGTCTTACATAACCAGTTAAATATTGATGCCATCGGTTTTTGTAATGACGTATAAATATGAGGTGGTCAACATTGTTGATTCTACACTTGATATGTTTGAGGTTTCTCTTGTGGTTGTAAAGGAGGTAGTTTGAACTTAGATGCAGTTTACCTTTTTAGTTCTATGTTTGTGATCCTATGCATAAAATGTTGCAAAGCATCGTTTTGTCTATCTATTTGTGTCTAAATATTAGCTAGGCGATCTAGAATGTGTTGTAAGACTAATGGGGATGATGATTGCATAGCCATTGATGGATTTGTCATGCCATTACTAATTTATGGAGGTGAGCTGAGTGCAGGTGCCGGAGGACCCTTAGGTATATGTGAAACATATATCTTCATCATCTGAGGTAATGTGGATGTTTTACAATGATCATGTTTAGTAGGTGTATCCATATGCTCTTGTTTTTTATTCAATCTATGCTTTGGTTTCAATTTGAAGTGTTCAACTATCACTATTTTGGTACCCCCATTTTGGTGCAGGGGACACACTTTTTTTTGTTCTTATGAATATATTGTGTGAAAAGAACTAGGTGTGACTAGTTTCAATGGTGGTAGCATTTTTTATGTAGAAGCAATATTTTATGGGGCTACCAGTTGTGTTGATTGGTTTAGAGAAACTTGGTTCTCTATCTTGACATTGATCATTCCCACAAACTCATGGGAAGATGTTTTGGAACTTGGAAAATTCATGGATGGCTCATAAACTTGTCTAGGGTGAACTGATTGTCCCCCATGTTTAGGTAAATAATCAAGAATGGGATAAATGGGTGGCAACTTGATAGAAGGTCGACCTAAATCCTCAATGAACTCAATGATAGGCATAATCATAACATTTGTTGCTATATACTCTCCGAATTCAATCTCATTTGAGTGAATTGTTACTTGCGATGTGGTGGATGAAGATGGTATGATATGATTTGATTTATCCATAACCATAATAGGTTCTTCACCTTTGATAGGAGCAAGAAATTCCTCTAATGAAATGTTTGAGGTAGTTGTGAGCATCTCTTTGGTTGTCTTAATCAATTCATCCTTTCTTGGGGGAACCAAAGATAATGGAGGTATAACAAGTGAAGCCAATGATGATGGTGGTGGTGGAGGTAACTTCATGACAAACTACAGGGTTGCATCTAGAATCTAGATAAAATAATTAGGTTTAGTATCCAGATGTATGTGTGACATAGTAGGCTCCTACGGACTATCCACCTTTTTGTAATACTTGAATGGATCTAGGTTGGCATGGACCACATGGACCTTACCTTCATCAATGTATTTAATGCATTGGTACACTATGGATGGTACACATTCCATGGCTCTGATCCATGGACTTCCAAGCAATATGTTGTACTTTCTTGAACCCTCTAAGACATAGCACAATGTAGATATGGTCTTTTGTCCAACCTAAATGGGTAGGATGATTGTGCCAACTATGGGAGATACATCATCGTTAAAGGCTTTCAAACTGAATGTAGATACTCTAATATGGGAAGGCAAGATATTGATATGAATCATTGTAGTTGTGGTGATAATATTTATTGTGGATCCCATTTTGATCAAAATCCATTTATAGGGAATCTTGATGATGCACGCGATGATGTGCAAAGGAGAATCTTGTGCATTTGCGGACACAGGTTTGATTTCATGGTCCTGAAAAGTAATGATAGGATCATTGTACATTTTTATATGACTCATGTATTTCATGAAAGAATTAGGATCATAGGGTTACACCTTAATTTAACCTAATATTTTCATGAGATTTTCTTGATACTGAGGAAACTATTGTACTAACTTGCTCATAGACATGTTTTCCGATGGTGCATGCGAACTTTGTGTAAGCCCACTTTTGATTATGACCACTGTTTAAAACTCTCTATGGCCATTATATAGGAAGATAAGTTCCTTGGCCAACACTCTATCTAGTTGTACAAGTGGACACCTTGCACATTACAACTTGCACATTGACACTTGTGCATTTATTACATTGCATGAAGTAACTAGATAACTTCCCCCTAAAGTAACCTAATGTCCTAAGTATGTACCAAGGAAGGTACATTTACATGACCCAAATAATGTAATATACTCTATTTCTAACACCCCCTGTATTACAATATTTGGGTATTGAAGACTTTAGTCTTCAATGTGGATCTTCTTCCATATGATGGCTTTGAATTGGATCTTCTTCTTCGAAATGATCTTTGGCTTCTTCAGTAGTTGCTTCAGTCTTCAAATGATGCAAAAATAGGCTGAAGTTGTAGACCCTTCTTTTAGTTCACCTTGCATTGTATTCCTCCTTCATTGGGTTCATCTCCTTCTTCTTCCTTAGCTTTGCCTTTGAAATCGGTCTCTACCTTTTCATAGGTGGTTGTGCTGCTACTTGGTTCTTGCATGGATGATTCTCCTTTCTTGTCTTTAGTCTGTATAGATGCTTCTGAACAACCACTTAGGGCATCATGATAAGATTTTGAGTTAGTAGAACTTGAAGTATCAATTCTGCATGAGGATTGAAAAACTTTTCTAGATATGATTCACTTAGTTCTGCCTTCTTTTTGAGTAGTTCTATCAATCCCTTTTGTTCTACATTTTCATTCTTGAAGTGCTTATATGTGAGTAAAGCCATATATAATATGTTCACAAGATCTAAGGAAAATGTAACAACATTTTCTCCATTGCCAATAGCTTCATTGAGATGAGTTTGAAGATAGCATTCCATAGTGTCAAAGTTATCTTCTAAGGCTTCACTATGGATTATTTTAGAAGTTAGATCTATCATTCTTTCTGATTTCAAGAGAAGATTCATGATCCCAAGCTTTATGGCACTAACTTTTTCCTTATTGATATTTGCAGTATTTTGGAAGGTAGACATCCTTATGGCTCCCTATTAGGATATATGATCTCTGATAGAAGTATATAAGCTTGATTTGATAAAACCTATATTAATCCTTGATTCTTGTAGGCTTCCTTATGTCTCCCTAGTAATGAGAATGAGTACTCATAAGGATTTTTAGGTTTTGTAGATAGCTTATATATTGCTAATGGATTTGCAACTTGATAAACAATAGATTCTGATATTACCAAGTTTTGTAGAATGCCTTATGACTCCCTAGTATGTTTTGGACAAGATATAAAGTGCTTTTGTAAGTTATAGTTCAATCTTGGTTGATTTTGTAAAGTTTTGTAAATGCTAAAATCAACTTCTATTGTCCTTATTGCTCCTATTGAACTAAGCACTTTTTCTAGATTTCAAGAGGTTTTAATGTTGGATATTTTGTCTCTATTTGAGAAGATTTGAGACAAGTAAATATTATAATTTCCAACCTTTATATGTTTTTGATAAACCTCTTATAATGGCCCTTTGAGATTTGATTTTAATTTTTCTAATTTCCAATAAATCAATTTGTAGTAGTAGACCTTATGACTCCCAAATTTGGAAAATTAGAAAAGATAATAATATTTGCAAAGTATTAAATAATTCAACCTAAGTAGAAGGCCTTATATCTCCTAGGTTAGTTTGCAAATAGTATTTTGATTTTTGGTAAGTTATCTCCTATATCTTTTGCTTTCTCAACCTTAAAATTTATCCTTAAAATTATAACCTTATATCTCCTATGTTTGAAAGCAATATTAATGAGATATTTCTCTTACCTTAGCCCCTTGACTTCACACTTGAATGGCACTAGTTTTGACTAAAATATAATAGTCCTTTATGTACCCTTTCTATGGTGCTTGACTTGATGAGTCTGAATGACCAAGTGTGGTATGGTTGTCGGGCTTCCTCTTCGATGCTTGGAGAGTAGATGTTGACCTTCTTCAATGGAGTCTTAAATGCTCCTATGCTCTCCTTCTTCCATGCTACACTTAGAAATGGATTGATGCATTATTCCTTCTATTTGACTACACTTTGCTCTCCACTTCACACTATGGATGTCGGATGTGAATTCTATCCTTTCACTCTCTCTACATTGCATATAAGGGTAGTCATTGATGGACAAGTGGCACTTACATTTCTTGAGAGTGCTGCCACTTCTTCTTGTAACGTTATTGCACCAACCGTTACTCCTTTGTAACGTATTAAACTTGCTTTGAGCGCTCTCAACGTTCATCTCTTGAGCGTTAGAGATATGATAGTCATTAGGGAATAATATGCCAAGTGGCACTCAGCCCTCTTGCATGGGATTTTCTATGTAACACCTCCAAGAAGGAGATTATAACTCCTTCGATTATCTTCCTCCTTAGCTTGCTTTGATTTCTTGAATAGCAAGCAATGTATTTTCTTCTGTAGGTAATTTATGAGCCACCTTGGAGCTTTGAATGAGGATGAGGTAGCTCTCTTGCTACCCTTTGTTGATGCTATTCCCAATGTAGCATCTACTCTTCTTCTTTGTGCTTATACCTTCATTGTGCTCCCTGTTCACGTTGATAGAGGTGAAGCTTGATGCGTCTGAATGTTGGATGTGCTCTATCCTTATTTTTTACGTAGATAGCTTCTTCTTCTTGCTATGGTTTACATAAATATTTGTGATAGATTTCCTTTGGCTTACGTAAATAACCTTGGTAGGCTTGTTATCATTTATGTAAAAGCTTCCTTTGTCTTGCAGATCCGTTCTTGGAGAGAATGCCCTTTCGTTGTTGGAGAATGCTCGATCCTTTGGCCCTTCTTTTGGCTACCTTTTTCCTTGTACCTATTGTGCCTATTGTGGCACCTTTAAATCTGCTCCTTTCCCTATGTTTTATGTATTGTAGAAGTGCAATACCATGTAACCTTTACATGTATATAGAACCTTTTTATTGCACCTTTTCTTGCACTCTTTTGTAGGTCTGAAATTCTTATTTTTGTAGCAGATTAATGAGTGCAAAATGAGGGTTTTAAGGATGTCTCTTTGGCTAGACTCCTTACCCTTTTTGCTTGGATGATTGATGGTGAATCCAAGCCTTGTAAATGTTGTAGAACATAAGCTTTATTTTAGTTGCACTAACCCTAAGTGCTTTGGATTTGAGACTCACCAAGTCTCAATATTTGAAGCTTCTTTTTGGTTAGCTTTTCTTTGCTTGTACTAACCAATTTTGGTGGCTTCTATTGGCCACTATGAGTTGCAGGTTTTTGTGCTTTAAGAGTGTCTTTAGACACTTGATCCAAACTAGATTTTGTAGCCTTTATTTCAAAGCACAAAACTAATTTCTTTTGAGAGTAATAATAGTGCAAATGAATCTAACAAATTCTACTTTTAATGCACTAACATATTACACCTTATCACTCCAATCTACTCTCAAGAAAATGCACTTAATCAATTCACTGCAACTAATCAAGAATAATCTGAAATGAACCTTCAAGATTTATTCTATAAATTTCTTATAAGCAAGATATTAGGAGATAGTCTTCTTTTGCTTTCCAAAGTAGATAATAGGCTAGTTGATAGATTATTAAAATTCTGAAATCTAATCAACTCCTAATGTGCAAATGAACCTTAAAAAGAACCTTTCTTTTTGCACACTTGAAGACTGTAATACAAATCTCCTTTTTGCAACTTTAATCAGGATGAAGGTGCTTTAATAAATCTGATAAGTAATCCAACTAATGAATCTACTTGCACCGATAGTTGCTTACCTTTTTTTGAATGCTTTTGTAGCTCCTTTTCTGCTTCTGTAGAGGATGTAGATCTTGGTGCCTAAGATCACCAAGTTGCTACCTTGAGTAGGATCTTGCAGCTCTTTGTAGACTATTTTGAATAACTCCTTCTTCACCAAATTGATGGTCTCAAACTTTCTTTCATGAGCCTAGGATTTGGTGACTTTGATCTCCTCTTGTAATCTCCTCCTTCTATTGTATATTTGGAGAAGTTTGTATCTCTGAAGTAGTGACCTCTTGTTGTAGGAGGTAATCTTCAAATCTCCTAGATTTGATAAGCTTCTTCTACCTTCAAGTCTTCTTGTCAAATTTTGACTTCAAGCAGGATCTTCTTCTCAAGATTTTGAATATCTTGAGGTCTTCACTGGATTCTTCTTCTACTCAGATTTGGCACTCCTTGCCAAATTCTCCTCCTCTTGGGCTTGTTGTTGTATGGTGATAATTGTCCCAAGTCCTTCACTATCAGGGGCTTCTCCTTGGTAGTGGATTTCTCCAATGAGTTCTCCTTTGATGATTTCTTCAGCAAGGCTCTCCTAGCCTTTTACTGGATGCTCATCGAGACCTTGTCAAGGTCTTTGATCTTGCAGCTTCTTCTGGTCTTCCTTGAGACCTTATCTTCAACCTTCTACTTCTGGAAGTGTTGGTGGTGAGACCTTCTCCTAGATCTCTGATTCTGCTACTTCTGGATTCGAGCAGGACTCTCCTAGTCCTTCTTCTTCCTAGTCTAGAAGTTCTTCAATGAGATCTCCTCCTGATATCTTTTGCTTTAGGTACTGGATTGATTTTGAAGAGGCTTTTCTTCCTAAATTTCTTGTAGGAAGCTTTCTCGACTTACTGGATCTCCTTTACCTACAACAAAAATATTAGTACTAAAATCTTCTTCTGAATTAGATCCTCTCTTCTGGAATCTTCTTCAGGATAAAGGCATCTATGGCCTATTTTAGTATCAAGGCTTCTGTGGTATGTTCTTCAATATCAAGGCTTCTATGGCTTTTAATATCAAGGCTTCTATGGCCTTTTCTTCTAGATCAAGGCTTCTATGGCCTTTTCTTCGGATCAAGGCTTCTATGGCTTTTTTTATCAAGGCTTATATTTTCTTCTGTATCAAGGCTTCTATGGCATTTTTCTTCTTGTGAAGTTCTTCAATCTATCAATGGAGATCTCCTATCTCTAGACTTCACCATGATTCTTTTCTAGAAGTTTCTTCTAAAGTATTCTCCTCTCTACAATAACTAATATCTACACTATGAAGGCACTCCGACCTTCGAGAAATGAAGTTGAGGTCTCCTAGATTTTTATTGTAGGAGGTATCCCAATCATCTGAGTATTAATTCCCTACAATAAAAGAAACTTTTAGGTAAGTATTTCTAGATCTCTGAGCTTCACTAGTTGATTCATCAACCTAGTGGATCAAATGTTGAGTCCTAGTCTTCACGAGTTTTCCTTCAACTCTATGGAAAGACTCTAGCCCTATGCAATCTCAGTATTTCTAAAACTGATATTTTAGTCCTCACTTGTAACTCTCCCTAATTCTACCACCTAGACTCTTCTGAGAAATTTTGATAGTGATTGGTCCAATGGCGCGTCAGGTTCTCAAAAAACTTAGGATCAAATAATAATGGTGGTTTCCCTATAGACCTACTGTGGCTTGATCTACCGTAGCTCTGATACCACTGTTAGCTTTTGATACCACATACAATGGGAGATACCAATCACAAGATGCAGAAAGAAATAAAGTAAATCTACGAGATGACTAAAATATGCTATAAATAGAAATGACAAAAAGATTACAATAGTAGCTATGGAGGAAATGGACACTCCATGATATAAGCTACTGCTCCATGAATGAGCTCTGAGCTTATAGCTCACACACACACTACCCTACTACCTATCTACCACACACTAACTGTGATACAATGACTTCTATATCTATCTTCTACATCTATGGCCTTTATATAGGAAGATAAGTTCCTTGGCCAACACTCTACCTAGTTGTACAAGTGGACACCTTGCACATTACAACTTGCACATTGACACTTGTGCATTTATTACATTGCATGAAGTAACTAGATAACTTCCCCCTAAAGTAACCTAATGTCCTAAGTATGTACCAAGGAAGGTACATTTACATGACCCAAATAATGTAATATACTCTATTTCTAACATTACGAACCATTACATCATGCTCGATCATTTCATCCTCTATAATCACTTATGGTGTTATATTTTATACCTAGATAGGGTTTGTCATACATTCACTCTTCTTCTTATCCCTAAATAGGATATCCATACTTCTAACTAGGACATCTTTGCTTCCATATAGGTAATGTTTACTTTTAGTAAGGACTTCCAAAAATAACTTTCTTGTCATACTACCTAGAATTTATTCACATGAATCCTTTAGTTTTTGAGTTTCTTCTAAGATATATATCAAGAAAAGGCACTTCCTCCTTGCTCACACTTTACTTCCTACTCCTGGCTTACCCTCACTCCCTCAAACTATTATTATATGTGTGTGTATTTAATGGTTTATATGGGATTGAAACAAACCACACCCATATTACATTATCACCACATAGTGGTATTACAATAAATATTGGATATTATCCATGTATCATTTGAAAATATTTGAACCTGAGTCTCCTCCTTGAAATGTTAAGGAATATAACCAATTGAGCTAATGCCAGTTGATATTGTTTTAAATATATTCATGTATATAATTTTTGTATTTTTAAACATATTTTGTTATATATTTTTTGTATTAAAAATATTTATGTATTTGGTTTTATTGTTGAAAAGTAGTGATAAATAATTAAATTTCTCTCTCTCTCTCTCTCTCTCTCTCTCTATATATATATATATATATATATATATATATATATATATGATCCTATAGATTTAATAAATTTTAATAAATTTCAAAATATATAAATATTATATAAGAAATCATATTGTTGTAAAAAAGGATAAAGGGTAAAGGAGTTTTTTAATATCTATGAGTCCATAGGCCATATGAGACAACCCTCAAAGAGAATTTTGTTTATCCAATATATGGTTATCCAACCATACTTTGATTACCAAAGCATGGTATACAACCATACCTCTACAATATTTGAACCATGGACCTCTATTTAGAGTTCAAAAGTCTCCATCGTTAAGCTACACAAATTGAAGTGTATTAATTTTACTAAGTTATAAAATAGACTATATAGATATATTAAGTATGTTAAATTTATATTTATCATGGTTTAATCACCTATGTTTTTTTTTTTTTTTTTGAAAAAATGAAAAACTTGTATTAATACAAAGAGCAATTACAAGCGGGAGAGAACACATCCCAACCAAGAATAGCAAACAACACTACAAGAGTAGAGCACAAAGTCAACCCAGCACAACACAAAGCAAAGAAGTCAACTGGGCACGAAAAAGCGACATGTCGCGAAATCGTGACATGTCGCGAGATCGCGACAGTCAACCCCGTCTCCTCCGCAGCGGTGCCAACAGTCACGAAAACGTGACATGTTGCGAAATCGTGACATGTCACAAAATCGTGACATGTCGCAAAATCACGACGACATCTCCCTCCAGCGACCCTTCGCCAAAATTGTCACGAAATCGCGACTAGAAGACCAACTTGCTCCATAACGCCAAAAAGGTCACGAAATCGCGACAGAGTGCCTCCGAATCATCCAACCATCAAAAGTGTCACGAAATCGCGACGAATTATCCTTATGGCATCCAGATCGCAAAAGCATCACGATATCGTGACAATTTTCTCCATTTCGCTGGTAAGCCAAAATTGTCGCAAAATCACGACGAGATTTTCTTGCAGCAGCCATCGCCAAAAAATGTCGCGATATCGCGACAAATTATCCACTTTGCACCACATCAGCAAAATGGTCATGATTTTGCGACGGGTTTTCCTTATGACACCAGATCACCAAAAGTGTCACGATATCATGACGGTTTTTCCTTTCGACACCCAGTTCTCAAAACTGTCGTGATATCGCGACGAATTTTCCACTTTGCTCTCCATCTGCAAAAGTGTCGCGATATTGCGACAAGTTTTCTAGTTAGCCCCAAATTGCCAAAACTGTCGCGATATTGCGACAATTTTACCATGCGCCTTCCCCGAGGGCCGCGATGGTGTGACATGTCGTGATATCACGACAAAAACCCACCAAAGGCCGTGATGGCGCAACCTGTCGCGATATCGCGACAGCTTCCAACTTGAAGCTACGACGATGCTACATGTCGCGATATTGCGACAAAAATCTTCCTTAGCATAAAAAACACTGCACATCATTTCAAAAAATGTTCAAGGCCTTGTCGAATCTCTGCATCCTCCACAGGCATGTCACTGTGCAGTTGCACCCCAACCTCCCTTTCAGCACCCATCTTAGCAAGGAAATCGACTGCCTTATTGAGATCTCGATTCACATAGACAGGTATCACATCATCTAATTCCCTCCAAAGCTCTTTAATTTGGGAGACTAAGATCCACAACCTCCAAGATTTCGAGACAAATTTTCTCATACAGTCAAGAGCACCCACCAATATTTGAGAGTCAGACTCAATAATAATCTTCCTGTGTCCCTGTTTGACAGCCCAGAAGGAGGCAGATTTAATGGCAAAGGCCTCGGCTTCATTATTTGTGGCACATCCCAGACCCTGCAGTTCCCAATAGAGCAAAGACCCAGCATGATCGCGGCACACTACTCCAATTCCAGCACTTCCCGGATTGCCTTTAGTAGCTCCATCAGTATTGATTTTGATCCATCCTTCAGGAGGAGGTTTCCAACTACCACTCACCTACCTTTGTTGAATAACAACTCCCTCTTCCAAAGGCTCAGAAGCAGACTGAATTTCCCCCTCGACATGAATGGCAACCGTTTTCGCCACTTTGCTCCAAATGACTTGCCATATTCCTTCTAGAGAGGAGAAGGTTTCACGGAAAATACGGGCATTTCTCTCCAACCATACCTGCCACCAGATAAAAAATAAACCAAGCTCCCAGCCAATTCGAAGAGCTTTGGATTTAAATCTACCTTTCTTCCAGCTTTCCCATATATTGTTTTGAGACAAGACCCCATTAGCCTGAAGTTTAAAGTGGGAGAACCAGCGTTTCTAGATCTGTCTTGTGAAAGAACATTCAAACATTAGATGATCCGCAGTTTCCTCCTGCTTGTGGCATAACACACATTGAGAAGGGCCAATGATGCCTCTGAGTCTGAGATTGTCATAGGTGAGAATTCCATTATGCAAAAACTTCCAGGCGAAGAAGTTCACTTTCGGCCAACCCTGGGGATGCCATATCTTTCTCTAATCATGAACCAAAAAAAAGTGTGGGGGGGGGCTCTGGAAGGATCTCATCATATCCCTCTTTCACAGTATAAACCCCAAGGCTCCCATAGCCCCAGGCCAGTTCATCCTCCTCATCTCTCCTAGTAAGAAATCGTTCTGCCAAGATTTTTCCCAAAGTAGGTACCAACTCTGGATGGATTGGTATTGGCCACTCATCCAGCCGCTTAAACTTTATGATCTTGTAGTCCCCCAATTGACTAGTGTTAAAGTAGCTCTCAATTTGGATCCATCCCTTATCTTCTATAGCAGATTTTATCGGTTGCAATTCAGGAAACATAGCAATAATGGGAGGATTCCGGTCCCGAGAATCATTCCGGAACCGAGCCTTATCCCCTCTCCCCACTTTCCCGGAATAGTTGATCTTTGATGAGTTGAGCTCCAAGCTTGAGCGCCGCCACACTCGGTGATCCAAAACCTTCCAGAGGAAAGAGGCCCACATCATTATAATGGACAGAACCCAAGTATTTGCTAGAGAGGATTCTGCTGAAGAGGGATGTTGGCTGAGAAATCCACCTCCAGTACAGTTTTCCATCCAAAGCCTTGTTGTTAAACTTGGAGCTTCTTAGTCCCAACCCTCCTTTTTCCTTGGGTTGGGTAACCTTGTCCCAGCCAACCAAGGCCCATTTCCTCTCTCCCTTGGCACCTTCCCATAGAAATCTTCTAGCCATTTTATCCAGCTCTTTCCAAATAGACTGGGGAGCAGCCAGGATGGAGAATTTATAAATTGGCATGGCCTGAATAACTGACTGCAGAAAAGTTAGACGACCCCCATAACTTAGCAATCTATGAGACCAATGGTTCATTCTATATTTGATGCCATCAAATAGGTCCTTCCAAACATCTATTTTTAGTTTTTTGAAATGGAGAGGGACCCCCAGGTAAACTACTGGGAGAGAGGTCCGAGTGAAACCTAAAATCTCAATAACCCTGTCCTGTAACCGTTGATCAATATTGAAGAAGATCACTTTGGATTTATTTTCATTGATGACTTGATTAGAGGCTCGGAGGTAGACATTTAGAGTATCTATGATTCTTCTTACTTCCCTAAGGCTAGCCACTCCCACAAATCCAGTATCATCTACAAATTGTAAATGAGTCAAAACTTCAGCCCCGACCTTAATACCTGTTATCTGACCTTGAAGTCTTCTTCTCAGAAAGATTCTACCCAATCCTTCATCCAAGATGAGGAAGAGATAAGGAGAGCAAGGGTCTCCTTTCCGAAGGCCATGAGAGCCACCAAAATGAGGCGAGGGAAGTCCCTTGATAAGAACAGAGTATGAAGGCGTAGAAATACAGCTCATGACCCAGTCTGTCCAGTCCTGAGAGAAACCAAATGCTGTCAACATCTTTGCCAAGAAGCCCCACTCCACCCTGTCATAAGCCTTAGACACATCCAGTTTAATGAACATTCCTTTGTTCCTAGATTGGTGCATTGTATGGATAGCCTCCTGTGCTAGAATCACTCCATCCAAGATTTGCCTCCCTTCAACAAAACCCCCTTGCTCTGGGGAAATTATATTATGCAGGATAGGTTTTAACCTTTCAGCCATAATCTTAGTGATTATTTTATAGATCACATTGCATAAGGCAATAGGTCTAAAATCAGATAAATGAACCCCCCTTGCTCCTTTTGGAATTAAAGTAATGAAGGTATGATTTAGAGCCTTGAGCATTCTTTTATTGGTTCTGGACTCCTCAGTGACAGCCAGAACATCTTCCTCCAGGGTATCCCAAAAGGCCTAGAAGAACTCAATAGGGAAGCCATCAGGACCGGGCGATTTACCAGTACTCATCCCAAAGACCACCTTCTTAAGTTCATCTCTATCTATGGGTCTAAGTAGGGCCTGGTTCTCTTCAGGAGAGATTATAGAAGGAATGACAGTAATAACTTCATCTTGGGCTGCCCCATCTTGCTCCATACTTTCCTTAAAGAGTTTTGAGAAATACTCCATTGAGTGGGAGTGCATACCAGGAAGAGTGTCAAAAGATTATCCATTCTCATCTTGAAGGAATTCCATATTATTCGCTTGTATCCTAGCACAGGCAGAGTGCTGAAAAAAATTTGTATTTCTGTCTCCTAATAACCAAGTATTTCTTGCTCTCTGTTTCCAGTAAATCTCTTCTTGATTATCAATATCCTCAACCGCTTTGCACAAAGCATCATCCTAGGATTTAAGGTGCTCGAAAATGTTTCCTTCCCTGAAATGTTTTTGCACCTCATCCCATCTGGCCAACAAGGGGGCCCGTTGGTGCTGGAAGTCTGATTTGTTAGTTTGCCTCCACTGTTTCAGTTTACACTTGACAAATTGAAGTTGTTTGTGAAATTTGAACATTGCAGTCCCAAAAGGTGGGCGGCCATCTTCCCACCACTGAGGAATTTTTCTTCGGAGATCTTCTTTTTGCAACCAAAAATTTTCAAATTTAAATGGTTTATGGTACTGCCTCGTCATAGCCCCTCCCTCCAGACCAAAATGGGAAAGTGGTCTGAAACTCGGGCCTTCCAAAATCTGAAATTTAATATTCCATTTCACAAATGCTTCCTCCGAGACCATAAACCGGTCTAGTTTTACCTTCCTACTGTGTGGCTCTCTTCTCTTATTAGTCCACGTAAAATAAGTGCCAGGACCTTTGATATCAACAAGGTGAAAGGCCTGGACTTGAGCAATCAGAAGCCTATCCCCTGGATCCAAAATTGGGATACCACCTTCCTGATCCCTGGTAGATAATTTGGCATTAAAATCCCTAGCAATAATCCAATCGCAATCTTCCCGGGAGGATCTCATTGAATGAACAGCATTCCATTGAAGCCGCTGGCCATCAATGCTTTGAGCCCCATAGAAGTTTGTGATTAAAACCTGTTCAGTTGTAACAATGTTCTTAAAGAGAGATGTGAGAACACCCCTCCAAGTTGTATGTTCTATTGCTATCCACACTAGAGGGTTCCAAAGAGTAACAATCCCCCCCGAAGCTCCTTGGGCCGCCACATCCATATATCCAGCGCCCCTCCATATTCTACTAACAGTTTTACACATAAGATCTAAAGACATTTTTGTTTCCTGAAGGAGCAAAAAGTCTATTTTGTGTCTTCCTAAAAGTCTTTGAACAACAGATTGATGGGTTCTACTGTTTAAACCCCTTACATTACAGGATTGTATAATCATTGGAAACCTTGGGAGCAATAAGAGTCAATTGTTCTCATCGATCCTCCATTGATCAGCTTGTCCCCTTGCGCTACTAGTAGATCCTTATTGGATTTTCTACCAGCTCCTTGGGAATTACTATTCTTAGACCTCTTTTCCACCTGGGTAATCCCCAACGCTGGTCTTTCTCTGTTCTTTTTTGCACTTCCCATGTTGACATCCTTAATAACTGGTTGTGCAGGGGAATGGATTACCATAGCCCCTAGGTTCTTTGGCTGCAAAGTCTCAGGGGTTTCAATCACCTGTTCTAATACAGGAGTAGATGATAGATGAGCATGAGAGTGGGTGTTATTATCCTCAGCATTCCCATCCACTCCTTCCATGACTTGGTCTTCTTGGTCTACGAGGGATTTGAAGATTTCATATCGATTGGTTGGCTTAGTTTGGGCCTGCTCTTTGCCATTTCTCTTTTTGTTTTTCCTCTGCTTCTGTTGTTCAAAGCCATCTTTTTGGGCATCAGAACCCTGGGGGATATTAAGGGGTTCTTTGATCGGAGTGAACTTACCCTCTCTAGGGCGATTTGACGCTCCCGACGGAGCTTCCGCTTTTGTGGTCAGGATATTTGGGTAGAACCTAGCCAAATGGCCATGCTTATGGTAGACTCTGCATCTAAAAGGTAAGGCTTCATAGTCTAGCTGTTGTATCCAGGTTAGTCCTGCCAACTCCAATTCCACCTCGGCTGGAAGTGGCTGGATAATATCCATTTCTACGCATATTCTAGCAAAGACAACAGTATTTCCCTCCATGGTATCTCTGGAAACTCCCAAATATCTACCTAGAGAATTACCAATCAACTCAAGAATCTGCTCACCCCAAAACTCCATCGGGAGAGCGTACAGCCGAATCCAACCCGGATAGCCGTGGGCTCAATGCGAGGATCAAAACCCACTCTCCATGGTTAGACAAATAATCCTGTCGAGCCGTGGCTCATCTTCTCTGATTCAAATGCTCTATTTCTATCTGCTAAAGAAGAGAAACTAATAATAAAATACCCATTGCTTATAGGCCATAGAGAGTACTCACCAATGGGCTCCCAGTTCTGTCTCACCCCGGTGTGTAGAAAGTTCAGAGTGGGGCTCGGATACCCATGAATTTGTAGATCATATCATGGGTAGCACGGTATATAATCGTATCCTCAACCAGTTTTGGTTCTATGACAATATTAGGCCTGGAAGCAGATTGTGGAAGGCAGTCGTTAACTCTGTTTGCAGGTAAACCCTTTCCAGCATTCTTAAATAGCATTTGATAAGCACTTCGCTGAGCTTCATCGGAGGAAGATGCAGGGTTTTATTTTAATATATCAGCATATGAGCTTTTCTTCCCATCGATAGATCCTGGAGGAGACCCCATTGGGCCCTCCCAAGGCAACGAACGATCCTTCAAAGTAGTGTAGATTCAATCCACCGGAGGTCCTGGAAGAATCTTCCCACCAGAAAACCTGGAGCTTCGCCCGGTGCCTGCACAGAAGGTTTCCTGCAAAATCGCCAGAGCTCAAAAAAAACCGAAGGTCTGTGTTTCATTTGTGTCAATAGGTTTAATCACCTATGTTATACACACATATAATTTTTATATTTTTAACAATATTTAAAAAATAAAATATTTTTTAAACTTAAATAATTTATTTAATTCTTTTGTTCATTATTATAATATATTATTTTATTTGAGAAGATTTATAAAATGTCTTTGTAGCACAAGTGGAGAAGGTCAGCCTGACCTCATTGAATGGGAATTCCATGGTTCGAACCTCTACACAAAAACAACTCTTGTGACTTCCATCTAGATAGTGGTATACCCGAATGGGATGAAATTATCGACCACCTAAGAGAAGCTCTCGAGGTTTCTTTCTAACCTACACATTTTAGCTCTATGGCTTGGGATGAGCAATGTTTACAAAGGTGAGAAATAGTGGAGTAGTTCTAGGCAAGTGTTGAGCAGCGTTAGGGTAAAAAAAGCAAGCAATAGTGGAGCAGTGTTAGAGCAATGTTACAACATTGAAGGTTTACAATAGTGGAGCAGTGCTAGAGCAGTGCTGAGAAATGGATAAGTAGTGTGAGGGCATTGAAGGTGACAAATAGTGGAGTAGTTCTAGGGTAATATAAAATGTGAGCAATAAAGAGATATAGGTGATATTGAAAAAGTGACGACCATGATTCCCATGGGTCCATAGAAGGTGAGTAATAGTGGAGCAATGCTAGGGTAGGAGCAATAGTACTAGGGCAATAGTGCAACAATAGTAGAAAAATGCTAGGATAGTATTGAGTAGTGGTTGAGCAATAAGTGTTAGGGTAGTTCTGAGTAGTGTTTGCAAAGGTGGGCAATAGTGAAGCAGTGCTAGGGCAGTGTTGAACAATGTTGAGTAGTGTTAGGGAAATAAAGGTGGGCAATAGTGGAGCAATTATAGAGTAGTGTTGAGCAATATTAGGGTATCAAAGGTAAGCAATAGTGGAGTAATGCTTGGGAAAGAGCAAAGGTGAGTAATAAAGAGATATAGGTGATATTGGAAAAGTGATGACCATGATTCCCATGGGTCCATGGGGTAAAAAAAATTCAAAATATGTGAGAGTGGGAATGGGAGCAGGAGCCAAGCATGCAATGAGGTAGAAAATGGTTCTATGGTGTCTTGTGGAGTGCTTGGTCGTATGGAGACCTTTGGGGTCAGTAATCCTCAAGGTGACCCTTTGATCATGTCTATTCATGATGCTAGCAGTTATATAGTGTATTATTCCAAGTCTACTTTGGATTTAATGAATTTCCTTTTAGGAGATATGTTGAAGGTTTCATCCAGTGAGAAAGGTGATCCAACTCCTAACGTACCTATTTTGAGAGAGATAGTAAGTAAGAGTTGGACGGATCGAATGAAAGACAATAAAATTTCATTTTTTTTTGGAAATGAGAAGAATATTTTACTTCCTTCGGTTAGAGATGAGAATGGTCTAGCCTTAAAAATTCTAGATAAGATTTTAGATAGTGCCAAAAATAGATTAAATAATATTCTGATAGGTAAATTTATTAGGTGTAGATCATCTCTAGATCAGATTAAGAAATGGGCATAGATACAATACAAATACAAGGTATCTAAACTTTAAATCCATATCACTCATTTATTTAACTTCATAATTAGATGTAAATAATTGTACAACCTTATATTATATATTGGAAATTAATACATGTGAAATAAGAATACATGACATATATTGTAAATCTAAACTCAGTTAGACATTTTTTACTAGGGTAAAAACAATATTTTGAAAGGGCCTGAACCCTTTTACATAACAAAATCAGCCCATTATCTACAAAGCCGCCATTGGCAAGTAGCCAAAATACCCTAGATGCAAGATAGATAATATCCATCCTAGAACCCAATTATATGTAGTCTTCCCTATTGATTTATTCTAAGTCTCGATGCACCACCCCTAGGGGGACCCATATCCTATCCTCTTCTTTAATGGAACCAAATATTGCCAACCAATATATTGGTTTATTACCTTCTCTAAAGACATGAACACAATCAACTTCTTCAAAATTCTTTACAATATCTCTAATATCCTACATAATGTAATCAATTTTCCAATTAGCTTATCCCTTATTTTTCAAAATATTGATAATATTTAAGAAGTCTCCTTCAATCATAGTATCTTTAGTATTCTCTAGCTTGATAGGGCATTTGATAAATTTAGCATTCTCCTCTAAAAATGGGTGATACTTCCAAAACTTCTCATTGCTGACCTTTTTTCTCCTCTAAAACTTCTCTTGTTCCTCTCTAACTATACTCCCCACACAAAATAAAATGAAATCAGGTTCTAAATTACTTTAATATGAGGACTATAAAAAGGCTTCTCATACTTCTGTAACCACAAAACCATATTAAAAGGCATCATCCAAGAGATGTTCATCCTATTTATGAGGAATTGAAAAATTTTTAGAGCGTAGGTAAATTCCAATTAAGGTAAATTCCAAGAAGATGTGTTCTAACTGAGTTTATATTTACAATATATGGCATGTATTCTTATTTCACATGTATTACTTTCTAATTTATAATATAAGGTTGTACAATTTTTATTATGAAGTTAAATAAATGAGTGATATGGATTTAAATTTTAGATACCTTTTATTTGTATTATAATTAGTTCCTGATTATAATATTTACAAAACAAATACCAAAAATTTATATTCATCCTCAAATGAATAAATCATTCCTTTAAGCTAATTTAAAAACACTTTAGTGTAGGATAAAAATATAGTTTCATACTAGAGCCTCAATGCAAGGAAGGGTCAACATTAATAAATAAGAGTTGAACAAGACTTTAAAATTTTGACACCTAAATTACTTATTTATTTGCAAGAATAGTGATACAATGTTACAAAACTTAAAAAATTATAGCAATAACAATAATAATCAATTAATGCACAAATAACATTATCCAAATGGTGGTAGTAATTCAAGTCCAACTGCTAGAAAATCAAATATGTTGTAATCAAATTATAGATTCAAATCAATACAAATTCGTAGCCACTTAGAGAGGGCAAATTTCTTATATACACAGTTGATGTTACTCAAATTTGAGGATGAAATATGATTCCAACTACCACATAACTCTTCCTATCTATAAATTAAATCAACATTTACCCTAACCCTAATGCTTAAGGGTTAATTATCTAAACCTAAGGCATGAGCTAATAAAAATAAAGATAACCAACATGGCTATATTGGATTTGTCACATGATTCCCCCTTATAAAAAATTATCCTCAAATGTTCTCAAGCTTCTAGTTGCATCTTCTTTTGGAAGGTCTTGCCACTTGATGAGGAAATCCTAATTTTTTCAATACCAAATATGGAAAACTCTTGAACACAACACTACTTTAGGTTATAGAGTGAATAAACATTTTTCATTAAGTACTAGAAGCTCCATCTAGGATTGTACCTTTTGGATAATAAATTGTTTGAGATAGGATACATGAAATATAGGATGTATGTGTAGATTAAAGATACAACGCCAAACAAAAGATAAAGAAATCACGATAAAAAGTAATGCAGAACACAGTTGTACAAAACAAACGATTTTTATTAATCAATGGAGTTTAGAAACTCCTTTTGAGTACAACAGGGCCTGTAACCCTTTTCGTGATACAAGATTACAATTTGTGCTAGGGTTCTCCGAAACCCTAGCTGGCACAATATGGTGGCGTCTCCGAAGAATGTATCCTTAACCTCAACAGAATGAGTGGGCTTCGTTGTATCCTTTGGCTCGGACCACTCCAGCTTAAGCAGTTGCTATCATCCAATCAAATCTGCCATTAAAATCCTGCACACATTAAAACTACAAAAAGGTTAGAAACTAGTAAGAGGGCTCCACTGTGTGAGCCCTAAAAAATAGTCTAAAACCCTAGAAATGAAATAAATAGAATGCAGAATCTAACGGCGGATTAATACATAAAAATATTACTTGCTTTAGAATCTATACCTCTTTTTCTGTTAACGCGGCGAGACCAGGCGGCACCTGGAAGTGATGTAACCGTCAAATCGGTCGCGGAAGGCGCCTCGGTGCGATCGCCGAACGCCCGCGTGCTTCTGGATCGGGGTTGCAGACGCCGGTCTGCGTCTGTGGCTGTGGGTAAACGCCCACGGGCACTTGCGACAAGAATGGGGGATTCTGTAGAATGCTGCAGAAGGGATGGCGGCGAAGTTGGCGACGGATGCGGCGATGGATGCGACAAAAAGGGACGGCGATGGATGGGTAGGTTTAGCTGAAGAAGAGATAGATAGCGATAGATAACAAAAGAGAGATAGTAAAAGAGATAGGGTTTGAGCCATCAAGGTGACTCAATTTATAATCTACTCTTAGGGCACACTTTAGGGTTTTAACGACACTTTGAACGTGTGGCTAAGATTAAAGTGGATCCAAGGGTAGAGAATAAATCTAGGTTGTGAAACGGATTAAGATGGATGGACGGATGAGATTAAATGAAGGATGGATGGCTCAGATTAAATCACTTAAAGTATCTTTATATATATATTAAAATATATTAAAATATTAAAATATATATATAAATATTAATTTAAATAAATTTGGGAATGAAAAATGGCGGGAAAGGTGAAATTGGGCCAAATAATGGCGAGAAGGTGAAATTGGGCCAAATAATGGCGGGAAGGTGTGGATTTGGGCCAAATAATGGCGGGAAGGTGGATGACTGACACGTGGCTAACAGGAAGGTATAGATGACTTACAAGTGGCTGGATTTTGGTGTCTACAGATGCCCCTTTTTGAGCTGCTTTGTGTGAAGACACAATGAAGCACAAAAACTTAAGACACCTGAAAAGCTGGATCAGACGCAACTCTCTCTCAAGACTAAAGCACAACTTTGAAGACCAAAGAATAAAAGAATATTTAAAATTTTATCAGCTTACCCCCTCAATTGGCGAGCGAGAATGGTTCTCACAAGCCAATTGGAAGAAATTTGGAAGAAAATGAACCGTTTTTGCCCCAACGGTGAAAAAAGGGGTTGGTGTATGAACCATCTGTTTATGTCCCAACAGGAAAGGGGTTGGTGTACAAACCAGAAAAGAATATGATTGAAGACGATATGAGTGATGTGAAAGATGGACCGTTTTCTCGCCCCAACGGTTATAAAGGGATTTTTGCCAAATTGTAAGTTCCATGATCATGTAAGATGAATTCCACTATAGTAAAATTAGAAATTGATAACGGATGCCCCAACTCCAGTGTGTGAGTCCATACTGTTAATGAAATTGCCTTGTTGGCGCCATTGATATGGAGAGATGAAAGATGCATGAAAAGAGTCCAGAACTCGGGAGATGCTCCTAGTGACTCGTATGGATAATTCCTCGGGTCGGAACCAATCAACCTAGGTAGCCTCAATCTCTAGCAAGACTCAAAATAATGATGATATTAAAGATTGTCCATGTTTAAGGCCCCATGAACTAGGCCATCAATGACACCTGTTGAGCAAATTAATCTTGGTATGAGGTCACTTGAAAAGTAGAATATCCAAAATTGATTTCCAATTTTCAAACAGATGAAATAGTTGATTATGATAAATGGTAAGTGTCCTTATGGTGGTTTAATCCTCTTATCGAATTGCATGGATTCAAATCGCTGCAATCGCCAAGGTGATAGAATATACCACTAGATACGAGGTTTACTTTAATTTGATTTGGCAAAAATATGCATGATGAAAGAAGAATGAATGAAATTGACGATAGATCAGAAGAATTGATGAATGTGGTTAATTTTGTGAAGGTTTTGAATATTTTTAACCCAATTTGTAAAACAATGATGAATGATGCGCTTTTTGAGCGAAATGACAAAATTTGTGTCCAAAACTCGTTGTAACCTTCACAAAATGTTTTATTATGATAAGAAGAATGGATGA
This sequence comes from Wollemia nobilis, assembly GCA_028583015.1. NCBI lineage: Eukaryota > Viridiplantae > Streptophyta > Pinopsida > Araucariales > Araucariaceae > Wollemia > Wollemia nobilis. Next base: position 1,118,600 of record JAQPPZ010003564.1, on the reverse strand, counting down.
ATGGAATTTGATGAAATTTGAAGGAGGTAAGCTTCAATTTTGCAAGTTTTGTTCCTTTATTCAATACTGACACCAAACGTCGGTCTGCATTTGTGGTTGGCAGAGACGCCCGCCGGTGTTTAGGCACTCTACAAACGCAGGACTGCATCTAAATGCGCCATGAAATGCCCCACTACATTTCAGGGCACCAAAACCAGCTATTTAAACAGTTTCAACGAGAATTTCGCTCATTTGTGCGTTCGAGCTTGAGAGAAGTGCGTCTGAGGGAGTGGAGTGAAAGGTTGTGTGGGGAGTGGGAGCTATGGCGGAGATAGGAGCGGACGCGCCAGTGCAGCCATCTGAGGTATTTGTTCATTTAAGCAAGTACTTATTATGTGTTTTTTTTTTTTTTTTTGGAAAAATTTGTAACAAATTTTTGTTTTGTTGTTTTGCAGCTTAGGGTGTTAGAGGCACGACACCGATTCTCCCCTATCATTTCGAGGATGAGATTATGAGGGGGGGGGGGGGGGGGGGGGGGGGGGGGGGGGGGGGGGCCGGGGGGGGGCCCCCCGGGGGGGGGCCCCTTTTGATGGTTAGCTAGTGCTTAGATGCCTCTTTAGGCCTTGGTGCTCTATTGTATATTGTAGCCTTTTGGCATTCATTGTACAGTTTGACCTTTATACATATATATATACATGGCTTTTATTTATTTGGTGTTTTACTCTCTTTTGTGTGAATGCTTATGTTTTTGTGATGCATGTTTTTATATGTTTTAATGTTTTTGATGCATATGTGATGGAATGGAATGCAAACTTATAGATGATTAATGCGAGACTAAGTAAATGAAATATGCACTAAGAAGCACTCATACTTTTAGATAGTTAGATTTAGCGAATTGTTATCATAATTGTTTAATCAGGGGCACCGAACTTGGTGGCTTGTGAATGGATGACGTATGGAATGACATGAATATGGAAGAAGATATGGAGGGTGATATGGAGGTTGATATGGAAGACTGTTTTACAAAGACTCAAACATGCTAGTGGTATCAAACAAACTTACTAATACTGCCTAATTCAACTAGGACCAAATGTGTGTGCATGCGAGTTCATTAACCAAATCAGAAGCATGGTAGTGACTCTAGGCAATCAAAAACCCGTGTGTGTGCAAGTGTGTTCATTAACCTCATCTTGCATAAATTAGGTAACCCCGTTATGGAGAAGACCCCGAAGCTAGTTTGTCCGTATGAGCATTCGGAGGTCTCTTTTTGAGGAGAGACATGTCGCCACGCAATGAGTATACTCCACTCGCCAGTCAAGCGTCTATAGCCCCGGTGAAGGTTAACTCCATAGTCCATGTTGTTTTTGACCTTTGTAAGCCTTGGGGATGACTACCTATCCGTCTGTCTGGACAAGTAGTACGATCCTTACAACTTATTTGGGATCGGTGGTGTGTGAAAAATGTTCATTTCCTTAGAGCTTTGGGGAATCGGATTCTCAACCGAAGTATGATGAGAATTTTACCCTATCCTTACTACTCTGTTTATATTTATATTTTGTGATTGCTTGTGATAGTGGTAAGAACCACTGTTTTATGGACTATGTTTGCATGATAGGACAAACGAGGATTACCCTTTTCACTTCAAGGCACAACCCAAGGATGGTGTTATCTCTCTTTGACACAAGATGTTTTTAAGATGTGAAAATGTGATAGGTTCAAGACCGCTTTTGAAATCATTTCCCAATACTCAAGATTTTATTTAGTGTAATTTGTGATATGGCCCTAGAGAACTTTGACATGCATTTCAAAGTTTGCTTAAAACACTAGGAATGGTTGAGTGACTGAAAACATTTTGGCAATGTAAATATGTGCAAATGGAAAATGGGTGTACGAATGACAATTCGGTTTGATGGATTTTATGAAGGTGCCCCCGATTAAGGCAACATGACTTTTGCTTGACCAAATTTTATATCCAAAAGATAGAATGGTCTCTAACATGATATGCAACTATGGCTGAAAATGAAATGTTATGGTTTTCAATGAGATGTATGCACATGAAATGCAATGTTTTTGAATGAGATGTATGCAACTAACAATGAAATGCAAATTCTTTTTATTTTATTTGTTTTTTTTTTTTTTGTTGTACAAGCCATGTATATATGTACATATAAAATTCAAACTATGCGTAGAATGCCCTCAAGTGTATAACATTAAGTGGTTCGGGTTCTTCCTCTCCCTCTAAACTGGCAAGTCTATAAGTTCCATTACCCACTCTTTCAGTGACCATATATGGACCTAACCAATTAGCCACGAATTTATCTCGAAGATGCGGCAATGCATTGGTGTTTTGTTGATTCTCTTTAAGGATGAACTCTGAAATAGATGGAGGAGATGAAATCCGATCCATGTCAATCAGGCTTGGGTTGATCAGGATTGGCTTATCCGGATCATATGGATTATGGAGTGGTGTGAATAAGTCTTCGAAATTCATTGTCGACTTATGGAAGAAAGGATGGGCGGAATGGAAGGGAAAACCGGTGAAGACCTCGGAAGACCTGAGATGCAAAACAACATAGTTTTTGAGTTTTTTTTTTTTTTTTTGAGTTTTTTTTTTTTTTTGGTAGTGGTGAAAACCACTATTTTAGTATATACATATAATACAGGTTTGGATTATGGCTTATGGATGTGGCGGAGGGGGTGGTTCACCTCGTTCTTGTGGAAGAAGCAAGCGAAAGATGGCCTCTTGGAGAGGGAACAATTGGAGATAAAACTCGTCTTGTTCAATGAGGGTAACAATTGGCGCCGACTCTTCTTCAGATTCATCACCATTTGACATGACGTCAAATTCTTCATAGGCTTCATCTTCGGATTCGTCGGGGTGGAGGATTTCTTCTTCTGAATTAAGATTAATGCTTTGAAAAGCTCGTTCAAAAGAAGAAAGGGATGGAAGTGGTTGGTAGCCCAGACCAAAACGCTCGGTGGGTCTCTGATATGGCATATCGATGCGTTCAGTTACTCCTTGCTCGTATCGACCTAGGCCAAATTGCTGCCAATTATGTCTGTGGAAATAGCGAGAGGGAAAACCCTCCATCCTTTCGATATTGGCAGTGACTGGATGCTTGGGTTCTAGTATGGTGGTAGGACTAGAAGATGACTCTATTCCCCCATATACAAAATTAATGGAATTTGGCATAGAACCCATGTTATAAACCGATCCAATGGATAAATGTTGGTCATGTGGACGACCAAAATCTTTAACTGTTTGCACATTGAACGGTGTGATGTGGACATCTTGAATGGCATACTCACCAATACCGCATCAATGAGATGGACCTTGACTTGGGAGGGAGATGGACTAGATGATGGAATAGAAGAATGTGGGATAGAAGAATTGGAAGGATTTGGTTGGGTTGATGCTTCACTAACTTGTGAAACATCAGCTGGTGATGGTTGGGAAGATGGAGGAATAATAGGTGATGTTGAAGAAGGTGTAGAAGAATGGGGTAATGACGTGGAAAGAGATGATTGGTCATGGCCACATGTGCATGTGGTCACTGATGAAGAAGAAGGAAGATTAGGAGATGAAGAAAGTGGTGAATGAGATGGAATAGCGGAAGAGGAAGATGGTTGCGATATGATGGGTAGCTCCTCGGGAATGGGAGCTTTAGAAGAAGATGGTATAGAAGAAGTAGATGGGGTCAAGAAAAGATGAGTGGATGGCAACACAATCTCATAAGGATTTGAGACATAGTTGCAATGTTTGAAGGGTTCAATGTCAGCAAGTACACAATGAACCTGTCCCTCATATACATACTTCAGACATTGATGCAAGTATAGAAGGGACACATCTCATCTCCCTAAGCCAAGGCCGTCCAAGCAATACATTGTATGCCATGGACCCTTCCAAGATGTGAAACAAGGTATGCAAAGTTCGGGCCCCTACCTCAATGGGCAAGATAACCGTGCCAACCGTGGAAGATAAAGCATCATTGAATGCTTTAAGAGTAAAAGTCGACTTTGTGATAAGGGATGGCGACAGCTCTAGATGACTCAACGCCGATGTTGTAATGATATTGATTGAGGAACCGGTGTCAATTAAGACTCTCTTGAATGGCTTGTGATCGATCTTGGCCATGATATGCAATGGAGGATCTATACTTTCTGTTGACATAGGTTTGATTTCAAAATCATAGAAAGTGATGGAGGGCTCCATGCATGTTTGAATACTCCCCACAAAGTTGTTGAAGGCATTAGTATCTTGAGTTTGAAGCTCGATTGACTTTAATATTTCCATTAATGCCTCTCTATGCGGGGGAGATTGTTGAATGAGGTCATAGATCGATAACTTGGCGGAAGCCATTTTTAAACCGGTAGTTAATCGGCTACTCAATGACATGATGGGTCGTTGGCGTTGAGTAGAATGATTTAGCGGTTGTTGAGAAGTACTAGCACGTCGTTGGGTCATCGTTACCCGAGGTGGACTGGGGGTTTGTACAGGTGGTCGTGGTTCAGCCTGATTTGGTTGGTTCGCCCTTTGACCCCGGGTTACTACGTTAATAGTACCCACAAAACCTTGGTATTGTTGTACATGGTTGACTTGATTAGGAGGAGTTACCCGAGTTACTCCCCCGAAGTTGTTGGAGCTTCCTCCCGATGTGGAAGGGGTGTTTGAAATACACCAAGATTTTGATTTTGTTGGGCTAAGGGGCTATCCAATTTAATGGCTCCAATCTCAATAAGATCTTGGATCACATGTTTGAAAGCTCGTACAATTATTGATATCGTGTCCATTTTGCCTATGATAAGGACAAAATAGGTACTCCTTGTAATACTTCCCCCTTCTAGATGGTTCTAAAGGTTTAAACTCAGGTAAAGTTAACTGATTTGTGCTATATAACTTGTTGAATATGACCGCATATGGTTCATCTAAAGGTGTGAACTGTCGCTTGGGACGATTTTTTTGCCAAGGTCGAGTTTCCATGGTTGGCCCAGTATTGTGAGCTGGTTGAGGAGGGGCGGGTACCGCATGATAAGCAATTGGTTGCGGTTGACTTTGCATTACTTGTTGTTGTTGAGCCATTACGGGCTGGCTCGCCACCACTTGATTAACTTGGTTAACATTTGAGGTTGTACTAGCCTGTGCTTGTTTGTTTTGGCCATAATTATTATTTCGTTGTTGGCCCTTTTGTTGCCATTCTTTTCTACGGGGTTTTAAAACACCCTCTTGGACTTTAATGTCTTCTATGATACTTGCTTGGGCCAAAGCCTCTTCAAAAGTCCTGTATTGTTGTAATTGGAGTAACCAAGAGATAGGTTTTAGACAACTCGGGTGAACATTTTGGTTAACTCCTCCATTGGTAGGGAGAATGGCAATTTATTAATGATAGCCCTCCAACGGTTTCCAAAGTCATAAACAGTCTCATCGTCATGTTGCTTGAGCTTGTATAAGTCGGACAATGAGACTTTCCTTTGTACATTTAGGGAGAATCGTTCTAAAAATAGATTAATCAATTGCTCGTAAGCATAAATGCTATGGTGAGGTAAATGATTGTACCATTGTACAACATCTCCTCCCTAATGTCCGAGGAAAAGTTCTGAGCATAAGAGCGTCATTATTTTGGATTCTAAAGCGGGCATGCATGAATGAGCTCACATGTTCATGAGGATCCTCAGTTCCTCAAAATTTGTCAAACTTCGGTAATGTGAAATCAATCGGATATGGCGGTGAAGGTACCGAAGGATGAATTGGTTGATTGATCAACGACCTTAGCGTAGGTTTCTGACTAGATGAGCCAGGCATGTTGAGCATAAGGTTGTCAATCTGTTGTTGCATAGCATGGAGTCGAGAATCTTCATGAAAATTTTGATTCGTTTGATGATTATGATGATGCAATGGAGGAGTGGAAAAATGATGAGATGGGATGAAATTGCCTGGATTAGGCGGTGTGGAATGGACAAGTTGTTGGTATGGATGATACCGAAAAGAAGGTGATTGGGGTGAATGATGAACTGGACCGGGTTGGGAGAAAGGTGGGGTAGGAATGGACACCACCGAAGATTGGGGTACCAGTGTGGGGCCTGAGCTAAGAAAAGTCGGTTGGGTAGAAATTGGTTGGGGTGTAGGATTTACTACGACAGGTGGTTGGGCATTTTGTTGCTGTTGTTGCTGAAGCAACTTGTCGAGGTACTCCCTAACCTTATTAATCTCTAACCCAAGGGAGGTGGGATGATTGGATGAAGGTGGAGGGCATGCTGCCATGGTAGTCACAGGAGACTGCATAGCGGGGGCAATGAAGGTGGCTGAAGTAGGCGGTACCTGGGAAGAAACAATGAGATTGTGCCCCGGTAGGGTGAAACCATAAATGGTTTGGGAAGAAGAGGGTTGAAATTGGTCATGGCTAGAGGAGGTTCCACCAGCCTCATAGAGAGAATTGGTGTACACCTGGGTAAATGGAGGAGAAAGTGGTCGGGAAGACACTACATTTGTCTCCAAAGGAGGACAATTGAGCATCTGGGAAGATGTTGGAGATGAAGCCGACTGAGCGAGATACAACATTAGCCTCAAAAAAAGGGTTAGTGTAGACTCGAGTGAAACCAGTGGGTATGGTTGATGCAATATCCTGCTGAAAAATAGAATCTTGCATAGGGGAATCTTGGATTGGCTCAAGGACATAACCAGTGCCATCTCTTAAGTGAGTTTGCACTTGGGCCATATCAATGTGGGTAATATGACAGGAATTGTCTTCCTCCATGGGCATGGCCATGCGATAGACGGTAGAAGGACGTGAAAGACCTGCAGGCGAACCTGCCTGAAATTCACTAGGATAAGTGGCCATGTTGGTGGTGGGGATGTTCTGTGAATTACCCATTTGATTATTTAGATTTAACATTTTAGATTGATTCCTTGTTAAGACCATAACGCAATAAATCTAAACAAATTCAGAAAAGAAGAATGCAAAACTTGAATGATAAATTTACACTAAAGAAATTATCAGAAACAAGTCACAACCTAGGTTTCAACCAATGTGTCTTACCTGCGGTTAATTAATTATTTTCTGATCTTAATCTATAGTAAATTTTAAGTGTCCGGTTTATGAGTTTTGCATGTGATCTAATCTTGAATTATTCACAAAAAAGGTAAAAACTATGGCTAGGAAAGGACAACGAGATTCTTACTGGTGATGAAATCCAGCAAGTTTGCTCGGGGGTGACCTATGGTGTCTAAGGTAGAAGTTTAATGGATGGAGATGAATTCCACCGTCACTAAACTTCAAGCAATACCTGGTGATGAAATCCAGATATTACTAGTTTTAAATGCAATATGAAATGCAAGTGAATTTTATTTTAAGTGTTTTAGTTGTCTAATGTATACATACAAAGCTATAAATCAAAAGTTCTAATGATCTAAGCAAGAGGCCACTGAAAATATGCCATTTCCTCTGAAGAAGTGGAGTACACCGTTTAAAACCCCCTGCCTACCAATGATATCAGATATCAAAGGAGCAACCCGAAGGTTCGTCCACTTCTCTGCCTGGAATCACCCAATGGCAGGAGTACTATTGACATCCAATCAATAGTCCTACTTAGATAACTAAAACAGATAATTCGTAGCTATTCTAATATGCAGCTAGGTATGCAATTTTTTTTTTTATGCAAGCAACAACCAATAATGCAATGCAAAAAAATGTAACTAAAAATGTAACAAAAAAAAATGTATATACAGCTTAACTGTTCTTTTCCAGATTACTTAGTTTTTGTTCATTTTAAAGCAATGATCTGAAAAAGAAACAGAATACAGCAGAAAAACCAAAAACGTAAAAAGTACAGTTTAACAAAGAAAAAAATGCACTTACTCGGAAGCCTACGCTTTCTCCGTAAAACCGCCTTCAAACGCCCAAGGGAGTCTGCGCAGGCTGAAACGCACCTCTGCATTTCGGATCGGACTTCCAGACGCCGCTCTGCGTCTGTGCATTTTCTGCAAACTCCTCAGAAACCCTAGTTCGCTGGAACAACGAATTTCGTGATTTCTGGAACCTGCAAAATAAAACAAAAAACAGGAATAGATCAGTAAAGCAAGTATTAAAAACATGAAACCCTAGGGGGTCCCACCGTGATCGCCATTTGTAGATTAAAGATACAACGCCAAACAAAAGATAAAGAAATCACGATAAAAAGTAATGCAGAACACGAGTTGTACAAAACAAACGATTTTTATTAATCAATGGAGTTTAGAAACTCCTTTTGAGTACAACAGGCCTCGTAACCCTTTTCGTGATACAAGATTACAATTTGTGCTAGGGTTCTCCGAAACCCTAGTTGGCACAATATGGTGGCGTCTCCGAAGAATGTATCCTTAACCTCAACAGAATGAGTGGGCTTCGTTGTATCCTTTGGCTCGGACCACTCCAGCTTAAGCAGCTGCTATCATCCAATCAAATCTGCCATTAAAATCCTGCACACATTAAAACTACAAAAAGGTTAGAAACTAGTAAGAGGGCTCCACTGTGTGAGCCCTCAAAAACAATCTAAAACCCTAGAAATGAAATAAATAGAATGCAGAATCTAACGACGGATTAATACATAAAAATATTACTTGCTTTAGAATCTATACCTCTTTTTCTGTTAACGCGGCGAGACCAGGCGGCACCTGGAAGTGATGTAACTGTCAAATCGGCTGCGAAAGGCGCCCTGGTGCGATCGCTGAACGCCCGCGTGCTTCTGGATCGGGGTTGGCGATGCCGGTCTACGTCTGTGGCTGTGGGTAAACGCTCGCGGGCACTTGCGACAAGAATGGGGGATTCTGCGAATCGTCGCAGAAGGGATGGCGGCGAAGTTGGCGACGGATGCGGCGATGGATGCGACGAAAAGGGACGGCGATGGATGGGTAGGTTTAGTCGAAGAAGAAGATAGATAGCGATAGATAACAAAAGAGAGATAGTAAAAGAGATCAGGGTTTGAGCCATCAAGGTGACTCAATTTATAATCTACTCTTAGGGCACACTTTAGGGTTTTAACGACACTTTGAACGTGTGGCTAAGATTAAAGTGGATCCAAGGGTAGAGAATAAATCTAGGTTGTGAAACGGATTAAGATGGATGGACGGATGAGATTAAATGAAGGATGGACGGCTCAGATTAAATCACTTAAAGTATCTTTATATATATATTAAAATATATTAAAATATATATATATAAATATTAATTTAAATAAATTTGGGAATGAAAAATGGCGGGAAAGGTGAAATTGGGCCAAATAATGGCGGGAAAAGGTGAAATTGGGCCAAATAATGGCGGGAAGGTGGATGACTGACACGTGGCTAACAGGAAGGTATAGATGACTTACAAGTGGTTGGATTTTGGTGTCTACAGTATGTATGAATATGGTGGAAGATTCAACTAATATACCACTTTACCAATGCGATGAACCACCTTGTAGGTACCATAAAATTGAGAAGCCAACTTTTGAATAGAATTGGTATTCAAGGATAATTGCTTGTAGGGTTACATGCACAAAAATACCATTCCTCCTGTGGTAAATTTTCATCAAGAATTATGTGAATCCTATTGTTTCTTCATGGAGTTTTGGGCCTAGGTCAAATTATATTTAAGAATTTAAAGCACAAGTCATAACTACCATAAAAAAACTAAAGAACATAAGCTTATACTGAGAGGGGGGGTGAACAGTATAAGATAAAACTTTTACTTTTATTTCCAAAGCAATATCATCCAATATTATCAATTGCAATAATGAAATAATGCACAAATCATCACACACATAAGAGACACAGATTTAACATGGTTCACCCAATGTGGGCTACATCCACAGAGAAAATATTTCTTATAAATTTTCTCAACAAATTCTTTGGGAACTAATTCCCTATTACAATGTTTGTGTACCTATGTCCAAAGGAGACACCAAACCCCTTTGATTTGGTTTGTGGACCTCTATCTATAGGATACACCAATCCCCTGTACTCTAGTTCATGGACCTCTTTCCATAGGATACACCTATCCCCTCTACTCTTTCCATAGGATACACCTATCAAATCTAATCCAAGCCTACACACAAGGATTGCTCAAATGTTCTCACCAAAACCTGCTCAACTATGCTTCAAGACTACACACAAGGATTTCTCAAATCTACTCACCAAAACCTGCTCAAATATACTCTAATCCTACACACAAGGCTTACCCAAATATGCTCACCAAAACCTATTGAAATGTACTCCAAGCCCACACACAAGGCTTGCTTAAAGATACTCACCAAAACATGCTCAAATATGCTCACATCTACTCACATCTACTCCAAGCCTAGACACAAGGCTTTCTCAAATTTGTTCACCAAAACTTACTCAACTCTACTCACAAAATCTGCTCAAATATGCTCACATAAAATGCTCAAATATACTCACTCACTTGCTCAAATCTTCTCACCAAAACATGCTCAAATATGCTCATAGAACCTACTCAAAACTTCTCATAGAACCTGCTTAAATCTGCTCACTCGCTCAAACCTGATCAATTATTTCCTAAATATTGCATACAAAAATTGCTCAAAAAAATGCTTATATCTTTCTCAAAAGTGTTTTTCTTCATATAAAGTAATTCAAACATATTCTACCTATAATTATTTTCTTCATGAATATATAGAGAATGATATGCAATACAACTGCTTGTTGTGGTGCAGTGGTAAATGCCCTGGATGCTGGTAGAGGCCAACCCAAGTTCCATTCCATTTGTCTCCATCCTATAGATATATGGTATAGTTAGGAATGTCCTATGTGCTGGTAGAGGCCGACAAGGCTCCATTCCTCCTATGCCCAACCTATTGAAAGTGGCACCTTGAAAGGGGTGTTTTCCACTATAAATTAGTTTTTAAAAAACCAAGTGTTGTAGGTGAGTTGGAGAGGAGAGGACAATCCTCCAAGGGAGGTCCCAGGTTCGAATATCCACCCTACCAAAAAGTTGAATTGGGTACCCAAAATCCAATTGATAATGTTGGTGCGGGCAAGGCCGGGCATGGCTCCTGGGTGACTTTGATGGTGTAGAACCCCCTGTTCGTGGTCTCTTATACCAAGGCAGCCCCGCAAGGGGTTTTTTTCTTTAAAATATATATATATATGCAATACAAATACCCAATATTTTCTTTTACATTCATTAAGTCTATCGCTTTCACATATCTCACATTTATTGCATTCAAAAAGATAGCTCTAGTATAGCACTTGAAATTGACTTTCTTATGTACTCTCAAAATCAATCAAAACTAATGCAAAATTTTGCTCTCAAACCCTTATAATTTTATTCCCAAATTCATTCAAAGCAATGCACAAATTTTTTCTCAAACCCTTGCACTTTTATTCCCAAATTCATTCAAAGTAATGCACAAATTTATTCTCAAACCCTTGCACTTTTATTCCCAAATTCATTCAAAGTAGTGCACAACTCTACTCATAAAACTGACCTATAATCTTTGCACATTTAATCCCAATTTTATTCAACACTAATGCTCATCAAATCAATCCTTATATCTCCAACCATATGACATCAAAATATTTTCTTCATCCAAAAACAAACCTTGAGTAAGGGATTAAATCACCATACCTCTAAAACTACCTTGATGATGATGTGCTTTCAAAACTTGTCTTAACACAAAATAATTTTCCTTTTTGCCACTTCAAAACTGGTTAGCGAATCTTTTTTCTTCTTTATTAGATATCAAAATATGCTCAATCAATGCTCAAAATAATATCTTATATTTTCCTCACAAGATAAAGCTTTATCAATAACACAAATCCTTTTATTCCCTTTCTATGATATGCCAAAATACAAATAACGTTAATCACAAATACACCTTATTTCTCCTTTCTAAGATATGCAAAAATACAAATAGCAATAATCTCAAATACACCTTATTTATCCTTTCTTAGATATGCAAAAATACAAATGACAATAATCTCAAATACACCTTATTTCTCCTTTCTAAGATATGCACAACAATGAAAACTCAAAACCCTTATTTCTCCTTGACTTGCAAAAATATAATTTAAAAACAATACCATACACCTTATATTTTTTTCAACCTTAATAAAAATATTTTCAATCAAAATTTTTAGTACCTTTAGCACTATTGCAAATCGAACATCCAACCTCTCGACAAGCAACACTCTCCCAAGCACCCTAACCAATTGTGCTACCGTGGTGGTTGATACCAAAGGAGGGACACCATATATATAAACACATCTTGTGCACTAACAATAAAAACCACAAAATCGGTGTCAATGGAATTTGACACCTTGACCTCCTGCCAAGAAGTGCTTCATGCATAGCCCACAATCGACTGGGCCACCCTGGAAAAAAAACCTTAGATGTAAACAATGAAACTTATTTCATTCTACTCTCTTGTCAATAGCAAAACAAAACTAGCATCGATGAGGTTCGACCTCTTGACGTTCTACTCAGCAAATCTCCATGTAAATCCACACTGCAAAATAGGCTATCCCAGCGAATGAAAACATAGGCACACAAATATTTCTTTAACTATATTTACCTCAATTTCATTGTTTTGTCCTCTTTCTTTCTTTCCTTGTCATTCACATTCACATTTTTCAAATATTCAATTTGCAATGCATAAAAACCATGGTAAGGTGCAATTATTGTCATGTATATATATGTCTTCCATGCCTTTGATTTCTTTTGAGAGGTCAGCTTTAATTTTACTTTGGCACCTTTTTATTTTTAAACTCATTTGATTATAATATTTAAATTTAAAATTTAAATATTATAATATAAACCTTTGTCCCTCTATTTTAAGCCTTTATACTTATTTTTAAAAAAAAATTCCAAGCATCCTTAAACCTTTTAAACCCTTTTTAAATCATTTTATCCAAGAAAATTTTAACCTTTGTTCTTCTATGATATTTAAATATAATAATCCTTTATTTAAAACCTTGCCTTAAATAATTGTTCATTTTTATATTGTCCAACCTTGTCAACTTCACACCCTTAAGAATATGTTTGTCTTGAATAATATGCACCCTTTGACATCAATGACAACTCAATATAATCAATATTTCTAACAATCTCCCCCTTTGTCATTGATGGCAAACCTTACTGCAACTGGATTTCCAATCTGCTCCCCCTGACAAGCTGCTCTCCCTCACTGAATTCTCTCCTTTTGACATAAATGGCAAAGAGCTCCTTGGGATAAAAATGAGACACTTAGCACAACCCCCTCACCACATCCTTTTCTTGAGGTGATCAATTATTGGATGGGAGTGAAACTACTCCCAATTTATAATGCTCTTCTTATTTTTCAATTTTCTTTCTCCACACTTTTGTAGTCATACTCTTTTGAACATTTTGAGCATCCTTTTTCTTGCTTGTCTTTGGAAGTTTTAGAAAATCTGTTCTACACCATTTAGCTTTATACCAAAAATTATTGTAATTGAAGCACATGATGTTGTAGTCCTTGAAAGGTGTAATTGATTTGAAATTTCTCATGGTGAATCCATAATCATTCTTATCATGAACCCTGCAATGTATAGTTTTATGACCAAAATTGTTGCAATTGTAAAAAATTATGTTGTAGTTCTTGAAAGGTGCAAATTAATTGAAGTTCCTCTTGGTGAAGAGATAATCATTCTTGATCTCATGGTTCTTTCTTTTATTTTCTTGTGATGGTCCCTATTTCTTGATGATTCTTTGGTTGCTTCCTCTTTGATACTATTGCCTCTCAACACATCAACATAGGTCTTAGGCTCTTCTTTAATTCCTTTCTTTGATTCCTTTAGAGCTTGACTCCTCTCTTTTTTTCTCTTGACCTTCTTCAAAACCAAGTCTTGTTTTTATAAATGGAGATCTTTGTGCTTTGATAATATCATTCAATATTTTTGTGCTTTTCTCAAACCTAATATTTTGTTGTAACTTTTCAACTTCCTTCTTTAGAGAAACAACCTCATTTTATAGTCTTTCACATTCCAAATATTTTGCCTTTAATTGCTCAACCATACCTTCTTCAATTTTCCTTTCCTCTTCAACTTTAACTTTTAAGTTAGTGAGATCTTGTAGAAGCTTTACCTTTGTTTTCTCATCCTCTTGTACTTGAGCCTTCAATTTTAAGTTCTCCCTTTTCAACTCATCAAGTTCCTTTTCCATATAATTTGTGGCTTCCTCTTCCTTTTCTAAATATTTATCTTTTTCTTGGTCTTCAACTATAGGATCATCTTCTTTCTCTTCTTCTTGGCCTTTGACAACAAGAGCATATTCATTCTCTTCTATGGCAAAAATTAGGATTTTTTCTTTTTTCATTATCTTAGAGGCTTTCATCACTGCTACTAGAAGCAACATAAAAGCTCTTCTTGTGTCTTTGAAAGATCTTCTCATGCTTGCCTTGACCATTCCTATTTTTCTTTTCATGATAGAATTTCCTTTCCTTCTTTTTCTTGTATTCATTTTCTTCTTCACTGCTACTATTTTCATCTTGTGGACAATTAGTTGCATAGTGACCAAGGTTACCACAATTAAAACATTTGTGTTTTCTTAGATCCTTCTTATTTTTTCTCACAAATTCAACTTCTTCTTCACTGCTACTACTTCCATCTTGTGGACAATTAGTTGCATAGTGACCAATGTTACCACAACTAAAACATTTGTTTTTTCTTAGATCCTTCTTATTTCTTCTCTCAAAGTTAGTCTCTTCTCCATTGCTTGATTCTTTACTTGATTCTAGTTCTTTATTCTTTGCCTCCTTTGAAGCTTTGAAATCTGCCTTTTTTTTATGTTTGATTTTTTTCTATCTTTATCTTATAGGATGTGAGGATCCCATGTAGCTCATCCATGCTCAAGAAAGCATAGTTAGTACCATCAAGCAATGATTCTCTATTTGATGAAAACCCTTACTGACGTGTCATGTGTTTTCTTGTAATATCTTCCTTCAATATGTTAGGCTTTCACAAAGAAACCCGCTCTGATACCAATTGAATAACACAAGATTATACTGAGATGGGGGTGAACAGTATAAGATATAACTTTTTACTTTTCTTTCCAAAGCAATATCGTCCAATATTATCAATTGCAATAATGAAACAATGCACATATCATCACACACATAAGAGATAAGATTTAACATGGTTCACCCAATGTGGGCTACATCCATAGAAAAAATATTTCTTATAAATTTTCTCAACAAACTATTTAGGAACCAATTCCCTATTACAATTTTTGTGGATATCTATCCATAGGAGACACCAATCCCCTTTGATCTGGTTCATGGACCTCTATCCATAGGAGACACCAATCCCTTCTGATCTAGTTCATGGACCTCTATCCATAGGATATACCTATCCCCTATACTTTGGTATACTCCAAAACCTACTCACAACTCTACTTAAATTTGCTCCAAGCCCAAACACAAGGCTTGCTCAAATATGTTCATCAAAACCTTACTCAAATCTTCTCTAAGCCTACACACAAGGCTTACTCAAATCTTCTCACCAAAACCTACTCAAATATGCTCCAATCCTGCACACAAGGCTCACTCGAATATGATCACCAAAAATTTCTCAAATATACTCCAAGCCTACACACAAGGCTTACTCAAATTTGCTCACCAAAACCTACTCAAATATACTCAGATCTTCTCACATCATCTCAAATCTTCTCACATCTACTCCAAGCCTACACACAAGGCTTTCTCAAATTTGCTCACCAAAACTTGCTCAAATTTACTCACAAAACCTGCTCAAATATTCTCACAAAACCTACTCAAATTTTCTCACTCACTTGCTCAAACCTACTCAATTTTACTCCATGTCTACACACAAGGATTTCTCAAATATGCTCACCAAAACCTACTCAAATCTTCTCCAAGCTTACACATAAGGCTTTCTCAAGTCTGCTCATCAAAACCTACTCAAATATTCTCACAAAACCTGCTCAAATCTGCTCAAATCTACTCACAAAACCTGCTCAAATCTGCTCAAATCTACTCACAAAACCTGCTCAAATATGCTCACTCACTTGCTCAAACCTACTCAATTATTTCCCAACTATTGCATACAAAAATTTCTCAAAACAATGCTTATATCTTTCTCAAAAGTGCTTTTATTCATATAAAGTAATTTAGACATATTCTACCCAAAATTATTTTCTTCATGAACATATAGAGAATGATATGCAATAAAAATACCCAATATGTTCTTTCACATTCATTAAGTCTATCACTTTCACATATCTCACATTTATTGCATTCAAAAATATAGCTCTAGTATAGAACTTGAAATTGGCTTTCTTATGTACTCCCAAAATCAATAAAAACAAATGCACCAGTTTTTCTCTCAAACCCTTATACTTCTATTCCCAGATCTATTCAAAGCAATGCACAAATTTGTTCTCAAACCCTTGCACTTTTATTCCCAAATTCATTTAAAGTAGTGCACAAATTTATTCTCAACCCCTTGCACTTTTATTCCCAAATTCATTCAAAGCAATGCACAACTCTACTCACAAAATTGACCTATAATATTTGCACATTTAATCCCAATTTCATTCAACACTAATGCTCATCAAATCAATCCTTATATCTCCAACCATATGACATCAAAAAAAAAATTCATCTAAAAACAAACCTTGAGTAAGGGATTAAATCACCATACCTCTAAAACTGCCTTGATGATGATGTGCTTTCAAAACCTGTCTTAACACAAAATAATTTTCCTTTTTGCCACTTCAAAACAGGTTAGCAAATCCCTTTTTCTCTTCTTGATTAGATATCAAAATATTCTCATTAAAATCCTTTATCAAAATGTGCTCAATCAATGCTCAAAATAATATCTTATATTTTCCTCACAAGATAAAGCTTTATCAATAACACAAATCCTTTTATTCCCTTTCTATGATATGCCAAAATACAAATAACATTAATCACAAATACACCTTATTTCTCCTTTCTAAGATATGCAAAAATACAAATAGCAATAATCTCAAATACACCTTATTTCTTCTTTCTTAGATATGCAAAAATACAAATAATAATAATCTCAAATACACCTTATTTCTCCTTTCTAAGATATGCACAACAATGAAAACTCAAAACCCTTATTTTGTCTTGACTTGCAAAAATATAATTTAAAAACAATACCATACACCTTATATTTTTTCAACCTTAATAAAAATATTTTCAATCAAAATTTTTAGTACCTTTAGCACTACCGTGAATCGAACCTCCAACCTCTCGACAAGAAACACTCTCCCAAGTTTCCTGACCAGCTACACTATAGCGGTGACTAAGACCAAAGGAGGGGCACCATATATTTAAACCATGTCTTGCTCACTGATAGCAAAAACCACAAAACCAACATCGATGGGATTCAACATCTTGACCTCCTGCCAAGCAGTGCTTTGTGCATAGCCCATAGCCGGTTGGGCTACCTAGGTGAACGAAATATTAGATGCAAACAATGAAAATTATTTCATTCTGCTCCATTCTCGACAATAAAATAAAACCAGCATCGACGAGGTTCAACCACTTGACCTTTTGCCTAGCAAACCTCCATGCATATCCACACTACCAGCTGGGCTATCCCAACGAATGAAAACATAGGTGCAAAAATATTTCTTTAACTGTCTCTACCTCGATTTTGTTGTTTTGTCCTCTTTCTTTCTTTCCTTGCCATTCACATTCACATTTTTCAAATATTCAATTTGCAATACATAAAAAATCATGGTAAGGGCTAATTATTATTGTGTATATATATGCCTTCCATGCCTTCGATTTCTTTTGAGAGGTCGGCTTTAATTTTACTTTGGCGCATTTTTATTTTTAAACTCATTTGATTATAATATTTAAATTTAAAATTTAAATATTATAATATAAACCTTTGTCCCTCTCTTTTAAGCCTTTATCCTTATTTTTAAAACTTTTGTCCAGGCATCCTTAAACCTTTTAAACCCTTTTTAAATATTTTTGTCCAGGCAACTTTTAACCTTTGTTCTTCTCTGTATAATATTTAAATATGATATTTAAATATTATAATCCTTTATTTAAAACCTTGCCTTAAATAATTATCCATTGTTATATTTTCCAACATTGTCAACTTCACACCCTTGAAGAATATTTCTACCTTGAATAATATGCACCCTTTCACATCAATGACAACTCAATATACTCAATATTTCCAAATAAATCATCCACCTAGGAAACCTTTGAGGATCCTAGAACATAGTTTGCTACTGATGGAGGTTTTTCACAATACAATGATTCAAACTAGGACATCTTGATCAATTAATGGTAAGAATTATTATACCACCATTTGGCTAATCAAATCCACTAAACCCAATTATATTACTTGTTTTAAGGAAAACAATGATGATAAGGACTTAAAAATTTATTAACAATCTTTGTTTGACCATTCGATTAAGGATGATAAGAAGAGGACATACTCAACTTGGTACCACTAAGACGATTAAATATTAATACTTTGAATGATTATCTTATGGAAATAAAGGGTATTTAAGTACATAGGATGCCTATTTTAAGAATAATAAACCCTCAAACAAACTTGTAATTAGTTTATCCTATATTACACACATGTACCTTATGAGGGATGGTTATACCACTTGAATCCTCACATTGTATATGATGTAATAAATCCTAACATACCCCCTTATTACATCATAGTCAAAATCTCTCTTTTTTTTTTAACCAAAAAATAATGTCCAAGGTGATGTTAGAATTTGAGAGAAAAATTCTCCCCTTAATGTAGAATTTTACCTTGGTACTAAGGAGTGTCAGGTTCCACCAATCATGCACTCCAAAAACGTATTACAAAATACTTATTCAATGTCGATAGACTTCAATGACATTTATTCAATGTGGAGGATATTTAAATATGTTTCATGTTGATGAGATCAAATGTTCTCCTACCATTCTTACTTATTCCCAAATCTTGTCTGATTAATGTCTTCTACTATGATGAGATCAATTACCTCTTGTATTTTCTTCTTTTTCATGGATTTATTTGATTAAGTCTTTGATCATAATGTGTGATATATTCTTGCTTCGTTTAATGTACATTGTGATGTGCTACCTTGCATTTTGTATCGATCATTGAATTGACTAGTTTTAAATATTTCTTGTGTGTTGTCATATCTTCTATTTGAACTAAGTTTCCATTTCAATTTTTGATTACCACTTTATATAGTGAGATCGATCATTTTTTGCTTCTTGGTATTGTTCATATGTAGAAGATGTTTGTGGTAAGTAGTATATTCATGTTTTCTTTGGTGTGCTATGAATCTTCAATGATTGTTGTATTATTTCCTCATTTTCTTTGTTATTTTATTCAAAACCTTATACTAATGGTGAAGGATCACACTTTGAGTGTATATCTTCACTTTCAAGTGTTTGTTTCTTGATGTTCCTGGTTGCATTGTACCAATAGTAATTTGGATTATTTGAATGCATCCAATTTTATTGACCTATCATGCATTTGGATTAATACCAAATATTATTATTTTGTTTAAGCTCAACTTGTGTGATAAGAACATGTTCTTCTTCTTTATTTTATTTATTCCTTTCTTATTTTTTTCAACTTAATTCTCTTTGGCTACATCATTTTATTGTACCATTCTCCAACTTCAAAAATTTTAGTTTTGAAGATGACATGTCTTGCCATTGGTTCATTTCTCGTGAAAGGGGATCTAGTTTTTAATTGAATATGCCAACATTCATTCGTGGTATGTCCACCACAATATTCACATTTTTTATGCATGTGGAAAATGCCTCCTTGTGAATCACTTCTCTAATTTTGATATCTTTGAAGATTATTTCTTTGTTGGCATTGGTGTGGAAGTTTCATGCCTCTTCTAAATGGATATTTTCCTCTTTAACTTGTAAGTATTAATTTTTCTTCTTCTTCTTTTGTTGTATGTGAGGCCTCTACTTTTTGAATTAGGTTCACCAACTTTTCAAATATTTGTGTTTACTTAGTAATATTTAATATAATCACAAAAACATTATAATTTTATGGAAGAGATCTCAAATTAATATGAACTAAAATTTCATAAGATACCTAAGTTGTCAATCCTTGTAATGATACTCACAATTCTACAATTATCCTCATGAATGATTCCATCTTTTCTCCACTCTTTATCTACAAACAATGGAGATGTCTTTGGAGGAATAGAATATGATTTTGATTTTTGTATTCAAATACTATCTTCAGCTTCTCCCATGCATCCTTGGTTGTGTTTGAATCTTAAATATATGCTTATTCCTCATTTGTTACTCCAAACATGATGATTAGTCTTGCATTTTTGTTTGCCTTTTCAAAATTTACTTTATCTTCATTTTATTCTTTTAAATGGGTAATGGTTTTTTTCAAATACTTCCTAGACTTCCTCAAACATAAGTTATGTCTTGAGTTTGGTCTTCCAAGAAGCATAATTGTTTCACCTCAATTATTGGAAATTTGGAAACAAAAACTTTGGTACTCCATTAGCCATAGTAAACTTATACAAAATCTAAATATTTTTCTTTATATTGAGTTTTTCGTAAACTGTTATTTTCAACAAGTATATATATGCTTATACTCATGTTTTGATAATTTATTCAAAATGCAAAAAAAATGATTTCTTGTTTGTAAAAATAAATATCATAGAGTTTTCTTTCTTCTAGAATATTTTTAAAATATTCTAATTCCTTCAAAAATAATAAAGGCCCTTCATTTTTCTTACAATTATGTAAATTATTAATACCTTATGTTTTCCTTCTTCACTAGCAATGTGATAGATTTATTTTCTTCCCTTAAGTTTATTTTTTTCCAAAATACATTTCCATATTATGTGTAACCTTTGTGCCTTATAGTTGTCTAAGTTTCAATTTTTTGTTTATGCTTGGACTTGTTTTTATGTCCAATTGTCTACTTCATGGGTCTACTTTTAGTTTGTCCCATAAAATGCTTAATTATTTTATTCTATTTTGAATTTTTTTAGGTTCTAAATAATTTCTTTACCCACTTGTGTTACTTACACATCATATTAGACCTTCTCTTTATCTCAAACTTGCATTTTATCTTAAAACTACTACTTGTCTTAGATGTATTTCTTGTCTTGAAACTGCTCTTTGTCTCAGATCTACTTCTTGTCTTAGACCTACTCTTCGTATTGGACCTACTTTGGACATTTTTTGTATCAAACCTACTTTTGTCTTTGCTTTGTCTCAAACCTAAGTAACTACTCAAAGAACTTCTACATTAGAAATGTTATAATTTATTAATGTTTGAGTGAGTGCCTTTTTTGTCTAAGTATCTCAAACTCTCAAGCTTTTTTTTGGATTCTTGGAGGTGTATTTTTATGTTCTTATAACGTACTTTCTTAAGTGTTCTTCCTATATTTTGGGGCATAGATTAATATTCTCTGATTGTCATTTTGAATGAAGTGCTTGTGAGGATGCATTATGTTTAGATATTCATAGAGAATATGTATACTATATGTCTTATCTTCTACTCTGATATGAGACTCCTTATAATAATATTGATTTTTCTAGCTTGGAGACTCTTTCTTTGACTCTCATGCATTTTCTCTGCTCTCATGGGTGCTATCTGCTATTTTATTTTCATAGGTGCTTTCTTCTTATTTTTTTGTCTATGCTCTTTTCCTTGAAATATTTTCTTCTTCTTTGGACAACTTCTTTACTTTCTTCTTGTAATATTGTGTTTAAATATTTTTTTTTGCTTACTTTCACAAAGACCTTGTGCATGTTGATCTGGTTTGGAAATTAGTTCCTCTTGAGTTAACAGGTACTTAAATGGTGCCAATTGATTTTGTCTCCTTTCTTATTTTTGACATCCATGTTTTCTTCCTTCCTTGAATGTATGCTTTGCTACATGGTTTTTCTTACTTTAATACACATTATCTCTTTACCTATCATTATAATTTACGAATACTTCACCTTTCATGTAAGATATCCTTTTCCTTTGTGACCTCTTGTTCTTTTGTTTATGTTTTTATGATTATAGTGTTTTGTAAGATCTATTATTTCAAACAAATATTGCTCTAATACTTTTAATCATATTGGAGGATAGTGACATCATTTTTTATTGTATGTATGGAGAGATTAATTTCTTATCTCTTTAAGTGAACTTATTTTCAAAATTTTATTTTCTTGAGTTTGTGCTTTTCCTACACTCTTTTTAAAAATATTCTTCACCAAATTGATTTTTTTAATGTTGCCTTCTTCTTAGTTATTTGTAGTTTTTACGAAGCTTCAATGTCTTATTTCTTTAATATGTTCAATGGGACTTCTATGGCTTCCATTTCTTGCAATAATAAGGAGATTCTATGGCTTCCTTTTCTTGCAAATACTTAGGTATATTTAATGGATTTCATTTCTTTTCCTTTTGAAATAACAATTATTTCTTTCTTGCTAAGCTTGGCATATTTGTTTCTTGTAGGATTTATGGCCCTTGGTATTCAAAGGGATTGAAACCCTCTTTTTATGCTTGAAGAATTTTTCCTTTGGTAGAGTTTTTTACCCTAAAACTATTTGAATGTGTCATGGAATTTTCCTTCATAGAGATAATTTTATACATGTTAATTTTACCCTTGAAACTTATTTTCTCAAACTTAAAACTTATTTATTTAAATAAAGTTCTCTTTTGGATATATCTATGTCAAAACTAGAGGAGTATTAGAAGGATATTTATTTCTTCCTTATACCCACTTTGATACCACATGTTAGACCTTAATGCTTTGGATGATTTTATTATGAAAATGAAGGGTATTTAAGTACATAGGATGCCTATTTTAGGTATAATAAACCTTCAAAAAAACTTACAACTATCTTGTCCTATATTACATGCATGTACCTTGTGATGGGTGGTTATACCACTTGAATTCTCACATGATTTATGATGTAATAACTCCTAAAAAATATAAAATAATTCCTTCCAAAAGTTACTGTGAAATTAGGGTCACAATCACTCATAGGTTTTGGGCATACCTTATAATTTAAAAACATAATCAATAAATATCTTGGCCACCTTACTTGCTAAATAGGGATGTTGTAATGCACAAAAATGAGCATCCCTAGAAATGTGATCTACAACCACACAGATCATAATTTTGACCTCTAATTTGGGAAGGCCCTAAATAAAACCATGTATATGTGCTCCCATTGGTGGTCAAGGATAGACAATAGTTGAAACAATCTAGGAAATTTAATTGGTTTCCCTTTGTTATGTTGAAACATTTCATACATGTTCATATATCTACTTTCAATCCTTTCCAATAAAATTATTGTTTCACCTACTGGTATGTTTTCATGAATCCTTAATATCCAATAAAAGGAGATGTACATGATTCCTAAAGAATATTTGACTTAATAGACAAATACTGAGGAAGATAAATGCAATACCTTTTGTGAATAACTCCATTAGTATATGAGAAACAATAATGTAGTGATGATCTTGCCTTCCTTTCTTGAATGATTTATGCAGTCTATAGATAAGAAAGGTAATCTTCTCAAAGTTGTGAAAGTCATTATGGAATAGGACTAGAGATGTAATTGATAGTAAAAGTATCCTCATATTTGTGAGACAAGCATTGACCACCATATTCTCCTTTTCTTTCTTGTATTCAGTGATAAAATCATGACCCAAGTCATTGTCATCTATTTATTTTGTTTAGGGCGAGACACTACTCTAAGAAATGCTTAAGGTTTTTATGGTTGATCTTGATGATGAAATGACTTCCCTACAAATAAGGCCTCTATTTCTATATGGTATGCAAAGCAGTTAACATTTCCTTCTTATAAGTAGGATTTTTCTAGATTATTGCTTTAAATTTGCTTACTTCTAAAGGCTAATAGGTGACCATCTTGCATCAAAATAGGTCCAATTCCTATGCCAAAAGCATCATACTAAATGACAAAAGTTTTGCTAAAGTTAGGAGTGGCCAAAATAAGAGTGGAACACATATCTTCTTTGAGGTATTAGAAGGCTTGGAAAATAAATTTAGAACAAATAAAGATATCCTTTTTAGTGAGAGCAGTGCGAACAGTAGCAATCTAGCCATAGTTGTAAACAATTTTTTTGTAGCAGTCAATAAGTCCTAAAAATCCATGGAGTTGTTTAAGGTATTTTAGGAAGGTCTAGTCTTATATAGATTTGAAATTTTTGGGATCTACCTTGACTCATTTGTCAATTACTACATGTCATAAGTATTCTACCTCCTAGACCCCAAAGGAAAATTTAGACCTTTTAACAAAAAAAATTTCCTTTGTAATAGGTGAAGAACTTTGTCAATATAAAATAGATGATCCTCCCAAGACTTGTTATAAATTAAAATATCATGAAATACAATTCGAAAAAAATTGTAAAAAAAGGACAAAAGACATTTAATGAGACTTTGCAAAGTGGAAATAACATTAGTGAAACCAAAAGGTATGACTAAGAACTCATAATGACCCTTATGCGTATGAAAATTAATCTTAGGAATATCCTCTTCTATAACCCTAATTTAATGAACCTATAATGCAAGTCTAGTTTTATAAATTATCTAGCACCATGTAATTCATCCAACAAATCATCTATAATAGGGATAGGAAACTTATATTTGATAGTGATCTTGTTGAGAGAACAAAAATTATGACACATGATCCATGGGTTATCCTTACATCATACCATCACCATTGAAGAGAATATAGATTGATGCTTGTATAAATTATTCCTTGTTCCAACATTTATTGAACCAACTTCTTAATTTTTGACTTTTGGGGTTGCAGGTAGCAGTAAGGATGCATATTAATAGGATGAATTCCTAGAACAAAGTAGATGGTATGATAATGTGTGCGCTTAGTAGTTAGATCCATGGTATCACTAAATACCTCCTCACAATGATACAAAATGTTCTATAAATCCAAAGGAGGAGCTAGAAGAAGCAACTCTAAGGACTAAACCTCCATGCAATTGAATTGGAAAAATAATCCACAACTACCTTTCTTCAATATCTTTTCCATGCTATGTAAATTAACCACCTTGGAGGGACGAGGTCAGATTCCTTGTAGACAAAATACCCTTCCATTCTCTATCCACTTGACATATAATTTCTAAATATCAATAGTAAAATCACTAAGCTAAGTGTAACAACCCAAGTTCTGCCCACTTGGTTGTCCAAACACCCCAAGTCTACCCACTTGGTTGTCCAACGTTAGAGAATTTAGTAAGAGAAAATTTTTCTTTATTTTAATTTGTTTTTGTTTTATTTTCTAGTATGAGCATGTTAGTTTCATCTTCATGAGTGCCATCCCGCTGCAGTCGGAATCCTCATGAGACTGAGATTGGCCAGATCCCATGTAGTTGCCCATTTTGAACTTCACTCTCCTCTCGAGTTCCTAAGTTTAGGCAGGGGGTTTCTTATCCTCTAGGGCCCATATCACCTAGAGGTGTGATGCATACTTTCCCCATGTCTTGACATGATCTCATGTGCTTATTTCATGTAAGATGTAGCACATACATGCTCGAGCTAGATGATCATCCTTATCCCATAGAGCATCGTCTAGGGTTTTACCAATTCCCTGGTAACCACCCGATGTTTTGTGTTGATTAACCAACACGATGTCCCATACCATCGTGCTGTCGGGTTTACCTAGTCAAGCACAATTCACCACTCATCACTAGCAGGGTTAACCTAGAAGAGATGCCCATACAACCCTTTGTTACCTCCCATTCTGACCTTTTTCCATCAGAAGTATAGTTAGAGCCTTGAATTTGTAATGGTTGCCTGCCCGCAAGTACCATTACTAATACTCAAGCAAGATTGTCTCACCCACAATATTGTAATAAATTCAATGTAATGATGGTTGCCTTCCTGAAAGCATCATTTACAAAATGATTTACTAGATTGTCCCTCCCACAATCTTTAAATAGTTTCAAGGTTGTCCTACCCTCAACCTTGGGTTGCGAAACATGATTGCCACTTCCACAATCTTAAGTTTTCTTATCTTATAGTTTTCCTAGGCATTGTTCAATGGTTTACTATTGAATGTAGTTTTGATATTATTCAAAAGACTTGATAGGTTGCCTAAAGACTTGCCCATTTTTTCATTTGACTACCCCAAATGTTTATAGCAAAAACTATAAGAAAAAGATGCTATCGCAACATCACATTTAGAGCTAAAGTATTACTCTTTTGCTGAGATAAATTAAAATAGTAACCTTAATATTTCCATTACTAAAAAGTAAAAGCTTTGCTATAACTTGCGTTCATAAGTCTCTACCATCTCATTATTCTCTAGAGAATTTATATATCAAATAATGAGCTAAATTAACCAATTTGCAAGCTTAAGTAAAATGGCATCTTCACGTTATGCATAACTCTAATATTTAATTTAAATATAAAATCAAAATATGGTATTTCACTACTACACTATACATTTTTGCTTCAGCAGCCAAACAAGAATTTTTCACTCCACCATACGTAGTCATTATATGGATCAGTTTTAAGCATTTTCATTACACCCAATACCTTATGGATCTAAGTTCAGTTGAAATATGTTTACCAAATCAAGTTTAATACATCCACAATTTATGTCTCATTTTCTGGACTTCTATTGTAATGTATATAATCTCTGCATCATTCTATTTTAAGGTCAAAACAGTCTCATTGAGGCTAATAGTTTTCTAAGAATTTTTCTCAATGATTTTCAATGCAGCATTTTCAAACATAGATTCAGTTTGTGTCTCTTTCCAATCCTAATATTTGTTCATAAATATTTACCATGTTTCTATGTTTATTATATTGCCTAGCTACGATTTTCTTCAGCTGTCATGAGTCTTTTCTAATGCATGTCATGTTTAAAACATACACTCTCAGCTACTATATTACTCTTATTCCGGTAAGTACTTTTCAGGTGAAATGTTTTCTAGATTTCCAAATGATAACCAGTGGAGAAGAGAAAAATATTATTACATACAGTCATGGTTTCAAGAAACAGTTTTTGGGTTTCCATTACATAGAGTCACATCCTCCGAAAACTAACACAACCATTGCATGATTTTCAAGGCATCATAAATCCCTATCCATAGCCACGGTTATACTTGATAGTGTACATCATCTACGTTTTCAATAACCAAAACGTTTGCTTAGCATTTAGGAACATGCACTATACAAATCATAGAATATTTAAAATTGATATTGCTTCAATCCAAAATCAGACCATACATTCAATAGATATATTCACAAATGGTTCACAAAAGGAAATGTAACACTCTTCCTGGAATGCATGTAAAATATTCCATGTTAAAGAGAGTAACGTCTGCACTATCTCTTTTCTTTTTTTAAGAATTTAACAAGTCTATTATAAGTATCGTTCCAGTTCCTACGTTGTTGAGTATTACATATAAATTAACTCTACATAGGAATTGCACCTACGACATTCAGAGTTCTCCTTTCTCGAACAAGTAATAGTTTTCAAAAACATTTCAAATGACTTGTTCCTTGAATTGAAAATTCATTCCTCAGCTCCAGAGCATAGATTTTTCATCCAACAACATAAATGAAAGTACAACATTGAACCATCAATCTCCAGTTTGCACTCACAGGTTTTCGGTGATAGTTCAGGGGTCAGAGCGGTCAAGCTAAATTGATATGCAACTACTCCTAGCATGCATGCATTTTTTTAACATCATTCCACACATCATACAACAATTCAAAGCAAAGCCTTCATTACACTATGGCCTTCAAACCCGCACACAGATATTGTTGTCATATTTCCTTTTTACAACATGCAAAAGAAAATTACATTATTAACAAACATTCTATGCAATCACTAATGCTTTCCTTTTTCCAAAGCATCCAAATGCATGCGTCTCAATTTATCCCATGCATGCACTAAATTCTTTGAATTTACTTCAGTCTTTCACAAAGCATGGAGAAGAACACAACAAACAACATAATACAAATATTGCCACACATGCACATACTTATTTTCTTCCTTTCTCTCCCCATTACCAGCAAGCATTTACCATTTTGGATGTAGAATAGAGCATTCATTTTGCTTTTACCAACAAACATAAAACCAAATCAAGTGCAACACAGAACACACACATTTTGTTTAAGCATTCAATCATCATTAATCCTAATTTTTGCCAGAATGTCTTACTGATTTTCATAGACTGATCTCTTTGTTTTTCCAAAGTCCTCAGCTCACCGTTGCTTCTTCTTCTCTTGTCGAATACCAAAAACCAGACTTCGCTACTCCCTCTTCTCCCATTATCCATACAAAACAAAAAAACAACATCCTCCCTCTCCTTCCTACGGGTTCGCACCTTGTTCATTGAGATTCCCTCTTGCCAAAACATGCCAATTGCCAAGTGTTTCCCTTCCATCCACGTCCAAAAAACAAGACCTGCTAATCATTCTCGCAGTTGCCGACCCTTAACCTTTTATGTATTTTATTATTATTTTTTATTTACAATGCCCAAAACCAAAAACTCTGACGCCTATAGTTTCATTTATATATATTTTCTAAACAAAAATATAAGTAATCATAATATTTGGCATCCCTTGCTCCAAAGTAATATTTATATATATTTTTATTGCCATTGTCTTTTTATTATATATATATATATATATATATATATATATATATTTTAAATAAATAAATACCACCTAATGTTATGCATTATTACATTTTTATCAATTATTTTTCCTAACCTCTCTATTTATTTCCACATTCTGGTCTTAACATAAAATAACCATATCACCATTCCATTTTTATTTCTTATTCAAAACCAAGGCTCCCATGCATTTTAGCATCTTCATCGCCAAACAAATATCACAATTTGAAAACAACAAACATTCCTACGAATGCAACTACATGTTATGCAACTACATGGACCATTGGTGAATGCATTGCCTATAGGGTTCTTTGCCCCTATCAATCGGTGAATACACCACCGCTCATCATTTCCCTAACTTACCTTGCACTGAACAATCCTGTTGTCCATCGAGAAGTCACCCTTCTTTTGCATCATCTTCGCCAACAACAAAACCTGTCCTCTGCATCCACAAATACATTAGCAGTATCTCATCCTTGCAGATAAATTAGGCATAGTAGAGTTTTGGAGGGTCATTACATACTCCCCCCTAATATTATATATAGTCCATGTGTTTACATTCCCATTGATACATTAGAAAGAAACAATATAGACATGAATAATAGAAAATCATTATAATGCATCATTGAATTTACTTTTTCCAAAATTGAATCATCATGTAGCAATAATATCAAGCATACACATCACCCAAATATACTTATCATACTTCACAAACCAAGATATGATAATATCATTGTTTAAACAAGATAGAACCATGCTATGGAGATAACACTATTCAAACACTACTCAAACAAAAATGGAAACTATCTTTTCATGATGGCCACATCTTCCCACATGGCACTATTTTCAGAAAACTGGTCCCATTGGACCTTGCATTGTTCAATATTCTGCTTTCTCAGTTGTTTTGTGTGGTAACCAAGGATCTTAACAGGTCGCACTTCAATGCATAGGGGATCGTCCATCTGCAAATGTTCAACATTCCAAACATGCGAAGGGTCAGGAACATATTTCTTCAGAAGGGACACATGGAACGTATCATGAATTTTTGACAAATTGGGTGGCAAGTCCAATTTGTAGGCTACTGGGTTTAATTTATCAATAATTTCAAAAGGCCCTACAAATCATGGGCTAAGCTTAGAGGATTTAATTGAAATTTTGGTGGGTTTAACTCTTAGGAATACTTTGTCTCCCATAGTGAATTCCCTGGGTGTTCTCTTAAGATCTGCATAACTCTTTTGTCTATCTGAGGCTTCTTTGAGCCTTTGGAAAATTTCATTAAGATGGTCTTCCATTTCCCTGACCATATCCAGCTCGATCATCACCCGATCCTCCAGATTACTCCATGTTAGTGGTATTCTGCACCTCCTCCCGTACAGAGCCTCGAATGGAGCCATACCTAGGGAAGTATGGTAACTATTATTGTAAGCAAATTCTACCAAAAAAGGTAATCTTCCCACTTTGTCTGGTGATCCATATAGTACATACGGAGCATATCCTCTAAGACTTGATTCACCCTTTCTATTTGTCCATCTATCTTAGGATGATAAGAAGTACTAATGTTGAGCTTTGTTCCCCATGCCTGATGCAATGTCTACCAAAATTTAGATGTAAATCGGGAATCCCTGTCCGATATAATTGTTTCAGGAAAGCCATGTAGCCGTACCACTTCCCTAGAAAATTTTTGGGCTACAGTGGGAGCTCCATATTTAATATTTCTAGGCAAAAAATGTGCCACTTTGGTCAATTTATCCACTACCACCAAGATGGCATCATGCTGAAAATGATTTTTAGGTAGGCCAACAATAAAATCCATAGTCACAACTTGCCACTTGTGTTGAGGAATGTCATGCAAAAATAAACGTCCAACTGGATGTAAGTGTTTCACCTTCACTTTTTGGTATTCTAAACATCTAGCCACAAATTCAGCAATGTCCCTTTTCATTCCTAGCCAATAATATTCCTTTTTCAAATTCTCATACATCTTTACATAACCTGGATGCACGAAATATGGAGCACTATGTGCTTCTTGCAGTATCACATTTCTCAGATCCAGATCATTAGGTACTACCATCCTATTTTTAAATAGTAAAGTATCTTCCCAGATTCTAAATTCTTTGGCTTTATCAGATCCTTGTTGAACCATTTCTCGATACTTTTGAGAGTATTCATCTAAAATTTGTAGTTTTCTGATTTGATCAACTATAGCAGATTGACATTGGGACATAGCATTGATATGTCGCCTTCTACTTAAAGCATCTGCTAATTTATTTTCTTTCCCCTTTATATATTCTATATCAAAATCATATTCTACCAAAAATTCTATCCAACATCTTTGTCTAGCATTAAGCATTGGTTGAGTAAAAATATATTTTAAACTCTGATGATCTATTCTAAGTTCAAAAGGTTTACCAAGTAGGTAGTATCGCCACATTTTTAGGGCATGTACTATAGCAACCAACTCTAAATCATGTGTGGTGTAATTTATTTCATGTTTCTTAAGTTTTTGAGACTCATAAGCAACAACTCCATTCTCTTGCATGAGTACTCCTCCTAATCCTTCCAGTGAGGCATCAGTACATACTACGAATGGTCATGTGGGATCTACTATTCTAAGAATGGGTGCTGATGTTAGCTTCTCTTTAAGAGTTTTGAAGGCCTCTTCACACCGTTCCATCCATTTAAAAGCTTTTCCTTTTCTTTGGAGATTAGTTATTGGATAAGCTATCTTAGAAAATTTTTGTATAAATCTATGATAATATCCAACCATCCCCATAAAACTTCGCACTTCAAAAACATTTGTTGGAGCAGGCCAATCAACAATAGCCTCAATTTTCTTTGGATCAACAGCCACCCCTTCAACAGATATTACATGACCCAAATACTGAACCTGGGTTGCATAAAACTCACACTTAGATAGTTTTCCATATAATTGATTCTTTCTAAGTATTTCAAGTATAGTTCTCATATGAAAATCATGGTCTTATTTGCTCTTGAAGTAGATCATAATATCATCCAGGAATACCAACACAAACCGATCTAGTTGTTCATGAAACACACTATTCATCAAATTCATAAAAGTTGTTGGTGCATTGGTCAATCCAAAAGGCAACACTATAAATTCATAGTGGCCATATCTAGTTTGAAAAGCAGTTTTATAAGTATCTTCTTCCCAGATTCTTAATTGATGATATCCAGATCTAAGGTCAATTTTGGAGAAAATTGTGGCTCCTTTTAATTGATCAAATAGATCATCTATTCTGGGTAAAGAGTACTTATTCTTTACAGTCATCTTGTTTAACATCCTGTAGTCAATACATAACCTCAAAGTTCCATCCTTCTTTTTCATGAACAAGACTGGTGCACCCCATGGTGAAACACTAGGTTTAATGTGTCCTTTTTCTAGGAGTTCTTGCAACTGAGTCTTAAGTTCTTGCAACTCTATTGTTGTCATTCTATATGGCGCATGAGCTATAGGAGTTGCTCCTGGTAAAATTTCTATAGTAAAATCAAACTCCCTTTGAGGTGGAAGACCCGATAAATCCTCAGGAAAGACATCCCAAAAATCATTCAATATCGGATATGTTTGAAAAAGACTTGCTCCAGACTCATTTTCCTCCTTTTTATTAAGTTTGATCGTAAAAATTCTACTACCCTTCCTCAGTGCTCTTTTAACTTGCATTGCTATCAAAATATGTGGTTCCATTGATTCATGTCCACAACAAATCTGGATCCTTTTCTTGGTGTCATCAGTAAATTCCATCCATATTTCCTCAAAATTTAACAATGCTTTATGCACCTTGAGCCAGTCAACACCTAAAATTATGTCAAAGGCATGCAATGGAGCTACATATAAATGCCATCGGGTTTGTCCTTGAGGTAGTATTATTTGAGGATCAAATAAACATTGATCAACAATATAGGTTTGCCTAGACCCATACTCAACTTTCCACCCATTAGCCATAAATCCAGGTTTTTCTGGTATGTCCCTTAAAATATTTGGTGAAATAAAACTATCAGTTGCTCTAGAGTCAACTAAAATGCTAACATGTCTATCATAAATTCTACCTTTTAACAAGAAAGGTGTTGCTTGACCATTGAGTTTGGAATTACCTGTTGTTGCATAAATCTTATGAGCAGGTTCCATAGGGTCCTTTCTCTTATCAGCTCGCATTGGATATTTATCAACATAATGAGGTTCTTGAAAAATCCAACAACCAGTTCATGGTGCCCTCTCTTTC
This sequence comes from Wollemia nobilis, assembly GCA_028583015.1. Lineage (NCBI taxonomy): Eukaryota > Viridiplantae > Streptophyta > Pinopsida > Araucariales > Araucariaceae > Wollemia > Wollemia nobilis. The sequence continues at coordinate 1,085,768 of JAQPPZ010003564.1, read as the reverse complement.
TTATTTCCCTCATTATCTTATTGAGTACCAGTTTTTGGTACATTAGCTCTTTGATCATATCTATCCCTAAAATTTCTCTGGCCACCCCGATAGTTTGAATTTCCCCTATTTCCTTGGTTCCTGTTCTTATTCCTATCAAACCTATTTTGATTCCCATTGCCATGGTTCCTGGTCCAATTCCTGTCCCCTTTTGTTGGACCCACATTTTTCTTTTTCTATGACTCTTCCTTTTTAGGATTGTTGATAATATGCTTTCTTGACTTTAAGGTTATCCTCCTCCTGTCGGGCCAGGTCATAAGCAGCAGTTAAAGTAGCAGGTTTCAACATAAGAATCAGGTGTCCAATTTTTGGATGTAACCCTAGGAGAAATTTCTGAATTTTGATCTCATTTCTCTACTCATACTCAGGCATGTATTTGAGCAATTGCACAAATCGCTGGTAGTACTCAATTACTATCATATTCCCCTGAGTTAACCTTGAAAATTTTGTAGTCCTTTCAAGGTAAAATTGTGGTGTTAAGAACCTATATTTGAATGCTAATACAAAAGTATCCCATGGAACATCAATAGCCTCCACATTGTGAGTTTTCCTATAAGTATCCCACAAATCAGTGATAGCTCCAATCAAATGGAAGATTGCCCAAGAAGTTTTTGATTTAGAAGATAAGGTTCTAACCATAAAATAAGCTTCCACGCTATTCAACCATCTCTCAGCCTCTTCCCCATCACCTTTTCCATCAAATTTGGCTATATCGAGCCTTCGCATATCCTTATCCAGCTCATAACCTACTTGTTTCCTTCTTGGGTCAATAGTTATCTCATCCTCAACTATTACCATTTCCTTATCTTTAGATAAATTTTCAATTGTTTTCTATTGATGGGAAATAATTTCTTGTTGTTGAGCTAGTTGAGATTTTTGCTGCTCCATATGTTCCATAATTTGGGCATTTTGTTGTGCCATGTGTTTAGCCATTTGAGCATTTTTTTGCTCCATTTGTTATTTCTGTTGGCTCATTTTCTCTCGTAATAGTTGCATCATCTAAACCATTTTATCCTCTTTATTAACTGGTTATTTTTCCTTCCTCTTTTCTCAAGGATGTTCTACGGTTTCCTCTAATGCCTCGAGTCTCATAACTTTTTGAATAACTCTTCTGGGGTTTTTTATCAGCCCTTCCCATTGATCCACCATAGTTATTTTTGAGGAACTAGCCTTTTGTCCAGTTGCCATTGCCTGTTCAGCAAAACGAGGAGCCTAGTCAAATTTTCAATTTTTAGGTGAACACATTAGCAACATAAATTAAATTAGTTATAGGTTTTCTAAATTTATGTTGCCCTAAAAATTTGCAACCTTGGCTCTGATACCAAATGTAACAACCCAAGTTCTGCCCACTTGGTTGTCCAAACACCCCAAGTCTACCCACTTGGTTGTCCAATGTCAGAGAATTTAGTAAGAGAAAATTTTTCTTTATTTTAATTTTTTTTTGTTTTATTTTCTAGTATGAGCATGTTAGTTTCATCTTCATGAGTGCCATCCCGCTGCAGTCGGAATCCTCATGAGACTGAGATTGGCCAGATCCCATGTAGTTGCCCATTTTGAACTTCACTCTCCTCCCGAGTTCCTAAGTTCAGGCAGGGGGTTTCTTATCCTCTAGGGCCCATATCACCTAGAGGTGTGATGCATACTTTCCCCATGTCTTGACATGATCTCATGTGCTTATTTCATGTAAGATGTAGCGCATACATGCTTGAGCTAGATGATCATCCTTATCCCATAGAGCATCATCTAGGGTTTTACCAATTCCCTGGTAACCACCCGATGTTTTGTGTTGATTAACCAACACGATGTCCCATACCATCATGCTGTCGGGTTTACCTAGTCAAGCACAATTCACCACTCATCACTAGCAGGGTTAACCTAGAAGAGATGCCCATACAACCCTTCGTTACCTCCTGTTCTGACCTTTTTCCATCAGAAGTATAGTTAGAGCCCTAAATTTGTAATGGTTGCCTGCCTGCAAGTACCATTACTAATACTCAAGCAAGATTGTCTCACCCACAATCTTGTAATAAATTCAATGTAATGATGGTTGCCTTCCCGCAAGCATCATTTACAAATGATTTACTAGATTGTCCCTCCCACAATCTTTAAATAGTTTCAAGGTTGTCCTACCCTCAACCTTGGGTTGCGAAACATGATTGCCACTTCCACAATCTTAAGTTTTCTTATCTTATAGTTTTCCTAGGCATTGTTCAATGGTTTACTATTGAATGTAGTTTTGATATTATTCAAAAGACTTGATAGGTTGCCTAAAGACTTGCCCATTTTTCATTTGACTACCCCAAATGTTTATAGCAAAAACTATAAGAAAAAGATGCTATCGCAACATCACATTTAGAGCTAAAGTATTACTCTTTTGCTGAGATAAATTAAAATAGTAACCTTAATATTTCCATTACTAAAAAGTAAAAGCTTTGCTATAACTTGCGTTCATAAGTCTCTACCATCTCATTATTCTCTAGAGAATTTATATATCAAATAATGAGCTAAATTAACCAATTTGCAAGCTTAAGTAAAATGGCATCTTCACGTTATGCATAACTCTAATATTTAATTTAAATATAAAATCAAAATATGGTATTTCACTGCTACACTATACATTTTCGCTTCAGCAGCCAAACAAGAATTTTTCACTCCACCATACGTAGTCATTATATGGATCAGTTTTAAGCATTTTTATTACACCCAATACCTTATGGATCTAAGTTCAGTTGAAATACGTTTACCAAATCAAGTTTAATACATCCACAATTTATGTCTTGTTTTCTGGACTTCTATTGTAATGTATATAATCTTTGCATCATTCTATTTTAAGGTCAAAACAGTCTCATTGAGGCTAATAGTTTTCTAAGAATTTTTCTCAATGATTTTCAATGCAGCATTTTCAAACATAGATTCAGTTTGCATCTCTTTCCAATCCTAATATTTGTTCATAAATATTTACCACGTTTCTATGTTTATTATATTACCTAGCTATGGTTTTCTTCAGCTGTCATGAGTCTTTTCTAATGCATGTCATGTTTAAAACATACACTCTCAACTACTATATTACTCTTATTCTGGTAAGTACTTTTCAGGCGAAACATTTTCTAGATTTCCAAATGATAACCAATGGAGAAGAGAAAAATCTTATTACATACAATCATGGTTTCAAGAAATAGTTTTCGGGTTTCCATTACATAGAGTCACATCCTCCGAAAACTAACACAACCATTGCATGATTTTCAAGGCATCATAAATCCCTATCCATAGCCACGGTTATACTTGACAGTGTACATCATCTACGTTTTCAATAACCAAAATGTTTGCTTAGCATTTAGGAACATGCACTATACAAATCATAGAATATTTAAAATTGATATTGCTTCAATCCAAAATCAGACCATACATTCAATAGATATATTCACAAATGGTTCACAAAAGGAAATGTAACACTCTTCCTAGAATGCATGTAAAATATTCCATGTTAAAGAGAGTAACGTCTGCACTATCTCTTTTCTTTTTTTAAGAATTAAACAAGTCTATTATAAGTATCGTTCCAGTTCCTGCGTTGTTGAGTATTACATATAAATTAACTCTACATAGGAATTGCACCTACGACATTCAGAGTTCTCCTTTCTCGGACAAGTAATAGTTTTCAAAAATATTTCAAATGACTTATTCCTTGAATTGAAAATTCATTCCTCAGCTCCAGAGCATAGATTTTTCATCCAACAACATAAATGAAAGTACAACATTGAACCATCAATCTCCAGTTTGCACTCGCAGGTTTTTGGTGATAGTTCAGGGGTCAGAGCGGTCAAGCTAAATTGATATGCAGCTACTCCTAGCATGCATGCATTTTTTTTAACATCATTCCACACATCATACAACAATTCAAAGCAAAGCCTTCATTACACTATGGCCTTCAAACCCGCACACAGATATTGTTGTCATATTTCCTTTTTACAACATGCAGAAGAAAATTACATTGTTAACAAACATTCTATGCAGTCACTAATGCTTTCCTTTTTCCAAAGCATCCAAACACATGCGTCTCAATTTATCCCATGCATGCACTAAATTCTTTGAATTTACTTCAGTCTTTCACAAAGCATGGAGAAGAACACAACAAACAACATAATACAAATATTGCCACACATGCACATACTTATTTTCTTCCTTTCTCTCCCCATTACCAGCAAGCATTTACCATTTTGGATGCAGAACAGAGCATTCATTTTGCTTTTACCAGCAAACATAAAACCAAATCAAGTGCAACACAGAACACACACATTTTGTTTAAGCATTCAATCATCATTAATCCTAATTTTTTCCAGAACGTCTTACTAATTTTCGTAGACTGATCTCTTTGTTTTTCCAAAGTCCTCAGCTCTCCGTTGCTTCTTCTTCTCTTGTCGAATACCAAAAACCAGACTTCGCTGCCCCCCTTCTCCCATTATCCATACAAAACAAAAAAAACAACATCCTCCCTCTCCTTCCTATGGGTTCACACCTTGTTCGTTGAGATTCCCTCTTGCCAAAACATGCCAATTGCCAAGTGTTTCCCTTCCATCCACGTCCAACAAACAAGACCTGCTAATCATTCTCGCAGTTGCCGACCCTTAACCTTTTATGTATTTTATTATTTTTTATTTACAATGCCCAAAACCAAAAACTTCGACGCCTATAGTTTCATTTATATATATTTTCTAAACAAAAATATAAGTAATCATAATATTTGGCGTCCCTTGCTCCAAAGCAATATTTATATATATTTTTATTGCCATTGTCTTTTTATTATATATATATATTTTTTTGTTTTTTTTGTTTTTTTAAATAAATAAATACCACCTAATGTTATGCATTATTACATTTTTATCAATTATTTTTCCTAACCTCTCTATTTATTTCCACATTCTGGTCTTAACATAAAATAACCATATCACCATTCCATTTTTATTTCTTATTCAAAACCAAGGCTCCCATGCATTTTAGCATCTTCATCGCCAAACAAATGTCACAATTTGAAAACAACAAACATTCCTATGAATGCAACTACATGTTATGCAACTACATGGACCATTGGCGAATGCATTGCCTATAGGGTTCTTTGCCCCTATCAACCGGCGAATACACCACCGCTCATCATTTCCCTGACTTACCTTGCACTGAACAATCTTGTTGTCCATCGAGAAGTCACCCTTCTTTTGCATCATCTTCGCCAGCAACAAAACCTGTCCTCTGCATCCACAAATACATTAGCAATATCTCATCCTTGCAGATAAATTAGGTATAGTAGAGTTTTGGAGGGTCATTACACTAAGATAGGGTATTGTGCTCCCAAGATGACATCTAAACTAGGTTTAAGGTAAATATATTACCCATCCAAGTATAATCACCCATTTGGATGTTAAATTTAGTTGTTCAACCCACAAACTGAGTGATACCCCATTTGTAATTAAGACTTGCAATTTATCCTAATTTAAAGTATTGATATACAAGCCCAAATACTTTGTTGTCTTTCTATCTGTAAAGTTAGGTGTTACCTAAATCAATCAACACATCGATATCCTTTTTTTAAATCATTATGTCTTAATAGTGTGGTAAGATTGGAGCCCCAAAAGAGGGTGAACATAGAGAGCCATGGTATCATTCTCTTGTTTCGCTTCATCTACTTTTTTCAATTACCCCTATTGTACTGAATTGTTATATTCATATCTTGTTGTATACAAAATGTTCATTTGAAATTTATGATGTTATTCATAGGCCTAATATTGGAGATGGTGATAATGACATTTGAAATAGAAAAGTCCTTAGGAAAGCTCAATATTTTTGTAAGGTTGATGAGAGTTGAAGTCACATCTATGTTGGGGACTAGAATCTTGGAGTTTATGATCTATCACCAAAGTTATGCATTGAGCATCATCAAGAGCATAAGGATCTAGCATATCAACTTCCCACCAAATTTTATCCTTAAGACCATGGAAAAAGGCTGAGACCGCCACTACTACATTTAATTGGTGGGTGTAGGTGACAATGTTGGTGAACTCAAAGCAATACTCCCCTATTCTTGTTTGTTTTGTTTACAAAAGATAAACCACATATAATGTGAAATATCCTTTGCCAAATATTTGAAGAAATTATTCTTTAATGTTAGGCCACAAAATTGGACCCCCATGTTGGTGAAATTTCCACAACAACCATTGATGATCTTGGGTCCCCAACTTAGTATCTGCTAATTTAATATGACCAAATTTAAGAACATGGTGTAGGTGGATAAGGCTGTCCATCTTGGCTAGCCATACTTGAGGATTGACACCTTCAAATGTGGGCATATTGATATGAGGAACAATAAGGAAATTAGAAGCACCTGTCCATGGAAATTAAATCAAAAGCAAATTCTAGGTCATAAGCATCCATAACTAGAGGACTATGACTAGTTGGTGCTTGTGGAAGAATACTAGTATTTGGTGCCTGATGAATGGTTAGAGATTATTGCTCGATGGTTTGTTATGACCTTTGGACAAGAGAAGGTATATTAATAGAGATAATATAAGTAATCATATGTTCTTGTTTCAAAATATATGCATGCAAATCAAGGTCACTAGTACTAGGAAGAGGATTACAATTTGGAGAGGTAGCAAGATAAATGATTGGGGAAGGGTTATCAAGAAGAGGAGAGGAAGAAACCAAGGTGTTGGATGGGAGCAAAACCATAGCATTTAAGGAATAAATAAGATTTTGGTCAAAATTATTGATATTTGGAGAAGTGTTGTGATGCTTACCAACATTTCTAGGTTGACACTTCTTTCTACTCATACACACATCCTTTGGATAAATAATATGTTGCAATCAATCATTAACTTGTGCCCAACTAGTAGTGGCAGCAGGTTCATTCATATACTAGAGGTGACTTAAAAACTCAAAAAATACTTGGAATGCTACCAAAAAAATGTGTTGTGAAAAATATATCTTTTTTTGATCAGCTTGAAAAGACAATCACTAAGGAGATAGGTCTCTTGGAAGGGTTCAAAGACACTTGCCTTTCAAAAAAGTGTTGATGGGAGATACCCCTATTTTTACCATCTTGAAGAGACAATCACAATGGTATATATCTCTCACAAGGGTTTGGTGACACGCTTCTTTTCTTTTTAATTAGATTTGGGAAAATGATGTAATAATAGTGAACACTCAATGTTTAAGAAAATAATTTGCACAAAATAAATTGAAAATTTTCATGAAACAATTACAGGAACAAATGACACTATTTGTTAGAGATTCTAAAGTAGTTTGTGTGTTCTTTGTTACAAATTCACACCTCATAACACGCTGAAATTGATGCTCTAATACCACTTGTTTAGAGATAACTTCAAAAATTATAACAATAATAGTACCAATCCAATAATATGTAAATCATATTACCCAGATGATGATAGTAATTATAATCTAATTGCTAGAAAATCAAATATACAATAATCAAATTCCAAATTTAAATCAATACAAATCCTTAACTATTTAGAAAGAGTAAAGTCTCACATCCACTTAAAAGAAGAAAACCACTTAAAAAGGAAAAAATAAAATATAATTTCAATTCTTATAAAATTTTATTTTATTTTTAAATTAAATCAAACATTAACCCTAAGCCAAAAAGTACAAGTATCTAAACATAAAACATAAAACCCAAACTAATAAAAATGATATACTGAGTCGTCACAGACAAGGGGAAATTTTATGAAACATAAAGGCTACTCAGCTGTCTTTCTTGGAACGCTATCTACAGATCATTTGAGAAAAAACTAGAATTCAGACACGAAGAAACTCTCTCCATGAAGAACTTCATTGAAGGATTACGAGTTATAGACAGCATAGAACAGGAAAACTCTCCAAACTATATTGCAGACATACATAACAGGAAGGAAATCCCACATAATGGCACATATAGAACGTATGTTTGTTCTCAGGGGCTGCAATCTGAGGCGAAATGCATGCCTTACCAGTGTCCGCGATTTTGGGGAAGTTGCAAAAACGAAAATAATGGCTGCATGGATGCTAGAAGTAGCAGAATACACGCTCCCACCACTGATGCAGCTCTCCAGGGTTTTGAGAGATGTTCATGCAGGAACTCACCCAACATAACCCTATACTTACTTCTGTAATATGAATTGACATCCCTGATGGTCTGATCGATGGGCTCATATGCGCTCCTCCATATTGATCTGCTGACGCCATTCCACAGATTGCTCACGTCTTTATCGCTTCCCATGTTACTGTACATTACTCCATACTTCTTCAGTACTGCAACATCATATGGAGTATCAATCAGTTTGTCCATCAGATCTACATAGCAAGTACTGCAACATCATATGGAGTATCAATCAGTTTGTCCATCAGATCTACATAGCAAGTCAGCACTCTGGTTTTGCTCTTAATAAATGCTTCCACTGCCACCAAATTTCTCAGGAAAACATCTGTTCGGTAGTCCATCTCTATACAGGGGAGGAACACTGTGCAATTTGCTCTGTCAAATCTTATTTGCTCCATTCCCCACGTAAAAGGCTTGAATTTCACCCCTCTTTTGTGCAATTCCGAGGCAGGCGGGAGATTAGAGTCCGCTTTGTGCTTTGGTCTTGTAAAAATGGGCACCCTAAATCCCGATCTTACCTTACAAAGAAACGAAAAAATAGAAAACCCCTGTACAATTCCTTCGTGATCCACATCACGGCTTTGAACGGGAACAACAGTCTCAACAGTACTGGAAAGATCTCTCCTCAGCTGAGGGGGCACTACGGCATTGTACAGGCATTCCAATATATGCCTTTCATCAAGCAGATTATCATATGCTATAACGGACCGGTGGGAACCTCCAACATGCAAGAAAAGGGAAAATTTGGTGCAGGCCACCATAATTCTCCTTCGAAGCCTGTCATGGGACTCGGGGCCAGTCTCCCACGTCAGAACCTTCTTTAAAATGGAAAGCGGGACTTGATTCTCCAGCTTAAATATGTCAGCCTGAAGCGGCAAAAACAAAGGGCTCTTCTTTTGTGGATCGAAAACCGCATCGAAGCTCTCAAAACGAGGGCTCGCCTGGTGAACTCTTGGGGTCTGGTTGCGATCGAAACAACCCAGAAACTCCAGAATAAACACGGCGTCCCGGTCCATCATCCAACCCAATACTTCATCATCACAGTCGATATATTCGTTGTAGCAGTTTCTAATCTCCCTTGCCGATGAGATTATATCTGCGACCAAGTTCTCAAAGCGGCCACGGTTTGTTCTTTTCTCGACTTGGACAGTGAGACGAGATTTGTATCTTTCAGATTAGTACAGTTCAAGTTTGCAGTGGTGATAAGGTCCGAGAGAGACGACATGGGGCAAGTAAGCTTCAGGACTTTCCGTACGCAGGGGCTCTGGGACGGTGAAGATGTATGGATGCACACAGGGTATTCCTTGTTCGTCTCCCCGCATTTGCGTCTGCTTTACTTGTTCCAGTCATTGAGAAGCTCCTACTTTTGGAACAAACATTCTCAAAGAGTAAAGCAAGAATTTCACCAGGATACAGCAGGGAAGACAGCCTTTTCCCTTCCTCAAGTGGCAGGCGTCTTTTTATAATAATTTATAATGAATTATTACTGTGTTTTATGGTGAGCTCAGATCATTATTACGGTGTTTCATAATGGGGTCATATCGATTGTAGATTATTCACATGAATCTAACTCTTATGGTGAGTCCTCCTTGAATCTAAATCGATTATTCGTGCGAATTCAACTTTTATGCTAAGGGATAATTAAATTAAATTTAAAATTCATTATTTTGATCGATAGGAAAGGGTTTCAAAAGGATATGAAAGTAAAACAGGGTAAATCAGTAAGATAAATCCAAGAAAAAATAAAAAGAGATAGGAAAGAGTTTCGAAAGCATATGAAATTTTTACAAAGTAAAAATTAAAACAGGGTAAAGATAAATTCAAGAAAAACAAAAAGAGAGCAACTAAAACAATATCTCAAACTAAATAGGAAAGGAAGAAAACCCAAATAAACTCAATAACAACCAAGAACTGCACAAAAATCAATACCAATCAACCATGAAGTAAGTCTCATTTGCACAAACACACATCAAAGAACTTCCTGTGAGTAACAGATCCATGAAAGAAAAATCATTATATTTTATTAATAGTAAGGTAAGATGGAAATTCAAATCCATCTTTGAATTTAATAATTTATTTATTATTTTATTATGATACACTTTGATACTGCAATTTTATTATATTTTTATTATTGTGAATATTTTATTAACATATAAAATATATTTATATAAATCTGTCAATCAACAAAATAAAAGGATTAATTATAGCATAAATTTATGTAAGTGACAGGGACCAGTTCTTATTTATTGGTAAAAAGTTTGTTAAATGGTGGGACTTGTATGTAAAACATTCAAATTTCTATAATTGAATACATATGAATTATGTATAAGTCTACTCTTCATTGGTAAAGAGTTTGATAAGTAATATGATTAATATGTAAACCGCTTAAATCTTGTAATTGTTAGGATTCACTATATAAACATGCAAGGGATTCTTGAAGCAAACAACTTAATAAGTAACAATAGAAACTATTAACCATCATAGAAGACGAACATAAACATGCAAGACAAGATAAAACACAACATATAACATGGTTCACCCAACACCAGTCTTTTGTATTAACACCAATACAATCTCTGAAGGGAGTAATCCTGCAACACAACCAGTTGCAAATTCCTCTTCAAAACATCGAAATCTCCACATAATTACTCTAACAGTAATTCAACATGCAAACACTCTTGCATCAAGCTCTACACCAAGCTTCCTAATCTCTCTACATGAGATGCACATGCAAACACCCTTGCATCAAGCTCTACACCAAGCTTCCTGATCTCTCTACATGAGATGCACATGCAAACACCCATGCATCAAGCTCTACGCCAAGCTTCCTGATCTCTCTACATGAAATGCACAATCCTATGCCCTTCCCATAAACAAGATACAATCCTCTCTACCGTAGGTATTACATAAATAGGAAAATCCAGTTACATGCATTCTAAAAAAACAAGCATGCTATAATTAACCCAAAAAATCACACCCTGAAAAATCACACTGGTTTCTATGCAACCATTAATTTTATAGATTCTATCTTGGAACTAGACACCAAGGATAGACCCATCAATTATGGCTTTTTCTGGATTGATTTTTTCAGTTTAGAAATTTTCCATGCATAAAAGCAACTAGTTACCAAACAGAGAGAAAAACTATTTTTTTCCATATTTAACCGAGATCAGACTCCACAACCTAACAATCTCCCATTTGGAGACTGATCCACAACAACTCTATCGTTGTTGCATCCACCAAATAACATCTTCAATCCAAACAAGGAATGTTAACTCCTCCATATTGTTGTAACCATGCTCTGAACCATCACACCAGACTAGTGTAATCCATGCACTTTTATCTTGTGATTAACAAGCAACACACAATCTCTCTAACACAAATCAATGATAATAACAACATCCTCATAATTACTTTGTATCATGATGAATCAAACATCACCACCATGGCAAGATCTACATACTATGGATGATCCATAGCATGCACACACACAATATGTCTTTGCCACTAGCTTTGAAAGCACACTCTCTGAGTGTGAAATTACCTTCCAACTTAGGGACTTGGCGTCGCAATGATCCAAAGCTATAACCATATTATGTGTTCCATCTTGAAAAATCATAAAATAAATCCTGAGCCATGTCAATATTCTTGGACATGTCTCCCAGTTCCCACTAATGAAAGGATCAAATCCTCTTTTTCATCTGCTATGTTTGCTTCTCCTCCATCTCCATTCCGAGACCAACAATATTTCTTCAAATGCCCCTTCTTATCGCAATGCCAACACACCATATTTCCTTTGGACTTGGATCCACCTTGCTTCCGCTGCGCCACTCTGATCTTCCCTTCTTCTGCCATAGCTCCCACTCAAGTCAATCTCCCACTCAATCCTAAATCTCAACCTCGCTTTGATACCAATTGTTAGGATTCACTATATAAACATGCAGGGGATTCTTGAAGCAAACAACTTAATAAGTAATAGTAGAAACTATTAACCATCACAGAAGACAAACATAAACATGCAAGACAAAATAAAACACAACATATAACGTGATTCACCCAACACCAGTCTTTTGTATTAACACCAATATAATCTTTGAAGGGAGTAATCCTGCAACACAACCAGTTGCAAATTCCTCTTCAAAACACCAACATCTCCACACAATTACTCTAACAATAATTCAATATGCAAACACCCTTGCATCAAGCTCTACACCAAGCTTCCCGATCTCTCTACATGAGATGCACATGCAAACACCCTTGCATCAAGCTCTACACCAAGCTTCCTGATCTCTCTACATGGGATGCACAATCTATGCCCTTGCTCTAAACAAGATACAATCCTCTTTACCAGAGGCATTACATAAATAGGGAAATTCAGTTACATGCATTCTAAAAAAACAAGCATGCTATAATTAACCCAAAAAATCACACCCTGAAAAATCACACTGATTTCTATGCAACCATTAATTTTATAAATTCTATCTTGGAACTAGACACCAAGGATAGACCCATCAGTTATGGCTTTTCTGGATTGATTTTTTCAGTTTAAAAAGTTTCCATGCATAAAAACAACTAGTTACCAAACAGAAAAAAAAAAACTGTTTTTTCCATATTTAACCAGATCAGACTCCACAACCTAACAGTAATTGGATTAATATAAATTTCACATAAATGAGTTAGATCATAAATTAAAGATTTATATCTTTAAGTTTATGAAAACTATTCAAATCTAATAACTACATCAATATGAAATCATTAACATATACTATATTACAACCTAATCAATATAGAATGATCAACATGTATTTTTCTTAAAAATATATATATTAAAATGAAATAAAATTCTATTATAAAAATATTTCATTAAAACAATAATTTATTTATAAAACAATAAAAATTTACGAATAAAAAAAAATCAACTATTTCTAAGATAAGTTACTAATGCATTATATGATGATATTATACATAACTAAACATGATTTCGAATACACACTCTTCTTTTAACGGATCAAATTATAGTCATTATTAAAAATGTATATAACATATCAATATATATTATTACTATTATTATTTCAGATGATCCGTCTGCGTGGTATATCTGGATTTTAACTTAATTTTGGCTTTCGATAACTTGTGTGTCACATCAATTTTGCAAAGGACAACAGTTGATGTCGATATGTTGGTACATAACTTATGTACACGTGGAAAGCCAACTTAGAAATAGTGGGATTTAGATGAAGGAATTGATTACACCCTTTGGGAGATTCGCTCTCTTTTGTATTTTATGGTCGTCCTGGTTTGGTTTTGATAATGGTGGCAGAGCAATCTCGAAGGATCTATTGCCGAAAGGTTTCGGGCTTACCTTGTAGGTAGTGCCTTACCTTGTCATTTATGGATGACAAAGATATGTCGAAGATTTTTTAAGGCAATCGAGAGGAAAAAGGCTTTAAAATAAAAAAATAATTGTCATTTATGGATGACAAGGATATGTCGAACATTTTTTTAAGGTAATGTACGTGAGGAAAAAGGCTTTTGAACTAGAAGCGGTACTTCTGTTGTCTCCCTTGAAAGAAGTATAAGGGTCTCTATGTCTCGACCACACAATAAAATATATATAAAAGATGTAATGTGTAATGGTTTTTTCAAAACAATATATTAAAGATTACTAGGGTTGGTAATTTTAATATATAGATAAGATAACAGACAATAAAATATAATGAAATTATTTGATGAAGTTTAAAAATGTACCAAATTCAATATCTTAATAAGATATGAACAAAATTTTAATTTTAACAGTTTTTTTTATATAAAAAATACATTGTTTAAGAAGAGAATGTTTGTTATTTTAAAATTTGTAGATGTTGTTTTTGTTCAATTAATATTAAAAAAATGTTGCTTTAAGAAGATGACGTTAATTATTTCTAACCTTGTAGATGTTGTGTTATTCAAGTAATATAAAAACATGTGTTGCTTTAAGAAGATGATGTTAGTTATTTCAAACCTTATAAATGTTGTTTTGTCCAAGCATAGTATATGGATAAGTGATAATAAGTGAACACTTCACATTACTTGTTTATATATATATACACACACGCGTTGAGGTGATAATATTTTGATTTCATTCAAGAATGGCTTGTATTAGGTCATATTTGATATGGACACATATTTTTTTTTAATGTGGAGTATATAAAATACTGGTATTTAGTTCACAATTCTAATGTTTCTTAATCTATTTTAAATGTAATTGTAATTATACACATGTATAAAAATTAGTATGCCATCTTATATGTGGCTAAATATTTTATAAATTTTAATGAAACCTATATCTTTGAAGAGGGTGGTGATATGTTGTTATAAAGACTTCATAAGTGTTATTTACTACAATGGGAAACGACTACGAAAAAATTATAAATTATTTATTTTTTGAGAAGGGTATTAGATTCAGGTGAAAGATGGTAAAAATAATAAAGTATTTTTTGACCTCCACAAGCTCATAATCCTACCTTTGTAGGATTTCAACCTTAGACATCTATTCAAAGTTTCAAAGCTTCTATAGTCAAGCTACTCAAGTTGTACTATCCATTCAATCTATTCACCTTTTGAATTTCTCAAGTTTAAATAAATTAAGTTAAATTAACTTGAATCTTATCATCAATACTCTTAAATTTAATGATGATTCACTTTGATTTAGTCATAAGACAATAAATTAATTGAATTATGCTATAAAATACATATAACATTGAATAATTATATATTTATTAAAAATTTATGTTTTTTTAAAATGTAAACAAAGACTTATAATTTTTGAGAAGACATTGATATATACACCTTTATGTTTAATAACATTAAGTT
The DNA here is from genome assembly GCA_028583015.1 of Wollemia nobilis. Taxonomy (NCBI): domain Eukaryota; kingdom Viridiplantae; phylum Streptophyta; class Pinopsida; order Araucariales; family Araucariaceae; genus Wollemia; species Wollemia nobilis. Next base: position 1,070,734 of record JAQPPZ010003564.1, on the reverse strand, counting down.
TTATTTTTACAATTGTTATATGAGTATCTATCATTTAATTTTAAATGTTACATGTATAAATGATAAATAAGAAAAATCAGCTTTTCTCCTTAAATCAAACAAGGATAATCACCTTTCCACTCATTCTATTAATAGACTCTAGAAAACAACTAGCGCTTCATTTACCTACACTTTGGAGGCAAGAAGATTCAATAATTTAACAAGGTAATCCATTATGAGGTAGTCAAAAATTATATTATTTAGACATTCACTCATAACAACTCATTCCTTTAGAGGTGTATGCATAGATTATTTTAAATGTATTTTTACCTATATAAATTAATAATGAATTTTATCAATTATATTATCATTCTTTAAGGATTCAAGTCAAGGTATTGTTAGTATATCAATAAGTCAATATAGTTACAAAAACTTTAGAAAAATAATTCCAAATCAAAATATATCTTTGTCATTTAACAAACTCTTTCATTAAATCATTACCATCCAAAGTTAAGAAATTGTAGATAGAACAACAAATATTTCAAAAGGCCACTAATTATTAGAATAAAAGTAAGGATAGATTTTTATGTTTTGGATTGTAAAAAATAATGTAGGGTGAAAGCATGGGTTTATCACAATCTTTAGTGATTGCTAGAATTATTATTGACAAGTCATTGGTATGATTTTGAAGGCCTCAAAATGAGGTCAAATCATATCCTTTGTAATGAAATTTTATGGAGTGGTAGATATTGGAATGTAAATTATTTATTTATATATTCATATAAGTATTTATGTTGATATGATCACTAGTACAATTTTGGAGATCTCATATGAGTTAAGCCATATCATTTGAAGATAAAATTTATGTAAATATAAGTATTGAAACATAGATTTTAATCATATAAATTCATTCAACTTTATGGTAGTTACATTTATTTATTTATTTTGTTCTTAAAAAAGTATAAAAATTTTAAAAACACATTAAAAATTTATAAATTGTATCCTTGAGTAGATCTATTTGTCTACTTTTTCTTCAACTGGTTATATGGGATTGAAATGAGCCCCACCCATATTATATCATCACAACATAGTGGTATTACAACAAAGCTTAGATATTATCCATGTATAGGTCCAAGGTTCAAATCTTGGGCCTCGTCAGACTGAACACTTATCCTTTTCCTGGTGCTTTCAACATCGTAAAAAGTTTAAAATAATTGTGGCCTGGTGGTTATAGGGACGGACTATGCGAATATTTGTGTGGCGGCTTCTAGGACAGACATCACAAAATACTGTGATGGCTATAAAATCTGGACAGTCTACCCGAATTCGTGGTGGCTACCAATTCCACCATGTAAATTCAAAAAACAAAATTATCCATGTATCACTTGGCAATATTTGAACCTTGATCTCCTCCATAAATATTGATGAAGTTAACCGATTGAGATAATGCCACTTTATTTTATTTGTCTACATTTATTCTATATAAAAATTATAAAATATATTGATGTTTAGTGCCCTAACATAGCTACTCATAACAATTTATCAAAAATATTATACTTCTTGAGTTAAAATCAAATAAGAATTAAAATATTGACAGTGAGATTATAAAAATAATATCTTCACCTCGATCTATATATGTAGAAGACATATTCATATAATTTTTGTTAAGATAATCATGATATATGAAATTATCTACCGCCCACTCTCATTTTATTTGATAAATCTTTAAAAGATAAGGATAATCTCTACAAAAATATATAATTTTATGTCTATATTTAATTTTTTAAAACAATTTGTATTCTTATTCTAAACTTCATTTATAGTGTTTGTTAGGTGATGGTGGAGAGCATTGGGGAGCTAGGACGAGGGTTTTGATGCAGGGAATATACAAAGGAAAGGGCCTATTGGGCCTAGTTTCTGGTAGGAATATTTTGACTTGGATGATTGTAGTAATAAAATGATATAGTTAGGGGAAATGTAGTGGATTTAAAATGTAGTAGACAATCATTATTTACAATCCACTCAAATCTAGGGAAAATTCAATAAGCACTTTCAATTGATAGTACAAAGAGATATGGGAGATCATAGTCTACCATGAAAATGAGGCCAAGGGTTGAAGAGGATTAGAAACAAAAAATATGAAGCAGAATGGATAAGATATGCTACAGTAGGAAGAATCAATATGGTCTAAAACTTGAGCAAATTTCCTCTGAGGGATCACCACCGAAAGGGTCCGATTATAACAATACCCAATATGGAGAAGAAGTAGGGGGAGCTACCTCCAAAAACAAATTTGAGGGATGCCCTTTGTGGGGAACAATCCCATTCAGATATAATCAAATAACTTGAGGGCACCATAGAGACTTTTGAGGATGCCTAAGATAGATCCCAAGAAAATTGAGATGGGGTGTTTAAATGTGGAAGATGGTTCCCTATAGTAAAAGTGGACATGAAGAAATCCAAAATGGAATAGAAACCATGGAGAGTATAGGTTTGATATGCTAATTTATGGGGTTTATACTAACCCTATCAACATTTAAACTATAGGTTGCTAGACAATGGTGAACAAACAGTGAGTTTCAAATCTTCGCTTACCCTAATATTTATTTTCTTGTTATTTTTTATACTAAAGAAGATAGGGAACAAATATTCCAAGGGGGGCATGGTTTTTTGGAAGAGTGGGTCTATGTATGAATCCTTGGCATATTAAATTTAAAGTGGAGGAAGAGATGTCATCCACAAGATCATTTTGGGTGAGACTTTTTAGACTACCAACAAATTTTGAAATCTAACAGTATTTGTGACGATTAGGAATATTCATGATGATTATTGATAGTACATATAGACTTGAACATATTATTTATGCTTGGATATGTTTCCTTATAGAGTTTAACAAGCCTATCCCATAAAATATCACACTATAGTCTAGGAAGGAAACATTGTTTTAGAAGATTGATTGCAAGATTATGCCTTTCTACTACAAAATTTACCATGAATATGGTCATTTAAAAAGAAAATATATGCATAAGATCCCAAAGCAAGGAAGAGAGTAAACGAATCCTTAAGAGTTCTCAGCACCAAAAAAGAATATAAAAAAAAATTCTAGTTATGAACTCTTTTCTAATATGATAAAATAAACACATATTCAAAACATAGAGGTAAATCACAAGCAATAAGACTGAAAGGAATAAACTGTAAACTTAAATGAATCTCATGATTACAAAAGAATTTATAGCAAAGAGAAGGTTAAACGTAGGTGATACATATCACCATACAAATGACATGTGTCATGTTAAAAATAACACATGTCAAGTGTAAATAAAATAAAAGGTACACATTAGAATAATTTACTTTCCTAAAAAATAAGTCAACATTAGAAACATTTCCCCTTAATGTTGACTTTCATTACAACATACATAGAGAATTTTGCTGAATTTGGAGAATTTCTTAAGTCCAAGTAACTTGGTGAAGAAGTAAACCAATTGATCTTGAGTAGGTACATACTCTAACTATATGCTATTCTCTTGGACCATTTCTCTAATGAAGTGATGATGCATTTCAATGTACTTTGTATGAGCATGGAAGCCTAAATTCTTGGTCATATTAATGGTACTTTGATTGTCACAATATATGTATGTCGGACTATCTATGAGTAGCCCAATATCTTGAAGTAGCTGCCTCAACCAAATTGCTTCCTTAGTTGCCTCAATTGTTGTCTTATACTCTATCTTTGCTAAAGATAAGAAAATCGTGAGTTGTTTCTTGGTGCTCCATGATATGGTACCTTGACCCAACTGAAAGCTATAACTAGTAGTTGATATTCTAGTATCAAGACAAAATTATAGGATTGAAATGTGATTATATTATATATTAAAAGAGTACAATATATAGGCATAAGCCTCTATGAAAACATGACAAGTGTCATATGGCACTAGTCATAACCATGCATACAAAGTACACATATATTAACATCCCCCTTAATGTGTACTTTTCTAATACACAATGGATAATGTCTAGGCTCATGCTCTTTGACTCTTTTACTTTGAAGAATATTTCTAGATCCATGATTCATATCTAGGTATGTTTCCTCAGGATCAACCACTCCATCAATTCCGTTAACTTTGGGTCAACCTTGTCTTAGTACCTCAAGGTTAGCCTTTTCAGTCTTACCTTAGGGTCAACCTCTTCCTCGGGTCTATTACCTCTGTATATAAACCTCTAGGTCTATGATTCTATTACCTCTGTAGATCACTGCTTACTAGGTTCACCATGGGTATGATCCCCCCTCATGGTGAACAGGTGTCGGTCTCTACCAAAAATTCACCTTTATGTAATAATTTGAGCCATTTGAGTTAGTCTCTACCAAAAATGCACTCCAAAAATTACAAATTATGAGCCAAAGACAATAATCCAAGAAAATAGGATGAAGAAAAAAAAAATCTTTTGAAGTGTCTATGTCTGTAGTCTTCAAAAGTTGGTGTCTAAAGTGTCAATATTTTATAGTCTTTATAGTGGTAAGTGTTCTTACGGTAATCTTCTCATCCTACTAGAATTCATGGATAAATAGTCGCTACATCTTCCAGGTGCTATAGAGAATATCATTAGATATTAGGATTACTTACATTTTCCAAGGAGTGTCAGGTTCAATTGAAAATGTACTCCATAATACAATAATTTTAAGCCATAAAAAAACATATTATATCGTTTCAAAACTAAAAATGGACACCACCAATGTGTTCGTCTTGAAAAAATATTTCCAATGACTATATATAAGGCTATAGTTGGATACAAATTGAGCCTCAATTTATGCAAAAAATAATAACATGCAAAAACAATTAGGCCACAAATTACAAAAAGGACATGCAAAAAATTTGAATTTTTTGATGGTCAACATTGAAGAAGCATGTTAGATAGTTTCAAAACTGAAAATGGACACTACCATTGTGTCTGGATTGAAAAAATATTTCAAATGATTATATATAAGGCTATAGTCGGATACAAATTGAGCTTCGATTTACGCAAAAAAAACAATAACATGTAAAAAAAAATTCAAGCAACAAAATTACAAAAAGGACATGGAAAAAAAATTGAATTTTTTGATGGTCAACGTTGAAGTCATTCCAACGAGTCAATAACATGCAAAAAAAATTAGGCAAAAAAATCACAAAAAGGACATGCAAAAAAATTGAATTTTTTTTTATGGTCAACGTTGAAGTCATTCCAACGAGTCTACAAATAGGGGTCAATTGGCACCACTGAATGGCCCGGTGCTGGACCATCCCTATGAAGGGGAGGCTGTACCATCTTAAGGTTCTAAAGTTCCATCCCATGAGAAATATGGGATAAAAACCAACAATAAAAACATGTGAGATAGTAAACTGCAATCAAATTTTTGTTCACGACCTCCTTTCCATGGTCTCCGAATTGCATCAACCTAGTTACGATGCACCTCATCAACCCTGAGAGCTATGGTGGAAGTTATAATAGATATGTGAAGGATATATATAGCTCTAATACTCATCTTTCTATTGTCCCACACTGTTTTACCACCAATATCCAAAACCTTGGTGACAAGTGAGCGAACACAATCGAGATGGTAAAGGGCTTGCGTAGGCAGCTGCAGGATTTTTGCATGTTAGCCTATCATCAAATTTTATAGATATTTTGGTAGTTCCATCCTTGAAGTCTCCAAAGAAGGAAAAGTGACATTGGAAAGACAAAATTGTTTGAGTAGTTGATGCATTACTCTAAATTACAACTGAGAACACTTCTGGTATCATTTCTTGTAAGTCGTTGTCTTCATCTTCAAAAATTAGAATACACGATAGAAAAAATCATGTGGTGTAACACCTTGAACTATTGTATGGACCTGTGTGGAGGCTACAGTGACTGTAGATGAGTGGCTTGTGCACCTTATGCACTGAAGTGGTGTACTAGATAATCAAGGGAATTTCCCTTAGAGAGATAAACAGCATGGGAAGATCATGCTTTCCCATCGAAAAAAACCATCACTAGAATTATTGCACTGGAAAACATACCCAAGGAATATTTATAAGGCTACACACTTTATGAAAAATTGGATTTCGCAGTGCTCTTGACATTACCTCCAAATACAACCTGACTTCACTGCACTTTCCATTACAAATATTTATAGGTGGATGTAAAAATTGTACGATGGCACACAAAAATCGGTAACCAGAGATAACATTTTTACTATCTGGTTCATGGTATAGGTTGATCTCGATCTTTACCAGCAACCACTATTAATGACCAATGTACTCATCGTCACCTCGTGAGACTCTCGAAGATGACACCGATTACTAAATTACAACAAACTCGATGAAGCTTGCGTAGTTTAGTGTTTTCACTCTCAACACTGCATCAACACTTCTTTGATAATTGTGATAAAAATTAAGCCACACCATGACTTCTCACCTTAGCTCTATCTTAGGTCCTCAAAAAGTTACCCGATCATGACTGTTCTCCATACTTAGCAAAATCTTGAGAAGATTACTCCTTATTTTCCTAGGTGTGGTCATTTTGACCAAAATTATTGGCACATCCTAGGGTAATTCTGTTAGCAGAATATTAGAACCTAGAGCATTTACCCATTGGGGAATGGAGTAAATAAAAAAACCTAAGAGAGAAAAAAAAGGGAAAGAATGGGAATGATACCAAGTACAAAAATCTTCCTACTTTAGGGGTGTTCATTCTTCAGGAGTATCTTCTTTAGTAGATTTTTTGTCTTGGCCCTGGCCGGGGGCTGTTGCACTACTTGACAAAGTTTTCTTAGCTTTTTCATATTTGTCTTTTTCTTTTACTACTTCATTATAGGTAATGTATGCTTTCCTCTAGGTTTGCTCATCGATATTTGTTTTCTCTTTGAAAGTTTTGTATAGATATTATAATTCTTCAACTTTGTCATATGATAAGGCTTTTGAATTCATATTCAGCTCATGCAGGTAAGCATTCATCTGGATAATATCTTGAGCCATACTAAAAATTTGGTCTTCTTGAACAGGCTCTTCCCAACTATCAATTTCTAATTCATCTTCTACAAATTTCTTCTAGACAGCTTTCAATTCATCTTTCGTTAGGAGCTTTGAATATCTATCCTAGAAGCTTGGCATATCGTAATTTTTAGCTATACTTACATGTTTAAGAATTGCTTTCACCTCTGCTTTGAGCTCCCGTATGATCTTGGTGCTTTTGGTCACTATCTTGTACCTCTTGAAGAAATTCCTGGAAAGAAATTTTGCCTGGGATCAATTTTTATCTTGTGCTCTGTATCTGATTATGGCTTGTGTGCTATCTTGAATATTATTGGTTGTTGATAGCCTTGTTGCTATGAGCTTAACAGATGCTTATAATTCATATTCTACTTGACCCAACGTTTCTTTGATTTTAAGAAGATATGAGATTGTGGGCATAGCCTTCAGAATCATCTTATTGATGCTTTAAAGCATATTTCTCCTTACTGTCTTTACCTTTCCCTTAGACAACCCACTGGTTTTATCGACACTATCATATAGCTATTGTTTAAGGTCCTCGACCTATTGCTGCAACACTTGAATCTACTCTTGAGGCTTTGCTACCTTTTCTTTGTAGGGGGTCGCTTCATAAAACATTTGCTTTCATTTTTTGGATTCATTTTTTAAAGCATTTTTTGTTGCCTTTTGCTAATGCAGAGCTTCCTTTAAACGTTTTCTTGCTTGCTCGGCCTGGAAGTACTTTTCTTTGTAATACTCAGTGTTTAAATAAATGGTCCCCATGTGATTCTAGGCCTTGCCCCACTCGTCATCCATTAGTATTTGAGTGATGTATTCTGTAGTTACCTACACTTGATAGTCCTCCAGGGTCATGTTTTTCTATGTCTTTTGTGTGAGCGGGGTCATCTTCATGGTGGAACGTTGCATGTTGATAGGATCCAACATCGACCCTTCTCTAACGCAAACTATATCATTAGAACTTTTGGAGCTCCGCGACTTCAACCATGTAGAAGTGTTTACGGTGGATTTTTTCAAAATTTTGAACTTAGCAACCATAGGGTTGCTAGCGGTAGAAGCAGTCTGCATGGATTGAAAGCTTAGCAAGTTGGTGGAGTAACAGCAAGGAGTGGTGGCTAGAGGGGTATCCATACTTAATTTCTTAGTGGGGGAACCTGCGAGGGTGGAGGAGGATGTTGGTGGAGTTTGCTAAGTTGATGATAGAAATGGTGGAGGCTGATGAGTTTGTTGGGTTGATGGTGGTGATGGTGGAGGCTAATGAGTTGATGGGGGAGAGGTGTTGTTACGACCTTTAGAATGGGAAGGGGAATTATTATGGGAATTATAAGAGGGACGAGTATTGATATTAATAGAAGATGTACTTGAGTCCTTTTACGGATTTGTGTCATTATTCCCTTGTGATTTCTAATTTTAGGCTTCCACGATCTGCTTTAAGACTGAGTCATCAACTCCCATTGTTACTTTTATTAGGGTTTGTTCCCTATTAGGGTTTTCCTTTTGTAGAGGCTCTACAACTGCTCTAACCAATTTTTCACCTGTTTCCTAATGTTCGATAGTCTACTCAAAGCTTTCCCCTGTTACTTTGTGGTCCCTTATTTATTCCTTATCTTCTGATCCTTTGTGTCCCTCTTATTCCTTATCAAATTAAGATTCTTCATTTTCTTCTAAATCTTCAAAGGGTGTTTCTTCTCTTTTCATTTTCTTTTGGTGTCCTCCCTTCTCCAATTTTGCTTTTCACTTTTTCAATTTTGTTCTACTCTAGTGCTCGATCTGAGCACCATCATCAGACTCTGTGTCTGATCTGAAAGGGAAATGAAGTGACGACACTTCCTTTTAGGTACTTTTGTATGATCGGGAGTGATTTGCTTCCCTTTGTACTTTTTAGTTCCACCTTAAATCTGTTTTAGGGGAATGTCATTTATTACCAAAGGAACCTTATCCGCTAATGTCTCATACCAGTTGTTGTGATGCTCGTCATACTTCTTAGAAAAATATTTGTCTATTTTCATCCCATACCTGGATAAGATCTATATGTGGTATCTCATTTGCCACTAAGCTAATATTTTGGCATGATCCCAGTATTCCCCTCTTTTCTTAGCATTTTTTATCGTCTTGTTACTTAGCTTGTGGTTTGGGTTCACCTCAAGGCACCAATCTGATAAGTGCAAATAGAAACCGTGCCACTGGGGCAGTGACTGCATTTTTCAACATGCCACTCTAATGGCTAATCTTCATCATTATTTCTACCCTACTTATCAATTTGTATGTCATATAAGTGGAATTTTATTAAAAGGGGCTTTATTGAGGGTGGTCTGCCTCTAGGAAAATTTATCCTTAGGCTCGTACTTCCATTTTTGGGGTAGCTCTATCAATTTTAAACTCCTTAGAACTCTAGCAATTTTTTCATTATCTCCCTTCTTTGACACTGTCACTCCCTCGTATTGAAATGGTATGAGGCAAGTACCTGTCAAATGTGCAACTATGCCAAATTTTTTGTTTATGAACTCTGTCTGCCTTACATACTCTAGGGAAAATAATCATTTGGTAATAAAATAGGGCAAAAAGAAAGGCTTCCCTATGAAGCCATAGAGTTTGACAACTACTCCCTATGTTAGAATAAACCAGACCCCATATTCTGCATGGGGGTGCTTTAAGGTATCTCGCATTTGCTGAGGAAATCTTGGCATGGCACCATACATAATTTTTAAAGCAGGGCCTAATAACTCCATGTTAAAATGATAATATGAACCCACATTCGAAAGGAGCGGCATCCATTCACATACAAGAAAGAGATTTCCCTTGGGATCTACTTGTGTGGTAGGGATAAAATTTAAGATTTTTTCCTGGAAATAGAATAAAATTCATACTAGGTAGAAGGAGAACCTGAAGGTATTCGGGACACCTTTTTGCAACTTAAAAGCCTTGCATGCAATTGTTGGACCAGGTATTTTGGCCAGTCGAAGTAGATTGGCACTCTGCTCAAGTCTACATGAGACTCATCGTAGAAATTTGGGTTGGAAATGCATTGTACTATTGGTATCTACCACCTGTAGACCTGTGCGTATGTTTTCAATCCTACCACCATTTCCAGTATGAAAAAGAGTTCCTTGTTTTTGAAATTATCTAAGGGAATTTGGGATTTCGGTATAGCTCCCTCAGGAATAGATTCTGATAGATGTTCTTGCAAGAACAACCAAATTTTTGGGGCATTGATGTAATACTTTATGGAATTATCAGGATCTAGCTAAATGGGAAGGACTACAGGCTTCCTTCCATGGGCAAAGATGACCCTAATCGAGTCGATATTTAATGTGAAGACATCATTCTTGGAATTTCTCACTATCCTATTTTTGGCATCATAGAATTTTTCCATGGTCTTGATCAACTCGGGGTAGGGGTGAAATTGAGGGTAGACTTACAAGTAGAACAAAGAGTGGTAAGGAAAAGTGCTCTAGCTTGATGGGGAGACTTCCATGGCCATTATAGCTGCTATATCCTTTTGAATTTGCCTTGGGTCCTTCCATGTCATCCTTGTATCAGTTATGTGGTTGATAGGGTCCACGAAGCTAATTTCCTTTTTAGATGATGGTCATTTCTCCTTGGAGTAAGAGGCTGGAGGTGTGGCTATCATGGTTGATTTTTGTTTTCTGTAATGAAACCTGCTTGAACGCACTTAGCACAGAGTTTTAGAGCTTACTAGGAGAGAAAGGAGTATGGTGAGCAGAATGGAAAGAATGCAAAATATGACAAGGGTGATGAAATTTTTTTTGCAACATAATTGGCTATGCATGCATGTATCGAGGTTACAGGCAATAACTGCCAAGGTGACATGGAATAACTGTGATTGGTGGTAAAAATCCCTATGCTAAATATGAACATTGTCGGGTGCTTCAGTTTGTGTGCCTCATTAAGAAACCAAATACCATGTATTACCATTGGGTAAATGATATCGCTTCATTGCTATCCTGAGCCAATAAAATGACATCACCTTTGCTATTGGCCAATCATAGGGTATGACGATACCTGAAAAAATGAGACCTTTTAAAAAGCTAAGAAAACTACTTTTCTTGCCAAAAATTCTTGGCTATTTTGAGGTGGCCTTCGAGTGCCTAAAAGTCGTGAAATCGTGACATATTACCTAGAAGGGGCCTTTAAGTGTTGAAAAGTTGTGAAATCATGACATTTGTCCTTGAAGCAGCCATCGACTGCCAAAAAGTCGTGAAATCATGACATTTTACCTAGAAGGGACCTTTTAATACCGAAAAGTCACAAAATCATGATATTTTATCTAGAAGGGACCTTTAAGTGTCGAAAAGTTGTGCCATCATGATAATTTGTCCTTGAAGCGGCCATCAGCTGCCAAAAGTCATGCAATTGTGATATTTTACTTGGAAGGGGCCTTTTAATTCCGAAAAGTCATGAAATCATGATATTTTACCTAGAAGGGGCCTTTGAGTGCCAAAAATTCGTGCCATCACAATAATTTATCCTTGAAGCGGTCATCGGTTACCAAAAATTCATAAAATCATGATATTTTACTTGGAAGGGGCCTTTGAGTGCCGAAAAGTCTTGCCATCATGACAATTTACCTGGAGCTTGAAATAAATTAAATATTTACATAAAATACATACAAGGCAGAGGAAACCCGTTACTTGTAGTACAACTTTAGATGGAAGCCGTTGACAAGGATATGTTGAACCTGGCCCTGTTCATCTCTCAACTAGGAGTTGTGTTGCTATCTTCTACTATTTTGAAATGGCCTTCCTAGAACACATCAAATTTATCATGATTTATAGGTTTAGACTTCTTCTCATTCCATCTGAGGACTAAGTCTCCCACATTAAATATCCTCAGGGTGGTCCTTTTATTGAACCATCCCTTTGTGGCAATTGTATGCTTTTGATAGTGGTTGTAGGCTTGTTCCTTTTGTTCCTCCAACTGTATGAGTTAGATCAACCTATTTTACATTGGTTCTGCCTCTTCAGTGCTAGTTTAATTGAGCAACTTCAGGGCGGGTATCTCTATGTGTATCGTAATGACTGGTTCTTTGCCATAGACCAAAGATTATGGGGATATTTTTATGGTAATTCTATCAGCCCAAAGCGCTTGATTTATTAGAGAGTGCCAACTTCTCTTATTATCTTTCAGAGTTCACTTCAAAATCCTGAGTAGGTTTTTTTTTGTGGACTCGGCTATTCCATTCCCCTAGGTATAATAGTTCAAAAATGTCTTTAGGTAAATCCCATATTTGCATGCGAAGTTAATCATCTTGGCACCTATGAAGGATGAGCCATTATCCATGACTAATGCATCTAGGATGTCAAATCTTGTTATTAAGCTTTCAACGAATTCCATTACGACCTCCTAGTCTAATTTCTTGGTAGGTATTTCTTTTGCCCACTTTGTGAAGTAGTCGATAGCCATAATAATGTATTTATGTCCAGTGGATGAGTTGGGCTCTATTATTCCCATAAAATCCAACCCCCATTGCTGAAAAGGTTCTTCGACTTGAATGGACTTCAGGGGCATTGAAGCATTCCTATTTTTTTCAACGTATCTCTAGCATTCTTCGCATTTACTTGTTATTATGAAGGTGTCTGTGAAAATAATCGACCAGTAGCATCCATTTCTGGTGATCTTTAAGGCAGTGGTCCTTCCTAAATAGTTTTCTTTAGATGAGTCATCGTGGAATTCCTCCAAAATATTTTGCTTCTAATTTTCATTTACACATCGAAGCAACACTCCATCCAAATTCTTTCTGTATAGTCCCTCAGGGAGCAGGGTGTATTTTAGGGCCTGGGTCCTGTACCATATTCTTTGTGAAGAATTTATATTGGTTGGGCATTTCCTAGTTTGGAAATACCTGATCAATTCATATGCCCAATCAAGCCATTCTATAGGTTGATCCTCATCTACTGCTACTTCTTGGGTATGACAAACTATATAATGTGTTGCAGCTTACTTGGTGAGATCTTGGCATAGTGCTCTACCTCTTACCAGCATGGTTGGGTGTATCTCTACGTCATATTCTTGTATTTTAGTCACCCAACTAGCTCTTGTATCATAGAACTCCCCTTGTATGATGAAGCTTCATACATCAAGGTGAATTGTATAGACAATAAACCTGCTCTATGATAAGAAATGCCTAAAATTTTTAAATATTTTATTATTACATAGGTCTGCTTCTCAATGAAGTTATATTTTTCTTCATTTTCATGCATAGTCTGACTTAGGAAAGCTATGGGCCTTTCTTCATTTTTAGTTCCTTTCTATGTGAGCATTGCGGCGTAGCTCCTTTTTTAACCTATAATATATAATATGAAATCTCTAGAATAGTTTGGGTTCACTATTATGGGAGCTTGAGCTATTTGTTCTTTGATCTTCTAGAAAGCTTGCTTTCTTGCATTTATCCATTTTAAAATAGCATCCTTTTTCAGTAACTCTATCATAGGCTTGATGATTTGCGTAAAATTAGCTATGAATTTGTGCACGAAGTTGATATGGCTAAAGAATGACTTCAAGCCCTTATTTTTAGGGGGAGGGGGAGAATTAATAGTGTTGTTACCCTGTTGGGGTCTATAGCTAGGCCATATTTAGAGACAACATGGCCGAGTAGAAGTCCTTTGACTGCGAAGATTGATTTTTTTGGATTTATGGAGATGCCAAATTTCCTACACTTCTCGAACACACTCCTGAGATGTCCTATGTGGTTTCCTTTATGGTTAGAGAACACTGTCATGTCATCTAGGTATTTACTATTATTTTATTAATGAGTTATCTGAAAGCCACATCCATAGCTCTTTGAAAAGTTGCTCCGATATTGGATAACCCAAAGGGCATTCTCTAGTAAGCAAACATTCCCCATTTAGTCATGAACGTGGTCTTGAATTGATCTTCATATTTGACCCATACTTGGTTATACCCAGAGAAACCATCTAGGAGTGAGAACCTTTCTTCTCTCGCTACTGTGTGTAGGATTTGATCGATCTATGGGAGAGGGTAATGGTCCTTCAGTGAAGCCTTATTCAAATTGTAGAAGTCTACACACAATCGGATTTCTCCATTCTTCTTCATGACTAGGACAAGATTAGAAACCCATATCGAATGCTTGATTGGGTAAATGATTTTAGCTTCGAGTAGCTTTAGCAACTCCTGCTTCATCAAGGCTTTGATTTTGGGATTTATTGGCTGTTACTTTTATTGAAATGGCTTTGTACCTTCCTCAAGCTCAATCATGTGCTGGATTATCTCTTTGGAGTAGACTTTCAGGTCTTCGTAGGTCCAGGAAATGATGTCTAGGAATTCCTTGTATAATTCTCTAATTTCCTCCATTTCTACTTTCGTAGTGTTCACTCCTAATTTTATGGCCTTGTTAGGCTCCATTTGAGTTTCCTTGTATCTATGTTTGTTGAATTTCATTTTGTGACCATTCAACCTGTCATTATTATCAAATAGGCTCTCTAGGGTGACCAACCCTTTTGGGATATGGTTATTTTTCAACTGGATGATGTTCACATCTTCTTCATCCTCAGCCATCATGTTATTAGAGCAATTCATCTCATGGACTAGAAAGTCCACTATTTATCGATCGTTCTCAAAAACTTGCCAGAAGGTATCGTTGTCTGGCATAGAAGGTCTGTATATCAATTTGACTATTTTTATCTTTTGGATGACATTGCTTATAAGGTAGAAGTTTACCCCTACTGAAGCCAACAAGTCTGCATGTGTATTTTTCTCTCTAGTAATTGCCTTTATGTTCATAGATTCAAAGGATTCTAATAAATCCCAGAATTTGTTTTGGTAAGCCTTAAGATAATGTTGTTTGCTTACACATTTTTTAGTAACCTGGTTCACTATCAAATCAGAGTTGCCAAAGATATGTAGTTGCTTGATGCCCATATTTTCAGATTTTTTGAGGCCCAGATAGAGTGCTCCATACTCTGTTGTTTTGTTAGTACAACTTCAGGTTAACCGGTAAGAAAAAACATTTTCCTCACATGTTGGAGAGATTAGGACAATACCAACTCCAGCTCCATTTTTACATCTAGCCCCATCGAAGAAAAGATTACACAATTGATCAGTGGGTTTTTTCAACAGAGGGGAAGAAAGGGGTTACTTTCTTTAGGTTTAAAAATTGTGTAACTCCCAATATCAATCTCAATCATGGTATTGAAATATTGGAGAGAGAACTGGTCTTCCTCCTATAATACATTTAGATATTTTTCCATCAAGTTTAGGTCTTCTAGTTCCTCTGTCATCATGTTCATAGTGGTGGACTTTTTATTTTCATCTTCAAGTCTTCCAATATGTAAATTTGATGGTTTTTCATTGAATATTTTCACTCTTTTGCCCTTGAATGGGATTTCTAGATGTGAGAAATCTAGCGATAAATATCCTCCTATCTTAGTTGTGAACTCCCTGGAGAGACACATACCAAAATAGGGCTCCAAGTCCACTACTACCACTTCCTGTATGACTATGAATTGGGGTAGCCTATGGAGCACTATCGAGATATCTTGATTATCCCTATAGTTTTCATGGGGGTTCCATCTAGCTATAAGATGTCGAGACAACTTCTTGTTTATTCCATGCCCATGATGTCACATACTACTTTGGGCATCACAATGGTTGCAGCTCCAGAGTCTATCATGCAGTTGTGAAGAAACCACCCTTCCATTTGGGGAGATAAATAAAAAGTAGGGGGTCTATTTTTTTCCAAATTTGATGTCAGACTAGCTTGTGCAGAATCCATATGGGTTGGGATATTGTTCTTATTTTTCATAGACCTAAAGGATTATTGCAACAATTCAATCTGTCTTGGAAGCTACAGAGCTTCGTACATAGTTACCTTAGAGGGATTTTTATTCATTTCCTCAACTATGTTAAATGGAAGGAGTTCAACACTCTTTTCCTTCACCGTTGCATCATACTTATTTCTATACCCCTGAGTAGTGTCAATCTATTGATGTTTAGTAAGTTATGGGTATCTCAGTTTATCCCTAGCTTGGTCTTGTGTTTCTGCTTCTTTCTGTTGCGATGCTTCCTTACTAGTTTTTTCATCTTTCTGGATTGAAATCAGAGGTGATTTTTCATAAGAAGTCATTTTCTCAATAGGGTTCTTTATAGGCGAAGGTACTTGCAGGGGGTTGATATCTTGGGGATTAACCTATAAAGGTTTCTTTCTTGACCTAGTAAGAACATATACTTGTTCAACAGAAGGCATCATAACATTCTAATTTTCTTCCATGATCATATTTACCTAACCCTTGAGACTTATTTTGGCCTTCTCAATAGCTACCTTTTGTACCTGATGTTGGTGAATCATGCAAGAAGTTTCACCATGGGGATCATTGCACATGGAGCACC
Organism: Wollemia nobilis; assembly: GCA_028583015.1. NCBI lineage: Eukaryota > Viridiplantae > Streptophyta > Pinopsida > Araucariales > Araucariaceae > Wollemia > Wollemia nobilis. Next base: position 1,054,382 of record JAQPPZ010003564.1, on the reverse strand, counting down.
AAAAATTTGACTCTGTTGGAGCGTCACTGGGTTTGCTACCTTCATTGGCATAAACAGTGCTAGATTTGTCATAACTTCTGCCACTAGTGGATGCTTGATCCTTTGTTATTTGCAAGAACCTCCTTGGGGTGAAATTTATTTCAGCTTCCCTTTATTCCATTGATATAAATTTATTCACCAGAGTTTTGAATGATGATTTTAGATCTTGCAGGATGATAAGTTGGGGCTCTAGGGTTGATGGAACTATTGTCATAAGGAGTGCGAGAATTGTAGGGAGTATTGGGAGAGCAAGGGGTGCCTATATTATTGGGATGTTAGATTGTCCAGTCCATTTTGGAAGACTGGTGTTAGAAGTTGAAGTAGGAGTTGGAAAAGTGGCACTTGATGCTTGGGGTAGATCTGGGAAAATAGGCATCATCATTTTGATCAAGAATATTCCAATAGCGATCACGTCTCTCTCTAACTTCTGTGCTTCTTGATAAATCTCAGGGAATGTAAACACATGAGATTTTCTAATCACCATACTTATATCTTAGTTGAAATCTATCAGATAGTAATACATCGCCTATTCATGAGTTGGTCTCAAACTGTCAGGTACTCTCAGCCAAGTCCGACTAAATTTGATATTGAAGTCTACAATATCCTCTTGGGGGTGTTTCTAGATAATAGTAAACTGACTTAACAGGGAGAAAGGATATGCTTTACTTGTTAAATTCTTCCACTAGTTTACCAACGAGTTGGGCCCAAGTTGATATGGTCTGATTTTCAATAGTTTTGTACCAATAGAGCATTTTTCCTTTAAATAAAATTACTGTTGGTCATCAAATCTGCCCAGGAAAGGATTTGGGTAAGTGTATGCGCCCTAGACCTGGACCAACATTGAAAGGCCGAAGGGAAGAGATGCCCCTCGTGCCAATCTCCGGAGAAAGGCCGGCTCCTATGCTAAACTACTTTGGTGTTTTGAGATAAGGGATGCAGGAAAGAGATAAATAGAGTAAGGGTGCAGGAAAGAGATAAAAAGAGTTAGGGTTAGAGAAAGAAATAAAAAAGGGGTAAGGGAAGAGAGATCAATGATTTAAAGTGGGAGAGAACAGGAAGCACGATCACTAACTAACAACTTGAATAGCAGCAAAGAACACCAAGAATAAATGAAAGAAACGCCACATTAACCTTCCTATGTATCCTCTGGGCGAGCTCCAGGATTCTCCTTCTCCCTTTCATCGAAATTCAGGGTTCAAAGTAATGACGATTAGGACAAGCGAATATAACAGAAACCACAACCCACCAGGAAACATAAAAGAAAACCAATATAGCGTTTTTCCTCTCCTATGTATCCTTCGGGCAAATTTTAGGGTACAGTCCCCAATCGCACATCGAATTCAGGATTCAGAGTTACAATATGCAAATGAAGAAAGACAAAAGAAATAAACATAGAAGGCAGCATACAAGAGAGAAATTGAGCCCAAAGCTCTTTAGTATTAATCACAGGACATCAAGTTACAACAGCTTTCTAGCAGAAAGTTCCCCCCTTTTTACATTACAATGCCTAGGTTTTTATAGAGGACCCGACCCTCTGAGCCATAATTACACAAAATGGAGGAGTACATCCTCGAAAGCTGAGAAGTCGGCTCTTGCGGCTCTCGTGACTGAGCTCTCAATTCCGTTACCAAAACTAGCAGCTACGATCGGGTCAGCCGAGGAAAGACGCATTAATGAGCCGCCTGGACGTCCTTGGTCTTCGGGTGCGGTGCTCGAGTGGCCGCCATGCTCGTCGAGCTCTTCATCATGGATTGATACTTCATTTCCAATTGCTAAAAATGAACAGCGGGCTTATCGGGCACGAAAAAATGCATTTATGAGGCACTTGATCGCCTCGGGAAAATACCCGACTTGGAGCGCGTGCCTTTTGAAGTGCTTCGCTAGTCCTTCAACTTCGCTTCGTAATGGACTCATGCCAAAGTAGATCCTCCTTGATTTGTACTTCACAAAATGGAGCTTCAAAATAGCTTCGAGGGTGATGAGGGCCGAAGCAGATCTCCTTCGCAAGATGGGCTTTTCACTTCTCCCTGATTCACTGGAGAGATGTGTCAAAAACTACTTCTATGAGGCCCTTCGCCCGAAGTAGATACTTCATCATGAACCTTATTCAAAACTACAGTTCGAGGGTATTTCGGCCGAAGTGCATTCTTGCCTTCAAAATTGCTTCGACTACTTCTACTTCGGGCGAAAGTACTTCGCACGAAAGATGGACAAAGCAGATGCTTCATAAATACTTTCGACGAAGTATAAATGGTTCGCTGATGGGGAGGCCCAAAGTGGGTGCTTCATCATTTTGCTCTTTCAAATTCTACTTCGCAAGTTCCTTGCCCGAAGTAGCCTTTTGAAGTACTTCGGGCCCGAAGTAGTTCTCATTTTTCTTCCTTTGCATTTTGTTTCGGTGACACCACTTCGCAAAACTTTCACCCGAAGTACCTACTGGAAATGCTTCGGCCAAAGTAGTTTTCTTGCCTTAGCCAATTCGGACCGCGATCTTCCTTCGACGAAGCTGTTCTTTTGAAATGCTGCTTGAGTGCCACTTCGCAAAACTTTCACCCGAAGTAGCTACTAAAAATGCTTCGGGTGCGAAGCTCTTTTTGATGCCGCTTCATGAGATTTTTGCCCGAAGTACTTGTTTGAGGAACTTCGGGCCCGAAGTAGTTTTCATCCTTAGTGATTTCTTTCGCGAAGCTATCTTCCTTAGCTTGTTTGGCAGTGAAGCTCTTTCTTCTTCTTTTTATGTACAAGGGGGTGGCAAGGAAAGCCAAAATTGCTGCAACACTTGAAAATGTTGTTTCTAAAAAAACAAGGGAACAAATTCATGAAATACTTTACAAAAGAGAGACTTTACAAAATTTTGATTTTCTCTACCCCTTTGTGCAATGTGACAAAATTGTCAACATTCTTGGCGGCTCGTGGGGCAACGAGCTCGTCTCGGTGGGAGAACCCTTAGCCTTGATCCATTGGGCCAGAGTTACCTCCAGACCCTTCTCCCTTTTCTTCTTCTTCTACGGGCTGCCCCCCGACTTGTTCTTCTTCTTCTTCTTCTTCTTCTTCTTCTTCCTGTGGCGTGGCTTCTTGCGACGGCGATGGGGCAAGGCGATCATGGATATTTTTCATGGTTCGATGGACATGAGCCCATGCACCCTTTGAGAAAGGCTCTTGATCTTGCAATGCCTTAACCAAAACATGGAAGCGATCAATCTGCCCGATATCTGCATGTTTGGCTCTGGTGAACAGATCATTCAGGTAGGCTACAATCTTGCAGTATCTCAGAATGAAATCTATGATCTACCTTTTCGTTATCGGCTCCACCCATTCGTCTATCTCCGAGACGTCACCTTCAAATTGAAGCCATGTCGGCTTAAGCTCTTCCTTGGTCAGAAGGTTCCCATCATCATCTGTGAAGCTCGAGAAACCTAAGGAAGAGAGATCTTGGAAATAGCCTAGTGATGCACGCTGCTCTCTTTCAAACATGTCCAGGAGGTCCTTTCGCCTTTTGTGCCTTCCTCACCTTGGAAAAGAAGGCACGAACTATGGCTTGGGCCGTGGACCAATCTCTAGCCATCCGACTCATTGCAGCAACCTGCAAGTCTTGATATTTCATGCTTTGGACATCAAAGGCTAATTTGAGTCGGCCTCTAGCTTTCTGAGTGACCTCATCTATGATTGGCCCTCCTTCGGTAGCGGCACGCTGTGCTTCGGTGATATAGGTCAAAATTGATAGGGCACTGGAGGCCCGGGGTCTAAAATTTTTTAGCAAGTGTGAGCGGATTTCTTTGATCCTGCCTCTATCAAACAGCTCTAAGCTTTCCTTTTGGTGCAACTGCTACTACAACTGCAAGATCTTGCTTTCAACTTCCTTGGCCTTCAGATCATTCTCGGCCTGTCTCTGTGCTTGGTTCTCAGTTGTACACTGCAGTTGTAGTATTTGCTGTTTCAGGGCGTGTGTTTCCTTTTTCATCAGCTTACACTGCTTCTCTGAATCCTCTAGCTTGGAGCGGATTCTAGCTAGCTCTTCCTCCAACTTGATGTTGGCATTTTCCGCCTCAAATCTATGCTGATTAGCGATGTTTGCATGCGCTCAAAAGGTCTCGATCTCGACATGCATGGATGCGATTCATTGTCTACATTCAAATGCTCCAGGTCCTTGGATTTATCTTGGTAATCATAGTCCGCTTGAGTCATTTCATCCAGGGGCTTCTGGACCTTGGGGACCTTTTTTACTTTATGCAACTTCCCGACCTTCAAATCGAAGACAACACATTTTTCAACCTGGGCTAGAGAGCGCCCTCTCTTCTTCCTCGCCTCCTTCAGCATTTTTTCTGTATTTTGTCGAGCTAGGAGTAGCTTCTCAGCTAGAGGGCGTTCTTTCATCATGGACAATTCAGATTCAAATAAGGCTGGATCTCCAGTCGAAGGGGTAAACAAATATAAAGAATGAATGGGGGATGCCTCACCAGAAGGTGCGGCGACAGGTGTACTAGGAGTCTCAACGAGTGCAACAATGCCATGTGAGGCAGGGGAATGAAGAGCAGGGTCCGGCGTTGGGGCACTACCTTCGCCTTGACTAAGGTCCAAAGGATTGGTGGCATGGGAAGGCGAAGTGGTAGCAACAGACTTGTCCCGGCCTGATGACTCAAGTGGAGTGGGGCTAACGGGATCGATGGCAAGAGGCAACGCGTGAGGAGGTGACTGACTTTGTGAGGGAGGGAGAGACTGATGGGGGGACTCGATCGAGACCATGGTAGACATGTGAGAGACTAAGGCAAAGGGTGGAGAATGCTTACCTGCATGCCCTTCAGGCAGAGCGGCCGTAGTGACTTCTTGCGTGATAGGCTCCTGCTCCTTTTGGGCTTCGGCACTCCCGACCTCCACAACTTCTACTTTGGGGTCTCCCTCTTGTTGGAGGAGTTCCTCCACATCAATGACGTCTATGTCTGGGACCGTCTCGGCACTTGGTGGCCCCGCATCTTCAACATTTGCTTCGGTCGGGCCTGATGCAGGTTGTCCAACAGGAGCACTTGGGAGCTTTGTGCGGGGTCGCTTTGGGTGGCTCGGAGGCACTTGAATTTGTTGCCTCTTTCTTTTCTTTCTCTCCAGTGGTTGCTCCGACTCTTCGGCACTTGTGTCATGGATTTTTGATGGTCCCTGTGGTAGTGCCTTTGGTGTAGCTTCGGCTTCTTCCTCTTCTTCTTGCTCTGAAGCATCGTCAGCTCCTCTTGGGCTTTCGCCCGATCCTGGGGTAGCTGGAGGAACAAAGTCAGCGAAGGATATGGACTTCCAAGTTTCAACATTGGCTTCATAAAGAATTGTGAAGTCTTTATCCATTGTCAAGAGTCCATAAGAATTCATCTTCTGGCGATGGACTCTCATTATCCACCACTCCCTTAATTTTTCCTCGCTCCAATTCTTCAATTCCTCCTTTAAATCATCCTTTGCCTTTCTCCAAAATGTGGAGCTTGGAGTTGGGAGGGGGTGTTGGTCAGGGTCAAACTCGACCTCCATGGGGTAGAACTCATGCCAGGGAGGCAATGTCCTCATTCTCTCCAAATGCCACTCCAGATCCTTCCCATTGGGATTATTCCTTTGTTCCACAATTTCAGGGTGGGGGCAGATGTGGAAATTCTTGAATTTTAAGTGATCCCTCATCACTCCCAAGGGATCATAGAGCCATTGTTGAGGAATCTAGAGTAGGCCAAAATTGGCAAGCTTTTCCTCCAGGAAAATGTTCTGTTTTAAGGCAAATACTTCAATTACTCCCATCCTGAAGGGGAAGTCACAGGTATGTGCCCATTTTTGACCATGGCCGTAGACGGCGTTGGTTGCGTCGCTCTGTCGAGCGACCTCCAACGTGAACTGGTACTCGAAGGGGTAGACTGGTAGCAGGAAGGGCTTCCCAATGAAGCCGAACATACGAATTACGAGCCCCTACGTCAGTTGAAACACGTCTCCCCTTTTCTCTTGCACCACTTTGTCTCTCAAACTGAGGGGGACCCGAGGGCAAGAACCCTTCAACAAATGCATAGCGGGTCCCAAAAATTGTTGGTTAAAAGAATAATAGGACTCTGTCCTCAATAGGAGGGGAGTCCACTAGTACACTGGCAGAGGATTTCCATCCTCGCCGCTTGGAGAAATGGTGATATGGGGGAATCGCTTATGTACTTGGTAGAAAAACAACCAGACAAGGAAAGAACAGGGTGCGAAGTACTGGCCCGTCGTCGAATTCTTCATACTGGTGAGCCGCGTATGCAAGGTTCGGGCCACCCATTCTGCCCAATCAAAGAAAACTAGGTTGGTACTTGGTCTTGAGGCATCAGGGGCATAGAATTCCCCTCTTGAAATACATTCGGCCAAAGACACCTGCCAGGGTTGCACCGAAGCATCTGTCGACAGGCCCGCCACCCATGCAATGATGGAGAAAATGTCGGTGTTCTTGAAGGCCGCCAAGGGTAAGGGCATCTGGGGTAGCTTGTTTGAAGGGAGCCCGCTTTTGAGGTTCTCATGCAGGAATTTCAATATGTAGTTGTTGGAAGTGAACCTCTCCATCTGTTCGCTCAGAATGACGTTGCGAACGGAATAGCCCTTGGGCGGACCTTGCTGTGGCGCGAAGGCTGCTTGTACATCTTCCTTTAGAATGGAAAACAATTTATGACCTGAAGCATCCAACACTTGCCTGGATGCAGGCTGGTAGTTTTGCACGATAGCATAGATCAACTCTGGACAGTGGTGAGCAGACGGGGTCAAGTACCAGTAAATCTGAGAATAATAGGCAGCAGCCCTCTTATTCTCTGGGGTGAGTCTGCTCACCATAAACTCAATAGTGCGTCGGAGGTCGGACACACCCTTAGAGAGCTCCGTGTCTCTAATTTTCTCCCACCCATCAATTGGTGGTTCTACAAGCTGCTCTTCCTTAGAGTCATCTCCTTCTTCTATCGACTATTTTTCTAGGCGAGGGGTGAGATTGATCTTCTTAGGAGTATGCTTTTTCTCTTCCTTGCCCTTCTTTGTTTTTTTAGGGCCTGCAACTTCAGGCTCCTTCCCCTTCTCTTTGGAGTTCTTCTTCCCCATGTTGAAAATGATGGCGGCAGAGTCCTTGATACAGAGGGCTTTGATGTGAAGGGCTTAGATGCAAAGGGCAGGAGAATTGCAGAGTAACCGAAGGCTCTTAGTCTTGCACGAACTGATGGATAAATAACCTCCTCCTTGCTAGAGCTTCACGTTTTATAGCCTAAAAAGGTAACTACCTCAATTTATGGCACCTACCAAAATTAAATTAATGCTTCGGACGGAGGAAGTTGTCGTGCCCTTTGATTGGCTCTACAACAGTGCAGTACATGGGGCCACGCGCTTTGGTAATCATGAAATGCAAACTACTGCCACCTCGTACCTCGGTGCAGGCTTTTACCTTAACCGAATCGCCTCGGGATGTGCTCCACCACTTTTGCCTTAAATTCATCCACTTCGAACTCTTTTCAAGGTTGCTGTCAGCACGTTCTTCGAGGCACATTTTAAATTCTCCCGTCTCGCACGTTGTTGGTTCGACGAAGTTGAAATCAGCATTGAAAATGCTTCACGGTGAACCTTTGGTGCGGGCTGCCTTTTGACGCTTCGGGCCCGAAGTACTTCTCCTTCGCCGCATTGCCGCTTTGCTTCGTGAGGACCGCCTACCGAAGCTTGCCTTCTTGGAAACTGCTTCGCAAGGGCTCCTTTTAAAATCTACTTCGCAAAACTTTTGCCCGAAGTCGCCTCTTAAAATGCTTCGGGTGCGAAGCTCTTTTCGTGCCTTTGTTTGAATTTTGGTTCGGCCCTTTTGAGGGTAAAGTGCTTCGCTGCGAACCTCCTCGCAACCACTACTTCGCATCGAAAGTCCCCGAAGGAGATTTTTGAGTGTAATACTTAGCTGTACAAATAAAAAATTATATACAAAAGTAGATACACATAATATATATTTTTTTTTACAAGAGTTTTACCTCAGCGATGAAAAGTCTTCAGATGAAGACCATTGACAGAGATCGGCAAAACCTGGCCATCTGCATCTTTGAGGATGAAAGAGTTGGCCGAGTTCACCTTCACAATTTCGAACGGCCCATCCCAGAAGGCATCCAGCTTGTCGTGATTCCCAGGCTTGGCCTTCCAGGAGTCCCACTTCCATACCAGATCTCCCACTTTGAATGTGCGATCGGATGATTTCCTTTTGAACCAATCTCGGGTGATCTGAGCATGCCTAGCGAAGCTCTGGTAGGCTTTTTCATGATCTTCCTCTAGCTGTAGTAGCTGAGCTAGTCTATTTTCCAATGGATTGACTCCTTCTTCTTCTAACAGCTGCAATGCAGGGATCTCTATATGGGTAGGTAAGATGGCCTCCTTACCGTAGACCAGGGCATAGGGTGAAGTCTTGATTGACTTCTTGACTAAAATTCGATCGGCCCACAAGGCCCGATCTAGCAGAAGATGCCAAGTCCTTTTGTTCATCTCTATGAGCTTTCTCAGCACCCTCAATAGAGTCTTGTTGGTTGATTCCGCCAAGCCGTTGCCCTGTGGATAGTAATTGGAGGATACTTTATGATATATCCCATATTTGTAGAGGAATTCATTGATTTTGGCGCCTACGAAGCCAGGACCATTGTCAGTGATGATTGCTTCGGGGATGCCAAACCGGGTGATCAATCCTTCAAGGAAGGCTATGACAGTCTCCTGATCAGCATGCTTCGTGGGAACTGCTTCGGCCCATCTGGTGAAGTAGTCGGTTGCAGTCAGGATGAACTTATGCCCAGCGGAGGAGTTCGGTGATATGACCCCTATGAAATCCAGCCCCCATTGTTGAAAGGGTGATTCAACTTGTATCGGTTGGAGAGGCATCGAAGCATTTCTACTTCGGTCGATGAACTTCTGACACTGCTCACATCTGCGACAAACGACGAAGGCATCGACGAAGAGTGTAGGCCAATAATATCCAGCTTTGATGATCTTTAATGCCATCGTTCTTCCCATGAAGTGACCTCCAGATAATCTTGAATGGAATTCTCCCAGGACTCTTCTTTTATCATCATCTTTTATGCACTTGAGAAGGACGCCATCAATGTTTCTAAAAAATAGGCCTTCGGGGCGCAAAGTATATCGGGAGGACCGCATCCTAAAATGCCTTCGCTGTGAAGCATTTAGATGTGAAGGACATCTGCCGGTGTTGAAGTACTCGATTATCTCACTGACCCAGTCTTTCTCATCCTCTTCCTGGTTTACGAAGCATCCTTCTGCTGGCGAGTCATCCCACTGAGATTCGGTAGTTTCGGCCGCTACGCTCTTCGCCAGTTCTTGACATAATGCGCGACCGCGAACCAGTTTTGTGGGTTTGATCTCGATGTCAAATTCTTGTATCTTGTTGACCCAACCGGCTCTCTTACTACCCAATTCTCCTTGGATGATGAAATTGCGCACATCGGGATGAATGACAAAGACTGTAACCCGAATTTGGGAGATGAACTGCTTGAACTTCCTGAGAGACTTCATTACTGCATGCACCTGACGTTCTATGAAATTGTATTTCTCTTCATGGGGATTGATCACCTGGCTCAGAAACGCGATGGGACGCTCTTCACCGTCTTCCCCCTTTTGTGTTAGGACCGCAGCATAGCTCTCGGGTTCCCCTATGGCATACAGGATAAAATTCTGACCATAGTCAGGGTTGATCAGGACCGGCGCCTGAGCGATTCGGGCCTTAATCTCTTCGAATGCCTCCTTTCTCTCTTTCGTCCAGATGAATTCGATGCCCTTCTTCAAAAGTTTGGACATCGGCTTGATGACTTGGGCGAAATCGGGGACAAACTTCCTCACGAAGTTGATCTGGCTGAAGAAATATTGAAGTCCTTTCTTGTCTGCTGGGAGTGGGAGCTTCGTTAGAGCCTCGGATCTATCGGGATCTACAGCGAGGCCCTTTTTTGATATCGCATGTCCCAACAACTTTCCTTCACTGACTGCGAATATGGACTTCTTCGGATTGATTGAGATGCCAAACTCTCGGCATTTTTCAAAAATTTGTTGTAGGTGTACGGGGTGATCCTCCCTTCTTCGGGAGAAAATGGTCATGTCATCTAGATAGATGATGATAACCTTATTCAGAAGCTCACCAAAAGCTAGATCCATCACCCTCTGGAAAGTGGCACCAGCATTCGAAAGGCCAAATGGCATTCGTTGGTAAGCAAATGTCCCCCACTTGGTGGTGAACGTTGTTTTATGTTGGTCTTCGTTCCTGACCCAGATCTGATTGTATCCAGAGAAACCATCGAGCAGGGAGAAGCGTTGAGCTCCAGCCACCGAGTGCAAAATCTGATCGATTTGCAGAAGAGGATAGTGGTCCTTGAGAGAAGCCTGGTTCAGGTTGCGAAAGTCCATGCATAACCGTATATCTCCATTCTTTTTCTCGATGGGGACTAGGTTCGCTACCCAAGAAGAATGCTTGATGGGATAAATTATCTTCGCCTCGAGCATTTTTAGGAGTTCGGCCTTCATCAGGACCTCGATCTTCGGGTTAACCGACCTTTGCTTTTGTCAGAAGGGTTTGACCCCCTCCTGCAATTCAATTGTATGCTGGATCAGCTGCCGATCGTATCCCCTGAGGTCTTGATAAGACCAAGCAACTATGTCGGGATACTTCCTGCACAGAGTCTGGATCTGTTCTATCTCTTTCGAAGTGCAATCGGTTCCAACTTTTATTGCTTTTCCAGGTTCAAGCTCTAAATCTTGATACTGCTTTTCATTAACTTTGATCCTGTGAGAGAGTGCTCGATCATTCTGATCAAAGAGGCTTTCAAGAGTGATCAGTCCCTTGGGAACGTGGTTATTCTTCAATTGAACCAGCCCTTCATATTCTTCTTCGTCAGGGCTTCTGTCTTCGATTGTGGCGGCTTCTTGAATCATGAAATTTACAATCTGCTCGTCATTGTCAAAGACTTGCCAATGTAGGTCTCTGTCCGGGACAGAGGGTCTATAGATCATCCTCACAGCTTTGGGCTTGTGCACCATGTCTTCTACTGGAGAGTACTTGGCTGCGATGGATGCTAGAACATCAGCATGTCGATTCTTTTCTCATGGGATAGACTGCAGATTGAGAGACTCGAACTGGTCACACAGGTCCCATACCCTATTGCGGTATGACTTTAGATAATGTTTCTTTGAAGTGCACCTGTTTGTGACCTGGTTGCATACCAGTTCAGAATCTCCAAAGATTTGGAGGTGCTTTATGCCTAACTTGTCAGCTTTCTTGAGTCCTAGGCATAATGCTTCATATTCTGCTGCATTGTTGGTGCAGCTCCATATCAACCGGTAGCAATACTCCTTTTGCTCTCCGGATGGTGAAACTAGAAGAATCCCTGCCCCAGCACCATTTTTACATCGGGTGCCATCGAAGAACAACTTCCATAGTCCTTCTTGGGCACTTGTTCTATTCTCTGGTTGGGTGTGTTTCTCAGGCTTGGCGATCGCATAACATCCTATCTCGGTCTCTATCATGGCATTAAATTCTGCCAATGAGAACTCATCTTCATAACTTAGTTGCGCAAGAGATTCCTCGACCAGGTCCACCTGCTCTACTTGCTCCACTATTGCATTCACTGGATCGCTGCTCTCTTCTTCGGACATCTTCTACACAAGGAAGGAAGAAGGCTTTTCATTGTAGATCTTCACCTTCTTTCCTTTGAATGGAATCTCCAGATGAGAGTAATCCATAGACAGATATCCACCCAGCTTTGCTATGAATTCCCTTGACAAGCACATACTGAAGTATGGCTCCGGGTCGACGACCACTACCTCTTGTATGACCGTGATCTGAGGCATCTTATGTAGTCGAATAGGAATGTCTTTGATCACTCCTATAGTCTTCACTGGGGTACCATCCAACTGGAGTACGCCTTGGCTGCTTCACGTATATTCCATCCCTATTTCTTCGTAGACTACTTTTGGCATGACTGTTGTCACGGCCCCAGAGTCGATCATACAGTTATGTACAATATACCCTTCCATCTGTAGAGATAGGTAGAATGGAGGTGGTCTATTCTTCCCCATAATAGATGTGGATAGGGTCTGCACAAGAGCAAGCGGTGCTGCCTTTTTTGCTTTAGTCATCTTCAATGATTCTTGCAGTAGGTCCACTTGTCCAGGTAGTTGCAGTGCATCGTACAAGCTGATCTTGGCTGGAATCCTCTTTAACTCCTCTACAATGTTGTACGCCAGGGAACTGAGCACCTCGGGTTCCTTTCTCGGCTCATATCTGGTGCGATACTGCTCCGTAGCTTCAACTCTTTGTCGCTTAGTCAGTGAAGGAAACTTGAGCTTTTCCCTAGCCTGCTCTTTAGTTTCTGCTCGAGGTGGTTCGACAGAGGCCTTTTGAGCTTTTTCTTTGATCGGTGCAGGTGGAGGAGCTTCGTTCGGGGCCGAAGAAGATGATTGTCCCTTCTCGGGTCGAGCGTGCACTTTTAAGGGAGCCATCTGAGTAGCATCCACTTCTATCACCTTCCTTCCTCCTCTGGTAAGCACTGCAACCGGCTCTTCTTCGCCAATCGCCAAGTTCTGACTCATTTGCTTGATGACGTTGACTTGACCGCCATGACTACTGCTCGCCAGCGTTTGTACATAGTGTTGGTGCAGCATGCAGGTATTCTCTTCATGCGGATCATTGCACGTAGAGCACCAATATACACAATCGAAAGTGCTCGGAGCTTCATCAATCGCAGCATTTCTCGTCGAAGCCTTCCCTTGCTGGACTGCTTGGTCTTTGGTAAGCGTAGGCGTAGGATAAGACCTTCTCGGTAGAAATTCTTGTTGCGCTTGCTTCTTCTTCACAATGGTCATGTCGTTGGACAACGTCTGAACTGTGGAGTTCAGAGACTGCATCTCTTGCAAAATTTTAGCTTGCATATCATCGGCTTTTGGAACGAGTGGCAATGAAGCCATCGTCGGTATTGGAGGCAGGGCGGGGAATGCCGAAGTGACAGTGGGCTGCGGAGTTGAAAATGTGGGAAAATGAATTTATGGAGCGGTGATTTGAGACACAATAGGATTCGGGTTCCAAGATGAGATCGGGTATGTAGGGGTTACAGAGATCTACGAAGCGGCGGCGCTCGCATACTGGGATTGAGGGAATTCGGGAAGTATGGGCATCGACATCCTTTGGGGAAGCTTGCCCACAACTATCAAATCCATTTCTGCCCTCTTGGCTAACTCATACAACTCGAGAAAAGTATTGATGTTAGAATATCTTACCATGATACTGATATCAGGGTTGAAAGCCCGAAGGAAATAGTATGTTGCAGCTTCGTCGGTTGGCCGAAGTCCAACTGGTACTCTCTGCCAGGTTCGAGCGAACCTAACATTGAAGTCTATGATCTCTTCTTGTGGATGTCTCTGGATTGAAGTGAACTGATGCAGGAGAGAGGTAGGATCGGAGGACTCATTGAAGCTTCGCATCAACTGCCCGACTAACTGGTCCCATCCCGTAATAGTACCGGGTGGTAAAGATCTATACCAGTAGAGGAGTTTTCCTCTAAGGGAAAGAACCAGAAGCTTTACCATAACTCGCTCCTCTGTGATGTCATGGATCGCCACCAGAGAGATTATGTCCTGGATGTGCTCCAGAGCAGTCTTCCCAGTTCCATCGAACGTTGGGATCTTCTTTATAGCAATAGGCGACACTTGCCCTTGTCTCGCTAGATTTAGCGGTGACAAAGAATCCCATGCTGGGAACAACCTGGGTGGCGGTTGCTACTGCATTTGTTGTTGTTGTTGCTATTGTTGTTGTTGCTACTGCTGTGCCATACTTGCTCCTAGATTTTGAGAAACAGGAATCCCCGAAGCTCCTCCTTGATTGCTAATAGGACGACTAATAGGAATGGAGGCACTAGGATGCTTCGGTGAGTTGGGAGGATTGGGAGGAAAACTAGATGTTGTGCTATCAGAAGTTAGGCCTTGTTCGTCAACAGCAGCCTCTTGCGAGGATGTTCCACGTAACAGTGACTCGGGGGTGACCAACCTTGATCGCTCCCCAAAGGCGTCGATATCTAGCTCAAAGAACTCGGTTTCCTCTCCTCTATTCCTAACTCTCCATCTCGTTTGCATGAAGGCACAGACTTTGGTACTGGTCTTTACGACTTAAATATTCTCGGGTAAATAGAGTCACCAGATGCTAAGAGTCTTTCGATAATGAGAGCATCGGTTCTCACTACCACTAGTCAGGTGAGACTGACCGGGTCACACCGAGAACTGGTTAGAACTATTGGCCCCAGTGGAGACGGGTTTGAGATTCACGTTCTTAAAATATGGGACCTTGGTCCCACCGGGCGTGCCAGAAACTGTTGGTCATCAAATCTGCCCAGGAAAGGATTTGGGTAAGTGTATGCGCCCTAGACCTGGACCAACATTGAAAGGCCAAAGGGAAGAGATGCCCCTCGTGCCAATATTCGGAGAAAGGCCGGCTCCTATGCTAAACTACTTTGGTGTTTTGAGATAAGGGATGCAGGAAAGAGATAAACAGAGTAAGGGTGCAAGAAAGAGATAAAAAGAGTTAGGGTTAGAGAAAGAAATAAAAAAGGGGTAAGGGAAGAGAGATCGATAATTTAAAGTGGGAGAGAACAGGAAGCACGATCACTAACTAACAACTTGAATAGCAGCAAAGAACACCAAGAATAAATGAAAGAAATGCCACATTAACCTTCCTATGTATCCTCTAGGTGAGCTCCAGGATTCTCCTTCTCCCTTTCATCAAAATTCAGGGTTCAAAGTAACGACGATTAGGACAAGCGAATATAACAGAAACCACAACCCACCAGGCAGCATAAAAGAAAACCAATATAGCATTTTTCCTCTCCTATGTATCCTTCGGGAAAATTTTAGGGTACAGTCCCCAATCGCACACCGAATTCAGGATTCAGAGTTACAGTATGCAAATGAAGAAAGACAAAAGAAATAAACACAGAAGGCAGCATACAAGAGAGAAATTGAGCCCAAAGCTCTTTAGTATTAATCGCAGGACATCAAGTTACAACAACTTTCTAGCAAAAATTTCCCCCCTTTTACATTACAATGTCTGGGTTTTTATAGAGGACCCGACCCTCTGAGCCATAATTACACAAAATGGAGGAGTACATCCTCGAAAGCTGAGAAGTCGGCTCTTGCGGCTCTCGTGACTGAGCTCTCAATTCCATTACCAAAACTAGCAGCTGCGACCGGGTCAACCAGGGAAAGACGCATTAATGAGCCGCCTGGACGTCCTTGGTCTCTGGGTGTGGTGCTCGAGTGGCCGCCATGCTCGTCGGGCTCTTCATCATGGACTGATACTTCATTTCCAATTGCTAAAAATGAACAATGGGCTTACCAGGCACGAAAAAATGCATTTATGAGGCACTTGATCACCTCGGGAAAATACCCGACTTGGAGCGCGTGCCTTTTGAAGTGCTTCGCTAGTCCTTCAACTTCGCTTTGCAATGGACTTGTGCCGAAGCAGATCCTCCTTGATTTGTACTTCGCAAAATGGAGCTTCACAAAATAGCTTCGGGGGTGATGAGGGCCGAAGCAGATCTCCTTCGCAAGATGGGCTCTTCACTTCTCGCTGCTTCGCTGGAGAGATGTGTCAAAACTGCTTCGGCGAGGCCCTTCGCCCAAAGTAGATACTTCGCTGGTGAGCTTGAAAAATGCTTCACCGTGAACCTTCTTCAAAACTACGGTTCGGGGGTATTTCGGCCGAAGCGCATTCTTGCCTTCAAAATTGCTTCGACTGCTTCTACTTCGGGTGAAAGTACTTCGCACGAAAGATGGCCGAAGCAGATGCTTCGCAACGACTTTCGGTGAAGTAGAAATGGTTCGCTGATGGGGAGGCCCAAAGTGGGTGCTTCGTCATTTTCTCCTTCAAATTCCCGCTTCGCAAGTTCCTTGCCCGAAGTAGCCTTTTGAAGTACTTCGGGCCCGAAGTAGTTCTCATTTTCTTCCTTTGCATTTTGTTTCGGCGACACCACTTCGCAAAAATTTCACCCGAAGTACCTACTGGAAATGCTTTGGGCCCGAAGTAGAAATGGTTCGAGGGAAGGCCCGAAGTAGGTACTTCGGTGATTTCTTGGCGAAGTATTTTTCAATGTTGCGCTCCTTTGACTTCCACCTCGCAAGCTTTTTGGTAGAAGTAGCTTTTATTGCCTTAGCCAATTCGGACCACGATCTTCCTTCGGCAAAGTTGTTCTTTTGAAATGCCGCTTGAGTGCCACTTCGCAAAACTTTCACCCAAAGTAGCTACTGAAAATGCTTCGGGTGCGAAGCTCTTTTTGACGTCGCTTCGTGAGATTTTCGCCCGAAGTACTTGTTTGAGGAACTTCGGGCCCGAAGTAGTTTTCATCCTTAGTGATTTCTTTCGCGAAGCTATCTTCCTTAGCTTGTTCGGCAGCGAAGCTCTTTCTTCTTCATTTTATGTACAAGGGGGTGGCAAGGAAAGCCAAAATTGCTGCAACACTTGAAAATGTTGTTTCTAAAAGCAAGGGAACAAATTAAAAGAAATACTTTACAAAAGAGAGACTGTACAAAATTTTGATTTTCTTCTACCCCGTTGTGCAATGTGACAAAATTGTCAACAAGTACTAGCAATATTATCATAACATCTTCATGGATTTTATGGATCAAGGCTAGCATGACTACATCTTGATAATGTAATTCATCTTTCTAGTACCATCATACTAGGGTAGCTCTTTCAAGGCCACCATAGGAATCGAGTGTTGAGCTACCAGGTTTAAGGGACCTGTGTGGTTCCATATAGGGTAAGGCAGGTGTAGCACCCTAAAATTGGCACGATTAAACTTTAGTAAAAATATAAAAATTTGAATTTTAACCCCAAACTACTCGTTAACCGCCTGTTACCCGCTTTCCCCATTTTTTGCACCATTTTTAGGATTTGTTTTGACCATTGGATGATATCGTCGTAGATTAAATGAAATGGTCCCCGATCTGATGAATTCGTCTGGAACAGAACGTCCAGATGATTTTGTCCCAAAACTAAATTTTCATAATTAGCTTATGTTTCAACATCCTCTCCAACTTGGACAGAAACGTGTCTGCGCAGTTGGAGATTTCCCTATTGGAGATCTCCTAGATTGGGATGATCCCCAACCTCCTAACCTCTTCCTAATCCTATATAAACTAGGATTTTTCTAGTTTATCCCCCTAAACCCCTTAGCTGACGGATTTCCCTATAGATTTAGTTCCTTATTCACTAGAGCATCCTCGCACTACTATTTGCATTTTGTATTTTGCATTTTCTTGCAGGAACTCTACTATTTTTTAGTCAAAGCTAGCTTTTACGTCGCAAATGAACCTGGACTATTTCGGACGATCTTGTCGAGGAGCGCAGATGACCTCGTACGATTGGAGGCAATCCTAACTGTAGTCTAGATTGGGGGCAATCAGAACCCATAGTTTGCATTTTCTTAGCTCTTCTGCATTTTCCTATTGTATTTCTGCACTGTCTTAAATTATTATGTTTATGCATCTTGGAGTTCACCTCATTTAGCATAACCGCATGATGAAGTTAAGAACAAGCATTTAAATTTACTGCATTTTCCTTATTTTGTTGTTTGAATCTATGATTTAGGCATGTTTGCTGTTATTGCTATCATTTTTCTTTACTTTTGTAGTTGCATATTCGGTATTTTGTACCTATTTCTGTGATTGTAGGTTTTTGATGAATTCATCTCATGAATTCATCAAATTTCAGATGATTCTATCTGATCTCAGACAATTCTTTCTGATCTTAGATGACCGTCTGTGATTTGAGACAATCCTATGAAATACCAGACGATTACGTACGAATTTATGTTTTTAATTCTATGCTTAAAGTACCTCAAACAAATAGGGTTCAACCTTTGTGGGATGAACTTGATAGGAGATTGGGTATCATTGGATCTAGGACAATAGAACTTAGGCAAATTAAGAGGTTTGTCCTAGATAGAATCCTGGATCCCGATCAAGTGATCTTATATCATGAACTTCAGAGAGCTTGCCATAGGTGGTTAGCAGATAAAAGAGCCCTTGTGTCTTCTGAATTGTATACCTTTGAGGAATACCTCGATAATGCAGCTATAGTACATAAATTTATATCTCGTATAGAGGACCAAGAGGTCATTATTACGGATAGACAGATATGGAATAGAGTTCCTAGAGTTGTGTTGTATCGAGAGTATTGCCATGAGATTTATTTTTACAAGACAGAGTCTGAAACCGATAATATCACTATAGCACACTTTATCAAGTTCTTGAAAAACCATTTCCAATTTGAAGAGGAGCATTTCATGACTCCTGATGAACTTGATCCTATCAATGATATCTATAAAATATTTATAGAAAACTAAGCTATTATTTTATTATTGTTATTTCTTGCATTTAGTGTGTTGTTTATTGTCTTTATAAGCATAAAAACAAAAACAAAAACAAAACAAAACCATAACAAAAATAAAAACATTTTATTTTTAAGCATTATAGTAGGTATATAATTAAAATATATACCTCCCAAAATCTGTTGCAAATATATTAGTATATATTTGCTAAAATCTAAATTTAGACATAATGACTAGACTCAGGAATGGAAAACAAATTGAAGTAGAAGAAGATTGGTTAAGAAAACCAGAAAATAACCTAGATGTCCTTCCTGAAGATCCAATTCAGGAAGAAGGAACCTTTGACCAACAAGAAGAAGAATTTGTTGTAGCAAATGAACAAAAAAAAAAATATAGATAGGAAGGGTCCTCATCCCCTAAAATATCTCCAGAAGGAGCTATTACTTTTGAGAACATGGAACATTTTTGGAAGTTCCTCAATACTAATATTGGCACTCTTAATAGAGCAGTCCATATGGACAAATATCAAATTAGTGACACTCAAGCAACCCTAGAAGACATCTATCACACACACACTAATCCCCTATCCTTCGTTGATCAAGAGAGTGATCAAGTTGGACCGTCCAATTTGGACATGGCTACTATAATTCAAAACACACAACAACAACAGGTTACCCAACCACCTAGAGTGCCTGTTACCAAGCCAAGGGTTATCACCACACAAAATAAACCTTCATTCACTGCTCTATTTCGCCAAGCTATTGATCAATATACCTCAAATCAACAAAAGCCTAAAACAAAACCAAATACCAATTTCCAACAATTGGGGATACAACATAATGCTACAACCAATCTTCTTCATAATACTCTTCCTACCAACCATTTGCATAACAAAAATATAGCATCTAATCCTTACATCGTGCCATCCTACGCTCACAAATCCCATACTCATGTACCACCGAACCAATATGGTGGACAAACTGGTAATCTGGAAGCCATGGTGAAACAGTTAGTCTCCCGCATGGACCAGATAGATCCCTACCGTCCCTCGTACAATTATCGAGAGATGTGTAGTCAAACTCTAGATCCTATAGTTGTAGCACAACCATATCCCAAACACTTTCCTATGCCTGTCCTA
Source organism: Wollemia nobilis (assembly GCA_028583015.1). Taxonomy (NCBI): domain Eukaryota; kingdom Viridiplantae; phylum Streptophyta; class Pinopsida; order Araucariales; family Araucariaceae; genus Wollemia; species Wollemia nobilis. Next base: position 1,034,849 of record JAQPPZ010003564.1, on the reverse strand, counting down.
CCTATATACAAAGGAACTGAAGATCCCATAGAGCATCTTCGTATGTTTAGGATAGCATGTCATGATATATCACATGATGACTTTTTGTTACTAAAAATGTTCCCAAAAAGTTTAGGAGGGATGGCATTGGAGTGGTATTATCAACTACCCACTCATTCTTTGAGGAATTTCGAAGAAACCGCCGAATCTTTTGTGCATCAATTTAGTGCCTATATCGAAAGGCATGTAACCATTAAATATTTGTACAACCTAAAACAAGACAAAGATGAGTGTTTTGCTGACTTCTTAGCTCGATGGAGGCAGTTGATAGGAAAATTACACTTTGTGTTACCTTATCGAGAAATGTTGGATATTTTCATCAATAATTTACAAGAACAACTATCCTATGAATTATCAATTGCTACCTTGACCACCTTCGATCAAGCTATAGATTTAGCTCGAAGAGTGGAAGATGCTCTCATTAGAAGAGGTCAGCTCAAAAGGAAAGATGATGAGAAAACATCCAGAAATCAATATAAAAATAAACAAGTTGTGGGTGATGGAGTCACTGATAGCAAAAACATTGCCAATGTTAATACTACGAAAACAATAGAGAAGTTTATACTAAAACCTCCTGATAAACCACCCCGAGAATTTACTAGGTTAAATCAACCTTTATCAACTATTCTCCCACAACTATTAGCATGAGGTTTGATCCAATTACCAAACATCCAGGAACCTGATCCAACCATACCCGAATACAGATCTGATTTACATTGTGATTTCCATAGAGGACCTGGACACGCTACCAACTCTTGTAAAATATTAAAACATAAAATACAAGACCTAATTGATAACAATGAAATGGAGGTGCAAGCCTTTCAACCTAAACAAAATCCTTCTAATAATGCTCAAAAGAACATTCCCCAAAATCAGAATCAGAATGCCAATCAATCATTGGACATATTTCAACATCCTTTACCAAAGCATGGTAAAGAGGTGGCTAATCAAATTGAGCATCATAATGTTCCCCCTCCTACCCGATATGTAGGAACTATTAGTGGACAATTACCTGTTCACAATCTGCAAGTCTTTGACACAACTTTATCCATGGTTACGGCTAGACCTCTACATAATATTCATACACTCGATCTTAGTGATACCGAATACGAGACTGAAAGTGACATGGAAATCACCTCAAATCAATCAAATATTTCTGAAGATGAATCAGATCCTGTTCAACCCATCACAAGTTCTATGGTTCCAAAAGAACCATTTCCTAGAAGAATCACCACTAGACCATCTTCTCACCAAATAATTTCTAATGAACAAGCCATAAACGCTAGACCAAGACCTATTCATCACCCGCAAAATAATATTGTAGGAACCATCAGAGCCGTTACTAGACAACAGGCTCAAAACTCTCAACAGGATCAAACTCAGAATGATGGATCAGCTCCATTTGTTTTGAAAAATCCCAATAAATGGAATTATGCACCTAATGTTCAACATAAGCCTCCTTATAATATTAATGAACAATTATCAAATACTACAGCTAGAATTTCCCTTTTGGATCTCTTAAGATCTTCTCCTACCCATAGGGATGAATAAATGCTCACATTAAGCCATGTCCAATACTATCATAACTCGTGAAGTCGATTGTATTGACTTTCGGGATAGAGATATCCCGCAACATAGTCTACATAAGGATAACCCCTTATATATTACTACCCTAATTGGGGATGTAGGAGTTAAACGAGTCTTGATTGATAATGGTTCATCTTTAAACATATGCACTTTTGACTTCTACCAAATATTTGGGTTTAGAAGTGATGAAATGAAAAGAACTGATATGATTATAAAAGCCTTCAATCAAGAAACACAAGAAACATGTGGAGTTCTTACTATACCCTTGCAAGTTGGTCCTAGAACCTTAGATACGACCATGTTTATTGTACATTGCCCTGCATCGTACAATATACTTTTGGGTCACCCTTGGATCAACGTGATGCGAGTGGTTCCATCCACTTTACATCAGTGTGTTAAATTCAAATTTAAAAATCAGTTGGTTACCATTCATGGTGATCCTAGACCCTTTGATATGTGTGCTTTGGCAGAACCTATTGGAGTTCAATTTTGCCCTGCCCTGTCATCCACACATCCTAATTCTCATCATCCACCCAAACATGTGAAACACACACCCATAACATCATCTACTCTTTCAACTACACCTCTACATATAGCTCAACCATCTTCTGAACAAACTACATTAGGACCTCGAAAAGATCCTAAAACTACAACCAATGCTTCCTATTTTACTCCTATAACTTCCATACCTATAGACTCATCCATCGATATCCCTATAACATCTACATCCACTACAGGCATCCTTTCCACATCCGACGATGTAGGAAATGTTCCTTCTACCTCTTATGCTCTCACTGATGAGCTCTTACCCGATTTATCTAAAATTCTTATATCAGAAGAAACCAACACTGCCAGACAAGCTTCCCTTATTTTAAATAAACTCCCACCCTCTCCTCGTACCTTGGGCCTCCCACAGCCTATGGGAAGTATCTACCAAGTTGAGAGTTGTGCTTTTATTTATAAGGGATATGATTGGGGAAGAATACCCAGAAACATCAAGACACATTGTGATGGATATGCTAGATGCTATTTTGCTAATGAGTATATTAAAGCTAAGCCTATAATGCTTAAATTGGGATATAAAGGGAAAGGTTTGGGACCTTTCTAGAATGGTATGAAAGAACCTTTTGAGGTCGAACCATGGCCTGCCCGATGTGGTGTGGGCCTATTTCCTAGTAAAGGTCAGCCCTTCCCATTTGAGGATGATGACCATCTTGTGTGTTACCAAGATTATTTGGATAAATGGGATGTCTTGCATTTAATGAATAAGCCTCTTACATGCAATATGCTATCCATAGATTACCCTGAGATGATTGTCAAATCCGACGACGAGTTGGAGGGGGATATCTTTCATGATGTCTCCATTGAGGAATTGTTATATAACGGATTTTATTTTGATGGCTCTATACCTAGTATAGCCCAGCTTGAAGCTACGACTCCTCAAGACGAATTATCCAAGCTAAACTTGGAAGAATTACAAGAATGAGGTTTTTCACCCACCCCACCTAATTTTGAGAGAGATCTACATATGGAAGTAGAAAACATCATAAATATTAACATTGGAACCAAAGACAACCCTCACATAATCAACATTGGATCAGAATTGAGTCAGGAAAAACAAGATAAATACATTGCATTCCTTAAAAAATATGAAGACATCTTTGCTTGGACATATGAAGATATGCCAGGATTAGACCCTTCTGTAGTTATGCATCACCTAGTAGTCCATCCAGATGCTAAACATGTTAAACAGAAACTTAGAAAAATGCATCCTAAAGTGGCCTTACTAGTCAAAGGGGAATTAGAAAAACTCTTAAATGTTATTTTTATACAAGCCATTGATTATGCTGAATGGATTTCAAATGTAGTTCCAATAACTAAGAAAGAAGCCACTAAAGTTAGGGTTTGCACAGACTTCAGAGATATTAATGTTGCATGCCCTAAAGACAATTTTCCTCTTCCCAACATGGATCAGATCATTGATTTTACTGCTGGAAGTGGAATGATATCCCTAATGGATGGATTTTTCGGTTATAATCAGATCAGGATAGCTCCTGAAGATCAGGCTAAAACAACCTTTATTACCCCTTGGGGAACCTTTTGTTGGAAAGTGATGCCATTTGGTTTAAAGAATGCAGGTGCAACCTATCAACGAGCCATGACTTATATCTTTCACGATATGATGCATGATATCCTACATGATTATGTAGATGATATTATAGCTCGTTCTATCAAAGAAGATGATCATTTAAATGACTTGAGAAAAGTATTTGATCGGTTAAGGGAATATCTTATCCGACTAAATCCAACCAAATGCATATTCGGAGTTAAGTTCGGTAAATTATTAGGGGTTATAGTTTCTTTACGTGGCATTGAAATTGACCCTCTCAAGATCATGGCTATCACAGATATGCCCGCACCCACCAATATATCGGAATTACAAAGTTTACAAGGTAAGCTTCAAGTTATTCGTTGCTTCATCGATAAGTTGGCAGACAAAACCGGACCCTTTCTTAGGCTTCTTAAGAAAGATGTCTCTTTTCATTGGGACGATGAATGTCAGGAAGCATTTGAACTCCTTAAGCAATATATCCTTAAACCACCGATGCTTTCCCCACCTAAATCTGATCGTCCATTTATTTTATACATTTTTGCTTTCGATTTTGCCTTAGGAGCTATGTTAGCTTAGCTTGACGATGAGAAGAAAGAACATGCTAATTATTACATTAGCAGGACCTTAATCAGTTATGAAACTCGCTATACCATATTAGAGAAATTATGTCTAGAAGTTGTATTTTCTACATAAAAACTACGACATTATATGCTCAGTCAAAAAACGTATGTTATTGCCAAATTCGACCCTTTGCGATATCTCATGAGTCGACCATACTTATCTGGTCGTACAACAAAGTGGGTTCTTGCGCTAAGCGAGTTCGAACTCACATTTATAGGACAAAAGTCTGTTAAAGGTCAAATCATAGCAGATCAATTAGTTGCTACACCCTTAGAGTCTACCTGTCCCCTCATCATTGAGTTTCCTGATGAATGCCTTAAACTAGAGGCAGACCATTCAGAGCAATGGTCCCTATACTTTGACGGAGCCCGATGTATGAGTGGGGCTGGTGCAGGTATTATTTTAATATCTCCATAGAAACATCTTATACCTTTGTCCTTCAAATTAACATTTGCTTGCACCAATAACACTACTAAATATGAAGCTCTTATCCTTGGATTACGAGCTGCCTTGGCACTAAAAATTAAAAATTTATTGGTTTTCGATGATTCTCAACTTGTCATAAATCAAATCAATGATGTTGATCAGACCAGAGATGATAAATTACACCCATACAAAGCATATGTTTTACAATTATTATCTTTGTTTGATCAAGTTACCTTGGAAGCTATTCCTCGAACTAGCAATCGTGCGGTAGACGCTATGGCTGCAATCGCATCTCTTTTGCCCTTGGAGTTAGATGACGAATATGCTACCATCATTATTCGTCGACTCCAGGAACCCGCTTCAAGCAAATCATGCCTAGAACCTTTGGATGTGTTTCTAATCACCAAAACTACTCCTGAACATTGGTACACTGATATCTTTAATTTTCTCCAAAATGGGACCTTCCCTGAATGTTTGTACTAGCAACCAACATAGGTTATTACGTAGACGAGAAATTCGCTTCGTGATTATTGGTAATACCTTGTACAGAAGATCTTTTGAAGGTATCTTACTATGATGTTTGAATCTAGAAGAATCTAGATCAGCTTTGAATGAAGCCCACAATGGATCTTGTGGGGGACATTTTAGTGGTAGTGCCATTGCTAAGAAACTCCTTAGGATAGGATATTTTTGGCCTACCATGGAAAATGATGCACATAATTATGTGCGACATTGTGACAAGTTCCAGAAACACGCTGACCTTTTCCATGCGCCTGCACAAGAACTGTAGGTTATTTCATCTCCTTGGCCCTTTTCAAAATGGGGCTTAGACATCATTGGAAAAATCAACCCCGTGTCATCCGATGGACACAAATTCATCATAACCACCACTGAGTATTTCACGAAGTGGGTTGAAGCTATGCCATTAGCTTCTTGCAATGGAACCCAAGTTTCCAAGTTTATTTTTAAACAAATTATTTGTAGGTTTGGAATTCTTGCAAATCTCATTTCAGATAATGGAACTTGTTTTAAAAATAAAGATGTTAATAAATTATGTCAAAAATATAAAATTCAACATTGTTGGTCCACTCCCTATTACCCTCAGGGCAATGGCCAAGCAGAATCCTCTAATAAAACATTAATCAAAATCCTCAAAAAGTTGGTCAATAAATCTGGCCACGATTGGCACATCCAATTATATCCTGCTTTGTGGGCTTATCGAACTAGCATTCATACCCCCACAGGCACTTCACCTTTTGTTTTGGTTTATGGTGCTGAAGTTGTTTTTCCCTTTGAATTAGAAGTTCCTTCTTTAGCTCTACTACTTCAAGATACTGAAGTAGGAGATGAATATCATGCTGGCAGACTTAGTCAGCTAGAACTTCTAGATGAAAAGCGCATCAATGCTTTGGAGCATCTTCGTGCCTATCACAACAAGCTTAAACGAGCATACCTTAAGAAAGTTCACCAGCGATCCTTCAAGATCGATGACCTTGTCTTAAAAGAAAATAAAAAAAATACTAATGCAACTAAAGACCTTAAAGGTAAGTTTGATCCCAACTGGCTCGGACCATATGTCATCACTGCTAAATTTGGATCAAGCGCATATCAATTAGCTACCTTAGACGGTAAAGATCTTAAAGAACCTATGAAAATTATGCATCTCAAACGTTATTATGCATAACATTGGATCATTTCATCATTTGTATATATTGTATTTTTTGCATATTGTTTCATTTTGCCATTTTTATCAAAATATTTTTCAAAAACAGTAACATTTTTTATTCGTTCTTTTCATCAATCAAAACCACAAATAAAAATATAAAACATAAAAATAAAAATATTCAAAAACATATTTTATTTTCATACTTGTCAAATCATGAAGTATTGCAGTTATATTTTTAGTTATTTTGGATAAATTAGCATTTATTTGGAATCACGCACTTTCACATTTACATGAATAAATATCTTGATTTTATTTTTTATTATTAATCTCTCATATATCAAAGTCCATAGTTGAATTAAATAAAGTTTTGAGCATAGAGAATTGATCTTGTTATTTACTTGAACCAAGTATATCTCCTCACATTAAAATGATTTCATTGCAAATTTGATATGATGCTACATAGTAGAAATGGTGTCTTGAGCGAAAATTTTCCCCTGCTATCCTATCATGCACATGGTCTAAGATCTTTGAGAATTGACAAAAGGACAAGCTCAACCCTACCCAGAATAAAAATCCCTTGCTCTACAGCTAATTCGAGCAAGTATCCCTAGCATAACAAGCAAAGAAAAGTTCAAAGAAAAAGAGAAAAAGAACAATGTTATTTTGTATCATCACGACAATATTTCAGCTTTATCTCAAATATCAAGCAAAAATACAAAAATAAAAATAAATAAATAAATAAATACAAAAAAAAAGAGAGAGAAAAGCAAAAGCAAAAGCAAAATGCAATAAAATCCTTTCCCTACCCTTTGAAAAGAAAAGAAGGGTGAATGAGCTTGAATCCCTGGAATTCTCAATTATTCGAAAACTCGTGAGGTAAGCCCCATAACAAGTGGTTTGTGCCCAACCCACTTGGCCTTGGGTAATCCCTAGCGTGGTGATATGTCTGTCACATTAGCGACCTTCTTTTGTACAGACCTAAGTCGGATTATGAATTAGCTAGCTCTTGATAACCTAACTTACATAGTAGTCTGGTACGGTTACATGCATATAAATCATGGTCAATGAACATTCATTTGGTTAAGACAAATTACTTGTATCAAATTATCTTGCTCAAAATTGGTGAATGAACAATACAATTGCACACACATTTGTATTTGAGAGATTTTCTATCATTATAATAAATCAAGATCGGCAACGAACTCACATATGCACATGAGGGTTCCTTATAAATCTACATTTTTCTTTGAGATAATTTAAAATGTTTCTGCAACTCTTTTGGAATAAATTTTATTCTTATTTTCAAAACATTTGTTTAGTATACTCACAATTACATACATTGTTTTCAAAAATCCAAAATTATTTTACACAAACCTATTGCAAAATCTAGCGAAATAAAGTCAAGTTTATATTATTATTTTATGTTTATCAAAAATCAAAAATAAATCATGCAATAAAACCAAAATATCAAATTCTCTTTGGATTTCGCAATGATGGTATAAGTCTATACCTATAATTCTATGCCTAGCGCAAACCATTGTTCTAATTTTATTTTCCATTTATTTTAAAAATAAATTCATATGAATTGCATCATTATGTTACACAATTGTGCTTTACAAACGAATGAACACTTATTCTATTTCATGTCATTATGTCAACATTCAATCTTGCAACCATGGTATAATTTCTAAGGAATTGTTCAAAATTTTATCACACTTAGGAATTTATGCCTAGCAAAATCATATTTATTTTAGTATCTCATGCATACTATTTTTATGAAAATTTGAAAACAAATCATCAAACCATCATTATCTCCATCATCACAACACAAAGTCTTAAGACAGTCTCTTAAGCATTCTTTTACTTTTAGCAAAATTTCTATACTGGGATTAGCTTGACGAGCGAGCGAGCGGTGACTCCATGAAATGGTCTATAATAGCGATAATGTCCTTTGAAATTATTGTTATAAGTCTCTTTTATTTTTCATCAAATCACACCATAACAACCAATTGTTTACATTAGATTATTTCATTTAAATTTTACAGCATGACATCAAATTATAATATTTTCAAACGACATAATTACATGAATCATCAATCAAACAAACAACCAATTCAAACATTGAAGCATCATAAAAACATATGGACAAGTTATATTACAAAAATATCATATATACATCTCAAAAATATCTGTACATCATATCACAATTGGATTGGTATGCCACAATCTATATCATGGCATACTCAATCCTCTCAAAAATATATAATAATACATATACAATCCATCTATAACAGCTAGCCTCGAGAAGCCCTCGAGATCTCAGCCTCATCTACTCCCCCACCCTGACATGGAGGAGGTGGTCCCATAGAGGTCCGGGCTGTATCTCGGGTCCTCGTCATTGATCGTGAGGATGTCCTCGATGATCCCATCATGATCGGCTCTGCAATAGGGGCTGGTAGTGGTACCCTTTGGTTCTCTGGAACCATGTGATAGTATAGCCCCTGGTAGAATGCGGTCTGAGCAATAGACCAGGACAAATTTTGAGTGCTCGCTCCTCTGCCCTGAGGTCTGAGTCATGTAGCCCCATCCTACAGTGTCTGCACCTGAGCCCGGAGGCGGGCAACCTCAGCTTGGAGAGCCATCGTCTCGCTGCTCTCTCCCACCTCGACACCCTTGCCCTTATAAAGTGATGGTGGTCTCTCCCTCTACTGAGGAGGTAGTCCCTCCTCCCTCCTCCCTGGATGTTGTGGTCTTTGGGGAGCCTGTGTCATCCTCCTGCATCTCTCTTACGAAGACCGTCGTTGCTCTACCCCGTCGGCAACCCCAACGTCATCACCATCCACTGGTTGGATGGGGGCATCGTTCATGTCTTGGCTCCATAACTACTACATGTATGGAGCCCCACTCAGTGTAGTACTATCCAAAATAATCTAGGAGTACTCATAATCCCTGAGAGAAGGGATCCCCTACTGAAGACAAAACTATTGTAGTACCCGATCGTAGCGATGGAGCTCTACCTCTCCCCACTCCATCCTCAGCCAGTAGACTCGCTTGATGTGAGTCAGCTCCTGCCCATCCTTTGCCCACCTAGGGTGCTCTCACCATGGCCTCTAGGTGATCTTGTCTGGGATGAGGTCATCCAACAACCTCCGTGACATCGACAGATCTATTTGTCGATATGACCCCCTCTGTAGCCACCAGTAGAAAACCCAAGGCCTCTCCCGACCAACCCCTATCAGTGGAAGCCCAACCAACATCTATACTATAATGTGCTCCCAGCACCAAACCTGTAACAGCGATGTCAACACAAGACATCGACCTCCCTTGTATACGACCCCATGCATGATCCTATACAAGAGGCATAGAACAAAGCTGCCCCATGCAAATATATACCTGTGATCTCTCATGTCGCAAACTATGTTTAAGAGCACCCACGATAGTTTGCACCCGCTTTGGTGGCACAGCAGTAAGCCACCGACCACCCCTACCAAAACCCAAGTCAGCCTAGATGCCCCAGGCATCTGTCGTAGAGACTCGATGTTCACCCCGCCCTTCTCTAGGGTGAAGCTTGGATCTCCTATCAATCTCATCATTGCCTGGCCCTGATTGGCTATAGGCGTCATCAGTCATCCCTATATGGGGATCCTCATGATCCTCCATACGTCCTCTATAATGGATCCATCTCCCCTATCGATAACCATAAGCAGGACGACCCTAGATACCACCTCTCTACTAGGGCTGTCAGTAGCCCCATATCCGTCGGTACTTGTGGCATCTCTGGCACATGCCGTAGCCCGACCTATGCTAGTTGGTTGTGCTCTACCTGGTCAAGAAGCACAAATGATCTCGCACGATTAGAGGCAATCCTAACTGTAGTCCAAATTGGGGGCAATCAGAACCTAGAGTTTGCATTTCCTTAGCTCTTCTGCATTTTCCTATTGTATTTCTACACTGTCTTAAATTATTATGTTTATGCATCTTGGAGTTCACCTCATTTAGTATAACCGCATGATGAAGTTAAGAATAAGCATTTAAATTTACTGCATTTTCCTTATTTTGTTGTTTGAACCTATGATTTAGGCATGTTTGTTGTTATTGCTATCATTTTTCTTTACTTCTGTAGTTGCATATTTGGTATTTTGTACCTATTTATGTGATTGTAGGTTTCTGATGAATTCGTCTCACGAATTTGTCAGATTTCAGATGATTTCATCTGATCTCAGATGACCGTCTATGATTTGAGATGATCCTATGAAATATCATACGATTATGTACGAATTGAGGCAATCTGGACTGTTACAAAACTCGAATCTTCATCAGACATCTGAAATCAGGTATGATACATTTTAGCTAGCATATTCTTTGTGATTAGCATTCATTCCTATTTTTTGTATTCATTTAAATCAGCATTGGCATATAGAATAGTTTAGATTCATTTTGGCCAAACCTAGGAGTTGAATGATTAAAGTGCAAAATGAACACATCAAACTCACTGTCAACCTAGGCGTGGAAATTGCCATTCAAAAGTTTCCTGGTGAACCCACCATCCGTCGAAAATTCACCCCTATACCCCTCCCCCGAGAGGCAGGACCTTCAAAGGGCCTCTCAGTCCGAGGTATTGTCCCATCCTTCTCTCATCTCCTTTCTGGATGTGGATCCTATAGCCTGAGGGTAAGGATGCAAAATTTTTGGAGTGATACAGTAGGATCAACTGATTTGTAGCCATTGCTATTATAAGGTAGCTGGAGTTAAATTTCCACTAGCAACAGTACTAATGAGGGTTGCAGGGGAAGTATTTATATATCCTGTATTATGGGTATATGCAAAGGCTACTCTGGACACAAAAATAGGATTAGCTCGAAGGCTACCAAGGTGTAGTTTGAAGAACTCTATGGGTTCTAATTTTTTTGCTTTAGATCTAGTTATCATAAAAGACAGTGCATAACCATAAGCTAGGTAAGACTTTTATAGGGTTCTTTTCCAGTGTAGAGTTGCCAGGTGATTTTAAATGATTGACAAGGAAAAGCTATTCACTAGGTCTTTGATCTGTATACTACATGGGATTTGTGTTCCATCGGGCGTGCCAAAAATTGTTGGAGAAAAATCTGCCTTTGGTTACGTTTACACCTAAGACTTTGCCAACATTGAAAGTCCAGGTCAGAACAGAGTCTACCTAGTCAATATCTAGAGGAGGTTGGTTCGTTTGCTTCTTTTATAAAAATGGAGAGAGAGGGGAATGCATAAAGAGAGGGAAATATAACTACCACAACAGCAGAGCAACTACCACAACCTTTTACAGAGAAGTATAACAGAACCAAAACATAGAAACTAAAACTCCTGGTGAATGTCTTATTTAAACACAACTTATCTATGAAGTAAATTATAGATCTAATTGAATGTTAATGCATAAATCCAAATTAATAATTAATGCAAGTTACATTCAACTTAAATTTATATAGCAATAGAAAACACATACATACTTGATTTGAAACACAAATGAGCCAAGAACCAGAATGGATGATCTTTATTAAGTGTTCAGAATTCTATATACATGGCCTTGTAAATTCCTAAGAGATGACCTGGTGTTTTGGTCGCTCATTCTATATATAAGAGTTTTACATAATAGAAAAACTAAAATTTGTTACATCATACCCGTAGGCTCATTCTAGTTCAAACGTTGTTGAGGGAGCATGGGATCCTCAACTGGAAACGGTTGGAGAACTTCTTATGGCGATCTTACTTAACCTCTTTATACATCATGGTCTAATAGCCTTAAAAATGTCGTAAAATCATGACTTTCCATCGAGGATTCATCTTTGCTCTTCAAAATATCATGGGATCGTGACTCTCTACCTTAGATTCATCTTTGGCCTTCAAAATATTGCAAAATCGTGACTTTTCGCTGAGGATTCATATTTGGTCTTCAAAATATCATGGGATCGTAACTTTCCACCGAGGCTTCATCTTTGGCCTTCAAAATGTCATGGAATCATGACTTCTCACCTTAGCTTTGCCTTAGGCCTTGAAAATATTACAGAATCATGACTTCTCGCCTTAGCTCTACCTTAGACCTTCAAAATGTCATAGAATCATGACTTATCGCCATAGCTTTGCCTTAGGCCTTCAAAATATTGTGAAATCATGACTTATTGCCTTAGCTTTGTCTTAGGTACTCAAAATATTGCATGATCACGACTATTTTCCATACTTACAAAAATCTTGAGAAGATTACTCCTTATTTCTTTAGGTGTAGTCATTTTGACCAATAGATCCATCTATGGGCATTCGATGTAGAAGAAGTGAGTTAATCTCCTACAAGGGTTTCTTTCCAAAAATAGGGTTGCAAAAAAAATAACCAAACAAGAGTACAAGCTACATAAAGAAATTTTTGTGCTTGTTCGATGTCTCCATGATCTACATACTACAAATATCCTATGGAGTGCCCTCACCTTATATGTGGGGATATTTGCACACTGGATGACCAGAAATCCTTGTGCGCATCCTACGCATAGTGGCATCAAGCACTAGCAAGAGAACCCTACACAACAAAAAATAATGGCTTCCATAATATCTCACAATCTCACATCTGTCTACCTTGATTTGTGGCTCTTTCACCATTTTTAGCCTCATTATGCCACTGTTGCATGACCACCATGTGGCCTCCACAAACTCCATGGACTATTACTCTAGTAGGAGATGAATGTGGTACCAGATCCCATTAAATCTATGTATCTAAGAAACTTTTTTTTAAGTAGGACTGGGTGGGTGACCTCTTGGTAAGTCCTGGTTTGTGCACCCCAAAATTCATGACTCCAAACTTGAAGCTTCAAGGATATCCATGAAATCCTCTTCCTCTCCTATTAACTTTCTATTTTATGATCCACAAAAGTGGAGAGCATACTCCATGAGATTTTGGATAAGGAGGAAATGGAGGTGCACCACAAATGGATGGAGGGGGAAGAGGGTAGGGGGCTCCTCAAAATTTAAGTTAGGAAGGGAACCTAATTTGATACCCAATGCTAGTTATGAAATATTTTCTAATATGAAAAACTCAACACATATTCAAAACATGGAGGTAAATCACAGGCAATAAACCTTAAAGGAATAAATTGTAAACCTCAATGAATCTCATGATTAAAAAAGCCTTAATAGAAAATAAAAGGCTAAAGGTAGGTGACACATGTCACCATGCAAATGATATACATCATGTTGAAAAAAACACATGTCAAGTGCAAATAAAAGGAAAGGTACATGTTAGAATTGAATAACACAAGCTCATACTGAGAGAGGGGGTGAACAATATAAGACCACTTTTTATTTTTTTTCCAAATCAATATTATGCAATGTATAGATAGCAATATCAACAACATTAATCAAAGTAATGCATAAATCACCACACACAATAGGGACACCACAATTTACATGGTGTAACCACCAAAAATGCTCACACCCGATCTAACTATCACAATTGAAGAAAAATACACAAATAGGTATGCATAATTTGATAACAAGAAATAACATAAATACAAGGAATACTTTATTAATTTCAATGGAGTCAAATTACAGATTCATCCCTCTTAGGGATACCCATTTGATACATCAATTACAATAGTGTTTAATCCCTATCAAGGGTAGGTGTGATCAAAATGCCCCTCAGGGTGACACGAACTGCTCTAGGGTGTCTATGAACCTCTTATTCATGTGGAGGAAGGAATTGGATGTTTTATCTCTTCTTTGGAACTATTCCTTGCAGTCAAGAAACAACAAGAATGTCAAAAATATAGGCAGCCTCTCATGATGAGGCCCTTTTAGATAAAATGTATAATGACACCATGAACATGCATAATCAAGAAAGCATAAAGAAAGCTTCTAAACTATGTAAATTGAATCAAGATTCATGTAATAGCATAAAGTAAAATAGCATCTACACTATGCATGGATCAAATATAGAAAATGAAGCATAAACATGCATAAATAAAATATTTTAGTCCTAATTAAAACATAAACATAAAATGTGAATCTAGCCTAGTTCTACGGTCAAAAGTCATCTAAAATATTATTAAATAAAAAAACTAATCTAACCTAACTAGCCAGACAAAAATGAAAAGAGTAAGGTGATATGTCACCTGTTGCAAACCGCAGCTCTAGTGAGCAGTCTACACTATGAACCACGACTGACAACCACAGTTTGACCTCTGATAAGTTTATCCTCAAAATTAGGGGCAGTGGGCTCAATCTCCTTGTCCAAATTTATGTTCAAAGGTCACCTTCATTGTCCTCAGACTAATTTTGAAGTCAATTCGATGTGAAGGGCCTCTGTTTGCCTGGATTTGTATTTCTTGATCCTCCTAAGAACCTAGGGCATCCATAATGCAATTCATCATGAAAGGTGGCAAAAGGATTAGGAATTAAGTGCAATAGCTCTATCTCTTAGTATAATCATTTTGAGTGTACAATTCACCAGGGCTTCGTTGCTCAAATATCCAATGCTTGTTCTCCTATTATTCCCATTTAGAGGGGGTATTTATAGCATTCCCCTAGGGCTAGGGGTGGCTTCATGGAGAAGCCAAGACCAAGAAGGGTGGTTAGGACAGTTGGGATGGAAGCCTCTGGAATCTTCTATCCTTCAATTGCCTCCTAGATCTTTTGGCCATTCCAACTGATTTGGATCAGATGGAAGGCCTAACTGAACTTCAGTTAAGACCGCAGGTCATAGTTGCAGTCCAAACTACAAACCGTAGGTGTCACCCATAGTTTAGACTAGAGATCACAGGTTTGGGTTACGGTTTAGACTACTTAGGACAAAATGCCTAAATTGAGTTGTTAGAACCACTACTCTATCTTGGAGTCTATCCAAGATCCTCCATATGGTCTTGTAGCATGTCCATATGAGTAGTCGCCCTCAACATGATGCATTTTAGGTGTCTACAGATGTCCCTTTTGAGATGCATTATGATATTTAGCAACATTGAGCAAAAATATACATCCTAAAATGATGTCTAAGGTTCTATGATGATCATTAGTCAGATCAACATTAGATGCCCTAGGTCCAGCAAAAGGACGCGCATCTTGCAATCATTGCTTCCAACTTGTGAAAGGCTTATATTTTGACAAGTCTGCCCTCATCATCAGACATTCAGATAGCATCAATGCCAAGTATGGGTATCTTCTGACCCATAAATTCTAAATATGAGAGTTACAAACCAATTATCATATTTTTTGTTTACCCCAAGCAAAGGGGGAAGCTTATGATAGTTGTTGACAATGATTCGCAAGAACGAACACAATTTTGACAAGATCAAGGGATCTACGATCTCAGGGATATTTTGCTAACTTTGATTATGATTATGAAATTATGACTACCCCCTCAAGCGATGAGTCGATGAGGGTAATGACAATGTATGATGTGACGAATCGCTTGACCATAATGAATGACCCTGAAAAAATTAAGATTTGAGCATTTTAATGCCTTGGATAGACCTAGTTTAGCTTATGATTGCAACTCTTAGTAGTATTGTTACATTTCTAGCCCATGGAGCAATTAGGCTACAATAGTCATCTTAAGGAATCAAAATGTGTAGACACCAAAACAGCACCAATCCGATTATGTGACAACAAGCATTGATCGCATTGACACAAACAACCCCTAGGGCAGCCCCCAAAGGTCAAACAGTGGTCCTAACCACTCCCAAAAGCAGTTTTGAGGGTCAAAAGTCAATTTTGCACCTTTTTGGCACCTTTTTCTCTACTCGTCCCACCCAGGGATGAATTCAGACTAGTATTCATCCCACCCTGGGATGATTAAGCAATCGCTCCAGGGTGGGACGAATAGCAGGTTTGACTGGCAAAAAGTCAAACCTTGGCAACTCTGCTAGTTAACTGAGGCTTCAGGCCATGCAATTGTGAGGAACGGCTCCAAATCAAGAAGAGAGACTTCAATCATGCATGTATTTATTTTAGAGACCTCATGCAAGAAGATTTTTTATCAGGGAGTTAGCTTTTCTCTGAAAATAGGATAGTTAACTCAAGAGGCGCCCTCGCATGCACAATTCAAACAAGGAGACCCTAAGGTCTATAAATTGGGGAGTTTTCCCACCCAAAAGATATACAGAGAAGGAGCATTTGAGCAATGAAGTGCTGCCAATTTCATACCTAATTGCGATTTGTGCTTTTACATCCTTAATCTCTCATTCGAAAGGGAGGTTATTGGGTGACTATTGGAGGCGCAAATCCATACCCAAAACTCGATTTTTGACCACAATTATCCACAAAATTTGTTGAAAACACCCCATAATCAGTTTTGGACCCATCCCAAGTGGATTGGTGCCGAAACAGTGCTTCAATCGGTGGGCGTCCTGCCCCTGAGCGCTCCCCAAACTATCACAGTGCTAATCGCCCCACCCCGGGATGATTAGAAATCTATGATAGATTTCTTGTTTTTTTCTTTTGCATCTGATTCTAGATAGGTTAAATAGGTTACAGTTCAAATTTCATGTCATTCTGATTATTTTTGACCAGGTTATTGTTGTTTCCCGCTTTCACTAACTTGCAGATGCCATCTTCAAAATCTGGATCCTAGAGGAAAAATTGGAGAAATATGAGCATCTGGGTCATCCCAAAATACCCCCAATTAGCTAACCCCAAGTTTTTAGGTCTTTTTGAGCTTCCTAAGTAGGACATTGAACAGGGTGCTTTCTGGCCAATTCTCACAGTCCTATTCGTCCCACCCTGGAGCGAGTACAAATCTGTGAGGAATTTTTAGACTGTTCTTTTTGCAATGGTCTTCTGATGATATTTTTATGCTTCTGTCAAAGTTTCAGGTCAATCAGAGGTCATATGATAGTCGTTTTATTATTTTCATGCTTTTACTGACAGTAGGCCTTGGGAAATACATGTTTCATTTGGTCTGCAGGTATTATTAATATTTTCTGTTTCTTTGAATGCAGGTTTCCAATAGTAGAGGAGCAGGAAAGAGCAAATAATCACATACAATAGCGGTGGTGACATTTTGGTCCGCCCATCTTACATGTGGGCACGCGGAAGAAGGATTGTTAGCCATGAGTCTTGTGACAAGAAACACATTTGACTCTCCTATCCCCTAAAAAGGAAGGAGACGTATTGTAACACAATTTGTAAAGCATATCAATAAAAGAGATTACTATATTTTGTATTGCTTTTATCTTGTGTCAATTTGCATACGTTATTTCTTGTTCTTGTGGCATATTCCTTTTTGTTTCCGTATCCTCGTGCTTTCAATGGCGATCACGGTGGGACCTGTGTCCTTTGATTTTTAAAGATTAAATTTCTGATTAAAGTTGCTTGTTTTGTTGCTTGCAGGTACCAATTTTTCAAAATCTAGACTGTTTCAGGCAAAAATTCAGAGATATTCGACTTAGGCAGAGAAGAGGTAAGGGATTTAAACATCCTTTGTCAATTTTTTGTTTTCTATCTTTTTTGTTCTCTGATTTTTGCTTGCATAGGAGAGTTTAGATGCTTGCCTGTTTCATTTTTTGCAACTTAAAATGAATCCCACACACCACGTGGTAATTTAAACCAAGGAGTTGGTCGTAAAACCCCAACCCTTGAGCAAGACCAAAGGTGGATTCCATTATCACTTTGGCTTGAGATATTGCATACATTACCCCGATCGTGCCTGTTGCTAGACGTAAATCCTGATGAAAGCTGACCAAGTGCAGCTAGGGTGATTCCTAGCGCATGAGGATAAGTCTTCTATGGTAGGTGTCATAAATAGAGTGATTCCCCTTCCATACCGCCTATGTTCCATGTATCATCTGCTCTCACGTACCTATAGTCTCCCTCACGTAAGGGCGGGTATATAGAGAGGTTGGTATATCGGTCCGGCAATGGTATATTGAAGGGGCGACCATTTTGGGAGTCATATGAGCCAACATTTTGCATTTAAATGGTCTTCACAAAAATTTTCAAAAACAAAACAAAATCATCATCAAAAACACACTAAAACCAGTCTAGGACACACCATTAATCTTTAAAAGAGATAATCATTGCTTTGTGTGTGTATGTTCTTTTCTGCTTAGTGTAACAAAAAAAAAATCAAAAAATCATAAACAAAAGATAAAAATCTACGTAGCTTGTAGAGAGTCATTACCATGGTATTCACCTGTAGTCAAGCCCACTCACGGGCAGACGCTGCGGAGAATGTCCAAGGAGGCACGAGTCACCTCCGTTATAGTCCCAAGGATTTGGTCATACCACCTTGGCGACCTGACACACAAGGCAGTCCCCTCCACACCTTAATGGAAAGGGACTATAGGGGCACCTCTGCTAGGGGCACTCCTGTTCAGCATAGCACCCAACACACACCCTTCCATGAGGGGTACATCCGTAGGAGAGCTCCCTTAGATGCTCGCTATGAGTGGTCACCGCGCGATGAAGCGCTAGGTCAACATAGGGTTCGACGGGAGGAACCACATGATTACACTCTCCCTCCTTCACCCCCTCTAGTTGTCAGGACTACAAGGACAAATTCAGAGCACAAGGCTCCTCAGGCGGGGCGAGCCAACTCCGCCCATTCCTTTTTCACTTACGAAAGAGAGCACGAGGAAAACCCTTACCTTCCTCAAGAGCAATATACATCGCGGGAGCAATACACCTCCGCAACTGCTAGCTATCAGGATCACCTACTGAGGCCAAAGCCTCAGGGGAATACCGCTACCCCCAATAGAGGGAGGCAGCCTATAGAGATCTCGGATCACCATGACCGAGATAGATATCTAGGAGAGGCATCTAGGCCTTCTAGACATGAGACAGCAGGACCAACTATCTTAGAATCTTCCAAGCATATCGCACGTCGGATGCAACTCACGCTACTTGAGCTAGAACGACAATAGTTAGAGCAACGGTATCTTCTAAATAAAGAGTGCATTCAGCGCCAGAAGGATGAGTTGCTCAAGAACAATATGTAGGCAAGGACTCCAACCCCTCGCACGCATAAGACAAAACATTATGAGAGACACAACTGGGTGTGAGACAGGTCTTCGTGACCTTATCAAACGTTGCCCCCGATGCCTCCTAGACTTGAGTGGGAGGCCACTCCTAAGACCAATGATGGGCGCCTTCTTCAGGCACCCACCCAGGTTCATGGGCCACCCTTAGAAATTCTTCAAGAAGCCTCTGAGGAACCTGAGCGAGAAGAAGAGTGGGATGAAATGCCCTACCAAGGCAGGGGGGTGCTATTCGGCCACCCCTCCCAAGGCCCCAAGTTCCCCACAACCTGCAATGGGAACAAATCAAAGAGGAGGAGCTAAAATCCCTCGATACAAGCAATGCGCTACCAGAGCACTTAGAGTCGGTAGAGACCAAGATTTTGGGGCCCCAAAAGCCCAACTTACGTGAAACTCCTCTCAAAGAGGATCAACCCCTGGTTGTAGAGCTACCTGATGACGAGGTCTTCCATATATCAGAATCACCAGATTCTGATGAGCCTAACTCTCTCGCCAAAGATGAGTCAACATATGCAATAGCACCATGGGACCCATTCGAGTCAGACAACACTAATTCATAGGTGGTCCCCATGGGTGATCATCACCAAAGTCTCTTAACATTATTCCCTTTGGAGGCTCCCATCGAGCCCGTGCCATTGCAGGAAAATTAGGTCCCCCCGCAAAGCGCGAAACAACCCCGTCGGGACCATGTCAATCTGCTCGAGTAGGATGAGCCTAGAATGTCGCAGACAGCTGTCGGGGCCAACGAGGGCCTTTGGATCATCGATAATGATTACGAAGATGAAACTGAGATGGAATATCTCAATCATGCGTGATGACACAATCACCCTGTAACCCATGAAGAACTGATGGCACAACTAGGCATAAGACTAGGGCATGAGTGGCGCATAGACCCAGCCCACTGGAATCAAATGTTGAATCTGCCCCTTTTGGTAGCCCACGAGCAACTTCCACCAAGAGATATCATAGCAACATCAGTGTCGAGGGCGGACCCTATCCTCCTCTCCATGCATAGGGCCGATCCATTCATGCCCATCCCTATAGAGCCAGATCCGGAGCACAAAGATCATCAAGCTGGGGGTATCTCTATCCCCTGAAGAGCCATAGTTCAACCCAAAAAGCTCCAAGGATTATCACAATCCCTTGGTCACCCCAAAAGCTCCAAGGATTATCGCAATCCCTTGGTCACCCCAAAAGCTCCAAGGATTATCGCAATCCCTTGGTCACCCCAAAAGCTCCAAGGATTATCGCAATCCCTTGGTCACCCCAAAAGCTCCAAGAATTTTCATAATCTCTTGGTCAAACCAAAAGCTCCAAGAATTTCCGTAATCTCTTGGTCAAACCAAAAGCTCCAAGAATTTTCGTCATCTCTTGGTCAAACCAAAATGCCCCAAAGGTATCTATAAACCCTTTGGTCAACCCAAAAATGCTCCAAAGGAATCCATAACCCTTTGGTCAACACCAAAAGCCCCAAGCGTTACCATAACTGCTTGGTCAAAATACATATTCAAAAAAACACACAAAAACCATAAAATCATCAAAAATCACAAAAATATTGCATTTCAATTCCATGCATACTCATAACAATCAAAAATCACAAAATTATTGCATTTCAATTCCATGCATACTCATAAAAATCAAAATAACAAAAATATTGCATTTCAATTCCATGCATACTCATAACAATCAAAAATAACAAAAATATTGCATTTTCATTTCATGCATACTCAAAAATCAAAATACAAAAATATAGGTTGCATTAGGCATCGCATCCATACATTGCATACTTGCTAAGTCATACACGTCAAAAGCACCATAGACTGTCATTACTTGGCAAATTCCCTCATTTTCCACATCAAATCCATTTTCATGAATGCCTACATCCAGCATAACACCACCGCCATTGTTAGCATAGTCAGTTGTCTCCTAATGTATATAGGGTTTTCGTCATTCAGCTGTCTTTACATTTCTCGCCAAAACTGTACATAGTTAAACAGATTTTACATGGGAAAGTTTTACTTGGATCATGCCTTGTTACGTAGCATCCCAACACAAATTAACACACATAAAATAATTCCTAAGTTGTGTGAATGTAAGAGCAACCTACAACGCAGTCTAGGGTACCATAGGTGAAATATTAGTCTGTTCATCCCCCTGTGTGAATGGTTCCAGAATGCTGAGAATTGACAAAAGGACGAGCTCTTCCCCATCCATTCACCATAATAAATAGTGGATTTCACCACTCCCACAAATCCCAATCATAGTTGGTCCCCAAAGTTGTAAGGATTCGTACTACACGTCCCTGCCAAGGATGGGTAGTCATCCCCAAGACCTAAAAGGATCAACGCCATTCAAAAAAAAATTCCAACAAACCATCATCACAACCATCTCCACTCACCTTTGGTCTCAAAGTTGTAAGGATTCGTACTACACGTCCCTGACCAGGATGGGTAGTCATCCCCAAGGCCTAAAATATCAATGCCCTTACTTCATAATCTCCATCATCCCCTTGATTCCCAAAGTCGTAAGGATTCGTACTACATGTCCCTGAACAGGATGGGTAGTCATCCCCAAGGCCAACAGGATCAAGGCCATTCACAAGCTCAACCTTACAAAGCTCAAAATACAAAATCAACTAACAGTGGTTATCACCACTATTCAAAATCCTTGCTCAAAAAAAAAAAAAAAAACAAAATAAATAGTGATTTTCATCACTATATAGACGAGCAAGTATCCAAAACCATTGAGCCAACACATACCCTGAACTTGAATCCCTGGAATTCTCAGCATTCAAAAAACCATCTAGGTGATCCTCATTACGGGTTTGGTTGATAGCCTACCTGGCACTGGTGGTATCCTAACCGCATGACGATATGTCTGTCACATTAACTTTGCGTGTGCGCAGACCAATGTTTGCATGTGGATGAACTAGCTTATGGTACCTTAGATTGTCCCATGGATTAATCTTCCTAAATACAACAATGGAGTTAGTGGAGCTAATTAGGTGATCCTCAGTATAGGTTTGGTTGATAGCCTATCTGGCACTGGCGGTATCCTGATGAATAACACATAAACGAACTCAATTGCACACATAGGGATGTGAAATAACTTGGTTAAATTCAAGTCGAATTTATACCTTGTTCAAAAGTCTTGCAAGATAAATGTACAGTCTTGGCTAGTTAGTTAAAATATCTGAATCTTAGAAAAGCTTAACTACATTTTAAAACAACTGGTATATTTCATTCCGTACATCACCATCAGAAAAAATGCAAAATACAAAAACAAAGTTTTCACATGCAACGTCATCCCATAAGTACAGCGAGCCAGTCAATCTTGCACAGTCTATGGTGCCATCGACAAATTATCAACAAATCATTTCATTCATTCCATTTGCATACATCATATAATTAGAAACATCGCGTTCATAATCCCACATGCATACATCATCATAAATAACTGTGCATAAACATAAAAACAAACCATAAAAACTGCACAAAAATGCACCAAAAAACAACAATAAAACTGTCCAATGAGAGTGCTTTTGCACTTGACATTACGGGCATGCAAAATAGATGTCGGGGTCACAAATCCTCACTATCCTACTCCCTAAGAAGGCTACCATAGCCGGACCGCTCCACGGGACGATGGATTTTTGAGAATTTCATCCCCAAACGACGTCACCAAAACGGGTCAAAACCCATCCAAAAATAGCAATAACATTGCCGAACGAAGGCGCTTTTGCGCCTGACATTCTTGGCATCCAAAATAGACGTTGGGGTTACAAATTGTCACTATCCTACTCCCTAAGAAGGCTATCATGGCTGGACCGCTCCACGGGAGGATGGATTTTTGTCAATTTCAGCTCAAAAATGCGTCACAAAAAGGGTTAAAACCCACCAAAAACAGGTCAGAATGTTCGGAAACTGCTTTCGCATTCAATGGTAAACATCTAAAGGCACCCTTACCTAAGTCATCTTGGGTCAAGTGACTCGTCGCTTTTCTCATGTCGGTCATTCCCTCATCGATTCGTCGCTTGAGGGGGTAGTCACACTTAGTCACCAATCAACAACAACATACCCAATCAAGGAAATGACACGCATTCAAAGGATCATTGACAAAGACAATCATGCCCCTGCTTGGGGCAGCAAACAAGCAACAATCACAAACTGATCAAACACTTGGCATTCATGAATCATGAACTCAAGGTTCCCATAGACAAAAGGTTGTGCCCTTTGCCTATTCATGACTGATCAATGTCCAAGCTCAAGTAACACCTCATTAAACAAGGTTAACACTTGACATTAGTTCCTTAGCTCGTCAAAAGCAAGGATTCAAGAATGCATGCCCTTTCCATACTTGGGGCATCAAGAGTTGGTTAGGTTACTGAGAAACCCTAATCATTAGTGCTTTGGTTATCTATTTTTGCTCGATGCTGCGCCTTGCACAACGCTTCCCAAAAAGGGGCATCTGTAGACACCAAAATAGCACCAATCCGATTATGTGACAACAAGCATTGATCGCATTGACACAAACAACCCCTAGGGCAGCCCCCAAAGGTCAAACAGTGGTCCTAACCACTCCCAAAAGCAGTTTTGAGGGTCAAAAGTCAATTTTGCACCTTTTTGGCACCTTTTTCTCTACTCGTCCCACCCAGGGACGAATTCAGACTGGTATTCATCCCACCCTGGGACGATTAAGCAATCGCTCCAGGGTGGGACGAATAGCAGGTTTGATTGGCAAAAAGTCAAACCTCGGCAACTCCGCCAGTTAACTGAGGCTTCAGGCCATGCAATTGCGAGGAACGGCTCCAAATCAAGAAGAGAGACTTCAATCATGCATGTCTTTATTTTAGAGACCTCATGCAAGAAGCTTTTTTATCAGGGAGTTAGCTTTTCTCTGAAAATAGGACAGTTAACTCAAGAGGCGCCCTCGCATGCGCAATTCAAACAAGGAGACCCTAAGGTCTATAAATTGGGGAGTTTTCCCACCCAAAAGATATACAGAGAAGGAGCATTTGAGCAATGAAGTGCTGCCAATTTCATACCTAATTGCGATTTGTGCTTTTACATCCTTAATCTCTCATTCGAAAGGGAGGTTATTGGGTGACTATTGGAGGCGCAAATCCGTACCCAAAACTCGATTTTTGACCACAATTATCCACCAAATTTGTTGACAACACCCCATAATCAGTTTTGGACCCATCCCAAGTGGATTGGTGCCGAAACAGTGCTTCAATCGATGGGCATCCTGCCCTCGGGCGCTCCCCAAACTATCACAGTGCTAATCGCCCCACCCCGGGATGATTAGAAATCTATGATAGATTTCTTGTTTTTTTCTTTTGCATCTGATTCTAGATAGGTTAAATAGGTTACAGTTCAAATTTCATGTCATTCTGATTATTTTTGACCAGGTTATTGTTGTTTCCCGCTTTCACTAACTTGTAGATGCCATCTTCAAAATATGGATCCTAGAGGAAAAATTGGAGAAATCTGAGCATCTGGGTCATCCCAAAATGCCCCCAATTAGCTAACCCCAAGTTTGTAGGTCTTTTGGAGCTTCCTAAGTAGGACATTGAACAGGGTGCTTTCTGGCCAATTCTCACAGTCCTATTCGTCCCACCCTGGAGCGAGTACAGATCTGTGAGGAATTTTCAGACTGTTCTTTTTGCAATGGTCTTCTGATGATATTTTTATGCTTCTGTCAAATTTTCAGGTCAATCAGAGGTCATATGATAGTCGTTTTATTATTTTCATGCTTTTACTGACAGTAGGCCTTGGGAAATACATGTTTCATTTGGTCTGCAGGTATTATTAATATTTTCTATTTCTTTGAATGCAGGTTTCCGATAGTAGAGGAGCAGGAAAGAGCAAAGAATCACATACAACAGTGGCGGTGACATTTTGGTCCGCCCATCTTACATGTGGGCACGCGAAAGAAGGATTGTTAGCCATGAGTCTTGTGACAAGAAACACATTTGACTCTCCTATCCCCTAAAAAGGAAGGAGACGTATTGTAACACAATTTGTAAAGCGTATCAATAAAAGAGATTACTATATTTCGTATTGCTTTTATCTTGTGTCAATTTGCATACGTTATTTCTTGTTCTTGTGGCATATTCCTTTTTGTTTCCGTATCCTCGTGCTTTCATATGAGTAGTCGCCCTCAACATGATGCGTTTTAGGTGTCTACAGATGTCCCTTTTGAGATGCATTATGATATTTAAAAACATTGAGCAAAAATATACATCCTAAAATGATGTCTAAGGTTCTATGATGATAATTAGTAAAATCAACATTAGATGCCCCAGGTCCAGCAAAAGGACGCGCATCTTGCAATCATTGCTTCCAACTTGTTAAAGGCTTATATTTTGACAAGGCTGCCCTCATCATCAGACGTTCGGATAGCATCAATGCTATGTATGGGTATCTTCTGACCCATAAATTCTAAAGATGAGAGTTACAAACCAATTATCATATTTTTTGTTTGCCCCAAGCAAAGGGGGAAGCTTATGATAGTTTTTGACAATGATTCGCAAGAACGAACACAATTTTGACAAGATCAAGGGATCTATGATCTCAGGGATCTTTTGCTAACTTTGATTATGATTTTGAAATTATGACTACCCCCTCAAGCGATGAGTCGATGAGGGTAATGACAATGTATGAAGTGACGAAATCGCTTGACCATAATGAATGATCCTGAAAAAATTAAGATTTGAGCCTTTTAATGCCTTGGATAGACCTAGTTCAGCTTATGATTGCAACTCTTAGTAGTATTGGTACATTTCTAGCCCATGGAGCGGTTAGGCTACAATAGTCATCTTAAGGAATCAAAATGATACAAATGCAATTAGAATTGTGTTGAATCATATTTGTCGATGATTTGCCAAAATATGTCATAAAAGAAATGACAATTTTGCCCCAAATGTCCTTATGGTGATTTACACATCTTGTCGGATTGCATGGATCGCAACTCGCTGCAACCGCCAAGTGTATAGGATAAATCACTAAATATGAGGTGCATTTGGTTTTTAATTATTTGATTTTTTATTTATTTTGCATGTATTTGATTGGTCCTGGTGCTTTTAACATCACCAAATTTGCAATTTTAATCATTGATTTTAAATTTTTATCCGATGGAAGTCATTAATTTGCTCTTTTAGACCTTCCCACGATGGGTTTTGAGTACATTTAATGCTATTTATGGATCACAGGTATGGTCTACTATTTACATTTCTAAATTTTGGGAACTGCGGGTCAGACCTATAGGCGAAAAACCCTAGTTTAGAAATCGTAGGTGTCGGCTCACGGTTCGTCGAGACTAGGAAAACCTATAAATTGAATTCCCATTTGAAATTTTTCATTATTTTCTGGCAAGCATTAGCAATTTGAGAGCTCTGAGAGTGATAAAACCTTTCCTTATCTAAAATGCTACCACACTCTATCGTGATTACACTCCTCGACCTTGATAGCGGATCCTGATCAGCCATCGACTAGCCGAGGCTAGGGTGTGGCCAAGGTAACTCAAAACTGAGACTGTGCACTCAATACTAATAAAATGAACCACATTAAGTAATGTGGATAATGAACCTCACTAAATTGTTGGTAATGAACCCCACTAGGCTAGGCTAGCTTTAGGAATTTAATTTTATATTTTAATGGTCTAGGAGGGTACCCAAAATGGGTGCCACTCCTAAACCGTAGCTGGTAGTTGCAATTCCCAATTGGCAAATTAGGAACCGCAGGTTTCAGCTACGGTTCCCAATTGGAAAATTGGGGACTGCAGGTTTCAACTGCAGTTCCCAACTTAAAAATTGAGGACCACAAGTTTCAATTGCGATTTGTTTTTGTTGTTTTTTTTGTCTTTTTTTTAGCATTGTTTTTAGCTCTAGTTAGCTAAATTTTGTCTTAAATTATGATTTTTATTCTAGAGATTGACTTCTAGAGCCTGGGATCCAGATATTTTGAAGACTCTCTATGAGGCTTTATCTGATGATGATTAGGATTGGTTTTGAGCTATCGAGTTTGGATACGTCATGGATCTACCCACTATTAGGGTAGATCAATCCTACCTGACTGCATTGGCCCGATGTTGGAATGTGTGGACCAACACATTTCACCTACCTACAGGTGAAACGACTGTTACTTTAGAGGATGTCTACAGGATCTTCAGGATCCCCATTGATGGTGAGGCCATCATCTCCTCTACCTCCAGGGTAAAGGAGGCTATCTTTGATTCTATCTTCGGTGACCAGAGCGAGGATGCTCAGGACGCAATTGACCATTGAGGGGTGCACATTGGTGAGTGGTACCATGAGGATGTCTTCTCTACATAGGAATCCCTATATATGCACCTCATAGTACATATTGTGCTTCTAGAATCCTTGAGTGTGAGGATTACCTAAAACCTCTTGTCCATCTCCTGGAGGGTGTTGTAGAGCTCTACAGATGTGCCTCTATTTCTAGCTTGGGGGAGCATCCTACTATGTTAGCTCTATAAGGAGTTGTACCAGATTATTAAGTGTAGTCGTAAGGGCCTCAGCTGTAGTCTTCTATTACAGATCTAGGGGTGGCAGGTCATCCAGATCGAGTGTCTTGTAGATCTTCCACTATGGATCACTGCCATTTTTTATGATCATCAGTGTTATGCCACCTATTGGCCTCATGAGGAGGACGGTACCTGCAACAGGATCCATGCTGGTGGTATTTAGCATTATATCACTCATTTCATGATACTTGGCCCGAACGATGTTTAGTGGCTGCCCTATATGGATTGCCCAGTGTGGCTAGAGGAGGGCCAGTGGCTAAGACAGAAACACCATGATAGATGGTTGATCGGTCGTAAGGCCGAGATTCAAGAGTACTAGTTCTACTCTTGAGTCCTGTGGTAATTTGAGCTCATGCAAGATATTCCAGATATCCCCCTCAGGTACCGACGCTTGGTCATAAAGCACGATATACAATGGATCATTCTTGAGCCTTTGGGAGATGTTGTTGGCGACTACCAAGAGACCGAAGTCGAGACTGCTTGGACCACTCCAAAGTATGACAGGTGGTGGTCCATGTTTAGATGGTATGACACAGGGTCTTTGGACCAAGAGCTAGATCAGGCAGAGGCAGAGGTGGATTCTGACGGGCATAGGATGTGCTAGCGAACAGAGGGTGGTTGGGGTGCAACGACCACCACCGATGAGGCTCCCAAGGTTGATCCTGATAAGGAGGCTCCAAAGGAGGGTGAGGTTACTCTCAATAGCACAGAGGGTCAGCTCTTAGTTTAGGTGGTTGACTTGTATAGTTAGCTAGGATGATTCCACACACAACATCTAGAGCAAGATACTATGATCACAACTCTAGAGGCAAAGGTATCTGATAGGGATAGGCACCTGACTAAGGCGTAAGATCAGATATAGGATCTTAATACATGGGATATAGATATAGAGGCCCAAGTTTAGATATTGCAGACTTATCTGGAGTTAGTGCAGGCATAGAAAACTACAGTATAGGTGGAGAGGGATCTCCTTCGGGTATTAAGGTGGGCTATGCCACCTCCTTAGGCTACTATAGGGCCTCTAGTAGCACCAATGGTAGCACCAGTAGCTATACAAAATCTGATGGCCAAGGTAGAGTGACTACGTAGTATGGTCATAAGGACCAATGAGATGCATGTATCCAAGCTTGCTCACATTGATCAACTAGTTGGTTATACTCAGATGCATGGGTTATAGGTTCCTGAGGATCCTTTCTCCTCAAAGTCTCAGTGGACCAGTTCTAGGACCTCAGGATAGTCTATGGCGAGCTCAAGTCATAGGACTCATAGGACTAAGAGGATACACAGGTCCTCTAGCACACATGGGGTGACATCGCATGCCAAGCCTAGAGATGTAGGGTAGACTTAAGGGGTCACCAGTCAGGGGACTAACCTGCTATAGTTACTAGTTTCTCATGTGCTGTACACCTTAGGATTTTGAGGTAGGAAGGACCCATAGCAGGACCCACCATGGGTGCCAGAGCAGATATGAGAGCAGGCTCCAAAGCACAGTGTTGAGGGAGGCAACGAGAGCTCCGGTGTAGGGGGAGCATACTAGACCTGGGATCTGCTAGATGTAGACTATCATTTTGCTATGTTGTATTCATTTTGAGTGTAAGGTCATGGACCTACATACTTTGTAGCCTA
The DNA here is from genome assembly GCA_028583015.1 of Wollemia nobilis. Taxonomy (NCBI): domain Eukaryota; kingdom Viridiplantae; phylum Streptophyta; class Pinopsida; order Araucariales; family Araucariaceae; genus Wollemia; species Wollemia nobilis. The sequence continues at coordinate 1,005,241 of JAQPPZ010003564.1, read as the reverse complement.
CGAGCATTTTGATACTCCTTATTTGTACTCTTTTTGCACATATATATATGACTTGGTATTTTTGGCTCATTATGTGTACTCTTTTTGCACATATATATATGACTTGGTATTTTTGGCTCATTATGTGTATCTGATGTTTAATTTTGATTTTATGTTTATTTGATGCACATGGATGCAATGCTTATGTTGATGCTATGTTTATATGATGCAATGTATGGATGACATGCACTAGATAGCTATCTTATTTATGATGATGTTGATGAGATGCAGTGATCTAGATGATTAGATGTGCCATATATAATGTATGCATATGGATGCACTATTTATTTTAAATGCATATTTATTTTTACTTTGTGGTCATGCGTTTATTTTTATGAAGTTATGGTATGCTATGTAATGTATGGTAATGCATTATGTACATAATCATAATCTAAAAGGAATGAATTTGTATGTTTTAATCACTTAAAACATGAGGAATGAATGTAAATTGTGTATATCAATTTTAAAATGTGACACCACAGAATGTATGACAATCATGCAAAATAATTGATAATTCTCATTACAATAACTTAATCAATTAATCACCCATATATGAAATGTAGTGAAATGGATTGGTATAATGCTAATGAATAAATATGTCATTCTGTATATTTCTTTGTTGCACTATATAGTCAGTGGCCGTTTAAACATCATTTATGATATTCATGCAATATCTATCTTATTTGTTGGATTGTGCTTTGTAAAATGCATTCTAATGAATGAATGACTCATATTTTTTATTTCTAATGATATTTGGTGTTTTTTTTCTATTAGAGAACTTTTTGAGGTTTTCCTTGAGACTCAAACACCCTAGTAGACTTCTCCAAAAATCACATACTAACTGTACAATGCATTTATTGGATAAGGCTTTTGTCGTGACAGACCCAACTATTCATTATCCCTGTGTGTGCATGTGAGTATTTTTAGATAGACCATAAGCATACCCTGTATGTCAGTTGGGACTCTTTCAACCCATATGGGAGATAGGGTTCCTCATACGATCGTACCATCCTTATTTTAGCTTTAATTAGACTTATACAACTAGACAATCCTAGGTACCTAGAGCTAGCTCATCTTGCAAATTGATCAGGGCTACCCCTCCAAATGCAAGCGGGACTCTTTCTACCCATTGCTATGTTTGGGGATCACCTAATAGAACTACCCTTCGATTGTAGGTGAGACTCTTTGAACCCATTATTGCGATCGGGGATCACTCTATGGCTTTCAAAAGGTGGACAATCCAGGGATTCAAGTTCTCACCCTTCTTACTTGCTCATATGTAGTGATAAAAATCACTGTTAATCCATGTGTTACCATTTTATTTAAGCAAGGGATTTTTATAGTGATTTTGATTCACTAAGTCACTTTACATTTGATTTGAACTTTGTATTTTGAAATTTACACTTTGTAACTTGGGATTTAAACTTTGTAACTTTGGGATTTATAAGGGAAATTCTTGTCCTTTTGCCAAAATTCACCATTCTAAACCAACTATTTGCAAGATAAGTAGGTCGTGAAACCCATCTCTCTAGATACCTAAGACTGCTTTCGCAGCTTTCATCATCTCTTGTCTTAGCAGGATTTTATATTGTTTTTCTTAGTGATGGGATTTTGAGATGTTGAAGCACTATCTCAACTAATGACATCATCTATAACAACAAACTAATCTTTCTACAATATTTGAAGAACCCACTAGGTATGTTTGAATTACTAGAAAACTTAATATACATACATAATTCTCTGCAACAGGTATCATGTATGAATGCAACGAATTATGATAAATGCAAGGGTGCATGATTGAAACACAAGCGTGCGACCGTTTGTAAGATTTTGATAGAAATATTACACTCTACTATGGAATGCATCGGATGACAAATGCCTAAATGCAATATGATTATGTGAATGCATGTATGAAAATGCAAACTGCAAAAGCAAATGTTTTTGGATTTTATGCTTTACCAATATTTTTTTGGGAATTTTATATATTTTCAATTTTTTATGAATTTTTGAGCTTTCATATTTGACCAAACGATGAGAATATATATCTTTGGAGCCTTTTGAGGTTGACCAAGTGAATTTTAGAAATCCTTAGAGCTTTTTAGATTGACCAAAGGTCTTAGAGATGCCTTTGGAACCTTTTAGTTGACCAAACTCTTATCAAGAGGGCATGGAGCCTTTTAGGATGACCAAGAAGCTATAGGAACTCTCAGAACCTTTGGTTTGACCAAGAGATTTTTAGAAATCCTTGGTGCATTTTGACTAACCAAAGGACTTACAAATGCCTTTGGAACTTTTTCTGACATGACCAAATCACTTGAATGAGAGCTTGGAGCCTTTTGGGATGACCGAGTAGTTATAGGAACTCTCAGAGCCTTTGGGTTGACCAAGTGATTTTTAGAAATCCTTGGTGCCTTTTGACTGACCAAAGGGCTTACAGATGCCTTTGGATATTTTTTTTCTACACTCTCTAAGAATATAACACCTTAATATGGATGATGTTGAGAGGTTCAGGTTCTTCAACACCCCCTAGCGACGTCAAGCGATAGGTACCCAGACCAATATTTTTAGATATGATATAGGGTCCTAGCCAATTAGCCATAAATTTGTCTCGCATATCGGGCGACAAATTTGAGTTCTATTTGTTTTCTTTCAACATAAGATTTCCAACTTCAAAGTCTCTCTGGTGGACTTTGATATTGTAAGCTCATTTGAGTCACTCCTGATAAACACGGAGATGCTCAAAGGTATTCATGCGACGTTCATCGAGTAGCGTAAGTTGATCTAGGCGAGCATGTTGCGTGATGTCATCATCAATGAAATCTTTCAATGCAACGCGCAGCATTGGAATTTCCAACTCTAAGGGCATAATGGCCTCAGCACCATATACTAGTGAAAATGGATTTGCCCATGTGGGAGTCTGAATGCTAGTTCTATAAGCCCATAATGCAAGGGGCAACTGTATATACCAATCCTTGTGGTGTTCTTGCACTATTTTTTTCAATATGGCTACCACAATCTTGTTTGAGGCCTCAGATTTCCCATTTGCCTATGGATAATATGGAGATACAAAATTATGTTTGATGTGGTACTTAGATGTTAAAGCTCGCACAATTTTGTTCTTAAAATAAGTTCCATTATCCGAAATTATTTTAGATGATACCTCGAAATGAATTATGATGTGCTCCATTATAAACTCTGCTATGCGAGCTCTACTGGTCGTTGTTAAGGGAATGGCTTCCACCCACTTTGTAAAATACTCAGTAGCCGTAATAATGAATGTATGTCAGCCTGATGATGGAGGAGATATATTTCCGATTAGATCAAACCCCCACTAAGCAAATGGCTAGGTCGCTTGTATGGGCTATAAGGCTTGTGATGGTAGGTGCATAAGATTAGCATGATGCTGACATTTGATGTATTTCCTGACATACACATTGTAATCCTTCTCCATAGGGGGTCAATAATAACCCATTTGAAGGATGCACTTGACGATGGCCATGCCACTAAAATAGCCACCGCACGTACCGTCATGAGATTCTAAAATTACCCAAGATGACTCTTGGGGCTCAATACAATGAAGGAGAACTCCATTGTAACTTTTGTGGTACAAAATATCTCCTATCAAGACATATTTAGTCACTTTTTGTTTAAATGTACATCTTGCAGCATGCGATAGTCCCTCCGGGACAAAACCAAGTCTTAGGAAGTCTTGAATCTATGACATCCAATTCTGATGAGCCTCAGCTTCGACCACTAAGACAACCTGTACCCTTGCACATTTACTTTTTGAAATGCAGACTAAGAAATAACCTATTAGTGAATGGTGGTGCCACTCCTCATAAGACTCTGGGAGGTTAAAGACCCCCAGGGTGCTTTCTTGAGAAAGTCTTCAGCTTTGCAGAACCAATTAGCTTTTGGTTCCACACTAATCATATTGACTGATTCTTTATTATCAAATGTTGCACGCTCTGCTACAAGATGTGAGAGCATCTTGACATGGATGGTAGTGAAGTCGACAGATGAATTTTGTAGGATTAAGGATCCCAAAGAAGCCATGGTGTTTGCGAACCTATTTTACAAATGAGGGATTGCCTCGATGTTGTACCTTTCCATTTTAGCCAGATATGTTGCAACAAGATCTTTGTAGGCTTTTAGTACTAGACATCGACACTGAAATAATCCCTTCACTTGGTTAATTATGAGAAGGGAATCACTAAAGATGTTTAATCTCTTCATATTTATGGCGACGGCTATATGGAGGCCCAAAAGTAGGGCTTCATATTCAACATTATTGTTGGTGCAAGAAAAGTCTAGTTTGAACAAGGGCATTGGAGCCCCTTGCAACGTGAAAAACACTATCCCTGCGCCAGCTCCTTGCTCGCATTTGAACCATCAAAGAACAAAGTCATCAGTATTTTTCTCTGGTTATTTGGGTTTGGGAGCTTCGGATACTACAAAAACTATATCATCTAGAAGCTCGATTGTCAGAGGCCTACTGTTGGATAGTGGCACCTCAGCTAATTAATTTGCTATGACATGTCCCTTAATGGACTTATGGCTTATAAATTCTAGATTGAATTCTATCAATAGCATGATCCACTTTGCAGTACATGTATTATGATATGTCTTGCTCATCATATACTGCAAAGGATTTTGTTTCGATATCACATATGTCGTATAACTCAACATGTAATGTCATAATTTCTTGGTAGTGAACACTACTGCTAAACATAGTTTTTCCACATATGAATATCCTAACTCGTAACTCACCACGATTCAGCTAATATAATATATGGCTTGATCTTTGCCTTGTACGTTATTTTGGGCCAACATGGTCCCTAATGCAAAGTTTGTTACCGATATATATAGCAAAAAAGGCTCTTCTAGCCTTGGTGGAGCTAACACTGGTGGTGTTTCCAGGTATTGCTTTATCTCAGTGAAGGTTGTCTTGTAGTCCTCATCCTAGTTGAATGGGACACCCTTATGTATCATTTTATTCATGGGTTGATATTTATCCAATATTTGGGTGATAAATCACTTTATCGAGGCTATCTTGCCTTGAAGGCTCCTTAATTCCTTAATATTGGTGGGAAGTTGCATTTTCAAAATGGCCTTGACCTTCACTAGGTCTACTTCGATGCCTCTCTTAGAGATAATGAACCCTAGAAATTTTCTAGAAGTTATACCAAATACGCACTTCTTAGGATTCAGCCTGACGTTGTGCTCTATCAGGTGATCGAAGACTTTTCTTAAGACCTCAGGATGTTCTTCTCATAGCAATGCCTTGGCTAGAAAATCATCGATATAATATTCTATAATTTTGTGTATATAGTCATGAAAAATGTATGTCATGGCCCTCTGGTATGTAGCACCCATGTTTTTGAGACCAAATGGCATAACTTCATAAGAAAATGTTCCCTATGGTGTTATAAATGCAGTTTTGTACTGGTCTTCGGGCTTAATCCAAATTTTATTGTAACCAAAAAAATTATCCATTAAAGAGAGCATTTCATGACTGGCAGTAAAGTCTACTAGAGCATTGATATTGGGCAATGGAAATGAATCTTTGGGTGTTGCCTTGTTGAGATCTCTAAAATCTATACAAATATGGATTCTTCCATTTGGTTTTCCTATAGGCACCATATTGGATACCCATTCTGGATAGTCGATGGAAATGACAAATTCTAATCCAACAATTTTTGCAATTCATCTTTAACCATTAAGGCTACTTTTGGATGCATATTTTTGAGCTTCTGCTTGACAGGATTCTTGGACGAGTCTAGCAAAAGGTTATGAGTCACCAACTTCGGGTCTAGATCAGGCATATCTTTGTATGTCCAAGCAAAAATGTCAGGTCTCTCTTTTAGCAGAGGGACGATGCTAGCGTGCTCATCCATAGTGAGACTCATTCCAAATTTAACCTTCTTTGGATTGGTGGGATCGTTATCAATATCCACTTCGAAGGTTTCCTCTACTGACATATGGGATCCCTCCTCAAGCTGATGAGGCATAGGGATCAAATGGATTTATATGTTCTTCATTGGAAGAATGTTTAGTGTGATAGACATCATAAGCACAACCTGGTCTAAAATGAAATGGTTGCAGCATCTCTTCATTCGGGAAGAAGTCTTCAGACTCTACTAGTGAATCAACATGATCCCACTCAATAGCATCCATGTTTAGATGTAATGGTTTGGATGAATCTTCTAGATTGTGGAGTGGAGTGGTCAAATCAATGGAGACCATGTTGATGGAATGGAATTGATCTCCAGGACCACACGGATTGAACTCTACATAATCTATGTAGCTTCCATACCCAAGATCTGGCTTAGATGGTATGGGGATGAACGGGTCATTCTTGTGGGATGCCCAGAAAACTATATACTCTCTATGCACTAACTGCAAACTGGGATCTCTTGAATCAAGTAGCTCAGCATAAGTAGATGGATGGGGAAAGAACCTTTTATATTCCACTTCCAGATTTGTTCTTTCCCTGAGGTGGCATTAGAGATTAATCTCTCGATGCAAACCCGCAGTGGTAACAGGTCATAGACCCCAAGCTGGATTCTAATTACGTAGGTGATGAGGCCCCAAATAGGCCATCTCCAATGAATCCTCATCATCACTGTATAGATATAATCCTTAACTTCCCCCCATATGCAAGGAGCGCTCTGCTAGATGTGGTCCCATGTATCTGATTCTATAGTCGCTATCATCACTATCTAGATAAACCAAATAAAATGACCTTATATATGATACCGATGTAAAAATTGGCTTTTCTTCCTCTTCAAAGCAATCAGTGTTAAGAGACAGTTCTTCTATAACAGACTCTGACTCTGCAGGAAATAGATGTAGCGGATATATTAGAAACTGAAGCATTACCTTGCTCTTCATATTCATGGTAAATATATAAGATTTACAAAGAACTCCGTTGAGGCAGTTTGAACTATGCTGGGCAGTTTCTCAACTGAAATAGTTAACTTATTTAATGTAATATACTATATGTTAAAAATATTCTAACATCCCCCCTTATTACATTAATGTTGACTACACATAGCATTGCGGAACAATTCAAATTTGACTCGAGCAAGTGCTTTGGTGAAGATGTCCGCTATTTGCTCATCTGTGGGAATGTAGTGGAGCTGAATATGATGCTTTGGAACCTCATCTCGAATGAAATGACACCTAGTGTCAATGTGTTTGGTTCGATCATGAAAGATAGGATTCTTGACGAGATTCATAACACCTTGATTGTCGCAGAATAAATGTAAAGGAAGTTTCTTTGGAAGGCCCATATTTATGAGGATGCGACGTAACCATATGATCTCGCAGATCGCTCCACTAGCTGCTCGATATTCTCGCCTCAGTAGAAGAGATAGCAACAACATGTTGCTTCTTGCTATGCCAAGAGACAGGACCAGATCCAAGGTGAAAGATATAACCTGCAGCTTGATTTTCGGTCATCTATGGATCCAAAGATAATCGTAGTCCGTGTACCCTTGAAGATAGAACTTGTTGTTCTTTTTGTATTCCAGTGCCGATATATGTCGTACCACGAACATAGTGAAGGACTCTTTTTGCTGCTTTCCAGTGGCTAACTTTAGGATCTTGCATGAATCGTGAAAGATAACCCACAAAAAAACTAAGATCTGGCCTGGTGTTTGTGAGATAGATGAGACTCCCAATCAGCTGACGATAGAGAGTACTATCTATTTTAGGAGATTCATCAAATCGGGATAACTTAAGTCCTGCTTCCATTGGTGTGGCTTTGGGCTTGCAGTCAATCATCCGATACTTTTCAATTAGAGTCATGGCATATTTCTTTTGAGTAACTTGTATGCAATGCTTGTATTGAGTTACTTCTAGACCAAGACAATAGTGGAGAAGTCCAAGATCCGTCATTTCAAAAGAGGTATTAAGATCTTTCTTAACTGTTTTGATCATACTCTCCGAATCGCTTGTTATGATCAGATCATCCACATATAGTACTAGAATTACTATGTTAGAACCATTGTTCTTGATATATAGATTAGGATCTGCAGGACTCCTTCTAAACCCATGTTGCACTAGGTGACTATCAATTTTGATATACCAAGCTCGAGGAGCTTGTTTAAGTCCATATAGAGATTTGACCAACTTACGTACTTTTCTGTTCTTGCCCTTGAACTATAAAACCTTCAAGTTGAGACATATAGACCTCTTCTTGTAGGTCACCATTTAAGAAAGCACTCTTTACATCCATCCGATGTAGCCGCCAACCAAATTGAGCCGCCATTGCACACATAACTCGAATAGTGGTCATTTTAGAAGTAGGAGCAAATGTCTCTTCATAGTCTATGCCTTCTTTTTGTGCATAGCCCTTTGCAACAAGTCGGGCTTTATATTTATCTATTGCACCATTTGCCTTATATTTGATCTTGAATACCCATTTGCAACCAATGGGTTTCTTTCCCGAAGGCAAATTCACTAACTTCCAAGTTTGATTTTTCATTAGAGATGTATGTTCTGCATCCATAGCAGCTTTTCCATTGATCTTTACTGAGTGCATCTGAGACTGATGTAGGTTCTTTTTCATCTAGTTTTGTCAGATAGACTTTTTCATCTTCCATATCTATATCCTCATCATCTTCTATATTCACAGATAAATCATCAAAATGTTGACAAAGGTCATCAACATCTGTTATTGCTGCTGCATCATCTGCTCTTTTGTGTTGAGTCATACTGCGAGTAGCGGGTCGATCTAGAGTTAGATCTGGAAGTGATGTCAATTTTGAATCTTGCAATGTACTAGTATACCACTTAGGAACCTTCTTCTGAGGAGGTGCCGCTTCTTTCTTAGGTTCATCTTCATTAAGATATACAAGTGTATTATTTGATGTGAAAGTTTCATCAAATACTACATCTCTGCTGATGTGTGTTTTCTTGGTTATAGGATCAATCAACCGATATCCTTTTGAATATTCATCATAACCAAGAAATATACATTTTTGAGTTTTCTCATCTAGTTTCCTTCTTTCTCGTTTAGGAATATGCATAAAAGCTTGGCATCCAAAAACTCTTAGGTGAGAAATTGAGGGTTTCTTACCACTCCAGTGCTTCTTGTGGAGTTTTTCCTTGTAGAGCCCTTGTAGGTGCTCTATTTAGTAGGTAAGATGTTGTGTTTACTGCTTCTGCCCAGTATTGTTTTTCTAAGTTTGCTCCTTTTAACATACACCGACTCATTTCTACTATGGAGCGATTTTTTCTTTCTGCAACTCCATTTTGCTGCGGTGTATATGCTGTAGTGAGTTGTCTCTTAATCCCATGTTTTTCCAAAAATGCTGAAAATTCCTTGGAAGTGTATTCCCCCCTCGATCTGAGCGGAGAGTTTTGATGGAACAACTTGTTTCCTTCTCAACTTGTCTTTTGAACTGACGAAAGTAGAGAAGAGCTTCTGACTTGAGTGCAAGGAAGGAGACCCATATTTTTTGAGAGTAGTCATCAACAAATAGCTGAAAATACCTCTTTCCACCATGACTGGTTGGGAAAGGACCGCACAGATCTGCGTGGATTAACTCCAAGGGTTTGTTAGAGCGAGAAGAACTAGTCTCAAAAGGAACTCGATGTTGTTTCCCTGCTAGACAATCGGAGCATACTGGGAGAACGGATGAAAGCTGAGGAAGCCCTTTTACCATGTCATATTTGCTTAATTCGAGTAAATACCCGAAACTGAGGTGCCCGTATCTTTTATGCCATAAGGAAGTTGTTGCTTGTGTAGTGGCAATGAGGGCAGTATGGGATGTAGAAACTGTATCCAAGATGAATAATCCATGTTTGTAGGAGCCAGTGGCAATGTTTTGACCTTGGTGACTGATGAAACATCTCTTTTTTCCTTTTTCAACTTGGAAAACAACATCCATATTTCGATCTAACATCTGTGGAACTGATAAGAGATTGTTGGCAAGGCCAGGAACATAGAGAACTTTCTCTATGGCACAGTCTCCATCAGGGAGAGTGACTGTAACATCCCCTTCACCTTGTACTTGATAGACCTGATTGTCTCGCAATAGTGACAGGTTTGCCTTCTCTGGTGTGAAAGGTTTGAAACCAGGACTTGTTCCCAGTCATATGTTTGCTTGCTCCAGAATCAATATACCATACAACATCTGATTTGGAAGAGGCAGTATGGGTCATGAGCACCTTGTGTGCTCTTTCAAAGTCATTATCTGAAGAAGAATTTGAATGATCTGAATGGGAATCTGCATAAGCAACATGACCTTTTTGTTGGTTACGATGCTGGGGATATTTCTGCTTCCCTTTGCCTTTCTTATGTTGTGAGGGATCATTCTGTTGTTTGTTTTTGAACCAACACCTGTTGGTATCATGATTGTTCATATCACAGATCTTGCAATATTTATCTCACTGGAGATTGGGCTTGCCTTTGCCTTTGGAAGAAGACCCTCCCTTCTAGAATTGTCCTTGCTTGTGCCCCTTTTGATGAGTGGAAAGAGCAGTGGTAGGTTCCTCATCTTTCTGTACTTGATTGGCTTCTTCAGTTTGAAGCAAGTTAACCAATTCAACAAAAGTTAATGTTCTGCCAAAAACATTGAGTGAAGTGATAAAACTTTTGTAAGATGGTGGGAGTGCCCTCAAAATAACAGATGTCAAAAGATCATCATCGATGGGTTTTCCCATAGTATTGAGTTTAGCTTTCAATTCTGCCACTTTGCAGAGAAACAATTCAACAGTTTCCCCTGAATGCATTGTGAGATTGTGAAGCTGGGTTTGTAGGTGAAGAATTGTGGAATTATTCTTTCCTTCATACACAGTAATCAATGCCGCCCAAGCATCTTTACTCGGTCGTGGCATCACAAATATGAGGTTGGACCTCATCTCGTTATGGCAAGTAACAAAAACATAAGGCCCTTCCCCGTCCTGATCATCAAATGCATCTTGATCTGTCCCTGCTGTGGTGGGACGAGAGGTAGTGCCACTGACAACATCCCATAATTTTTTGACTTGAAGAATGGCTTTCATTTTATGCTTCCATGGCACAAAATTGGTGCCTTTGAGCAATTGGGCATCTGAAAGATACTTGTGCACCGTAGCCATTGTTTAGGGTTCCTTATAGCGCCAAATGGTCCCCTTTTTGATATACCGCTGCTGTGCCGCTTATACCCGAATCGAAGCAAAACAATACCCGCCCTTACGTGAGGGAGACTATAGGTATTATGAAGATCAAAACGATACGTGGAACATAGGCAGTACCGAAAAGGATTGCTTTGTTGATGGCACCTACCTTAGAAAGACAGGAATCCGCATGCGTGGGGCGTAACTTCCCCTAAACACTTTGGAGTCCAAGACTTTCGTCAGGATTTACGCCTAAACACAATAGCAATGGGGGTAAAAAATTCACTCAAAGAGATGTTAATGACACTTGCCTGAGAATCTTCGGAAGAAGAATAATCAGTTGGAGGGAATTAAGTCAAAAAACAAAACTAGGAGAAAATTAGTGTTGGTGAGAGAACATCAAGTAGATGATCAATGAAGATCCCCGTGCAAAGAGATAACCGCTTTTGGAGAACCTATGCAACATGTGCTGAGAGAAGTAGTGGATGCTTTGATGTAGATGATTTTTAATTGCAAAAAAAAATGCAATAATCAAACAAGCATGCTCACAAAAAAACTTCTCACATAGGTGTCGGGTTCAACCGAAAATGCACCCAAATTTGACAAAATAAGGTGTCGAGTAAAATCGAAAATGCACCTTTGAGTTGCTATCTATGCCTGTGTCTGAGTGTTTGAAAAAAAATGAATCCCCCCTCTATCTTTTAACAATTGTACTTTGAAGCAAATGTCTTAAATACACCACATCTCCGGTGATGCTTGTGTCTTCAAAGACACAACCTTCATCCACGTACACGCAACCCGCCTACTCCACGGCCTGCACATGAGACCTGCGCGGGATCCTCAACACGGCCTCTAAGATTGTTGTTCGAAAGTTTGAACTTCTGTCTGCCCTTTCTTGAAAAATGTTGTTCAAAAGTTTGAAGTTTCGTCCCTTTCCTCCATGATTTGCATACCCTGTCACGTGCAAGTGCTGCGATATTGCCCAGTTGAGGGGCATGCTAGCTAGTCTTTGAAGACTTTGCGTGCAAAATATCTAAAAATCAAAACATCTCTTCATTTCTTCACAAAATTCCTTGTAGAATTTGAAAGCCTAGGTGTCTCTTCTATTGATATCTGCACAAAATAGTTTGTTCCTTTTTATACACCAACTGCCGCACCATTCCAATGTTGGGATCCACTTTACGTGCACATTTGCTTCAAAATTTAGTTTCCAAGCTCACCATTTCCAATCCATGTGCAAACCAGCATTTCACATTTCATATACTCAGCAACGGAATGAATTACAAGCATAAACAAGGCGGAGGAAGCTCCGAAAACAACGTTCCCATTTTGGCGGCCAAAAATTACTCGGGTCGGCCATTTCATTCCAACAGAGGAGGCAGCAGGAACGAATCTCAGTCCCTCTCGGGAAAAAGTGGAATCTTGATTTTTTTTTTATGCGCCGTATACCATCTCCCACTTGTCTCCTGGAACCTTGACCAACAGTAAACAACAGTAGGTAGCCAAATGCATACTCAGTTTTGCTTACAAATTTAGCATAGCACTTAGCAACCTTTGTCGATTATTCACAGTGTCTCCAGGAAAAAAAAATTGCAATCTTCAGCAATTTTTCACGACTGCTTCCACGCGCATCGAAAAAACTGACGGTTGCTACAGTCTTCGGCTACTCTCATGGCTGCTACTATGCTCCTGTGCATACCGAAAGACGATTGTTCATGGCTGGTCTCCTCTGGTAATGGTAATGGGATGAATCTAATGGAGTGCATGAATAGCACATTGCCCATAAAAAATTCACATTGCCCAAAATCATTCAATGCTCTGATGCCATATTAGAAACTGAAGCATTACCTTGCTCTTCATATTCATGGTAAATATATAATATTTACAAAGAACTCCGTTGAGGCAGTTTGAACTATGCTGGGCAGTTTCTCAACTGAAATGGTTAACTTATTTAATGTAATATACGATATACTAAATATTCTAACAGGATATACTAGCCTCGGATTGGTCATCTCAACCTCATTGCTATGACTGCTATTATGATTAGGCCACTCTATCGTGTCCATGAATATTGGAAGATTAGTTGGATGAGGCCTTAAATAGGCCTACTTTGTCTTGTCTTCATAATAACTATCGACCATGAAATGCTCTTGTATCTTATCTAATTTATCTCTAGGCAACAAATGGCGTAGAAATGTCGAAACCACGAAGGCTCGATCGATTTCCTCCTTAGATTGATCATCCTTTGAGGACTCGCCATCTGCATCATAATTTGGTCTGCTTATTTTAGAGGTAGACTTATCTCCATCTTCACTACAAAGATCTCCTAAATTGATATCGCCTAGAATGATGGGGTTGTACCCCTGCATATCGGTATCGTCGATTGTGGTATTGTTTTGATGACCCAGGTTGCCTCTAGGGTTCTTCTTAGAGAACTCTTCATGTTCAATATTTGGTCTCTCAATGGTGATGAATGAAACCATTGGGTTGTTGCCCCAAAGGCTAGACATGTTAGGATGATACAGATTAAAATCCACATCGTCCCCCAGACTCAGGTACAAAAGATCCAATGATGCAACGAGTAAATCATGTCCCTAAATTTGCAATCCCAATATGAACATATCAATTGCCAACTGATAACGTGGTTCAAGATGGGTTCTTCATTCTTGTTTGAAAAGACCAAGGCCATATCCATGCTAATGATAGAGCTCAAAAATGTGCATGGTGTACTTGGGGTTGGACAAGTACTGAACATTCATCGTGAACTGTTCATCATCATCCACCTCCATGGGTGCCCATGTTGGAACTTGATCCAACCTGGCATAAATGAATTTTTTTTGGTTGGGTGGCTCGTCCAATGATACTATAGATCCAACTGGATATCAATGGGCTATCAATCAACACATATCTTGTGCAATATCTACAATAGGATCGAAGGTCACATTTTACACTAGATATTCACCTAGACCTGTGTTGGCTAGATGAACAGTCACCTACGGTGTGGATGACCCTGCTAACGATGCAGGTGAAGCAGGCTGAGATGCCTCCTTGACTTGATCTTGGGTTTCCTCCACCTCCATTGGAGTGGTAACCTCAGCGACGACTGGTTTGGGTGTGTTCTTTACCTTTTTCCTACCTAATTTTACCTTTAATTTCTCGTCATCCCGATGTATTGTCGATGCACTCAATCTCAGATAAGTTATAGTGGTATGTTCTTATCTATTTGATATGGGTATCGATGGTTGATCATGCACCACATGTTTACCTCTTGGAACCCTTACCAGTGACGTGGTCCATATGTCCAAGTGCATTGATGGGATCACAAAGCCCCCTGGAAAATTTTCTAAGTTCATGAACTTGAATGGTTCTTCATTTGATGAAACCACATGAACTTGTCCGTTGTGTATATACTTGACACACTGATGCAATATTGAGGGAACACAATGCATTTCATGAATCCAAGGCCTTCCTAGAAGGATGTTATACTGCAAGGCACCCTCTATCATGTGACACATTATGGGAATGGTATTTAGTCCCACCTAAATAGGTAGGACAATCGTGCCAACCATAGAGCATAGTGCATCATTAAATGATATCAATGTCAAGGTGGTTGGTACGATGAGTGATTTAGGCAATTTCAAATGGTGTAGTGCCTTAGTCATGATTATATTGATTGACAAACCAATGTCAATCAAGACCCTTTTGAATGGCATGTGGTTAACACATGCAATGATATGTAGTTGCGGGTTAGCCATGCTTGTAGAAACCATTTTCACTTCATGATTGTAGAATTGGATCATTGATTCCTGACACTTTTGTATGTGCCCCATGAAGTTTGTGAACGTCTATGCATCCTGGGACTGTACCTCAATGGACCTTATAATGTCCATAAGAGTCTCCCTATGCCTAGGGGGCTACTGTATAAGTTCATATATCGACAACTTTGTAGGAGTCATCTATAGGTTTTGAACAAGCCTACTCCTAATGGTCACTACCGGTCTCATTGGTGGACCTGGAATATTTTGTACCTATCGTTGTTGAGGCATGGCTTGTATTTGAAATGGAACACGAGGTTGATTCGGTCGTTCGTACCTCCCATGTCTGGTAACAAAATTGACCATGTCAATGAACCCCTGGGTATGTGGTTCGACTTGCACTTAATTGACGTGGCTAGCGTGGTTACGAGGCACCTCATGGTTTGGTAATGGATTTTTAAAAATCCCCATGTTTTGGTTGTCTAGATCCTGGGTATTTCTTGGTACTACAAGCTCTCCCTTTTCTATCATATTTTACACAATGTGTTTGAAGGACCAACACACCTCGATATCATGGCCTTTCACTCTATGAAATATGCAAAACAACTCTTCCTGACAGTCTTTGGGTTTGGGCTTATTTGGATCAACCATCTTGACTTAGGGCAATCTTATTGCCTTGGCCTTGCAAATCTAATGAAAAATTGATGTCATTTATTTCGTCAATGGTGTAAATATGCGAGGTGGGCATTGCTCTTTGTTCTTGCCCTTGTAGTTATTTTTATGTTGGTCGTATTGCACAGGAGGAGGATGGGCTTGATAATTATGTTTCTTTTGCCCCTTATCCTCATTTTGGAGATTTAGTACCACTTGATTCACATGGGCCTGCTTGCCCTATTGCTTTGAGGTACTCTTCTTATATCCCTCTTTCTTGGTTTTGAGCTTCAAGTTGTCTTCCTGCAACTTGATGTCCTCAATTACCTTGGCTTACACCAAAGCTTCTTTGAATGTGGCATAATATTGCAGCTGTAACAATAACGAGATGTGCATGGCACAACTCTTGGTGAACATTCATGTTAATTCTATGGCAGGAATCATGAACAACAACTTTACCATTAATCTCCTCCACATCTTCCCATACTATTCTATTGGATCGTCATCGCGCTGAGCTAGCATAACCAAATCGGAAAGGTTGGCATGTTTCTTGATGCTGAAGGAATAGCGTTCAAGAAAGGCATTAGCTAATTACTCAAAAAAAATTATGTTGTGTTTCTTTAGTTGATTAAAACACTCTCGAGTTGGCCCAAAGAGTTTCATGACAAATGTACGCAACAACGGTGCATCATTGTTCTCTATCTAGAAGCAAGCATCCAGAAAGCTCGTGATATGTTCTTGCGCCTCTTCATCACCCTTGAATTTTTCCAACCTGGACATCTCAAAATTCTCAGGGTATGAGGGCGTAGGTACTGAGGGATCTAAAGGTTCATTGTGAATTTTCCTCAGTGTCGACTTTTGGATAGTCATGCCTTGTTTCTCAATTGCATTGACCTTCTCAACAAAATATTTGTAAGCATTAGAAGACAAAAATTCCCCCTCCCTAAGTCAATGTGGAGGTGGTTTAGGAGGTACACTCCTCTTCTGTCGAGGTGGAGGGCGTTGATCTTCTTCCTCTTTAGCTTAGGAACTCTCAGGATATTCTTGGTTGCATATGTTCCCCTCTTGTTCCTCATAATGTTGTTGCCTTTGATTGTCGATCGAGGGCGGTCACTCTTTGTGATGGGTAGTGATATGAGTGTGAATTCTTACATGCTCATGGTGCATGTCAGCTTGCAAAAAATCCTTATTATGCACCTACTCTCTACGCTCATCCTAAGAATATAGGCTGGCCCTAGCCAACATATCTTCCTACTCTACACACTCCTTCTAGATGAGGATGCACTCCTCACACAAGTGTTGCTCATACAGCCTTTGTCTAGTAAGCCTCTTTGCTTGAAAATATTCATCTTAAATGCATTGCCTCTCTAGTCGAGCATCCTTCAATTGATCTTGGAGGATTTGGAATTTTTGCTCAGAGGCCAATCGATATGATTTTTCAACCTAGTCAACCATCAAAGGCCTTTTATATGCTTGCTCTATACAAGTGACCTTATGGGTTATGTACCCATCGAACTGATGTGCTATGATTTTGCCTCTATTTGTGAAAATGGCATTGACATCGTATTGTGTCTTGTGTTGCATGCCACCATGTATGGATAGTGTATGCAAGACATGAGGGTGCTTAGAAGCCTCTCCATGCTCTCTAGTAGTTCTAATGGTGCTCCCACTATGATCACTCAAAGCACGAGTGGGCAGAGTCGAAGGATTGCAGCCTAGCTACTCTAGCACACTACCTAGACCGTCTAGTTGTCTATACCTCCACCTCTCATGGGGTGGTGTTCCATTAGCTCCTACCTTTGACATATCGATGGTGATCTTGCATGCTATAGTACATGTGGGAGTATGGGTAGATTTGCGCTCAGCAGGAACCCTGTCTACTTGCCCATGAATTGGTGAATATCTATTCCTTCTATACTTAGAAAGTGGGGGTATAGTACACCCTATAGACTTAGTGCATATGGGCACCAATCTGGCCCCCTGCATGACATACTCTTCGATCGATCTCATGAATGCATGTGCACTACGATCTCGATAATTGCTTTTGAGTAGAGCACCCTTAGGGTGAGCATCCCCATGTTCTAATCTACATCTAATAGAATGCACTGATGCTAGTATATCAGGGGTACACTCAATGGGATCCCCTCATGTCGAATTGTCTCCTCTAATGCTCTTTGAACGTCATTTGGTTTACTCATGTGGTTGAGGACTAGACACATGTATTTGTGAATCGGTTGGGGCTTGGTCATCAGCTTCAGGCTTACACCTTTGCTGACCACCCCTTGTATCCACCAGAGTGTACCTAACGTTTAGATTTATTTTTTATTATCAAAAAAGGTATACACTAATGCTTATCTTATTTTTTTAATTTTTAAATGTGCCCTAAACTATTTTATGTTGTTTCAAAATGTGTTGTATCAGTATGAGAAACTCTCATGTGTTTTGCAACATCATTGGATTTTATTCTCAGTTTAATTGGCTTTCACCTATATACTTGCACAAGCCGAATATGGTAATGAAGTCCATACTCAATGAAGTATCATAGGTACTACCAACCCTCACCCAGCACACCATGCACAACGATACACCCTTTCAAAGATGAGTGTATGCTATTTTGCATGGATAAGATAGTTCTTGGGTTAGCCTTGGCAAGGAGTGGGTCCCGATAATACAATTTCAAATGATCCAACCAACTGGTAATGACATCCACTGTTGGTCTCAATAAAATGGGTTGGATGTGAGAGCCCAACGCCACTGATGTTTAAAATAAAACGTGGTGTGTGTGGTTCATTTTACTTTACATAAAGACAAATGCATAAAAGAGCATTCATATGATAATTCCTACATGATATGCATAAGAAGGAACATTTCAAATTCACAAAGGTATACATGCTATGCCCTACATGACATTATGACAATGCAATTACGATGACATGGCCTCTAATTGGGCCTCACGCATGCAAACAACCACACAATTTTATCAAGGTCACTATACTCTAGGGCGGACTACAATTAGAGGTCCGTTGTTCCTGGCAGTGCCTTTCTAATGGAATGAATGCAAAATCAAATTAGGACTTATTCATTCATCCTTTTCCTTTAATGTACTTAATTTTCCATCGATTTTCCGCTTACTAGAAAAATACAGAGGAGAAAATGTAGAACAAAGAATGAAAACAGAGCCTACCTCAGCTCCTGATTTGATGCCAAGTGGTTTCTCTGTTGTTTGTTGCTTCTATTGTAAACCGTAGCTCTAGTCTATAGGCTACAGTGTGAACCATAGGTGACAGCCGCAGGCCAAAAAAAACTATAGCTGTTAGCTACGGTTAGCACCTGAGATAAAAAAAACAACAATGTCAGCACTCAGGGGCTAGAAATGCAAAGTTCCACCATGATCGCCATCTGTAACCACCAAAAAGGCTCACACCCGATCTAACTATCGTAAATTAAGAAAAATACACAAATAGACATGCATAATTTGATAACAAGAAATAACAAGAATACAAGGAATCCTTTATTAATTTCAATGGAGTCAAATTACAGATTCGTCCATCTTAGGGATACCCATTTGATACATCAATTACAATAGTGTTTAATCCCTATCCATGGTAGGTGTGATCAAAATGCCCCTTAGGGTGACATGAATTGCTCTCGGGTGTCGATGACCCTATTCTTCCCATTGAGGAAAGAATTGGATGCTTTATCCCTCATTTGGAACTGTTCCCTGCAGTTAAGAAACAACAAGAATATCAAAAATATAGGCAGCCTCTCATGATGAGGCCCTTTTAGATAAAATGTATAATGACACCATTAACATGCATAATCAAGAAAGCATAAAAGTTGTTAAACTATGCAAATTGAATCAAGATTCATGTAATAGCATAAATTAAAATAGCATCTACACTATGCATGGATCAAATATAGAAAATAAAGCATAAACATGCATAAAGAAAACATTTTAGTCCTAATTAAAACATAAGCATAAAATGTGAATCTAGCCTAGTTCTATGGTCATAAGTCTTCTAAAATACTATTAAATCAACAAAATAGCTAATCTAACCTAACTATCTAGACAAAAATGAAAAGAGGATCTATCACCTATTGCAAATCGTAGCTCTGATGAGCGGTTTGCACTATGAACTGTGGCTGACAGTCGCGATTTGACCTCTGATAAGTTTTTCCTCAAAATCAAGGGCAGTGGGCTCAATCTCCTTGTCCAAATTGATGTTCAAGGGTCACCTTCATTTCCTCATACTAATTTTGCAGTCAATTTGATGTGAAGGGCCTTTGTTTTCCCAGATATATGTTTCTTGATCCTCCTAAGCACCTAGGGCATCCATAATGCAATTCATCATGAATGGTGGCAAAAGGGTCATGGATTAAGTGCAATAGCTCTATCTATTAGTAAACTTAGTTTGAGTGTATAATTCACCAGGGCTTCACTGCTCAAATATCCAATTCTTGCTCTCCTCTTATCCCTATTTAGAGGGGGTATTTATAGCATGCCCCTAGGGCTAGGGGTGGCTTCATGGAGAAGCCAAGACCAAGAAGGGTGGTTAGGACAATTGTAATGGAAGCCTCTGGAATATTTCATCCTTCAACTACCTCCTTCTAGATCTTTTGGTCATTCCAACTAATTTGGCTCAGATGGAATGCCTAAATAAAATTCAATTAAGACCATAGGTCACAGTTGTAGTCCAGACTACATACCACAGGTGTCACCCGCGGTTTAGACTGGAGACCACAGGCATGGGTTGCCATTCAAACTGCTTAGGCCAAAATGCCTAAATTGAGTGGTTAGAACTAGTGCTCTATCTTGGAGTCTATCCAATATCCTCCATATGGTCTTGTAGCATTTCCATATGAGTAGTCACCCTTGACATGATGAGTTTTAGGTGTCTACACGTGGTTCACCCAATGTGGGCTACTCCACGGAGAAAATATTTCACTAAAATTTTCTCAATCAATCTCTTGGGAATCCTTTCTCTATTACAATGTTTATGGACCTCTATCCAAAGGAGACACCAATCCCCTAAATCAATTTTGTGGATCTCTATCCATAGGAGAACTCCTTCTTGTTTGCTCTGGATGGTGAACCTCTAGAAGACTACTGCTTCCACCACACTGGGTTGTGGATCTCTCTCCACTGAAGACTCTTGTCCCCACTCAAAAGACCTATCCTCACTACCCTGGCTTATGGATCTCTATCCACTGGAGACTACTGTCCTCTCTACTTTGTCACCTCCAAAGCTCTATCTCAAATCTACACTAAACACAGTCCTTCGATCTAGTACAACTTTGCTCAATCTCTATCTCTAGTCTAGCACAAATCTATCCTAAAATATACACCAAAATCTGCTCTCAAATTTGCACTAAAAATAGTCCTTTGGTCTAGCACAAATCTATCCTCGATATCTATCCTCAAGCTTAACTCAAAGCTTGAATCAACTCTACTGGATTTGCCCTAAACCTTAACTCAAAGTTTGAACAAATCAATCAAATCTGCTCTCAAGTCTTCTCAAAGACTTGTCTCAAATATACCTTGTAATATTCCAAAAAAAATCACTCTAATCTGTCCACAAGTCCTCTCTAGAACTTTCTCAAATCTATTCTACAAGTCCTCTCTAGAACTTTCTTAATTTACTCTACAATTCCTCTCTAGAACTTGCTCAATCTGCTCTACAAGTCCTCTCTAGAACTTGCTCAATATGATCCATAAGTCCTCTCTAGAAATTTCTCAAATATGCTCTACAAGTCCTCTCTAGAACTTGCTTAAATATGCTCTACAAGTCCTATCTAGAACTTGTCCAAATATGCTCAATAATTCCTCTCAAGAACTTATCCAAATCTGTATTGTAAGCTTCCACAAAAGCTCACATAGAATTAGTCCACAAGTCTCCTCAAAAACTTACCTCAAATCTTCTCAACAAGTCCACACAGAACTTGTCCAATCTCATAGAAATATAAAGAGAATTGTTAGAGACTCAATATGTTCTATACTAATCACAATGCTCCATTAATTTCAATCAATTTCTTAGAAATATAAGGATAATTGTTAGAGACTCAATATTCTTCAAATTCAACTCAATGCACAATCACTTTCTCAACTTAATTCAGAATATAGAATAGTTTTTTTTATGGAACTTGAACAATCACTTCACACAACCACTTGACTAGGCTCAACCAAATCTACTCAACCAATCACCCAATGAAATAATCCTTGCTCACAAACCCTAGTCCAAGCATATAAACATCAACTCAAAATATTTCCAACAATTCTCAACCACAAATCTCACATAACAATGATACTTATGTTCTTTTCAAACCTTAGTTCAAGTTCTTTGCTCAACTACTCACTTCAACAACAATGTTTATAAAAAAATCCTCACATAGCAATGATACTCAAACCCTAGTTCAAGTTCTTCTCTCAACCAATGGCTTCAACGACAATACTTATAAAACAAGGTTCACATAAAAACTCTTTAACCCAGAAAACCTTGAAGCATTAACTCAAACAAACTCAATAAGGAAGACCCAATAAAGTCCTTTTCACTCCAAATTTATTTTCAAAAAATCAATCAATCAACTCAACTATGATGCTCATACCTTTTTCTTGATGATTAAGGGATCTCATAAATCTGCCACAACCACAACCACTTCTATGCCAAACTAAATAAGGTTAGAAGATAAATATTTCTCACAATGTAATGAAAAAACTCAATTACACCTTATCACTCCATCTATAAAAACAACCATCAACATACATAAATTATTTTCCAATAACACCTTATAATCTCCTAATTAACATAAATTTAACATCCACCAAAATTTAACTCAAAAACCTCTTTAATTAAATTTTAATAGCAAGAAGAACTTTGGTAAAAATCAAATCCACTTTCCTTATAACTCCAATAACATGAATCAATTACCCAACATGCAATTTTTCATTCTACCCTTATAACTCCCTTTTTACCTTAGGAAAAACATTAGGCAAATAAAAATTTATTTAACAAAAATACCTTTGCCACTTATGAGATTCGAACCCCCAATATCTGCCTCCTCGTGCGCCCTAGTCACGGGCTAGACCACTGCATGTGCTAGACGTATTCTTGGAATATTAAGAGCACCTTGTGCTCTTTCTTCTAAGCATGGCACTCAAACGAGCCTGTGCCAAAACATTTTCCTCCATAGTACTCAAGACAAACACACCAACAACCTCCACACAAATCGATCATGGTCACTTCCACTCCCAACGCTCTTGTAAAACATGCATTGCTAATGGAACACCCTGTCCAATGGGAAAGCCCTCCCATTTCATCTTATTACTTGCGCTAAAATACAACATGAAATTTATCTTCTTCCTCAATGATTGCACGAATAACTCTTTTCTCTGTCACATGAATATTAATCAATGAAGGTTGAGATTAATGCCCCTTTGGCATAGCTTTTATATATGAATTTCACCTTTTGACATAGACGTCGACGCTCCACTAAATTGATGGTATCGGTGCTTCTTTAAAACCTTTATAATTTATAAATTATTTAAATTCTAAAAGAATTTAAATTTTATAAATTATTTTTATAAACCTTTGACTTTAATAAATTGAAAGCCTTCTTGAGATAAACTTTAAACCTTTCTTTGTACTCCACTGATTTGATGTAAATTATTCTGCCACCATGGTTTTAACAAAACCCTTAATTATTCCATAAAAATGTTTAAGGAAGCACTTTTAATTTTCACTATGGTTTTAACACAAACCCTTATAAAACAATATTTTGAAAAAATTTCTTTCTTGATCGCAGTAATGGTGTAATCCATGGTATTAATTACAGTTTCATATGTTCACTTTGGAATCAATGACAACTTTTCATCTTGACATTAATGACAATTCAATGAGCTCAAAATGTCCAAAAATAATAATTTAATAAGAAATTGGAAATGAAGAAATAGGCAATGGTGTCAAACAATATGTTTGGGAATCTTCCCATTGATGATCTTTTGGGTGATGAGGAGGTAGAGACAAGTCAAAGTGATATAATACCATGGTGGGAGGAAGGAATCCATGCTATAAGAGTTAAATATGTAGAAGTAAACCATACAACAATAGACTACCAACCAAAAATCAATTGAGAAAATAAGGATAAGAGTAACAATCTATTTAACGTAGGAACTTGTTGGCATCCCTGCCACATTGATTTCCCTTGTAAAATTTTGTTGTGCAGTAATCTCTTCTTCCCTGAAACTCTACTCTTTCTACATAATGTGTTCCTATTTTTTTTCTACGTTTTACTGTCAAAATTGTTGGATGCGCTCAAAGAAGCGTGCAATGTTTCATGTTTCTCATCATGCAGGGTTTTTATCCTTTTTTGTACGATAATATATTTAAGCTAGGCTTTAGCGCAAATCAATTTTGGAGAAATTTTGAAGCGTAGGCCTATTTTGGGCCCAAAAATAGCGAAATTCCAGGTAGGGTCCATCCTTTTCGCCCCTGGGAGATAGTGCAATTCCATTTTGGGTCTTCTATGGGTGAAACACACTTTTAAACAAGAATATGCTAAGTGGGGCCCAAGTGTTTTTGCCCCAACTTGAGAGCGTAAAGCATTTTCATGGCTAACTTAGGTAAAAATGCATTCATTTTGCTCTCAAAATTAGTGCCATATGATTTAAACCAGTGTGGGACCCAGTCCTTTTCACCCCTATGTAAGAGTGCAAATCAATTTCAGAATAAGGAGGGGTGAAAGGCCTTTTTTTTCCTTTTATATGGACAACGAAGTTTAGTTTCGAAAAGAGTTGCAAGTGGGGCCCAATTCTGTTTTGCTCCAAATCATGAGCGCTACCCAGTTTCAGACTTCTTTTGGGTAAAAGCACCTTTGACCTTCCTTGAAGTCAACACAGACATGTTTGTAATAGAATGGGACCTAAGCATTTTCACCTTAAATTAGGAGCGCAAGCCCATTTTGGGCTACAAGCTGGCCGAAAATGAGTGGGGCCCAAGTGATTTGACCCCAACTCAAGAGCGCAACATCAATTTAGAGCTCTTTTGGATGAAGGAACTTCCTAAAAATTCATGCAGCTTCACTCCAAACAAAAAAACATAAGTGGGGCCCAAAGTGCATTTCCCCACTTTGCCAGCGTAATCCCGTTTCAGGCATGGAAGGGGTGAAAGTGCCTTTGAATTTTCCACCAAGGTGCAACTCAGTTCCCAAGAAAAAGATGTTAAGTGGGGCGGCAAAGCGTTTCGCTCCAGTTTTCCAGTGCAAATCAAATTTGGTCCTCCTAAGGGAGAAAGCACCTTTGATTTTTCTCACTCCGATGACACTCCCAAGATAGCAAACATTTTCACCCCCACTTGGGAGTGCAAGCCATTTTTGGAGCTTGCATGAGCGAAACCAAGTGGGACATGAATCCACAAAGCACTTGTTTTCAGTCAAACCTTCCTGCCTCAGCCAAAATTCCTTATAAATACTTCTTAGTGACAAATAAAGGTGCGCCCTCACTAGTTTAATTGCAGTCGATCAGATAAGCTTCCAAATTGTATTTTATCGAATATCAGAATCCTATCTTCCATTGATGTAGTTCCAGCAAATGAGAAGGTGACGCTATGAGTAAATCATGTTGACACATTGAAGCCATCGTAGCTACTTCTCGATGAGTCACCAGTATCAGGCCATGCCCCATTACTTTTTGATGATTGTTGAAATCCAATATTTGCTACCACCATGATGTTTTGTAGGTGAGCATTTATGTCTCAGAGGAAAAATCCTCTATAAAAACCAAAATTTCCAATGTAATATGATGGATGTTTTTTTAGAGGCTTGTTGTACTTGAATTCTACTATGAATCCAAAGAACCCTTGGCTCTAATTTTGAATTTCTTTCTGTGTGTATATTTTATATCCTATATTTTTATCAAATTCTTTGATTTGTCTTTAGGCTATAATTCTATGTCTAGATTTAGCTTCTGATAGAGGGTGAACACTAGAATAAATCTAGAGATTGCACATATAAGATATCTGGTATTAATGTCTATTACTTTCTTTGTGTGAAGTGCTATTGGTTTAGAGTGCAATTAAGTTATCATTTTGTTTTTTCATCACCCTTATTCATCTAGCTTGAGGCCATATTTTCCATTCCTTTCAGTCATTTCTAATATTTTTCATGTTTCCTTAATCTCAAATCCCCAAGTTAGAATAGTAAGAGAACCAACCCTCTTTGGATATTGGCATGGGAGGCATTTATTCCTTTTGGTATTTCAATGTTGGCCAGGTCCAGGGTGCATGGATGAAACATTCCATACCTAAGGTATATTCTTGACCAACTATTTCTTACATGCTCAATGGGATGCAAATGTTCCACATCAAAGCAATATTAAGAGTTTATGTTCATCTTGTTGATACTAAAATAAGAACATCTGGTGACTTAGATGAACTCAGAATCCTCCTGATATTAAAATTGGTTAAAAACCCTCACCTTCATGATCACAATATCGAAGGCTAAAAATCCAAAAGAAGCAGTTGAGTTCTTCGATCTCAATATCGAAACTTTAGGAGAACATACTAGAGTAGTCCCCCGGCTATCCTATTGGTTCTAGCACCCTCGCAAGTAGTGGTTATAGTTTCACAGACCCCAAGTCCTGCCAACACCACAACTAGCTTGCCCCCTCAACCAAATCCTTCGATCTAGATGGTGCAAGCTCCACCCAGGCAGTTTATAGCCTGGAATCATTCAAGACCTCTCAATCTATAGGCTCAAAACTAGGTCTCAACCGTAGCATTGAAGGCTCTACCCATGTATTACAGTATGGGAAAAATGACCTATGAGCACGTCCAATATGTTGCTACGTTGGAAACCATCCACCACATAAAAGAAGAAGATATCATGGTGAGGCTATTAGTTCTCTCAATTAGAGGTAAGTTACTTTACTGGTACTGATCGCTACCACTCGACACCATCACTACATGGGACAAGTTGGTGAAATAACTGATAAAGGGTTTCAACGAACAAGTGGATCCTTCTTCCTTGTTGCATTAGTTCACCACCATCCAAAGACACCCTCAAGAGGAGGTAGAAGAGTTTAACATCTGGTTTTCTTGAACCTGGTAGAGAGTCACTACCAGTATTTGAACCACTTCGGAGCAAGCGACGTTTTATTACCTAAGAGCTTTCTATTATGACATCAGCATGAGAATCCAACATGCTAATGTTAGCACATTCCCTACCTTGTATGAACATACATAGAAATATGAGGCTGACTTAGTCGCTATTGGTAAGTTACATCTGAAAATGACTATACTAATTTATCTGAACTTTCCTCAAAATTTATATCCTAGTGCATCCTCTCAATCATTGCCTACATCCTTGATGAACCCCATTCAATCATGGAATTCCAATCCTCATAATTAGGTAGTATCCACCCCGCAGTTTCAAGTACCTGATGTTACTTAGCTTCTAGCTCCTATCCCATATATGGAATTACCTACACCATTGGTGTCATTGCCATTACCCACACCTCTGGTAGCTGCAAACTCAGATCAGGCCAGAGAATTATAGGATCTTTGATCATCAATGAAGACAATGGTGAATGAGATCACCATCGTAAGGAGTATGTAAGGCGATCAAAGATTCTAACCAAGGAGATTTGCTCCTCCTCCCCCAAATACTAGGGAGAAAACTACTTCCACTAGTAGGGCTTCTGAAATAAATGCAACAATGTTGGAAGATAAAGAAGTCAGTCCATCTGGCATAGCTTATTGGTGCTCCACCTGCAATGACCTGCACGACGAGGAGACCTACATGGTCCATATGAACTATGTATAGACCCTTGCAAACATATCTCTTGGTAGGCAAGTGAACATTATTAGGGAAGAAGATCATAACTTTATGATTTCCCCTGTTGAGCAGGTCTCCGTTCTTATGAGGATAGGTAAGAAACCCATCAAAGTTGATCCGGTTCAAATAGAACCATTGAAGGTGTCTGTCAGTTCCAAGTGAAAAGCCGCTGTCACCATAAAAAGAGTCTATTTAGGTATCATAACCAAGGGATTCCATATTATAGAAGGATTTATTACCTTCGAGAGCAAAAGAGAGGATTACTCAACCATAGGATTTGCCCTCTCAACCCCAAATTGAGGTGAGAGATCAAGCGAGAGAAAAGCTCAGATATCCCTCACTGATAAATCATCAAATGGTAGAAGTAACATAGCAGTATTGGACCAGCTATGAGACTGTGAATGAGGGAGGTGAGTCTGGTACAAGAGCATACAACATCAAAAAAGAGTTAAAGAAGACTCCAACTAAGGTAAGCCTCTTCGATGCACTTCAGCTACCCAACCAAGTCGATCTATTACAAGAATCGTTGAAATATTCTAAGGGTAGGGTAAATCCTAGTTAAATTGTCTTAACGCAAACACTGACTACGTCAGCCACTGAAAAGAACAGGTTGGCACCATTCTACCTATCCCTCATGATGAAGGGGTGGTTTATGCATAGCTGCATGATCGATTCTAGCATTGCTACTACTATTATGCCCAATGTTTTTTGTAAGATTATGGGCATGGAGTACACAAGTAGTCATGGAGTGCTTTAACTAGATGGAACTCCAAACAAGAAAATGGGGGTGATCAAGGATATCCTGATCATATTGCATAATATGCCATAGATCATTGTGATATAGGAAGTTGTGGTGGTGGATTTAGAGCCCTATTTTAGTATGTTCCCATCAATGGAATTCACCTCTAAACTTGTAGTCTATCTATCTCTATATTATTCGCACCTAAAAATCCCCTTTAGAGGATCTAGGATGTGGAGAAACAATTGGACTCAATCAATATGATTGAGGAAGTAGAAGAAGAAGGAGTAGAGCTGATGGAAGAAGCTTTGGATGAGCTCTGCATAGAAGATGAATTTTCTATGTGGGACTTTAATGCCATGATCAAATTCGATATTGGGTGCTACTCAATCACCAAGCCTGAAAAGTCTAAGGTACTGAGTGATAAAGATCCCATTTCTGATAAACTATGGAAGATCTTCTTCGATGGTGCTCAATGTAAGAATGGTGTTGTAGCAAGATTTTTTCCTGTCTCTCCTTCAAGAAATCAAAAAACCTAATCTTACAGGCTCGCATGAAGTTGTATGAATAACATTGTTGAGAATGAAGCCATGTGTTTTGGATTACAAAAGGTAAAAAAACCTTGGAATTAAGCAGTTGCAGATCTTCACAGACTCGGAGTTGATCTGCAACCAAGTAACCAATAAGTATGTTAAAAGCATACAGTAATAAGGTATGGGACCTACTTGAGTCTTTCTCGACCCTGAATTTCTAGTCTATTTTGTGAGAGCAAAATAAACACACTGATGTTGTAGTGTCTATTGGAGCCAAATACTCCCCCGTCGAAAACATGATGCAAAAGCCAAAGAAAGTGAGGGTGATCTACAGGTCTTTAGTATCAAAAATAAATATTCATTGGAAGGTGTTTGAAAATGATAAGAAAATCATTAATTTTTTTATCAACAAAGCCAACACTATTGAAGACAGGACCCTCAATGAAGAAGAGTATGAGGGGTTGATTTAGTTGAATAATAACCACATCACGAAGGGCTTAATCACCCTTGAAAATTAATTTGATCAGGATGACAGATCACTTGTGCACAAGATCAAAGTGGATGTGAGAGAGTACAGAGAGATGAAGTTAGAACCCCATAAAGTCATCAAGGTGGGAACCAATTGCACGTCATTGAAGATTGAGCAAATAAAAATCCTGTGTAGACAATACCTAGATATAGTTGCTTTGAGATATCAAGACCTAAATGGATACGATAAGAGTGTCTTCTAGCACACGATCGAGTTGTAGGATGGGGTCAAACCTTTCAAGTAGAAGAAAATGTCGATCAACCCATATATAGAAGAGTTGATGAAGGTCGAGCTCTTAAAGATGCTGGAGGTAAAAATTATATATCCTGATGAGCATTAGAAATGCTTATATTTTGTATACAATTTCTTGATTATTATGCGGCTGTATAATAAGGATTGCATATGTTTATGAATGATTATATAATTATTTGATGAAATTATGCGTGTTATCTAACTCATGTTTTTTCAATGTGTTTTTATGGAATTGTAGTTGATTTAGTTAGATTTGGATTAGTCAAGGTCTTTTCATGGACCTGGCACTTTGTTTCTTTCGGAATCAATGTAGAGAAGGTAGGCGCATTCCTCTTCCAGGAAGGCACCAAATGTAAGTAGGTGCCTTCCTCTTCTAGGAAGGTGCCAAACATAAGTAGGCGCCTTCCTCTTCTAGGAAGGCACCAAGGAAATACAAGCACCTTCCTCTTCTAGGAAGGCACCAAACGTAAGTAGGCGCCTTCCTCTTCTAGGAAGGTGCCAAGGAAAGACAAGTGCCTTCCTCTTCCAGGAAGGTGCCAAAGGAAAAGAAGCACCTTCCTCTCATAAGGAAGGCACCGACAGGAAGGTTCCACTAGAAGGCAAGCACCTTCCTCTCATAGGAAGGTGCCAACATAAGATAAGCACCTTCCTCCTCCAGGAAGGCACCAACGGCAGTAAGGCACCTTTCACATAGAGAAGGTTCCCGACATACTTAGGCACCTTCCTCATAGGGAAGGCACCCCTGTTCTTTGCCCGTTGACCAAACAAGCATGACATGGACAACAACGACTAGTGCAGTTCCAACTCTACGTCATGTAGAGCTAAATTGGGGATTGCACTGACGTATGAGAACGTCCTACCAATTCTAGGTGAAGCACAAACAAATCAGCGAACACGCCACCATTAGAACTGAATGCCAGTTTTAGTAGACGTCGATCACATTTACCATACTATCTTAGTTTAGTCTGGAATGAATCGACTGTTATAACTTCTTTGTAACAGAATTTCTGCGGGTGTGCTATATAAACACATGCAGACCTCTTTGAGAATATAGAGGATATAGAATATTTTTATAGTAATTATAGAGAGATATACAGAACAAGCATTGTAATACTTTGATAATCATAATACAGTTCTAAGAGTTTCTAAGTGTATGTTCAACTGGGAGGAATCTTCTAGAGCATGGGCCCACTCCAAGCTAGTATTTCTTCCCCTATTTTTCTTGTGTTTTCTAGATTAGTTTACCGCTTTTATAAGATTTTTTATTGCATTGTTATTTCCCATATTGTAGTAGGTTTATTTCCAGGAATGTGTGAATATTTCCTTTTTGTAGATTTAATTGTTTTTACGTAAATTATTGAGGAGTGCATGAATGATTGACAACCATTTGAAACATCCCCCAATAGTAGAACTAGCGGACTCATCTCAAGTGGTATTGTGAGTAATCTTTTTAAAGACCCTTCGCAAGTTTACAAAGCTCCTTGGGTTGATAAATTAAATGTACGGGCATGTGACAAAAGTAGGAAAGAAGTTAACCTTGTTTGTCCCACAACATATCCTATCAAGCACTCTTCTTAGGTGGTAAACTTGGTCCTGATGTGAAAAAAGAATGGGAACATCTGCTTGTGCATCAAATTCTAGAACCTCAACCAAGCATCTCTAAAGGACCACTACCCGCTAGCCCAAATTGATCAAATCATTCATGTAGTGGCTAAAGCCCAGAGATTCTCTTTGTTGGATGGCTTCTCTGGGTACAATCAAATCTGGATAAAGGATGAATATTCGTACAATACCACCTTCACCACCAAGTGGGACACTTTCATCTACCAACGTATGTTGTTCGACCTCTCAAATGTTGGGGTGACCTTCCAAAGAGCGATGGACTTAGGCTTTGGTGAGTTACTCAATCGCATCATTGTGATTTATCTAGATGACATGACTATTTTATTCCACAAAAGGGGAGAGCATGGTCTACATTTGTGTCAGGTATTTGAGAAGTACCGAGAGTTTGAAATCTCCATAAACCTAAAAATTTCCATTTTCATGGTAAAATAAAGTAAAATATTGGGCCATGTAATCTTGAAGAAGGGACTAACCATCGATCCTACTAGGGTTGAAGCCCTCATAAAGCTACCTCTTCCAGCGAACAATAATGGCCTCCAATTCTTCTTTGGGCAGATTAATTTTGTTAGAAAGTTCATCTCTAATTTCACCTAGGTGGTAAAGCCAATGACCTAACTCCTCAAGAAGGATTTTGAGTTTTAGTGGACTGAAGAAAGGAAGCAGGAATTCAAAGATATTAAAGAAATAATTGCTCAAGTTCCTATTCTGGTAAACTTGACTACACCAAGGAATTTATCATTTACATCGTTGGTGAACCTGAGAGCTGCGTAGTTGTCCTTACTTGGAAGAACAAGGATGGGGATGAGCGATCGATAGCATTCTTGAGCAAATTAATCTAGCTGCACAAGGAGAAGTACAACTTAATTGAGAGACAAGTGCATGTGGTGATGCGGTCATTGAAAAAGTTTCACCATTTCATCTCCCAGAGTAAGATGATAGTGTACATGGTGCACCCTCACATCAAAAACTTCATCATTCAAGGGGAGCTTGGAAATAAAAGGGCATGATGGGTCTTCAAGATCCAAGAGTTTGACATAGATGTCTAACCCACTAAACTGATCCATGGCTGAGCCTTGTGCCAAGAAATTACCAAGAGTGTCACATCTGAGGTGATATCTTGCTAGTGGGATGATCCAGCATAGGAGAGATATCTTACGAATCATTTTGTACTTGATAGGGATTGTATAGAATACCTAGTGGAATACTTCAATAATGGAAGGTTCCATTCTGACCTCAATGCTTTATAGAGGAGAAGGTTTGGGCTCCAAGCCTATAGATATGTGTTGTTACTGAGTGGTTTGTTTCATAAAAATATACACAGAGCCCTCCTGAAATGTGTTAAGGGAACATAAAAATAGAGGGTCCTAGATTAGTTTCACTCTGGAATTTCAAGAGGAAATTTCATCGGAAGGCCTATGACCTTAAAGATCATAAAATTAGGATATTACTAGCCTACTATTTTTATCGATACCTTTGAGGTTATCCAAAAGTGCGATAAATGCTAGAGGTATGTTGGCTGGAGCAAGAATGCTTCTTTGCCTTTGCACCCAGTTTAGGTCGAAGATCCATTCTAGCAAAGGGGCTTAGACTTCATTGGAGTGATAGATCCCAATTCCTTCATAGGGTATAAGTACATCCTGATGGCTACATATTATTTTACCCAATGGGTTGAAGTAGTACCGACCAGAACCAAGATGTAGTCATTGCATTTTTGGAAGAACTGATAACCCATTTTGGGATACCGAGTGCAATAGTGACTGACAATGACACCCATTTCACTGGTGCCAAAATTTGTGCATTCACAAATAATTATGGTATTTACTTAAAGACTTCGTATAAATATTACCCGCAGGGTAATGGTTTGGTGGAGTCCACAAATAAAAAGTTACTCAATATCCTGAAGAGAACATTAGAAGGCAACAAGCAGAGCTAGTATTTTCTTTTGAATTTAGCTTTATGGGCTAACCACATTTCCATTAATAAATCAATCAATATGTATGTCCCCATATTCCATGGTATACAGGAAGGAAGTAGTTCTCCCCATGCATATAGAGTTTCCCACATTGCAGTCTCTTTGGTCGTTATATGGCGAAGATGAAGAGTTTGATCCTATAAGTGTTAGAATAGACCAATTGCTGCAGTTGGAATAAGAAATATAAAAGGCCTACAAGGCTTTCATAAAGCACATCGAGAACATAAAATTTTGGTTCGGCAAGAGGAGCTTCGATCGGACCTTCTATATTGGTGACTTGGTGCTGAAATGGAATGAGAAAAAATCCAAGCTAGAAAATCATGATAAATTTAATGCATTCTGGAAGGGCCCATTTCATATTTTTGGGGTTAATCAGGTTAACTCTTTCATTATCCAAGATTTAAATGGGTTTACTCTTCCAATATCATTCAATGCCCTTCATCTGAAGCTGTACTACCAGTAAGGGGTAGTTGAATTTTTTTTGAGTTGTATACATTTTTTATTTCTTTGTTTGCTTGTATATATCTTTTTTTTTTTAAATATAAGTCTCTTCGCTCCCTTTCGTCCTATTAGTGGTGCAATTTTGGCCAGAATACTCACTATGGCGAGGGTTGATATGGTAGGAAAATTATGTTGAAGAACTTAAATAAAAGTTTTTTTAGTTCAGTTGTGTGTTTTTTAGCGCTCAAGGAAAATAACATTTTTAGGCATCCATATTCAGCTAAAGTGTTTTTGCTCTGCCTTTGGAAAGAGGAGTTCATTTTGTCATTTTAGCATTGCCTAGAAAAATAGTTCAACATTATGAAAAACACCCTATCATCTGGCAAGAGGGATTTTTGCTCTTGTTTTGGGATGAAACCACGTTTCAAAACTTTAGGGAGCAAAAGCTATGAACGAAGGTGGGGCCAAGTCAAAAAAAATTTCAAATTCAAAGGTAATTTTGGGGTTTCATGGAGTGAAAGGCATTTTTTCGCTCTCCCTTATTGGTAAAATTCAATTCATGATCCCCAGGTTGTAAGCACTATGTGTCAGAGAAGGAAAGGAAAAACACTTTTGAAAATCATTTCCTTTCATCGAGCGTTAAATTCAAATTCAAATCCCTTTTTAGGGCCATGTTGAGCAAAAGACGCTTGCGCCCTCCTTTGTGGGTGAAATTCAAAATCGTAGCCCTTCAATCCATCTTTAGTGCAAGGGCCACATGGCAGGGTTTAAAGGAAATAATTTTTGAGAAAAGTGTATAATCAACAAAGCTTTAAATCATGACGCTTTTTCCTATTTCAAGATTTAAATGGGTGAATGGGCCTTTCACTTAACTTTTTGAGCAAAAGACATTTTTTGTTCTTGGAAATGATGAAGACGTTGCTAGAGCGAAATGGTTTTGTTTTCTCCAATATCATAGGCACTTTATCCAATGCTACGAGCATGCAATTTGAAGTAAATATCAACAATCGCATGCCCCGAGGAAGGTCGTTGGGGCTGGAAATAGCACCTAAAATTTTAAAAAAGGTGGTGCATCACATATTTCAAGGAATATTATGGCCCACGTGGTTGGCAAACATTGTAAGGTGTACTCCATCATTGGTTGACATGCAGGAGATCTCCCACCTTGTCCAAAATTCCTCTAGGCATTTACTCTGCCCCAAAGTATAATTAATATGGTGGTTAAATTGCAGTGCTATAATAAGGTCAACATTGCATCTCAAATGAACTCAAAAATTATTGAGGTTTTTTGTAGTAGTGCCATTTACCTTGTCAAATCAGAGTGAGAGAGAGTTGTTGATAAAATACAATACGTTGAGTAGTAGTGAGACACTATCCTTTTCAGAGAGCACTCAAGCAAGTACATGGTCGGAATGGGTAAGAAGAGAATGGAGCCCAAGAAGGAGAAGGCCCTAAAGAAGGTGGAAGGTGAGAAGAAACAAAATAAGAAAAAGAAGAAAGTACCATTATCCTCACCTGAACACAAGTTGAGCAAAATTCATGACTATGTGCTCACCAAAACGAGTGTGGAGAAGTTACACCAAACTATTGATATTATGATGACCAAGGTGTCTACCGAAAGCATGCAGACATCTACCTATCATTCTCACCTCTATTGGTACTTGTGCATGCCTGTGCATCATTTCTCGAAGCTGATATGCATAATTGCTAAATTATATGACCCGTGGACCAGGATGGTTCAGGATGCCAAAGAGAACAAGTTGTTCATCATCTCTGCCCAAGATTTTTGAGAGGATTTTGCCTATGGATAAAAGCCCCTGGCTAACTATATAATTATAAAAATAAATAGCACCAAGAAGAATAAAAGATACGCCAATATAGTGCAGATGTGCCAGTTCATGGAGATGCAACTGCTAGAGAATTTTGTGCCCGAGATATTGCCAAAATTACCCAAACCCTTGAAGATATTTAAAAATCTTGACATATACTCCATTCTGACATGGTTTATGAGGTTCTCCATGGATGCAACAATGTATAAGTGGCAGGTTTCACTTTTTGAATGTATTTTGCATGGTGAGTTCTATTCTCTCGCTGCCATGAAGCCAGAGACAAAGCCTATATTTTTTTACTAGGCAGAATGGGTGACACGGCAGATGCACATCCAGTCGAGTGATATCCAGATTGAAAGGGACATTTCATTCTGAGATTTCTCTTTCCTTACATGGTATTTATTCTACCACATGCACAGTCGTTTTGCCTTCATCACCAAGAACACAAATAAAGAAGGCAAATCACTCCTCATTTATCAGTGGACTCAAAGTTTGTCAAAGTGCAAGTCCTACTACAATTTCAATAGAATGTTCCTTGACCCAACATTGAAGCTCATATATGGTGTTTATGAGCAAGTTTCGAGGTATATGAGAGACGAGGTAGTGCAAGGA
Organism: Wollemia nobilis; assembly: GCA_028583015.1. Classification (NCBI taxonomy): domain Eukaryota; kingdom Viridiplantae; phylum Streptophyta; class Pinopsida; order Araucariales; family Araucariaceae; genus Wollemia; species Wollemia nobilis. The sequence goes on along the minus strand of JAQPPZ010003564.1, from coordinate 969,331 downwards.
TATTGGGTGACATATTTCAACTGACACAGGGCCTTGTTAGAATTTATGGGTTCACTAGAAAATTCTTCCTGTTATTGTACTACACAATGGAGTATTTATTTTCCCTCAAAGTTGACCAGTAGAGCAACTTCGTTGATGACACATATGGGCACAGGAGAAGGAATCCACATACATGCACTTTTCCTTTCCACTTTGGTGACATTAAAGTGACGGCCAATAGGTAGAACACTTTTTTTGTAGTAACATTGTATGACTTTGGCCTGATTGATCTCTCCCAACATTGGAAGTACAACCCATAAGATATTTTTAGGTAAAATATCAGGGTAAAAATCTTTCATAGATGTCTGTGCCCAGACATCGAAGCACAGTGCAAAAATTCCTCAGGGCATGACCTGGAATGGCACATGGAGAGGATGATCTCACTTCCTCTATGGCACAACTTCTACATGATAGAGGTTGAGTATGACCCTATGCAAAACCCAGTGCATGCCCTTGATGAGGAAGTGTTTGAGGCGATGAAGAACAAAGTGCCCAAATGGTTGGATGAAAAAATTTCAAACTGGTGGATCATGAGGATCCACAATAAAAAGGAGGCATCCAATCAGTTGCTTGTATTGGAAGAGAGCTTCTTCAAGATGTATGACACAAATTATAACACTTATCGACCCATCTTGTTTGTTGGCATCATGCCTAGAAGTACTCAAATCCCTAGTAGAGTGGAAGACATGACGGAAGGACAAGGGTAGCACACTGAACAAGACCCGCTTGTCAAGGATAAGGGCAAGCAACTGCTCCTTGAGGAATAGGTCATTCCAAGAAAAAGGAGTGTTTGTGAAGCACTTTCACTCCCCCATGTTGCAAAGAATCCTCTAACTGGTCCAGCTTGACCTCTCAGCACAAATGTTTCTACAACATTGGCATTCATGGAAGCAAGTGCCCCTAAAGTCTCTATTTTTATGCAACATGAGCGAAAAGAAGTGGAGTTCATTGACCTAGATGTTGAACCATAAAAAAAGGAGGAGAAATCCCTATCATGCAACAGTTCACCATTTCATCTTTGGCATCACCCAAACCCGTAGGTGCATTCTCTCTTTCTTCTTCTCTCTCTTTTATACCTCTAGAGCCTATCTCTTCCAAAACCAAAATCCTTATTTCCACCTAGCTTGCATTTAGCGTCCCTATGTCTACCATGCATTTTCCTACATCCCAACCATTTCTCCCCTTATCATTACCTCCTATATCTCAAACATTTAGTTCCTTTGCATATATCTCCAACGCATTTGCATTCCCTGTATTGTTTGTCGTTGCCCCTCAAGTTTCTATCCATCCAGTCGTTGCATCTATTGTTGCAGTCAATCCAAGCCTATTTTTCCCCTCATGCATCTCCTTAGTTGCAGTAGCAGCATCCCTTGATATTTCAGCCCTAATTCCTAGTACTTTAGTTGTTTCTATTCAAACCTCAATGTCTCCCAAAGTCATCGTAGTTGCTTCCCTAACTATATTTGATTTTTTTACTGAAGCTAACCCACAAAAAGCTATGTTTCCTTTCACACTACTATTTGGAGTACAGGAACTGATGGAAATGGAGTTGGAAGTTCTATAGGAGGGCCCAATCATAAAGAGCATATGTCGAGCATGTCAAAGCTCCTCAAGCTAGTTCAAGGACCAAAAAAGGAAAAATGTGTAGGTCCTGACCAAAGTGGAAAAAAAGATTGTGTTTGACCTAGAGAATATGGACCTCCACATGATGAAGAAGGTTCCCAAAGTATAAAAACCCCTAGAGGAGATGACCCCAACAAATTATGCCTACCATCATAAAGTTGAAGACATGAGAACAATTGATGCAACGAAGAAAATGAAGAACATCCAGGTTGAAATGGGCTCCATCTATTTCCATGGGGAGTACTCCAAAGTTTGTTTCTATGAGGTTGAGGCTAAGAAAATAGAGCTTTATGAGACCTTGGCACATAAAAGGGTGCAACTCGAAGAGGCTTAGGCTAAATTCAAACAGTTGTAGCAGTGCGTGATCAGCTTGGAGCAGGAGGTGGGTAATTATAAGAAAGAAAATTAACATCACCTCAAAGCGCATGCAAAAGTGAAAATCCAGTTGCAAGCCTTGAATGCCCAGGTCCAATAACTGAAAGCCTAGTTGACAAAGAGTGCGGTGCAATAAGAGGTCTTCACAAAATACTGTATTAAGGAGGTTTGCCATAACTTAATGGTAAACTTCCAAAAAAGGGTGCACAAAGCAATAGCAGTCTTGACGTTCATTTGGGAGGCCAAGTAATCAGTCACTTACAATGCATCTATCGTAGAGGATGCTAAAAAATACATTGACCAATGACAACATCTATCTATGAAAGTGCAAACCTTAGAAAATATGGACTTGGAGCTTACTCCAATGTGCCCACTTGCTCGATCATGGGCAACTACAAAGGTAACACTACGGGCTTACTTCACGAAAAGGGAAACAACCCAAGAGGTGAGAATGCTGATAGAAGTGTTTGATTGGGAAAGGCACATTTCTCTGATGTATTTTGAAGCTATCATACAGCTTGGTTTCCCTAGATTCACTAACAAGGAAGAATCTATTTTGACAAAGGAAGAGTTGAAGCCAGTTTGGGATACCTTTGAAAGTGATACTTCAAATATTGAGAGTTGGAGTGAGACTATTTCAAAACACCAAGTAATGGGATAAACAACTAGGTTCACATGGATTAAATCGTTTTTGGTATACCTCACCTAGATATCTAACTACACCAATGTAGACCAGCTCGAGAATTTTTGGATACCTCATTAGGGAGCTCCAAGATTGTGGCACACTTAAAGAAGATGTTTGGGCCCTGGTCCAAGCAACCTATGATCGTATCCATGAGCATATCCCATAATCAAAGCCTACCCAACAACATGATGATCAAGCATGGGAAGGATAAAAAAGGGAAGAATGAGATCAAAGAGAATAAGGGGATCATGAGTGCAAATGATAAGAAGAAGAAGCAAAAATTAAGAAGTTGGAGGAAGAGTCTACTACCAACAGTGAGCATTCAAAAAAGGACAACAATAATGACTATAAGCCCAATAGATAAGGCTTGGTATCTTCACATTAAGGTGATCTCAATCCCCCCATGAGCCACTAGAGATGTTTGAATCCCTACCACATTGATTTCCCTTGTAAAAATTTGTTGTGTAGTAATATCTTCTTCCTCGAAACTCTACTCTTTCTTCAGAATGTGTTCCTGTTTCTTTTCTGCATTTTACTGTTAAAATTGTTGACTATTGATGAGGCCTGGAAATGCCTCAATCATAACATGTTTTGAACACTAAAAATGCCTATAAACTCTTATGTTTTATCTGATATGTTAGTTAAGTTGATTCAATATGTTGTATATTAACCATTTTGCATGATCAATGTATTTGGAATATTATATGCTGATTTTACAGCTTTTTGCATAGTTTTGTGTTCTTTTTGCTATGATTTGCTAAAATGGGATATGCTTAGAATAATAGCAGCATTTCACTAATCATGTTTTGATTTGTCTCAAGCAATTATTTCACCTAAATCTGGCAACAGTGCAAGCAAACTGTTGTTGTGCAGCAAAAACTGGTCTTTCCCATGTAAATTCCAGCCAGCTGTCCATAAATAGCAAGGCTTGGAATTCACATGTGGAAAAAGATGAAGACCATTGGAATTTGATCTTAGGAGATAACCCACCTGAGAGATGCAGAAGAAATCACTGGAAAAGCACACATTTGTTCATTCCGAAGTATCTTCGAAATGAACAGATATCTTCGGAATGAGAGAACACAGCGTCTTCGAAATGAGCGGATCTTCGGAATGAAGAATGCATTATCTTCGAAATGAAGGATTGCAGTATCTTCAGAATGAAGGATTGCAGTATCTTCGGAATGAAGGATTGCAGTATCTTCGGAATGAAGAATTGCAGTATCTTCGAAATGAGCGATCTTCGGAATGAGAATTGCATTGTCTTCGGAATGAAGCCACTTATCTTCGAAATGAAAATAGAATGTGCTTTTTGACTTGTTGACCGATTTTTGAAGCCAAAAAAAGGGAAATAAAGGTTGGAAAAGGTAAATGAAAAGATCTTCCATCTGTCTTTGCCGTCATTGCCGACCAAAGCCATCATTAAGGGAAAGATCAAGTTTTAATCTTCTTCTAGGATAAAACCAGAATTTGTTGCAGCATTGTAGGATTAGATCTTTTGAGATATTCTTTGTTTGTAATCAGACCTTAGGACATCTATAAATATTGCTCCCATTCAGGTTGAGCTAAGAGTAGATAGTAGCAATGAGGAAGTAGAAAGTAAGGAAGCTAGGAAGAAGCAAAAAATAGGTAGAATTTGACTATTACAGTCCTGTAATAGAGTTTCAATAGAATTATTGTAATCATGTTCTTTAATCAATAAAGTGCACCAGTTCTATTTCATATTGCTTGTAAATGAGTGTGATTAAGATCTAGAGAGAGAGAGAGACTTATACCTTCTTCTCGACAAGGAGGCTGGCCACTTCCAGACCTAGGAGGAGGACTAACAAGCGAGGTTTTTATTCTGATTTTGCTGCAGTAGAATGAGTTGTAGAACTTGTTATTTCAATTGCTTGTAAACAGTTGACAATATTTGTGATCTTAGTTTATTTATGTTTAGATTAAACTTGTGCTTAATGTTTTAGTTGTAATCTCTACTTTCAACAAAGCTTCCATTTTATTTTAGACTGTTATTCCCAGAATTTATTGTTTTTCAGCAATTTCTTGCATTTTATGTTTTGCTGTCAAACCCTGCACAGAAGATTGACAACCTTCTGTTACAGAGCTTTGACAGTTTTTATTTCCACATTAGATTTAGACTTTCATTACTGCAAAAGTAATTAGATTTCCTTTCTGCAATTAGGATCAGACTTTCAATTCTACAACTGTTATTTCTGCAATATAATTAGGTCTCATTCTGCAATTGTAATTAGGACTTTATTTATGTAGTTAATGATTAGTTTCCAATTCTGCAACTTAGATTAAGGTTTAATTCATGCAATTTAGAGATAGGAATGTCCCAAAACCCCCCACACAACCGGTTCCACCAATAAGACCTGTTGCTCTAGATTGACCTAAGTTATAGTTGTTTCACTTCTTCTTTCACAGATAGCCTTGTACACTGCCCTGGATTGACAAATTCATTGAGAATTAATGATGGTATAATGACTACGCATCATTTTGGCACCGTTGCGAGGAATAGTGTTGCCAAAAGAAAACAAATAGTCCAATAGCTGTAATCAGACTAAGCTATGAAAATTCAGGTTAAAATCTGAATACAACAGCTGAGGAAGATAACAACTATTGACTTAATTTATGTCATTTAAGAGTAAACATGAATGAGTAAGTCTAGGGATGAAAAAGGTAGAACTACCCCAAAGGATCCCTGGCTTGTTCCATTAAGGAGATCTTCATGCCTAAGGGGTGAATCACCTATGTTTGAACTACCAGAAAGATTGATAGAAAAATCACCAGTCTCACCATCATTAGAACATTTTGAGAAAGGAAAATCACCAATTTTATCATCATCAGAATATCTTAAGGAAGAAAATTCATCAGACTCATTATCAACAGAGGGTCTTGGACCTCTTGAGAAGACAATTTGGAAAGCTTTAACTTCTCCCAACAAACAGGAAACTATGGCAGAAGGAGGCAATATAGATGGCCAACATGGCTATGTCCATAATGAAGGAGATGATCAGGATATGCCCCAACCTTCCAGAACATTTGAATATCCTATTCGTCTGAATCCAACACAAAACTCTCCCATGAAGACCATTTCACCTTCAGTACTTCCAACCTTTCGAGGTGTTGTATCTGAAGATCCTGATCAGTTTTTGTTTGAATTCAAGGTAGTGTGTCAGACCTATGATTATATAAATGACAATCAAAAACTTAAGGTTTTTCCCTCAACACTCAAGGATTCAACATTACGCTGGTTCATGAGCTTAGAGCCTAATTCCATAAGAACCTGGGATCAAATGGAAACTGTCTTTTTAGACAAATATCAGGAATATTGCCGTGTAAGGAATAGGAAAGATGAGTTATTCAGAATCAAGCAGGAAGATGATGAGACATTGGAAGATTATCTTGATAGGTTCTCCTTTGTTCAAAGGAGATGTGGACTTGTAGAACCAGAAATTATGTAAAACCATATTTTTGAGAGGATTGCAAGATGAATCCAGAGAAGTTCTGGATTTGATGGGAAAAGGGGATGTAACCACTCTCAGTAATGATGAAATTATGGATCTCTGCAGGAATTACTCTCGCACTAAGCAGAGAAGAAGAAAAAGCCACACAAATGGCACTGATGTGAAGGACTTGATAGAGGAACTTGCAAATTTCAAAACTGATATTCTAGTGCACCTAAACACTACTTTGGGGGAAATGTCTGCAAAAGCAAAAAACACAGAACCCTTGGCAATTTATTGCCCAAGATGTAGAAATAAACATGCTTTGCAGGAATGTCCTTTGAATAAAACATCTATCTCAGCCATTTGTAGTATCTGTTCAAAAAGGCATTCAACTGATCAATGCCACCTGCTACCACAACTCAAAACTGTGTTAGAAAATCAGACTGAGGAACTCAACTATATTGGACCAAAACAAGGGGGAAATTTCTCTCAATACCAAAATCCCCCTCGTTTTCCTACAAATTGGGGGCATAATCCTAGTACTATGCCTTGGGGACAATCAGAACCACCCCAACGTCCTTGGAATTATCCTCAATGGACAAATTCCCAAGAATGGCCACAAGCAAATTGGAGTAACCCAACCTAGAATCGAAATCAAAACAACCCCTCATGGAATCAAAACAACCCATCTTGGAATCAAAACAATCCAGCCTGGAATCAAAATCAGACTAATCCACATTGGATGCAAAACCAACCACAGTGGAATCAACAATACCAGTCCTATCCAAGGCAGCAAAGGAATCAAGGTCAAACTCAGCATTTGTTGCCTGCACCTAATCAAAATTTTCAAGAAAAATAGCAGCAAACACAGCAAGTGAAACAACCTCAATTGCCAGCTCAACCAGTCACTAATCCAAATAGTGTGAGACAGACACCTCCTGTCTATGTGGCTAAAGCTGAAGAAAATGTTGAAATTAATGTTCTTGATTGTAGTAACATCCAACTTCGTTCAGGAAAAGTTGTACCTGAACCAGTTTCAAATGAAATCAAAGAAAATGAAGAGCAAGAATCATTGGAACCAGAGAAAGTCCAACCAACAATGGAGACAGAAGAAAAATTGGAACCAGAGAAAATCCAACCAACAATAGAGAAAGAGACAAAACCACAGGCAGAACAATTACCAAGGATAATTCCATATCCTGAAAGATTCAATGCAATACCAAAAAATTCTGAGTCAGAATTGGTCAAAGAACTCAAAAAGTTGACTATATCATTGCCCTTATTGCAAGCTATTAAGGAAATACCAGAGATTAATAGTATTGTCCAAAATTTGTGCATTAAAAGAGCAGGAAGAAAAAAGAAGGCATTTCCCAAAACTATGCAGGTTGAAGGGAAGATAGCTGATCTCTTATCTGGAAAACTAGTACCTCCAAAGTATAGTGATCCAGGAAGCCCAGTTATCACAGTCACCATAGGTTCAGTACCAATATCAAATGTCTTAGTAGATCTAGGAGCTGCAATAAATGTCATGACCAAGGATACAATGGAACAATTACAGCTCAAACATCTCAGCCCCACATTTACAGTTTTAGAAATGGCTGATAGGTCAGTTGCAAAACTTGAAGGTATCATTGAAGATGTCCCTATAGAAGTTTCTTCTTGGGAATTCCCTACAGATTTCTTGGTTTTACAGCCAAGAAATTCAGCACATGGATATCCCATTATTTTGGAAAGACCTTGGCTTGCAAGCTAAGCGACCTTCATAGACTGCAGATCTGGAAATATGACTATTTCAAATGGTATTGATCTGAAACAGATTTCTCTATATCCTCCTGTAAAACCATCTAGCAAATTTTTAGGTCGGTTATGGTTTTCGACTCAGAGGAAGAACCAGAAGAGGTCATTTCTACACTAGCTACCTTAGTAGTAAGAGAACACACAGAAGACCTCAGTGACACAGAAAATTTAGAAAATGAAACAATCTTGATGAATGTTCTGCATGAACAAGGTTTAGAAGGGGAAGCAACAAATATCCAATAGTTAAGTAATGAGGAGAATCAAAAATCTGAAGATGAACCATCTGTACTATCACAGGGAAACTCTGTTTCACTACCACATGGATGGCACCATCATCTGATTTTTCCTTCTCACTGTTCCATACAAGATATGCTTCCCTCAAGCAGCAATAAAATAGAAACTGCTTCTTTTCTCCCATCTCAGCAATGTCCTCTTAATCCCTTAATCACCAGGTATGAAGGAGTGAATTCAGTCCTTCTAAATACAAAACAAATAGAAGTCCAACCTAGGCAAATTTTTGAACATTTACAGCCAGCTTGCTAGGGAAGAGGAAGAAAAATTGATAGTTGTCTTGCGGAAGCATGTTCATGCTTTTGCTTGGAACTACAAAGATATGTCAGGAGTCCATCCTGATATATGTACCCACAAAATCTATACTGAAGAAGTCAAGCCAGTTAGACAACCCCAGAGAAGATTGAATCCTGCCTTAAGAGATATTGTGAAAGAAGAAATTGAAAAACTTCTGGAAGTAGGATTCATTTACCCAATTTCTGATAGCCAATGGGTCTCTCCATTGGTTATAGTTCCTAAGAAAAATGGAAAAATGAGAGTATGTGTAGACTATAGAGAGTTGAATAAGGTGACATACAAAGACCATTTTCCATTACCTTTCATAGATCAGGTGTTAGATACTCTTGTCTGGAAAAAGATACTTTTGTTTTCTTGATGGATTTAGTGGATATAATCAAATTCAGATTGCACCTGAAGATCAAGAGAAAACAACTTTTACATGTCCATGGGGAACATTTGCCTATAGGGTTTTACCTTTTGGTTTGTGTAATGCCCCAACAACTTTTCAGTGAGCAGTCCTAGCAATTTTTGCTGATCTGACCACCAAAAGTGTTGAAATATACATGGATGATTTCACAGTATGTGGACAGACTTTTGATTTTACATTGGAAAATCTTGACAAAGTCTTAACTCACTGTGAAACATACCGGTTATCCTTGAATCCAGATAAATGCTTCATGATGATGAAGGAAGGGATAGTTCTTGGTCATCACATCTCTCCTGAAGGGATCCAAGTTGATCCAAAGAAGGTGGAAATTATCAAGAATCTCCTTCCTCCTAAAACTCAGACTAATGTCAGAAGCTTCCTAGGACACATTGGTTTTTACCGTAGGTTTATTCCCAACTTTAGTACAATAGCCAGTCCTATGTTTGCCCTATTGACTAAAGATTCTGAATTCTCCTGGACTGCAAAGTGTCAGGAAGCATTTGAAGCTCTGAAAGAGAAATTGATAACTCCACCTATGCTCAGAGGACCTAATTGGACATTACCATTTCACATACAAACTGATGCCTCCAATACAACAATTGGAGCAGCATTAGGACAAATTGACAATGGTGAACACTATACCATCTACAACATTAGCAAGAACTTGATAGGAGCCGAGAAAAATTATACAACCACTGAGAAGGAATTCCTAGCAATAATATATGCCATCAACAAATTCAGGCATTACATCACAGGTTATCAAATATTTATTCACACAGATCATACAACCATTAAGTATTTGATGAATAAACCTATGGTAAGTGCAAGAATTATTCGTTGGTTGCTGTTGCTACAAGAATTTGATATCACTATAATCAACAAACCAGGAAAAGCTAATGTTGTGGCAGATTTCTTGTCCAGGTTGCAGAACACAGATGAAGGGGAATTAGTTGATGACACTTTTCTTGATGAAAAACTATTTGCTATATCAGTCCAATCACCTTGGTTTGCAGATATAGCCAATTATTTGGTCACAGGGAAAGTTCCTCCACATTTCACTTCAAAATAGAAAAAACAATTGATCAAACAGAGTTCTTCTTTTGAATGGATTAAGGGTATGCTTTTTAAGTGCAGTCCTGACCATGTGTTACGTAGGTGCATCCGAAAGGATGAAGTGTATGATATCCTTAGAGCTTGTCATGATGAACCCTCAGGTGGACACTATTCTATAAAAAGCACAGTTAGGAAAATCCTAGGGACAGGATATTATTGGCCATCTCTTCACAAGGATGTGAAAAAGTACATCAGGCATTGTGATGCATGCCAAAGAATGGGGAAACCCACTCATACAAATGAGATGCCACTGCAGCCTCAAATGGTTTTAGAACCATTTGAGAGGTGGGGGCTTGATTTTGTAGGACCTATTGATCCACCTTCTCAAGGAAAGGTGCATATTCTAGTATGCACTGATTACTTGACAAAGTGGGTAGAGGTGCATGCTTTCAAACATGCTCGTGAAGAGAAGGTCATTGATTTCTTGTATACTCAGATTTTTTAGAGATTTGGAGCTCCACGGTCTATCACCACAGACCAAGGACCCCAATTTGCATCCAAAGTCATAAAGGCATTTACAGAATTGTATGAAATCAAACATAGGAAATCATCACCTTACCACCCACAAGCAAATGGCCGAGGTTGAGGTAACAAACAGGGAACTAGAACGCATCTTGACAAAAATAGTAGCTTTTCATAGGATAAATTGGCTAGATAAATTACCGAAAGCAGTTTGGGCCTACAATACTACTTGGAAGTCCACTACTGGATTCACACCTTATGAACTAGTCTTTGGTAAAAAGCCTCTCTTGCCTATTGAATTTGAGCTACTAACATTGCGCACAGCATTGGAAATTGGAATTGAATTGTCGTAGGCATAGACAGACAGGATTCTACAGTTGAATGCATTGGATGAACTTAGATTGGATGCTCTGCACCAAACTGAGGTAATTCAGGAGCAGAGGAAGCTGTGGCATGACAGTCACATTCAGCAGAGGAAACTTCAACAAGGAGATTGGGCTTTACTGTTTGATTCTCGCTATGAAGACTTCCCTAGAAAACTGAGAACTAGATGGTTGGGACCTTACTGGATTAAGGAGGTATTTGACAATGGAGCAGCTCGTCTATCCCCTATTGATGGATCACAAAGAAAGTTGGTAGTGAATGGACATCGCCTCAGGGTGTACCATACACCTCTGACTAAAGAAGAATTCTTGCAGCAACTTGATAGTTTGGATACACAACAGGTGGAAGAGATTCCCTCTTCCACTTCAAAACAATCAACATGATCATGGATTTCAAGAAAAAGCAAAAAATACAAAAAAATCAAAAAAAAAATAGAAAACAAAAAGATGAATAAATTCTGAGTATGAATTCCTTCATGGGCATGGTTTCAGGGGAAATCATGAAATTCCTTCATGGGCATAGTCAGGATCAAGAAAAAAAGAAAAAAAAAAAGAGAAAAGGAGAGGTAAAAAAAAAAAGGGAAAATCAAGAAAAAAAAGAGAGAAAAATGAATAACTCAGCAGTGAAAACCTTTTCTTAAGGCACTACTGGGTTGGTATGCATGAAAACCAGTTTTTTGGCATGCATAACCTTGAGAAATTTCTGAACCATCATTGTACAAATTCACCAAGTGCACTTGTTTTGAAATGTTGCAGAAAATCTCAGTGAGAATATCAACAAAGGCAGTCATTCTTCAAAGCTGGCATTAACTATTTTTATCAGGTATATATTTCTTACATTTCTTCATTGTAAAATGATTGGTATATAGTATATGAAAATTAACCATTAGCATAAAAGGTATTCATAAGAGTTGGCATACTTAAAACATGTTTTGAGAATGAAAATATTGATTTCTGCCTAATCTTCAGAACAAGAATGCCAAAAATAGTGTACTGTATTATCTTCGGATTGAAATTGTCTTCGGAATGACAGCAAAATGAATGTTGCACTTTGTCTTCAAAAAGAAACTTTGTCTTCGGAATGACAATTTGTCTTCAGAATGAAACTTGATCTTCGGAATGACGACTTGCTGCATCATCTTTGAAATGAAGATCTATTTTTGGAATGAAGATCTTAATGAGAATTGATCAGAATGAGGATTAATCTTCGGGATGAAGATTTAAATTTGCAAAGAGGATTTGTCTTCGGAATGAAGACCTGTCTTCGGAATGAAGTTATAATCTTCGGAATGAGGATTTGTCTTCGGAATGAAGACTCGTCTTCGGAATGAAGTCATAATCTTCGGAATGAAGTTTTGTTTGCACAATAAGTTATAATCTTCGGAAAGAGCATTTCCACGTGGCATCCAAGAAGACAAGGTACGACAAAATCAAACTCTTTTAGTTGCATACGATAAAGGAACACGTGTCAGTCAGCACATGGTTTGTTTTTGCACCCATTGGAAAGTACCAGAATTACGGAGGACGTGACCAACCATATGCCACCAATTTTTAATGCCAATAAACATGCACGTGAGAATCTACGGACTGAACAAAAAAATTAAAACCAAATGAGGTGGATCTGATGGCAAGGACGTCTAAGCAATCATTGACGGATAGGTGTTCGGTGCAATAGTAGAAATGTGTGCCACCTTTCTTTTCGAAGACGTGTTTGCGAAGTACAGTGCTCAGGTTACGGTTCATTCCGAAGAAGCAGACGAGAAACAGGGCAACGAAGGTTTCAAACTAAAACTCTGCAAATCTGCAACATAAAAAAACTAGAGATCCAGCAAAGAAATAGCAACAGTAGTGAACAGAAAATATGGGGCGAAAGATCAGAACAGAACCTACAAGATACCACCTACCTCCGAGAAAATCCGGCAGTCGTGCAGATTTTTGAAGATGGAGGGTTTATGCCATTTTTGGATAAGTTTAATGGGTCTTCTGAAGATTTGGTTGGCATGTTCGCCCATACATTCAGAAACAACCGAGCACATGTAAACGACATGACTATTGAGGTAACCCCTAAAATTTTAAGTCAGATTACTGAGCTGCCATTAGAAGGGATTTCAATTTCTAGATCTGGCAAGAATACATTGGCAAATGTAGTTAATCAGTTTGTAGAAGAAAATGATAGAGAGCTAGAGTATTTAACCCATAACAACACATGCAAAGGGTTAAAAAGGGCCAGCCTACAGGAACCCTGGGATGAAGTAGCCACCTGGGTAATAAAATTCCTAACCTGTGAAGGGCAGTATGTGCTGTTATCAGGGCATCATCTACGAATTTTGAACCATCTCAGACATGGTGAGCAACAACCAAAAGTTAGGGTAAATCTTCCCCTGTATCTGTATCAAGAATTAAAAAACATGGCAAAGAGATATCAGGAGGGCAAAGGAAGCCTTCGCCATCATGGCCTCATCAAACTAGTTTGCCAACACCATTTTAGAGGAAACCCTAGGAGTTTTGATAGGTTTTACTCTACCCTAAATGATGTCATTTTTAGGGATGAAGATGAGGAAGAAGAAGAGCCAGATACTACTGATGTTGCTATAGAAGAAGAAACAACTGCTGCAAAAAATGTTGTAGAAGATGCTGTAGAGGAAACTGTAGAAGGTGCCCCTGAAGCTGTTATAGAAACAGAAACACACCCAACAACAGTAGCAGAAAACCTTGCTCCTGAACCCTCAACTTCACGAACCAAGAAACAAAAGAGAAGAGGATCTGGAACTGGCAGCAGAATAAAAAAACAAAAGAAGGTTCATTTTTCTGGAGTGACCACTAATTTGATAGAACAGAGAAGTGAAGCACTTAACCAAATAGAGGCAGAAACAACAAGGGAAATAGAGGCATCTGAAATTGACCCCATGACCCCTGTTGTCACCAAAAAATAGAGCAAAAAGAAGAAGTTTGCATCTAGAACTAGGAGGTCTACAAGAATCCATTTGAAAGAAACTACAGAATAGGTTATGGAGGAAGAAGATAGACCAAGCAGCCCAGATGTCACAGAGATACAACCAGCCTCTGAAAACTTTCTAGAATTCCTTGAATAGATAGTTGAGATAGAAACTGGGCAGGATGGTTTGGAGGAGGCTACAATTCATCAGGCTACAGATATGGTAGATACCCTTATAGACAGTTTTATAGAGCCTCCTGAACAAGAACAAATTGTTGCAGAAGAAGAGATATTGGTTGAGCAGCCAACTACAGCTGATTTGTCTGCATCAGCTTCTGAAGCAGAAATAGAAGTGGAAGACATCACAGAGCAGCTGAGAGCAGCAAGGAGTGTTGTCAGAACACAAACCAAGTGGATTGAGGAGAAAGAAAGCATCATTGAGATACAAGAAAGAAAAATTGCAGAGCTTCAGCAAGAAGTGGCAGAATTGAGAAAAATGTTGTCACAATCTGAAAAATAGCCAACTATATCCATTGATGAAGACAATTTGGCTCAATTGCTTCTGGGTCTATCAAGGGCAGATGACTCTGTTGAGACAAACATGGGTGTTCATTCTGAAGTAGCACTCCTTCATTCTGAAGAAGTGCCTGTTCATTCTGAAGCAACACCATCTCATTCTGAAGCATTGCCTTCTTGTTCTGAAGATGCTTCAAAAATGGTAAAGAGCATAGCAGAGGATGTTGAAGATGAGCCACCAACACAGGAACAGTCCCAATAGCAAGAAAATGTTCAAGTAAGTACTCCTATTGAGGTCCCTGCATTCCAAACTGTTACACTTTCAGTAGAAACAACAGATAAGGGGGTACAAGTAGAAATACTATCTGATGACAACCCCATAGAAATAGCAAATAAGGAGGTACAGGTAGAATTATTGATAGATGATCAACCAGTAGAAGTGGCGAGAAAAAGGAGTTCAAGTTGATCTGCTACCTAGGATTCCACCTGTAGTCAGACCACCTAATACTGTGTCTCTAGAGCAGTACAATGCAGACATAGCCAATTGGATGATTAGATATGAGCAGCTTGCCACTAAAACTGAAAAGTTCAAATTGGAAGCAAAACAGCTAGAAGCCAAGGAAACAGAAATTCAGGCATTGAAAGAAAAGGTGTCTGACTTATGCCAAATTGCTGAATTTTTAGTCCAATTTAGACGACCAGCCAGATTTTACAGCCTTATTTTGAAGGAAAAATACCTCAGATGGCAGGTCATGAGGATTAGTTCAAACCTCCCATATAAATTGGACACAACTGCAGACTTCCTGGAGGCATATTTTGACAGTCCTTTTGAGCAGAAAAATCTCCTGTGTGAACTATTTTTACACAGTTTCTTCATTCCAGAGGAAGTTGAGTCTCATCCTCAAATCTACATTGGAGATGTTCAGTTGAGAGCATTTATGTCTACTTTGCAGAATCAGCTTTACTGGGATCAAGAGAAAAAGCAGAACAAAGAAATTGAAACAAGGGCTGAGTTGTTAGTCAGAGCAATCCAGCCAAATCACCTAGTTATCACCAGGCAACACTTCTCAATGATGAACAGGGATGATATAAAGAGGATGTACTTGAACAACTTAAGGGACTATGTGGCCAGGTTCAATAATTTTTGTGATCACAATTTTTTCCCAGCATTGTCAGTGTGCAGAGACAGATGGGCTGAACTTTCCATGTCTTTGAGGAAAAGAGAACCCATCTCCCCCATCAACTTAGAATGGTCCAGAAGAAGAGCAGAAGGTGTAATCCAGCTGATTCAAATCATGCAACATAACTGGATAGGTCTCAGGTTTAGGCCTCCAACCATCATTACTCCAGTTCCATTCTACTTTGAGGAAGATGCCCAACTTGATGAACAATTTGAAGACTGGCTCAGAAACATTCAAGAAAATAGGGGGTATTATATAGGCAAGAAATTATTCTACAGGTCATGGAATCTAAACATGGACATATGTGATTCCATAGCCCAACAGAATGCATGAGGGCATGCATTAATATAAGTTGGGGGAAAATGATGAGGCCTGGAAATGCCTCAATCATAACATGTTTTGAACACTAAAAATGCCTATAAACTCTTATGTTTTATCTGATATGTTAGTTAAGTTGATTCAATATGTTGTATATTAACCATTTTGCATGATCAATGTATTTGGAATATTATATGCTGATTTTACAGCTTTTTGCATAGTTTTGTGTTCTTTTTGCTATGATTTGCTAAAATGGGATATGCTTAGAATAATAGCAGCATTTCACTAATCATGTTTTGATTTGTCTCAAGCAATTATTTCACCTAAATCTGGCAACAGTGCAAGCAAACTATTGTTGTGCAGCAAAAACTGGTCTTTCCCATGTAAATTCCAGCCAGCTGTCCATAAATAGCAAGGCTTGGAATTCACATGTGGAAAAAGATGAAGACCATTGGAATTTGATCTTAGGAGATAACCCACCTGAGAGATGCAGAAGAAATCACTGGAAAAGCACACATTTGTTCATTCCAAAGTATCTTCGGAATGAACAGATATCTTCGGAATGAGAGAACACAGCATCTTCGAAATGAGCGGATCTTCGGAATGAAGAATGCATTATCTTCGAAATGAAGGATTGCAGTATCTTCGGAATGAAGGATTGCAGTATCTTCGGAATGAAGGATTGCAGTATCTTCGGAATGAAGAATTGCAGTATCTTCGAAATGAGCGATCTTCGAAATGAGAATTGCATTGTCTTCGAAATGAAGCCACTTATCTTCGAAATGAAAACAGAATGTGCTTTTTGACTTGTTGACCGATTTTTGAAGCCGAAAAAAGGGAAATAAAGGTTGGAAAAGGTAAAGGAAAAGATCTTCCATCTTGTCTTTGCCGTCATTGCCGACCAAAGCCATCATTAAGGGAAAGATCAAGTTTTAATCTTCTTCTAGGATAAAACCAGAATTTGTTGCAGCATTGTAGGATTAGATCTTTTGAGATATTCTTTGTTTGTAATCAGACCTTAGGACATCTATAAATATTGCTCCCATTCAGGTTGAGCTAGGTAAGGAAATAGTAGCAGCAGGAAGTAGAAAGTAAGGAAGCTAGGAAGAAGCAAAAAATAGGTAGAATTTGACTGTTACAGTCCTGTAACAGGTTTCAGCAGAATTATTGTAATCATGTTCTTTAATCAATAAAGTGCACCAGTTCTATTTCATATTGCTTGTAAATGAGTGTGATTAAGATCTAGAGAGAGAGAGAGACTTATACCTTCTTCTGGACAAGGAGGCTGGCCACTTCCAGACCTAGGAGGAGGACTAACAAGCAGGTTTTTATTCTGATTTTGCTGCAGTAGAATGAGTTGTAGAACTTGTTATTTCAATTGCTTGTAAACAACTGACAATATTTGTGATCTTAGTTTATTTATGTTTAGATTAAACTTGTGCTTAATGTTTTAGTTGTAATCTCTACTTTCAGCAAAGCTTCCATTTTATTTCAGACTGTTATTCCCAGAATTTACTGTTTTTCAGCAATTTCCTGCATTTTATGTTTTGTTGTCAAACCCTGCACAGAAGATTGACAACCTTCTATTACAGAGCTTTGACAGTTTTCATTTCCACATTAGATTTAGACTTTCATTGCTGCAAAAGTAATTAGATTTCTTTTCCGCAATTAGGATCAGACTTTCAATTCTGCAACTCGTTATTTCTGCAATATAATTAGGTCTCATTCTGCAATTGTAATTAGGACTTTATTTCTATAGTTAATGATTAGTTTCCAATTCTGCAACTTAGATTAAGGTTTAATTCATGCAATTTAGAGATAGGAATGTCCCAAAACCCCCCACACAACCGGTTCCACCAATAAGACCTGTTGCTCTAGATTGACCTAAGTTATAGTTGTTTCACTTCTTCTTTCGTAGATAGCCTTGTACACTGCCCTGGATTGACAAATTCATTGAGAATTAATGATGGTATAATGACTACGCATCAACAATGCTCAAAGAAGCGTGTAATATTTCCTATCGCTCATCATGCAGGTTTTTTATCCTTTTTTATGCAAGAATAGCTTCGCGTCATGCTTCAACGCAAATCAATTTTAGAGTAAGTTTGAAGTGTGGGACCATTTTGGTCTAGAAAACAACGAAATGCTAGGTGGAGCCCATCCTTTTCACCCCTGGGAGATAGTTCAATTCTATTTCAGGTCTTCTCTAGGTGAAATGCACTTTCGAGCAAGAAGATGCTAAGTGGGGCCCAAGTGTTTTCACCCCAACTAGAGAGTGCAAAGCCTTTTCAGGGCTAATTTTAGGATAAAATGCATTTATTATGCTATCAAAATTAGTTCCATTTGCTTTAAACCAATGTGGGACCTAGTACTTTTCACTCCTATGTAAGAGCGCAAATCAATTTCGAAATAAGGAGGAATAAAAGGCTTTTTTTATCCTTTTATAAGGCCAGCACAGTTCAATTTTGAAAAGAGTTGCAAGTGGGGCCCAATTATGTTTCACCCCAAATCATGAGCGCTGCCCAGTTTCAAAATTCTTTTAGGAAAAAGTACCTTTGACCTTCCTCAAAGTCAATGTAGACCTGTTTGTAATAGTGTGGGGCCTAAGAATTTTTACCTTAAACTAAGAGTGCAAGCTCATTTCAAGCTACAAGTTGGCCAAAACTAAGTGGGGCCCAAGTGATTTCATCCCAAATCAGGAGCACAACATTAATTTAGAGCTCTTTTGGGTGAATGCGCTTCCTAAATATCCGTGCAGCTTCACTCCAAATATAAAAACTTAAGTGGGGCCCAAAGTGTTTCGCCCCACTTTGCCAACGCAATCCCTTTTTTGGAATGGAAGGGGTAAAATTACCTGACTTTTCCACCAAGGTGCAGCTCATTTCCCAAGATAAAGATGCTAAGTGGGGTAGCAAAGCATTTCATTCCATTTTTCTAGTGTAAATCAAATTTGGGCCTGCTAAGGGAGAAAGCACCTTTGAATTTTCTCACTCCTATGCCACTCCTAATATAGCAAACATTTTCACCCCCACTTGAGAGTGCAAGCCCTTTTTGAATCTTGCATGAGAGAAACCAAGTGGGATCAGTCAAACCTTCCTGCCTGAACTGGAATTCCTTAGAAAAACTTCTCAGTGACAAAGAAAGGTGCGCTCTCACTAGTTTAATTGTAGTTAGTCAGAGAAGCTTCCAGATTCATTTTCTTAGATCTCATAATCTAATATTTCATTGAGGAAATTCCAACAAGTGAGGAGGTGGCGCTATGGGTGAATCATGTCGACACATTGAAGCCATCGCAGATACTTCTTTGTGAGTTACCAGTTTTAGGCTATACCTCATTACAATCTGATGAGTGCTGAAATCTAATATTTTCTACCATCATGATGTTTTGTAGGTGAGAATTTATGTCTCAGAGGTGAAATCCTATATAAAAACTAGCATTTCCAATGTAAGATGATGGATGTTTTGCTAGAGGTTTGTTGTACTCAAATTTTGCTATGAATGCAAAGAACCCTTGGCTCTAATTCTAGATTTCTTTCTGTGTATGTTTTCTATCCTACATTTCTATCAAATTCTCTACTTTTTCTATAGGCTATAATTCTATGTCTGAATTTAGCTTCGGATAGAGGGTGAACACTGGAATAAATCTAGATATTGCACATATAAGACATTTTGTTCTAATTTTTGTTACTTTCTTTGTGTGAAGTGTTATTGGTTCAGAGTGCAATTAATTTATCGTGTTATTTGTTCATCACCCCTGTTCATCTAGCTTGAGGTCATATTTATCATTCCTTTCAATGATTTCTAATCTCTTTCCTATTTCCTTAATCTCAAATCCCCAAGTTAGAATAGTAAGGGAACCATCCCTCTCTAGAGATTGGCACGAGAGGCATTTCTTTCTTTCAGTATTTTAATTTTGGCCGGGTCTATGGCGCATGGATGAAACATTCCATACCTAAGGCGGATTCTTGACCAACAAAACCACAAAGAACCTAGATCCTAAGAAAGACCTATCCAAATTAATCAATAATAGCCTAGTGTTGTATACACATACACCAATGTTATTCTAGAATCTAGAAGGGTGAGCCAACAAACTATTTTTCCTTTAGTAGAGTTTTCACCCTGAAACTATTTGAATGTGTCATGGAATTTTCCTTTATAGATATAATTTTATACAACTTAATTTTACCCTTGAAACTTCTTTTCTCAAACTTAAAACTTCTTTATTTAAACAGATTTCTCTTTTGGATATCTCTATGTCAAAAATAGAGTATTAGAAGGAGAATTCTTTCTTCATTCTACCTACTTTGATACCACATGTTAAACCTTAATGCTTTGGATGATTCTATTATGAAGATGAAGGGTATTTAACAACATAGGATGCCTATTTTAGGTATAATAAACCATTAAACAAGCTTATAAGTATCTTGTCCTATATTACATGCATGTACCTTATGATGGGTGGTTATAACACTTGACGTCTCACATGATTTATGATGTAATAACTCTTAACAAAGATAAAAAAAATTCCTCCCAAAAGTTACTATGAATTTAGGGTCGCGATCACTCATAGGTTTTGGGTATACCATATAATTTAAAACATAATCAATAAATACCTTGCCACCTTACTTGCTAAATAGGGATGTTGTAATGCACAAAAATAAGCATACTTGGAAAGGTGATCTACAACCACAAAGATCATCATTTTGACCTCTAATTTGGGAAGGCCCTAAATAAAACCATGTATATGTGCTCCCATTGGTGGTCAGGTATAGGCAATAGTTATAACAATCTAGGAAATTTAATCAATTTTCCTTTGCTATGTTGAAACATCTCATACATGTCCATATATCTACTTTTAATCCTTTCCAAGAAAATTGTTGCTTCACTTGCTGGTATGTTTTTATGAATCCTAAATATCCAATCAAAGGAGATGCACATGATTCCTAAAGAACATTTGAATTAATAGCCAAATACTAAGGAAGATAAATGCAATACCTTTTGTGAAGAAATCCATTAGTATATGAGAAACAATAATGCAGTGATGATCTTGACTTCCTTTCTTGAATGATTTATGTAGTCTATAGATAAGAAAGGTAATATTATCGAAGTTATGAAAGTCATTATGGAAGAGGACTAGAGATGTAATTGATAGTAAAAACATCCTCATGTTTGTGAGACAAGGCATCAACCACCATATTCTCCTTTTCTTTCTTGTATTCAGTGATAAAATCATAACCCAAGTGATTGGTCATCTATTTATTTTGTTTAGGGTATGCGAGACACTACTCTAAGAAATGCTTAAGATTGTTATGGTTGATCTTGATGATGAAATGACAACCCAAAAAATAAGGCCTCTATTTCTCTATGGCATGCAAAATAGTTAACATTTCATTCTTATAAGTAGGTTGTTCTAGATTATTGCTCAAAATTTGCTTACTTTCAAAGGCTAATGGGTGACCATATTGCATCAAAATAGGTTCAATTCATATGCTAAAAGCATCATACTTAATGACAAAAGGTTTTCTAAAGTTAGAAGTGGCCAAAACAAGAGTGGCACACATATCTTGTTTGAGGGATTAGAAGGCTTAGAAAATAACTTTAGACCAAATAAAGGCATCATTTTTAGTGAGAGCAGTGAAAAGAGTAGCAATTTAGCCATAGTTGTAAACAAAAAAAATTGTAGTAGTCGATAAGTCCTAAAAATCCATGGAGTTGTTTAAGGGATTTTAAGAAGGTCTAATATTACATAGATTTGATCTTATTGGGATCTACCTTGAATCCTTCATCAATTACTTCATGTCATAAGTATCTACCTCCTAGACCCCAAAGGAAAATTTAGAGCTTTTAACAGAAAAAAATTTCCTTTGTAATAGGTGAAGAATGTTGTCAATATAAACTAGATGATCCTCCCAGAACTTGTTATCAATTAAATATCATGAAATACAAAAGAAAAAAAAACATTTAATGAAACTTTGAAAAGTGGAAAGAGCATTAGTGAAACCAAAAGGTATAACTCAGAACTCATAATGACCCTTGTATCTTAAGAATATCCTCTTCTATAACCCTAATTAAATTTACCTAGAATGCAAGTCTAGTTTTATAAATTATCTAGCACCATCTAATTCATCCAAAAAATCATCTATGATAGGGTCATCCAAATTATCTAGCACCATGTAATTCATCCAACAAATCATCTATGATATATTGGTTGTAGTAGTTTATAATCTACATTGCCGATGAGATTATATTTGTGACCAAGTTCTCAAAGCAGCCATGGTTTGTTCTTTTCTCGACTTGGACGACGAGACGAGATTTGTATCTTTCAAATTCGTACAGTTCAAGTTTTGTGATAAGGTCCGAGAGAGACGACATGGGATAGGTAAGCTTCAGGTATTTCTGTATGCAGGGGCTCTGGAACGTTGAAGATATATGGATGTACGGAGGGTATTCCTTGTTCATCTCCCCGTATTTGCATCTGCTTTACTTGTTCCAGCCATTGAGAAGCTCCTACTTTTGGAACAAGCATTCTTAAAGAGTAAAGCAAGAATTTCACCAGGATAGAAAAGGGAAGACATCTTTTTCCTTTCCAGAAGCAGTAAGCATCTTTTTATAATAATTTACAATGAATTCTTACTGTATTTTGAAGTGAGATCAGATTATTATTACCGTGTTTCATAACGGGGTCATATCAATTGTAGATTATTCACATGAATTTAACTCTTATGGTGAGTCATTTAATCTAAATCGATTATTCGTGTGAATTCATTTTTTTGAATTGAAAATATTTCACATATATTAATGATAAAAAATAGTACATAAATACATCAAAAACTGTATAAAAAAATCTCCCGCAACCTACAACAACACTACTTAATATCCCAACAACATTACATATCAAACTTTATCATGTTTTTCTGAAATAAATATGTACAAAAATTAATCATATCAACATATCTATCAATCCTGGAATAACTTGAAGTAGATACAAACTGTTTGAAGAAAGAAAATCTTGAAAATCTTGAAGAAGATTATTGAATCTTTCCCTGAAGCAAAACATAGTCTTCACCACCTGTAGAGAGATAGAAACAGCTGAGTCTCCTATGAGACTTAGTAAGAGATCTCGGTAAATGCTGATAAAGTTCCTTATTCCTCGAAAGCCATATGTTCCATAAAATTTCCATAGAAAGCAAAATCCAAAAATCATTAAAACATTTGTCCATTTTAGACACATACCTAGAAATCACATAATGTTGGAAAGCAGTATTATCATTGTTACAACTTAGCATATCTTGAAAAAATATAAACCAAATTTCTTTTGTATACATACAATTAAAAAATGTGTGCCCCATGGTATCATGAAATCTGCATAAAGAGCATAGTAATTAAATTTTAATTGAAGTTAGATCAAAATTACCATTGTATTATTACTTACAAATGATGAGGTGGTTGCTTTTTAATCACATGTTTAAAATAACAAAAAAAATATACTATTTTATTTAGTATGATTTAAATCCATTTAAAAAATTTGTTATTTATGGATGTAAAATTTTTTTTAAGGCAATGTACCACAAGAAAAGGCCTTCTAATAAGTGTTTTTTTTTTAGTCCCCGTCAAATAACTACAAGGACCATCAAGGTCCGCGATTCCAATGTCTGAACCACACAATAATATATATATATATATATATATATAAGATGTAGAATATAATGGTTTTTTAAAAATAATATTATTAAGGTTAGTAATTTTAATATATAGTTTGTTGGCTTTGATCAAGCGTTGGTACGAAATTCGACGAAAGACTAAGGTGGCCATGGATGCGAGATTTGCAGTGGTCAAGAAAACATATGAGTGTGAAGAGGATGGGGAGTCTTCCTCAACCACAAGGTCTTGTAATCAATAAACCTAATTTCTTCGCTCTTCTAACATTTCTTCTTGTGTCTATCGTTGAGTGTAAAATCCCATCAAATGTGGAATTTCAAAACCCTAGCGATCGCTACAACTCCCTGTCAAATGGAAAAACCCTAAGAGGACTTGACTGTGATTGTGTGCATTTGGAAGGATTGCTATCGCAAGGGCTAGGAATGGTAAAAGGGATGGAAAGGATTTACATATATAAGGGCATATAAAGTAAAACCTCTCTGTGCAAGTTAGAACTTAATGAAATTACAAATGGAGAACAATTGTGGGATTTCACAGGTCTTAAAGCACAACCTTGGGCTTGCTCATGATTGGACAATAGAAGAACAATATGTTCTAGAAGAAGGCCTTCAACGATTTGAAGAAGAGTTCATAATGTTTGAATATCTTAAAAGTGCTGCTCTTTTACCAAAAAAATAGTATGAGATGTTGCACTAAGGTGCAAATGGATGTCAGAGATGTCTAGGATCCCAACTTTGGGATTGAAGAAAGGGTATAGGGAATGCAAAGAGGACAAGGAGAAATATGGGCCACTATTACAACTACCATTGCAACTACTAGATCCATCACACAGTCCTTGGTTTCAAGATATATCACCAACAAGATGTAGCAGCTCATTAGAGGGTATGGAGGAGGTATTTGCAGGGGGTTTATTGGCAAGTTCAGTGCAAAATAGAGCTTTGGTTGAGGAGGAGAAATATGAGAAGAGGATAGATCTTTAGAGTTTTTTTATGACAGGATGGCTACCATGGTGAGTGAAATAGAGGGTGATAAAGACAATGGGATATTATCTATCGAGGCTATTTCTGCTAATGCAAACACTAATGGAGAGTCCCCCAGCCTTGAGGCTATAAGGAGAATGCAAGATTTTAAAAAGGAAGGAAGTTTTAGGGGCTTTCTAGAACAAGGTTATGAAGAAGAAGTAGTGGACTACTCGATGGATCCATATGAGGATGTCTCCATATTTGATTGTGGAAGGAATTTTGAAAGAAGGAAGTCTCCTTTAGAAGCATTCAAGAATGGGCCTAAGCCAAGGATGATTTTATAGGAAGACACACAACTCTTGGACAAGAGTGATGATTGGGTTATGTCCTCTTTAGAGCAAGTTCAAAATAGGCCAAAACTCTTTGATCAGGGCTTTGAGGGATAAAATAAGAATTTGAAAGGAGGAAATCCAAAGAAGAATCCATTGGAAGCATGTAAAAAGGCAACCAAGTGCATTCAAAGGAAAAGTAATAGAGCAAAATTAGTTCTAGGAGAAGATGTAAAAATGGGGGACGTCATTGAACTCTCAGAGAAAATGCTTATTGGGAGGTTCTATGGGCGTGTAATTTTTGAAAAATCCTTGGCAGATTGGATGGCCAGGGAATGGATGGAAGTTCTAGGGTATGTGCCCAGATTTTTATTTCTAGTAAGAGGATGGTTGTCATTTCAGTTCAGGACTAAGGAAGATGTGGCAAATATTATGTCAAAGAAATGGTTTTGGGGGTCGGCTTTGTTAATTCTCAAACTGTGGGACCCTTGTTTTGACCCCAGGTCCACTCGAATACCTTCTCACCCTGTATGGGTAAAGCTACCAGGGTTGCCATTAGAATTTTGGTCTAGAGATGTTTTCCAAGCCATAGGCAACTGCATTGGTTCTTTCTTGGAGGTGGATGAGAGGTATCAGTCCTCATGCATGAGGACAGTGGCCAAGATTCTTGTTGATGTGGATTGGAGAGATGGATTGGTGGGGGAAATTGTGTTGAAGTATAACAAAGGGATGCATGTTCAAACCCTAGACTATATTGGTGTGCCTTTTAGGTGTGCACATTGTCATAATTATGGGCATATTGCAAGGGATTGTTCTCTTAATTTTTCAAGGAAGGTTTGGCATCATAAGGAAGACAGAGGGATCTTTAAGGGTGAGAATGAAATGCAATTTTCTCTTCAAGCACTTAACTTACAGTCTGACTATACTATTGAATCATTGCATAAGGAACACAAGCTAGAGAATTCAAGGAAAAAAATAGAACCAAATCAAGTGATGGATTCAAAATCATCTCTTATTAAAGTAAGGTCAGGATTCTCAGAGCAAAAGTTGGATGTCATGCTATTGGACCCAGATACAAGCTTTCAAAGCAAATCTACTACCAAATATCATACAAAGTCTCCACTAGAAGAAGGTAAGGGTGCAATTGAGGGGCAAGGAGGACCCTTAAATTCCTCTTCCTTAAAGGAAGTAGATCCAGACCTTGGATTAGACTCTGGTAAATTTTTTAATAATGCTTCACAAGTAAATCTCTTTGAAATTGCTTCCCCTCTTCAATTTTCTTGTGGTCAGGAAGGTTTTGTGTCCCCAAAAACTCATAGGTATCCCCTATGATCCCTAAAAGGAAGAATAGGACTAAGAGAAGAAGGATTTTGGGGAGGCCCCAGTAAATATGTGGGGGATAGAAGTCTTACTGGTAGGAGGGGCAAAAGAGTTTTTACTTTATTGGCTAAGAATAAAAGCCTATGTGAAGTTCAACAAGGCAAGCAACCATCCTTAAAAGGGATCCTTAGAGCAGGGATGATCCCAGATGCAGTTAATCAATGAAAGTACTTTCCTTTAATATTCGAGGGATGGGCAACTATGCAAAAAAATCTGCTCTATACAGGTTGGTAGAAATTCATAATCCAGAGATTTTGCTAATTCAAGAGACAAAAGGGTTAGCTATGAAAGTGATGGAAGATCTCAGTAAATTGCTTAAAGGATGGGATTTTTTGGCCCTTGATGTTGTAGGAGCCTCAGGAGGAGTGGCTACAGGGTGGAAGGTAAATCAGTTTAGGCTAACCAAATTTGCATTGCTTGACTCAGGAGTAGGGACTGAATTCTTTTCAGTGGAGCTTGGGGAAATAGTGACAGTGGTGAACATTTATGGCCCATATAAATATAGGATGCAGTATTGGGATAAGCTTATGGATCAAAAGTTTTTAGAAGTTAATAATTTAATTTTAGGAGGTGATTTAAACTTAACTCTCTCGAGGAGTGAAGTATGGGGTTCTGCTGCTAGAACTGATCCACTGGCTAATTACTTTATCCAAAAGTTTGAATCCAAGGGGTTGGTAGACTTGGTGCCTATAAAATCTATCCCAACTTGGAGAAACATGAGGACAGGAGTTGATAGAATTTCTAAGAGACTAGATAGATTCTTAGTAGCAGAGAGTTTGGTAAATGGCACTTACAGATTGAAGTCTTGGATTGAAGTTGGAGGTGACTCTGATCACTCCCCTATCATGCTTCTTTTAACAAAAGAGGAGAAAAAACCACATTGTCCTTTTAAATTTAATTTTGAGTGGCTAAAAGAGGATAACTTTGTATCTCTAGTCAAATCAATATGGGTGAAGTTTGATTCTAGTCTAAGAGAATCTGCCAGTATACAATTTGCAACAAATTTAAAAAGGGTTAAGGCAACAATGGCTCAGTGGACCCATAAAAAAAATTGATGGATGAGAAAAAACTGAGGGAGACTGAGGAGGAGCTTGCAATGTTTCTAGCAGATGACTTTGAAAAAGAAATGGATGAGGAAATAAGGTTTAAGTATAAAATTTTGGAACAAGAGAAGAGTAGATTGTTGGTAGAGAGAGAAGCACGATGGAGGCTTAAAAGTAGAGCACTATGGATTGCAAATGGGGATGAGAACACTAAATTTTTTCATAGCTTTGCAAATCACAGAAAACATCAAAATACAATTTGGGAGTTACAGGGACAAGATGGAAGTAAAGTCTCCTCCTTTAAAGGAATAGCAGACATGGGTGTAAGGCATTTTGGTCAATTGTACAAGGATCCTAGTCAAGTTAATATAGCTGAAATAGTTAAAATAGCTTCTCTCTTTCCCAGATTTATAGATGAGGAAGCCAATGATGAGTTGATTAAGGAAGTCTCAAAGGAGGAGCTCAAAGTTGTTTTAACCTCCTTCCAAAAAGATAAGAGTCCAGGACTTGATGGGTGGACTATGGAATTCTTTCTTGGGCTCTATGACATTTTGGAGTCTGACCTACTCAAGGTTGTGGAGGAATCTAGGATAAAAGGAAGGGTAAATGCAGTTTTCAACTCTACCTTCATTGCTCTTATTCCAAAAAAGGACAATCCTTCTTCCTTTGATGATTTTAGGCCCATTTCTTTGTGTAATTGTGTGTATAAAATCATAGCAAAAATAATTGCTTCAAGAATTAAAAGGTTCTTCTCTGCTTCTATATCTATTGAGCAATTTGGTTTCCTACATGGTAGACAAATTCATGAAGCAATTGGTGCTGCTCAGGAAAGTCTTCATACCATAAAATCAAAGAAACTACCAGCAATGGTGATGAAGTTGGATCTCTCCAAGGCTTTTGATAGAGTAAATTGGCTATATTTAAGAATGATACTTACTCATATTGGGTTTTGTGTGCATATGGTGAACTGGATTATGGGATGTCTTTGTTCTATTTCTTTTGCAGTTTTGGTTAATGGGTCAGCCTCTCAGTTCTTCAAAGCTTCTCGAGGTATTAGACAAGGTTACCCCTTGTCACCACTATTATTTATTTTGGTAGTTGAGGGATTAAGTAGGTGTATTATAGAAGCAAAGAGGGAAGGAGCAATAAAGGGAATTAAAATAGGTAGAACAATGGAAGTCACCCATCTACTTTTTGTAGATGATGTTCTCCTTTTCACAGATGGAATAGTAAGAGTTGCAGAGAAGTTAAAATAATCTTTAGATATTTTTTGTCTAGCAACAGGTATGCAGATTAATGCACATAAGTCAAGCATTTATTTTAACGGTGTGAATCAGAAT
The DNA here is from genome assembly GCA_028583015.1 of Wollemia nobilis. Taxonomy (NCBI): domain Eukaryota; kingdom Viridiplantae; phylum Streptophyta; class Pinopsida; order Araucariales; family Araucariaceae; genus Wollemia; species Wollemia nobilis. The sequence goes on along the minus strand of JAQPPZ010003564.1, from coordinate 940,742 downwards.
CAAATCATAACAATAGGTCAACTTTTCCCCTTTAACATATTTGATCTTCAAGAGGGGTTTAAATATCTGGGGTTCTTTTTGAAACCCAATGACTACACTAAACAAGACTGGAATTGGTTGATAAAGAAGGTGGAAGGAAGAATTAATATTTGGTGCAACAAATGGCTCTCTTTGGGGGGAGATTGACTTTGGTCAAGTCTGTGTTGGAGGCAATACCAGTATATTGGTAATCTTTGGCTCATATACCAAAAGGAGTTTTGGAAAAAATTAGATAGTTAAGCTATAGATTCTTATGGATAGGGAAAAGGGAAAGGGAAGGTATTCCCTTGGTTAAATGGCAATCCTTAGCCAAGCCCAAGGAAAATGGAGGTTGGGGACTTAAGAACATCTTCCTATTTAGCAAGGCTCTAGCAACAAAGTGTGTTTGGAAGATAATATCAAAGGAAGGCTTATGGAATAAAATTATACATGAAAAGTATTTAGAGCCTCTCACAGTTGAGGAGTGGATAAGGGCCCCAATTAAGCAAACACATAATATTTCAATCTGTTGGAAGGCAATGATTCAGGCATTTTATATTGTTGGTGATTGGCTTACCTAGAAAATAGGGGATGGTTCAAGGATAAGACTAGGATTAGACCCTTGGATAGGTTGTGGTGATATGCACAAACTGCCAAATAATATAATTTAGACCCTAAGAGCACAAGGGATTGGAAATCTTGCCCAAGCAGCTAACCCAAAATCTTCTACAAACTAGAGTCAGGGATGGAAGGAAGCAACAATGTTAGGGCTTCAGGGTCAAGAGGCTCACCAGTGGGAAGAATATGTGGGGAGACTTAAAGTTGGACATATCAAGTTGAGAGAGGAAACTGATCAATTGGTCTGGATAAAGAATGGAGCTATAAGGGAGTACACTCCAAAGTTGGGGTATAAGACTCTATTGGAAGATAGCAATGACAATCCAGCATGGTGGTGGAAGACACTTTGGAAGCAGAAAGCCCCATTGAAGACAAGACTGTTCCTGTGGCTTGCCATGAAAAATAAGGTTCTAACATGGGAGGTTTTACAGAAGAAGAATTGGAATGGTCTAGGAAGGTGTCATTTATGTAAGTCAAACAATGAAACAATTGATCATTTACTGGTTGCTTGCTCCTTTACTAGACAGGTTTGGAGGGAGATTATAGCACAATTTAAGCTTCCTATAGGATGGCAAGAAGACTCCTTAGGAGAGTGCTTAAAATATTGGTTTGAAAATAGTTCTTACAAAGGTTTTATAGCTCTCCCATTGTTTGTGTCTTGGGGAGTATGGTTAACTAGGAATGCTTTAATTTTTTAGGATCAAGAGAAGCCTACTTGGCAGGTCTCCACCCAAATCATTGGCAGTTTCAAAAACTATAAGGTTTCGGCAACAACAAAGGTAAACAGATAAATCATCCCTCCAAATATTGATAAATCAAGGGCCTGGGGTTTTTTTGATGGGGCTAGACAAGGGGTCCCTGGAGTTTGTGGAGCAGGAGGATTACTATATTTTTTTTACTCTCATTATTTTAAATTCAAGGCTGGATTAGGAGAAGGTTCTAATAATTATGCTGAAATTATGGCCCTCAAATTGTTGGTTCAGTTGGCAGAATCAAAAGGAATCCAAAAAATTCAAATTTATGGAGACTCGCAGGTGGTAATAAATTGGATGCTTGGTGTTTTTAGGATGGAAAACATGATTCTACAACCCATCTTATCTCAAATAAAAGAAGTTATGAATCAAAGTGAAGATTTTACTTTTTGGCATATTTATAGAGAACTAAATAGGGAAGCAGATGAACTCTCAAAGGAGGCACTTCAGATTGATCCAGGTATGTGCTTAGTACAAGAATTCAATGAGGGCAATGCACTACAGCTGGTCAAAATCTCTATCTGGGGGATTAATACACTCTAGTTAAAGCAAGCTCAGATAAAGCAACTTTTTCAAAAATCTTAGAAGTTAGTGATTTAAAGGATATTGTTTGATAAATTGGGAAGGTGCCTAAAGTTAGAACTTAGCATGATAGAGTCAGCTGATTATGATGTATAAATGACCTAATTTTTAGGTTATTATTGAAATTTTGAAGAAATGCCAAAGAGGCATATGAAGAATGTAATTTCATATTTACTTAATATAAAATTACGACTTTTTTTCGAGGAATTTTTTTTAATATATAGATAATAAAATATAATGGGATTATTTGAACTTGAATTTTTGTGACGAAGTTTAAAAATATACCAAATTCAATAACTTAACAAGATACGAACAAAATTTTAATCTTTTAAATTTTTTATTTATATAAAAAATATATTGGCTTAAGAAGAGAATGTTTGTTATTTCAAACCTTGAAGATGTTGTTTTGTCCAAGTAATATAGAAAAAAATGTTACCTTAATAAGATGATGTTAGTCATTTTAAACCTTGTAGATGTTTTTTTCAAGTAATATAAAAATATGTGTTGCCTTAAGAAGATAATGTTAGTCATTTCAAACCTTATATATGTTGTTTTGTCCAAGCATAGTATATGGATAAGTGTTAATCAGTGAACACTTCACATTACTTGTTTATATATATATTTTTTAGAGAGATATGGTTGAGGTGATAACATTTTGATTTCATTCAAGAATGGCTTGTATTAGGTTATATTTTTATGGGCAGATTATTTTTTTTAATATATATATTTTTAATTTACATGGTGGAATTGGTAGCCGTCATGAATCCAGGCAGGTTGTCCAGCTTTTATGGGCGCCACAATATTAAGTATATATAATATTGGTATTTAGTTCATAATTCTAATGTTTTTTAATCTATTTTAAATGTAGTTGTAATTATACACATGTATAGAAATTAGTATGCTACCGTATATTTATGGCTAAATATATTAAAATTTTTACTAATGCAACTTTATAAATTTTAATGAAACCTATATATTTTGAAGAGGGTGGTGATATGTTGTTATAAACACTTCATAAGTGTTATTTACTACAACGGGAAGATGACTATGAAAAAATTATTAATTATTTATTTTTTGAGAAGGGTATTAGATCCAGGTGAAAGATGGTAAAAATGGTAAAGTAGTTTTTAACCACTACAAGCTCATAATCCTACCTTTGCAGGAATTCAACCTTAGACGTCTATTCAAATTTTTAAATCTTCTACTGTCAAGATACTCCAGTTGTACTATGTAACAACCCAAGTCTACTCACCTGGTTGTACCACAAAAATAAGTCAAGCATTTCCTCAAGATAATTTTTTTCATTTAAGCACAAAAATTAAAATTTAAGAGTTCTCTTATGATCATAACAATTATGATTGTGCTTGCATGTTCACAATAAAATATGATTGTGCTTTCAGGTTCATATCTTAGCAATTATGTTTTACCCAATGAATCGATAGTATAAATTTTGAATCAATACATGTATATCAAACCACTTTTGGCTTTAAGACTATTGTAAAAAGCCATTCAAGTGGACGAGATTATCCAAATCCCATAAAAGTACCATTAAGTGGAGTCGACTTATTTCATTTATCGACCTCTAGTTTTGGCATGTGGGTCGATCCACTGTTGGGGTTATCCTCTAGGGCCTATAACACATAAAGGGAGATGTTTTCTTTCCCCATACCTTAGCATTTTTGAACCCATGATCTAACTGGTTCACTTGTTCTGAACCCATGATCTAACTGGTCAACTTGTTCAAAATTTATGAATCCATGACCTAACTGGTCGACTTATTCAATATTTGTAAATCCATGACCTAACCGGTTGATATATTCAAAATTTCATATGCAAGGGATCAGTGTACATTTACCTCGTGTCTATCTTATTATTCCCTACTAGAATTCAACTAGAGCTATGTCAATACCCTGATCTTGGACTTGATCACTCAAGTTCATTATGACACATGATCATTTATTTTATACCAAACATCATGGTTGATCTAGCTAAGTCAAATGAACATGAGACTTATCACAGTACTACCCGAAAGTAACCTAGAGGTAGTGTCCCATATCGCCCCTCATTACTATATCTGACTGAATCACTTATCCAGACCAATTCTATCAGACTACAATTCCTTTAAGATTTGCTCTATGTAATATTCGCACCTCAATAACATTGGGTATATCAATATCTTAATCATCTTTCCTAATGAATAAGGTCAATATTATTACCATAGTAAGGTTAAATTTACAATTTAACTTTAAGACTTGTTGTGTGCACACCCGCACCTCAAGTAGTTTGCTCATCCTTTCCAATGAGTTATACCAAGAAATTAGCTACAATTATAGCTATCAATCATCACTAAAGACTCTTGGTAGGATCCAAAAAATATTCACATAATTTTATCCATACCTTCAGGTGTCCTTTTCATAACCCATGAGTATTTATCTAAAAGTATTATTGTAGCCTATAGCTACACTATCTAACTAATTAATTACTACCCAAATTCCTAGGCTGGGCTTTGTAGTATAACCAAGTCCTTGTTTGCAAGGATTACTTATGAAATTGATTCATCTATACCATAAATATCTTCATATTATTTAAATGGAATGTTTGCTTTTGTTTATTCAGCTATCTTGTGACTTAAAATTCCAATATCTTAGGAAAATATCTATTTGGTCATTGTATGCTCATCCCATGATGTATATATTACTTAAATCAAACAAACCTACGCATAAGAACCTTCACTTTACACATACCACTTTCACTATACAAAATTCTAAATACTCTCTTTTACTCAGACAACCAATCAAACTACCATGTTCACCCTTGAATTGGTCTTTTCTAAACATATGGAACTTCAATTATGCTCTTCCCTTGATATGGAATTATAACTTTATATTCATAACATAAAATTAAATTATAATATTAATTCAAGACAAAACCTACATTTATGGTCCAAATCCCTTTTTTATGTTAATCTATAAGCTTCCATATAATAGCCTATAGATTGCCACAAACGATTCTCTTAACAATGATATTTCCTTTCGAAATCTCTCCTTTTATATTTTTCAACAGCAAACATTAAAAACTTAATCACAATAATCAATAATCATCTAACTTTTAAGTAAAATCTCACAATAGTCTATCTCACTATCATGACTAATAAATCCTATATTCCAACTTATTCATTTCTCTAGTCTAAACTCAATAGCACATAAACACAAATCTCAATTTTTTTTGCTATGTAACAGATCATGGTTTTAATCTTGCTTGTCCATAATACATATCAACCAAAAGGACTCTAACATTGGTTAAAACATTCTAACCAAATTGAACCACAAGCACGAATAAATATAAGTATTATGCAACCCAAAACTTCATTGGTTGAATTTTCTTTACACTTCTATAAAGGCTCTAGGTTCCTTTTTAACCCATTCCTTCCCATAAGATGAAGAATAGTAATTTTATAGTTTCAACTGCATAATCAATAGCTTACGTAGGCAAAAATCCAAATACAAATTATTTTAATGAAGTTCGTTGGTTCATAACAAGATTTTTATAACCTTGTACTGACGTTTCGTCAAGTACTAAGACAATATGGAGTTAATTCTACTCACAAAATTTGAATAATATCCTCTCGTAAGTTCATATGTTTTCAGAGAGGTATTAGTTCCAATAATTATTAAGAAACAAAGAAACTGTATCAAATCCTACTCACTAGACTGGTGAAGTGTAAATCAACTCCCTCCTAACTTATAGGTGACCAACCCATACATCTTGTGAATGCTTCAACTTCTTTTTAAAACAAAATATACTTAAGGTAAAACGACATGACAGAAACATTTAGTAAACACATACTAATCTTTAATATGGCATTGTAACTTTTTCAAAGTAATATTTGATCCACAATATTTTGTAAATCCAAAGGAGGAGCTAGAAGAAGCAACTTTGAGGACTAAACCTTCATGCAATTAACTTGGGAAAATAATCCACAATCACCTTTCTTCAATATATTTTCCATGCTATGTGACTAACCACCTTGGAGGGACGAGGTTAGATTCCTTGGAGACAAAAAAACCCTTCCATTCTCTCTCCAGTTTCTACAAATTAATAGTAAAATCACCAAGCTAAGATATGGCATTGTACTCCCAAGATGACATCTAAACTACCTAGGTTTATGGTAAATATATTGACCATATAAATTTAATCCCTCATTTGGATGTTAAATTTAATTCTTTGACCCACAAATTGAGTGATACCCCCATATGAAATTAAGACTTGTAATCTATCCTAATTTAAATTATTGATGTACAAGCCCAATTACTTTGTTGTCTTGCTATCTAAAAATTTATGTGTGCTACCTAAATAAATCAACACATTAGCATCCTTTCATTTAAAAAATCCTTGCAACTTGATAATGTGGTGAGCTTGGAGCCCAATAAGAGAGTGAGTAGAGAAAGCCATGGTATCATTCTCACATTTTGCTTCATCTACTTCTATTGGTTGCTCCTGCTATAATGAATCTTTATCTTCATATAGTATTGTGTCCTAACCTTCCATTTGAAAGTTGTGATATTTTTCATAGGCCTAATCTTGGATATGGTGAAAATGATATTTGGAACAAAACAATCCTTGGAAAAGCTCAATATTTTTATGATATTGATGAGAGTTGAAGTCACATATATGTTGGGAACTAGAATATTAAAGCTTATGTTTTATTTCCAAATCTATACATTGAGCATCATCAAGAGTATAAGGATCTAGCACGTCAACTTTCCACTAAATTTTATCCTTAATACCATAGAAAAATGCTAGGACCGCCACTACTACATTCAATTAGTGGGTGTAGGTCACAAGGTTGGTGAACTTGAAGCAATACTCATCCACTATTCTTGTTTGTTTTATTTACATAAGATAAACCACATGATGTAAAATATCCTTTGCCAAATATTTGAATAAATTATTCTTTAATTTCATACCACAAAAGAGGACCCCCATGTTGGTGAATTTTCCACAATACCTATTGATGAGCTTGATTTTCCAACTTAGTAGCTGCTAGTGCGGTACTATCAACTTTACGAATATGGTGTAGGTAGGTAAGGCTCTCCATCTTGGTTATCCATTTTTGAGGATTGAAACCTTCAAAGGTGGACATGTTGATATGAGAAACAACAAGAAAATTAGAAGCACCCCCTCCCATGGAAATTAAATCAAAAGCAAATCCTAGGTCATAAGCACCCATAACTAGAGGACTATGACTAGTTGGTAGTTGTGGAATAACACTACTATTTGGTGGCTGATGAATGATTAGAAGGTGTTTCCCAACGGTTTGTTGTGACCCTTGGACAAGAGAAGACATATAAATAGAGGCAATAGAAGTAATCATATGCTCTTGTCTTAAAAGATATGCATGTAGATCAAGATCAACAATACTAGAAAGAGGGTTACAAATTGGAGAGGTATCAAGATAAGTGACGAAGGGAGGATTATTAGGAAGAGGAGAGGAAGAAACCAAGGTGTTGTATGGGGGTAAACCATAACATTTAAGGAAGAAAGGAGATTTTTGTCAAAATTATTGATATTTGGAGAAGTGTTGTAATGCTTACCAATATTTTTTGGGTTGGTACCTTCTTTCTGCTCATACACACATCCTTTGGATGAACAATATATTACAATAAATTAATGACTTGTGCCCAACTAGTAGTGGGATCAGGTTCATTCATACATTAGAGGTGACTAAAAAACTCAAAAAATAGTTAGAATGCTATCAAAAAATGTGTTGTGAAAAATATCTCTTTTTTCATCAACTTGAAAAGATGATCACTAAGGAGATAGGTCTCCTACAAGGGTTCAAAGACACTTGCCTTCCAAAAAGGTGTTGTTGGAGACACCCTTTATTTTTACTATCTTGAAGAGACAATCACAATGTATAGATCTCTTTTTAATCGTGTTTGGAAAGATAATTGTACCAAAATAGACTGAAAAAATTTATGAAACAATTACAAATCCACACCTCATAAAAAGCTAAGATTGATGCTCTAATACCACTTATTTGGAAATAACTTCAAAAATTATAGCAATAATAATACTTATCCAATAATATTCATATTACCCAAATAATAATAGTAATTTAAATCTAATTACTAAAAAATAAAATATACAATAACCAAATTTCAAATTTAAATCAATGCAAATCCTTAATTATTTAAAAAAAAAAACAAAATCTCATAACCATTTAAAAAAGTAAAATACCACTCCAAATACTATATAACAATTTTTATTTATAAAATAAATTAACACTAACCTTAACCTATTAATCCTAACCCTAAAACCTAAAACACCTCCGTACCTATCTAAACCTAAAACCTAAACCTAAACTTACTAATAAAAATAAAGGTGGCCTCCGTACCTCTATTGGAGTCGTTATACAAGCGAAAGTAATCACAGTATATGAAACATTAAGGCTACTCAGCTGCCTTTCTTGGAACGCTATCTACAGATCATTTGAGAAAAAAACCTAGAATTCAGACACGGAGAAACTCTCTCCGTGGAACAACTTCATTAAAGGATGAAGAGTTATAGACAGCATAGAACAGGAAAACTCTCCAAACAATATTGCAGACATACATAACAGGAAGTCCCACATAATGGCACATATAGAACATATGTTTTCAGGGGTCTGCAATCTGAGGCAGAATGCGTACCTTACGGGTGTCTGCGATTTTGGAGAAGTTGTAAAAACGAAAATAATGTCTGCATGAATGCTAGAAGTAGCAGAATACACGCTCCCACCACTGATGCAGCTCTCCAGGGCTTTGAGAAATGTTCATGCAGGAACTCACCCAATATAACCCCATACTTACTTCTGTAATATGAATTGACATCCTTGATGGTCTGATCGATGGGCTCATATGCGCTTCTCCATATTGATCTGGTGATGCCGTTCCACAGATTGCTCACCTCGTTATCGCTTCCCAAGTTACTGTACATTACTCCATACTTCTTCAGTACTGCAACATCATATGGAGTGTCAATCAGTTTGTCCATCAGGTCTACATAGCAAGTCAGCATTCTAGTTTTGCTCTTAATAAATGCTTCCAGTGCCACCAGATTTCTCAGGAAAACATCTGTTCGGTAGTCCATCTCTATACAGGGGAGGAACACTGTGCAACTTGCTCTGTCAAATCTTATTTGGTCGTTTCCCCACGTAAAAGGCTCAAATTTCACCCCTTTTCTGTGCAATTCCGAGGCAGACGGGAGATTAGCGTCCGCTTTGTGCTTTGATCTAAATCCCGATCTTACATTACGAAGAAATGAGAAAACAGAAAACCCCTGTACAATTCCTTCGTGATCCACCTCCCGGCTTTGAACGGGAACAACGGTCTCAACAGTACTGGAAAGATCTCTCCTCAGCTGAGGGGGCACTACGGCATTGTAAAGGCATTCCAATATATGTCTTTCATCAAACAGATTATCATATGCTATAATGGACCGGTAGGAACCTCCAACATGCAAGAAAGGGGAAAATTTGGCGCAGGCCGCCATAATTCTCCTTCGAAGCGTGTCATGGGACTCGGAGCCAGTCTCCCACGTCAGAACTTTCTTTAAAATGGAAAGCGGGACTTGATTCTCCAGCTTAAATATATCAGCCTGAAGCGGACAAAACAAAGGGCTCTTCTTTTCTGGATCGAAAACCGCATCGAAGCTCTCAAAATGAGGGTTCGTGTGCTGAACTCTTGGGGTCTGGTAGCGATCAAAACAACCCAGAAACTCCAGAATAAACACGGCGTCCCGAGCCATCATCCAACCCAATACTTCATCATTACAGTCGATATCTTCGTTATAGCAGTTTCTAATCTCCCTTGCCGATGAGATTATATCTGTGACCAAGCTCTCAAAGCGGCCACAGTTTGCTCTTTTCTCGACTTGGACGGTGAGACGAGATTTGTATCTTTCAGATTCGTACAGGTCAAGTTTGCAGTGGTGATAAGGTCTGAGAGAGACGACATGGGGCAAGTAAGCTTCAGGACTTTCGGTACGCAGGGGCTCTGGCACGTTGAAGATGTATGGATGTACGGAGGGTATTCCTTGGTCGTCTCCCCCCATTTGCGTCTGCTTTACTTGTTCCAGCCATAGAGAAGCTCCTACTTTTGGAACAAACATTCTCAAAGAGTAAAGCAAGAATTTCACCAGGATACAGCAGGGAAGACAGCCGTTTCCTTTCTAGAAGTAGCAGGCGTCTTTTTATAATAATTTATAATGACTTAGTGCGGTGTTTGGATTACAACCACACTATTTTTAATAGCTAGTAAGCATAGGATTCAAATCACAGGAGCTGCATCTACTAAACTTATTTCACTGGTTGTTTTATAACCTAAAATGAATCACCGTGATGTGAAATGAACCATCGGGTGCCTGTACACTCAGAGGATTCGGATTGCAAAAGCTACATAAAATGAACCATCCGAAGCTGAGGATCTCGTCTCAGATAAGACTACTACGACTACTACCTTTGCAACAGGTTTCTCCAAAGTTATCTGAATCTTTTCTTAATAAATAATCAACCAAACTAACACTTACTAATTTACTTAACTTTTAAAAATTTATTACCTGTTTTATAATAAAATCAAATCTTGTAGATTATTCACATGAATTTAACTCTTATGTTGAGTCGTTCTTGAATCTAAACCGATTATTCATGTGAATTCAACTTTTATGTTGAAGCATACTTAAATTAAATTTAAAATTTATTATATTTTATTAATAGTAGGTAAGATCAATTGTTGAGTCGTTCTTGAATCTAAACCGATTAATCATTGAATTCAACTTTTATGTTGAGGCATACTTAAATTAAATTTAAAATTTATTATATTTTATTAATAGTAGGTAAGATTAATTATTAATGGAAATTTAAAGTTAATAATTTATTATTATTATATTTTATTAATAGTAGGTAAAATCAATTATTATTGGAAATTTAAAGTTAATAATTTATTATTATATTATTATGATACATTTTGATATTGCATCAAATTTAATCATTTATTATTATTTTATTATGATATATTTTGATATTGCATTTTTATTATATTGTTATTATTGTAAATATTTTTGTAATAGATGAATTACGTTCATGTAAATTTATCAATTAATAAATTAAAAAGATTAATTATAACATAAATTTATGTAAGTGAGAGAGATCATTTATTATTTTATTTGTAAAGAGTTTGTTAAATGGTGGAACTTGTAAGTAAACCATTCAAATCTTCATAATTGAATAAATATGAATTAGGTATAATTCTACTTCTCAGTGTTTAAATCTTGTAATTGGATTAATATAACTTTTGCATAAGCAGGTTGGATCATGAACTCCATATAAGTTGATTGATGATTTATATCTCTTGTTATTCTATTGGTAAAAAGTTTGTTAAATGGTGTAACTTGTATGTAAAACACTCAAATCTCCATAATTGAATAAATATGAATTAGATATAAGTCTACTCTCCATTGATAAAGAGTTTGTAAGTAGTGGGAGTAATATGTAAACTGCTTAAATATTAATTAGATTAATATAAGTTTCACATAACCAGTTTGGATCATGAATTCCATTGATGATTTATATCTCTAAGTTTACTACTCTATTCATAAAAAATTTGGTAAATAGTAGGGCTTCTATACAATCCATTCAAATTTAGTAACTCAATCAATATAAAATCATTAACAATATATCAAATTACAGCTGAATTAATATAAAATAATCAACCTATATTTTTCTTAAAAACATATATTAAAATGAAATAAAATTTTATAAAAAAAATATTTCACTAAAACAATGATTTATTTATAAAAATAAATATTTTTTTATGAATAGAAAAACACAACCACTACTCATCTTATTAAATCAATCATCACTTTACTACTTAAATCAATCGTCACTTTACTACTGTAATAAGGGCATTATGTTATGATATTATACATAGCTAAACAAGATTTCGAATACACTCCCTTCCTTTAAAGCGCATGCGTTGAACGACTGATCAATTTATAGTCATTATTAATAAAATATATAACATATCAATATAAATTATTTTAATCTATTACCAGATGATCCGACTGCGTTTGCAAAAGAAAAAAGTTGATGTTGATATGTTTGTACATAAGTTAGAGAATGGTTGGATGTTGTTTATGCATACGTAAGGAATTGACTACACCCACACGAGATTCGCTCTCTTTTGTATTGTATAGTCGTCCTTGTTTGGCTTTCATAATGTTGAAAGAGCATCTACCTACAACAGGCTGCTAGAAAAGACAGAAATGAGGCAGTATTTTGGCTACGGTATTATTAGATGACAAGGAAAGAAAAGACCTTTTAATAAAATGGTACAGTCTGTTCTCATTAGTGGTGGTTATGGATTCCATTATATAAATTTGAAAAAAAAAACAAAAAAACAAAAAATGGTATTTTTTTATTTAAGAACCATCAAGAACTTAAGAACCATCAAGAACGGCATTCTAATGTTTGGGACACACAATAACATGTAGATTTAGATTTTATAAGATGTAAAGTATAATGGTTTTTTCAAAATATTATCTAAAAGTTTATTAAGGTTTGTAATTTTAATATATAGATGAGACAACAAAAAAAAAATATAAATATAATAAGATGATTTAAACTTGAGTTTAAAAATATATCAAATTCAAGATAAGTTAAGAAGAGAACTAGGTTCAAATTTTAGGAAGTCAATCCTCCTATCTCACATGGAGTTAACAAAGAAGGAGACGAAAAAGTTTGTTAGAAACAATCTTTATAATTTGAATCTTGAGTTGACCAATAATTATAAAAAAATGCATTGATTAAAAGAGTGTTTATCATTTCAAACCTTGTAAATGTTGTTTTGTTCGAGCAATATAAAAAACCCGTTGCCTTCAGAAGATGATCTCAAAAACCATTATCCTTTACATCTTATAAAATCTATATTTTATTGTGTGGCCCAAACATTGGAATCGCGGACTTCGATGGTCCTTATACTTCTTTCACGGGAGACAAAAGAAGTACCACGTTTTGTTAAAAGGCCTTTTCTTGTGGTACACTACCTTAAAAAAATCTTGTACATATCCTTGTCATCTAATAATGCCATAGCCAAAATACTGCCTCAATTCTGTCTTTTCTAGCAGCCTGTTGTAGGTAGATGCTCTGTCAACATTATGAAAGCCAAACCAGAACGACTATACATTATAAAAAATATATGGATAAGTGTTGATAAGTGAATAATTTATATTTATATATATTTATTTTGGGAGTTTTTTTTTATAAGGTGTTGTAGAAATTTGGTTTTAAGGATATATGGAGGAAGTGGATTAGAGTTTTTATTTCCTCTCCAAAAAATTGTATCATCATCAATGGGATACCGAGTGTTTTTTTTGGGATCAAAGAGGTATTAAGCAAGGTGATCATTTGTCTCCGTAACTTTACATTTTAATGGCTAAAGTTTTAGGAAGATCGATTCTTGTTGCTACCTTATCGTCTAACATTAAGGGTATTAGGCCTACTAGTATTGCAGAGGCAGTTTCTTGTCAAAAGTTTGTAGATGACACTGTACTTCTTGGGGAGGTTACTATGAGAGAGGCTAAGGCATTCCTAAATATTTTGCAGTTGTATGAGAAAGCTTCCAACCAACAAATTAACTTCCGTAAAAGTTAAATATTTTTTGTGAATACTAGGGGGTAGCTTCAACATAGAATTGCAGGGATTTTTGGTTGTGGCATTGCTAACCTTCCTTCTTTATATCTAGGTATGTCATTGTTTATTGGGAGGATGAAGGAGGAGTTGTGGTCTCCTATGTTGGATAGGATTCAACGTAAGTTAGTTGGGTGGAAAGGTAATCTCCTGAGCCAAGCAGGTAAGTTGCAATTGCTTCAAGCTACCCTCCAAAACATTCGTGTCTATTAGATGTTTCTTTTTAGAATGCCCTTCAAATTTAGGAGGAAGATTGACCAGATCTTTAAGAGATTTCTATGGGCTGGGGTGGAGGATAAACAAAGGGTGTCCCTTGTCTCTTAGGATAGGGTTTGCTCTTCTAGGAAAGAAGATGGTCTTGGGATCAAAAATTTGTTGTTGTTCAAAAAGGTGTTGATTGCAAAAATAGCCTGGAGATTATACGTTGAGGACCATCAATGGAAAGATATTATGAGAGGTAAGTATCTAGAAAAACACATTCCTTTTTTAGAAGTGTTGCTCCTCCTAGGGGCTTTGTGATCTGGAATGGTTTACTGGTGGTCAAAAGTTTGGTTACAGAGGGTATGCGATGGCAGATTGGGAATGGTAATGATGTGTTCTTTTGGGAGGATACTTAGATTCTTCCTGAACCTCTCTTTCTTAGTCTCGAGTTTTATGAGTTGAAGGCTCCTTTGTCACTGAAATATGAAGAAAAATTAATTGATTACATAATCATCACTAATGGCAAGAGGATTTAGAAGCATCTGGCTTTATATACATTTGATCTTCAAATCCTTCAGAGTTTGGCAAGTTTGAACATATTGTTGCAACAATCCTTTCTTCCTCAATAGAATGACAGGGACTTCCTTCTATGGACTCATTCTTCTAAAGAGTTTTTTTTCTATCAAGATTGCATATGAGGCCCAATCATTGTCCAAGGGAGGATCTTTTCCAGTAGAAAGAGTTTGGTATCCTCATTTGATCCCCAAGATTGCATTTTTTGTGGTTGTGTTTGCAAAACAAAATTTTGACTATTGATAATTTATTTAAGACAAGATTTCATCTTCTCAATATTTGTCTCTTGTGTTCTAAGGATGTTGAATCTGTGGATCATATTTTCATCCATTGTGATTTCTTAAATAAGGTGCTCAATGCTTTATTGGATTCTTTTTCCATCAAATGGACATTACCTCGAACTTTCAAGGAAATTTTCACTTAGTGGAAATCCCCCTTCATCAGTCACAACCTCACTAGGGTGTGGGATCTGGTTCTTCCTCATTTTTTATGGGGTATCTAGTGGGAGAGGAACAAAATAATTTTCAAGGATATTACTAGGGATGAATCCTTTGTCTTTAGAAGGATTAAAGTTGATATTGATAATAACTTGATTGTCTTTGATGTTGGAAATGGTAGGGAGGAAGTTGTGGAGAAAGAGGTTGTTGTTAGTTGGAATTTGAATCTAGATAATTATGCTTCTATATCCACTATTCAATAAATATTGGCTACTAGATGTCATAAACCATCTAAAGTGTGGGTCATTCTAAACTTTGATGGGGCTGCCAAAGTTAATCCCAAGAGGGATGGTGGAGGGGGTGTTGTTAGAAATGATAATGGTGAGGTCATTTGGACTTACGCTAAATATTATGATATTCAAACCAACAACCTAGCTGAAGCTAAGGCTCTTTTCTTGGGTGTTCACCAAGTTTTTAAGAGGGGATTTATAAGACTTCTCATTCAAGGTGACTCCTTGAAAATCATTCGGGATCTACAGGTTGGAAAGACTGACAATTGTTTCATCCTGAATATTATTAAGGACACATCGAATATTCTAGAAGGTATGTTAGAAGTTAAAATTGAGCATATTTATAGGGAAGGTAACCATGCTGCTGATGTTATGTCCAATTTGGGTGTGGATAGTGGCTAATTCAGAATTTGGGAAGACAATTTCCCTTCACGGTTAATGATAATTGTTGCTTTGGAAGCATTGGGTCTATCTATCGAGTAGGCATTTTTATTTTCTTTCTGCTTGGATGAGATCGTAGTTGTGTTCTAGTGATCCTCTCTTTGGGGGTCTTTTTTGGAGGGCTGGCCCTTTTACTCCCTAGTGGTTACCATTCTCTAGGAATATGCTTGGTGTTTTGCCTTCATCCTTGCTCTCTGAGTTTGGATTTTTATTATCTGCATCTTGATGCATTTACTACCCTTCCAGTCTTATGCAAAAATAGAGCATGATCGTTGGTGTCTCTAAAATAAAGTTGAATAAAAATTATCATTTATGCCCTACTGAGTGGTGGGTTGGTATTTGCTTTTGGCTGGTTTTTTTAGTTTAATTTCTATTTCTTTTGGCCTTGGATGTTGGCCTATGCTTAATTGGCCTTATATTTCTCTACCTTATCTAAAGTAAAAGGTTCTGGGACCTTTCAAAACCTTATTTTTTCAGCATTAATCAAAAAACGATATGGTTGAGGTGATATTTTTGCATTCAAGGATGTTTTCTATTATGTCATATTTGATATGAGTGGATAATTTATTTTTTAATGTTAAGTATATATAATTTTGATATTCAGTTAAAAATTCTAATATTTTTTATTTATTTTAAATGTAACTATACACATGTATATAAATTAGTATGCTATCGTAAATGTGTGGCTAAATGTTTTTAAATCTATTTTAAATGTAATCATACACATGTATAGAAATTAGTATGCTATCATATATTTATGGTTAAATGTGTTGGAAGTTACTAATGCAACTTTAGAAATTTTAATGAATCCTATATCTTTGAAGAGGGTGGTGTTATGTTGTTTTTTTATATATACATAGGGGAGTTAGTTGCATCCACACTATTTTTTGTAAGTGTAGGGTTCAAACTACAATATTTACACCCAACAAGCCTTTACCACCTTGTTATCTTATAACATCGCGTGAAGAGTCCCACCAGTAACTAGGGATTCATATCATTATCATTAGTTTGGTGCACACTCAAAGGATTTGGAATAGACTACTACCTATGCAAACAAACATATACCCAAGGTTTGAACCTAAGTATCTTTTGGGTAAATGACTGGTTAGGCAAACAATTACCAGTTACCAAGGTGGTGTTATGTTGTTATAAATACTTCATAAGTGTTATTTACTGCAAAAAGTAGATGGCTATGGAAATATTACAAATTATTTCTTTTTTGAGAGGGGTATTAGATTAAGGTGAAAGATGGTAAAAAGGGTAAAGTAGTTTTTAACCTCCACCAACTCATAATCTTGTCTTTGTAGGATTTCAACAATAGACAAAAACCTCTATCATCAAGCTACTCAAGTTGTACTATCCATTCAACCTATGCACCTTTTGAATTTTTTCTATCTTAAATAAATTCAAACGAAATTAACTCGAATCTTGTTGGTGCACTTAAATTTAATGATGACTCACTTTGATTTAGTTCTAAGACAACAAATTAATTTAACTATGCTATAAAAAACATATAATATTGAATAATTGTATATTTATTGCAAATTTATGTTTTTGGGAAGGTATTAATATATACACCTTCATGTTTAATAACATAAAGTTGTATTTTTACAGTTGTAATATGAGTATCTATCATTAAATTTTACATTTTACATGTACAAATGATAAATAAGAAAAATAATTTTTACTCCCTAAATGAAACAAGGATAATCACCTTTCTACCCATTCTATGCATAGACTCTAGAAAATAACTAGTACATCATTTGCATACACTTTGGAGGGAAGAAGATTAAATAATTTAACAAGTTAATCTATTTTTTCAACAAAAAAATACTAAATTTTATTAAATAGAAACCAGATTACATAGTCGCAAGGCCTTCTATACAAGGGTCATAGCTTGGAAGTGCCTCCAAATATACATGCCTATAATCCCATGAAGGCTAAATTCCCAATTAGAGAATAAACAAAAATTGCACAAAAAAAAATTGCTACACCTAATCCCTAAATGACATATCAAAGGAGGACTCCTCAAAACTACAATAAGGCAAAACCATCGATTTAATTTCCTTGTATACAACATATCCTCTTGAAATCGCATTTGAGAGGTCTTCATTTCCAACGGTGACTATAAATTCCTGCAGCTCCACTAGCTCATCTTGTTAATCTCCAATGTTATTTGTTTGTCCTATCTCCACCTTCCCACATACATAGTGATTTGAAAAATTCCTAAACATGAAATATCAAGGCCTTCAATCCCTATTTGCATAATTACTCCCTCCTCCCAGGAATTCTCATGCTAGTACTTCTTCCTTCCCCATCATTGGGATAATCCTATTGAAGCAAAACTTGTAAGTCCATATAATCTTCCCCAAAGTTTTACCCCCTACCATAATCCCACCAATGATGACCTCTCTCTATTCCTCAATTAGCCAACTTATCTACAACTTTGTTATTTTCCCTCACCACGTGAAGAAATTTTATCTGGCTTTATTTTTTAAGCCCATAATATTTTCCAATATCCTCTAGGCCCTCCATTCCATTTTCCCCCTCTTCCTACTTGTTCAAACTATTGATTAAGACCTGGGTGTCATACTCCACCTCAATTCTTGAGTATCCTTGCTTTAGAGCTATGGCTATGCCTTCATAGATGGCCATGGCCTCCACCACCATGTTATCGTTCCTCCCAATGTCCTAATGGAAGCCAAAAACAATTGTCTCTTTGTGTGTATGACTCACCACTCCAATACCTTCCTCCCCTACATTGCTACAAGCAACACCAATGATGTTAACCTTAAACCAATCCATCACTGATGGCTTCCACTTCTTCCTTATCCAGATTTTTAGAAGGATTAACCTTCATTACTTTCAAGCTCCAATTCCATAAATATTGGGAATGAACCCACCCAAGGATCAAAATTCCAAGAAGACCTAATAACTCCTCATCTCTAGGCATAAGTTGGAAACCTTTGATTTCTCTTACAACCTCTCTAATAGTAAATGGGAGGCTATAAAACAGTTCCACCTCATCCCCATAATTCATAGATAGAACCTTCAACTTAAGGATGGATTGGTCCAACATCCAATTCCATAGTAGTTTAGTCAAACAATTCATGTTCTAATTAGTCAATCTATAATTACCTAACCCCTTTATTTAGTGAGAGATAGATCGAATCCCACTTTACCAAAATCCATTGCTTTTTCAGTTCTAATATTCCCCAAATAAATTCCCTCAAAAGTCTATCAATATCCTTAACACAGTGCTTGGGACCAATCATAGTCATAAATTGAAATACCAAAATAGCTTGCAACACTTATTTCATAAAAGGCAATCTTTCCCCTAGAGAGAGCCATCGATGGGTCCAATTATTTAACTTAAATAAAATTTAATCTATAAGATTCCTTCGAGATTCTTTTCCAATAAGCCTTCTTATGAGTAGAATCCTAAGGAATTAAAGGGGGCCAAGCCTTTTTTGAAAATTTAAAATATTAAGGATATGAGTTTGCACCTTATCATCAACATTGAAAAAATTAAACCTTAGACTTATCTTCATTGATAACTTGACTCGAAGCTTTCCTATATAAATCTAAACATCTTGTAAAACCCTTGATTTCCTTTATCAATTTTACCCCATACAAGCGAAATCATCCACAAACTGTAGATGCATCATAGGCACAACCCCTATGGATACTGCAAAACCTTTTATTTCCTTGGATTCCCTAGCTTTGTGGATTGTCCTACCTAGGGATTTTGACTATATAATGAAAAAATATGGAGATAGATGGTCTCCCTATCTCAGACCTCTACTTACCCCAAACTACTTTGATAGGACACCATTTATCAAGATTAAGCAAGATTGGAAAAGCAAGTTGCAACCCAATTGATCCACCTATCCTTGAACCCAAAATTTTGTACAACTTTAGTCAAAAAACTCCAATCAACTCGGTCATAGGCTTTGGACATATCTATTTTAATGAACATAATACCTTTAGTACTAAGTCTCATGGAGTGAGTAACTTTGTGTGCCAATATAATCTAGTCCATGATTTGTCTCCTTGCACAAATCCGCCCTATTCCTCAGAAATAATGGTTGGTAAAACCACCTTCAAATGCTTTGCCAACACCTTAGAAATAATATTATATATACATATAAAGAGGGAAATGGGTTTAAACTAATCCAACGATGATGCACCATCCTTCAGAATAAGAGTAATAAAAGTACAATTCATAGCTCTTAATACAAATTTAGACCTTCTGGCCTCTTCAACTACTTGTAGGATTTCCTCCCCCAGATCCTCCCACATAAATTGAAAGAATTCAATTGGAAATTTATCTGGTCCTAGAGTTTTACCTTTTTTCATCTCAAAGACTACCCTTTGCACTTCCTCCAAAGACACCTCTTTGACTAGGAATAAATTCTACTTGGCCAAGATACAAGGAGGAATCAACTCCAATATCTCTTGATGTGCCTCATCATCTAGAGGAACCTTCAAAAAAATATCAAAGAAGTACCTCCTTGCTTCCCCTTGCATCTCACTCCATGTCCTTATGATCTTCCCCTTCCACAAGTTAGATACTTAATAAAATTAAACTCCCTTCTAGCCATGGTTGATCAATGGAAAGTTTTTGTATTTTTATCCCCTTCCCCCAACTAGGTGATTCTAGATTTTTTTCTAGTACACCTACTCCTTTTGTTTTCATTCCTCCACCTTCATTAGTGCTTCTATCTCCTAGGTCAAGAGCTCTCGAGACAAACCTTCCAAATGAATCCTCTCAATCACCTACTTAAAAGCTCACACTACCTCTTGGGACTCTTGCTCAATATTCCCAATAGTCCCATTATTTTATCCTCTCTTGCATATACTACAGTCTTTAAAAAAATATAAACATCATAATTTCAAATATCGGACATCCTTGCATCCACCATTTGAGGATCAAATCCTTGAAACCCTCATGGTCAAGCCAAGCATGACTAAAAAGGGTTGTTCCCTAGTTTAATCTAACTCAAGATGTCAAGAGAGATTGGCCAATGACCAGGTCCTACAAAAGAGATAATATATAAGTGCAACATTATTCCTCTCATTAACGAGGAGTCTTCAACTAAAAAATAATCTAATCCTTCCCATATATTATTTGATTTTAGTCTCCTAATACTCCAAGTGAACAAGCAACCTTTCGAAACCACATCGCTAAGACCTAACCTATCCATTTGGTCAATGAACAAATGAATCCCTACATCCAAGACTCTAGAACCTCCTTTCTTTTCCTCCAATGAAGAAATAACATTAAAATATCCTCCAACAATTTGGAACATCTCCTTCACTTTTTTATAAAATTACCTCCATTGCCCTCCATTGTTCCATATTTTTTTATATTAGTTAAAGCATAAAAATTTACTACTTGAAAGGGAGTTGCATTTGAAAGCAGATACCCTCTTATATCCAAAATTCTTGTAGCTACCACTACATCCACAACCTCTATCTTCCTAGGATCCCACATACAAAGCAATCCTCCATAATTACCCTTAGCAACAACCACTAAACTCAAAGCTTCCTTCCAAATTCTCTTGCAAATTATTGAGCTTCCTTCTAAACTCAATTTGGATTCTTGAATCAACATCAAATAAGGATAATATTATCTAATAAAATGCTTCACAACATTCTTCTTGGGTATCACCCCCAAGCCCCTCACATTCCATGAAATAATATTCATTTGGAGAAAGATTTAAAATGTGAATCAATAGTTTGCATAATCCCTGCTTCCACCAAATTCTCCCCTTCCTTATCTCACTTGTCTTTTTTTATTTTCTTCCAACCACATGTTTTTTCCTCCTCGATGCTTCCTTAGGGTGCTTGATGTAATCCCTAAGGGATTACTTCTCGTTCCTCTCCTCCCATCCCCCTCAATCTCAATAACTATTTCCTCCCTCTTTGTATCATCCTCAACTGCATCCTTGGCCTTCACTAGAATTGACTCCTCCAAGGGCCCATCCTCCTTCTGAGTTCCAAAATCTTCCTAAGTGCACATATCTATTGGGGCCTCACCCCTGCTATAAGGGAATGATACCAAATCATCTTGAACAACCTACTCATGAGAGGGGTAATACCTCCCCCTCCCCACAACATCCACATCCACCTCATTGGACCCATATCCCAAGACATCAAACTAATTTTTGAAAGGAACTTCCAAATGTTCCTTACCCTTTTAGACACCAAACTTTGATGTTTTATTATTTATAACTACATGAAAACCATCCTCCTCCTCCACTTCCATAAATTTCCCTTGATGGGGCTCTTCCTCCTTCTACTTCATCCCATTATTCTTGGGACAATCCCTTTCCAAGTGATCATAAATATGACATCGTCTACACCTGAATGGGATCACCTCATAGTCAAGAGCTTAAACCCATACCACCTCCCCAATCTGGATGTCAATAGAATCTAGGAGAGGACTAGATATATCTAGCTCCACACAAATCCTAGCATAAGTAGTAAACTTCCTTCTCTTCATAAGATCAGAGACCAAAACAAAGGTCCCTATGGCCTCTCCAATATCTCTAAAAATCTCCTCCTTCCAAAGCTCCAAAGGCAAACAATGAAGTCTAGTCCACACCAGGACAACTGAAGGTAGTTCCTCTACCATATTGAACCTTACATGCCATAGTTTCATGTATAGCCCCACTTTCCCATGAAATAAGGACCACCTTCAAAAAAATTATTTCAATTCTCCTTAACAAAAATAGTTTAAAAATACCCATTTGTAGAAATAACAATGTCATACTTACCTTTAGTTTTCCAGTATTGCATTTTCCATACCTCATTATTTATTATATCTACTCTAATTCCAATTAATTTGCAAATTAGGACCTTTGATTGTAAGCAATTTACCTCATTTACCACCACTTCAAGCTACACCTGAATCCATGGTCACTTCTTGCGATAAAGGCAGTCGTTCATATTTTTAATACAACCCATCGATGTTGAACCCACCACACTAGCCTATGTGTTCTTCAAAGGGTTGTATGCTTTACCAAATCTATTAGGGCTAAACCTTAAAGAACTGATAACCACCACCTTAAATTTCAAAATTAGGTGGTCCTAGGGGACCACCCTCTCTCCCTCCATCAATAGTCTTCATAGAAAATTTAAATCTTCATATCACAATATAGATCTCACTTAGATCCCACTCCTCTACTTAGATACTGCTCCTATGCTTCGATCCTACTCAAATATTGATCTTTTAATCAGATCTCACTACCCTTCTCATATCCTACTTAGATCTCACTCCTCTACTCAGACTTCACCACTATCAACTTTCATGGGTCCACATAAATATTTATATATTACTTCTAGAGGTTGTTGAGCTTTGTGTTGATGAATTTCAAAAGGATTCTATGTTGTTTTCATGTTATACATTATGGAAATACATTAGTTTCTAGATATCATTTGGGTAGACCTTCTACCATTTGATATCTAAATAATTCCCTCATTGATGTTTCACTAGTATGCCCTAGTCGTTTGTGCCACAGTTATGAAGTATTGGTGGAAAGAGTTGAGTGAATAGTAGTGTCTAGAACAAATAGATCATTTTTATATGATCCTGATGCTATCATTTTTCCTTGTCTAGAAATGTGACATTTGTTTCTACTAGTGAGAACCTTGAACTCAACAGTTAAGTCTTGATCCATAAGTTGAGAGGCAAAAATAATATTAGTAGTTAGTCCTGGAACATATAATACATTTTTTATCATACCTCTTCCATTCTTAATATTTATTGGAATATCTCCAATTCCTTTTACTTCATATGTTTTGTTATCTGCTACGAAAACTGGTTTTTCATTTATCTTCTTCAAAGATTTGAACCAATGTGTGTTTCCTATCATATGCTTACTTGCACCTGATTCTATATACCAATAACCCATGATACTGTTTTTATCAAGATTTATGAAATACCTTATGTTATATTTTGGATATGATATAGTGCTTTTGTAAATTATAGTTCAATATTTCATTGATTTTTTTAAGTTTTGTAAATGCCAAAATCAACTTTTATCATATCTTATTGCTCCTATTGAACTAAGCACTTTTTCTAAATTTTAAGAAGGTTATAATTTTGGATATTTTGTCTCCTTTTGAGAAGCTTGAGACAATAATTTTATAAATATCCAACCTTTGAAAACTATGATAATCCTCTCTTTTAAATAACCCTTTGGAAATTAATTTAAGTGTATCTAATTTCCAATTAATTAATTTGATGTAGTAGCCCTTATGACTCCTTAATTTTTGAAAAAATAGACCACAATAAATTTGCAAATATTTGAGATTTATTCTAGTAGAAACCCGTATTACTTCTAGGTTTTATATTGCAAATATTATGTTTATTTGATAAAATATTCCCTTTGATGTATGGATTTCAATATAGTTAAATTCCTTTAATTTTAACCTTATAACTCCCAAGGAAAGAAAGCACATAAGAATGGGAATGAACTTTACCTTTTACCAAGTAATATTCAATGTTGTTTTTAGATGAGTTAGGGCTACAGTATCTACGTAGATGCTTTGAATGCTTTGACTGTACCCTCCAATGGAATCGCTTGGATATTAATGCATTCTAAATTTGGCATCATTTAGACTCTTCCTTTGACCTCGATTGCCTTGAGAATTATAGGCTCTATCACCTTCTTGACCTACTACAAGTTGGCCCTGTGCTCATAGATGATGAGATAAATGCAAATATGAATATTGCTTGATGTTCTTGATCGTTGACGTCCTTAAAATGGAGAAGATTCTTGTTTGAAGTTCCAAGTGGCACATCCATTTCGCTTCGAGCGCTTGAGGAGAATTAAATTCCAAATAAATGCTTGTCTTCATTCATGTAATTTATGAACATTACGTTCTTTAGCAAAACATTTGGTCTCCCAATGGACAAGTGTATCCCATACACTCAATGCACCAACCTATTCATGTAAATCCTCTCTTGAAGATGAGCGTTCTCTTGATTTGAGCGTTAGACATTTCCTTTAGTGACAAGTGTCACTTTCTTCTTTGCATGGACGTCATCTTTATTACTGATTCAAATGGACCCTTTGGATATCCTTTTATCTCTAAAAATACACAACTCTTCTTTCGTTCACCTGCACTATTTTTATCTAGGATATGGAGCAATAATTTAGAGGCTTTGAGCACTGATTTCATCCAGTGGATGAGGAGTAAGTGACACTCCAATGGTGCTTCAATTTTTCCTTTTTTTCTTACTTATTTACGTCCTCCTTTCATAGATGATGTTGCTCTCAAATGATGTTGTTTATCCTTTACTTTTGCACATTTTCTCTTGTAGGTTCGATCATCTAGGATGTGAGGAGAATGAGCCCTTTGAGTGGCTCCTTGAGCTATGCTTGGATTGTTGCTAGCATATGACCACTTTTGACTATTTTTTCCAGCAAGTGTAGTGACTTTGAGGCACATTTAAATATGCCTTCTCTCCCTGTATAACTAGATTAGGATAGTGCAATACAATGTAAAGTAGTTTTTATACAAAATATCCTTATTGCACCTTCTTTTGCACTCTTTTTTTTTAATCTAAATTTTTGATTATGAGGTAAAACGTTGAGTGCAATATAGGGGTGCAATATAGGGCTTTTGAGGTTATCTCTTTGATTAGACACCTTCCCATTTTTGCTTGGATATTTTATATATGGATCCAATATTGTAACCACATGATAGAAGCTATCTTTTTGTTGTATTTTTCTACACTATTTCTTGTCCTTTGAGCTTGAGACTCACCAAGTCTTATTCGAGGTTTCCTTTGCTGCTCTTTGGTGGTTACTTTCTTCTCCAATGCTTGGAGGATTGAGCTGATTTTGTGGCTTCCTCAAGCCACTCAAATTTGTAGATCTCTATGCACTGATAGTGTCTTTAGACACTTTGACAAACTCTATTTTTGTGACCTTATAACAAACACAAATAATAATATTTTTGAGAGCAATATAATAGTGTAAATGAATCTAATAATATAATAATTTTAATGCACTAACAATATCACCTTATCACTCCAATAAAATCTAAAAAATAATGCACTTAATCAATTTACTACAACTAATCAAGAATAATCTGAAATGAATCTTCAAGAATTATTTGGTAATTTCTTTATAAGCAAGGTAGTGGGAGCTAGTTTTCTTTTTCTTTCAAAAGTAGATGATAGGTAGTTGATAGATAGTTTGAGATTCTAAAATCTAATCAACTCTTAAAGTGCAAATGAACCTTAAAGAAACTTTTCTCTCTTTGCACTTTTGAAGACTATAATTCAATTCTCATTTTTGCAACTTTAATCCAATTAAGATTCTTAAAAAAATCTGATAAGTAATCCACTTGATGAATCTTACACCAATAGTTGCTTACCTTTTTTTGAAAGCCCTTTTTTGCCACTTTTGTAGATAATGTAGATATTGGTGTCTAAGATCACCAAGTTGATACCTTGAGTAAGATCTTGTAGCTCTCTGTAGGCTGCCTTGAACAACTTCGTCTTCACAAAAATATGGTCTCCAAATATCTTTCACGAGCCTAGGATTTTGGTATCTTGTTCTCCTTTTGTAGTCTCCCCATTTTGTTGTATATTTTAAGAGATATTTAATTCTGAAGTGGTGCCTTCTTGCTGTAAGAGGTAATCTCCAAATCTCCTAGATTTGGTAGACTTCTTCTGTCTGAATATTCCTTCAAGCTTCTTGTCGAATTCTAACTTCAGATAGGATCTTCTTCTAAATATTTTGTATTTCTTGAGGTCTTCTTAGATTTTGCACTCCTTGTCAAAATCTTCTCTTTTTTTGGATTTGTTGTCGGATGGTGATAATTGTACCAAATCTTCAACTTATCAAAAACTTCTTTGATCTCCTTATTCTTGCCAAGCTCTTCACACGATCTCAAAACAATGGAAATTGCAAGTGGTAGGTCCAAAGGTGCATTTGTTTTACAAACACCCATAGTAATGAATTTCTCTATTCCTATCTAGGAACGACCGTGGCTCTAATACCACTTATGGCTTTACCAGCATTCAATTACAACAAAGGACAAAGATCAAATCAATAGAGCATCTTATTGAATGAACATAAGTGCTCTATTTGAGTAGATATATGAGGCTCTTTACATAGGAAGTTAGATTCCTTATCCAACACTCTACCTAGTTGTACAAGGAACAACTTGCACATATATAGCTTTCACATTGATACTTGTGCATTTATTACATTGCATGAAGTAACTAGATAACTTCCTCTTGAAGTAATCTAACATAGCCAAATAATGTAATATATTCTAACAGGGCCCACCCACCATCACATGAAAGATCTAGAAGCATAAGATATCCACTTGGTTGACAATGGTCTTGGATGCTTTTGTTAAAAGATCAAACAACGTCCAAAGCACTAGGAATATATGATGGTTAAACCACAAGTGGAAGATGAGTTTATTATGATTAATTTGAGCACAATAGTCAACACAAATTTTGTAACTTGTCACCTCCCAAAGGCATCTACCCATTAACTCTTGCTTGCAATTAGTCACATATTTAGGTCAACAAATAGATGGGTGAGGTAGAACTTTAGATCAATCTAGTCTAGGGATTGCAGGTTCTAATGAAGGGACCACACATGAAACCCTTGGCATGCAAAATATGCCAAAACCATGTATTATATTGTAAAAAAGTGGTATTTATAGTTAAAAACTAATAAAGGAAAAATATCCTAAAGCCATTGGTGAGACCAAGTAGCAGTATGTGAGAGGGGAAAACAAGTCAAGATGCTTGCATGGAGAAATTTTGTAAAATTCACCAAGGAGTTCATATGCAGAATCAAATAAGGGTCATGCAAGCCATGAAGTCTAACAACTAGTAAAAAAATAATTTCCATAGTTGAATACGAGGTGAGAAAATAGGTAGCCATACCTTTTGTTATTTTAACCACATGAAAGGAGTCATTTCCTGACACTTTTCCAGAGGAGAATTAAATAATAAAAGGGGTGAATAGGGTAATGGGCCACAAATAACTTTCTTAATAAGAAATACCTATAAAACAAGGGGCTCCTCTTACTGCATCTTGCAAGCTCTAGAGAAAAAAACTTCAAATAAGAAATCTATCTCATGTCCCTAAGCTCAAAATCCTTTGGGCTATTTGCCTTAGAATTTTTTCCTAATAAATAAGTCCAAAACTTCTAGGTTATTGGCCTCCTACAAATAACTTTCTTAATAAGAAATACCTATAAAACAAGGTGCTCCTCTTGCTGCATCTTGCAAGCTCTAGAGAAAAACACTTCAAATAAGAAATCTATCTCATGTCCCTAAGCTCAAAATCTTCTGGGATTTTTTTCTTAGACTTTTTTCCTAATAAATAAGTCCACAACTTCTAGGTTTTTGGCCTCCTACAAGCAAAATCCCCATGTGAGTTGCCAAACTATAGTGAAATTTCACTACATTAGGCAAATCCAGCCTGAAGGAGAAATTTTAAGCAAGATTGTTATCTAGATTCAAATAGGATGAGAAGACCATAAACTCCTTCTATCTATCAATTATTTGAAGCTGAGAAGATGCTAAGAATGTTGATAAAGAAGAGCTTACATCAAAAATTGTTAGCAAGTTTAAAGCTCCCCATGCTACAAGGCAATGTTAACCACTTAGATTATACAAAGAAAGAACTATAGCCTTTGTGCTGGTAACTAAACTAGGCCTCACCTTAGTTAGCTCCCATGGAGCCTTTCGATGGTAACTAACAAGGCTTTGTTGTAAGAAGAAATTATACTTGCTCAACAAATATGAACCCATACCTTAAACTAATAGGTGGATTCAAGAGAAGAACCACCCACTTTTGGTAATTGGGTTTTGGAGTAATTGTTGCAAAATGATACCAAAATGCCCATGAAATAGAATACAAGGGCCATGGAATAAGAGGAGAGGGGGGACAATGTTTGCAAGAGTGAGGTTGGTAAGCTTTCAAAGTGGGCTAGACCATCTAAAGGTCCCTATGAAGGATCATAGCAAAAGGATATGTAGTGAATTCTCACTACACTCACAAGAATAAAGCCATAGCAAAGCTTCATGAGATAGATTCGACAAAATATTAAGTGTTGAACAAGTATAAGAAAAATCTTTGACCAAAAGATCCAAAATTTAAAATATTGAAGAAGATACTAGGAGCAAGACTTCTTAGATAACAAAAGTCCTAATCCAAAATTTATGACACCTTCAATAACTCTAATAAGAAAGGAGAAGGAAAAAAGTTGTGACAACATTTAACATCTAAACCACAAAAACTAGAAGATGGAGAAAAGTCCTAAAATGCACAAGAAGAATAATATTTCCAAAAATTAGGAGTTTTAATAGTTTCAACAAGTGAAAAAATTAGAAAAGTTTCAAGGTACTAATCAAGGAATCCTCAAAGGATGAGAAATTTAAAAGCCTTGATAGTCGGACCATCCAAAAAAATTGATGATGGGAGGTAGGGAGGATTAGCAATCTAATTAGGAGACAAGCCATGACATCAAAGCATTTCTCCCAAAGGCAATAGTTGAACCCATAAATATAGAAGATACTCAAGCTAACCTACCTATGCATATTAAGCCTAAAAATTCTAGAAGAATGGTTGATGCATTAAAGGTGACAACATGGGAATTTTCAACAAGAACAACCCCAAATCTGAAGCATTGATTACAAATATTTCTTACACTCAAACTTCGAGAATATTCAAAAGGGGTAGATGGCAACAATGGTAGTAGCAAGTCATCCAAAGGCTTAGAACTATCCAACATTAATGGGGTCAATTCTAGGGACACTGAAGGAACTAACATATTGAATGAAGATGTGACCCATCACTTAAAAGAGTAGCCATTTTGAAATATTTGCATAATTTTGGAGGGAAGGTCCCCCCTTTGTAATCTATAAATAGTAGTTTTCTTAGAATTATAAAATATTGGTAAGTTACACTACAAGTCATATAGCTTTCCCCTCATTTTCTTGTATATAGCAATACTCATATTCCTTAGTGGTCTTGTGGACATGACTTCAAGCCCACACTTTTGGTATAATCTTGTATTGTTTTTATATAGATATATACATACTAGGGGCCTATGACTATTTGGTTCTAATTGTTTGGTTCTTTGTCATGTTTCCTTTATGTATGTGTTTTTATTTTTGCTTATATATATGAGAGGAGGAAGTGTTCATTGTGTCAATGTATTACACTTAGGTTTGTTGTGCAAGGGGATATTATCTTAATCTTGGCACATCACCTTTGTTAGCATCAGTTTTCCTTTCTACTATACATTTATTTCATTATTTTCTCTAACCCTTTACCCCTTGAAGCTAGTAGATAAATCTAGAGTAGCAAAAGTGCACTCAAGGTCACATATTAAAAGGAGATAACCTCATAAAATATCTTCGAGACCCCTAATCAAGTTGAATCTTGTGATCTCAATAATAGGCTTGCTATGTCGCTCTTTGCAAGGCACAATAGTCTTGACCGTATATTCCAACCCATTTGACTATAGGACAATTGGAGAGGACAACATATACCTTATAAAATAATTTGTAAATGTCTTATTTCATGTAATTATTAGTTTTTAGGATAATAAAACATTTCTCCTATGATAAATATGAAGATTCATATCTCTCGTGAGTTTGAAATGAGATGAAAATATAGTGGAAGAAGAAACTTCAAGGGACTCCATGTAAAGGGTATCTGTAAATATGGCAAGTGAGATAGCAGATATTGGATTGTATTGCATCGTTGTGCATTACAATGCTTTTTTAATGTGTATCATTCTCTTGAATTTACTATGTTTATTCATGGTCTAAATATGTGTGAAAAACCTTAATATTTTCTTGATTTGTTCATTTAATATAAGCATTGTTGCAAATATTGATAAGGTGATAAGGAAGTCCAAAAATCCTAATTTACATTTGAATCCTTTTAATAGTCTTTGTCTCCACATAAATTGTCTCACTACATAGTCTTAAATATATTACATATTTACCCCTAAACCAAGGGCAATCATCCATTATTTTATCCTTGATATGACAAGGAAGAATCCTTTCAAAATAAAATTCATGTAGTACTTTGAATTCAATCTCCACTTCAACTTAATCCAAATTTTTATCTTTGAAAAGCTTTGCTAGTATCCATGGAACATACATATTAACTCTACTTTTAAGATCCACTATATCATATTCGATCATCTCATCCTTGATAATTACGTCTTGTATAATATGTGGTACCTAGATAGGGTTTGTCATATATTTATTCTTCCTCTTATCTTTAACTATGACATCCATATTTTTAACTAAGGCATCCTTTCTTCTAGTGAATACTTTCAAAAACAAATTTTCTACCATGCTACCTAGATTTTATTTACAAAAATTCTTTATTTTTAATTTTTGAAAGATACATTATATTTTTAAAGACTTGTTTTTTTAAATATATATTTTTAATTCTATTTTAAAATTATAAATAATAAAGAAATATTTTTTTTGATGAAAAAAACAAATTTACATTAAATTAAGATAAAAGTCTTTACAATAAAAAAAAAGTGGGTGGGTTAACACACCCCATGGGAAATCAAACTAACCCTCATTGACAAGGGTTAGGAAACAAAACCGCCAACAAAATACAAGTTTATCAATCATGATCATTGATGATAATTACATCAAATAAAACATATCATATGGAGTAATGTACCATGGCATGTTGTCCTACATAAACTGTTAGTTATTATGGGATGGGAATCCACCCCTCTACATCATGATTAAGACCTTCAGTACCCGCATTGCTCCAACCAACAACTGGTCCAGGTGAAACTGGTTGAACATCATCCCACCCCCAACTTGGTGGGACGAACAAGCAATGTCAACATTAGGTCACTTCCGTATTGGCAAGTACTAGGACCAATGCCTATCTACAGGATCACTTCTTGCATATGATGGAGGTCGGCGGTGAGAGCAGAATCAAAAATACTCCTAAGAAGAGACCTCTAGGAGGATCTGATTGACTGTACACGGAGTATTGGTCCAGTATGCCAAAATAACTCGTAGGTCATCCAACTCCATAGCAACTTTTTTGGCTTGAGTACATATATGTAGCCATATGTCATTAAAAACTTCTAATTTATCAACATGAATAAATGTGATAGAAGGTGCATATTATCTAAAAATAATTCTGTTACAAGCCTTACAAATATGAAATAACAAGCTAATCCTAAAAATTTGCCACACTTTAAAAATTAGGAGAGCCAAAGTAAAAGAGTCCCCAAGAAGATCTTGGAACCAAGAAACTCTTGCAGCTGTAAATGGGGAAAAAAGGAAAGAACCCATTCCCAAGCTTATCTAGATTTTCTATAGTTCCAAAATAGGGTGAGTACAAGACTCAGGTACATCACAAAAGGACATCTATGATCAAGAATTCCAAGGTGCTTTAGACGTTCTCCCAAGGGAAGGCCTTGACACAACAAGCTCCACGCAAAAAAAGATTATTTGGGCTCAACATAAGTAGCCCAAACATTCTAAAATCTAGAATTCCATCTAGTCCTTGTAGAAAATAAGTCCCAACACTGATTGAGCTTAGGCACTAGAGGAATATGAGGATATAACCATTTATACCCCAAAAAAACCTTATAATTAAGCAAAGGAGTGTCAACATGCCATCTCCAATCTGACCACCAAGGACACTATGAGCACACACCAATATTGTGCAACATAGAAAAAGGGGTGAGAGCAATAACAACATCATAAGTATCTTTGTCTACGCTATTCAGCCTGAAGGTGTATTTGAACTCATTCCATGGGATTCAATCCCTGGTCTGACGAGAAAAGAAATCAGCTATTGTAACAATACCCTTTTTGAAAAACCACCGAGTAAGAATCCATTGCGCCCAAGCTAAGGCAGAACCTTGATGAAGAAACACGAGGGACTTCCAAATATTCATAGAATTTATGGATAAGCCTTTATGGAAGCCATCTCATCTCCATAAGATCCAAGGAGTGAGTTGCTTTCAAGATTTCCATATACTTTTAATAACAAAGGAGCCATAAATCTTAACAAAAACCAGAGCAACAATGAGAGAAAGAAAATACAAACCTCTCCATGCTCTACGATTTAAGGGGAGACCAAAGAAAATGAAATTTCAAACCAAAAATTTCTAAGCTTTAGCTCCCCTCAAAGACCTAACCACCCACTTTGGACACAGAGCAATACCTTGGCGTCTACAGTCTAGAAGACCCATTTCACTAGATTCTCTGAGAAGATAGCAAATATCCTAGGCAACTCTATGAAATCCCTTTGTTTTAGAAGAATTATTCCAAAGAAAATATTGAAGGAGTTTCTCAAGCTTCTTATAGCAAGCCTATGAAGGAACCCAACAAGAGGAATAGTATACATGAGTGGCAACTAAAACTTTAGAGCAAATCTAAAATTTACCTGCTAATGACAACTTCTTAGTAAGCCAGAAATCAAATTTCTTTTCAACTCTTTGAAGCACATAATTCCAAAATTGAGTAGGGGAGCCTTGAAAGGTGAAAGGAATACCAAGAAGCTTAAAAAAAATTCTAGGAGGGATCCAATTTCAATGATACCCTTGAAGCCAAGGTGACATAGGCAAGGGAGACTGCTTGAAGTAGGAGGTCTTCCTCCATTGTATGCTAGAACCAAAGGTTGTGTAAAATGTGTTCAGATAAAATAGAGCATTAGAAATAGATTGCTCCTCTTCCCTTATAGTAAGAAAGGAGTCATCAGTAAAGTGATCATTAATAAGTTATCCTTGATCATTCAAAAGAGCAATTCCTTTAATAAGACTTGCAAAAGCTTGAGTAGCTAAAATATAGTTGAAGGCTCAAGCAACAAGTATATATAAAAAGAGATCAATAGAAAACTCTTTTCGAACAAACCTAAAAAGACCCACTGCTTTAGACTGTGAATTATTCAAATTGAGAATAGTTGAAGCATATATGAAGAGCATAGCAATAGTCTAAATGAAAACTAACCCGAATCCTAAAACTTTGAGCATAGCAAGAATGAATATCCATTCAATGTGGTCGTAATATTTCTCAAAATAAATCTTAATAAAAAACATATTTTGGTTTGACATCCAGGCCCATTCTATGCCCTCCTAGGTAGCCAAAACATTGTTGAGGATGTACCTTCCTTGAATAAAGTCGGTTTGCTCTGATTTGACTATCAAAGGAAGAAGAGACCTAAGGTGAAGAGTCAAAGCTTTGGCAATGATATTGTAACTAAAATTCAACAAAGTAATAGACCTCCAATTAGTGATCAACTCTAGGTCCTCTTGAAATTGATATTGCCCCTGTTAATAATTGCTCCCAAGGAGCCTACTCAAAGAGCCTCCAGATAAACTTTATGCATATCAGGATCTACTAAGTCCCAAAGACCCTTGTAAAACTCATAGGGAAAGCCATACAGAACTAGCGCTTTATCATTTGCCATTTGAGACAATGCATCCTCCAGATATGTAAGGGAGAGTAGTTTATCACACCTTACTCTTTGAGACTTTGAAACCTTAACTAGTACAACTTCCATAAAAGCTGCCAGCGCTTGCTCCTTCTCAAGGGAATAATCTTGAGCAACAAAAATATTAGTATAGTGCTTGAAAAAAGCATCAATCATCTCATAAATAGAGGTAAGCCTTATTCCATTGACTTGAAAGACCTTGAATTGAGTAACTTGTCTAGGAGGGTGAAGCCTTTGAAAAAATTCTTTGGTGACCTTATCACCAACTTTAAGCCAATGAAGATGAACTTTAATTCAAGCTCTTCAAGCCTCATAAAGTTCAACAAGTTTAAGTTCATGCCTCAATTGGGCAACATGAGACTGAAGTTTAGGATTAAACGGATAGGCCTCAAGCTTGAGATAAGCTTTAGAAAGCTCATCATGAAGGATAGCATTGGAATGTCTCCTGAACTGCGCTACCTTTTTTCCCAAAGTATAGAGCAAGACATTTGTATGAAAAATAGCTTCATTCCACCATTCTATCCAACCCAACTCTCTAGTAGGTCTAGAAACTAGATTCTAGACTCTATGGATATGACATACCATGGAAGGATGTTGAAGAAAGGAAGTATTAAAAAAAATTGTGACTTGTAGTGTCTCAAAGGTTGGGATTTTATCAATCCTTAAACATGATGGGTGAATGGTCGAAATTAGTGGTACCAGGAATGGTTTCCACAAATGGAGCTAAAGCATTTCTCCTATGAAAGAAAAAATGCACATGATCTGAAAGCATGGCTCTATCCAGCCTTTTCATAATTCTTGCATGGTCAGCCTAGAAATTGGACCACGTATACAACAAATTTTCAAGAAAATCCTGGGGAGAAAAACAAGAAATGGAGTCTGACAAAGCCAATTTGTTTTTCATGAAGTACCAGGCCTCTCTTTCCCTAGTAGCCCACCACATGAAAAGTTGTCATATCTTGTCTACAGACTTTTCAGTCATTAAAATATCCACACATAATCCAAATAGCAAGTGGTAAAGAAAAAAAACACCACCGCAAAAGGCTTCAATGCTCCTGAGCATCATTGGAGGCTTAGACATTAATAATGTCAAAAGACAGCCCACCAACCTCAAGTAAAACCCAAACTGTGTGATTGGAGGGGTCCACACCCCACGAGAAAAAACTATCTTTCCATATAGCTTCCAAAAGAATGACAACTCCTCCTCTACTAGGGGAATGATTGGTGGCATAAAAAAAGCAACCTGGACAAAAAAAAGGGCAAGTACATTGTAGAATAAAGTCAAAATCTTAATCTCTTAAAAACAGAGAAAGTTAGGATAACCATAAAACCTGGAGCATAAATCAATTTCATCTTGGACCAAGTATTTGCGGACTAGGCCCTTCAGCCCTTTGACATTCCATGATAAAAAATCATGGAGATCGATCAAGACTCATATGTCCGGCTACATATTCAGCATCTCCAAGGTTTGAAAGAGAATCATAAATATTATTGAGAAAATGCTCTTGACCTGCTTTCCAAAACTTCTTTTTATGCCTTTTATCTTGGTGAACCAAGGAGTCTCCTCGGGGTGGGCTACGATATCTTTGACCATTGATAAAATCTCATTCAGATTCCATGAAGCTTGAGGAAGATTGCCCATTGATATGCAAAATTGGAGAATCTAAAGACTGAGTAGGAGCAAAAGAAGTAACAATTTTAGCAAAGGAAGCACTAGTTAGTGGTACATTAGCAACCATATGTGAAGCCCTAGCACTAGGTGTTGTCGGTTGCGTGGTATGTTGCTCTGTCACCACACCATGCCCAGCTGGCGCAAAAGACACAAGGGGTTGAGGTGAACTGCTGGGAGCAGCCATAGGGTTTACATTTTTTCTATTCTTACCCTTCTTCTAGACTACCTTCCATTCATCTTGCCCCCCTTTGGAAGTAGGGACAAAGCTAGTAGTAACAAGAGTCACAACCATCTGCTTAGCTTTAATATTTTTCGCCATTAAAGGACAATTTTTTATCTTATGGGCATTTGATTGGCAACGGTAACATGCGTTAGGCATGTTTATGTAGACAACACGTTGCTTGAACCTATAGTCACCAAATTGGACATCAACAGTCTCCCTGAGGTCTTTATAAAGATCGACTTTGACACAAAAATATTTTTGAGGGCGTGAGGCATAAAATTTATTTGTTTCACAACACATAAATTCACCAATGGAGGCCATAAGGTTCTGATAGTAAGGCCAAAGTAGCAGAGGAAGACCAAGGAATTCAACCCCAATCGAAAACTACAAGGAAACATCATTAGTGACCGAAAAATCCTTGGTCCATGCCTAAAAAATTAGTAAGGATCTACAAATAGACCAAGGCCCATGGTTGAGGACCGCTTTGGCCTGAGCAAGGTCAGCAAAATGAAACAAAAATACCCTTTGGTGAGGTTTTGGATACCATCAACCTTGACGCCATGCCAAGCTTATTGAATCCAGTTCCGAAGGAGGGTCTTGCTAGGGATGCGACCTATAAAATACCCTACTAGCGTATGACTTTCCAACCAAGAACAAGTAGTATTAAACTCACTCAACGGGATAACAACATTTGGAGGAGAGATTACCTCGTGATAAAATTTGGGAACGAACTTCTATGATTGCTTGTTTACCTTTAGCGTCATTGCTACCTTCTGCAGCTTCAACAGAAGTTGGAGTTGCTGATTGAGCTCCGTCCATAAAAAAGAGGTTCAATCCACCAAATAATCGAGTAAAGTCAACAAAAATAGTTAAAAAAATGTTTTAAGAGACGTTTCGCACACACTCCAAAGTGGAGAAGCAGTATGGCACCAAGAACTCGAAACCTTAATGCATGTAGCTTCCTCCTATAACTTCCAAATAAAAACTTTGAATATATTAAATAAATATTTTATTTGTAATTTTTAAATTACCAATACTTAATTTTTTATATATTATATATATTTTTAAACATACAATTTAATTAGTTTTCGTTTTAATGAATGAATTAAAAAACAACCACCAATAATATACACATGAATCCAAATAAATAAATAAAACATTGTTTAAATGTTGGTTAACTGCTTGCCGTAAGTGGCATTTGCGTGTTCAAAATCATCCAGATGATATGAACTCCATACCTTTCACTAAAGATTTCTAATTAATTTATTCTTTCTTAAATAAGCTTCTACGCATTTAATTTTTTTTATGAAAATTCATTTGAAATCAAGTTCCTTAACGACAGAAACACGAAACAGCATTCCAACTGGTAGAATATAAGTAATTTAAACATCGAAAAAATAAATAAACATCAAGAAAACAAAAGTAATCTAGATATTAAAAGATAGTAATTGAAAAGAAAGAATAAATATAAATTAAGCAACCGCTTCAAATCGCTAACTTAATCATCGAGACATTGAGAAAATAAATAAAAGTTACATTAAAATAATAAAAATTACACAGAGGAGAGGGCAAGTCTGGTTGGAGTAAAAATAGTAGATTGATTAGCCTTATCATTGTATCAATCTTAAGCCATAGGTGATTTTTATAGCAAGGCTAGTAGAAGTATAGAAACAGCTGCAACTATTTGAACACAGATTTAATAGTAAAAATGAAGGGAAGTAACGAATTTTCTTATATATCAATAAAAAAAAATGATAATAAAATTTACAGTCTTACATGAGAATAATTTTTTTTGTTAAATAAAAAAATCAGGATATTAAATTGATGTTGTACTTATAAGTCCTAATATGTTAAGCTAAGATGAATTTAACAAATCCTACCTTTCAAAAAATTGAATTAAGAAAATCAATCATAAAACACTCCAATATTACTAACCAACCTATTTCCTTTAGTTTAAACAAAAATAAATAAATTTTGCATCTGTACAGAATCGCTCTGAAATCACACTGTCTATAGACACAAATGCCAATCTTTAATTTACAACAAATTTCATTGGAGATTCGGAGGATCATAGACCCTCAATTGAATGGAATATATAAAGGAAACATAGAATACCCTATACGTAGACGCAGCTAACATGAAATCCCAACGACAAACAACCCAATAAATTCCGAGTAAGGAGGAGAACGATTTCCAACCTTGGATGCGCTATTTTGAAATCAGAGTGCGCCCCTTTCGATCCTCTGCAGATACTCCACATCAGACTCCTTCCTCTCAATCTTCATCTGTCCTTTCATTCTGGCTATGAAATCATCGGCCTCCTTATTGAGCTCGTCGCGAGGCATGATAGTCTCGCGTGGAATGATATTGGGCGAAGCAGAAGTTGTCTTTTCTGTTTCTGTCAAGTGACGCACTTGCGGCTCCTGATTTGCTTCAGCCTTCGGAATTGCATCGTGGCTGTAGACATCATTACCATCAAAAGATGAAGGGCTTCCCCGCTTCATTCCTGTGCAGTCTAAGAATACGCAAGGCTCTAAAAACCTCTCCTTGAAAGACCTCCACTTCTTGCTAGAAGAAGATCTAACACTGTTTCTATTTCTGGAATATGACACAGACATATCCGACTCCTCCGACAGCATCCTCTGGCATCGGTTACCCATTTCACACAGATCCCTCCAAAGTTCAAGTTCGATTTTATCGCCTTCACTAAAGGAATGGCAGGAATGGGGTCAGCTGAACAGAAAGGACTTCTACTCTCCAGAATTTTGCAAAGCTGTAAAGCTGATCAGACTCCATGGACTTATTTCTATAGAGATTTAATTGCAGGGGGTTGAAATCCGGTGCGTTCTATAAACTAATTGATCTGTCGGAATTCTTATCCTTCACAATTATTTGCCCTTTCGCTCAGGATTTAATAGTAAAAAGATACCATGTCCAACTGGATCTAATTGTCAGTATTAGCCAGAAATGAGAATTGAGGGCCTGGTGACGTATAGAAAGAGGACTCGCCACCGAAATGGAAGGCCGTACAATGACTGACACGTAAGCTGGGACTCCACCACATCAATTTGAAATATGTGGCTGTTGATGATGTGGAGTTTGCTGTTTCATCCATAAAGAGCATCTTCCTCAACATCAATTTGTGCAAAAAATCGTTTCTGAGTTTGGAGTTTTGTGGAAAATTTTCTGACGGAACAAACGTGTGATTGGAGGTCAACGTGTACTCGGTGGATTCCACGTTCACAGATCAGAGAGTGGATTGTATTTTTATTTAAAGAGAGAACAAAAGGAATCCAATGAAGAACTTTGTCGATCATCTAACTCTGGACAGGTATATCTGAATCTCAATTTGCACTAGTCCTTAGCCACCTAACTGTCAAAAGGGAGTAGTCTATTCTTGCAGTCTATCAAGAGGTTCTTTTAAATCCAAAAAATGAAATTTTTTATTTATAAACGGTTTAAATTGTAATTTTTGTTAGAGGTATTATATTGTCTGTTCTAAATCTAAATATTTAGATTAGAGGTGAGTTTGATTTTGTGTATATAATATGTGTCAAGTTAGTAGGTGTCTGTGTATTTTAGTTAATTGTGTAAGGTGTTTAGTTAGGAAATGAAGAGTTATGAGTGTGATGTGTTTAATTTAGAAGTGGGGAGTTATATGGAATAATAAAATAATTTATCTTTATATAATATGTGCATTTATTATGTAAGAAAGGAATATGAAGAGTCAAGTTCTTTCATGAGTTTGAGGAGAGCAAAAACCAAAAGCCATGTAATATGAAGAGTCTTATATATCTTTATACTGGAGACAAAGCCATGTTAAATGTAACTCCAATAAGCTTTGCTTTTTAATTTGCTTTATTTTTTATCAATAAAGATATTTAGTGTCATTTTATGTGATATTGATGTTGATTTTATATATGATTTGATATTGATATTAATATTGATGATATGTGATTGATTTATTGATCCTAGAATTCATTAACCTATGAAGATTATCATTATATTGCTAACAATGTTCATTGTTTAAATTTAAAAAATAAATAAAAAATATTATCTAAATACATTAATATTTATAATTTAAACAATTACAATAATTTGTTTTTACTTTTGATTAATTTTAATAACTGCTTGAAAATCTACCTTATAGGTAACATTTGCTATATGTTTAGTCAATTCTATGAGAACACCATATTTTAGCATTTGAGAATATCTATTAATCCTTATATGAAAAGTAAATTGGAATATCATCACACACTCCTTCCTCTATAATTTGAGCATCATACTCTATTAAAATTGCATTCCATTATTTTTAATTTACTAAATAAAAGATAATATATCCCAACCAATCTCCTTCTAAGCTTAGATTGTTATAGTAAGCCCCCTTTATGGCACAAATCAAAAGCATAACTAAATATACTTTGATTTAAAGATTATAATCTATTTAAATTTATACACAAAAAAATTATCATAGAATATTAATAATTTTTTTTTATAATTTATCAAAAAGGAAATAGATAAATTAGAAATACATATTTTTATGATTTAAAACAACTCAAATACTTATAATTGAATTTATAACTATATCTACCTCTATGAACACAACCAAGCATATTGTGTACATAGGTAATCATTTAATTATTTTTATTTGTTATCCAATAAATTGATCCTAAGATCATAATATCACCTACCTTATAACACACAATGTAAATGTTTCTAATTCATTGAGCATTAAAGTCCTCATGCTCCTACAAAGTTCATTCAAGCCCATGTTTCATAGAATATCACAATTTTCTTACATCGTTAAGCTTGACGACTCAAATTGAAAATGAAAAGACTTTGAAGAAGTCGTCTCATGGAAGATAGACCAGGATCCGGGAGGGGATCTCCATCTCATAATCTTATTAAATCAAAATATCCCCACATGGTGACTTCATTATTAAAGGAAGGGTCTAGAATTATATGAGCAAAAGACCTATAACCAAAACCTTTGCCTGAACCAATTAGCAAGAGATGATGTCACCACTAAATCAAAGGCAAATAAGTAGGAACTAACGATACAACATGGTGGTTGTGTTACATCATCCTTTGATTCCACCTAATTCCATGGAAAGATAGAGGTTCCTTGGTTCCACCTATCCCACCTGACATATGGGACACAATTCCTACCTTAGCACTCAGGTCTTTTCCTTCTTGAGAGAATATGTTGTCACCCTAACAAAACACTTGCAGCACTTGGTGAGTTTGTGCATTGTGCATTTCATTGAAAAGTAAGATAGATCCTTGAGGCTATTGGTGGCTTCTTTCCAAGGGAGAGCTTGTGAATGGTACCTTAGTCTCATCCCATGATTAGTCAAAACTAGGACTAGTTGGTGGAGATCCTGATAAATAGATTTGAAGAGAAGGTAGATGGAGCATCCCTCCTGGAATAACTCATGACCACTAAGAGTGTACCTATAGAGACAATGGAAAATTTCAATATTTGATTCCATAAGACTTGGTAAAGTATCCCTAATGATATCTGACACCTCTGGGTATGGCATTTATTTACTATCTAAAAGCTATTAATTTTAATATTTTCATGATGGTCAAGTCTAAGGGTGGGAATTCACTATTAGAGACCTATGAGATAACCATTCAATCTAAAAATGGCAGAATACAAATAGGAAGGCTATCCCCTAGACCACCTCCACCATTTTTTCTTTCCATTCATCCCTCTTATCATTTCTCTACAACTATATAGCCCATCACCAATCCGACTCATCCTATTATGTACTTAGAATAAAATCAAACTTCCTCTCCTATAGATGCTAAAATGGATGAATAATTCAAAACTATGAAGACCATCTCTAATGATATCTATCCCTAAAGAGCCAGTGTAATATCCAAAGGTTTCTCTACCAAAGTTATCCAAAGCCTTCTTTCCAACAAGGAACCCCAAATGTCTAGCAGCCTCTAGTTAGATATCATAAGCCTCTATTTTTGTCCAGCAAGAATCTCAATTATCCCTAGGCCCTAAATCAATAGATAGTACCTATGTTCGTCCCAATCCAAAAATACCTACAAGCTTAGCTAGAGACTTGGTCGCCATCAAGAACAACTACATTGAAGATCCTGGTAGTTGGTACTATCCTGATTCTGACTATCCTTCTTTTGAATGTTATGTTAGAATGAAATCTCAAGTTGGTGGGAAATCTCATCTAGACCATAATACTACACATTCTCCTATGCTAAAAGTATGAATTTCTATTCACAAACCTACCACTCAATATTTGACCGCACCATCAATTACCAATTCCCCAACTCCAAGAGCATATCTTTGTTGCCTAGGATGAAATAAAAGTATATGTTGTGGAAAATGAAGTAGGCTCCTCAAGTAGGAGGTCACAAGTTCAATTAGAATATAAAACTTGGGCCAAAATGAGGGCTATTGAAGAACAAGGGATACCTATCCCAATAAAGGCTAGACTTCATAGGAGATAAATGGATAATCGAAGGGCCCCTCTAGCACCAACTGCACCAAAAAAACAAGTTTGAGTGGTATTGAAAGTGATAAGAGTTGCCCTTCAACCTCCAATGAAGCCTACTACAAATTCATTGAGGTCACCTCTAGTAGTAGAAAGGACTAGGATTTTTACAATGTCAACAATTTCAAGGGTCTCTTCTATCAGATCCTTCAACGTGGTGGAGCACTTAAGGAAGTCAATTGCAGTCATGCCTCTTTGGGATATCCTCTTTATTCTAGAACAAATAAAAAACTTAAAAGAGAACCTGAGGAAGTATAAAGAGCTAAGATTATAAGAGGTTCCCTCTATGCTAAAAAATTTAGGCCAAGAGTCCAACGGGTCCAAGACTTTGCCATTCTACATTACCCTGATATGGTTGCATTATCAACTTAGGGTCAAGCACATTGGTTAAGTCAAAAAAGTAGTAGATACATTTTTCTTATCACTAGAGCACTCCAATAGTAGGGTATTGTAATTAGAAAACACTCCAATATTAGTCTTCAATCTAATTCATGACCTTCCTCTAGCACTCCAAGCATGCCCTAACTTGATGGTTCATCAAGACATAAAGGTGATTGATATCCCAGTCTCATTTAGAATATGCCTCTTAAGAGACTTCATCGCTAATATTGGAGGATACCTATCACTGGACTAGACTCACATGTTATTTCAAACCAAATATAGGATCAAGTTCACTATCCATCAGAGCCTCTCTAAACGTACCACATAGAGCAAATCCATTTCAAAATAAGTGGAGAAGATTAGGTCTACTTGGTAGAGGAATAACTATTAGAATCTGAATACTTCATGAATGAGGTGCACTCATATATTCTCGATGAATCTCTAAAGTAATGGATATCCGAGACTTGGGGTTAGATCTTGACAAAGTGTTTGAGCTAGTTGGCATGGGGTGATCTATCACTTGGTATTTCCTTTGTACATAGTGTATATATTGGACATAGCAATAAATAATTCTTTTGAAGAAATATTAGAAGGTAGGTGCCACTCATGATCAGAAGCCAACTCTAAGGAACGATATTACTAAGAAAAGAGGACCAACTCTAAAAAAATGGGGAGGTGTGTAAAAGCCACATCGAATGACTCTCATCTTCCATGCACACAAGATTGAAAGCATATTGGGAATAAAGCAATATTGCATCCCCTACATTTCCAACTTTTATTTAGCTTCTAGTTTTGACTCCATGCCCAATGGATAAGGAAAATATTATGGATTCACTCACTTTTTAGCAGGCTAAAAATCCTTGGGAGCTACCAAAGTTGTAGGGAAGTTTTTCCCTCAGCCCCGCTTGACCCCAAAGAACACTTAGTCAAAAATAGGTTAAGTGGAGGATACAATTAGAAGATTCTTCCTGCCTTTAGTCAAAAGTAAAGGATTCCAAAGAAAAGGTTGGTGAGCTCAAAATTTGTGTCAATTGTCAGATATTTTACTTATGGCCATTGCTCCTCTTCCACACCAAATCGATCACATCAAAGACACCAAGGCCCATGGGCCATTGATTTTAATCTAATGGATTATGCAATCCTTTCGATAGAGGAGAGCATAGAAAAAAGAGATGGCTCTAACAAAGCCTAAGAGCTAGACATGTGGTGACCAATTAGAAGCTGATAAAGAAAGCACTGATGCTCAAATGAAAAAGGCCCACCATTAATTGAAGGTAGTTCTACCTTACCTAGGGACACATGGAAACCATGTGTGCAAGGTAGAAGTAGGTGAAGGATAATTTAAGGGACCACCTAAAATTGGCCATAAAGCTTAACTTTTGTAGCCAAATCTATTAAAGCCAACTGTATATTAGCCACAACAACTACCCATCATATGCATGAGCCTATCTTTCCCATTTACACCAATCAAGGAGGTCATGCCCATCACATCAGTAAAGCGGTTCATTCCATGAGAAACACGATGGAAAATTAATGGAACAATCACCTAAATACAACAATAAAGAGATGAGTCACCAACATTTTGTCATCCAAAGATCCAAAAGTTCTCAATATTTATGGCCCTAGATCTAAATACCTTGAATTTATTACTTCTAATTGCAATAGGATTTTAGCTACAAGAGCAGAGGATAATTTGTAGGTCTTCTACATAGAACTTCAAAGGGAAAGAACCTTCCTCCTAGATTATAAATAGGCCCAATTTTTATTATAAAAGGTATTGGGATTTATCTGCATATGCCTGGTACCCAACCTTACGTGATTTTACTTTCACCCTTATTTTTTATTGTAACAAGGGGAGCTCAAATTTTAGATCACTACCTAAGGAGATTTGAACC
Source organism: Wollemia nobilis (assembly GCA_028583015.1). Classification (NCBI taxonomy): domain Eukaryota; kingdom Viridiplantae; phylum Streptophyta; class Pinopsida; order Araucariales; family Araucariaceae; genus Wollemia; species Wollemia nobilis. The sequence goes on along the minus strand of JAQPPZ010003564.1, from coordinate 895,916 downwards.
CTCCAAGCCTCATTGTCTTGTAATCATTTTTGGCATGTTAATGGAAGTCATGACTAATTTAGCTCTATCCTCCTTTCTTTAACTTGTTTTAATTATTGGCAATTTGTTTGCTTGGTTGTGTTTACTAGTTTTAGGATGGTGTATTTCATGTTTAGTTACCACTTGTTGTAGTCATAAGTAGAGATTTAATTCTTTGGCACATTGCTCCCATAGCTTAGGCTTTATTTTTTTGCAAAGTATTTATTTTTCCTATTTTTTACTTTCATTGCAATCACTTTTCCCTGTAAACCCCATGGACTCAATTTGTACAAGTCTTTGTGATTCAAGGATTAACTCTAATAAGGAGTCAGCCTCAGTTAAAAACCCCAAAGGTTGCCCCGCAGGTAGTCCCCCGTTTGTGGTGTTTTATGTTATTTAACTCTAGTCAAGGCACGAGTGCATCTGGCCCATTGGATTCCCATCCCAGATTGGCAAGTTCATTTAGATACAACAAAATTTACCTCCAACTCTTTATTTGTTTCTATAATGCTTCATCCTCAACTACTAGCCAACCAAACTTCATGGCTTTGCCCATTATGAGTTGGTTAGTGAGTTTAATCATCTAGTATGGGTCCATTATGAGTTGTTTAGATTCAACTAAGAAACCTTGGTAGTCAAGTCAATATGAGTTCTTACCACTTTTGAGGGATCATATTTTGATTCCTCTACTATATATACATTATCCCCTTTCCTTTCTAGCTACAATTGCATTAAAATCTATGTCTTAAAGGTTTTGTATTTAGTTGATCATATTATTTTTCATTTATTTTCTTTAACAATAAGGACATAAAATACCTTCTCAACAGCTATCTCCTAATCATAGACTATTTTCCATGTAAAGGCTTCACATGGCCCTATATCTATGCTAGTTTGAGAGGGTCCTCTTGCAAAATCAGCTCCTTTAGCTACTGTAAGCCATGTCATCACCTATAGGAGTTGTATCACCTAGGATGGTGAACATAATGATCATGTGGATATGGTAGGGGGAGAAAATCATATGGTGATAGGAGGGAATGAGATGAATATGGATAGAGTGGGATGTGGCACTAAATACATTAATGTCTTAACTAGTAGTGATAGTCAATGAAGACATGGCTAAAGGTGATGGTGAAATTATACATGGTACCAATGGTTGTGTGGTGGATACCTAAATAGAAGGTGATAGGAATGAATTTGTATATATGATCCCACATATGATAGAGACTATAGGAGATAAAGTTCCTCTAGTAAAACTATGTTGCATTGGTATAAGGTGAGAGAAGTGCAACAAAAGGAGTGATAAGAGAAGAATAAGTGGGGAGAGAAGAAAAAGGATAGAGAAAGAAGAGACAGTGTTAGATGGTGGAAGGGAAGTGGAAATTATTGTAGAGTTGGCGATGAGGTAGGCCATTTCCAACTTGAAAGAGGAGCTTCCATGGTGGATTTCCCCTCCTTAAGCTAAGTTGTCTTCCCTTGTTGCTTTTGGCATACTATGAATTCATAAAACATTTATCTATATCTTTCAAATCCTATTTTCCCTTTGATGGCTATTTGTCACACTACTAAACTAATCATCACCAATGTTATTGGTGTAGTAGAAATGGTTATCTTAAGCACTAGCATATTTTTTGGTCTACGATAATTTAATAGGTCAAGTACTACTTCACTTTTTTCTTGGACCTCTTAGCACTATTTGGGTGATTTCTATCCTATATGAAAGATAATTTTTCATCGAATAGACTATCTTTGGTTGATCTTATTTATATGCACCTTATATTTTGCATGTTGGGATCTTTCTATCTATATGCCCTAGCTTTGTCAAGGCCCTTAGCTTAATATGGTTCATATTAATATTGGGGTCAAATTCATCCTTGACCTTGACATAGAACATGTTCCACTTTGGTGGGTTGTTATACCATCTTTGGGTTTCATCTATATAACCATTGTTATTTTCTAGGGTGTCAAGGGTCAATTCTTCATTGGGATTTAAATCCTAAATATTATACCTCTTCTCATGTGTGTAGAAGGTATCTAACCTCTTCAATGTATCTTTAAAAAATCTAATTATATCATATTACCATTGATCCATTAGCTTCTCTATCCCCGTGTCTCTTAACCTTGCCTCTATCACTTGGTGGAATACACATAAATTTGGTGTAATATTCATGATTTATTGCTTGAGTGGGTAGAATGTGGTTTCCTTTTTCCCCTTAAAATACTTCAATCCATATAATAGAGTTGTTACACATTCAATATTAAACATATAGTTTGTTATGTGCACGAGTAACTTGAATGACATGGTTGAAAATACATAAAGGGGAAGGAATGAACGACTTCTTGCTGAAAAGAAGTCTCTATTTTGTCAGTCTATCAACTTGATCAACTTTTTGTGTCTTATCTAACATCCTCGGTACCTTGTGTCAAAATTCATAATATTTTCCAAAAACAAACAAAAGCAATCCATCAACTCTAATATTATACAAAAAGCATAAAAAACAAAAGAAAGAAAGAAAAAAAATATGCAAATATTGAGAGCACCCATAGGCACCATAAATAATCATTGTATTATCTATAGATAAGATTCACAAAACTCCAATAATGAAATGAGTGGTAGGAGGCATTTATACCAATACAAAAACCTCAATTACATAAAAGAGTTTAACCTTAAGTGGATAAAACATAAAATTATTTAAGGAATTATGAGTTTATAAGGTGGGTTGAAATATGTCTTAGATTTAGGGATTTATTGATAGCATCTACAAAAAAAATCAATAAAAATTTACAAACTAACTTATAGAAACCATGAAAAAATGACCGAAGATATTATTTTGGCTATCAAGTAAAATATTAAGGCTCAAAGTCATCCAAAACTAGGAAAGATTATCTCAATTCACAAAAATTAAAAATTAGTTGGAGAAAAATTACTACTCCCTTGACTAATTATGCTAAGTCTAAAAATAATAGTCTCTTCAAGAATTATTAATAAGAAATTCTACTAGAAGCAATAGTCTATGGATAAATAACTCAATTAGAGAATAATAACATAATAGTTTTAAATATCAAGTGGCATTAGCTCAACCAGTTAAATTCCTCAACATTTCAAGGAGGAGACCCAGGTTCAAATCTTGCCAAGCAATACATGGATAATATCCAAGCTTTGTTGTAATAACACTATGTGGTGATGATGCAATATGGGTAGGGCCTATTTCAATCCCATATAACCCATTTAAAAACATAATAGTTTTAAATATTTTAACTCTGGATAGAACAATAATAGAGAGTAATTATGATATTATATAAAGTGTTATTTAATTTTACTAGAAAATGCTAAGAAAAAGGACATTGAGGTACATTCCAAGCCATTGCAAACCATATCTACCTTGCTATCCATAGAGTAAAACTAAAAACGTCTTAAATATATGTTGATGGAAAAAGTAAGAAAACAGTTTGTTCCTTCCACTTTGATAAATATTCTAGTTTGGAATGCTTCCCACTTATCCTATACTAAAATTTGGGAACGTTATCAAAAATTATAAATGTACAATAATAAATGAAACTCATAATTAGAGATCAATATTGAAGTTTTGAAGAATATTACATCATTTAGTACATGCTAATGTATCCCTGTGGTACAATTGTCAATATTGTAAATATTGGATTAGTGTGTGAGTCTATAATTTAGGGTGGGTGATTTATATTTCCTCTAAAGTATTTTTCTATGTGTAGGATGAGTACAAGTATCATGTAATAATGTGTGCAAGTGTGTAGAGTGAGAGAGTGTGCAAGTGTCATGTAGTTAAGTGTGTAATGTGTCATATAGGTTAGTTAAGATTCATGTGTGTATGTGTCAAGTATGCAAGTGAAGAATCACATATATGTGGTAAGGTTGAAAACCAAGAGGTATGATAGGTTCATATTATGTGTAGAATAGGAAAGGATGCATCTCCTAGATATGTGAGGAGAGAAATAGTCAAAGTATTGAAGAGTCACCTTTCTAAGGTTGGAGATAAAAATCTATGTATTGTATCAAATTGTAATCGAGAATGAATATTGAATACAAAGCTTGTATATTTGATTCATCAATATTTTTTATGAGTGACATTAATATATTTTTATATTTCATGAATGTTATATTCATTGACATTGATATTATGTTGTGATTGAGCCTTCATATATATTTTCTATGAATTATATTTGTTCCTAAATATTGGGACCTATGATTAAATCTAGCTAAAAATCCAATAGTGGTATCAGAGTTACCACACTCTATCTAATATTGTAGGAGTAATATCTAGAAGCTAGCATCAAAAAGAACACTGGTGTAAATTTGTGAATTTGTGAAGGTAAAAAGTTGTAAATTTAAAGCTAGAATTAGAGAAGAACTCTGGTGTGGATTTATGAATTTGAATTTGAAGCAAAAAGTTGTAGGTTAAAAGCTAACATCAAAGAAGAAATATGGTGTAAATATTTGGAGTGATAAGTTTTAGATTTAAAATCTAGCATCAAAACAATATTCTAGTGTGAATTTGATAATTGATATTGCGATTGAGCTGATAACTAAAATTGATAATTGGAAAATTTTAAATATTAGAGGATTGGATATTTGAAGAAGTTAATTATTTTTTTCCTGATATATAATATTTTCCACCTTTATATTATTGAAAAAGGAGAAAATTTGATTAAGATTATTACCTATCATATTGAAAGATAAATAATTTTTTTTTTTAAGAGAAATGTCATAAGATGATTTGAAGTGTTGAAGGTAGAGATATCCAACATTAAAGAAAACCTAGGCAAGAACCTGATGAAAGTGAGCTATCCAATGTCAAAGAAAACTCAGGAAATAACCTGAGGAAAAGGCAAAAATCCATTGATCTAGAAGCACAAGGCTAGAATAGATCCTATGAGCTAAGATTGCATTACAAAGAACCTATGAAGATGAATATTTTGATGTGTTATTTGATGCCATTTGCCACCCATAATCTGGTTGAAGCTGCTAGATAATACAGTTTGAGAAACCTGAGAGTTGATATATCTAGACAACATTTAGAATAAATCTGAGAGCAAAGCTATATCTATGATGAACCTGTGTATGTTGGATGTTCCTAAAGAAGAAGAAACGATAAGCACAAAGGTATGTTGGTAAAATTAAGGTTTCAATACTCATTAATTTGAAAGAGGCACATCGAATTGAATAAGCCAATAACATCTTTGGTAACGCACATATTATTCCTAATGTTTGAGGGCATATTGTGCTTGAGAATATATGCAAAATATTTAAGAGATGTGGACATCATGATATATTTAGAAATTACAATAGACTTGGTAGGAAGGAGTTAGAGGTAAGACTTTGATTAAAGTCTTTTGAAAAATAATTAAGGCACATATTTGTTTATCAAAGCTTTTTGAAAGATATATATTTGGAGTTATAAGAGATTAATATTTAAGCTTTAATTACTAAAGAGGGAGTTATAAGTAAATTAAAATAATTTGGATATTGGAGAGATAAATATAGTTTGATTTGATTCATAAAATTGAAAATTTTATTATTGAATTGGTTGATTTGAGAAATTGAAAATTTGAAATTGATTTCAAAAACTTGACTTATGAAAATTTGAAAATTAATTTGAAAAAATTTGTTGATTTCTTGAATTGAACTTGGGAGTCAAAAGGAATTATACTCCAAAGGAAAGAATTTGAAAATTTTGAACGGTTAATTTTATTTATTTCTATTTAAAACTTTGGAGAAACAAGGACTTCAACTTTAAGGATTTCAGTATGGAAGAAATCTTGAGAAATCCATTTTTAGAAGATAGTGAAGAAATGTTGAAAAAACTAAAAATCTATACACAAAATCTAATGGATGATTTTTATGGAAAAAAGGATATATCAGATAGTTTGAAGAAAAATTATCCTCAGTTAGTAAAAATGCAAAAGATAAAAATTTTACAACTTTCATCATCTATCCTCATAAGAAACTTTTTTATGCATGGTGGAATTCCCAAAATACTATTATATTTCCTACTGAAGTAGGGATAGTGATGTACATAGTATTACTCACCTTTGATATTTATCATGAAAAGATAAAAGAAGGAAAATTTGATGCTAAGTGGGATACAATTTATTTAAATGCACCATATGTTAACCTCAATATGGAATCTCTAAATTCAAATTTTCTTAGAATGTATTACTGTGATGATTTGCTAATTTATCATCCATAAGGTACACCAAAAGCTATACCACAGCAAAAGATAAATATAAGAAGATCAAAGAAGAAGAGTAAAGTAAATAACCAAAGAAATAAGATAGTTGAAAACAAAGAAAGTCCAATGAACACTATAGAAAATAGGTTAGCAAAGCAACATCCAAATTTGAAGCAGTGCTAAAGTTGGAGTAGAAGGACAAATGTAAAAATTAGAGATTGAGGATTAAAGTCTTCAATAACCAAATAATGTATTATAGGGGGTGTTGAATAATATTATATTATTTGGTACATGCTAATGTACCCCCATAGTACCATTGTAAATAATGTAAATATTAGATTACTGTGTGAGTCTATAGTTTAGGATGTGTGATTTATATTTTCCCTAAAGTATGTGTCTATGTGTAGGATGAGTACAAGTTCCATGTAATAATGTTTGCAAGTGTGTAGAGTGAGAGAGTGTGCAAGTGTCATGTAGTTAAGTGTGCAAGTGTGTGAGATGTATCATAAAGGTTAGGTAAGAGTAATGTGTATATGTGTCAAGTATGAAAATGAAGAGTCACATGTAAATGGCAAGATGTAAAACCAAGAGGCATGAGAGGTTTGTCTTATGTGTGGAATAGAAAATGATGCATCTCTTGGATATGTGAGGAGAGCAATAGTCAAAGTATTGAAGAGTCACCTTTATAAGGTTATATTATGGAGATAAAGCTCCATATCTGATGGTAATCAAGAATGAAGATTGAATACAAAGCTTGTATATTTGATTCATCAATAATATTGTGAGTATATTGTTGATTGACTTTGATATATTGTTACTTTTCAAAAATATTATGTTCATTGACATTGATATTATGTTGTGATTGAGCCTTCATAAAAATTTCCTATGAATTATATTTGTTCTTAAATATTGGGACTTATGATTAAATCTAGCTAAAAAGACAACATGAAGGAGATAAATGAAACTTCTTTAGCTCTCAACCCAAAATATGTTGGACATTTTGAGTCCTCTAAGTCAGAGTTGTCATTGATGTCACCTGATAGAGTTATCACTCATCTCAAGGAATTCGACAAGAAATAAAGTCACCCAAGTCATCCAGGAAAAAGCTTCATCAATGCAAAAGTGAAAGGAAAAAGGCTCCATAATATTTTAATATTATTGGGAGCACAGGTTAAATGATTGGTTTATAAAAACCCAAGATGGGTTATTGCAAAAGTTAAAAAGGAGGTTTAATAATTATTTATAAATCATTTAAATTCACAAGGAATTTAAATTTTATAAATAATACCAAGGTTGGGCATTAAGACAAGGTTCTAAGGTTTTATTAAACCTAAGGTTGGCTCTTTAAGACAAAGTTCTAAGGTTGATTTTAATTTATAATATTTAAATTTAAAATTAAATTTAAATTTATTATAAATTAAATCACGTCGACGTCGAATTCATTCGAAGCGCCGACGTGATGCTAAGGAAGGCAAAAGGCATTATATAAATGCCAAACAAATTCATTTACCAAGCATCCCTTGCTATTGTTTTCGAAGTGCATGCGAAAGAGATTTTTGTTTCGAAAGCCTTACGATTTTCGTGAAGGTTAAAGCTGTGAAGATTCAGAAGCCCTAAGCGCAAAGGCCAGCGTGGCCTAGTGGTATGTTGGCTCGGTGCTAAGGAGGAGGTTCTGAGTTCGATTCACGTGAGGTCTAGTTTTTGGATTGCAAGGAAGAAGCGCTCTACGCGCTTGTTGTTTTTCGAAGGTTCGTTGTTCGAAGATATTGCATGGTGGACGTGCCCTTTTAGACACGTCACGGTGCATGGCCCAACGACGGCTTGGCTGTGGCTAAGGCATTGGGAAGAAAATAGTCGGGGGATCGAATCCCATCGAGGGCAAGGCAAGTAAATTTAATTTTTGTTTAATATTTTATTTTCTGCCAAGGTTGCCTAAGGAGAAATAAGGTTATGGTATGCCCTAGGAAAGATAAATATTTCTGCTGATTTTCTTTGTGGAAGTATATCATATTATATATCATTGGAAAGCTATTTTTGAGAGCTACTTGTTTAGATTGCTTTGAGGGAGAAATAAGGTGTGTGCAAGAAGATATTTCTGGTTTTGTCAAGGAGTTCCAAAAGTAAGTTTGATTCATTCTTTTGAGGGATTATTTCTTGCATAAGAGGGTTTGGTGCATTTTTATTGAGTAGGAGTAATAAGGTGTTATTGAGATATTATTTTTATTATTGTGTTATTACTCATGACCTCTAACCCTTGTTGAGATTGGAAAAATAAAGTGTGTTGAGTGTGGCAGATTTAGTGGACAACTCATAAGGCATCAAAAAGGTATGGGCAATATTCTTCATTGACTTATGTGGGTGATTGATTTCTGAAAATATCTTTGGAGAGAAAAGGATTGATTGTGGTTAACCTTTTTGAGAGTTGTTGGTTTAATGCTTCAAGGTTTTCTGAATTGAGAGTTGTGATTAAACCTTGTTTATAAGCATTGTTGTTGAAGCCCATTGGTTGTGCAAAGAACTTGAACTTGAGTTAGAAAAGAACATGAGTATCATTGTTATGTGAGATTTGTTGTTGAGCATTGTTGGAAACATTTTGAGTTGGTTGATACATGCTTGGACTAGGGTTTGTGAGAAAGGATTGATCCTTGAGGTGATTGGTTGAGTAGAGTTGATTGAGCCTAGTCAAGTGATTGTGTGAAGTGGTTGTTCAAGTTCCATGAAACAAACTATTCTATATTCTAATTTGAGTTGAGATTGAGATTTGAGAATAGAACATATTGAGTCTCTAACAATTCTCTTTATGCTTCTATGAGATTGATTTGAGTTGAGATTGAGATTTGAGTATAGAACATATTGAGTCTCTAACAATTCTCTTTATGCTTCTATGAGATTGATTTGAGTTGAGATTGGGATTTGAGTATAGAACATATTGAGTCTCTAACAATTCTCTTTATGCTTCTATGAGATTGAGTTGAGATATTGATTGAGCATTGAGTATAGAACATATTGAGTCTCTAACAATTCTCTTTATGATTCTATGTGATTGAACAAGTTATGATGTTAAGAGATTTGAGGTAAGTCTTTGAGAAGGCTTGTGGACTGATTTTGTGTAAGCTTTTGTGGAAGCTTGCAATGCAGATTTGAGCAAGTCCTAGAGAGGACTTATTGAGAATATTTGGACAAGTTATGTGTGAGCTTGTTGAGCAGATTTGGATAGGTTCTATGTGGACCTGTTGAGAGATTTGGATAGGTTTGTGTGGACTTGTTGAGCATATTTGAGTAGGTTCTGAGTGGACCTATTGAGCATATTTGAGTAGGTTTTGAGTGAACCTATTGAGCATATTTGAGTAGGTTCTGAGTGGACCTATTGAGTATATTTGAGTAGGTTTTGAGTGAACCTATTGAGAATATTTGAGAAGGTTCTGAGTGAGCCTATTGATAGAGCTTTGGAGGTGATAGAGTATAGAGGATAGAGTCTCAGTGGATAGAGATCCAACAGCTAGGACAATTGAAGATAAATATTCTGAGTGAGGAGTCTTCAAGTGGAGAGAGATCCACCAGTCAGTGCATAGAGAGAGAGTCTTCTAGAAGATCACTAGCTAGAGCAGAAGGGGAAAGAGTTCTCCTATGGAAGAGATCCATGAACTTGAGATTAGGGGATCAACATCTCCTTTGGATAGAGGTCCATAAACATTGTAATTGGGAAGGATTCCCAAAGAGATTATTTGAGAAATATTTAGAAGAAATATTTTCTCTATGGAGGTAGCCCACATTGGGTGAACCACATTAAAATTTGTGTCTCTATTGTGTATGGTGTTCTATGCATTGCTTTGATTACTATTATTGATATTGCTATCTATACACTGCATAATATTGAATTGAAAAGAAAAGTAAAAAGTGGTCTTATACTGTTCACCCCCCTCTTAGTATAAGCTTGTGTTCTTCAATTGGTATCAGAGTGGGTTCCTTCAGAAGAGTTTGATAGCTTGAAGGAAAAGCGGTCTAAGAACACAATGGATCAAAAGGATGGGTTCTTCAATAATGCAGTACTAGTATTTGATGGGAGTGACTTCTTGTATTGGTGTGTGTTGATGAGATTTCACCTGATGGCACTTGGCAATGAAGTTTGGGATGTAGTGGAATTTGGATATGATTCAGGAGCCAATCCTCCTATAGATAAGGAAGGTAAGCTTCTAATGCATGCAAATTCAAGAGCTATGAATGCAATTATAAAAGGGTTGCGTAGATCAAAATCTATGAAGGTTATGGAATGTAAGACAACAAAAGACATGTGGGATCTATTGCATACCATATATGAAGGAGATAAAAATGTCAGGAAGGCTAAGATCAAAAATCTCAAAGGAGAATTTGAGAACCTAAGAATGCGGGATGATGAGAACATTCATGACTATCTCATCAAGGTTGATGAACTCATACATGAGATGAAAGGTCTTGGAATGAAGGTTGATGAATCAGATGCTTGTGATAAGATATTGAGGACTCTTCCAAAAAGGTACAGTGAAAAGGTTTCTACTATAGAAACATCAATTGATAGTGATTCTTTGACAAGGAATTCTTTGCTTGGCATGCTTACTACATTTGAGATAAGAACAAAAGATCCTATTCCTCCAAAAGAAGTTGCATTCAAAGTGGACAAAAAGAAAAAGGGTAAGAAGTCAGAATCAAGCAGTGAATCTTCCAGTGATGAAGAAGCTAACTATGGCAGAAGAGATAAAGGTTCCAGAAGACCCATAGATATGAGATCTATTAAGTGCTTCAATTGTGGAAAGTATGGACATTATGCAATAGAGTGCAAAGAGCCCAAGAGCAACAATGAAGAAGAAAAATAGGATCACAGGTACAGGGAATCATAAAGACACAGGTACCAGAAGAAGAGCAAGGATGGACAAAACAGACAAGGGAAGAAGTTCTTCCAAAGACAAAAGAGAAGCTACTATGCGGATAATGCAAGTAAGTACTCAGTTGATAGTGATACTAGTTTTTCAGACAATGATAGAGATGAAGTCTTATTTATGGTTGAAGAAAAAGATCCAGTTAAGAAAAAGACTCCAGTTATTCTCAAGTGTTTTAGATGTGGTAGATTTGGACATCTTGAAGATGATTGCACAAGGGATGGTTATAGTTTTAGTGATGATGATTTTGAAGATGCACTTGATAGACCAGATGAAAATATTCTAATGGCATTAGAAGAAGAAGTGAGTGATTCTATAGAAGACAAGCCAAAAGGAAGTAATGATATGGACAAAGGTAAACAAATAGAGGATTATTCAGTAGAGAATGGATATGATCTCAAGGGAGAACTTATCTATGCCCTTGACATAGTAAATAAGGTAAGAAAGCAACACTCTAAGCTTGAAAGACAGTTTCAAGAATGTGATGAAGAAATATTATTGCTCATAGAGGATCTAGAAAATTCAAAGGCTAAGGCAAGCAAGTTCAAAGATAAGTTAGAAGCAAAGATCTTGGAATGTGAAAAGCTAACACAAGAAGTGGCCCTATTAAAAGAAGATTTAGAGGATTCCAAGAATAAGCTATACAAGTATGTAAATAATGCAAAGAGTGTGGATAAAATAGTCAAGATACAAAGAAGAGCAACAAACAAGATAGGTCTTGGTTCCAAACAGGTTCAAGAAGACAAGTTAACTACCAGTTCGAAGACACTTCAGAAGAAGAGGATACTTCAGAAGAGGGTTTCTCATATGAGAGCGAAAGTGAAAGTGAAACTCCTAAGGATGAGTCAGATTGTAGTGAGTCTAACAGGAACAGGGACAATGAACAAAGAAGATTCATATGGAACAACAATCAGAATAGGTCAAGAGGAACTAGAAGACCAATGGGGTCTAGGCAAGGTTTCTTCAATGGAAGATGTTTTTCATGTCACAGGTTTGGGCACATGGCTTCATAGTGTAGGACACATGAAAGATAGGTATATGGGAAAGGACAACTTTTCCAAGGATATTGCTACTCATGCAATGAGTTTGGTCACAAGGCAATGAATTGCAGGGTTCATGATAGAAGAGGATATGGCTTCACTAGGAGAAATTCTAAGACAGTTGCACATCCAAGGAATAATAACATTAAGTGTTATAAGTGCAATAATGATGGTCACATAGCAAGATGGTGTAGAGAAAATATTCCAGAATCAAGCATGAACAAGAACATGAATATGAACAGGAACATTGGCATGAACAAGAATAGGAACAAGAACAAGAACATGGATGAGAACAAGAATAGGAATAGGAATAGGAACATGGATGAGAATAGGAATAGGAACATGGATGAAAATAAGAATATGAATAGGAACATAAGTGATGACAGGAACAGGGATGATGACTTGGAAAGAAACAGTGAGAGGATTCAAAAAACTCAGAAAAGAAGAGAAAAATATAAAGATAAAGAGCAGTGCTTTCGAGGAGTAGAAATACTCCCACCCTAGAATTAACCACCTCATGTGGAGGTGGGGGAGGGGCTAAGCTAAGAGGCTCATTCTTAGCCCCGAGCCCCAAAGGTGACCCTTTGCCATTGATGTCAAAGGGGGAGAGATTTGTGTATTGGGGAGAGATTTGTTATGTGGAGAGATTTGATATTTGAGAGAGCATTGAGCCAGGGGGAGCAAAGTCCTAGGGGAGCAGAAAAGAAGGTCAGGTTTCAGTAAAAGGATAAGGGTTGCCATCAATGACAAAGGGGGAGATTGTTGGACATTTTGAGTCCTCTAAGTCAGAGTTGTCATTGATGTCACCTGATAGAGTTATCACTCATCTCAAGGAATTCGGCAAGAAATAAAGTCGCCCAAGTCATCCAGGAAAAAGCTTCATCAGTGCAAAAGTGAAAGGAAAAAGGCTCCATAATATTTTAATATTATTGGGAGCATAGGTTAAATGATTGGTTTATAAAAACCCAAGATGGGTTATTGCAAAAGTTAAAAAGGAGGTTTAATAATTATTTATAAATCATTTAAATTCACAAGGAATTTAAATTTTATAAATAATACCAAGGTTGGGCATTAAGACAAGGTTCTAAGGTTTTATTAAACCTAAGGTTGGCTCTTTAAGACAAAGTTCTAAGGTTGATTTTAATTTATAATATTTAAATTTAAAATTAAATTTAAATTTATTATAAATTAAATCACGCCGACGTCGAATTCATTCGAAGCACCGACGTGATGCTAAGGAAGGCAAAAGGCATTATATAAATGCCAAACAAATTCATTTACCAAGTATCCCTTGCTATTGTTTTTGAAGTGCATGCGAAAGAGATTTCTGTTTTGAAAGCCTTACGATTTTCGTGAAGGTTAAAGTTGTGAAGATTCGAAAGCCCTAAGCGCAAAGGCCAGCATGGCCTAGTGGTATGTTGGCTCGGTGCTAAGGAGGAGGTTCTGAGTTTGATTCACGTGAGGTCTATTTTTTGGATTGCAAGGAAGAAGCGCTCTACGCGCTTGTTGTTTTTTGGAGGTTCGTTGTTCGAAGATATTGCATGGTGGACGTGCCCTTTTAGACACGTCACGGTGCGTGGCCCAATGACGGCTTGGCTGCGGCTAAGGCGTTGGGAAGAAAATAGTCGAGGGATCGAATCCCATCGAGGGCAAGGCAAGTAAATTTAATTTTTGTTTAATATTTTATTTTCTGCCAAGGTTGCCTAAGGAGAAATAAGGTTATGGTATGCCCTAGGAAAGATAAAGATTTTTGCTGATTTTCTTTGTGGAAGTATATCATATTATATATCATTGGAAAGCTATTTTTGAGAGCTACTTGTTTAGATTGCTTTGAGGGAGAAATAAGGTGTGTGCAAGAAGATATTTCTGGTTTTGTCAAGGAGTTCCAAAAGTAAGTTTGATTCATTCTTTTGAGGGATTATTTCTTGCATAAGAGGGTTTGGTGCATTTTTATTGAGTAGGAGTAATAAGGTGTTATTGAGATATTATTTTGATTATTGTGTTATTACTCATGACCTCTAACCCTTGTTGAGATTGGAAAAATAAAGTGTGTTGAGTGTGGCAGATTTAATGGACAACTCATAAGGCATCAAAAAGGTATGGGCAATATTCTTCATTGACTTATGTGGGTGATTGATTTCTGAAAATATCTTTGGAGAGAAAAGGATTGATTGTGGTTAACCTTTTTGAGAGTTGTTGGTTTAATGCTTCAAGGTTTTCTGAATTGAGAGTTGTGATTAAACCTTGTTTATAAGCATTGTTGTTGAAGCCCATTGGTTGTGCAAAGAACTTGAACTTGAGTTAGAAAAGAACATGAGTATCATTGTTATGTGAGATTTGTTGTTGAGCATTGTTGGAAATATTTTGAGTTGGTTGATACATGCTTGGACTAGGGTTTGTGAGAAAGGATTGATCCTTGAGGTGATTGGTTGAGTAGAGTTGATTGAGCCTAGTCAAGTGATTGTGTGAAGTGGTTGTTCAAGTTCCATGAAACAAACTATTCTATATTCTGATTTGAGTTGAGATTGAGATTTGAGAATAGAACATATTGAGTCTCTAACAATTCTCTTTATGCTTCTATGAGATTGATTTGAGTTGAGATTGGGATTTGAGTATAGAACATATTGAGTCTCTAACAATTCTCTTTATGCTTCTATGAGATTGATTTGAGTTGAGATTGGGATTTGAGTATAGAACATATTGAGTCTCTAAAAATTCTCTTTATGCTTCTATGATATTGAGTTGAGATATTGATTGAGCATTGAGTATAGAACATATTGAGTCTCTAAAAATTCTCTTTATGATTCTATGTGATTGAACAAGTTTTGTGTGGACTTGTTAAGCAGATTTGAGGTAAGTATTTGAGAAGGCTTGTGGACTGATTTTGTGTAAGCTTTTGTGGAAGCTTGCAATGCAGATTTGAGCAAGTCCTAGAGAGGACTTATTGAGCAGATTTGGACAAGTTCTGTGTGAGCTTGTTGAGTAGATTTGGATAGGTTTATGTGGACTGTTGAGCAGATTTGAAGGTTTATGGTGGACTGTTGAGAGATTTGAGTAGGTTTGTGTGGACCTATTGAGAGATTTGAGTAGGTTTTGTGTGAACCTATTGAGCATATTTGAGTAGGTTCTAAGTGGACCTATTGAGCATATTTGAGTAGGTTTTGAGTGAACCTATTGAGAATATTTGAGAAGGTTTTGAGTGAGCCTATTGATAGAGCTTTGGAGGTGATAGAGTATAGAGGATAGAGTCTCAGTGGATAGAGATCCAACAGCCAGGACAATTGAAGATAGATCTTCTGAGTGAGGAGTCTTCAAGTGGAGAGAGATCCACCAGTCAGTGCAGCAGAGAGACAGAGTCTTCTAGAAGATCACTAGCCAGAGCAGAAGGGGAAAGAGTTCTCCTATGGAAGAGATCCATGAACTTGAGATTAGGGGATCAACATCTCCTTTGGATAGAGGTCCATAAACATTGTAATTGGGAAGGATTCCCAAAGATATTATTTGAGAAATATTTAGAAGAAATATTTTCTCTGTGGAGGTAGCCCACATTGGGTGAACCACGTTAAAATCTGTGTCTCTATTGTGTATGGTGTTCTGTGCATTGCTTTGATTACTGCTATTGATACTGCTATCTATACACTGCATAATATTGAATTGAAAAGAAAAGTAAAAAGTGGTCTTATATTGTTCACCCCCCTCTCAGTATAAGCTTGTGTTCTTCAATTGGTATCAGAGCGGGTTCCTTCAGAAGAGTTTGACAGCTTGAAGGAAAAGTGGTCTAAGAACACAATGGATCAAAAGGATGGGTTCTTCAATAATGCAGTACCAGTATTTGATGGGAGTGACTTCTTGTATTGGTGTGTGCTGATGAGATTTCACCTGATGGCACTTGGCAATGAAGTTTGGGATGCAGTGGAATTTGGATATGATTCAGGAGCCAATCCTCCTACAGATAAGGAAGGTAAGCTTCTAATGCATGCAAATTCAAGAGCTATGAATGCAATTATAAAAGGGTTGCGTAGATCAGAATCTATGAAGGTTATGGAATGTAAGACAACAAAAGACATGTGGGATCTATTGCATACCATATATGAAGGAGATAAAAATGTTAGGAAGGTTAAGATCAGAAATCTCAAAGGAGAATTTGAGAACCTAAGAATGCGGGATGATGAGAACATTCATGACTATCTCATCAAGGTTGATGAACTCATACATGAGATGAAAGGTCTTGGAATGAAGGTTGATGAATCAGATGCTTGTGATAAGATATTGAGAACTCTTCCAAAAAGGTACAGTGAAAAGGTTTCTGCTATAGAAACATCAATTGATAGTGATTATTTGACAAGGAATTCTTTGCTTGGCATGCTTACTACGTTTGAGATAAGAACAAAAGATCCTATTCCTCCAAAAGAAGTTGCATTCAAAGTGGACAAAAATAAAAAGGGTAAGAAGTCAGAATCAAGCAGTGAATCTTCCAGTGATGAAGAAGCTAACTATGGCAGAAGAGATAAAGGTTCCAGAAGACCCATAGATATGAGATCTATTAAGTGCTTCAATTGTGGAAAGTATGGACATTATGCAATAGAGTGCAAAGAGCCCAAGAGCAACAATGAAGAAGAAAAATAGGATCACAGGTACAGGGAATCAGAAAGACACAGGTACCAGAAGAAGAGCAAGGATGGACAAAACAGACAAGGGAAGAAGTTCTTCCAAAGACAAAAGAGAAGCTACTATGCGGATAATGCAAGTAAGTACTCAGTTGATAGTGATACTAGTTTTTCAGACAATGATAGAGATGAAGTCTTATTTATGGTTGAAGAAAAAGATCCAGTTAAGAAAAAGACTCCAGTTATTCTCAAGTGTTTTAGATGTGGTAGATTTGGACATCTTGAAGATGATTGCACAAGGGATGGTTATAGTTTTAGTGATGATGATTTTGAAGATGCACTTGATAGACCAGATGAAAATATTCTAATGGCATTAGAAGAAGAAGTGAGTGATTCTATAGAAGACAAGCCAAAAGGAAGTAATGATATGGACAAAGGTAAAAAAATAGAGGATTATTCAGTAGAGAATGGATATGATCTCAAGGGAGAACTTATCTATGCCCTTGACATAGTAAAGAAGGTAAGAAAGCAACACTCTAAGCTTGAAAGACAGTTTCAAGAATGTGATGAAGAAATATTATTGCTCATAGAGGATCTAGAAAAGTCAAAGGCTAAGGCAAGCAAGTTCAAAGATAAGTTAGAAGCAAAGATCTTGGAATGTGAAAAGTTAACACAAGAAGTGGCCCTATTAAAAGAAGATTTAGAGGATTCCAAGAATAAGCTATACAAGTATGTAAACAGTGCAAAGAGTGTGGATAAAATAGTCAAGATACAAAGAAGAGCAACAAACAAGATAGGTCTTGGTTCCAAACAGGTTCAAGAAGACAAGTTAACTACCAGTTCTGAAGACACTTTAGAAGAAGAGGATACTTTAGAAGAGGGTTTCTCATATGAGAGTGGAAGTGAAAGTGAAACTCCTAAGGATGAGTCAGATTGTAGTGAGTCTAACAGGAATATGGACAATGAACAAAGAAGATTCATATGGAACAACAATCATAATAGGTCAAGAGGAACTAGAAGACCAATGGGGTCTAGGCAAGGTTTCTTCAATGGAAGATGTTTTTCATGTCACAGGTTTGGGCACATGGCTTCACAGTGCAGGACACATGAAAGATAGGTATATGGGAAAGGACAACTTTTCCAAGGATATTGCTACTCATGCAATGAGTTTGGTCACAAGGCAATAAATTGTAGGGTTCATGATAGAAGAGGATATGGCTTCACTAGGAGAAATTCTAAGATAGTTGCACATCCAAGGAATAATAACATTAAGTGTTATAAGTGCAATAATGATGGTCACATAGCAAGATGGTGTAGAGAAAATATTCTAGAATCAAGCATGAACAAGAATAGGAACATGATGAACAAGAATAGAAAGAACAAGAACATAGATGAGAACAAGAATAGAAATAGGAATAGGAATAGGAAAAAAGAATAGAACATGGATGAGAATAGGAATAGGAATAGGAACATGGATGAAAACAAGAATAGGAATAGGAACATAAGTGATGACAGGAACATGGATGATGACTTGGAAAGAAATAGTGAGAGGATTCAAAAAACTCAGAAAAGAAGAGAAAAATATAAAGATAAAGAGCAGTGCTTTGAGGAGTAGAAATACTCCCACCCTAGAATTAACCACCTCATGTGGAGGTGGGGGAGGGGCTAAGCTAAGAGGCTCATTCTTAGCCCCGAGCCCCAAAGGTGACCCTTTGCCATTGATGTCAAAGGGGGAGAGATTTGTGTATTGGGGAGAGATTTGTTATGTGGAGAGATTTGATATTTGAGAGAGCATTGAGCTAGGGGGAGCAAAGTCCCAGGGGGAGTATAAAATAAGGTCAGGTTTCAGTAAAAGGATAAGGGTTGCCATCAATGACAAAGGGGGAGATTGTTGGACATTTTGAGTCCTCTAAGTCAGAGTTGTCATTGATGTCACCTGATAGAGTTATCACTCATCTCAAGGAATTCGGCAAGAAATAAAGTCACCCAAGTCATCCAGGAAAAAGCTTCATCAGTGCAAAAGTGAAAGGAAAAAGGCTCCATAATATTTTAATATTATTGGGAGCACAAGGTTAAATGATTGGTTTATAAAAACCCAAGATGGGTTATTGCAAAAGTTAAAAAGGAGGTTTAATAATTATTTATAAATCATTTAAATTCACAAGGAATTTAAATTTTATAAATAATACCAAGGTTGGGCATTAAGACAAGGTTCTAAGGTTTTATTAAACCTAAGGTTGGCTCTTTAAGACAAAGTTCTAAGGTTGATTTTAATTTATAATATTTAAATTTAAAATTAAATTTAAATTTATTATAAATTAAATCACGCCGACGTCGAATTCATTCGAAGCACCGACGTGATGCTAAGGAAGGCAAAAGGCATTATATAAATGCCAAACAAATTCATTTACCAAGTATCCCTTGCTATTGTTTTTGAAGTGCATGCGAAAGAGATTTCTGTTTTGAAAGCCTTACGATTTTTGTGAAGGTTAAAGTTGTGAAGATTCGAAAGCCCTAAGCGCAAAGGCCAGCGTGGCCTAGTGGTATGTTGGCTCGGTGCTAAGGAGGAGGTTCTGAGTTTGATTCATGTGAGGTCTATTTTTTGGATTGCAAGGAAGAAGCGCTCTACGCGCTTGTTGTTTTTGGAGGTTCGTTGTTCGAAGATATTGCATGGTGGACGTGCCCTTTTAGACACGTCACGATGCGTGGCCCAATGATGGCTTGGCTGTGGCTAAGGCGTTGGGAAGAAAATAGTCGAGGGATCGAATCCCATCGAGGGCAAGGCAAGTAAATTTAATTTTTGTTTAATATTTTATTTTCTCGCCAAGGTTGCCTAAGGAGAAATAAGGTTATGGTATGCCCTAGGAAAGATAAATATTTCTGCTGATTTTCTTTGTGGAAGTATATCATATTATATATCATTGGAAAGCTATTTTTGAGAGCTACTTGTTTAGATTGCTTTGAGGGAGAAATAAGGTGTGTGCAAGAAGATATTTCTGGTTTTGTCAAGGAGTTCCAAAAGTAAGTTTGATTCATTCTTTTGAGGGATTATTTCTTGCATAAGAGGGTTTGGTGCATTTTTATTGAGTAGGAGTAATAAGGTGTTATTGAGATATTATTTTGATTATTGTGTTATTACTCATGACCTCTAACCCTTGTTGAGATTGGAAAAAGAAAGTGTGTTGAGTGTGGCAGATTTAATGGACAACTCATAAGGCATCAAAAAGGTATGGGCAATATTCTTCATTGACTTATGTGGGTGATTGATTTCTGAAAATATCTTTGGAGAGAAAAGGATTGATTGTGGTTAACCTTTTTGAGAGTTGTTGGTTTAATGCTTCAAGGTTTTCTGAATTGAGAGTTGTGATTAAACCTTGTTTATAAGCATTGTTGTTGAAGCCCATTGGTTGTGCAAAGAACTTGAACTTGAGTTAGAAAAGAACATGAGTATCATTGTTATGTGAGATTTGTTGTTGAGCATTGTTGGAAACATTTTGAGTTGGTTGATACATGCTTGGACTAGGGTTTGTGAGAAAGGATTGATCCTTGAGGTGATTGGTTGAGTAGAGTTGATTGAGCCTAGTCAAGTGATTGTGTGAAGTGGTTGTTCAAGTTCCATGAAACAAACTATTCTATATTCTGATTTGAGTTGAGATTGAGATTTGAGAATAGAACATATTGAGTCTCTAACAATTCTCTTTATGCTTCTATGAGATTGATTTGAGTTGAGATTGGGATTTGAGTATAGAACATATTGAGTCTCTAACAATTCTCTTTATGCTTCTATGAGATTGATTTGAGTTGAGATTGGGATTTGAGTATAGAACATATTGAGTCTCTAACAATTCTCTTTATGCTTCTATGAGATTGAGTTGAGATATTGATTGAGAATTGAGTATAGAACATATTGAGTCTCTAAAAATTCTCTTTATGATTCTATGTGATTGAGGTAAGTCTTTGAGAAGGCTTGTGGACTGATTTTGTGTAAGCTTTTGTGGAAGCTTGCAATGCAGATTTGAGCAAGTCCTAGAGAGGACTTATTGAGAGATTTGGACAAGTTCTGTGTGAGCTTGTTGAGTAGATTTGGATAGGTTTTGTGTGGACCTGTTGAGCAGATTTGGATAGGTTCTGTGTGGACCTATTGAGATATTTGAGTAGGTTTTGAGTGGACCTATTGAGAATATTTGAGAGGTTTTGAGTGAACCTATTGAGAAGATTTGAGTAGGTTTTGAGTGGACCTATTGAGAATATTTGAGTAGGTTCTGAGTGAACCTATTGAGCATATTTGAGAAGGTTCTGAGTGAGCCTATTGATAGAGCTTTGGAGGTGACAGAGTATAGAGGACAGAGTCTCAGTGGATAGAGATCCAACAACCAGGACAATTGAAGATAGATCTTCTGAGTGAGGAGTCTTCAAGTGGAGAGAGATCCACCAGTCAGTGCAACAGAGAGACAGAGTCTTCTAGAAGATCACTAGCCAGAGTAGAAGGGGAAAGAGTTCTCCTATGGAAGAGATCCACGAACTTGAGATTAGGGGATCAACATCTCCTTTGGACAGAGGTCCATAAACATTGTAATTGGGAAGGATTCCCAAAGAGATTATTTGAGAAATATTTAGAAGAAATATTTTCTCTGTGGAGGTAGCCCACATTGGGTGAACCACGTTAAAATCTGTGTCTCTATTGTGTATGGTGTTCTGTGCATTGCTTTGATTACTGCTATTGATACTGCTATCTATACACTGCATAATATTGAATTGAAAAGAAAAGTAAAAAGTGGTCTTATACTGTTCACCCCCCTCTCAGTATAAGCTTGTGTTCTTCAAAATAGTGGAGGTCAAGTAGTTTGACAATTTGAATTGGACCAATCTTTACAATATTGTATATACATGTTAATATTAAAATTTATATTTAATAGGCAAAATGAGGCAGTGAAAAAATTTCTCTCTCCAAAAAGGGAGTTTCATGAAATTTTTAGACCTTTTAGATGGAATTGCATCAACTCATAAGGTCATATATTGTATAATTTAAATTAATCATGCATGTTGATTAAATTTGATGTGTATAAGGCTTATGAAAAAGCAAATTATATTTACAAGGTTTTGTTAAAATTTGAAGTTTGTCATACCTAATGTCAGTATGTTCAATAATGTTATAGTTCCTTGAAATTCTCAATCCTTAACAATGGCTACCTAGTAGGATATTCTAATTACATGTATATTGCCCATTTTCTCATATGCGTCTATCTTCGTGAGGTCCTCAATGATGACTTGGTATGAATAATCACTGGGTACCATCTCTCCTTGAGGTTTCTGGACCTGGGGAACCATCTTCACCATGTGCGCCTCCATAGCCTCTGGGTCAAAAGTCACTTTCTTCATCGATTTCACCAGGGCTTGTGCATCCTTCCGCTTGTGATTCTTCAGCCACCATGATGAACTTTTCCATGCTCTATTGATATTTTCTGCTATGGGGTGCTCTGATAGCAACTCCATATCAGAAGCCAATGGCTCCTGCACTACAAAAATTGGGGAAAATGGGAAAAGGGCCTATTGAGGGTTTGACTCAATAGTAGGAGTGGAAGTGGAAGGTGCTACAATTACGCTTACCCTGAGAGGGGCTTGCGTACTTATAGTAGTAACAAGGTTGGAAGGGATGGAATATGAAATAGAGGACAATGGAAGGGAAAATGGGTTCGGGGTGGATGCAAATGAACTGAAAGAAAGAGAAATGGAGGGAATGGATGAAACTAGGGGAGCGCTGGTGACCTACGACTGTGAGGTAGAAAGGGGAACCAAAGATATGGGTACAACGAATGGAGGTGAAGTGGATATGGGAACTGCAAATGGGGAGATAGTGGTCACCAAGTGCTTGTCAGAGAGAGAAGAGGAAATAAAATGCGTACCTACGGGCTCTAACACCATTTGAGCCAACGATGAAGGCTATTGCACTACAAACTCTTTCTCTTCCTCTACTTTTTCCTCCTCTACTTCCAGATCTACTATGGTCACCATTGGGCTTGATTGTTCCTATTGAGCCGAAGAGGGTATCTCCTAAAAACTAGTCTACTCAACCATCTGTGAAGGAGGTGGCTTTGTGCTAAGAGCAGAAACTACACCACTTCTGGGCTTCTTCACCATATTAGGGAATGGCACCCTTATACCTGTGCTCCTCTTTTTGAGTGAAAGTTATTCCTCGGGTGGTGGTTGCTCCTCTTCTTCTTCTTCGATAACTATCCTTTCTTCAACCGATACCTCCTTTTCTCTTACCATGTCTTCTTCCTTGTCAGGGCTATGGATACTTCGAGGCACCAAGTCAACAAAAGAGAGGGGCTGGTACTTTTCACAATGGTCATCATAAATCAATGAAAATGCATCATCCATGACCAATGGATAACTTGACCCAGGATTTCCTCGATGGACCCTCATGACCCACCAGTTGGTAATATTTTCATCGGACCAATCAGGCAATTTCACTTTCATTTGATTGAATAGACCAGGAGGAGGAACTTGCTCTAGATGATTCATGGGATCATACTCGACCTCCATCTCATAAAAATCATGCCAAGGAGGGAGTGACATCATCTTCTCAACATGCCATTCAAGGTCGCGCCCCTTGGGATTATTCCTCTACTACAAGATGTCTTCTCGGGGGTAGCAATGAAAATTCTTGGCTTTGATGAAACTCGTGAAAACACCCAAAGGATCGTACCACCATCATTGGGGAAGCTCAATCAACCCATGGTCGTACAATGTCTCAGCAATCAATCCATTATGTCCGCATTGAGTCACTCTTATATCACCAAACTAGAAAGGCATAGTGCATGTAGCTCTCTTTCCCCTACCTGTCCCATAGGTATCATTTGTGAAATCACTCTGTTGGGCTACCTCTAGGGTGAAAAGATGTTCGATGGTGAAATACAACAATAAAAAGGGTTTCCTAGTGAAACCAAAAAGTCTGACCACCACTCCTTGTATCAAAAAAAAGACGTCACCTTTTTTCTTGTCAACCACCTTTGCTTTCATTGCTCGAGGCACTCTATTGCATACCCCATAAATCAACTCAAGGGTGAGCCCCAAAAACATTCTATTAAAGTTATAATAGGACTCTTTTCTTGACAAACTCTGAGTCCATGAATACACCGACAACATTCTCCCTATTTCATCTATCTTCCTTACTACTATAAAAGCAAAATGAGAATGCATGTGATAGAAAAAGTACCATACCAGAAGGGAGTAGTGCTTGAAAGTGACATCTTCTCCACTTTGCACCTTCTGCAACTGTGAGTGCATTCTTCATGCTAAGAAATCTACCCAATCAAAGAAAATAGGATTTGTGGTCATTGTCATGGTAGTCGAGACGTAAAACTCCACTTGTGAAATACACTGCACCAATGATGCTTACCACTTATGCACTATGGAATCTAAAGATAATCCCACCAACCATGCTAGCATTGAATATAAATTTGGGCTCTTGAAATCCCTTAGCGACACCGACAATTCTAGAAACTCCCCAAAATATGGCATCTTCAACAACTAGTTCTCCATAAACTATCACATATGAACTGTAGATTGGTACCTTTCCTCCTACTCTTAAGGTTGAGCTTTTTAAACATGATATTGGGTGGAGGTCTTGCACCACAAGTGAATGCATCCCTGATCGAGCTAGCTAAAATACTAAACAACTTATCTCCTTGGGCATTTTGAATAGTTCTCATAGTAGGATTATAGCATTGCACAATCACCCATACTAGCTTGGGACATGAGTGCACAGGCGTACACAGGTACTAGAAGAGATGAGAATAGAACGTCGTGGTGTATGAACTCTTGATGGACACCTTCTGTAGAGTGAACTCAACATCCTAGTGTAATTTCTCCATACCTTTGTTTATGATTATGCAATCACCGATTTATGCCAAGTGATCATAATAAGGCATTAATTCTACTTCTTCCTCCTCTCTGGCTTTTCACTATCTCTTTTTTGGTTTAGTCTTCTTCTGAGATTTCTCCTTCTTGGCTTCTAATATTTTCTTCCCCATATTTGGCTTCCTTCGAGCAGATAGCAAATCACTTCAAATCTCTAAGCAAAAGTAATTCATAACAATTTCCACAAAAACTTTACAAATTTTGAATTCTTGAACTAAAATGTTTACCCTTTTATAAATTTTGAACCACACCTACCAAAATAAATACCTATGGTGCACCAACTAATTTTAAGGATATGCCACGCTTTCCAATGATTTATCAGTTTTACCCACCTCTTCTCCAAGCACTCTGATTGGTTGCTTTGATTTTTTAATTGCTTTTTTCCTTCTTGGGAGGTGCAACTTGCCGTTAATGATTATTTTTGGAAAATGTGCCTTGCTACTTTTTCATCTTGAAAAGCGTGATGAGCACCTTGTTTCACTAATAGTAGGGTAAAAAGGTATTTCACTGATTTGGTTGGAAAAACATCATGCATTCTAGGAGTTCACCAAAAAAGCAAGGCGAAAAAGCCTTTCACTCTCTTTTGCTCCCAAAAAAACTTTCGCTAGTGTTTTCACCCAAAAAAGCATGAAATTGGGGGTTTATGGCTACTAACTTGTGTTTTGCCCTGAAAATCAAGATATGCATGAGCAAAAGGGGTGAAAATGAATTTCACTCCGAAAAGCAAGGATGCATGGGCGAAATTCTTTTCTTGGGTGAAATCATTTTTTTCTTTTTTTTTTGTATCTTTCCATCAAGTGCTTTTCCTAACTTGGGCACCTCGCTTTTAAAAATTGGCATGATTTTTTCTCCATTCACCTGGAAATAAAATAGATTTAAAGCATGCATGCTTTTTGATGCCTTTGGTGCTAAAAAAGCACTTCTGGGCGAAATGCCCAAAAAAAGCAAGTAAAGGGACTTTTATTGGTGAAAATGATTTTAAATTTTTGAAAGTGTTTTGAATTACCATGAAAAGGAATTTTTTGTTTTTTTTTTTTTTTTTTTTTTTTTTTGGAGAGGGCAAAAATGAATTTTGTGAAATCACCTTCGATGAAAAATGACTTTCGCTCAAGTAAAAGGAAGAAACCAAAAAATGTTGCAAACAAAACTGGGAAAGAGGGTTTTCAAGCTAAGGGCAAAAATGAAAGCCCCCCCTTTTTTTTTTTTTACACCTCTAGAACCTTGAACCCAAAAGACACACTACACAAGTTGACTTTTTGTTTTCCAATTCTTTAAGAACTCCAGAGTTAAGCATTTTTTTCCTTGAGTAGTGCTCAGATGGGTGACCACCTGGGAAGTCTCAGTTTTTGATCAATTTTTCACCTCAATTTTTTTCCTCTAAATAACTACTTAGCCATTTTCAAATGAAAATGACATTAGAAAACTATATACATATTTACATTTTTAATCTCATATTTTTCACTGGTAGTAGGCCTTCAAATGAAGACCATTGACTGGAATTGGTAGCACATGTCCATCCATATCCTGCAAATAAAATGAGTTAACTTGATTCACACCCAAAATCTAGAAAGGGCCTTCCCAAATCACCTCGAACTTGTGATGCTTGCCTGGCTTTACCTTGTTCTCATTCCATTTTAACACCAGATCGCCCACCTTGAACGCCTTCTCAGAAGTCTTCTTACCAAACCACTTCTTCATCATCTGGGCATGTTCCATGAAGGCATTGTACGATTTCTCCCTTTCTTCCTCCAATTGTAAAAGTTGAGCCAACCTTGCACTCATGGGGTCGAATTCATCATCTTCACCATCAAGTAAGTGCAAGGATTGAAGGGTCGATAATTCAATGTGAATGGGCAAGACTACTTCTTTGTCGTACACCAAGGAATAGGGGGACGTCTTGATAGATTTTTCACTGAGATGCGATCAGCCCATAAGGCTTGGTTCAAGAGCAAGTGCCAACTTCGCTTGTTATCTCCAAGAGTCCTCTTTAGAATCTTGAGCAGATTCTTGTTCATGGATTTGGCCAGACCATTTCCCTATGGATAGTAATTTGATGAGGTTTTTAAATAAATACCATACTTACCCATGAACTCGTTGATTTTAGCATCGATGAATGGAGTTCCATTATCTGTTATAATTGCATCTAGGATGCCAAAGTGAGTGATCAATCCTTCAAGGAATGTGATGACCACCTCCTGGTTTGCCTTCTTGGTTGGGATTGCTTCAGCCCATCGAGTGAAATAGTCAGTTGTAATCAGAATGTACTTATGCCCGATGGATGAATTAGGATCAATGACCCCAATGAAATCTAAGCCCCATTGTTGAAATGGTGCTTCTACTTGAATCGGATGAAGGGGTAATGATGCATTCCTACTTCTACCAATATATCTCTGGCATTTGTCACAACTTTGACTAAATTTGAAAGCATCTGCAAAGAGAGTGGGCCAAAAATAACCTACTTTGATGATCTTCAATGCCATGGGTCTCCCTACATAGTGGCCTCCTGACAATCCAGAATGAAATTCTTCTAGGATTTTCTACTTCTCTAATTCTCTGACACACCTGAGAAGTACTCCATCAATATTTTTATGGAACAATCCATTTGGCAACATCACATACCTGAGGGCCTATAGTCTGAATCTCCTTCTCTATGAAGCATTGAGATGTGAAGGACATCTTCCTGAATTGAAATATTTGACAAGGTCCTCTGTCCAATCATGATCAATTGTAGAGTGATTAGCAAAATTACTTTCGCTTACTGAATCTTCAAGTTGGCAAACCATGGATTCAGAAGTAGCGCTTCTTGCAAGCTCTTGACATAGTGCTCGACCTCGAACTAGCTTGGTTGGTCAAATTTCAACATCATACTCCTAGATTTTGGAAACCCAACCAACTCTCTTATCTCCAAGCTCTCCTTGGATGATGAAACTTTGGACATCTGGATGAACAACATAAACTATTATTTTACTCTAGGAAACAAAATGCCAAAACTTCTTCAAGGACTTCATTACCGCATACACTTGCTTCTCAATGAAATTGTATTTCTCTTCATGCGGTTGGATGACTTGGCTTAAGAAAGTGATTGGACACTCATCTCCATCATCTCCCTTCTGTGTGAGCACCACTATGTAACTCTCTTGTTCACCAATGACATACAGGATAAAATCCTTTGAATAATCAGGGTTTACCAGAACTGGGGCTTGAGCAATTCTTTCTTTGATTTCTTTGAATGCTCGCTTCCTCTACTCAGTCCATTTGAACTCAACATTTTTCTTTAAAAGCTCAGTCATCGGTTTTACCACTTGGGCAAAATCTACAATAAACTTTTGAACAAAGTTAATCTGCCCAAAGAATGACTACAAATCCTTCTTGTTGGCTAGCAATGGAAGCTTCAAAAGAGCCTCAGCTCTAGCTGGATCAATAGCTAAACCTTTTTTCAAAATGACATGGCCCAGGAGCTTTCCTTCTTTCACCATGAAGATGGACTTCTTCGGGTTGATGGATATTCTGAACTCTCGATATTTCTCGAACACTTGCCTTAAATGTAAACTATGCTCCTCCCTGTTGTGAGAGAAGATAGTCATATCATCCAAATAAATTACAATGATGTGATTTAACAACTCACCAAAAGCTACGTCCATCACTCTTTGAAAAGTTGCTCCAACGTTCGAGAGACCAAATGACATTCATTGATAAGAAAATGTACCCCATTTCATGGTGAATATCATTTTATATTGGTCTTCATCCTTGACCCAAATCTGATTATAGCCAGAGAATCCATCCAATAGAGAAAATATTTGAGCTCCTACAACTACATGAAGAATCTGATCAATCTGGGATAAAGGATAATGATCCTTCAGAGATGCCTGATTCAAATTTTAGAAATTCAACACATAGGCGAATATCTCCATTCTTCTTCCACATAGGGACCAAATTCACTACCCAGGTAGAATGCTTGATCGGGTAAATGATTTTGGCTTCCAACATCTTCAATAGTTCAACTTTCATCAAGGCTTCAATCTTGGGATTGACTGGCCTCTATTTCTTCCTAAAGGGTTTCACTCCTTCCTGCAACTCAATGGTATGTTGGATCACATCCTTGTTGTAGCCTTTTAAATCTTGGTAGCTCTAAGTGATAATGTCTGGGAACTCATGGCATAGCTCCTTGATCTGCTCTAGCTCTTCTAGAGTGCAATCGGTACCAACTTTGATTGACTTCTCAGGTCCCAACTATAGTTCAGTGTACTCCTTCTCATCCACTTTGATCTTATGCTTTTTAGCTCTATCATTTTAATCAAAGAGACTCTCAAGCATAATAAATCCTTTTGGGATATGATTATTCCTCAGTTGGATCAATCCTTCAACTTCTTCTTCATCAAGTGTTCTTCCTTCCATAGTACTAGCTTCTCTTATTAGGAAATTTACAATCTTCTCATCACTTTCGAACACTTGCCAGTAGATATTCTTGTCAGGAACTGAAGGTCTGTAAACTAACCTCACAGTCTTTGGTTTTCTCACCACGTGCTCAACTAGAGAAAAGTTGGCACCAAGGGATGCTAGAAGATCTACATGTTTTTTTGTTCTCATGAGATCGCTTGGATGTTCAACGCTGTGTAAGCTTCAAATAGGTCCTAAAATTTGTTGTGGTATACCTTTAGGTAGTGCTTCTTGGAGACACACTTGTTCATTACTTGATTCACAATCAATTCAGAATATCTAAAAATCTATAGTTGTTTAATCCCAAGCTTCTCTACTTTCTTCAAGCCTAGGCATAATGCTTCATACTCGGTAGCATTATTTGTACAACTCTAGGTCAATCGGTATGAATAAGTTTTCTGTATGCTATAAGGAGAAATGAGAATGATTCCTACTCCTACACCATTCTTGCATCTTGCACCATCAAAGTATAACTTCCATAATTGATCTGGAATAAGATCTTGATCATCAAACACCTTCACTTTAGATTTTTTAGGCTTGGTAATGGTGTAACAACCAATTTTAGTCTCCATCATGGCATTAAAATTGAGCATTGAAAACTCATCTTTTGTTTGAAGCTCATCTAGAACCTCTTCCATTAAATCCAATTCTTCTAATTCTTCAGTCATCATGTTGATAGAATTCATGGATTTTTCTTCTTCTTCAATCTTCTCTATATGAAAAGTAGAAGGCTTCTCATTATAGATTCAGATTCTCTTCCCTTTGAAAGGAATCTCCATATGGGAATAGTCTAGAGAAAGATAGCCTCCCAACTTGGTAGTGAACTCTCTTGAGAGGCACATGCTGAAATATGGCTCCAGATCAACCACAACCACCTCTTGGATCATAGTGATCTGAGGTATTTTATGCAATACAATGGGGATGTCTTTGATGACACCTACTATTCTCATAGGGGTTCCATATAATTACAAAATTCTAGGGCTACTTCTAGTATATTCCATACCCATAACATCACAAACTACCTTTGGCATGATAGTTGTCGTAGCACTAGATTTGATCATGCAATTGTGCACAATCCAACCCTCCATCCTGAGAGACAAGTAGAAAGGGGTGGTCTATTCTTTCTAGTAGCTGAAGTAGTTAGCATTTGAGTAAAAATAGTCTGAGTAGGATTCTTTCCCTTATCTTTAACAAACTTCAATGATTCTTGCAACAAGTCGACTTGTCCAGGCAATTGCAATGCATCATAGAGACTAACCTTGGTAGGAATCCTCTTCAGCTCTTCAACAATGTTGTACGTAGATGCATTGGACTCCTTTCCTTCATTGGCAGCCTCATACTTGCTCTGATACTATTGTGTAGCTTCTACCCTCTGACGCTTGGTCAAGGATGGGTATTTGAGCTTTTCTCTAGCCTGTTCCTCCGTTTCAGCTTTTGCTTATGAAGTTGAAGCCTTTTCTTGCAATATTTCTTTCTCTCATGGAGGCAAGAGATATTTTAATAGGATAGGTGCATCTGGCTTGGGTGTTAGAATAGGCACTTTCGCTTGTGCTTGTTTTTTCTCATTTTGCACCTTTGGGTCAATGGGTACCTTCAATGGCTCCATTTCAGTTGGATCCACTATGATGGTTTTCTTCTAGCTCTCATGAGAACTGAAACTTGTTCTTCAGAAGGGACCATGAAATTATGATCGACTTCTATAATCATGTTGATCTGACCATCGAGAGAGCTATCTACCAATGTTTGCACATAGTTCAGGTGAACCATGCAAGTTTCTTCACCATGTGGATCATTGCAGGTAGAGCACCAGTATACTTTGTTCGATGGGCTAACTTCTTCATTTGTCA
The DNA here is from genome assembly GCA_028583015.1 of Wollemia nobilis. NCBI lineage: Eukaryota > Viridiplantae > Streptophyta > Pinopsida > Araucariales > Araucariaceae > Wollemia > Wollemia nobilis. Next base: position 864,928 of record JAQPPZ010003564.1, on the reverse strand, counting down.
ATACGATTAGATTTCTTTCAGGCACCTTGTTGGTTGAAGTTGCTTGCTCTCTGGTGATTGGTAGAGGTTGAAATATCCTAGGCTAGAAATCTCTTTCAGCCTACTTCTTCTTAATCATCGTGATCTCATTGCTCATCGCTCTTATGGCTGAGTTCATTGATTGCATCTCTTTCAGCAACTTCTCTTGGGGATCAAGATTTGAGGGTGTTGGAGGAGTTGGTAATGGAAGTGGTACTAGTGGAGATGGTAGTGTTAGGAATGGAACTAGAGTGGTAGTTATGGAATGGATGGAGCAAGTAGGGATAGAAACTATCATCATGGTTTGAGATGAACTTGAATTCCATGAAGGGATCAGATACATGGGGGACATTGGTAAGGATTGAGAAGATGCATTGGAATATAAATACTATGGGAGATCTAGAAATATAGGCATCATCATCTTTGGTGGAAGCTTACCGATAGCAATCAGATCAGCCTTAGCCTTTTGTGTAGTAGAGTACAAGGTTAGGAAATGTATCAATGTTGGATTGATGGATGGCCATGCTAATGTCATAATTGAAGGCTTGAAGGTAATAGAATATGGCTTGTTTAGGAGTCGATCGAAGACCATCAGGGACTCTCTACCAAGTTTGGGTGAACCTGACATTGAAGTCAATAATTTCCTCCTGTGGATGCCTTTGAATGGTGGTAAATTGATGCAATAGAGAGAAAGGATCCACTTGTTCATTGAAACCTTTTATCAATAATTCAGCCAACTGGTCCCATGTGGTAATAGTGGTAAGCTGTAAATATCGATACTAGTAAAGTAACTTCCCTCTGAGAGAGAGCATGAGCAATATTACCATGACATCTTCATCTGTGATGCTATGAATGGTCACTAGAGAAGCCACATCTTGGACATGCTCATAAGTTATTTTCCATGTACCATCGTAAGTAGGCAAAGCCTTCAATGTTGCTTGTGGAATCAGGTTCTGAGCTTGCATATTCAAAGCTCTAGAGTGATTCTAGGCTGGGAAACTATCTTGGTGGTGGTGGTAGATTTTGGGCCATTTGGATTGGAGTGTTTGCTTGAGGAGGAGGAAAGCTAGTGGTTGTGCTAGCAGGACTTGAAGGAATAAAAAACACACCAGCTACCTATGAAGATGTTGCAACTGATGGAATAGTCGGAGTGACTAATCTAGGATGCTCTCCTAAAATTTGGGTGTCAAGCTCAAAGAACTCAATGGGATTTTCAAAATTTTTGGCCTTCGATCTTGTGATCATGAAGTAAAGCTTTCACCAACTTCATGTTCGAAGGCTTCTAGGTAAAACTGAGTCACCAGATGTTCTAGTCAGATAGTAAAAATATGAACATCAAACCTTAATACTTCTCAAAGTGGAACTTTTAATGTCCCATCGAGCATGCCAAAAATTGTTGGTCATGAATCTACCTAAGTACAAAATATATGTGCACCCTAGACCCGACCAACATTGAAAGGCCAAAGGAAAGAGATGTCCTTCGGGCCAATCTCCAGAGAGGGTTGGTTCCCGTACTAATCTAACAATCGGTATAAGCTTAGGGTAACAAAAAGAGATGGGAAATGATAGAAAGGAATGGGAAATATGGCTATGAGCCAAAAACGTAAGGTGGGGATAAACTAGCAGCTAAAATCCAAATCAAGTTTTAATTAGCATGTAATAGAAAGAAAAGCATAGGAACCATTCACAACTTGTAGAGATAACTTCCAATAAACATTTCAGCATTCAGTTCTTTATCAAGAATTAAATTCAAAATGCAGAATTTAAACTTATCTAACAAATATCATGAACATAATAAAAATGATAGGTATAAAGTAATTGCATACACCACTGATCCAGGAACCAGAGCCAAATATCTTTCAATTGATGCAGAGAACTCAAAGTGTTTTTTGGCAGAATGTCTATCCTCCTTTTTTACATCAAAATGCTTAGTATTTATAGAGGGTTGCACCTCTGTAATTAAATGCACATTAAAATAAAATGTCGGCTAGTCAAAGATCAAACAACAACAATTCCTCCTTGGCAATAACAATGAACCAATTAGCAAATGCATTGGAAAATATCTAATGATTTTATCACATGGCGTATCGAGGCTTTGGTGGAAATCATCGATCTGATTTCAATCTTCATGATGGTGCCTTGGAAATGAATATGATTGCACCGGAATCAAGAGTGCAATACTTAAACTCAATAGTTTTTCAGTAGTGATCCTGGATATATCAATTGCATCACAAAAGAATTAAATTCACCAGCTTTGATCCTTTCCCAAAGAAGATTTCCACTAAAAATGTTGGGGTGATGGCGTTTTCCTCCAAAATGAGCTTTCACTCAAAGTTGCACCCGAAATGAGCCTTTATCATGATTTCACCCAAGTCATGCCTGAAATGGGCTTTCACCTAGACTTGCACTTGCAATGTGCTCTTGGCAACGTTTTCACCCAAGACGCACTTAGAAATGGAGTTTCGCTATGTTTTCACCCAAGACACGCTTAAAATGGAGTTTCACTCAAAATATGGGATGAAAAGGGATTTTTGCCCCAAACTTGCCTCTTTGCTACGACTTCGCCTGGGAGGAGCTTGCGCTACCAAAAGTGGGGCCCATATTTGAAATTGGATTTCGCTAAGAAATGAAGCGAAAATGAATTTCGCTATAAATGAGAGCGAAACTACCAACAAAGTGATTTCGCCAATGAAATGCCCAAAAAAATGATTTTTGCTGCGTATGGGGTGAAAAGGTATTTCATTGTGCATGGGAGCGAAAAGGCATTTCGCTCAGATTTTTCCCAAAACTGCACCCATCAAACACTTAGAAAATTTTCAACAAACTTTTTAATGGGGCAAAAACACTCAAAATGAATTTCGCTGCAAAATTGTTTACATATGTGGGCAAAATTTTACAAAATTTTAATGTGGCAAAAATACCAACATGTCAAGATTATGTTATGATGATGATCTGTTTATGACGTTAATGTTGATTAAGAGATGATTACGATTTGATGATGTTATTGTAATTTGAAATAATGATAGTGATATCTAATAAAATTTGATTCTAAAATATATAAAGTTATATTTAAATATACTCTATATGTTTCACAATGACAAAGCTATGATACAAGTATGTACAAATATATACAAAAGATATGTGCCCAATGGGACTCTATATATGACATAAGGAATTGCTATGATAGAAGATATGAAACAAAAATAAATGTGCTCAAGGGATTCTAGATATGCCATAAGGTATTTCTATGATACAAGATATGATACAAAAATAGATGTGCCTAGGGGGACTTTAGATATGTCATATGGCATTTCTATGATATAAGAGATGATACAAAATAAGATATATAGCGATAGATTTACCTTTATATATATATATATCATAAAGGACTTATATTGTGGTAAATAGTAATAGATTTACCTCTAGATAAATGTTGTAAATGGATTTTTAGCTATGCAAAATGGTAATATATTTACCTCTAGAAAAATATTCTAAAGGACTTTTTAGCTATGTCAAATGGCAATAGATTTACCCCCCAAAAAATATCTTAGAGGACTTTTGCTATGCCAAAAAATAATAGATGTACTTCTAGATAAATGTCTTAAACAACTTCTATTGTGCAAAATGGTAATAAATTTACCTCTAGACACATCATAGAGGACTTTTTAGATGTGCCAAATGGCAATATATTTTCCCCTAGACAAATATCTCAGAGGACTTTTTAGATGTGTCAAATGGTAATAGATTCACCTCCAAGGAAAATTCCTTGTAGGACATGGTGGTAATTTTCTTATTTGGACAAATTATAAAAAAATTACCCCTAATTTATAATTGGGGAGGAAATTTTTTATGACATGATTCATATTCTTCCTATGCATATATGTATTTTGGGTGGTTTTGACGATCCTACATAGATGATTGAAACATTCTATTAAGGCCAAAAATAATATTATTATGGTTTAATAGTAATTTTAAGAAAGAGATTAGGCTACCATAAATATCTATGAATATTGTAGTGTTCATCATGTGGAAATATTTGGAAAAGGATAAATAGCCTTTACGACTTGTCAACCTTGATGACTTGGATTTAAAAGGAGAAACATGAGATTCATTTACTTTTTTATTGTAGCACCCTAAAATTGGCGCAGTAAAATTGGAATAATTACATTCACCTTAGTAAATAAATTTAAATTCAAATTTAACCTCCCAAACCGCCCGTTAACCGTCGAGAAACCCGTTTCCTCCTTTTCCATGCCATTTTTAGCAGTTGTTTTGACCGTTTGACGATATCGTCTCCGATCAGACGATATCGCCCCAGATTTGACGATTTCGTCTGGACTAGAACGTCCAGACGATTTCGTCGCAAAACTGAATTTGCATAGTTGGAATCCGTTCCAACGGGTCTCCAATCCGGGCAGAAGCGTGTCTGCGCCGTTGGGACCCTTCCCCCGTTGGAGATCTCCCAAATTGGGATGATCTCCAACCTCCCAACAACTATCCTATGCCTATTTAACTCTAAGACTTTTCCCTCCCCAACCCCTGGCTGAATTTTTATGCAAATTGAACCCTTATGCTCTAAAACATCGTAATTCATATTTTGCATTAGTCCTATAGTCATTTCATTGCAGGTACACCACTGGTTTTCAGTCGGAGCCAGTACCTATCGCAGCCGACGAACCTGTCAAGATCGGAGGCGATCTCGTCAAATTCGGGACGATCTCGTACTGATGCGAGACGATTTCGACTGCAGCGCACATCGAGGCAATCAGTGCCTGGAGTTTGTTCTTCTGTCTCTTTTCTCTGTCATTTTATGTTGTAAATTAGATTGTTTATTCAGTTTTTATATTATATTGCATTTGGAGTTCACCCATTTTGTCTAAGTTTACAGATTAAGATCATATTCTGCTATCTAAACACGGTTATTTGCATTTACTTCTGTTCTTGTATATTGTTCAACACTCATATTACTGTTTTACATAGTTTGCCCCTGTTTGCAAAATAGAATTTCTCGTATTTCGCATCTGTTTGCTGTTTTGCAGGTCTCTGATGAATTCGTCTGACGAATTCGTCAGATTTCAGACGATCTTGTCAGTTCAGACGATTTTATCAAATTGAAGGCGATTCTGTTGAATTGCGGACGATCCAGACTGTTTCAAGCTTCAGAAACTCCATCAGACTTCCGGATCAGGTAATATTCATTGGCCTCCTGCCAAATTCTCTGTTTCTGTTTTCCTTTACGTTTCTTTGTATGCATTTAAATTGCATTTTCATGTAGTTTAAGTTAGAATCATTCGGCCAAACCTAGGATGAATGTTTAAAAATAAAACAAACTCATCAAAACTCATTCCCAAAACCTAGGCGTGGAAGCTGCCGTCAAATGTTTCCTGGTGAACCCACCATCCGTCGAAAAATCACCAAAATGCACCTCCCTTGAGAGGCGGGACCTTCGCAAAGTCCTCTCGTCCGAGGTACCGCACCATCCTTTTCCCATCCTCCTTCCGGGCGCGGATCCAATAGCCTGAAGGTAGGGGTGCGAAAAATTTGGAGCGATACATTTTGGTGAACCCGACGTGAATGCATCATAACCTTTTGAACAAAAACAAACAAGACAAAAAAAAAAAAAATTTAGATGCATTTTAAAACATTTAAGGTTCAAAATCATGTTTAGATGGTAGCTCCTAAAAGAGGTTAGCGAGTTACTATAAACGTAGTAAACCAATTAGCGGCCATAGAAGTTAATTCTGTCCTTAGTGTCCTTGAAGCAAGTAGAAATCAATCCTTGTGGGACGAGCTTATCAGGAGACTTAGTATCATTTCATCTAGGTCTTGGATAGAATCCTGGATCCTCATCAATTAGTGTTCTATCATGAACTTCAGAGAGCTTGCCATAGGTGGTTAGCCTATAGGAGAGCTTTAGTATCTTCAGAGTTGTTCGGCTTCGAGGAATACCTCGAGAATGCGGACATTGTACACCGATTCCTAGGCCTTGTAGAGGACCAAGAAGTTGTTCTCACAGATAGGGAAATATGGAGTAGAGTTCCGCGAGCTGTGCTATATCGAGAGTATTGCCATGAGCTTTACTTTTATCAACCAGCATCTGAGACAGACAATATCACCATAGCCCTTTTCATCAAATTCTTAAAAGAAAACTTTCAATTTGAAGAAGAACATTTCATGACCCCTGAACGACTTGAACCTATTAATGATATTCATAGATTATTCATAGAAGATTAGTTCATCTACTTTTAGCCTTATTATTATTGTGTGCATTTCTTGTTTCATTTCTTGTCTTTATTATATTGTTTCAAAGAAAAACTAAAAATCAAAATAAAAAAAAAAAAAAACATAGTAAAAAACTTAAACATTTCATTTACAATATTGCATTAGGTATATATAAATATATACCTTTTAATTTGTTGCATATATATATATATATATATATATATATATATATATATATATATATTTGCTGAAATCAAAACTTAGCACCATGACTAAACTTAGGAATGGTAAAGAAATTTTAGGAGAAGGAGAAGATTGGCTACAAAATACAGCTGAAAACCCAAATGTCCTTCTTGGAGATACAAATCCGGAAGGTGAAACTCTAGGTCAATCGGATGAAGACTTAGGTGAAGATAAGGAACAAGAAGGAAGTGTTAAAGAATCTTCGTCCCCTAGAATAGCTCCAAATGGAGGCATCACTTTTGACAACGCAGAACATTTTCAAAAATTTCTTAATCAACATATCGACATCCTTAATGTGGCGAGTCCGTATTGATAAAGGGGAAATTAGTGATGCTCAAGCGAGTCTTAGAACGGGCGATTGATATGCAAACTAATCCTTTGTCTTTCATTGATCAAGAAAGTGATAAGGGTGGACCATCTAATGCGAATATGGTCACTATAGCCCAAGCCATGACCAAACAAGAGGTCACCCAACCTCCTAAGCAACTTTGTTACTCAACCTAAAATCACTCCCGCACAAAATAAAATTCCCTTCACTACTTCCTTCCTCCAAAGAGTTGAGCAAAATGCTTTAAATAGACAAAAATCTAAAACAAAGCCAAATACAAACTTTCAACAATCTACAATACAACACAATCCAACTTCAAAACTCCTCCATAATATCTTTCCTACCAATGTTTTACACAATAGTAACATGGCATCTAATCTGCATGTTCCTCCATCCTACGCCCATAACACTTATGGCAATGCCCCACCAAATCAATATGGGGGGCAAACTAGTAGTTTGGAAGCTATGGTGAAACAATTGGCTTCACGTATGGACCGAGATAGATCCCTACCGTCCCTCGTATAATTATCGAGAGATTTGTAGCCAACCATTGGATCCCATAGTGGTAGCTCAACCATACCCTAAACATTTTCCCATGCCCGTCCTGCCTATCTATAAAGGAACCGAAGATCCCATAGAACATCTTCGCATGTTTAGGATAGCATGTCATGACATATCGCATAACGACTTGCTATTACTAAAAATGTTCCCCAAAAGTTTAGGTGGAATGGCGTTAGAGTGGTATTATCAATTGCCCACTCATTCCTTAAGAAACTTTGAAGAAACAGTTGAGTCATTTGTTCATCAATTTAGTGCCTACATCGAGAGGCATGTAACTATTAAAGACCTATACAATTTAAAACAAGATAAAGACGAATGTTTTGCTGATTTCTTAGCAAGATGGAGACAATTGACAGGAAAAGCGCACTTTGTGCTACCCTATAGGGAAATGTTAGACATTTTCATTAACAATTTACAAGAACAACTTTCTTATGAGCTATCAACGACTACTTTGACTACCTTCGATCAAGCTATAGACTTAGCTCGAAGGGTAGAAGATGCCCTCATTAGGAGAGGCCAACTTAGAAAGAAGGATGATGAGAAAACATCTAGAAATCAATATAAAAACAAACAGGTTGTCGGTGATGGAGTCACTGACGGCAGAAATGTTGCTAATGTCAATGCAACAAAAACAACAGAAAAATTCATCTTGAAACCTCCTGATAAGCCTCCTCGAGAGTTCACTAGATTAAACCAACCTTTATCAACTATTTTACCTCAACTTCTTGAAAGAGGTTTAATCCAAGCTACCGACTATCCAGGACCTGACCCAAGCATACCCGGATATAGAGCTGATTTGCATTGTGATTTTCATAGAGGTCCTGGACATTCTACCAACGCTTGTAAGAGATTGAAACATAAAATACAAGATTTGATTGACAATAATGAAATGGAAGTGCAAGCCTTCCAACCTAAACAAAACCCTCCTAATAATACCCAAAATACTTGTTCCCCAAAATCAAAATCGAGAATGCCAATCAAACTTTAGACATATTTCAACACCCTTTACCAAGACATGGTAAAGAGGTAGCCAATCAAATTGAACATCACAATGTTCCCCCTCCTACCCGATATGTAGGAACCATTAGCGGGCAATTACCTATTCAGGACTCTCACACATTCGACACAACCTTATCCCTGGTTACAACCAGGCTCTTACATAATTTTCAAACTTCTGATTCTAGCAATATAGAGTCAGATAGTGAGAGTGAAGTAGACACCATTCAATCGAATAGTTCTGAAAACGAATCAGATCCTATTCAACCTATCACGGATGCTAATGTTCCAGAAGAACCATTTCCCCGGAAGAGTCACTACTCGACCTTCTTCTAATGAAGTCCTTCCTTATGAACAAGCCATAAATTCTCAACCGAGACCCTTTCAACGTCATCACTATAACATTGTAGGTACCATCGGAGTCGTCACTCGACAACAAGCTCAAAATCCCCAACAAGAACCAAACCAGAACGATGGATCAGCTCCATTTGTTCTGAAAAATCCTAATAAAGGAAGTCATGCTCCTATTGTTCAAACTAAACCCCCTTACCGCATTAATGAGCAATTGTCTAATACCACCGCCAGAATCTCCCTTTTAGATTTATTAAGATCCTCCCCCACCCATAGGGATGAATTGATGCTTACTTTGAGCCAGATGATGGTACCTCAAAACATCCAACCCGAAGCTATGGCCAATACTATCATCACGCGAGAGATTGATTGTATTGACTTTCGGGATAAAGATATCCCACAACACAGTTTACACAAGGATAATCCCTTGTATATTACGGCTTTAATTGGGGATGTAGCTGTCAAACGAGTCTTGATTGATAATGGCTCATCTCTAAACATCTGCACCTTTGACTTCTACCAACGATTTGGTTTTAGAAGTGATGAAATGAAGAAGACTGATATGATTATCAAAGCCTTTAATGACGAAACACAAGAAACGTGTGGAGTCATTACCCTCCCATTGCAAGTTGGTCCTAGAACCCTTGAGACAACTGTGTTCATTGTACATTGCCTGACATCGTACAATATACTTTTGGGTCGCCCTTGGATTAACGCCATGCGAGCAGGTCCCATCAACTTTACACCAATGTGTTAAGTTTGAGTTTAAAAATCAGTTGGTCACTATTCATGGTGACCCTAGACCTTTTGATATGTGTGCATTGGCAGAACCAGTTGGAGTGCAATTTTGCCCTGCTCTGTCATCCACATATCCTAGTTCTTCTTCATCTAAAACTGTGAAATATAAACCCATCATTTCATCTATTCCTCCTCCATTAACTTCATCTTCCCATATAGATCAACCACCTGCTAAACAAATCACTGTAGAACATCAAAAAGCTCTTAAAACTACAACCAATTCTTCAAGTTCTAATCCCATAAATTCAAAACCTTCAGACACATCTATCATACCTTCCACATCTCAAAACATAGGTAATAAGCCTTCTACATCTTATGCCCTTTCTGATGATCTTTTACCAGATTTATCTACAATCTTAATATCAGAAAAAATGAATGATTTCATGCAAGATTCAGACCTTTTAAATCAATTGCCGCCATCTCCTCGTACTTTGGGCCTCCCACAACCTATGGGAAGTACTTACCAAGTCGGGAGTTGCGCCTTCATTTACAAAGGATATGACTAGGGAAGAATCCCTCAGAATATCAAAACCCATCATGATGGATATGCTCGGTGCTATTTTACCAACGATTATATTAAAGCTAAACCCATGATGCTTAAAATGGGATATAAAGGGAAAGGCTTAGGACCTTTCCAAAATGGCATGAAAGAACCTTTCGAGGTAGAACCATGGACTGCCCGATGTGGTGTGGGCCTATTACCTAGTAAGGGTCAACCCTTTCCTTTTGAGGATGATGATCATCTCATATGCTATCAAGACTATTTGGATAGACATGTTGATTTACCTCTTAAAAATCCGTCATTTTCATGCAACATGCTATCCATAGCATACCCTGAAATGATTGCTGACCCCGATGAAGAGTTGGAAGGAGATATCTTCCATGATGTCTCTGTTGAAGAGATGTTGTATAACGGGTTTTATTTTGATGGTTCTATACCAACCATAGCTCAACTTGAGGCTACCGACCCTCGGAACGAATTATCTAAATTAACTTTACAAGAGTTACAAGAGTTGGGCGTTTCACTGCCCCACCTAATTTTGAAAGAGATCTACACATGGAGGTAGAAAATGTCCTTAAAATTAATATTGGAGCCGAGGACAACCCTCACATAATCAACATTGGAGCGAGAACTAAGTCAAGAAAAACAAGAACAATACATTGCATTTCTTAAAGGGTATGAAGATGTCTTCGCTTGGACATATGAAGATATGCCAGGTCTAGACCCTTCTGTAGTCATGCACCACCTAGTGGTCCATCCGGATGCTAAACATGTTAAACAAAAACTTAGAAAAATGCATCCCAAAGTGGCTCTGCTAGTCAAAGGGGAGTTAGAAAAACTCCTGAATGTTATCTTCATACAAGCTATTGATTATGCTTGAATGGATCTCCAATGTAGTTCCCAGTCACCAAGAAAGAAGCCACCAAAGTTAGGGTTTGCACAGATTTCAGAGATATTAACGTTGCATGCCCTAAAGACGACTTTCCTCTTCCAAATATGGACCAAATTATTGATTTTCTTGTCGGAAGTGGGATGATGTCCTTAATGGATGGATTCTCCGGCTATAATCAGATCAGGATAGCTCCTGAAGACCAGGCTAAAACAGCCTTCATTACCCCCTGGGGTACCTTTTTCTGGAAAGTGATGCCCTTTGGCCTAAAGAATGTCGGGGCAACTTATCAACGGGCCATGACCTACATCTTTCATGATATGATGCATGATATCCTACATGATTATGTAGATGATATTATAGCTCGCTCTCTTATTGAAGATCATCATTTAGACGATTTAAGAAAAGTTTTTAATCGATTACGAGAATATCTCATTCGATTAAATCCAGCAAAATGTATATTCGGAGTTAAATCCGGCAAGTTATTAGGGGTTTTAGTTTCTTTACGTGGTATCGAAATTGACCCTCTCAAAATTGCGGCTATCAGCGATATGCCCGCACCCACTAATATATCCGAATTACGAAGTTTACAAGGTAAACTTCAAGCTATCCGTCGCTTCATTGATAAGCTGGCGGACAAAACTGGTCCCTTTCTTAAACTCCTTAAGAAGGACGTCCCCTTTAATTGGGATACAGAATGTAGAGAAGCTTTTGAACTTCTCAAGCAATATCTCCTTAACCCTCCGGTGCTTTCACCGCCTAAATCTGATCGCCCATTTCTTTTATATATTTTTGCTTCAGATTATGCCTTAGGAGCTATGTTAGCTCAGCTTGATGATGAAAAACGAGAACGCGCTAATTATTATATTAGCCGAACTTTCGTCAATTATGAAACTCGCTATACAGCATTAAAAAAGTTATGTCTAGCCATCGTGTTTGCTATGCAAAAATTACGACATTACATGCTTAGCCAAAAAACGTATGTCATTGCCAAATATGATCCTTTAAGATATCTCATGAGTCGACCTTATTTATCGGGTCGCATGGCCAAGTGGGTTCTTGCTCTAAGCGAGTTTGATCTCACCTTCATAGGACAGAAGTACGTTAAGGGTCAAATCATAGCGAGATCAATTAGGCTGCTGCACCCTTAGAGTCTACTCATCCCCTCATTATCGAGTTTCTGATGAATGCCTTCAATTAGAGCCAGACCTTGTTGAACAATGGTCCTTATACTTTGATGGAGCCCGATGCATGAGTGGGGCTGGTGCGGGTATTATTTTAATATCTCCGCAAAAACATCTTATTCCTCTGTCCTTCAAACTAACCTTTGCTTGCACCAACAATACTGCTGAGTATGAAGCTCTAATCCTTGGATTACGAGCTGCTTTAGCGCTTAAAATTAAAAACCTCTTAGTTTTTGGGGATTCCCAATTGGTTATAAACCAAATTAATGAAGTTTATCAAACCAGAGATGATAAAATTCGCCCATATAAGGCCTATGTTTTACAACTAATGGCCTTGTTTGATCAAGTTACCTTGGAAGCCATTCCTCGAACTAGCAACCGTGCGGTCGACGCCATGGCCGCCGCTGCATCTCTCTTGCCCTTGGAGTTAGGCGGCGAATATTCCACTATCATCATTCGTCGACTCCGGGAACCCACTTCACATAAGTCATGCTTAGAGACTTTGGATGTGTTTCTAATCACAGAAACCACTCCTGAACTCTAGTATATAGACATATTTGGTCTCCTCCAAAATGGGACTTTCCCTGCTAATTCTAATCGCAACCGGCGTCGGTTATTACGTCGACGAGCAAGTCGATTTGTAATCATTGGCAATACTTTATATAGGAGATCTTTTGAAGGTATCCTATTAAGATGTCTAAATTTAGAAGAGTCTAAATCAGCCTTAAGTGAAGCCCACGATGGATCTTGTGGAGGACACTTTAGTGGTAGCGTCATTGCTAAAAAGCTCCTTCGGATAGGATACTTTTGGCCTACCATGGAAACGGATGCACATGAATATGTGCGCCATTGCGACAAGTGTCAAAAACATGCTGACCTTGTCCATGCGCCTGCACAAGAGCTGCAGGCTATTTCTTCTCCTTGGCCCTTTTCTAAATGGGGCTTGGATATTATTGGTAAAATTAACCCTGTGTCTTCTGATGGACATAAGTTCATCATAACCGCCATCTGAGTATTTCACGAAGTGGGTCGAAGCTATGCCTTTAGCTTCCTGCATTGGTTCACAAGTCTCTAAATTTATTTTTAATCAAATCATCTGCAGGTTCGGAATTCTTGCAAATCTCATCTCTGACAATGGAACTCCATTCAAAAATAAAGATGTTAAAAAATTATGTCAAAAATATAAGATTCAACATCGTTGGTCTACTCCCTATTATCCTCAGGGTAATGGTCAAGCAGAAGCTTCTAACAAAACTCTAATCAAAATTCTCAAAAGACTAGTCAATAAAACTGGTCGTGACTGGCATATTCAATTATATCCAGCCCTGTGGGCTTATCGAACTAGTGTTCGAACCCCCACAGGCACTTCACCATTTGTTTTGGTATATGGTGCCGAAGCAGTTTTTCCATTTGAATTAGAAGTTCCTTCTTTGGCTCTGCTACTTCAAGACACCGAAGTAGGAGATGAATATCGCATTGGCAGACTCAGTCAGCTGGAACTCCTAGACGAAAAATGCATCAATGCTTTAGAGCATCTCCGTGCATACCAAAACAAGCTTAAAAGAGCATATAATAAGAAAGTTCGTCATCGATCCTTTGAGATTGGCGATCTTGTTCTAAAAGAAAATCAAAAAAATACAAATGCAACCAAAGAAGCTGAAAGGTAAATTTGAGCCCAAGCTGGCTTGGACCATACATCATTACTTGCCAAAATTTGAATCGGGGAGCATATAAATTATCTACCTTAGATGGTAAAGAACTTAAAGAACCCATGAATATTTTACATCTCAAACGTTATTATGCATAAATTTGATTATTTCATCCATGTATATATTTGTTCAAAATCATTCAAAACCCTCAAAAACATTCATAAAATCTTCAAAAATCTTCAAAAATATTTATCGCATTTATTTTGTAAAGTTTCTTTTGCTTTAAAACAAAAATCAACATAAAAAATCCAAAAACGACTATATGCTTGACTCTTTCGAAACCAAAACAATATATGAGAATAAAGAGAGAGTCAACATTCTCAAAACTTTCTCAAAATCATTATTTTCTTACAATTATTGCAGTTATATGTTTCAACTTATTTTGGATAAAACTAGCATTTATTTGGCATCCCTCACTTGCACACTCACATAATAAATATCTTGATTTTATACGGCATGATTACTAATCTCTCTTATATCAAAGTTCACAAAAATCAATTAAATAAAGTTTGAGCATAGAGAATTGATCTTGGTATTTACTTAAACCAAGCACATCTTTTCACAATAAAATGATTATATTTGTAATTTCCATGTTTTGCTACATAGTAGAACTGATTTCTTGAGTGAAAAGTTTCCCCTGCTATCCTATCATGCACATGGTCTAGAATCTTTGAGAATTGGCAAAAGGACAAGCTCACCCCTACCCAGAATAAAAATCCCTTGCTCTACAACTAATCCGAGCAAGTATCCCTAGAAAAAGAAAAAGAAAAGAAAAAGTTCAAGAAAAAAGAAAAGAGAAAAGAAAAATGTTATTCTATATCATTCCAACAATATTTCAAGCACTATCTCAAAAATCAAGCAAAAGAAAAATAAGCAAAGTTCAAAAGAAAGCAAGAAAAGCAATAAAATCCCTTTCCCTACCCTTTGAAAAAAAAAAAGAAGGGTTGATGAGCTTGAATCCCTGGAATTCTCAATTATTCGAAAACTGTGAGGTAAGCCCCATAGCAGGTGGTTTGTGCCCAACCTTGCTTGGCCTTGGGTAACTCCTAGCGTGGCGATATGTCCGTCACATTAGCGACCTTCTTTTGTACGAGACCTATGTCCGCTTATGGATTAGCTAGCTCTTGATAATCCGATCTACATAGTAGCCTAGTATGGTTATATGCATCTACATCATGGTTAATGAACACTTAGTTGGTTTATTCAAATCACTTGTATCATAGTATCTTGCTCAAAAGCTGGTAACTGAACCATACAATTGCACACACATTTGTATTTGAGAGATTTTGTCTATCATTATGATAAATCAAGATTGGCAATGAATTCACTTATGCACATGGGATTCCTTATAAATCTAATTTTTTTCAAAATACTTTGAAATATTATTTTTGCAACTTGTTTGGAATAATCAAGTACAATTATTTACCACAAAGACAACTATATAATAGAAGAAATCAAAAATTTCAATTAAAACATATCATATATATCTTATCGACTTTCGCGACGATGGTATAATTCCAAAACCAAAATTGGAGTTTTATGCTTAGCGCAAGTCCTCATTTTCATCTTTTATGTTCATTAAAAATCAACCATGCAATAAAACTATTTTCTTTGATCTTCGCGATGATGGTATAAGTCTATACCTACATATTCTATACCTAGCGAAAACCATTGTAACAATATTTTCTCCAATTTATCAAAATTCATAAAAACCATATGACTTCATTCTATTACACAAATTATGCTTTTCAAAAGCAAACACATTTTTATTATTTCATATCATTATGTCAACCTTTGCATTTTGCAATGATGGTATAATTCTTAAGGAATTATTCAACAATTTTATCACACTTAGGAATTTATGCCTAGCAAAAATTATTTTACAATATTTCATGCATAATATTTTTATGGAAATCTGAAAAGCAAACCATCATCATCATCATTTGCATCATCACAACAAAGTCTTAAGGCAGGTCTCTTAAGCACTCTTTTCTTTTAACAATATTTCTATCCTGGGACTAGCTTGACGACCGAGTGAGGAGCGACTCCATGAAATGGTCTATAATAGCGACAATGTCCTTTGAAATTATTGTTAGAAATCTCTTTTTATTTTATCACATTTCATTACAACCAATCAATTTGTTACATCAGATTATTTCATTTAAAATATTTATAGCATGACATCCAAGTTATAATATTTTCCAAAACGACATAATTACATGAATCATCAATAAAATCATTACATCAATCAACTCAATCAATCAATCAAACATAAAAAGCATCATAAGCATCACATAAGACAAGTCATATGATCAAAAAATATCTCATCTATATATATCAACGAGAATATATACATCATCAAAACTAGATTGGTATGCCACAATCTGTACCTCGGCATACTCAATCCTCTATCAATACAAGTATAATACAATCTCAGTGGCAGTATCCCGCCCTCTAGCCTCGAGAGCCTCTAGAGCTCTCGGCCTCATCTCCTCCCCCGCCCTACTGCAGAGGACGAGGTGGTCCCATCGCGTAGTATGTGTGGTACTGCGAGTCCTCGTCATCGACCGGGATGAGCTCCTCGTCGACCCTGTCCTGATAGGATCTGCTATGGCAGGTGGCAGCTGTACCCTCTGGCCCTCTGGCACCACCTAGTAGTATAGCGCCTGATAGAATGCGGTCTGAGAAACCGACCGCAGCAGCTCCTGAGTGCTTACCCCTCCGCCTCGTGCCCTGAGACGAGCATTCTCGTCTCGTAGCTGCGACACCTCAGCCTGTGTCTTGTGCAGCTGCATCTTGTAACGTCTGCACCTGAGCTCGCAGATGATCTCTCTCTGCCGGAGAGTAGCCATCTCGCTACTCTCTCCAATGTCCACACCCTTGCCCTTATCAGGCGATGGTGGCCTCTGTGGAGATGGGGGTCTCGCCTCCCTCCTCTCTCTCTCCCTCTACAACGGCCTCTCCTATGCCTGTGGCCTCCTCTGCTCTCCTCTGCCGTGACCCCGGGCTGCCTCTACCGCCGCCTGGCGCCGCCTCCCTATCCGACGCACAACTGCGTGGATCGGTCCCTGTGCCCTCGTCATCCGAGGAGGGCGGATGCCTGTGTACCAGGCATCGTAGCCATCGGCTACCCCTGCGTCGTCCCCATCCACTGGCTGGATGGGGGCATCGTCTACGTCCTGGCTCCAGAAGCGCTGCATGTCAGGAGCCCCGCTAACCGTGGTGTTATCCCGGACAGTCCGAGAAAACTCGTAATCCCTGAGAGATGGGATCCCCTGCTGTAGACCGAACTATCGCAAAACTCGGTCATAGCGGTGGAGCTCCACCTCTCCCCTCTCCATCCGTAGCCAGCAGACTCGCCTCGATGCGAGCCAGCTCTGTGCGTCCTCTGCCCACCCTGGATGCTCTGCCTCCATGGCCTCCGGGTGATGCGGTGCAGGGACCAAGTCATCCGAGTAGTCTCCGGGACACCGGCAGGTCGATCCGTCGTTGTGCCCCTCTCCGGAGCCACCAGTAGAAGACTCGGGGCCTCTCCCCGTCAACCCCTGTCGGTGGAAGCCCTACCGGCCTCCGCACCGCAATGTGCTCCCAGCACCAAACCTGTAGGAGCGATGTCATAACCAGACATCGGCCGCCCTTGTATACGACCCCATGCAGGATCCTATACAATCGGCATAGAACAAAGCTGCCCCAAGCAAATCTGTAGCCATGGTCGCGCATGTCACAAATCACATCTGCCAGCATCCATGGTACCCTACAGCCGCTCTGGTGGCACGGCGAGAAGTCCACCAACCACCCCGGCCAAAACTCGTGTCGGTGTAGATGCCCCGGGCATCTGGCGAAGTGCCTCGATGTTCACTCCGCCCTTCTCCGGGGCGAAGCTCGGGTCACCGCGAGTCGTCCCATCGCGTGGCCCTGATTGGCCGCTGGTGTGATCATCCTCCCTTGTATGGGGATTCTAAGAATCCTCCATACATCCTCTAGTGTGGGAGTCATCTCCCCTGTCGGTAACCGAAAACATGAAGAGCCCGGGTACCACCTCTCTGCTAGGGCCGTCAGTAGCCCCATGTCTGTAGATACTTGTGGCATCTCTGCCACATGTAGTAAGCCGGCCTGTGCCAGCTGATCTCGCTCTGCCTATGTCAGAGCGGCCAAGTCATCTCTTAATCCTCCATATTTCCACTCTCTGCTCTTTAGTAATCCTCTCTGCAAGCATAAACATCAAAACAACAAACAATCATTAATAACAATTTTAGCAATCAATAATGCAACTTAAAGATCAAAATTTTGCAATTGATGATATCGCCCACTATTGGCCGATATCGTCCGACATTTGAGCAAAATCGTCTCCGATTTCGCGTGTCGAAATCGTCTCTAATTTGACGAAATCGTCCCTTTTTCGCCGATTTCGCCCTTGGGCGAAATTGACGAACTTGAGACGATTTCGTCGAACTAGGGACGATTTCATCCGGACGACGTCGATGGCCAAAAACGGCCGCGATGCTCAAAATTCACCTAAAAATCCATCTAAAAAGCATGTAAAATCAAATTAAATCAATTCTAGATCAGTTTAAACCCTTACCCGTAGACCGCGGCGGACCTCTGCAGATCTGTGCGCTGTCTCTACCATTTTTGCTCCAGAGCTCTCAAAACAGTAAAATGAACAGTAACAAATGAATTAGGGTTTTACCCTATTTTTCTTAATTTTATTCAACAAATAATTTTTGCTTTTCCGCGTTTTTACCTCAAACGTTCGATTTGGGTAAAAACACGGAGGGAGCACCATAGTAAGTTGTCGTACGATTCGACCAAGAATCGTCGCCTAAAAATGGGAATAATTTTTTGCTTTCTCGTAGATCAAGAAGAACTCATCTTTAACGCATTTTCTTCGGAAAATTCGCTAAAGAGGGGGCAAAATGTAGCACCCTAAAATTGGCGCGATAAAATTGGAATAATTACATTCACCTTAGTAAATAAATTTAAATTCAAATTTAACCTCCCAAACCGCCCGTTAACCGTCGAGAAACCCGTTTCCTCCTTTTTCGTGCCATTTTTAGCGAGTTGTTTTGACCGTTTGACGATATCGTCTCCGATCGGACGATATCGCCCCAGTTGACGATTTCGTCCGGACTAGAACGTCCGGACGATTTCGTCGCAAAACTGAATTTGCATAGTTGGAATCCGTTCCAACGGGTCTCCAATCCGGGCGAAGCGTGTCCGCGCCGTTGGGACCCTTCCCCCGTTGGAGATCTCCCAAATTGGGATGATCTCCAACCTCCCAACAACTATCCTATGCCTATTTAACTCTAAGACTTTTCCCTCCCCAACCCCTGGCTGAATTTTTATGCAAATTGAACCCTTATGCTCTAAAACATCGTAATTCATATTTTGCATTAGTCCTATAGTCATTTCATTGCAGGTACACCACTGGTTTTCAGCCGGAGCCAGTACCTATCGCAGTCGACGAACCTGTCAAGATCGGAGGCGATCTCGTCAAATTCGGGACGATCTCGTGTCGATGCGAGACGATTTCGACTGCAGCGCACATCGAGGCAATCGGTTGCCTGGAGTTTGTTCTTCTGTCTCTTTTCTCTGTCATTTTATGTTGTAAATTAGATTGTTTATTCAGTTTTTATATTATATTGCATTTGGAGTTCACCCATTTTGTCTAAGTTTACAGATTAAGATCATATTCTGCTATCTAAACACAATTATTTGCATTTACTTCTATTCTTGTATATTGTTCAACACTCATATTACTGTTTTACATAGTTTGCCCCTATTTGCAAAATAGAATTTCTCGTATTTCGCATCTTTTTGCTGTTTTGCAGGTCTCTGATGAATTCGTCGACGAATTCGTCGATTTCGAACGATCTTGTCGGTTCAGACGATTTTATCAAATTGAAGGCGATTCTGTTGAATTGCGGACGATCCAGACTGCTTCAAGCTTCGGAAACTCCATCAGACTTCCGGATCAGGTAATCTTCATTGGCCTCCTGCAAATTCTCTGTTTCTGTTTTCCTTTCTATTTCTTGTATGCATTTAAATTGCATTTTCATGTAGTTTAAGTTAGAATCATTCGGCCAAACCTAGGATGAATGTTTAAAAATAAAACGAACTCATCAAAACTCATTCCCAAAACCTAGGCGTGGAAACTACCGTCAAATGTTTCCTGGTGAACCCACCATCCGTCGAAAAATCACCAAAATGCACCTCCCTTGAGAGGCGGGACCTTCGCAAAGTCCTCTCGTCCGAGGTACCGCACCATCCTTTTCCCATCCTCCTTCCGGGCGCGGATCCAATAGCCTGAAGGTAAGGGTGCGAAAAATTTGGAGCGATACATTTACATATAAATTGATGAGGTTGATAAATCATGGAAGTATTATGACCTATGAATATTGTAGTATTCATCATATGATAATGAATGGATATTTGGAAAGATTAGATGAGTTAATTAAAAGTAATAATGAAAGGAGTATTTAAGATTAATAAATTGGAGAGAATAAAACACCTTTATGATCTTGTTAGCCTTGGGGATTGGGACTTAGCTAGAGATACATACATTGGTCCCTTAATTTAAGTACAAGTCCATAAGGCTAAAAAGTTAATGAGAGGTATGGTCATCAAGGATGGGTGTATGATAGTGAAAAATTCAAGACTTTATGTCTTGTCAACCTCAAAGATTTGAATCTAATAGAAGAGACATATAGTTTATTCTTTATTTTAAATATAAATCTATGAGGTTAAAAAGTCACGAGAGATATAATGAGTTGATAAATTAGTTTGAAAGAGTGAGTTGAATAAGATCAAAAATACCTTCACAACTTGTCATTCTTAGGGCATTTGATTTACTATAAGAAGCATATGATTAGTCCTCTTCATTTAAGTACAAAGTTATAAAGGTTAAAAGTTCATAAAAAATTATCATGATGTGGTCACATTGGCATCCAACTTATAGCTAATAGTAGAATAAAGAAAAATTCTAACTTGACTCGAATCATCACTTGCTAAAGGGATAAAATGACTAATTAATAAGATGAAATATTTTGGATGGAATTTTCTCTTGTTAATTATTCTTGATGCTTTGTTCGTAAGTGAGGAAATAGAAACTAGAGACCATTCCCTAACTTGGATAAAAGGCAGCAAGATGATGAGCTTAAGTGACATAATATGATTTAAGGATTTTTTAGTTTGGATTGGGTAAAATTGAGACAAATGTGTTATCATAAAATTCCTAACAAAGTGATAAAGAAAAAATAATCCTAGATTAGAACCATTCTTTGTTGATTGTTTTTGGCATCATATGTTGGCAATTTGAGTTATTTTATGTTGTCATTGATGTCACATGGATCATTGATGTCACATGGATCACATTTGAGTTTTGGTGGCAAAAGCACTTCATAAAATATCATTTATGATATTTTGGAGAGCATGGATATATACAGGGTTTTTGTGAAAACCAAGGCAGGAAAAATAAAAGGTTTTATTTAAAACCATGGATGGCATATTTGAAATGGGTTTTTCTTAAAACCCAGGTTGGCTTTTCGTTTCATCGAAAAAGGTGCCCCGGTGATGGAGATATTTAATTTTAAATATTTAGTTTAAATTTTAAATTATTTAAAATTTAAAAAATAAAATTATAGCGCCGACGTCTAAAGAAAGGAGGAAAGGCATATATATATATATATATATATATGCCACCAAAAGTTTCGATAAATTCTTGTCCTCGATTTTTGAATGCATTCGAATTGATAATGTAATGCGAGAAGAGCCTGTGTGTTGAAGCGTGTGTAAAGAGGCGTGTGAAGGGTTTACGAAATTTGGGTCCATTGAAGAATCGTTCATGGAGGATAACCAAATGCATAGGCACCTTTGGCCTAGTGGTTTGTGCATTGTGTAAGAAGCAGGAGGTCCTGCGATCGAGTCTCGTCGGGGATGCTTGTTGTGTTGAAACGCTCGAAGCATTTTTGAGTTTTTGAAGGGCGCATAATATTGAGGTATTTGTTTTGGTTCGTGCCCCTTTGAACACGTGAGGGCATGTGGCCCAATGATGGCTTGGCCATGGTTAAGGCATTGAGCGAGGAGGCATCAAGGGATCGAATCCCATCAAGGACAGAGGCAAGTTAATATTTTTTAATATTTTATTTTTCTAAAGTTGCCCTAGGAGAAATAAGGGTTATGATGCACCTTAAGAAAAAGAGAGATTTCTGGTGATTTTATTTTTGGAAGTATATCATATTATATATCGTTGGAAAGCTTATTTCGAGGGCTATTTGATTAACTTGCTTAGAGGGAGAAATAAGGTGTGTGTAAAGAGATATTTCTGATTTTGTAAAGAGGTTCAAAAGTGAAGGTTGCTTTGTTCTTTTTCAAAGAGGATTAATTCTTTCATGAGGGGACATGATGTATTTTATTGAGTAGGAGTAATAAGGTGTTATTTGGATATTATTGTTGTGTTATTAATCATGATCCCTAACCCTTATTGAAAGTTGAAAAAGAAAGTTTGTTGAGTGTGGCAGATTTAGTGGACAACTAATAAGGCATCAAAAAGGTATGAGCAATATTCTCCATTGACTTTGTTTATGGTGGTTGATTTCTGAAATATCATTGGAGAGAAAAGGATTGATTGTGGTTTCCTTTTCGAAAGTGGTTGGTTGAATGCTTCAAGGTTTTCTGGTTTGAGAGTTGTGTTTAAACCTTGTTTTATAAGCATTGTTGTTGAAGCCATTAGTTGTGTGAAAAACCTGAGATAGGGTTTGAGAAGAACATGAGTATCATTGTTATGTGAAGAATGTTTTATAAGCATTGTTGTTGAAGCCCATTGATTGTACAAAGAACTTGAACTTGAGTTAGAGAACAACATGAGTATCATTGTTATGTGAGATTTGTGGTTGAGCATTGTTGGAAACATTTGAGTTGGTTGATACTTGCTTGGACTAGGGTTTGTGAGAAAGAGTTGTTCCTTGTGGTGATTGGTTGAGTAGAGTTGTTTGAGCCTAGTCAAGTGATTGAGTGAAGTGGTTGTTCAAGTTCCATGAAACAAACTATTCTATATTCTGATTTGAGTTGAGATCATTGTGGATCATTGTTGTCATCCATTGTAGAGTGCATTGCCATTCATTGTTGAGTTCATCATTGAGCCTTGCCTTCATAGATTTGTGGATGAGATTTGAGTGCTACTTGAGCATGATTGATTGAGCCTTTGAGAAGGCCTTTGGGATAGATTTTTGGATATATTTGTGGCAGATTTTGTGCATGATTGATTGAGCCTTTGAGAAGGCTTTTGGGATAGATTTTTGGACAGATTTGTGGTAGCTTTTGTGCATGATTGATTGAGCCTTTGAGAAGGATTTTGGATAGATTTTTGGATAGATTTGTGGTAGCTTTTGTGCATGATTGATTGAGCCTTTGAGAAGGCTTTTGGATAGATTTGTGGATAGATTTTGAGCAAGTTCTTGGTGAGCTTGCTAGAGCATATTTGAGCAAGTTCTTGGTGAGCTTGCTAGAGCATATTTGAGCAAGTTCTTGGTGAGCTTGTTAGAGTAGATTTGAGCAAGTTCTTGGTGAGCTTGCTAGAGTATATTTTGAGTAAGTTCTTGGTGAGCTTGTTGAGTAGATTAGTGGATTGCCTACTTGAGTAGATCAGGATTGCCTACCTGAGTAGATCAGTGGATTGCCTAGCTAAGCAGATCAATGAATTGCCTTGTTGAGTAGATCAGTGGATTGCCTACCTAAGCAGATCAGGATTGCCTACCTAAGTAGATCAGTGGATTGCCTACCTAAGTAGATCAGTGGATTGCCTAGCTGAGTAGATCAGTGAATTGCCTTGCTGAGCAGATCAGTGGATAGCCTAGCTTTGAGCAGATCAAAGTAATCATTTGTATTGGGATAAGGATCCCTATTTATTTATGAAATATTATAAGGATATTATCTTGTGGAGTACCCCACATTGGGGGAACCACGTTAAATCTTGTGTCTCAATTATGTGTGGTGATTTGTGCTCTTGCTTACTATTGCTATCTATGTCATTAATGCACATTGCTATATTTGGATATTGCAATTAAGGACACTAATTGATATTGGTTTGGAAAGAAAGTAAAAAGTGGGCGCTATACTGTTCACCCCCTCTCAATATAAGCTTGTGTTCTTCAATTGGTATCAGAGCGGGTTCCTTCGAAAAGGCTAACAGCTTGAGGGCAGATTCTACAAGAACACAGATGGCTTCATAGAATGGATCATCTACAAATAAGGCTCCACTGTTTGATGGTAACAATTATGCTTTCTGGAGCATGAGAATGAAGAACTACTTGATATCACAAGGATATGAGGTATGGCAGATGGTTGAAAAAGAGTATAAGGTTGAAGGTGATCCCGAGGTAGATAAGACTATCAAAAAATTGGTTGAGATCAATGCAAGGGCAATGAATTGTATTTTGAGTGGGCTACGTGAGACAAATTTTGCAAAGGTAATGGTATGTAATTCAGCTAATGAAATGTGGACCAAGTTGCGGAATACCTATGAAGGAGATTCCAAGGTAAAGTTGGCAAAACTACAAACTCATAGAAAAATATTTGAGGAATTGAAAATGGAAGATTCTGAAGATATAGCAAAGTTTTTACTTCGAGTTGATGAGATTACTAACACCATGAGAGGTCTAGGATTTGAGATGAAAGAATCAGAAGTTACTCAAAAGGTTTTGAGATCACTTCCCATGAAGTATGATGCAAAGGTTTCAACAATAGAAGAAATAATGGATATCAACAAGCTAACAATGGAAGAACTACAAGGAACTCTCACAACTTATGAGATGAGGATAAGTAAGCATCAGGTTCCAATAAAAGAAATTGCATTCAAGGCTTCAGAGAAAAATAAAGGGAAAATTCTAGAGACAGATAGAGATTCAGATAATGATGAGGAAGCTAACTTCATCAAAAGGAAAAAGGACTCAAGGAATTACAGAGATATGAAGAAAGTCAAATGCTACAAGTGTGGTGATTTTGGTCACTATGCAAACAAGTGTCCACATGAAGAAAATAGTGATGATGAAAAATAGGGTCACAGAAGAAAAGAAGATGGAAAGCATAAGCATGACAAAGATGATAGATACAAGCAAAGCAGGTATGAGAAGAAGAAAAGTTTTCATAGGACAAAGAAAACTTTCTACATTGTAGAAGCAAGTGATAGCTCAGATCACAGTGATAGAGACAAGTCAGATGATGAAAAGGAAGAACATCTATTCCTAGGAATAGAAGGTGAAAGAGAATAGTGCTTTGTGTGTGGTCAAAGAGATCATAGATCAGGATATTGCAATGGCTTCAATGATAGTGAAGATGAGATGACACATCAAGGAAATAGGCATGGTCAAAGAAATCATGAAAGTTTGTTTGCTATAGAATATTATAATAATCTTAGTGATAGTGAAGATGAAGAAGTCTCACTTTTGGTAATAGAAAAAGAAGAGGATGAGCCAAGAAAATAAAAATCAGAAGTCAAAAGGCTAAAATAAGAATATAGGAATCTTGAAAACAAGATTTGAATAGATGTCAAAATTAGAGAAGAACTACTTCAGACAATCAGTAATCTAAGAGATGAGCTTCAAAATGCAAAAAGGATAGAGGATAGGATGAATGAAGAACTAAGGGTAATAATGGCAAGACATGACACATTATATGAAAAGGTTCAAAAAGGAGTGGAAACATATTTTAAGGTTGTATCTTATGTCCAAGAAAAATCACACTCAAAAGGAAAGGAAGTTTCGAAAAGAAAAAATTCTTGAAAAGGAAAGCAAGGAAGAAATTAAGGAAGAGGATTTAGATACTACAAAGAAGGTTCAAGGATACAATGCACAAGTCAAAAATGATCACAAGGATAATGGTCAAGAAAGGTATGAGGAACCAAGGCATGAACAAAGGGCTTTTCAAGGACATTGTTTTTCTTGTAATGGATTTGGACACAGGGCTATACACTATAGGGTTTATGGATCAAAGAAGTTTGATTTTTCTAGAAGGAACTTCAAAGGAAGAAGGTATGGTTTTCAGGGACATTGCTTCTCATGCAATAGGATTGGTCATAGAGCATCTCAGTGCAAAGAAAATGAGCAACATGGTTTTGGATTTAGAGCTACACAATTTAGAAGTCATGGTCATAATGATTATGAAAATAGAACTTCACAATACAGGGTTCAGGAAAGGAATGGATATGGAAATTATTTCAAGAAAGAATTCAGGATATGGGCACCATCCAAAGGCTACAATATCAAGTGTTTTAATTGCAATAACTTTGGACATATTGCAAAATGGTGTAGGACTCAATTCCAAACAAGTTTAAGACAAGAAGGTCAAGAGTTTCAAGGCAAGAAGGTCAAACAGGTTCAAGACAAGAAGATCAAGTAATTCATCAAGAGAAGGATATCAGAAAAATATGGAAGGAAGTTGATAGAGGAAAGAAACAATGTAATATGGGAGTAAAAGTACTCCCACCCCAAAATTAATCACCTCAAGAGAGAAGGTGGTGAGGGGGCTATGCTTAAGAGTCATATCTTTTAGCCCCATAGGTGTCCCTTTTGCCATTGATGTCAAAGGGGAGAGATTTGAGTTAGGGGGAGCAACCTTCAAAGAGAGTATTGAGTTAGGGGAGCAACCTCCATAGAGAGTATTGAGTCAGGAGGAGCAACTTTGATTCTCAGAGATGGTTTTTGCAGTGATTGTGGTGATTTGGATTAGAGGTGTTGCCATCAATGACAAAGGGGGAGATTGTTGGCAATTTGAGTTATTTTATGTTGTCATTGATGTCACATGGATCATTGATGTCATATGGATCACATTTGAGTTTTGGTGGCAAAAGCACTTCATAAAATATCATTTATGATATTTTGGAGAGCATGGATATATACAGGGTTTTTGTGAAAACCAAGGTAGGCAAAATAAAAGGTTTTATTTAAAACCATGGATGGCAGATTTGAAATGGGTTTTTCTTAAAACCTAGGTTGGCTTTTCGTTTCATCGAAAAATGTGCCCCGATGATGGAGATATTTAATTTTAAATATTTAGTTTAAATTTTAAATTATTTAAAATTTAAATTTAAATTTTAAAATTAAAAATAAAATTATAGCATCGACGTCTAAAGAAAGGAGGAAAGGCATATATTAAAAATAATAGCATCGATGTCTAAATAAATGAGGAAAGGCATATATATATATATGCCACCAAAATTTTTGATAAATTCTTGTCCTCGATTTTTGAATGCATTCGAATTGATAATGTAATGCGAGAAGAGCTTGTGTGTTGAAGCGTGTGTAAAGAGGCATGTGAAGGGTTTATGAAATTTGGGTCCATTGAAGAATCATTCATGGAGGATAACCAAATGCATAGGCACCTTTGGCCTAGTGGTTCATGCATTGTGTAAGAAGTAGGAGGTCCTACGATCGAGTCTTGTCGGGGATGCTTGTTGTGTTGAAACGCTCGAAGCATTTTTGAGTTTTTGAAGGGCATAAAATATTGAGGTATTTGTTTTGGTTCGTGCCCCTTTGAACACGTGAGGGCATGTGGCCCAATGATGGCTTGGCCATGGTTAAGGCATTGAGCGAGGAGGCATCAAGGGATCGAATCCCGTCAAGGAGAGAGGCAAGTTAATATTTTTTAATATTTTATTTTTCTAAAGTTGCCCTAGGAGAAATAAGGGTTATGATGCACCTTAAGAAAAAGAGAGATTTTTGGTGATTTTATTTTTGGAAGTATATCATATTATATATCGTTGGAAAGCTTATTTCGAGGGCTATTTGATTAACTTGCTTAGAGGGAGAAATAAGGTGTGTGTAAAGAGATATTTCTGATTTTGTAAAGAGGTTCAAAAGTGAAGGTTGCTTTGTTCTTTTTCAAAGAGGATTAATTCTTTCATGAGGGGACATGATGTATTTTATTGAGTAGGAGTAATAAGGTGTTATTTGGATATTATTGTTGTGTTATTAATCATGATCCCTAACCCTTATTGAAAGTTGAAAAAGAAAGTTTGTTGAGTGTGGCAGATTTAGTGGACAACTAATAAGGCATCAAAAAGGTATGAGCAATATTCTCCATTGACTTTGTTTATGGTGGTTGATTTCTGAAATATCATTGGAGAGAAAAGGATTGATTGTGGTTTCCTTTTTGAAAGTGGTTGGTTGAATGCTTCAAGGTTTTCTGGTTTGAGAGTTGTGTTTAAACCTTGTTTTATAAGCATTGTTGTTGAAGCCATTAGTTGTGTGAAAAACCTGAGATAGGGTTTGAGAAGAACATGAGTATCATTGTTATGTGAAGAATGTTTTATAAGCATTGTTGTTGAAGCCCATTGATTGTACAAAGAACTTGAACTTGAGTTAGAGAACAACATGAGTATCATTGTTATGTGAGATTTGTGGTTGAGCATTGTTGGAAACATTTTGAGTTGGTTGATACTTGCTTGGACTAGGGTTTGTGAGAAAGAGTTGTTCCTTGTGGTGATTGGTTGAGTAGAGTTGTTTGAGCCTAGTCAAGTGATTGAGTGAAGTGGTTGTTCAAGTTCCATGAAACAAACTATTCTATATTCTGATTTGAGTTGAGATCATTGTGGATCATTGTTGTCATCCATTGTAGAGTGCATTGCCATTCATTGTTGAGTTCATCATTGAGCCTTGCCTTCATAGATTTGTGGATGAGATTTGAGTGCTACTTGAGCATGATTGATTGAGCCTTTGAGAAGGCCTTTGGGATAGATTTTTGGATAGATTTGTGGTAGCTTTTGTGCATGATTGATTGAGCCTTTGAGAAGGCTTTTGGGATAGATTTTTGGATAGATTTGTGGCAGATTTTGTGCATGATTGATTGAGCCTTTGAGAAGGCTTTTGGATAGATTTGTGGATAGATTTGTGGTAGCTTTTGTGCATGATTGATTGAGCCTTTGAGAAGGCTTTTGGATAGATTTGTGGATATATTTTGAGCAAGTTCTTGGTGAGCTTGCTAGAGCATATTTGAGCAAGTTCTTGGTGAGATTGCTAGAGCATATTTTGAGCAAGTTCTTGGTGAGCTTGCTAGAGCATATTTGAGCAAGTTCTTGGTGAGCTTGCTAGAGCATATTTGAGTAAGTTCTTGGTGAGCTTGAGTAGATAAATGGATTGTGAGTAGATCAGATTGCCTTGAGCAGATCAGGATTGCTACGAGAATTGCTTCCTGAGTAGATCAGTGGATTGCCTAGTGAGAGATTAGATTCTTGTGAGTAGATCAGTGGATTGCCTACCTGAGTAGATCAGGATTGCCTACCTGAGTAGATCAGTGGATTGCCTACCTGAGATCAGTGGATTGCCTACTGAGCAGATCAGTGAATTGCCTTGCTGAGCAGATCAGTGGATAGCCTAGCTTTGAGCAGATCAAAGTAATCATTTGTATTGGGATAAGGATCCCTATTTCTTTGTGAAATATTATAAGGAGATTATCTTGTGGAGTACCCCACATTGGGGGAACCACGTTAAATCTTGTGTCTCAATTGTGTGTGGTGATTTGTGCTCTTGCTTACTATTGCTATCTATGTCATTAATGCACATTGCTATATTTGGATATTGCAATTAAGGACACTAATTGATATTGGTTTGGAAAGAAAGTAAAAAGTGGGCGCTATACTGTTCACCCCCCTCTCAGTATAAGCTTGTGTTCTTCATCATAAATAGTTGAATGAATATTGAAATAATTATTACAAGATGTCTATTTGTCATCCCAAATATTTTGTATACAAGTGAAGTGGTAAGTATTCTCTTTATTGGTCCTAGATACAAAGCCACAAGGATAACAAGTTAGGAAAATGATGATGATTTACAATGATGAAAATAGAAGACAATTCTTGATAGTAAATAAAATAGATCATGTTTGATGACACTCATTCATTGTTAGCTTTTGATGTAACGAGCACTGGGAGATAGCAATCACAAGATGCAGAATAATATGAAAGAAAGTAAATCTGCTAGATGACTAAAATATGCAATAAATAGAAATGATATAAAATAATACAATGTAGCTATGGAGGAAATGAACACTCCATTATAAAGCTACTGAACTACATTGCACCCATCACCAATGGATGGTGATACACACATAACTAAGCTACACTATCAGACTATGTCCCCTGACTCTCTATCTATCTATCTCTATATCTATCTATCTATGAGGCCATCCTTATATAGGTAAAATAGGATACTTGGCCAACACTCTATCTAGTTGTGCAAGGGACAACTTGCACATGTACAACTTGCACATTGACACTTGTGCATTTATTACATTGCATGAAGTAACTAGATAACTTGCCCCTAAAGTAATCTAAGTATGTATCTTGGAAGATACATTTACATAACCCAAATGATGGAATAGACTCTATTTCTAACACCCCCTGTATTACATTATTTGGGTATTGAAGACTTTAGTCTTCAATATGGATCTTCTTCTTCTTCCTAAACTTTGTATTCTTCCTCTGCATTCTTTGTGTTCAGGTTCAGTAGGTAATCTGTGTCTTCATATGATGCAGAGTAAGCTAGAGCTGAGGCTTCTTCTTTCAATTGACTTTGCATTGTATTCCTCCTTTATCTGCTATGTCTTCTTCTTCATCTCTGGCTTTGCCTTTGATTCTAGTTTTTGTGTTCTCATAGGAGGTTGAGCTGCTACTTGGTTCTTGTGAGGATGATTCTCCTTTCCTATCTTTAATCTGTACATAAGTTTTTGAACAACTACTTAAGGCATCATGATAATATTTTGAGTTAGTAGAACAGGAAGTGTTGATGTTGCATGAGGATTGAAAAACTTTTCTAGATATGATTCATCAAGTTCTGACTTCTTTTTGAGTAATTCTATCAATCCTTTTTGTTCTTCATTTTTTGCCTTGTAGTGTTTATATGTGAGCAGTGCCATGTATAATATGCTTGCAAAGTCTAAGGAAAGTAAAATATCACTTTTTCCATTGTCAATTGCTTCATTGAGATGAGTTTGAAGATAGCATTCCATAGTATCAAAATTATCTTCTAAGGCTTCACTATGGATTACTTTTGAAGCTAGATCTAACCTTCCTTCTGATTTCTTGAGTAGATTCATGATCCCAAGTTTTATGGCATTGGATTTTTCCTTTCTGAAGCACTTATTGGTAGAAGTAGACATCCTTATATAGCTCCCTAGTCTTAGGATATGTGCTCCTTAATTGAAGTATATAAGCTTGATTTGATAAAACCTTTATTAATCCTTAGGTTGTAGGCTTCCTTATGTCTCCCTAGGTATGAATACCTAATTTTAGGTTTTTGAAGAAAGCTTATATCTTCTCAACTTGACAATATTTGATGGATATTATTATCAAGTTTTGTAGAATCCCTTATGACTCCCTAATATTTTTGGAGTATGATATAGTGCTTTTGTAAAATATAGTTCAATTTTGGTTGATTTTGTATAAATTTTGTAAAGATCAAAAATCAACTTCTTAACTCCTTATTACTCCTATTGAACTAAGCACTTTTCAATTTTTGAAGAGGTTTTAATGTTGGATTTCTTTTGTCCCTTTTGAGAAATTTTTGAGACAAGAATATAAATTTCCAACTTTGATAAAATATTTTAATAACCCCTTTTTGAAACCCTTAGGATTTTATTCAAGTGTTTCTAATTTCCAAAAAACTAGTTTGAAGTTGTAACCCTTATCACTCCCAAATTTGGAAAACTAGAACACATTAATATTTGCAAACATTAAATGGATTAATTCCAAGTAGTATCCCTTATTTCTCCTAAGTTATATTTTGCAAATATTATATTAATTTCCCTAAGTTTTTCTTTCAAACAAATATTGATTTCAATTAATATCTCAACCTTATCTTATAACCTTATAACTCCCTTTTTAAAATGAAAGCAAATTAGATGAGGAAATTTGATTAAGGCTTTGTACCTTTATGAAGTCGGATGAATATGGTAGTAATCTCTCCTTCTTGAGCATGAATTCCCCAAGGTAAGCTTTGGCATTAATGCTCTCCTTTAATGTTGGTTGATCGAGAGTGTTTTCTACTACTCTCGACTTGCTTCGGATCACTGTCGAATCACATGAACTACTATCGAGCTTCTACCATCGATCTACTAAAATGCCATCAATCCACTATCGAGTAGCTTCTAAATTGCTCCCTGTATCACTTTCAACTGTTGCACTTCCTTTCCAAGGTCCAAGGCATCTTTAATATGTGGTAGGATGAGTGACAAGTGTCATGGTAGAAGTTTTAAATGCTCATGGAAGCTTCGATTGTTTGGTGGAGGTGTCAAACTCACTCCATTGCTTGTGATAAATGTCACCTTTTGGTTGAGATATTTTTATTCCCCTTTGAGCATTGTCCAAGAAACACTCCTTCTTCAACGTCTATGAGACTTCCTTGTTGTAACGTATATCAAGCTATTAGTTGTACGTAACTCCTCTTTTGCATGGAGTATGGGTACCAAGAAATGTAACATCTTCTTTGTGAGTGTTATATAGAGGTTCTCTCATAGAATGACAAGTGGTATTTGCATGCCCTTCTCTTTATCAATGCTTTCTTGAAGACTCTCCAATGCATTTTCCACCTTGTTCTTTGTTGTTTTATGTAGATGTTGAAATATCTCCAGCCAAGCAATGCTAATGGTTGAGCTGTGGTGGAGATATGGAGGAGCTTTGGTGGAGATATGGAGTAGCTTTGGTGGCCCTTGAATGGAGTCTGAATGGTAGCGCTTGGATGAAGACTCCTTGATGCTTCACTTATGGTAGAAATGCTTTGTATCTTGCTTTGATAGAGATGCTCCTTTGCTTTGATGTATGCTTGCTCTTTTTCTTTATACACTGCTTGATCTTCCCTTGTGCCTTGTCTTCTATAGGTCTGACCATCCAAAATGAGCCATTTGAGTGGCTCTTGATATGCTTGGGAAGAGTGATAGTATTCGGCCTTCTTGGCCTTGATTCAACCTGCTTGTAGTGTGCCTTTGAGGCACTTTCCAATATGCCTTTGGGCTGTAAAAAATAGAGTTAAAGTAGTGCTATAAAATGTACTATAGTATGTACATAAACCTCCTTTGATGCACCTTCTTTTGCACTCTTATTTTAGATCTAAAATTCTGGTTTTATGGCAGATTTTTCTCCTGCAATATAAGGGTTTTGAGGTTGTCTTTTATGAGTAGACACCTTCCCCTTTTTTCTTGGATATTTTGATAACAAATCCAAGCTTAGATAATAGTAGATAGAATATTATGCAATTTTTTGCACTTTCTTTTCTTGCATTTAATCTTGTAATGCTTTGGATTTGAGACTCACCAAGTCTCAATATTTGAAGCTTCTATTTCTATTTTTGGTTAGTTGTGTTCTTCTCCAAGTTTTGGAGGATTCTAACCTTTTTTGGTGGCTTCTCTTGGCCACAATGTGTTGCAGATTTTTGTGCTTCAATAGTGTCTTTAGACACTTGATACAAATCAGATTTTGTGCCCTTCAAGAACACAAAACTAATTTATTTTTTAGAGTAGTATAATAGTGCAAGTATTTCACTTTTAATGCACTAATATTACACCTTATCACTCCAATCAACTCTCAAATTAATGCACTAACAATTTACTACAACTAATCAAGAATAACCTAAAATGAATCTTTAAGAGTTATTCTGCAATTTCACTACAACTAATATTGTAGGACTTAGTCTTCTTTTTATTTTTCCAAAATAGATAATAGGTAGTTGATAGAAGCAATTTTGAAATCTAATCAACTCCTAATTAATGTGCAAATGAACCTTAAAAAGAACTTTTTCTTTTTGCACTTTTGAATACTGTAATCCAATTTTCTATTTGCAACTTTAATCCAAATTCAGGTGCTTCTAACAAATCTGATAGGTAAATGAATTAATGAACCTACTTGCACCAAAAAGTTGCATACCTTTTTTGTAGTAGCTCTTTTATCACTTCTGTAGAGGATGTAGATCTTGGTGTCTAGGATCACCAAGTTGCTACTACGAGTATGTCCTTGCAGCTCCTTCTTCACCAAATGATGGTCTCAACCTTTCTTTCACGAGCCTAGGATTTGATGGCTTGTTCTCCTCTTCTGTTCTCCTTCTACTACAGATTTGGAGAAGTCTTTGTCTCTAAAGTGATGCCTTCTTGCTATGAGAGGTAATCTTCAAATATTCAATATTTGGTGAGCTTCTTCTATCTTCAAGTCTTCTTGTCGAATTCTGACTTCAAGCAGGATCTTCTTCTGAGATTTGGCACTCCTTGCCAAATTCTTCTTCATGATTTGGCACTCCTTGCCAAATTCTTCTTCTCTTGGGCTTGTTGTCGGATGGCAATAATTGTCCCAAGTCCTTCACTATCAGGGGCTTCTCCTTGGTAGTGGATTTCTCCAATGAGTTCTCCTTTGAGAATATCTTCAGTAAGGCTCTCCTAGCCTTTTTTGGATGCTCGATAAGACCTTCCCAAGGTCTCTGATCTTACAACTTTGATGGTCTTCCTTGAGACCTTTTCTTCAACCTTCTACTCTTGGAAGTGTTGGTGATGAGATCTACTTCTGGATCTCTGATTCTGCTACTTCTGGATTCGAGCAGGACTCACCTAGTCCTTATTCTCCTTCTCCTTCCTTGATTAGAAGTTCTTCAATGAGATCTTCTCTTGATCTCTTCGATTTTGCTTCAGGTGTTGAATTGATTCTAAAGAAGATACCCTTCCTAAATTTCTTGTAGGAAGTTTTCCAACTCATTGAATCTTCTTTCCCTACAATAAAGTATTAGTACTAAAATATTTAGTCTACTTTTGAATCAGATATTCTCTTTGAATTCTTCTTAGGATCAAGGCTTCTATGGCCTTTTTTAGTATCAAGGCTTCTATGGCCTTTTTAGTATCAAGGCTTCTATGGCCTTTTTAGTATCAAGGCTTCTATGGCCTTTTTGGTATCAAGACTTCTATGGCTTCTCCTTCAAGGCTCTTGTGGCCTTTTCTCCAAGGCTTCTATGGCCTTTTTATGTCAAGGCTTCTATGGCCTGTTCTTCAACTTGTGAAGTTCTTTGATTCAATAATGGAGATCTTTAGTCTCCTGACTTCACCATAACTCTTCACTAGAAGTCTTCTTCCATAGTATTCTTCTCTTGCACAAGGAACTAATATCTGCACTATGAGGGCATGCTGACCTTCGAGTAATGAAGTTGGAGTCTCCTAGCTTTTTATTGTAGGAGTCCCAATCCTCTGAGAATTAATTTTTTACAACAAAAGAAACTTTAGGCACTAGTTAGCAAATTCTAGATATCTTGGATGATCCTCACTGAATGATTTGTCAATCTAGTGGATTGAATGTTGAGTCCTGGTCTTCACGAGTTTTTCCTGAAACTCTATGGAAAGACTCTAGTCAAATGCAATCTCAATATTTCTGGAACTAATATTTCTTTTAGTCCTCACTTGTGACTCTCCCTAATTCTACCACCTAGACTCTTCTGAGATCTTTTGATAGTGGTTGGTCCAACGGTGCGTCAGTTTGTCAAAACACTCAGGCTCAATGATAATGGTGGTTTCCCTATTGACCTACATAGACTAGATCTACCGTAGCTCTGATACCACTATTAGCTTTTGATGTAACGAGCACTAGGAGATAGCAATCACAAGATGCAAAATAATATGAAAGAAAGTAAATCTACTAGATGACTGAAATATGCAATAAATAGAAATGATATAAAAGAATACAATGTAGCTATGGAGGAAATGAACACTCCATTATAAAGCTACTGAACTACATTGCACCCATCACCAATGGATGGTGATACACATAGAACTAAGCTACACTATCAGACTATGTCCCCCGACTCTCTATATCTATGACTCTATATCTATCTATCTATGAGGCCATCCTTATATAGGCAAAATAGGATACTTGGCCAACACTCTATCTAGTTGTGCAAGGGACAACTTGCACATGTACAACTTGCACATTGACACTTGTGCATTTATTACATTGCATGAAGTAACTAGATAACTTGCCCCTAAAGTAATCTAAGTATGTACCTTGGAAGATACATTTACATAACCCAAATGATGGAATAGACTCTATTTCTAACATTCATGCCTTGAAGGTACATATCCTTGTGGAAAACATACAAAAATAATAAAAAATCATAAGTTTTTGCTCTCATATCATGAGATATGAATGTCCTTCCAAATAGTTCACATGAGAACACAATGGAGGATCCACTCACATCAATAATCTATTAAAAAGAAAAATATATATCCGATCAAATCAGCAATTGTATGTCATTGTGAATCTCTGACTCTCTACTCTACAAGTAGACACAAGATGAAACAAGCAATCAGACATGCAAATAGATAAATCCAAAAGAAAGTAGTTAAATTTAAATTTTAAAGCATAATATTTATTAATATGCATGATATTCATTAGTTAT
Organism: Wollemia nobilis; assembly: GCA_028583015.1. Lineage (NCBI taxonomy): Eukaryota > Viridiplantae > Streptophyta > Pinopsida > Araucariales > Araucariaceae > Wollemia > Wollemia nobilis. The sequence goes on along the minus strand of JAQPPZ010003564.1, from coordinate 828,718 downwards.
TTATGTTCTATACCATCAAGTATGGCAAGGCAGTAAGCACTTGAACCATATGCAACAATTATGATGTATGGACCTAGTCAATTGGGCTTAAATTTTTTTTTAAGATTGGTTTTGGCATTAGTGTTATTTTGGTTCTACTTGAGGACCAAATCACCAAATTCAAACAATTAGGATCATACTTTTTTATTGCGGTTTTATTTAACTTATTATTGGTAGACTTGTAGGTGCTCTACAATATGGATTTATTTTTTGTCAAGTAGTCTAGTTGGCTAAGGTATGTAAGTTGTTATTCATCTTCTATAGAGGTATCCTATAATAGAATGCACATGTAAGGTACTTTAATATCAAATGGGAATAATTATTTAATACCATAGATAAAATCATAAGGTTTCATGCCAATAGGTGTTCAAGTACTAGTGTGACATGCCCAAAGGGCTAGGTATAACTAGAAATACTAATCTCTTCTAGTTTTACTAAATTGTTAAGGCATATATTTAACCCATTTGATGAATTAATCACTAGTAATGATGATAAATTTATTTCCATTAGAAGCTATAAGATTTATATTTCCTATAATGTCCAATCCCCAAATGGAGAAAGGCCAAGGTAATATGATGGATTGAACAGCTTGGAAAGAGGCATGAATAAGGTTGTCATGTGTTTTACATTTATCAAAACCCTTGATATAGTTACTAGAATCCTTTTCATGGAAGGCCAATAGTAACCTATCCTAAGGAGTTTCTTGGTGATGGAAACACCACTAAAATACCCATTGTAGGATCCATCATGGGCTTCCTGGACTTCTTTTTGGGCTTCAACATGGTCAAAACACCTAAGTAAAATGCCATCAAGAGTACGATTATATAATATATCATTGATAATTTCATGTCTATAGGATTTTTTATTAATATTATTATGCTCATTATAGTTTAGACTATTGAGCAAAGTGACATCTTTGAGGTAATCAAATATGTCCTTATACAAAGGACTTAGGGGTGAGGTATTTTAATAGAAAATACCTCTAAGGAGATTTGACTAGATTCTAAAGTTGTAGGATTTTTAATTTGTATAATGATAATGATAGCGTATTTTTCATCTAATTCTATGGGGATTAGGAATGTAGTTGAGGCCATAGTGTCAATAGAGCAGTTACTAGACCTAGGATAGAATCAATGGTGACTTTGTTGAAAGTAGACATCAACTTGTCAATAATATATTTGTATAGCTTTAGTTTATCATATTTAGTTTGATACACAAAATTAAATTAGCTAATTATTAGCTAGAAGTCTCCAAATATAACAAAGACTCTAATATTGATATTTCTAGTAGCACATAGCCCTAAGATAATGGTTTAGTATTTTATTGTGTTGTTAGTATAATAGAGCCTTGATTTTAAGGATAGAGGGATTAGTTTTTATTGGGTAATGACTAGAATGATCCCTACCCATGATTCTTTAATGCTCTTACACCATTCAAGTATAATGTCCAAGAGTATTTCTAATCTTCTTCCAAGTTGATGTTGAATGTTGATTTATTAAAAATATCTACCACTAAGAGGTGGCTCGCTTATAAGGGTGCAACTACTAATTGGTAAACAAACATTTGACCTTTCATGGACTTATAATTAATAAATTCTAAATCAAATTCACTAATCCCATTAACCCACTTAGCAATTATTCTTAAGAGGTGAGGTTTGGACATGAGATATCTCAATGGATCTACCCTTGTGATGATAAAAGTATTATTGATAAGCATGTAGTGTCTAAGATTTTAAGATGCAAACACTATAGCTAGGTATACATTTCTAATGGTGTGTATATGACCTTGTAATTGACCAAGGTTTAGCTAATATGGAAGATAGTCTTTTCTTGATGTTGATCATCATACTATACTAGCATATCCTCTAAAGCATAATATATGATAGCTATGTATAATAGTAAATTTTTATGAGGATTATGTGGGACAAGAACTAGAGGTGACATGATATAGTATTTTAAGGCATTGAATGTGGCTTGAAATCCATTGTCCCATTAAAACAATACAGCCTTCCTTAATAGTTTGGTGAAGGGATGACACTTGTCAACAAGTTGGCAGATGAATCTCTTAGTGGTTTAAATTTTTACTTGAAGACTTTGGATTTAGGTTAGTTTTCAAGGGGTAGCATATCAATAATAGATGATATTTTATCAAGATAAACTTATATGCCCATTTAATATAAAAAATTCTAGTAGCTTCTCTGATGTTACGTAAAAGATGCATTTTTTAGGCTTTAAGCATACCTTATACTCCCTTAGTCTCAAAAATATGCCTAAGTTCTTAAACATGATTTTTCATTCAAGGGATCAACCAAGGGGGTTATCCACATAATATTTCATTATGGCTTGTTGGTAGGTGGCCCCTATATTATTCATCCTATATGACATGAATTGATAATAAAAAATTTACCATGGGGTATTGAAAGGTGTTTTAGGTTGATCCTCAAGGGCTATCTTAGTTTGATTGTATCTATAGAACCCATCTATTAATGATATCATTCCACACCTTGTTACAAAAACAACAATTATGTCAATGTTGGGAAGAGGAAAGTCAACTTTGGGACATGCTTTTTTGATGTCCTAAAAGTCAATGCACACTCTAACACTTCTTGTTTTCTTAGCAATTGTAAAAATGTTAAAAATCCAATTGGAATAATTTATAGCTTTAATGAAACCTATGTCGAGGAGTTTTTGAAGTTCCACTTTAACCAACTATGACCTTGGGATGCATCTTCTATAATTTTTCTTTATGAATTTTTATTAGGAGTAATAGCTAGATGATGGATGACCAAAGAAGGATCTGGACTAGGCATATCAATGTAGAACTAAGAAAAAATATTTGGATTACTTTGGTAACTTGGTATACTCCTTGTATTCTACCATGTTTAGGACTTTCCCTGTCTTGAGGGTTTTGGGATCATCTAGTGTCCCAATGTTAACATCTATGGTTTCCTCAATAAAAATATAAGATTTTTCTTCTAATTGAGGGATAGAAGTAATCCTCGGTTTTCTAAATCAATAGGGTCTATATATGTCTAATCACTATCTAACTTGTATGATATTTCTATATTGGCAATTTGGGGGAAAGATCCTCCAAAGTAAAATTGGCCTTGGTCAAAGTAGTTTGATGGGTATCTTGGGGAAGATCACATTCTATATCCTCCATATTACAAAAGTTATCATCAGTGATCCCTACAATTAGACAAGTTCCTCTAATGTATTGGGTAAACTAATGGACACTAAGATCTATAAGATGTGACAATCTATAATTGTCATCATCATTCTAGTCTAGCTTGTTTAGATAAACGATTTTTGGCTAGAAAGGTTTTATAGTATCGATCATTATGACCAGACTCTTATTCATCATTAGAAGAATAAATAGGGCAAGGCTCATTATGACTAGGGATATATCCTATCCCACAATATTTTGACCAAAATTTGATCTACAAGGGTTATTTTATATCCTACTTATGCAAACAGTCCTTTACATTAGTGTCCCATATTGGCTAGCATTTATTTAGAAATAGGATATGCATTCAATAGGAAGCATGAGTTATATTGTCGTTAAACCAAGCAATGGTTACTTCCATGATTTCTCATCATTGGAAGTCCCAACACAAATGAAGGAGCAATTCCCTATATGCATTATTCTTCCTCTACTACTAGAACTAGAAGGTAAGCCTAGTGTTGGAGGGGAAGGATGGAGTTTGGCTAGGTCCATGAAGGTTTGGTTATTACTTGAATTTTAATTATAATTAATGGTTATGGTTTTATTACTACTTTTAGTTTGATTATATAGATGAAGTGAACTCAATGTATCAACAATAGGAGACTTAGAATGTGAAAGTTCAATGGATGGAATGGAAGAATTTATAATATGAGGATAGAGAGTGGATTTGCTATTTTTGAACTCAACCACCATACAATATTTTAAGGGTTTAGGGTTAGACATAATATTGTAGGTCCTTCCCTTGTATTCATATTTGATACATTGATATAAGGGTGGATGGGACATACTACATTTCATGAATCCAAGGCCTACCCAGAAGAATGTTATAGAATAGGTTACAGGACATGACATAGAATAATATGTTGAGAATATCTTGATATATAGGAGACATTTGACATTTATGAAGTTCTAAGCTGGAGATTATTTTTAGGGTGATTTAGATTGTTGAAGAAAAATGGAATCACCCTTGGTCTTAGTTTGGATTGTGACAAAATGATCAAGGGAGGTCCTTCAAGTGGATTGATCTTTGGGGCTAAAAACTAAAGGTAATATTAATGGTTGATTAGTTTGTGGAAGGTGAACTCATGTATTGTTGCCTTATGACAATATAGACATGAGAGATATAATTGATAAAGATAACATTGGTTGAGATTACCCACCATTTTCTAGTCAAGAGGTGATGCATTACAATGAGATTATTCATTGCACTTTCTTGATTTTGATTGGTGTGGTTAGGCAACAAATTTTGAAAAATATCAAGGTGTTGATTTGATGAATATTATGGCTCAAAGTTATTGACAACAATCTAGCTAGTTATCTATGACATCTTGGACCACATTCTTGAGGTTCATACACCTATTTGACTCTATGGAAGGCACAATGCTCAATTTATTTGAACCTATCTTTTTCCTTCCAGGTTCTATAGGTTTTATTAAGGTGAGTTCTACCATTTTGGTTTTGAGAAGTTGTTTTTTCTTAAGATTTTACATAGGTATTTCATCATAGGAGTAATTATCTTGCTTATAGTTTTTATTAGGTCAGTCTTGTATCATATTTAAATTCTTACACCCACATCGATTAGGGATCTATGTTTCTCATCATTATCATAGGTCTATGAGTCCCAAAATTTATCTCATTTCACTTGTAAACAAAAGTGACATCAATTACAGTCCTAGTAGTGCTATCACACTCTAAACTTGTGTTGGAGATTTTGTAAGCTTAATAATCTACTCAACTACGTATGTAAGCAAAATTATTGCCACCTAGAAGCATTTTTATTAGTGTCATTGGCGCTTCAGTTATGTCCAATATTATGTAATACTTTTGTTGTTTGGTCTAGATCTCATTCATCCATTTTGGATTTTTTATATCTTACATTTTTTGGAACAGGAGGTTGATTGAGACAAACCCCTCAAAATCTAACATATTATGATTTTCTATGTGTAGGTGTCATGAGGAATAAAATGCAAATCAATAATCCTATACATCTATAGAAATAGATAAAAGCACCACCTAATAGCAACACTATCAATAGCTCTATTGGAGCTTTAGCTAGCACCAACTTTCTACAACGCTTTTGTGATATCTAGAATGAAAATAGATTTTCTCCCTCCTTTTACTTTGTCTTTATTTTTAGTTTTAGGTTTATACTATCAAGTGTGTTTGTTTTGCATGCAAGCATCTAGAAAAGAAACATAAAATGGTATGAAACTAAATAGTGTGGAAGGAGAAATCATTTTTATATTGAATCGCTTTTTGATTGTAAGGTAGAAAAACCCATAATAGACTTAATTAATATATTTGTTCGATGATGCCTTATTATCATATTTGGATTGCATTTAAATACCTAGTCTAATAGTTGTAATAGTGAAGGGTTGTGACCATAAAATATAATTAATAAATAATATAAGTATTAGGGTATGTTAGGAGGGTCCTAACATGCCACCCCCCTTAAAGGAGCTTTGTCCTCAAAGCTGGAAATTTAGAAATTGCTGCTAGATATCTTGAAAATTTTCCCATGTTGCGTCTTATAAAGGTAGACCTTTCCAATGGATTAAAACTTCTGTGATATCACGAGTACGAAGGTGATGAGAGTGGCGATCAAATATAGCTTCTGGATCGACTAGAAGTACTCCATCATCGGAGAGTTCAGGGAGAGTGGTTTGTGTCATGATATGGGCTCCAACTGCGAGCTTAAGGCAAGATACATGAAATACGGGGTGAATTTTGGAAGAGGGAGGAAGCTCTAGTTTGTAAGCAATGGTCCCAATACATTAGAGAACTTTATACGGCCTATAAAATTTGGGCGCTAACTTCTAAGAACTTTTTTGTTTAAGAGAGGATTGACGATAAGGTTGGAGACATAAGAAAACCATGTCACCCTCGTGGAAACTACGTTTGTTTCTATGTTGATCAGCTTGCTACTTCATGCGATGTTGGGCGGTGTGTAGGTTCTCTTTTAGGATCCGTAGTATGTCATCTCTATTAGCAAGTTCTATTTCCACCGCATGGACTTTTGTAGTCCCTGGAATATAGGAAGTGAGGGATGGTGGTGTTTGACCATATAGTGCTTCATAAGGAGTCATTTTGATGGACGTATGGTATGAAGTGTTATACCACCATTCCTCTAGTGAAATCCACTTTACCCAATGGAGTGGTTGAGTGGAAACAAAACATCGAAGGTATATTTCCAAGCATTTATTTACAACTTTTGTTTGGCCATCGGTTTGAGGATGGTAAGAGGAGCTCATACGAAGTTGAGTACCTTGTAATTTGAACAATTCCTTCCAAAAGGTGTTAGTGAAAGTTGGGTCACGGTAACTAACAATTGTGGAGGGCATACCATGTAATTTAAAGATGTTATCTAGGAATATGTGGGCTATAGTGCTAGCGGTATAAGGATGAGCCACGGAACAAAAATGGGTATATTTAGATAAACAATCAACGACTACGAAAATGGTTGTTTTTCCTCCTGATTTTGGTAATCCTTCAATAAAGTCCATAGAAATATCTGCCCATGTTTTGGTGGGTATAGGCAGAGGTTGAAGTAATCTTGGAATAGTGAGGGTCTCCCCCTTTTGTCTTTGGCAAACTTCACATTCTTTTACAAAGTTTTTGATGTAATTTTTCATTCCTACCCAATAGAAGGAGGTAGTGGCTCTTTTATAGATTTTTAATACCCCTGAGTGGCCTGCAGTGGGTGAGGTATGTAACTCATGAAGAATTTTTTCACGATAAGTTGAATTGGGGGTGAGGACCATCCTCCCTTTGTATCTTAATATAGTCCTTCCAAGTGTATGGAGGTTTGCTACTAGGATTATGTTGAAGTTTTTGAATTAAGGCGTGGATAGTAGGATCATTTATCCATTCTTCATGCACCTCATCTACCCATTTAGGAATAAGGGAGGAAAGAGCATGGACTTGAGGCATATCTTCAAATTTTCTAGGAAGTGCATTGGCTGCCATGTTGTCCTTTCCCTTTTTATATGTAATTTCATAATCATAGCCAAGAAGTTTAGTAACCTATTTTTTTTGTTCTGGGGTATTAGTCCTTTGTTCCAAAAAATACTTCAAGCTATGATGGTCAGTGTGTATAATGAAATGTTGGCCAATAAGGTAAGGCCTCCAATGTTGAATAGCATGGACAATAACCAACATCTCTTTTTCATACGTAGAGCGAGCTAAATTCTTAGTAGAAAATGCTTTGCTTATAAAAGCTAGAGGCCTTTCATCCTGCATGAGTACGGCTCCCATTCCTATTCCTGAAGCATCACTTTTAATGACGAATGGTTTAGAAAAGTTGGGCATGGCTAGAACAGGGGTGGTACACATTGCAGTTTTCAAGGTGATAAAGTCCTCATCCGCTTTAGACGACCATTTGAAAGTGTTTTTATTAAGTAATGTTGTTAGAGGAGTAGCGATTTTACCATAATTTTGGACAAATTTTCTATAATATCCCGTTAGTCCAAGAAACCCACGTAGAGCTTTTAAGGTTTTTGGAATAGGCCAATTTTTCACCTCCTCAATTTTGGAAGGATCTACCATAACTCCTTCCTTTGAGACAATATGCCCTAAGTATTCAATTTCTTGTTTTCCAAAGGACCAATTTGATCTTTTTGCATAAAGTTGATTTTCCTTCAAGATTTGGAACGCTTGTCTAACGTGGTCCAAATGTTCTTCCCATGTTTTGCTATAAATCAAAATGTCATCAAACAAAACTAATATAAATTTATGAAGAAAAGGGTGAAATACCTTATTCATTAGACTTTGAAAGGTAGAAGGAGCATTGGTCATGCAAAATGGCATCACCAAGAATTCGTAGTGCCCTTCGTGATTGTGAAAGGCCATCTTAGGAATATCCTTTTCATTGACTCGTATTTGGTGGTAGCCTGACCGTAAGTCTAACTTGGAAAAATAAGCTGCCCCATGGAGTTCATCTAATAGCTCTTCTATGACCAGAATAGGAAATTTATATTTGATGGTCATTTTATTAAGCACTCAAAAATTTGACACATAAACACCACGAGCCATCATTTTTTCTAACTAAAATAATTGGAGAGGAGTAAGGGCTTTTGCTAGGTCTAATGACTTCTGCCTTAAGAAGCTCTTGTACTAATTTCTCTGTTTCGGTCTTTTGGAGGTATGGATAACGATAAGGTCTAATATTAGGAGGTTGATGCCCTAGAAATAGTGGAATAGTGTGATCATGACTTCATTGTGGAGGTAGTCCTTTTGGTTCATTGAATACCGCCTTATGGTGGTCTAAAATCTTTTGTAACTTTGGTGTCTCGTCTTCTTTGTGACTAGGTTGAATTGAAAATAATTGGGTGACCATTCCTTTGTTTCCTTTTCGGATAATTTTCTCCATTCTATGCGAGCTGACGATTTGGGAAGGTCCTGATTTCATGCCTTGGATAATATAGGTTTGGTTCTTTGCTGTGAATTTCATCCATAGTTCATCAAATTCCCATTGGACTACGCCCAAGGTTTGTAACCATTGTATGCCTAGTACAATGTCGCACCCACCTAGGGGTAGGACGTACATGTCACCTTTCATGTTATAAACCCCCATAGTTAGTTTTATATTTCTGCATTTTCCTTTGCATGCAATTTTTTTGCCATTTCCAATCATCACTTCGAAGTTATTGCAAGGGTATATAAAACAATTTGCTTGTTTAGCCACCTTTGGATCAATAAAATTATGCGTGCTACCAGAATCTAGGAGCACGGTAAGGTTTTGTTTCTTAAAATACCCTTTAAATCACATTGTTTGAGGGGCATAAAATCCGGCAAGGGCGTTGAAGGAAACTGTTGACAATTTTGTCACATTTCTCAAGGGGTAGAAAAAGAAACCGAATTTTGTACAGATTTTGTAAAGTTTTTCTTTGTTGTCTTTTTATTTTGAAGTTGCAGCAATTTTGGCTTTCAAAGCCACCCCTTTGTATAAAAAGTAGAAAGAAAAAAGCTTCGCTACCGAACAAGCTAGAGAAAAGAGCTTCACCAAAGAAAATGAAACTGCTTCGCACCCGAAGTATTTCCAGCACTACTTCGGGTGAAAATTTTGCGAAGTAGTTTTGCCGAAGAAAGAGCTTCGCACCGAGCGCTTCTGTTCCACTTCACACTCAAAGCGCTTCCAGCATTGCTTCGGGTAGGATTTGTTGCGAAGTAGTTTTGCCGAAGAAAAATGCAAGAGGACCGATGAAAAGGGCTTCGGCCTCGAAACATTTCAAAACACTACTTCGGGCAGAAATCATCCGAAGCAGCATTCAGGAGAGCAACTTCGTCGAAGGAGAAAAGTCTAGGCCATGATTCAAGTTTGACCAAGGTAAGAGGACTTCGGGCCCGAAGCATTTCCAACAACTACTTCGGCTAGAGGACCAACGAAGCAGAACCCGAAGAAGCATTGAAGAATTCTTCGCCAAAAAATTGCCAAAACATCTACTTCGGGCCTCTTCACGCCCGAACCATTTCTGCTTCGATGGAAACCATAACGAAGTATTCACTTCGGCTAACTTTTGCCCGAACCATTTCTACTTCGACGGAAAACCTAGCGAAGCATTCACTTCGACGAGTTTTCACCCGAAGCATTTTCGATCGAAGTTCTGGCAGCCAAGAGAAGCGAAGCATTTTGAAGGCAGGAATGTGTTTCGGCCGAAATCTCTCCGAACCATAATTTTGAGGAGGATCATCGCGAAGTGTTTCCCCCAAAGCATTAGCGAAGCAATTTTGTCAAAGTGGTAAAGACAAAGAGGCCCATTTTGCGAAGCAGATATGCTTCAGCACAAACCATCCCCAAAGGAATTTTGCGAAGCTCAATTATGTAAAGTATAATTCAAGGAAGATTTTTTTCTTCTGCCCAAAACCATTGCGAAGCAAGACCTAGCGAAGCACTTCACGAGCACACATTCCAAGCCTGGTATCTTCCCGAGGTGATCAAGTGCCTCATAAATGCAATTTTTTGTGCCCAACAAGCTCGCTGCTCATTTTTGGCAATCAAAAATGAAGTATCAAGCCATGATGGAGAACCCAACGAGCATGGCGGCCACTCGAGCATCGCACCTAGAAACCAAGGACGTCCAGACGGCTCATCAATGCACCTTTCCATGGTTGACCCGATTGCAGTTGCCAGTTTTGGTAACAGATTTGAAAACTCGATCACGAGAGCCTCGGGGAGCCGATTCTCAGGGCTCGAGAGTGTACTCTTCTTCGCTATGTAATTATGATTCAGAGGCCCGGGTCCTCTATAAAAACCTAGGCATTGTAATGGGAAAAGTGGGGGGAACTATCTGCTAGAAAGTTGTTGTAACTTGATGTCCTGCGATTAATACTAAAGAGCTTTGGGCTCGATTTCTCTCTTTTATGCTGCCTTCTTTGCTTGATTCTTTTGTCTATCTTCGTTTGCATACTGAGAAAGCTAAACCTACGTGTCCGGTGTGCGATCGGGGATTGTACCCTGAAACTCATTCTGAAGGATACATAGGAGTGGAAAAGCGTAATATTGGTTTTCTTTTATGCTGCCTTCTATGCTTGATTCTTTTGTCTGTCTTTGTTTGCATATTGAGAAAGTTGAACCCTATGTCCGATGTGCAATCGAGGACTGTACCCTGAAACTCACCTGAAGGATACATAGGAAGGTTGATATTACGTTTCTTTCGTTTATTCTTGGTGTTCTTTGCTTCCATTCGAGTTGTCTGTTAGTGATCGTGCTTCCTGTTCTTCCCCACCTTAAATCACCGATCTCTCTTCCCTTAACCCTTTTTGTTTATTTCTCTAACCTTAACTCCTTTTATCTCTTTCCTGCACTCTTATCTTCAAACACCCAAGTAGATTAGTATAGGAGCCGGCCTTTCTCCGGAGATTGGCACGAGGGGCATCTCTTCCCTTCGGCCTTTCAATGTTGGTCCAGGTCTAGGGCGCATACACTTACCCAAAATCCTTACCTAGGCAGATTTGATGACCAACAGTTTCTGGCACGCCCGGTGGGACCGACTGTGTATGTCTCAGTAAGATCCATAACCAGTCAAGGCCCCATATTTTAAATCTCAAACCCGTCTTCACCGGGGCCAATAGTTCAAACTAGTTCCCGGTGTGACCCGATCAGTCTCACCTGATTAGTGGTAGTGAGGACCGATGCCCTCATTATCGAAAGACTCTTAGCATCTGGCGACTCTATTTACCCAAGAATATTTAAGTCATAAAGACCAGTACCAAAATTTTGTGCCTTCATGCAAACAAGATGGAGAGTTAAGAATAGAGGAGAGGAAACCGAGTTCTTTGAGCTAGATATTGATGCCTTCGGGGAACAATCAAGGTTGATCACCCCTGAGTCACTATTACAAGGAACATCCTCTGTTGGTAGACAAGGCTCAACTTCTGATAGTACAACATCTAGTTTTCCTCCCAATCCTCCCAACTCTCCGAAGCGTCCTAGTCCCTCCATTCCTATTAGTTGTCCTATTAGCAGTCAAGGGGGAGCTTCGGGAATTCCCATTTCTCAAAATCCAGGAGCAAGTATGGCACAACAACAACAACAACAACAACAACAACAAATGCAACAGCCATAGCCACCCAGGTTGTGCCCAACATGGGATTCCTTGTCACCACTGAATCTAGCAAGGCAAGGACAAGTGCCGCCTGCTGCCATAAAGAAGATCCCAACGTTCGATGGAACTGGGAAAACCGCTCTGGAGCATATCCAGGACATAATATCTCTGGCGGCGATCCATGACATTATAGAAGAACAAATTATGGTAAAGCTTCTGGTTCTTTCCCTTAGAGGAAAACTCCTCTATTGGTATAGATCTCTACCACCCGATAGCATTACGGGATGGGACCAGTTAGCTAGGCAAATGATGGGAAACTTCAACGAGTCTTCCGATCCTACTTCTCTTCTGCATCAGTTCACTTCGATCAAGAGACATCCGCAAGAAGAGATCATAGATTTCAATGTTAGGTTCGCTCGAACCTGGCAGAGAGTGCCAATTGGCCTTCGACCAACCGACGAAGCTGCAACACTCTATTTCCTTCGGGCTTTCAATCCCGATATCAGTCTCATGGTAAGATATTCTAACGTTAATACTTTTCTCGAGTTATATGAGTTAGCCAAGAGAGCAAAAATGGATTTGATAGTTGTGGGCAAGCTTCCCCAAAGGATGTCGACGCCCATACTTCCCGAATTCTTACAATTCCAGTATGCAAGCGCAGTCGCTTTGCAAATCTCCACAACCCTTGCACTCCCGATTTCATCTTGGAATCCGAATCCTGTCGTGTCTCAAATCACCGCCCCACAAATTCATTTCCCTACATTTTCAACTCCACAGCCCACTGGTCACTTCGGCTTTTCCTGTGCTGCCAACACCACCTCAACACCCCGCTCTTCCTCCAATACCGACGATGGCTTCATTGCCGCTCGTTTCGAAAGCCGATGATATACAAACTAAAATTCTGTAGGAGATGCAGTCTCTAAACTCTACAGTTCAGATGTTGTCAAATGACATGACCATTGTAAAGAAGAAGCAAGCGTAGCAGGAATTCCTACCGAGAAGACCTTATCCTACGCCTGCACTTACCAAGGACCAAGCAATCCAGCAAGGGAAGGCTTCAGGCAAGAAATGCTGCAATTGATGAAGCTCCGAGCACTTCCGATTATGTATATTGGTGCTCTACGTGCAATGATCCGCATGAAGAGAATACCTGCACCCTGCACCAACACTATGTACAAACGCTGGCAAACAGTAGTCACAACGGTCAAGTGAACGTCATTAGGCAGATGAGTCAGAACCTGGTAATTGGTGAGGAGGAGCCCATTGCAGTACTTACCAGAGGAGGAAGGAAGGCAATAGAAGCGGATGCTACTCAACTGGCTCCTGCAAAAGAGCAAGTTCGACCTGAGAAAGGACAATCATCTACTTTGACCCCGAGCGAAGCTCCTCCGCCTGCACTAATTAAAGAAAAGGCTCAAAAGGCCTCTGTCGAACCGCCTCAGGTAGAAACCAAGGAGCAGGCTAAGGAAAAGCTCAAGTTTCCTTCCCTCACCAAGCGACAAAGAGTTGAAGCTACAGAGCAATATCGTACCCGATACGAACCCAGAAAGGAACCCGAAGTGCTCAAATCTCTGGCATACAACATCGTAGAGGAATTGAAGAAGATCCCAGCCAAGATCAGCTTGTACGATGCACTGCAACTACCTGGACAGGTGGACTTGCTGCAAGAATCATTGAAGATAATTAAAGCAAAAAAGGTAGCACCGCTTGCTCTTGTGCAGACCCTATCCACATCTATCATGGGGAAGAACAGACCACCTCCGTTCTACCTAACCCTACAAATGGAAGGGTATATTGTACATAACTGCATGATCGACTCTGGGGCCGCTACAATAGTCATGCCAAGGGCAATCTACGAAGAAATAGGAATGGAGTATACGTGAAGCAGCCAGGGTGTACTCCAATTGGATGGTACTCCAGTGAAGACCGTGGGAGTGATCAAGGACATTCCTATCCGGCTACATAAGATGCCTCAGATTACAGTCATACAAGAGGTAGTTGTAGTCGACTTGGAGCCATATTTTAGTATGTGCTTGTCAAGGGAATTCATGGCTAAACTGGGCGGGTATCTATCTATGGATTACTCTCACCTAGAGGTTCCATTCAAAGGAAAGAAGGTGAAGATTTACAATGAAAAGCCTTCTTCCTTTCTTGTGCAGAAGATGTCCGAAGAAGAAAGTAGCGAACCAGTGAATGCACTAGTAGAGGAAATAGAGCAGATAGACCTGATCGAGGAGTCTCTTGCGCAATTGAGCTATGAAGATGAGTTCTCATTGGCAGACTTCAACGCCATGGTGGAGACCGAGATAGGGTGTTATGCGATCGCCAAGCCTAAAAATCACTCCCAACCAGGGAATAGAACAAGTGCCCAGGAAGAACTATGGAAGTTGTTCTTCGATGGCGCCCGATGTAAAAATGGCACTAGGGTAGGGATTCTTCTAGTTTCACCTTTCGAAGAGCAAAAAGAGTATTGCTACCGGTTGACATGGAGCTGCACTAACAATGCAACGGAATACGAAGCATTATGCCTAGGACTTAAGAAAGCTGATAAGTTAGGCATAAAGCACCTCCAAATCTTCGAATATTCTCAAACTGGTTTGCAACCAGGTCACAAATAAGTGTACTTCAAAGAAGCATTATCTAAAATCATACCGCAACAGGGTATGGGACCTGCTTGACCAGTTCGAGTCTCTTAATCTATAGTCAATCCCAAGAGAAAAGAACCGACATGCCGATGTCCTGGCATCCATCGTAGCCAAGTACTCTCCAGCAGAAGACATGGTGCACAAGCCCAGAGCTGTGAGGATGATCTATAGGCCCTCTGTCCCAGACAAAGATCTGCATTGGCAAGTATTCGACAACGATGAGCAGATTGTAAATTTCATGATTCAAGAAGCCGCTACAGTCGAAGACAGAAGCTCTGATGAAGAAGAGTGTGAAGGGCTGGTTCAATTGAAGAACAACTACGTTCCCAAGGGACTGGTCACTCTTGAGAGCCTCTTCGATCAGAATGATCGAGCACTCTCTCACATGATCAAAGTCAATGAAAAGCAATATAAGGATTTAGAGCTTGGACCTGGGAAAGCGATAAAGGTCGGGACCGACTGCACTTCAGAAGAGATAGAACAGATACAAAATCTGTGCAGAAGGTTTTCCGACATAATTGCTTGGTCTTATCAAGATCTCAGGGGATACAATCGACAGCTGGTTCAACACACAATCGAATTGTAGGAAGGGGTCAAACCCTTTCGACAAAAGCAGAGGCCGATCAATCCTAAGATCGAGGTCCTAATGAAAGCCAAACTCCTGAAGATGCTCGAGGCAAAGATCATATATCCCATCAAGCACTCTTCATGGGTAGCGAACCTGGTCCCAGTCAGAAAGAAAAATGGAGATATCAGGTTATGCGTAGACTTTCGCAATCTAAATCAGGCGTCCCTCAAGGACCATTATCCTCTCCCACAAATCGATCAAATTTTGCACTCGATGGCTGGAGCTCAACGCTTCTCTCTGCTCGATGGTTTTTCTGGATACAATCAGATTTGGGTTAGGGACGAAGACCAACACAAGACGACATTCACCACCAAGTGGGGGACATTTGCTTACCAGCGAATGTCATTTGGTCTTTCGAATGCTGGGGCCACTTTCCAGAGGGCGATGGATCTTGCTTTTGGCGAGCTTCTAAATAAGGTTATCGTCATCTATCTTGATGACATGACCGTTTTCTCCCGAAGAAGGGAGGATCATCCACTACATCTACAACAGATTTTTGAAAAGTGCCAAGAATTTGGCATCTCAATCAATCCAAAGAAGTCCATATTCACAGTCAGCGAAGGAAAATTGTTGGGACACGCGATATCAAAAAAGGGGCTCGTTGTAGATCCTGACAGAGCCGAGGCTCTAATGAAGCTCCCACTCCCAACAAACAAGAAAGGACTTCAATCTTTCTTCGGCCAGATTAACTTCATAAGGAAGTTCGTCCCCGACTTCGCCCAAGTCATCAAGCCAATGTCTCAACTCCTGAAGAAGGGCATAGAATTTAGCTGGACCGAAGAAAGAAAAGAAGCTTTTGAAGAGATTAAGACTCGAATCGCTCAGGCACCGGTCTTGATCAATCCAGACTACAGTCAAGATTTTATCATGTATGCTATAGGAGAGCCCGAGAGCTACGCTGTTGTCCTGACACAAAAGGGAGAAGATGGCGAGGAGCGTCCCATCGCGTTTTTGAGTCAGGTGATCAATTCCCATGAAGAAAGATATAATTTCATAGAGCGTCAGGTGCATGCAGTAATGAAATCACTAAGGAAGTTCAAGCAGTTCATCTCTCAGAGCCGAGTCATAGTTTATGTCATTCACCCCGATGTGCGTAATTTCATTATCCAAGGAGAATTGGGAAGTAAAAGAGCTGGTTGGGTGAACAAAATACAGGAGTTTGACATTGAGATCAAGCCCACAAAATTGGTTCACGGCCGTGCATTGTGTCAAGAATTGGCAAAGAGCGCGATGGCCGAAGTGACAAAATCTCGGAGGGATGATTTACCAGCCAAAGAATGCTTCGCTAACCACGAAGAAGATGAGAAGGATTGGGTCGGTGAGATAATCTGCTATTTCAACACCGAAAAGTGTCCTTCGCATCTAAATGCATCACAACGAAGACATTTCAGGATGCGGTCCTCCAGATACACTCTGTGCCCCGAAGGCCTATTTTTTAGGAACATTGATGGTGTCCTTCTTAAGTGCATCAAAGACGATGATAAAAGGAGAGTCCTAGGAGAATTCCATTCAGGACTATCGGGAGGTCACTTTGCAGGAAGAACAACGACGTTAAAGATCATTAGGGCGGGTTATTATTGGCCCACACTCTTTGTCGATGCCTTCGCAGTTTGTCGTAAATGCGAGCAGTGTCAGAGGTTCATCGGTCAAAACAAAAATGCTGCAATGCCCCTTCGTCCGATACAAGTAGAGACACCCTTTCAACAATGGGGGTTGGATTTTATAGGAGTCGTATCACCAAATTCCTCCACGGGACATAGGTTCATCCTGACAACAACAGACTACTTCACCAGGTGGGCCGAAGCGATTCCTACCAAACATGCAGATCAAGAGACTGTAGTCACCTTCTTGGAAGGATTGATCACCAGGTTCGGCATCCCCAAAGCAATCATCACAGACAATGGCCCTGGCTTCACAGGCGCTAAAATCAATGATTTCCTCTACAAATATGGGATATATCATAAAGTATCCTCCAATTATTATCCACAGGGCAACGGCTTGGTAGAATCCACCAACAAGACTCGTTGAGAATGCTAAGGAAGCTCATAGAGACGAACAAAAGGACTTGGCATCTCCTTCTAGATCGGGCCTTGTGGGCCGATCGGATTTCTGTCAAAAGGTCAATCAAAACTTCGCCTTATGCTCTGGTCTATGGCAAGGAGGCCATCTTACCCATCCATGTTGAGATCCCTGCACTGTGGCTGTTAGAAGCAGAAGATGGAGTTAGTCCGATGGAGAACAAGTTAGCTCAGCTACTGCGACTGGAGGAGGATCACGAAGAAGCATACCAAGACTTCGCTAAGCATACTCAGGTCATCCGAGATTGGTTCAAGAAAAAGTCATCCGATCGCACATTCAATGTGGGAGACCTGGTATTGAAGTGGGACTCTTGGAAGGCCAAGCCTGGGAATCATGACAAGATGGACGCCTTTTGGGATGGGCCATTTGAAATTATGAAGGTAAACTCGGCCAATTCATTCATCCTCAAAGATGCAGATGGACAAGTTCTGCCGATCTCTGTCAATGGTCTTCACCTGAAGACTTTTCATCGCTAAAGACAATTTCTCTTTCTCTCTTTAAAAATAAAAATAAAAAATAAATATATGTGTATATATACTTCTGTATATAATTTGCATTTGTATATACATTCTCTTCCAAGATCACAAAGCCAAGTACCACTTCCAAATCTTCTTCGGGGACTTCTGATGTGAAGTAGCAAGTACAAAAGGTTCGCTGCGAAGAAGGTAACCAAAGGCAAAAATTTTGCGAAGCAGTTTTCAAAAGGAGAGCTTCGCACCCAAAGTATTTTCAGCAGCTACTTTAGGCAGCATTCTTGCGAAGTGGATTATAAGGGGCTCCTTGCGAAGCATGTTACCCGAAAGGAAGCCGAACCAAAATCCGAACGAAGGCATGAAAAGAGCTTCGCACCCGAAGTATTTTGAGTAGCTACTTCGGGCAAATTTTTTGCGAAGCAGTTTTCAAAAGGGAAAACTTCGGCGACCCTCGAAGGCAAAGCGGCAACACGACGAAGAAGAAGTACTTCGGGCCCGAAGCATCAAAAAATAGTCCGAACCAAAGGTTCACCGTGAAGCATTTTCAGCATCAAGTTTCTCTTCGTCGAGCCAAACACGCGCGAGGTGGAGAATTCGAAACGTGCCTCAGAAAATGTGCCAACAACGGCCTTGAGAGGAGTACAAAGTGGACGAAATTAAGGCAAAAGGGTGGTGGAACACTGCCCGAGATGATCGAGTCAGAAAAAGAGAAGAAAAGCTCACACCAAGGTACGAGGTGGCAGCGGGTGACGTCTCGAGTACAAAGTATAATCATCAAAGCATGCAGCCCTGTGTACCACGTCGTTGTAGGATCGGTTTAAGAATACGGTAATCTCTTCCGTTCGAGGTACAAATTTAATTTTAGTAGGTGCCATAAATTCAGGTGGTTGCCTTTTTTAGGCTATAAAAGCGAGTTCTTGGCAAGGGGGAAGTTATTTGTCCATCAGTTAGAGCTAGACTAAGAGCCTTTAGATATTCTGCAACTCTCCCGTCCTTTGCATCTAGCCATTCGCATTTAAGCTCTTTGTATCAAGAACCCTGCCGCTATCACCAGCATCATGGGAAAGAAAAACTCTAAGGAGAAGGGGAAAGAGCCCGAAGTTGCAGGCCCCGAGAAGACAAAAAAGGGGAAAGAAGAGAAAAAGCGTACCTCGAAGAAGCTAAATCCTCCCCTTTGAACCAAAAAATAGCCAATGGAGGAGGGGGACGACTCAGAAGAAGAACAGCTTGTGGAGCCACCAATTGATGGGTGGGAGAAAATCCGAGACACGCAGCTCTCGAAGGGTGTATCCGATCTTCGACACACCATAGAATTCATGACAAGCAGGCTCACGCCAAAAAACAAGAGAGCCGCTACGTACTACTCCCAGATTTACTGGTTTCTAACCCCACCTGCTCACCATTGTCCCGAGCTGGTCTACGCCATTGCACAGAATTACCAACCTACGACCAGGTAGGTGTTAGATGCTTCGGGACACAAGCTATTCTCCATCCTAAAGGAAGATGTACAAGCAGCCTTCATGCCACAGTAGGGCCCGCCCAAAGGCTATTCTGTTCGCAATGTCCTCCTAAACGAACAGATGGAGAGATTCACCTCCAACAACTACATATTGAAGTTCCTACGGGAGAATCTCAAGAGCGGGCTACCTTCGAACAAGTTGCCCCAGATGCCCTTACCCTTGGAGGCCTTCAAAAATACCGATATTTTTTCCATAATTGCATGGGTAGCGGGATTGTCAACAGATGCTTCGGTGCAGCCCTGGCAGGTGTCCTTGGCTGAATGCATTTCAAGAGGGGAGTTTTACGCCCCTGACGCTTCAAGGCCGAACACCAACCCAGTTTTCTTTGACTGGGCGAAATGGGTGGCCCGAACCCTGCATACAAGGCTCTCCAAGCATGAAGAATTCTACAACGGGCCAGTACTTTGCACCCTGTTCTTTTCTTGTCTGGTTGTACTTCTACCAAGTGCATAAGCGGTTTCCTCATATCGCCATCTCTCCAAGCGGCAAGGATGGAAATCCTCTGCCAGTGTATCAATGGACTTCCCTCCTATTGAAGGAGGAGTCCTATTATTCTTTTAATCAACAATTTTTGGGACCCGCCATGCATTTGTTGAAAGGTTCTTCTCCTCGGGTACCACTCAGTTTGAGAGATAGAGTGGTGCTGGGAAAAAAGGGGGATGTCTTCCAATTGACACAGGGACTGGTGATTCACATATTCGGCTTCATTGGGAAGCCCTTCCTGTTACCATTCTACCCCTCAGAATATCAATTCGCATTAGAGGTCGCTCGACAGAGCGACTCTACAAATGCAATATACGGTCACGACCGTAAGTGGGCACATACCTATGATTTCCCCTTCAGGATGGGGGTAATCAAAGTCTTTGCCCTAAAGTAGGGTGTTTTCCTAGAAGAAAGGCTTGCCTACTTCGGCCTACTCTAGATTCCTCAACAGTGGCTCTATGATCCCTTGGGCGTGATGAGGGATCATTTAAAATTCAAGAACTTCCACATCTGCCCTCACCCCGAAGTTGTGGAACAAAGAAATAATCCCAATGGAAAGGATCTAGAGTGGCATTTAGAAAGGATGAGGACATTGCCTCCATGGCATGAGTTCTATCCTATAGAGGTCAAGTACGACCCTGATCAGCATCCCCTCCCGACTCCAAGCTCCACATTTTGGAAGAAAGCAAGGGACGATTTGAAAGAGGAGGTAAAATACTGGAGCGAGGAAAAGCTTCAGGAATGGTGGACAATGAGAGTCCACCGTCAAAAGACAAACTCCTATGGACTCTTAGCATCGGATAAAGACTTCGCAATTCTTTATGACTCCAATGTCGAAACCTGGAAGTCGATATCCTTTGCAGATTTTATTCCCCCAGCTACCCCAGGATCGGGCGAAAGCCCAAGTGGGGCTAAGGATGCTTCGGAGGAAGATAAGGAAGCAAGCATCGAAGAAGCAGAACAACCATTGGAGAGGAAGAAAAGGAAAATGCAGGAGCAGATTCAAGTACCTCCAAGCCACCCGAAGCGCCCTCGCACGAAGCCTACAAATACTTCTGTTGGATCCCCTGCATCAGGCCCAGCTGAGGTGAGCATTGAGGACACAGGGGCACCAAGTGCTGAAACGGTCCCCGAAATAGATATCATCGATGTGGAGGAACTCCTCCAACAAGAGAAGGACCCTGGAGCAGAAGTTGTAGAGGTCGGGAGTGATGAAGCCCAAGAGGGACAAGAGTCGACCACACAAGAAGTTACCACAGCCGCTTTGCCAGGAGGGCACGCAGGTACGCACTCTCTTCCCTTCGCTTCGGTCTCTGACACATCCATGGTAGTTCCGAGTGGAAGCCCTCATCAGTCTCTCCTTTCCCCATAGAGTCAATCCCCCACTCAGAAACTGCCCATCGCCAGCCCAATCTTGCATAGCCCCACTCCTCCCGAGTCGTCTGACCAGGATAAGCCCACCGAAACCACTTCGCCTACACCAAGCCCCGTAGCCCACTCTCCCATAGCTCAAAGCATAGTCCCGCTCGCCAAAGCCCCTGCTACATCCATCCTCGAGTCGTCAGGTGAACCTGCCCCTGTTAGTTCTTTATATTTGTTTACACCTTTGGCTGGAGATTCGGCTTTCTCTGAAACAGACCTATCTTCAATAAAGGAGCGCCCTCTGGCTGAAAAGCTACTCCTAGCTCGACAGAATACAGAGAAGATGTTAAAGGAGGCGAGAAAGAAAAGAGGGAAATCTCTGGCTCAAGTTGAAAAATGTGCAGTTTTTGACCTGAAGGGTGGAAAGTTGCATAAGGTAAGAAAGGTCCCTAAGGTCCAGAAGCCTCTGGATGAAATGACTCCAGTTGATTACGACTACCAGGAGAAAACCAAGGACCTGGAGCATTTAAATATAGATAACGAATCCACATCCATGCATGTCAGGGTCAAAACTTTCAGAGCACATGCAAACATTGCCAACCAGCGCAGGTTTGAAGCAGAAAATGCCAACATCAAGTTGGAAGAAGAGCTGGCTAGGATTCGCTCTGAGCTGGAGGATTCACAGAAGCAGGGAAAATTGCTCAAAAAGGAAACACATGCCCTCAAGCAGCAAATTCTACAATTACAGACTTCGACCGAGCAACAAGCACAAAAATAGGCCAAAAATGAGCTAAAAGCCAAAGAGCTCGAGAGCAAAATCTTGCAGTCCCAACAGAAATTATACCATAAGGAAAATTTGGAGCTATTTGACAAAGGTAGGATCAAGGAAATCCGCTCTCACCTACTCAAAGGTTTCAGATCTCGGGCCTCCAATGCCCTGTCAATTTTAATTTATGTCACCGAAGCTCAGCATGCCATCACTAAGAAGGGACCAATGGTGGATGAGGTGATTCAAAAAATTAAGAAGCGACTCAAGCTTGCCTTTGAGGTTCAAAGCATCAGATATCAAGACCTACAGGTCACTGCTATGAGTCGAATGGCTAGGGATTGGTCTACTGCCCAAGCCACTGTTCGTGCTTTCTTCTCCAAGGTGAAGAAAGCGCAAAAGGCAAAAGACCTCCTTGATATATTTGAGCAGGAGCAGCACACATCGATGAGTTACTTTGAAGACCTTTCTTCTTTGGGTTTCCCAAGTTTCATGGATGATGATGGGAACCTTCTCACCAGGGAAGAACTAAATCCGACGTGGCTCCATTTTGAAAGTGACGTCTCCGAAATTGATGAGTGGGAAGAGTCGGTCACGGAGGGACAGGTCACGGACTTCATCCTGAGACACTGCAAAATCATGACTTGCCTGAATGACCTAGGGGCAAGAATCAAACACGCCGACATAGGGCAGATTGACCGATTCCATGTTCTGGTCAAGGCACTCGAAGACCAAGAACCATTTCAGAAAGGGGTCTGGGCTCATGTTCATCGAACTATAAAGAAAATCCATGACCGCCTTATCCCATCACCATAGCAGGAGGCCACGCCAATAGACGAAGGAGCAGAGGAGGAAGGAGAAGCAGAAGAAGAAGGAGAACCAGCTGCCGAGGTGCTCCCAGAAGAAGAAGAAGGTGCAAGAAGGAGGAGAAGGATCGAGAAAGGACTCCGGCCCAATGGATCAAGACTAAGGGTCCTCCCATCGAGACGAGCTCGTTGCCCCACGAGCCGCCAAGAATGTTGACAATTTTGTCACATTTCTCAAGGGGTAGAAAAAGAAACCAAATTTTGTACAGATTTTGTAAAGTTTTTCTTTGTTGTCTTTTTATTTTGAAGTTGCAGCAATTTTGGCTTTCAAAGCCACCCCTTTGTATAAAAAGTAGAAAGAAAAAAACTTCGCTACCGAACAAGCTAGAGAAAAGAGCTTCGCCAAAGAAAATGAAACTGCTTCGCACCCGAAGTATTTCCAGCGCTACTTCGGGTGAAAATTTTGCGAAGTAGTTTTGCCGAAGAAAGAGCTTCGCACCCGAAGCGCTTCTAGCATTGGGGGGATAGTTTTGCCAAAGAAAGAGCTTCGCACCCGAAGCGCTTCCAGCATTGCTTTGGGTAGGATTTGTTGCGAAGTAGTTTTGTCGAAGAAAAATGCAAGAGGACCAATGAAAAGGGCTTCGGGCCCGAAACATTTCAAAACACTGCTTCGGGCAAAAATCATCCGAAGTGGCATTCAGGATAGCAACTTCGTTGAAGGAGAAAATTCTAAGCCACGATTCAAGTTTGACCAAGGTAAGAGGACTTCGGCCCAAGCATTTCCAACAACTACTTCGGCTAGAGGACCAGCGAAGCAGAACCCGAAGAAGCATTGAAGAATTCTTCGCCAAAAAATTGTCGAAACATCTACTTCGGGCCTCTTCATGCCCGAACCATTTCTGCTTCGACGAAAACCATAACGAAGTATTCACTTCGGCTAACTTTTTCCCGAACCATTTCTACTTTGGCGGAAAACCTAGCGAAGCATTCACTTCGGCGAGTTTTCACCCGAAGCATTTTCGACCGAAGTTCTGGCAGCCAAGAGAAGCGAAGCATTTTGAAGGCAGGAATGTGTTTCGGCCGAAATCTCTTCGAACCACAATTTTGAGGAGGATCGCCGCGAAGTGTTTCCCCCAAAGCGTCAGCGAAGCAATTTTGTCAAAGTGGTAAAGACAAAGAGGCCCGTTTTGTGAAGCAGATATGCTTCGGCACAAACCATCCCCGAAGCAGTTTTGCGAAGCTCAATTGTGCGAAGTATAATTCAAGGAAGAGTTTTTGCTTCGGCCCAAAACCATTGCGAAGCAAGACCTAGCGAAGCGCTTCACGGGCACACATTCCAAGCCGGGTATCTTCCCGAGGCGATCAAGTGCCTCATAAATGCAATTTTTCGTGCCCAACAAGCCCGCTGCTCATTTTTGGCAATCAAAAGCGAAGTATCAAGCCATGATGGAGAACCCGACGAGCATGGCGGCCACTCGAGCATCGCACCCGAAAACCAAGGACGTCCAGATGGCTCATCAATGCACCTTTCCATGGTTGACCCGATTGCAGTTGCCAATTTTGGTAATAGATTTGAAAACTCGATCACGAGAGCCTCGGGGAGCCGATTCTCAGGGCTCGAGAGTGTACTCTTCTTCGCTATGTAATTATGATTCAAAGGCCCGGGTCCTCTATAAAAACCCAGGCATTGTAATGGGAAAATGGGGGGAACTATCTGCTAGAAAGTTGCTGTAACTTGATGTCCTACGATTAATACTAAAGAGCTTTGGGCTCGATTTCTCTCTTTTATGTTGCCTTCTTTGCTTGATTCTTTTGTCTGTCTTCGTTTGCATACTAAGAAAGTTGAACCCTACGTCCGGTGTGCGATCGGGGATTGTACCCTAAAACTCATTCTGAAGGATACATAGGAGTGGAAAAGCGTAATATTGGTTTTCTTTTATGCTGCCTTTTGTGCTTGATTCTTTTGTCTGTCTTTGTTTGCATATTGAGAAAGCTGAACCCTGTGTCTAGTGTGCAATCGGGGACTGTACCCTAAAACTCGCCTGAAGGATACATAGGAAGGTTGATATTACGTCTCTTTCGTTTATTCTTGGTGTTCTTTGCTTCCATTCGAGTTGTCTGTTAGTGATCGTGCTTCCTGTTCTTCCCCACCTTAAATCATCGATCTCTCTTCCCTTAACCCTTTTTGTTTGTTTCTCTAACCTTAACTCCTTTTATCTCTTTCCTACACTCTTATCTTCAAACACCCAAGTAGATTAGTATAGGAGCCGACCTTCTCTAGAGATTGGCATGAGGGGCATCTCTTCCCTTCGGCCTTTCAATGTTGGTCCAGGTCTAGGGCGCATACACTTACCCAAAATCCTTACCTAGGCAGATTTGATGACCAACAGAAACCTTTGGTGCATTTTCTTCATCACTTTCAAGTATGTTGGATAATACCTCTACTTCAAGTTTAGGTTCCTCTTCAATAGGATTCCCTTCCTCTGTGGCATCTAGAATATATAATTTTCGTGAGACACATTTATGATTTCTGTCAAATTTCTCATCGTAATGGTAGCAAAGACCCTTAGCTTGTCTTTCCTTCATTTCCTCGAAACTCAGACGCTTAATTGGTAGCGCGGGGTTAATTTTGGGGGCTGTGTAGGAGTTTTGGGTTCATCCATTTTGCATTGGTTTGGGGTTGGTATAAGTGTTTAATGGTTTCCCCCAAGTTGGTTTTGTGAACCAAGTCCGTGCCTTGATTTTGTCCTCCGCTAATTTCGCCAAGCCGATGGTCTCTAACATGTTTGTAGGGTTATACATTTGCACCTCTATTCAAATTTCTTCTTTTAATTCGCTAACAAAACATTCTTGAAAGAAGGCAGCGTCTAATCCGAATGTTCGATTAGCTAGCCTTTCAAATTCTGCTTGGTATTCGCTTATCGAAGTGGTTTGGCATAATTTAGTGAGGGCCCCTGTAAAGCTTTGAAACTTGCTAGGGCCTAATCGCACTAATATATTATGTGTAAAGGTTGACCACGTCGGAGTGCCTTTAGTTTTCTCGAACCATTGGTACCATTGGATGGCGTCGTTTTCCAAGTGGAAGGAGGCGATATGCACTTTTTGCATTTTTGAAATTTGATTTAGTGAGAAATATTGCTATGCTCGGTAGATCCAGTTTGTAGGGTCTCCTCCTTCAAATTTTGGGAAGTCTAATTTTGTCTTCCGTGGTAGAATGGAAGTTTGTGGACCTCCTAACATCGCTCGGTTTGATGACCTGTTGTTGGTTGAATTTGCATGTGGTGTTGCCTGATTTTGACTGTTGGCATCAAGTTTAACATCCATTGCAAATATTTTATCGAAGAGTTCTCTTGTGTTACGGGTATTCTCCTCTCTTTCCTATTGAACTTCTTCAACGAGCCTTTCGTGTTTCTCATGAATGGAATCCAGTGATCATCGTCCTTCAACCATTGTGGTTGGTGTAGGTAACGATCAATATGACTTGGTATAGGTGAGCAAAACATAAAAAATAAAAAAATTGGTGGGCAATGCCCTATCAAATTTTTGAATTTGGTGCTCTCTATTATTTAACAGGTAGCTTGTAGAGGCTTCAGGGTCAAGAGCGCACGACGGTCGACAGGGTGGCAAGCGAAAGGCTGACTGACAGGGTGGCAGGCAGGAAGGCAGACTGGCAGGGCGGCAGCAGGCAAAAGGTCGAGCAATTTGGGTGTAAGACAACTTAATTCGTACCTTTAGGAGAAGGTTTAATTTTTTGTGAGGATTATGACATGGATCCATGAAGCGTAAATGTTGTTTATGTCCTCGTGAATGTGGACTGGTTGAAATGTGCGATGGGAAAAAAAAATTAATGGTGAATTTTCTCCTTGATCTAGCTCTGATCTAGATGGTATGAAACTAAATAGTGCGGAAGGAGGAATCATTTTTATATTGAATCACTTTTTGATTGTACGGTAGAAAAACCCACAATAGACTTAATTAATATATTTGTTCGATGATGCCTTATTATCATATTTGGATTGCATTTAAATACCTAGTCTAATAGTTGTAAGAGTGAAGGGTTGTGACCCTAAAATATAATTAATAAATAATATTAGGGTATGTTAGGAGGGTCCTAACATAAAAATGAAAAGTACATATAATCTAGGAAAACTATATTTATAGCCTTGTCAATTAAAGCTAACACTTAGATTAGAGTCTTGCATTTGGAAAGAATGGTAAATTGCATGCAAACTAGATTTTATATATTACATTATAATATTCTTGCACCATTTTCCAAAAAGAAAAGTCTTTTTATCCATAGCATTTGAAAAAAATTGTATTTAGAGTTAGCTAGTTTGTTTGCATCCTTGTTTGTCTTGCATTCATAGCTTAAGATAACAAATAGCTCCAAATTAAATTGTTTTTTAGGTTATTTCTAGAAAAATTAAATCAAACTAGAATATTTTAAAAATGTATATGTTTTTAAACAAAAATATATATTCTTTGCAAACTTCCCCATATCCTTGAAGTGATAAAGTAGACCCGATACCGTATGAGAACATAGGATCCAACATGTCTCTCATTTTCCACCCATGGTGCCTTCCATGTTGCCACATTTTGGTGAATCCAATGTGAACACCACATGGATCCTAAGATTCCTGTTTGACCTACTTACCTAATTTGGAGTGTAAAATATTTTAGGCAAAACTATAAACAAGAGCTCTAAGTATTAATTTGTATTAGACTAATAAAGATAACAAGAACTTGACCGAAGTGCTAGTCCTACTAGAAATTTTTTTATTCCTTGAAAAGATGATGTACTAACTATTTGGCTATATTGGGTATATAGTGAACCTTGGTTGTCAGCCACTCACATAGGGTCTAATACATATTTATGCTAATTGGGGAGTATATCATGGCAAGCTAGTGGAAGTCATAATTAAGAATTCATTATCCCTCATGTATTGATCTCGAGAATGTACCTATAGAG
This sequence comes from Wollemia nobilis, assembly GCA_028583015.1. Taxonomy (NCBI): domain Eukaryota; kingdom Viridiplantae; phylum Streptophyta; class Pinopsida; order Araucariales; family Araucariaceae; genus Wollemia; species Wollemia nobilis. The sequence continues at coordinate 801,180 of JAQPPZ010003564.1, read as the reverse complement.
GCTACTTTCACATATTGTAAATTTACTATAAATCGACTCTGCTCTTACATATCAATACGTATATCAAGAGGGGTTATACAAAGAGTTGTAGATATATAGAGAGGCTTTTGGGGTATATAGGTTGGATTAGATATATAGAGGGAAGGAGATATTGTTAGAATATTAATGTGCACTATGCCTTCAGTTCTAGTTTGACACTTGTCAGTTTCACTTGACATTTATCATATCTTTCATATAGGCTTATGCTTATATATTGTAATCATTTTTTATAATATATATCTCATCTGTTCGAATCCCAATATTTGGTATCAGAGCGATGAGATCCGTTTGTGGGTACTGGGTTGAGTATGGATTCAGGGAGTATGCTCTCCACTCATTAAGTGGATCAGAAACCAGAAGTTCCCTCCATTTCTGGTTTCCATTGTGAGAGCAAATCTCCTTTGGATTTTAAGTGGTGTAACCTAGATTTTTTTGAGGGCTCTAATTTGACATTTGTGGTTCTTATTTCATCCTTTTTTGAACTCCCAATTCTCTCAATTTTTTTCTAAATCATGGCTACTACAAATCTACTAAGTGGACTCACTAAGAAGCTTGAAGGAGCACAAACTTTTGCAAATTGGAAGTATGAAATGGAATCTATATTAATGATGAATGACATGTGGGATTTTGTGAGAGATAGGAATGCTGATGAAGACCCACTCACTGCACTTGAAGACCCTAAAGAAAAAGCATAATTTGAAAAGAATTCCAATATATCTTTAAGTCTCATCAAGATTGCTACAATAATTCAATGCAGAGAAACTGTAAGAGCTGCAAAAACACCTAAAAAAGCATGGGATGCTTTAATAAGATTGTTTGATAGGCCAAGTCAAGACAATATTTTGTATCTCAAAAAAAATTTGCACAATCTATGTATGAAAGTCTCACTTACCAATTATCTTATGGAAGTGAAGTCCATTAGGAATGATTTTTTAGCTACTGGTAAAACCCTTGAAGATAATGAGTTGATTCCTATAATGTTGCATGGCCTTCCTTCAAAATTTCACTCCTATGCTACAATTTTAGGTCTAACTGGTAAAACAATGAATTCCACACTTGAGGACATTGAGATTCTACCTAAGAAACATGAGCAGGCCTTAATCAAATATGAATAAATTGAAGCCTCATCAGCAAATTTTTCCACCAATGCATCTTTATAGCCTAGAAAAAACAAGGATCCAAATCAACAGAATCAGAATCAAATAGGTATACAGCATCAGAGATACCCATAGCAGCCACATTAGCAGCAATAGCAACCACATCATTAGTACCAACAATAACCACATCAACAGTACCAACAACAACCATGTTAGCAACAACCATAGTAGTATAATCAGCAGCCAAGATGACAAACAAGACTTCAAGAGGGTCAAAACAACAATAAAAAAATGTTGTGAATATTGTGGTAAATGGAATCATAATATCACTAATTGCTATCAAAGGCAAAGAGATCAAGGGGGCCCACAAAATAATAATCTCAACACATTGTATGCAGCAAACCAAGTTAATGTTGAAGATAAATATTGTTGGTATATTGATTATGGGGAAGCAAAGCACATGATAGGAAGACAAGATTAGTTGACCGATGTTTAGCCTACTTCAAATCAATTCATTACTTTTGGTGATGAAAGTGCCCTTCCCATTGAAGGTGTTGGGGAAGCACAACTTGCTTGCATGATGGGAATAATGTTCCTACAACAAATATTTTTTATGTGCCCGGTCTTAAAAGAAGTCTGCTTTCTATTGTGCATATTACAGATAAGGGTTGTACTGTCTATTTTTAAAAAGACAAGTGCTACATTTGGGAACCAAATAGCAATGTCAAATCCATGGGAGTCAAAAAGGATGGTGTTTACTGCCTCTTTACCAAATCTGTAACACAAACATCTTTGCATAAAACTACTACTATTTATTTGGAGTACATATGGCATAAAATAATGTGCCATTTAAATTTTAATAATCTTCAAATGATGGCAAGGAAAGGATTAGCAAAATGGCTTCCACATCTTAATGAGTCAAAATATTTGTGAGCCATGTGTAATAGCCAAACACCATAGACAACCTTTTGAGTCAGGAAAGGCTTGGAGAGCTAATAGACCTTTGCAATTGGTTCATTCAGATATTTGTGGGCCAATGTCTGTTCAATATTATATTGGGGCTAAATACTACATCACTTTCATTGATGATTACAGCAAAAATTTATGGATCTACCTAATTCAATATAAGTGACAAGCCCTTGATAAGTTCAAAGAATTCATGGCACTTGTTGAGATAGAAAGTGGCTATCAAATCTCCACCTTAATATTAGATAATGATGGAGAATATGTCTCCAATGAATTCTTTAATTTTTGTAAGTACCATGGGATAAGGAGGCAATTCACAAACCCTTATACCCTGCAACAAAATGGAGTAGCTGAGAGGATTAATCAAACAATCATAAATAAGGCAAAATCAATGTTACATATTGCTACATTGCCTAACTCATTTTGAGAAGTTGTTCTTATTGTCGTATACTTGACTAATAGGTCCTACACAAAGGCCTTACATGAAAGAACACCTAAATAATCATGGAGTAGAAGGATGCCCTATGTGGGCCATTTAAAATTTTTTAGATGTAATGCCTATGCTCATATTCCTCATAAGAAAAGAAAGAAGCTTGATGATAAGAGCCAAAAATGCATCTTTGTTGGCTATAGTGATAGTGCCAATTCATATAAGTTGTAAGAGCATATTTCCAAGAAGATCATTCTATCTATGGATGTTATCTTTCATGATTACCTCCTATATAATCCTCCTCCTATGGACCCCACTTTCAGATTAAATAATGAAACGATTACTCCCTCAATGCATACAATATCATCTAGTCCTTCCTCTTCACTTATAAATAAATAAATTATTCCACATGAAGAAATCCCCATAAATGATCCATGTCCTCCATCTCCTCATCCATATAATGATCAAGCCACATCATCCAATCCTTTACCTAAGTGGGTTAAAGCCAACATAGATGAATCCCAAAGTCATTTTCCCACTTATACAAGTAAAAGGCCTTCATCCCTTAGAAACCAAGTCAATTATGCCCTCATGGCCAAAGTTGTTAGCTAACCAGAATCTTCTAATGTCAAAGAATCACTTGGTGATCCTAAATGGTTTCTTTTCATGGATCAAGAATTGGATTCCATTGAAAGGAATCACACTTGGGAGTTAGTTGATTTACCCCAAGAAAAATATACCATTGGTAAAAATGGGTGTTCAAAGCAAAGTATAAAGCAGATGGTTCATTAGATCGCTACAAGGCTTGCCTAGTAGCTCAAGGCTATAAGCAACAAGAGGAAATTGATTATGATGAGACTTTTTCTCCTGTGGAAAATATGACTACAATTAGGATAGTTATTGCTTTTGTAGCTCAAAAGCATTGGCCTATATATCAGATGGATGTCAAAAGTGCATTTCTCAATGGTCACTTGAAGGAAGAAGTATATGTGAACCAACCACTAGGGTACATAGTTGTAGGTCAAGAAAACAAAGTCCTCAGATTGAAGAAAGCTCTATATGGGTTGAAGCAAGCACCTAGAGCTTGGTATGCAAATATTGAATCATATTTCCTCAACCTTGATTTCACTAGTTCTGCAGCAGAATCTACTCTCTATGTGAAACATTGGAGGAACCGCATCATTTTGGTTACATCGTATGTGGATGACCTTCTCATTGTAGGTGATGACATAGAAGGAATAAGATTTCTCAAGGAAGACTTATGCAAAAATTTTGAGATTACAAACTTAGGCCCCCTCCACTATTGCTTAAGCATAGAGGTATGGCAATATCCTGGTAATATTTTTATCTCACAGGATAAATACATTCAGTCTATTTTGGAGAGGTTTCTCATGGAGGAGTGTAAGCCCTCCCTCACTCCCATGGAAACCAGGTTGAAATTGGTTAATAATGATGATGAAGAAAGGGTTGATGGCACCCTTTACAAGCAGCTAGTTGGAATTTTGATCTACTTAACTTTAACTAGACCAGATATTTCCTATTCAGTTGGTCTTATTTCCATATTCATGCAGTATCCTAAAAAGATCCATTGGATAGTAGCTAAGAGGATTGTGAGATTCCTCAAGGCCACCCCTCATCATGGCCTTATGTATAAATCATGTAATTATTTTTTTGATTGGCTACACAGATTCAAATTCAGATTCAGATTCATCAGGTTTGCTCTCTTGCCTGTGTCAACCCTTGAGGGGGAATTTCCCTCATGGAAATCCCCCCCAATTTTTTTTCCAACCATTTTTTCTTCAAGCTAGGGAGTATGCTCTCCATCCCTTGATGGATGGATCAAAAACCAGAAGCTTGGGAAAATAAATGGCTATCATTTTTCCCTATGTATCCATCCGAAGAAGTAGTTTCTCCATAGAGAAACAAAAAACGGGATACCAGGTGAGCCACGGGATAGTTTTTCCCTATGTATCCTATTTTTTTTTGGGAATATTTTTTTTCTCATTTAATTTTTTGTAGATCTCCACGATGGTGCACTGCTACAGTGACTGTGATATTTTTTATTTATATCTAGTGATGTCAGTTTTATGCGAAGATTAGATACCCCTTCGGTTGTTGTTTAGAATATGCATCAATTGTTTTGGGGAGAGTCACAAGAGCTTGGAGATCGATGCAGATATCTCTACTACACCATGAAAATGTAGGCCTCATTCATATATGTGCTGATCCATTTTCTGGAGTTTAATACGCCAATATACCTAATTAACATAAGCCAACACAATGAAACTGGATTTTCATTGCCAAGCACACCTTCCACGTGTTACCCTTTTTGTCACCATGTAGGATATGTTTTTTGTGATATGGATATTTTGGCACTAAATCGTACACTGGAGGAGAGTTGTACATTGGATCATGTTTTTCCAACCATGAACATCGAACTATTTTTTTTGGTACCCATCGATTACTCCGATGCACATCGCTGGTATTTTCCAGGAGGTGTAGAACATCCACGTCTACCTGTTGTTTTTTCGGATAATGGAAATATGTGATGCCTGCTAGTTTTGAATTGTGGTAGGGCCCATATTTGCCCTTCATTGTGCAAGGAACCCCAATTTTACATGCCTATAATTATTCGTATTACTGAGATCACAGATGAAGAAACTTTTGATTGTTCAGTGCAGCCAGACAGCACGAGATCTAGCAGATTATTCAGAACCCATTACGATTCTATTGAAAATAGTGTAGAGTGAGTAGTTTTTATTTTGTACGTCTATGGTGATGCTTGGTTGAAAGAGATGATTGTACATGGGAATGTTGATGGAGCTATTTGTTGATGATGGTAGATGTTTTTTTACCATTTGTGTTCTCAAAACAAAATGAAACTATTTTAAATTTTGACAGTCTACGGTGCAAAGACAATGGTGATTATTGTTCTTACACCATATGTACGTGCACAACCGTGATGGTAAACATGTGGAGAAATATTGTGGTTGTGTTTGTGCATAATATTGACACTCCCTCATGAAATATAGGCAATGGGTCAAGGTTTTATTTACGATGAAGAAGATGGGAGCATTATCATTTATCTGGATGCACTACTGGTGTACGAAAGAATTGGGTATTTGGTTTGGGTTGTGGTGCCACTTTGGAGGCCATGCAAAAATTTGTGGTGTTGTGGTGATATTTTTTAGCCAAGGCCACATCCAAGACATGGAATAAGTTCCCATGCACTGAAGATGAATATGGAATGATTTTTTTTAAAGGTGACAATAAGACTTTGAGTTTGGTTACATGATTGCAGCCTCCCAATCAAAATTCCTCACTTCCTCTCCTACACACATCTCATGGCTTCCATAAGCCTTGTTTACTGAGTTCCTGCAGATATGGTGACACTATGGTGGTGATACGGTGAGTAGCATTGCTGAGGTGAAGGATATGTGCATCCCAAAAAAAATTATGTACATGATTTTGTGACAATAGATGATTTTGTGCAATCCCGTGCTAATTTGTTTAACGTGATGCGTGGCTGGCCTACCCACGAATTTTTTTATTGTTGTGAGATCCCAAATTTTTCTTATTGCATTTATGCATGATCATTGTAGAATTCTTCGTGATTTAACATCATGTAATGTTTAGCTTTGCGTATTTGTCTATTTAGCCAAATATCATGAAACTATTGCGTGTTGTATAATAGATAGTGGTGGTGTTACTATTTTTTATTAATCTCCTAGATTTTCATGATGTGAACCTCTGATGATCAAGCACATAGCGATAGTTTACCTTTTTTGTCACCTGGCACGGTTGCTGGTTGTTCTTATTTTGAGAAACATGTCTAATGACTCTACGTATCTCTGAAGACCTAACCATTTAATACTAGAACAATGGCAGATCAAATAGTTTTTTAGATTATTGCGTCATGTAACGAGGTCGATATTTGTTACCATTGCAAGAGGTAGATAATGTGCACCTACAACCTAAAGGAGAAATGGAGATAAAAATATTTAGTGCCTCAATGTTGTCGGAGCCTCATTCTCCAGTTTGCTTTGTAGGCAAACAAGCATTCATGAGAATGGCACGTTCGATGTGACGTAAAGTAAAATAGTGGCATTATAGATATTGATGATGGCATTGTACTTTTCCTCTAGGATATTGTTGCAGTTTGTGAAATATTTTTGGATTATTAGCAGTATACTAACGATTCATATTTTCTATTGTATTCCTGAGCACCAGCTTTCGAAAGCCTTACAGTCCAATTGGACCTTCAGCCTTGTCTTTGGTGGCTGACGTCAATAGTTGGTGAGCAATGGGGTCGAAACTAGCTGGTGGAAACCAACGAAATTTGTTTACCTTTGGTCACGTTCAGGAGGGATTTTCAGAGTTTGAGACATGAAGGTGATTTCGGAGCATAAGTGAATTTCTTTTTTAAAAATCAATATATGATTTTTGAATCGTGCTGAAAGGGAATAATTTAAAACAAACCACAACCCATGTGAAAATATTTTTCAAAACATGTATTTTTAAAGTGGAAGTATCTTTTTCATATTGTGAGGGGAACGGATTTAAGAGCATAGACCGATAATATGGCCTTATTAGCCATTTTTTTAATGTATTTCCACACAGGGAGTGGAAGTCCTACATGGCTTGTTGTTGTATTTAAAAGTGAAGGCCCCATTGAATGGAACATAGGGGTATTTATAGTCATCAGAAAGGTTTTCCATGATGGATACAATAATGGTGTCCAATTGTAATTTTGAGGTAGTCTTATATGTATTTTTTAACCTCAAAGTATTGTAACTTGGAGTGCACTCTCGGTTGAACCCGACACTCCTAAAGTAAATTAATATGTGATCCTTGTATCTAGTCACCTTCTCTATAAGACCTAGAGGATGCAGTGGTTGGTTACCCATGCATTTCGGTGGGATGAGATGGTCACAATAAGGACACCTACTCTAGGGAATACAGACATAGATATCCTAGACTCTATCCAAGGTTTTTTCTAGATCTACTTCTAAATACTACAGATGAAGACACTTCAGAAGATTCTATTCTCTTCTTTCTTCTTCTTCTCCTCCACATTTGGATTCTATGGCTCATTTTATTGTATTGAGTGCATTTTTGACAAAGACCGAAACTCATATATGGCTCATTTTTCTTTTGTATTAAGGTGCATTTTCGGTAGGTTTGCTATCAATAACTACATTATATTTCATAGGTCCAAATATACCCACCACAACCATAGGTTTGCTATCAATAACTACCTTATATTTCATAATTTATTTTTCAATAATCATCATAACACATTCTCTTAATCTAGTCATCATAGTCTAATTAAATCTATCTAGAGTTTCAAGATATAACGACTTAATTAGAGAAATTGAAATAATAAATGGCCATTATTCCAGGTTCATCCTTTGGCAAAAAGTATTCCTATGATGGCGTCTATAACCAACCCTTAGATCCTTTTGTAGCTAATTTTCTTTTTCCCAAAGTTTGAAACTCCTATGTTTTAGATGTATAAGGGGAAAGAAGATCTCTTTAAAAATATTAGGTTATTTAGAATCACCTGCAATGACATCATTTATGATGAAATATTGCTACTAAAAATATTTTTCGAGAGTCTAAGTGGTCCATACCTAGAATGGTGTTATCAAATACTAAGACATCCTTTTAAAAACTTCAGAGACCTAGGCAAAAAAAATTATAAGCAATTTTCAATCTACACTGAGGATAAGATCACCACTAGTGACCTATATTAGCTCACACAATCCAAAGTTGAGAATGTAGCCAAGGGACTTGATCGATATCTTTATATCCAATATCCGTGAATAGTTAACCATTTACCTAAAAAATAATAACATGTCTTCCTTCAAAGATGCCATTAACATGACTACAAGAGTAGAAACCACTATCATCACATGGGTAAAATAAAAACAAAGGCCAAAAATGAGGAAGATAAGTCTTTTTCTTCAAACTAGAAGGGTCGATACAAGAACTAACACGTTGGTAATGATGAGGTCATAGATTCCCAAAAATCCAACAATGTCATTATTTCTAAGAACCTCTAGAAAATCATCTTGGGAAATTCAAAGTAGTAAAATCCAAGATGAATCTACTCCAAGTTGGAAAAACCTCTTTCTACCATGGATGAACAAAATTAGAACTAGATAAAATATGAAAAGTTTTAGAGTTAAAATTCAAAAGATTTGAATGGGAGGCTCATCCTAATGCTCGTGTGGACGCAGAAGTGAGAGATGTCAAAAGAAAAATCTATGATGGATGGGATCTTAAAATATTAATATGAACCCCAATGACATGTGTTGAGGCACCTTCAATAACACTCTTAACAAGGCTTCAAGAAGATTGTTCTTAAATACCAACAATAATTTTGGCTGCAATTTGTTAGCACTCACTAGATAGAAATTTTAGCAGTATTTTGTTAACTAATTTATAGATGATTTGTGATGCTCTAAGGGTTGGCTTTATAAAATTCATGGCACCTTGGAGAATCCAATTTATTTGACTAAGGCAACTGCTCTTAAAGAAAATATTTACTAGAAAATATTTTTGAAAGGGAAGGTTTATTAGATATATTTATGCCCACTATTGGGATCAAGTGAGGAAGAAATCATAATCCATTCTCCTTTCTCATCAATAATTTAGGATATTTTCTTTCAAAAATGAATATCATATGGTCTTGTTGGCATCCTTGCCACATTGTAAAATTTTGCTATGCAGTAATCTCTTCTTCCCTGAAACTCTGCTTTTTCTTCAGAATGTGTTCCTTCTTTTCTATGTTTTACTATCAAAGTTGTCGGTTGCGCTCAAGGAAGCATGTAGTTCTTCCTATGCGCTCATCATGCAGGGTATTTTTCCTTTTGTGGGAGAGGTTAGTTTCACACCATACTTAAACACAATTTGATTTCGGAGTAAGTTTGGAGCGCAGGCCCATTTTGGGCTAGAAAATAATGAAACCCAAGTGGGGCCCAAGACTTTTTACCGCCATTGGAGAGTGCAATTCTATTTTAGGCCTTATCTGGGTGAAACACAGTTGAATTCCACATCAGTGAAGCTCCTATTTCTCAATCAACCCTCCTGCTTTAGCAAGAACTCTCCAAAAATGCTTCTCGACTGTGAAATTGAGTTTCAAAGGTGCCCCTTCACCCATTTTAATGCAGTCAGTCATAGAAGCATCCAAATTTAATTCCCTCGGATCTCAGAATACAATTTTCCATTGAGGCGATTCTAGTAAGTTAAGAGACATCACTATGGGCAAATCATGTCATCGCATTGAAACCATGCAGCTACTTCTCAACGAGTCATCGAATTCAAGCCATGCCTCATTACTTCCTAATGAGTGCCAGAATATAATCTTTGTTCCCACCATGGCATTTTGTGGTTGGGAATTTATGTTTTAGAGGTGGAATCCTCTATAAAAACTAGCAATTCCAATGTAAGATGATGGATGTTTTGCTAGATAATTGTTGTACCTAAATTCTACTATGAATACAAAGAACCCTTAGCTCTAATTCTGGATTTCTCTTTATGTGTATGTTTCTATCCTATATTTCTATCAAATTATCTTCTTTGTTTGAGGCTATAATTCTGCGTCTGGATTTAGTTTCTGAAAAAAAGAGAATGCTAGAATAATTATAGATATTGCATGTATAAATATGTCTAGTTTTAATTTTTGTTATGTTATTTGTGTGAAATGTTATTGGTTTAGAGTTCAATTAAGTAATCGTGTTTTTTTTTCATCACTCCTATTAATCTGGCTTGAGGCTATATTTCCCTATCCCTTCCAGTCATTTCCAAATCTCTTTCCTCTTTCCTTAATATCAAATACCCTAGTTAAAATAGTAAGGGAACCAACCCTTTCTGGATATTGGCACGAAAGGTACTCCTTCCTTTTGGCCTTTCAATTTTGGTTGTGTCTAGGATGCATGAATGAAAAATTCCATACCTAAGGCATTTTTTGACCAATAATTTTTGGCATGCCTGGTGGGACGCAAAGGTTCCACATCAAGCAATATTTAAGAGTTGATGTTCATTTTTTTGTTATCAAGTAAGAACATATGGTGACTCAGCTGAACTCAAAAGCCTTTGAATCTTGAATCCGGTTAAAAGCCCTCCCCCTCATGATCACAAGATCGAAGGCTATAAATCTAGAAGATACAGTTGAGTTCTTTGAGCTCAACATTGACACTTTGTGATAACATCCTATAGTATTCCCTTCGACTATTTCATTGATCATAGCACCCTCACAAGTAGTTATTATAGTTTTGCAGACTCCAAGTTCTTCCAGCACTGCAACTAGCTTGCTCCCTCAACTAAACCCTTCGATACAGATAGCATAGCCTCTACCTAGGAAATTTCTAGCCTAAAATCATTTGGGACCTCTCAATCTATAGGCTCAGAACCAATTCCCAACCGTAGTGTTAAAGGCTCTGCCCACATATGACAGTACGATAAATACAGCCTATGAGTATGTCCAAGATGTTGCTATGCTAGAAACCATCCACTACATCACTAAAGAAGACATCATGGTGATATTGCTCGTACTCTCACTCAGAGGTAAGCTTCTCTACTGGTACCAATCGCTGCTTCCTAACACCATCGCTACATAGGACCAATTGGCAGAGTAATTGATAAAGGATTTCAATGAACAGGTGGACCCTTTCTCCTTGTTGCACTAGTTAACCACCATTCAAAGACACCCTCAAGAAGAGGTAGTGGATTTTAATGTCAGGTTCACCCAAACCTGGAAAAGAGTCACTAGAGGCCTTTGGCCCAACCCGTAGCAAGCAGTATTTTATTACTTAAGGGCTTTCCATTCTACCATCAGCATGAGCATTCAACATGCTAATGTCAACACATTCCCAGCCTTGTACAACCAGGCATAGAAATTTGAGGCGAACTTAGTCGCTATTGGTAAGTTACCCTAAAAAATGACTATACCAATTTATTCGAACTTTCATCAAAATTTATATCCTATTGCATCCTCTCAATCATTGCCTACATCCCTAATGTGTTAGAGGTTAACTCCACGAAGGTGCAAAGTTGGCAAGAAATATCGGCAAGGCATATTTTTAATTTATCTCTATCCCTATCCCTACTTTGTCTCCTCCTTATCCTCCTTCTATCTTCTTATCTCCTTCTTCTCGCAACTTCTTCTATCCCTTTTCTCCTTTATCTCCTCCTTCCGTTTCGTATTATTTGTTGCAATGGAGACTATATATTGTAAGGTTTGCACATAATTGAATTTGGAATAAAGTTTTAATTTTTTGCCTCCATATCTGTCACACTCTGGTATCAGAGCAGGAGGTCCAGGCCCATTTTTTGAGGTCAAGTAGAGGGAGTTGACCTGTGAAGGTCCAGGCACGCATCTCGAGGTAGTAGGACTACCCAGGTATTCCAGATTTGGGCACGGATACCGAGGCATGCATAATAGATCTGGCACGCACTTCGAGGTGGTGTGTAGACATCTTGAGGTGGATCTGACGGACCCTGGATGTAGCTGACTGCACGTAGACCGAGGTGGTGATGACGAACTGGGAGGAAAAAAAGATGAGAACCTGATGTGGATGCAAATGTGACTCTAACGTGGACATTGACATGGACAGACACATGGCAGCAGAGGCTTGGCTGACATGGACACAACAGAAGGACGACACATGGCAACGGGGATGCCACATGGCAGAGGCTGAGAGCGGGTGACGTGGACAATTTGCCCGACGTGGCAGCGAGGGCGTGACAGTAGGGTAGAAAGGTGGGGTTTGGCACAGACAACGTGGCAACATGGTCATGATTTGGTCACGATATGGCAGTTGAGTATTGGCTGAGGCGATGGCAAAAGGAGTGAAGATCGATTGCCCGAAGGCAATCGACTTCTCATAGTCGCGTCGGGGTTTTTAAACCCCATATTCCCCCATGCACAACGCATGTGGGATATTGATATCCCATTTTCAAAATAAAAATAATTTGCGCATGTTTAATAGAATCACGTCGGGCGTGTCTTCACATCGGACGCTTGGCTCGATTGGCTAAGGTGGTTTGAAATGCTGCGTTCGGTCGCAGGTTCGAAACCCTGCGGAGATCAAATTCTCATTTCTTTTTATATGCACCACGAGAAGGATAAGAGCCTGCAAGTGCTTTGAGGTGCCAAAGGTGGTCGCAGCCATGTTGGTCAAGAGGCTCGGTTGGGTTTGATAGGTTGCGAGTTCAACTCACGCGGGCTGCAAACATAAAGGTTCAATTTTTTTAAAAAAGTTTTATATTTCATTTAATAATTAAAAAATATTGCTTTTAAAATTATTTGTTTTTAATGCAATGTTTTTTTATTATTAAATAGAAATATATTTTACTTTAAAAGTTTTTTTTAGTAAACTTTAAAAGGGGAAATTTGAACCTATTGCTTCAGAGGCAATTTATGTAATACGCCCAAGGGGCTTGAAAAACTTGCAAATTGTGTAATAGCCTAAGTGGCAATATTTGTAAAAAGGGAGCATAAAAGTGACGGGAAGCCTTCTAGCGCATTAGCCCCTTGGAACCCCGTTCAAGGCTGAAAAATTTTTTGTAATAGCCTCAGCGGCTGTAAAGGAGTGAAATTTGTAAGAGTAAACATCTGTAACCTCAGAGGCCCTAAGGGGAATATTTTTGCATTGAAAAACTTCATGATACGATCTACCGGGTGCTATCATGCACTGTGCTCTCTTTTACTGAGAGAGAACGCCGAATCGTTTGATGAAAGAGTTCAGAGATACGGTCTGCATGTTGTGTTCAGCCAGTTACAAAACGCTGTCATAGCTCATCAGAGACACCCCGATTCTGGATACGAGGCAGATTCTGAAGACAACTCCTTCGACAATAGATTTGAGCACTCATATTCAGTTGGCATTGCACCTCAAGAACCAGCAAATCCTCATATCAATAATAGTGATTCAGTCCAAATACTGGAGCCAACTTCACCAAAAATTATCCTCATCAGTGACGATGAAGATTCGATTGGTGATAACTTTGGGAACCCGATGATTGGAGAGCCTCAACAAGAAGAGCAAGCCATAAGTGAAAGAGTAGATCAAGCTAGACTTGATTTAAATTTGTAATTGCTTTTCTTTGAAATTGATTGTACTAGAAAAATAAAAGTTTGTTTCTAGTTTCTTGTCAGTAGCTATGGCCTCGAATGCTAATCTACCCATTCCAAAATTTAATGGGTATGATTATGAGTACTGGTCTATCAAAATGAAGACCTTACTCATAGGTAAGGGGTTATGGGACATAGTAGAAGAGGGTTACTCAGAACCCTCCGATTGGACTACATTAAGTGCAGTTGATAAGAAAGCAAAGAAGGAAGCACAAAAGAACAATTCATTTGCTCTTTTTCATCTTCAAGCAGCGTTGGATAAAAGTATTTTCCCAGAATTGCATCTTGTATAACTGCCCAAGATGCATGGAATGCCTTAAAAGAAGGTTTCCAAGGAAGTGATCAAGTGAAGCAGGTCAGGCTTCAAACACTGAAATGAGATTTTGAGAATCTCAAGATGATTGAAAATGAGAAAGTTGGTGACTACTGCGTTCGAGTTAAAGCAGTCATTGACAAGATGGTAACACTTGGAGAAGAAGTCAAACCAGAAACTATTGTGAAGAAAGTGTTGAGAACACTTCTTCCGAAATGGAATCACATAGCAATCATCATCGAAGAATCAAAGGATCTGTCTACACTATCCTTTGATGCTTTAATTGGTTCATTACTTTCACATGAAGAGAGATTACAGCAATCTCCTTCAACTAGTTATGGAGGCGATGATAAAGCCTTCGCATCTCAGGAAGGTGCCAAAAAAGGACAAGGTAGAGGCCAAGGCAGAGGTCAGAGAAGAGGCAGAGGCAAGAGCAGCCAAAGAGGTGGAAATCCCAGCAGAGGAGGAACTCCCAGCAGAGGTGGAAGTCAAAGCAGAGGTAGTCAACAAAGCAGAGGTAGAAATCAAGGTCGAGGAAGAGGAAGTGACAAATCCAAAAAGGTTTGTTTTAATTGTGGCAAACCAGGTCACTTTGCTCGAGACTGTTGGTCCAAATATTCTCAAGGAAGCAATAGTCAAAGCAGTCAGTATGGTCATTTTGGTGAAGAAGAAGGGACTTCTAATCTCTTTCTTTCTTATGGGCAATCGGATCAAAATCTGAATGATACTTGGATTTTGGATACTGGTTGTTCCAACCATATGAGTGGCAAAGAAGAACTCTTTGCTACAATAGATTCCACCTATAAATCCCGAATCAAGTTGGGAGACGATAAAGCATTGCAAGTTGAAGGCATTGGAGCCATGGAGGTTCCAACGAAGGAAGGCCTCAAAAAGGTGAATGATATCTACTACACCCCTCAACTCCAACATAATCTGTTAAGTGTTGGACAAATGATGGAAAATAATTATAAACTTGTTTTTGATGAGGGAAAATGTGTAATATTTGACAAGAATAATTGTAATAGAGTCATCACGCAGGTACCTATGACCAAAAATAGGTTATTTCCCCTTAAGTTTGGACAGCCAGGGGGAGCTCAACTTGCAAATATTGCTATTGCAAATTCAAGTGTGCTTTGGCACTTGAGATATGGTCACCTGAATTCTGCTAGCCTGAAATTGTTGACTTCTCAAGCGATGGTGACCGGACTTCCTAAAATTCAGGATCACAAGGAGGTCTGTGAAGGATGTGCTTTGGGAAAGCACGCCAGGTCCAAGTTTCCAAGAGGACAAGCATGGAGGGCCAGCTATCCACTGCAATTAGTGCATTCGGACATCTGTGGTCCAATGCAGACACAAAGTCTTGGTAACAATTCTTATTTTCTCATTTTTATAGATGATTTCTCTAGAATGTGTTGGGTTTATTTCTTGAAACACAAAGATGAAGCTTTTGATTGCTTCATTGATTTCAAGAATGATGTAGAGAAACAAAGTGGATATCATGTAAAATGTCTCAGAACAGATAAAGGAGGAGAGTACTCTTCCAAAGAATTTTTGCAATTTTGTAAAGAAAGTGGGATAAAAAGGTAGTTCACCACTGCCTATACTCCACAACAGAATGGTGTGGCAGAGAGGAAAAATCGCACCATTGTAGAGATGGCCAGATCGATGCTTCAAACAAAGCATCTAAGTAATATGTATTGGGCTGATGCTGTAAGAACCAGTGTATACATTCTAAATAGGAGTCCTACTTCGAGTTTGAAGGGGATCACTCCTTACCAGGCATGGTATGGCAAGAAGCCAAATGTAAAACATTTTAGAATTTTTGGTTCTTTAGCATATGCACACATTCCTGATGAAAAAAGGAAAAAGCTTGATCCCAAGAGTCAAGCATGTATTTTTATAGGATATTGTGAGTCTACCAAAGCCTATAGACTCTACAATCCGAAGACCCATAAAATTGTCCTTTCCAGGGATGTGATTTTTGATGAAGGGGGAGAATGGGGTCATCCAAGAATTTTTGTTGATGATGAATCCCATGATGCAGGTTCTTCACAAATTCAGCAGGTGTCACCCAAGAAAGGCAAAGACACACCCCCTTCAAGCCCAAGCAGAAGTGCTACTTCAAGTTCATCAACAACTTCTCCAAGTCCTTCTCCA
Organism: Wollemia nobilis; assembly: GCA_028583015.1. Classification (NCBI taxonomy): domain Eukaryota; kingdom Viridiplantae; phylum Streptophyta; class Pinopsida; order Araucariales; family Araucariaceae; genus Wollemia; species Wollemia nobilis. Next base: position 785,038 of record JAQPPZ010003564.1, on the reverse strand, counting down.
CAACGATCAGTCAGTTCTTCACCGATGGATATTGATTCTCCATCCAGAGGTAAGAGAACATTACAACATCATCCATCTTATCAGATGTTGGATAAAAATTTTCAGAGAAGATATACTAGAAGTCAAGCTAGTGAAATGAGTTCAGTTTTGCAATGACTTGAAAATCTGTGTTTGTATGGAGATGATGACTCCCAAGAGCCTCAGGGAGATGTAGTCAATTATGCTTTATTGACTAGTGCACAACTTGAACCTTCTAGCTATGAGAAGGCTTGTACTCAGAAGATATGGCAGGAAGCCATGAAAGAGGAGATGACCTCTATAAAAAACAATGATACTTGGGAGCTAGTACAACTTCCTAAAGGGAAGAAATGTGTTGGATGTAAATGGGTCTACAAGACCAAATTCAATGCTGATGGGAGCATTGAAAGACACAAGGCAAGACTGGTAGCAAAAGGCTTCACACAGAAGTATGGCATTGATTATGAGGAGACCTTTGCTCCTGTAGCTAGACAGGAGACAATCAGAATAATACTTTCCTTAGCTGCCCATAAAGGATGGAAAATTCAACACATGGATGTAAAAAGTGCCTTTCTCAATGGGTACTTAACAGAGGAGGTTTATGTTGAACAACCTCAAGGCTTTCAAGAACAAGGTAAGGAGCACCTTGTTTATAAACTGAAAAAAGCACTGTATGGCCTCAAGCAAGCACCAAGAGCATGGTACTCTCGCATTGATGGCTATTTCAAGGAATATGGGTTCACCCGAAGCAAAAATGAACCAACTCTCTACTACCTAAAGCAAGGTAAAGACATCCTCATAGTTTGTTTATATGTGGATGATCTCATATTTATGGGTAGTAATGATAAGATGAATATGGAGTTCAAACACTCCATGATGAAATAGTTTGAGATGAAAGATCTGGGATTAATGCACTACTTCCTAGGCATGGAAGTTCATCAGATAGATAGAGAGATCTTCATCTGTCAACACAAGTATGCTCAGGATATGATCAAGAAATTTGCTATGGAGCATTGCAAAGCAGTTGCAACTCCAATTGGACATGGGATCCAATTGAGCAAGGATGATGGAGCACCGAAGGTTGACACGACCACTTATAGGAGCATGGTTGGGAGTTTGATGTTTCTCACCAACACAAGACCTGACATTCAGTATGTTGTTTCTCTTGTCTCAAGGTTTATGGCTAATCCATCCGAGCTGCATTTGCAAGCAGCTAAAAGAATTCTCAGATATGTAAAGGGTACATTGGATTTTGGAATCCATTACCACAAATGTAATGTTGTCAAGTTAGTTGGCTTCAGTGATAGTGATTGGGGCAGCAACATCGATGATAGAAAATCTACATCAGGGAACTGTTTTAGTCTAGGATCAGGACTAATTACATGGAGTTCCAAAAAGCAGACTATTGTAGCATTGTCATCTACTGAGGCTGAGTATATAGCCATCACATATGCTAGTACTCAAGCCCTATGGTTGAGAAAAGTTCTTGAAGAGATTGGAGAACAACAAAGTGGTCCTACCAGAATATACTATGATAACATCAGTGCCATTCAGTTGGCATATAATCCTATCCACCATAGCAGAACAAAACACTTTGATATGAAGTATCACTTCATCCGAGACATGGTGGAGCAAGATATCGTTGAGCTTAAATATTGCAGCACTTTGGAAAACATTGCAGACATCTTCACCAAAGGCATGGCTAAAGCTCAATTTATAAATCTGAGAGACTGTCTTGTCAGTCCTCTCAACTTTAAGGGGGAGAGTGTTAGAGGTTAACTCCACGAAGGTGCAAAGTTGGCAAGAAATGTCGGCAAGGCATCTTTTTAATTTATCTCTATCCCTATCCCTACTTTGTCTCCTCCTTCTATCTTCTTATCTCCTTCTTCTCGCAACTTCTTCTATCCCTTTTCTCCTTTATCTCCTCCTTCCGTTTCGTATTATTTGTTGCAATGGAGACTATATATTGTAAGGTTTGCACATAATTGAATTTGGAATAAAGTTTTAATTTTTTGCCTCCATATCTATCACATAATGTACCCTACTCAGTCGTGGAATCCCAATGCTTCTCAAAATTAAATGGTATTTGTCCCATAGTTTCAAGCACCTATTTTTCCTTGACTTCTTGCTCCTATCCCATATCCCGTATTGCCTACACCATTGGCATCGTTGTCATTACCCACGCCTCCAGCCATTGCAAATCTAGACCAGGCCAAATAATTACAAGATCTGTGATCATCAATGAAGATAATGGTGAATGGTATCACCATATTAAAGAGGATGCAATCTGATCAAAGCTTTCAGCCAAGGAGATTCACCCCTCCTTCCCTAATTACTAGGGAGCAATTTTCCTCCACTAGTAGAGCTTCCAAGAGAAATGTGGTGATGTTGGTTAATGATGAAGCTGGCCCATTTGATAGAGCATATTGGTGCTCCACCCGTAATGACCCACACGACGAGGAGACTTGCATGGTCCATTTGAACTATGTATAGACCCTTGAGAACATCATTCCTAGTGGGCAAGTAAATATGATCAGAGAAGTAGACTACAACTTTATGATCCCCCCTATTGAGTAGGTTTTGATTCTAATGAGGATGGGTAAGAAGTCCATTGAAGTTGACCTAGTTCAAATGGAACCATTAAAGGTTCTTGTAATCTCCAAGACACTAAGCGATAAGGTGTTGCCATCAGTGAAAGAGCCTGGCCAAGTTTTGAAGCTGAAGTAAACCATCCTATTTAAGGACCTCTTACCTCCAAGAGTTATAGGGAGAGTCCCTCAACCATAGGCTTCGACCTTCCAAACCCAAATCAAGACAAGGGACCAGGTAAGATAAAATTTCAGGTATCCCTCATTGACCAAGTGCTAGAGAGTGGAAGCAATGCAACAGTATCAAACCAAATACAAAACTACAAAGGAGGGAGGTGAGTCTGGTACAGGGGCATACAACATTGTTGAAGAACTAAAGAAAACTTTGACTAAGGTAAGCCTCTTTGATGTGATTTAGCTACCTAGATTCCAAGAATGATTTTAGGGTAGGAGTTGTCCTTATATCTCCTTCAAGAAAGAAAAAACCTACCGTTACAAGCTCACATGGAGCTATACTAATAATGTTGTTGAGTATGAAGCCCTATGCTTCGGGTTAAGAAAAGTAGATAAACTTGGAATTAAGCAGTTGCAGATATTTGGAGACTTGGAGTTAATCTGCAACCAAGTTACCAATAAGTGTATTGTGATGCAACATTACCTGAAGGTATACCGCACCAAGATATAGGACCTGCTCAAATTTTCATAGCCCTAAATATTCAATCTATTTTGCGGGAGAAAAATAAGCACTCTGATGTCTTGGCATCTATTGGAGCTAGTTTCTCCCCCATAGAAAGCATGATGCAGAAACCAAAGATAGTGAGAGTGATCTACAGGACTTCGATGCCGAATAAAAATATTCACTGGCAGGTGTTCGACAATGATCAACAAATTATCAATTTTTTTATTAATGAAGCCAACACTATCAAAGGTAGAGCCCTCGATGAAGAAGAGTATGATGGATTGATACAATTGAATAATAACCATGTTCCAAAGGGCTTGATCATGCTTATGAGTTTATTTAATCAAGATGATAGGTCACTCACCCATAATATCAAAGTGGACATGATAAAGTACAAGGAACTGGAGCTAGAACTTGAAAAAATGATCAAGGTTGGGACCGATTGTACCCCATAAGAGATTGAGCAAATCAGGATCCTATTGTAGACACCTAAATTATGTCATGCTTAAGGGAGCTACTCACATAGACACATTCATAAGATTAGATGACATAATCTTGGACTTTCCAAGCATTAATAGTGGTTCTCACCACTCATTTGGGGTCTTTTCAAGCCATCCAAGCCTAGCCACTCAAGCTAAGAGTGGCCAAATCCTAGCCACTCAATCCTAGAGTAGCTAGACCTTAGCCACTATAGATGAAAACAAATAGATCTTAGTCACTGCAGATGATAGTAGCTAAACCCTAAAAGTAGTTTTGCTGACAAACAGGCCTAATCACGGGTGGAAGTGGTAGTCTACATGCAATAAATATGAGTGGGAGTAACTTTGTATTCCTTTTCATGACCATTTCACATAGGAGACTTGATTTTTCATTTAGACTTTAGTTAACTAGTCTCCAAACATAAACAAAGGACAAAAGCTTCTCATGCTAATGACCAGTTCGCATAGGAGACTCAAGTTGGCGGTTATATTTCAGTTAACTAGCCTCCAAACATAGAAAATACAAAAATATTCTCATGCTAACTCGCACTATGCATGAGAAATTCATTCCTAGGGCTTGTACATAGACCTAGGGTTTCACACTATAAAAGGTGCAAGTCTAAGAGAACCAGGGGATCTATCTTTTATCCATTGATTTTAGAAGAGAGGAGAGACATATTTTTATCAATCTTGGTCATTGAGGAGAGCTTTCGAGACTTGGAGAGTTCCCTTGGAGATCACATGTATGGCAAAGCCCTAAAAAATTGGAGAGCATAGCAACCATTATTTCAACATTGGATACAAGCTTTGATCCATAACTTTAGAGCAAAGAGGACGAGAATCACTTTAGTGACTGCTATCTTGAATAGTGGTTCGCAGGCTTAGATTAGGGTTCTAGACATTACATTCATTATTTTAGCATAGCATCATTTCATTCGTTCACATTAATAGCATTAGTCTAATTTGCATTTGCTTTCATTTTTTATATTCACTACTAACAACCTCATCCAAGGAGGTATTCCTAAACATCCAAGTGTGTGTTGTTGTTTCATTGCTTATAGGGCCATAGGTTGATCAAACAAAATCTGCAACACAAGAGAGCAAAAGGAATCCCTCTAGGAAACAGACCTAGAAAAGGAGGCATCTGTAAGCCCTCATACATTTTCATGTGTAGAACCGGGAAGATTTTTGAAAGCACACCACCTCTTCGTGAAAGAGGTACTCTTTACCTATTTGTAACCTTATTGTATCAAAATGGGTATCCCTAAGAGGGACCGACATGTAACCGGGTTTCAATATGAATAAAGAGATCCATATTTGTTATTTCCATGTTATATGCTTTTCATTGTCTTCCATTTCATATTGGGTTCTTAATACATTGCAAGTAGTGTAAAATAGAGTGAGGCGTGTGTCCCGAGGTCGCTACAGATGGTGATCATAGTGGGACCTCCACTAATTTTTTATTTACTACCAAAATACTAACTTAGTTTTGTGTGTAGGTCTAGCCACTTTGAGCTACAACGACCAATAGATATTTAGCCACTTCCACTAACAGTGGCTAAAAACCATCCGCTTTGGTCAATAGCGGCCAGAACTGGAGTGCAACAGAGGTTAAAATACTGACTCTCTAAGCTGGATCAAAGGTTGGTACATCTTATTTGATATTTTATAGCTTTCTGTCTGCTTTTGTGTGTCTAAAATAGAGAACTTAAAGCACATATATGTCTAGAAATTGAAAGAATAAAAGGAAAAAGAATTAAGCATTTCGCATATCTTAGATCTTCTTTTAATTTTCCACTAGGCGTTGCTAGGAACAGTGGCTTATGCCTAAAAAGTTTTCCCTAGAATCCAACGTGCTAGACATTGTATGTTGTTTGCTTGCTTTGAGGCCCTGCTAGAGGTCATAGTTGCACAAAATAAAGTGCACTCATACAAATCATAGTAGTTCATGCATCTTTCTAAATATTGAAACGTATTTTTGCACTTAGGCATATAGGAAAGATTGATTTCTGCTATATGGTGCACTTTATGTTACGCAAGCTTAAAATGAACACCACACATGCATGTCTCATTTAAACATTGGGGAGTTGGATTTCATCACCAACCTTCAATTCAGTCCAGTGACATTGGAATTCATCTCCTTCCATTGGTTTACCCCCTCGAGCTTCCTAGAAACTGATTCAAAAACTTATTTATAGTGATACTAAGTTACGTGTGCTCAAACTATCTCCCACTATTGGAACAGTCATTGGTTCAGAGTGGGAGAGCTAGGCAAACGCCCCACTAGGTCTTTGGCAGTGTACCCTAGATTCTTTTGAGAAAATCATGTTTGGCACAGGTGTACTTGATTGTCACTATGGATGAGTCTTCTCATTTTTAATCTAATAACAAGATCAATAAATAAAAGGAACAACACATCAAAACACACCAAATAGTTTAGGGCACACTTAAATCGTTAATAAAGATAAAAATTTGTTTGGTATTGTGTGGCTATTCCTAAATTGCAACTCAAAAGATAAATTCATAGACAACATGGTCAAAAAAAGAAGTAAACACCCTCGGTCTGATACCAAGGGAGATACTGAAGCAACTCATGCCCATAGGCAGAGTCGTAGTAACATTGAACGACCTACCTATAAGACCGTGAGACGTAGCTTCACGAGCCTAAGGGGTGATAACTCAACCCTTGGGGGATCTCCTTGAGAAACCCCAAGTAGGTAACCACATCATGGAATAAAGTCACATAAACAAAAAGATGCTTCACAACCATCCTCATCAAGGAGACACGAGGAGACCTCAAGGGCCTCCTCTAAACACACAGAAACATCTCAAATACGTGAGGAAGCTTCAAGGGTTTCCTCCTCACATGGACATAAATAAGGTTCTAAAACTCATTCTTCACATAGGGATTACGAGACCGCTACATCTCCATCCACATGGAGAAAACACGTTACCATAAAGCCCTCTTCATCAAGAAGGCAAGCAAGAATTGCAACACCTCAAGATTCAAAAGAAACATATGAAATAGGTATGCCCACTGAAGGGCAGGAAACTAGAGCTACATCTAGTGATGGTAATTAGATATAATAAACCCTTCACACAAAAGGAAATATTCCCATAGAATATGACATCATAGGAGTGAATGGCACCCCATGGGACCAATCATGGAAAACAAGATAGCTAGACGGGTTGGATCGGTTTCCTATACGACCAACTCAAAGAACTATAGCTACTGAGAACTCTACATCTAGAAGCTCATGAACTATGACTTCTAAACACATCTCTCAGTCTGGGGGTGCCTCAAAGTGACCCCGTAGTAGATGCATGGAGTCTGATCGTAGGGATACTCAACAGTACATTGAGCAAGTCACATTAGATAGCAAGAGTACAGGTACAATAAAAATCTCCTCGAGAAATCTGCAAGTCAAGACAACAAGAATAGATTCAGATAAACATGAGTCTTTTGTAACATCACAAACTGATCGAATGAGGAGGTTAGAAAATGCATTACATAAGGAGCGAGAGCTAGTGGAGGCTCTCAAACAGGATAAACAAAGAGAAAGACTATTGTTTCAACATGAGCAACACTTAAGAAAGCAGGTTGAGCGGCTAGCTCTTAACAATTTATAGATAAATGGTGGTGATCACCAAATAACTAGATGCGTTGACTCGCCTAAGGAGAGGTACACTAGACAAGATAGTCCACAAGGAAATCCTCCACCAAACCACAAACAAAATCCAACTAGTGGGGAAAGGACAAACACAACAAACCAGGATCACAATCCTGAGTCTCTCGTAGGAGGGAGGAAAATAGAACAAATAAAATGGATAGAGAGTTACCTCCATTGCCACTACGAGTAGGCTTACAAGAGGAGGAAATTCATGCATCAAAGGTATTTCAAGAGCTTGCTGAAAAGATGAAAGCCTTTGAGAAACAAGAGGCAGTCGGGAACTCACCAACTTTAAGCAAAATACACAACCAACCATTGTGCCCATCAATCCCTAGCCCTCCATATCCTAAGAACTTTGAGATGCCTAGGTTAGAAAATTTTAAGGGTGAAGAGCATGCACAAGAGTATGTCACCAATTTTATCAATGCCTATTTTCATATTGAAGACAATGACGCTCTCATGTTAAGAACATTCATAATGATATTTTCAGGTCCTACCACTCAATGGTTCAACCAACTATCTAAGCATAGCATAACCAATTTTTAACAACTAGTAAACATACTCTTAAAGTGTTTCTCCTTTGGTGCTAAGAAGAAGGTGAACCTTTCAGACCTAGACAACTTGAAACAGTATGATGATGAGCCAGTAATAGATTATGGGAATATATGGCGAAAAATCATGGTAAAGTTATCATTATCTATTTCCACAGAAGAAATCATTCGCATGTTCACCAAAAATTATTCTAAACACATCTCCCTCTTGCTACAACTTTAGCAGTATCCTTCATTTGAGGAAGCTTTGGTATAGGCTATTGAGCAAGGTGCAGCGACAATATTGTCATTGTTGTCAACACAGTCAGATAGATCTATTGATGCAGTGGACAGGAAGTTCAAAAGCTAGTCAGATGCAGAAGACAGGAGTTCAAAGGTTACTCAGAGTATGTACAGTGATTCTCCAAGAAGACCGAAGTAGACCACTTGCAAAAGATCAAAGAAAAAGACAAGTAAGAAAAGTGTCGCGATATCGCGACATATACAGTAGGCAAGAAAAACTGTCATGATTTCGCGACATGTTAGAAGAGAGAGAAGAAGAAAGAAAAACTGTCACGATTTCGCGACATGTTAGAAGAGAGAGAAGAAGAAAGAAAAACTGTCACGATTTCGCGACATGTTGGAAGAGAGAGAAGAAGAAAGAAAAACTATCACGATTTCGTGACATGTTGGAAGAGAGAGAAGAAGAAAGAAAAACTGTCACGATTTCGTGACATGTTGGAAGAGAGAGAAGAAGAAAGAAAAATTATCACGATTTCGCGACATGTTGGAAGAGAGAGAAGAAGAAAGAAAAAGTGTCGCGATTTCGCGACATATTGCAAGGAAGGTTGTACAGACGAAAAAGTGTCGCGATTTCGCGACATATTGCAAGGAAGGTTGTACGGACAAAAAAGTGTCACGATTTCGTGACATATTGCAAGGAAGGTTGTACGGATGAAAAAGTGTCACGATTTCGTGACATATTGCAAGGAAGGTTGTACGGACGAAAAAGTGTCACGATTTCACGACATATTGCAAGGAAGGTTGTACGAACGAAAAAGTGTCGCGATTTCGCGACATGTTGCAGGAGAGAGAGTCTGAAAGAAAAAGTGTCACGATTTCGCGACATGTTGCAGGAGAGAGAGTCCAAGAGAAAAAGTGTCGCGATATCGCGACATGTCGGGTTTTCGTGACCCGAAGGCAAGAAAAAGTGCTAAGGAGAAAAAGTGTCACGATATCGCGACATGTCGCGTTTTCGCGACCCAAAGGCAAGAAAAAGCGCTAAGGAGAAAAAGTGTCACGATATCGCGACATGTCGCGTTTTCGCGACCCAAAGGCAAGATAAAGCGCTAAGGAGAAAAAGTGTCACGATATCGCGACATGTCGCATTTTCGCGACCCAAAGGCAAGATAAAGCGCTAAGGAGAAAAAGTGTCGCGATATCGCGACATGTCGCATTTTCGTGACTAAAGGAGGAGAGAGAAAGTAAGAAGGAGAAGTGTCACGATATCGCAGAGAGGAGAAAAAGTGTAGCGATATCGCTACATGTATTCTCGGGCCAAAGCTAAGAGAAAGCGATAGGAGGAAAAAGTGTAGCGATATCGCTACATGTTGTATTCTCGTGGGCCAAAGCTAAGAGAAAGCGTACGAAGGCGAAAGTGTCACGATATCGTGACATGTGTTTTTGCGGCAACAACAACAGAAGAGTTACAGGGGCAGTTGAAGCCGACGAAGACCGATGTAAGCCGACGAAGATTAGGGTTTGCAACCGACTATGATTAGGGTTACAGCCGACTAAGATTAGAGTTTTTGATCTTGAAAATTCTGTTATAAAAGGAAGGTTGTTTGAAGAGTTGAGGTGTTGAGAAGTGCGAAGTTCGGAGAGAGTGCACAGAGTGCGAAGTTCGGTCGTAGAGTGCAGTGTGCAAGTCGTCGAATCATTCTAAGTGCGAAGATCACAAAGGAAGCAGAGTGCACAAAGGGAGAAGACGATCGTGAGGTTTGATCGCAGCAAGCAGAGTGTGCGAAGTGAGTGCACAGAGCGAGCAGAGTGCACAGAGAACGCAAAGGTGAAGTAGACCAGTCAGGGTCTTGTAAAAGTGAAGGTATCTTATTGTTAAACCCAAAGATTCAATTTGAAGTCCAGGTTGGTGCTTGGCATCAGGGGTTGGTGCTCCTTCCAGTTGGTGTTGGTAAATCAGGGGTTGGTGCTCCTTTTTGTTGGTGCAGATAAATCAGGGGTTGGTGCTCCTTCTAGTTGGTGTTGGTAAATTAATTGTAAAGTTGGTGCTTTGCAAAGGCTGGATTTGGATGGTAGTCCAAGCAGTCATTTTTGAGGAGTAGCCACATTGGTGAACCTCGTTAAATCTTGTGTTGTGTGTTGTTCTCTTGTTGTACTTGTTGTATCTATTTATAAGTTTTAACTACTGCTATTTTAAGAGCTGTTAATTCATGATTAAAGAGCTACACTGATTCACCCCCCCTCTCAGTGCCATTGTAAGTCTAACAATTGGTATCAGAGCTAAGTCCCTGTACAAGCCTAATCGGCTAGGGTGATCTTGGAACTAACACAATGGCAGGTGGTGAAGGCTTCTCATCAAACAAATCACCATTGTTTAATGGATCCAATTACGCGTTCTAGAGAATCAGGATACAGGCATATCTCTGTGCTTTGGGATACTACATCTGGGATTCAGTGGTCAGTAGATACATAATACCCATCACTCCTCTAGAAGAGGCTGACAAAAAGAAATTGTTTGATAATGACTCAAAAGCAACGAATGCTCTCATGAACAAAATAGCAGACAGCTCCGGTCAGGATTCTGAAGATGAAACAGGTGAAGCTCTTTTCATGGCATTTGAAGAAGTAAAATCAGAAAAGGATGAAGGAGTGACCTCTGAAGATTGTGGAGAAAATCTTGAGGCTGAAGTAGATCTAGAAGGTGAGTTGATCTCTACACTTGAAGAGTGGAAAATAGAGAAGAAAAAGAATAAGAAACTTTCAAAAAGGCTTGAGGATGCAAATGAAATTATATCCTGTTTGAAAGTACAGATGGAAGAATCCAAGAAAATCTTCGAAGATCTGGAAGTGCAAATAACCATGAAAATAGATCATTGCAGCAAGCTAGAAGAAGAGATTGTTGGGTTAAGAATGCAGCTAGAAGAGATGAATAAGAAAATCAGTTGCTATCACAAACGTGAAGAAAGTTCTATGAAGCTGGATAAGATCATAAATGTCCAAAGGCCTGCAGGCATCAAATTTGGTCTGGGTTTCATCGAAGGAGAATCATCTAATGGATCAAAGGCCAAAAATGTAGAATCCATAAAGAATAAAGATAAGAAACAGGTTGATCAAGAAAAAACATCTCATGCAACAGAAAGCAATAATGCCAGGCACGAAAGGAAAATTGATAATGATGGATTCACCAATGTCACTCATCAAAGAAGAAGAAGACCTAGGGCTCCTACGGCAACATGGCAAAGACCATCACCCAGGTTCAATTATCCCTTTTCTGGTTTCTGTTTTAAATGCAATGGCTATGGACATAAAATCTCAGACTGCAAATATAATGTAAGACCAAGGAATTTCACTAGTAGAAATGCTTTTTCTCCTCTGATGAATTATACGAGTAGAATGTTATAACTGTCATAATTTTGGGCACATTGCAAGAAACTGTAGAAATACATTTACATCAAATCAGTTTCAGGGAAGAAAATTTCAACCATACAGGATGAGTCAAAATAGAAAGCTTTCCGAAAAACATGCTCAAACTACTGATAAGGGAAAGGCAAAACAAGAGCCCAAAACTACTATCAAAACAGTGTGGAAAGGAAAAGAACAACTGAAGGAAGAAAAGGAATCCTTAATCGTTCAAACTGCATTCAAAGCACAGAATAAATATGTACCATGGATACTAGATAGTGGATGCTCCAGTCATATGACAGGTGACAAACAAAAATTTGAAAAGTTACAGAAATATGAAGGAGGATCAGTAAAATTTGGAAATAATGATGGAGCCAAGATAGTCGGCAAAGGCTCAGTCAAAATTAGTGATGGAAGGATTAAATCAGAAGAAGTCTTATTTGTGGATGGGTTGAAACATAATTTATTGAGTGTAAGTCAGATTTGTGATAAAGGTCATGAAGTAGTCTTTATGAAGCAGGGTTGTGAAGTCAGAAAAACAAACAGTGGAAAATTGATAGCAACAGGGTCAAGAACATCTGGTAACCTGTACACGCTCTCGGAGACTTCAAAAGGAGCTTGCTTTATTGGACAGGAAGAAGAAAATTGGCTGTGGCACAAGAGACTTGGTCATATCAGTTTTGATAATCTAGTAAAAATCACCTCAAAAAGGGTAGTGAGAGATATTCCCACCATCAGCAAACCTGCAAACAACATTTGTGCTTCATGCCAAAAGGGGAAACAAACTAGAGTCACATTCAAAACAAAAGAATACTACACAAGCAAACCTTTGGAACTAATTCACACCGATTTATGTGGACCCATGAGAACACAAAGCATAAATGGTGACAAATATTTTATGTTGTGCATTGATGACTATTCCAGAATGACATGGATATTCTTCTTGAAGCATAAATCAGAAGCTCTTGATATGTTCAAGATTTTCAAAAACCAGGTTGAGAATGAAATAGGAAAGAGGATCAAATGTTTAAGATCAGACGAGAGGAGGAGAATTCATTTCAGAGGAGTTTGCAGAATACTATGAAAAATACGGTATCAGGAGACAGTTCTCAGCAACCAGGACACCTCAGCAAAATGGAGTGGTAGAAAGAAAGAACAGGACTGTGCAAGAAATGGCACGATCTATGTTGGTTGAAAGCAGAGTAGCAGACATATTTTGGAAAGAAGCAGTCCATACTGCGGTGTATATCCAAAATAGGTACATGTTGAGAACACATGAAAGCAAAACTCCTTATGAACTGTGGTTCGGTAAAAGGGCAACAACAAAATACCTCAGAGTGTTTGGCAGCAAGTGCTATATCAAAAGAACTAAAGATAATCTTGGTAAGTTTGAAGATAGAGCAGATGAAGGTATTTTTGTTGGTTATTCACCTAGAAGCAAAGCTTACAAATGCTACAACAAAAGGCTAAAGAAAATTGTGGATAGTGCTGATGTTAAGTTTGATGAAGGTAAAGAACGAGTAATTAGTTATGAAACAAACTACCCAATCTATGAAGAGGTTATTGAAGGAGATGAGGAAAACGAAATTGAAAAGATACAAAAAATTGACTCAGATGATGATGCAAAAATGGAAGAAAATAAGAAATTCAAAATAGGTAGCTAGCAGAGAAATCATCCTAGAGAGCAAATCATCGGAGATCCCAAAGTTGGAGTTCAGACAAGAAGAAGAGCAGTAAGTAACTACTCTCTACTATCCAGCATTGAGCCTAAAAATATTGATGATGCAAGCAAAGATGAAAGCTGGATGAAGGCAATAAATGAAGAATTAGATCAGATAGAGAAAAATGACACTTGGGAACTAGTACCTAGACCTACAAATAAAAATATCATCGAAACTAAATGGATTTTTGAAACAAACTGAATGAAGACGGACAGGTAGTCAGAAATAAAGCAAGATTAGTTTGCAAGGGTTATGCACAAGTTGAAGGCATTGATTTTGAGGAAACTTTTGCACCAGTAGCGAGACTAGAGGCAATTAGAATGTTTTTGGCTTTAGCAGTCTACAAGAATTTCAAAGTTTATCAAATGGATGTGAAATCAGCGTTTTTGAATGGGAAACTTGAAGAAGAAGTTTACATCGAGCAACCAGATGGTTTCCAACTTGGTGATGATCCCAACCTTGTTTGCGGGTTGAAGAAAGCTTTATATGGCTTAAAACAGGCACCCCGAGCATGGTATGCAAGGCTAGACAACTATCTCACTCAACAAAGGTTCAAGAAAGGTATGGTGGATAGTAATCTGTATGTCAAAATAGAAAATGGGCATCTTATTGTTCTTGTTGTCTATGTAGATGATATCATATTTGGCAGCAGCAAAGATGAGTCGTGCAAGGACTTAGCGAGATAAGATGCGAGAAAGAATTTGAAATGTCAATGATTGGAGAACTGTCATATTTCCTCGGATTGCAAGTTAATCAAAGTAAGAAGGGCATATTTATTTCTCAAGTTAAATATGTAAAAGAGATGCTAAAAAGGTTCACAATGGAGGACTGTAAGCCAGTTAGCACTCCCATGACGACAGGCTGTAAGTTGAGCAAGGATGACAAATCTCCACCTGTTGATCAAACCATGTACAGATCCATGATTGGAAGTTTACTGTACCTGACAGCTACCAGACCAGATATTTTATAGGCAGTATGCATGGTAGCACGATTTCAAGCTAATCCTAAGGAGACTCATGTAACAACGGTGAAAAGGATTCTTCGGTATCTCAAGGGTACTATGGAATATGGATTATGGTATCCGAAAGGTAAAGACTTCACCCTTATTTCGTATTCAGATGTCGATTGGGCAGGATGTGTAGATGACAAAAAGAGCACCAGTGGAGGTGCATTCTATCTTGGAGACAGATTAGTCGCATGGCACAGTAAGAAACAAGAGTCAGTTTCTTTATCGATAGCAGAGGCAGAATACATTGCAGCGACAACATGTTGTACACGAGTATTATGGATGAAACAAACCTTAAAAGATCTTGGTATTAGCTTCAGTGAGCCAATATCAGTTAAGTGTGATAACACCAGTGCCATTAACATCTCCAAGAATCCGGTTATGCATTCACGCACAAAGCACATTGCCATCGGGTATCACTTTTTGAAGGAGAAAGTTGCAGAAGGTGAGGTTAAATTGGACTTTGTTCCAACCATAGAACAAGTAGCAGATATCTTCACAAAACCATTGCCCAAGGAAGTGTTTGAGTACCTTCGAAACAAATTGGGAGTGGTCACACTTCCCAAGAATTGACTAGCTACAGGGATCACATTCTCAGGGGGAGCATTTAAGTATTTGATTATTTTTTTGCTCATGTTCATAATTTGTGCTAAGTGTAACAAATTGTGCCTGAGAATGTTGTGCATGGACTCAGGGGGAGTCTGCAGTAGCCCTTTGGTATTATTGACAAAGGGGGAGAAGAGTTACAAAAAATTGCACATGTGTTGCCAACAATTCCAAAGGGGGAGATTGTTGAGCAAGGTGCAGCGACAGTATTGTCATTGTTGTCAACACAGTCAGATAGATCTGTTGATGTAGTGGACAGGAAGTTCAAAAGCTAGTCAGATGCAGAAGACAGGAGTTCAAAGGTTACTCAGAGTATGTACAGTGATTCTCCAAGAAGACCGAAGTAGACCACTTGCAAAAGATCAAAGAAAAAGACAAGTAAGAAAAGTGTCGCGATATCGCGACATATACAACAGGCAAGAAAAACTATCACGATTTCGTGACATGTTAGAAGAGAGAGAAGAAGAAAGAAAAACTGTCGCGATTTCGTGACATGTTGGAAGAGAGAGAAGAAGAAAGAAAAACTGTCACGATTTCGCGACATGTTGGAAGAGAGAGAAGAAGAAAGAAAAACTATCACGATTTCGCGACATGTTGGAAGAGAGAGAAGAAGAAAGAAAAACTGTCACGATTTCGTGACATGTTGGAAGAGAGAAGAAGAAGAAAAAGTGTCACGATTTCGCGACATGTTGGAAGGAGAGAGAAGGACGAAAAAGTGTCACGATTTCGCGACATATTGCAAGGAAGGTTGTACGGATGAAAAAGTGTCACGATTTCGCGACATATTGCAAGGAAGGTTGTACGGATGAAAAAGTGTCACGATTTCGTGACATATTGCAAGGAAGGTTGTACGGACGAAAAAGTGTCACGATTTCGTGACATATTGCAAGGAAGGTTGTACGAACGAAAAAGTGTCACGATTTCGTGACATGTTGCAGGAGAGAGAGTCCGAAAGAAAAAGTGTCACGATTTCGTGACATGTTGCAAGAGAGAGAGTCCGAGAGAAAAAGTGTCACGATATCGCGACATGTCGGGTTCGACCGAAGGCAAGAAAAAGTGCTAAGGAGAAAAAGTGTCGCGATATCGCGACATGTCGGTTTTCGCGACCCAAAGGCAAGAAAAAGTGCTAAGGAGAAAAAGTGTCGTGATATCGCGACATGTCGTGTTTTCGTGACCCAAAGGCAAGAAAAAGTGCTAAGGAGAAAAAGTGTCACGATATCGCGACATGTCACATTTTCGTGACCCAAAGGCAAGATAAAGCGCTAAGGAGAAAAAGTGTCGCGATATCGCGACATGTCGCATTTTCGTGACTAAAGGAGGAGAGAGAAAGTAAGAAGGCAAAAGTGTCACGATATCGCGACAAAAGTAAAGAAGGAGAGTACAAAGAAAAAGTGTAGCGATATCGCTACATGTTGTATTCTCGTGGGCCAAAGCTAAGAGAAAGCGTACAAAAGAAAAAGTGTAGCGATATCGCTACATGTTGTATTCTCGTGGGCCAAAGCTAAGAGAAAGCGTACGGAGGTGAAAGTGTCACGATATCGCGACATGTGTTTTCACGGCAACAACAACAGAAGAGTTACAGGGGTAGTTGAAGCCGACGAAGACCGATGTTAGCCGACGAAGATTAGGGTTTGCAGCCGACTATGATTAGGGTTACAACCGACTAAGTTTAGAGTTTTTGATCTTGAAAATTTTGTTATAAAAGGAAGGTTGTTTGAAGAGTTGTAGGTGTTGAGAAGTGCGAAGTTTGGAGAGAGTGCGCAGAGTGCGAAGTTCGGTCGTAGAGTGTAGTGTGCAAGTCGTCGAATCATTCTAAGTGCAAAGATCACAAAGGAAGCAGAGTGTGCAAAGGGAGAAGACGATCGTGAGGTTTTGTTGCAAAACTTTTATTATTAAACATGAACCATTCACCAATATGCAAAAATATCAAATCATTCATCCACAATACATTATCCACAATAACAATCCACAAATGAGAGAGAGATAGATAATACCCTTAAGGTAGGGAAACACCAATAATAATCCTTAAGGAAGGAATAACTCCACAAGATCTCCCAAGATGAGAGGCCACTTCGTGGGCACGACGATTACATAAGATTCTTCTTCAATGATATGAATCCTTACAATGACAAATATCTCTTCTTTATATATCCATATTCTTATTCTACTTTGGAGAGCCTACTACTAATATTATATTATATTAAAATATAATATAATATTATAATACAATCAACCTTGGGTTATGTGTGGCCCATGCCAACCCTTATACAATATAATAATATATCCCCAAATATCTATTCCTAGGTACCCTACCATGCCACCCTCCTTACAAATGTTTCGTCCTCGAAACATATGAAGAAACCTGATAGTATGATTTGCTAAGCAATGTTAGCAATTGGTACCAATCTCGATCATCCATCCATCCAAGTGAAACCCGATGATGTTGGTATGCCATTTTGTTACTTGAGTATCCAAATCTGCTTCGTTGGCTCCACGCTTCTGTTGCTGTATTTTGATAACTTGAATGATGGGTCCACTTGTTCCTTGATGCTGATGAACCATGCTGAAAACCATGATCACTATGCTTTCTTTGCCAAACACTGCCATAGTTGGTGCCCTTCTGATTACATGTAGAACCATAATATTGTTGCCTTGAACCATGCCTCCAATATTGTTTCCGCTCATGGTGGTGTGGATGGCGATATGGTGCAACCTTTACTTGATGTTCTACCTTCTTTGACTTTTCAACCTTTGGCTTCATTGTTTTAAATTCTTCTACACCTTGTTCTTTCATGTTATCTTTGTTTGGTGTGTCCTTGTGCTCTTCTATCAAATATTCCTTGGACTCTGTTGCTGCTATCACCTTCTTGGATTCTGTTTCATGTTCTTCAATTTGTTCTTCTACAACCACTTCTTGATTTTCCTTGTATCCTTGCTCCTCAAGCTGAGAAATATCCTGCAATGTTATTTCCACTGAATTAGTTACTGCTACTTCTTTCATGGACTCTGTTGCTGCTATCGCCTTCTTGGATTCTGTTTCATGTTCTTCAATTTGTTCTTCTACAACCACTTCTTGATTTTCCTTGTATCCTTGCTCCTCAAGCTGAGAAATATCCTGCAATGTTATCTTCTTTTTTTTGTACCATAACTTCATAAACTTCTTTTGCACATTAATGTTAATAGTACCCAAAGAATCTAACCAAGGATAACCAAGAACAATATCCTCATCATCCATCTCAATAGCATAGAAATCTGAATGTAAAACATATTTATCCATGGTGATCTTCAAATCTTCAAAAATCTGAACATTCTCACCCTCTAGCTGTATGTCCTTAATTTTTGTTGCTTGAACTTGCAACTTCTTAGCCAAAGCAATATTAATAAAATTATATCTACTACCGGGGTCAATGGAAATAATAACCTGTTCCTTTTGAATGCTTCCATGAACTTGCAAAATAGACTTTTTAGATTTAAACAAATTCCTTTGTCCATTTTCTAATTTATCTTCCACCAAAGGTATGGTTTCCTCTGTCTGCATACTGACATCTTTTTTATCTTCCCTGACCTTTTCCTCTTTCTTCTTGAGTAATTTTATTTCTTTTTCATAGTCGTCGATCAAATCCATTAGGCGATCTACATAATATGGGTCCCATTTACTCAAGAATGCATGCTTCACTTCCTCCAAAGTGTATTCATTATTTGTTTCTTGACAAAAATTTATCCACCAAGACAAAGCTTTCCCTTGAAGAGATAAATTAAGGAAGGATTTCCAATAAGGATTATTATGATGTCGATAGACAAACTTTTTCCACCATTCCATAGCATCAATATCATCTTCTCCAGAAAAACTTTGGAGTGCCATTGTGCATGCCCTAATGCAACTAGGGTTTTTTGATAATAAATATCATGCCCTAATGCAAACTAGGGTTTTATGGAAAAAAATATCTTCCCACCAAGTTGAAGCTAAAAATCCCATAGACAACTACATCTGCAATTTTTCTTCCAAACAAAATAAAGTGCAACTGATTTGCTTACCCGAACTAAACAAATTGTCTTTTGAAAAATTCGCGACTTGAAAATTCGTCACCACCCTTGTTCCAGATGGCTGACTTCAGAAGGTCGTATCTCCCTCAATACTACTTGGATTCCTTCATATGACCACTCATTTTAAAGCTCTTCAAATTCTACACAATCTGATCCAAGAATCGCCTCAATCGGATTAACTATCGCAAAGATATGGCTTCTGAAAGATGAGACGTTTTTCCAGAAAAAATCTGCGAAATTCGTCACTATCCTTGTTTCGGATGACTAACTTCAAAAGGTCGTATCTCCCTCAATACTACTCGGATTCCTTCATATGACCACTCATTTTAAAGCTCTTCAAATTCTGCACAATCTGATCCAAGAATCGCTTGAATCGGATAAACTTGCACAGAGATATGGCTCCTAAAAGATGAGATGTTTTTTCCCCAAAAAAATTTGCCCTAATTCTAGGGTTTCACACAAAAATCCCCACTTTGCCAAAATCGTTGCTCTGATACCACTTGTTGCAAAACTTTTATTATTAAACATGAACCATTCACCAATATGCAGAAATATCAAATCATTCATCCACAATACATTATCCACAATAACAATCCACAAATGAGAGAGAGATAGATAATACCCTTAAGGTAGGGAAACACCAATAATAATCCTTAAGGAAGGAATAACTCCACAAGATCTCCCAAGATGAGAGGCCACTTCGTGGGCACGACGATTACATAAGATTCTTCTTCAATGATATGAATCCTTACAATGACAAATATCTCTTCTTTATATATCCATATTCTTATTCTACTTTGGAGAGCCTACTACTAATATTATATTATTTTAAAATATAATATAATATTATAATACAATCAACCTTGGGTTATGTGTGGCCCATGCCAACCCTTATACAATATAATAATATATCCCCAAATATCTATTCCTAGGTACCCTACCAGGTTTGATCGCAGCAAAGCAGAGTGTGTAAAGTGAGTGCGCAGAGCGAGCAGAGTGCACAGATAATGCAAAGGTGAAGTAGACCAGTCAAGGTCTTGTAAAAGCGAAGGTATCTTACTGTTAAACCCAAAGATTCAATTTGAAGTCTAGGTTGGTGCTTGGCATCAGGGGTTGATGCTCCTTCCAGTTGGTGTTGGTAAATCAGGGGTTGGTGCTCCTTTCTGTTGGTGTAGATAAATCAGGGGTTGGTGCTCCTTCCAGTTGGTGCTGGTAAATTAATTGTAAAGTTGGTGCTTTGCAAAGGCTGGATTTGGATGGTAGTCCAAGCAGTCATTTTTTAGGAGTAGCCACATTGGTGAACCTCATTAAATATTGTGTTGTGTGTTGTTATCTTGTTGTAATTGTTGTATCTATTTATAAGTTTTAACTGATGTTGTTTTAAGAGTTGTTAATTCATGATTAAAGAGCTACATTGATTCACCCCCCATCTCAGTGCCATTGTAAGTCTAACACAGGCCAAGATCATAGAAGAAATAAAAGTAGATGAGGGAACCATTAAACTCTAAAACAAAAAGGAGCGAAACCAGAATGGTAAGAATGACAAGTACAAGCAGAAGTAGGGAAACCATGCTCCAGTAAATCAAGTCGTATTGGCTACACCTAAGGATAGGGGTGCACAAAAACCCCAAAACTACCAAGCACACCCCTCGCAAGCCAATTACAACCAAAGGAACAATCAGGGGAGAAACAAAGAATGCAAACCACCTCGCTATTTCACGCCTTTGAAGAATCAATGCAATCAATATTTAATCAATTGAGAGGGGCTAAGAGGATCAGATTTCCTGATATACCTATTATATATCCCAACCATCCTAAACCAAAAGGATATAGGGAAGATCAATTTTGCCCTTATCACAGGATACTGGGGCATGACATTGAGGTTTATGTTTATTTTAAGCATCAAGTGCAAAACATGATTGAGGCATGATAACTCAAAGTTGACAACCCACTGGCTCCTGAAAATAGAGACATGGGCATATACAAAAACCCGTTGCCCAATCATGAGGCCCCTAGAGAGCAAGGGACCCAAGTCCATCAGGTCTGAGCCGATATACCTACCCATAGATGCATTGGGATGGTTGATATTGTTAACATAGCAATAAGTACTAGGCGGTATAGTCAACCGCAACCTCCTACAACTCCCATGAATGTCCTAGTTGCACCTAGGCAGAGGTAAGACAACCTTCCAGGTCCACCAACATGACCTATGGTAACTATCCGGAGTAGATTGGAGCAAAACCTACAGATGACTCTGGCTAAGTTATCCATCTATGAGCTCATATAATAGTCCCCAAATCATAGGGAGACTTTAATGGAAATTTTAAGGATAATTGAGCTCCAACCACAAGATGCGAGTGCATTCACTCACTTTGTGGAACAAGTGCAAGAATTCCAGGAACCTATAATTTGATTCTATAATTATGATATTAAGACAATGTTTGTTGCCTTACCATATCCTTCGCTAAACATTATGGTGGAAATCAATGACTTACATTTCAAGAGGGTCTTGGTCGATACAAGCTCATCAATAAGCATCATTACAACAATAGCAATAGAACACCTCAAGATCTCCAAGTCCAATATCATTCTAGGATCTTACACATTGAGAGCTTTTAATTATGCTTTATGCAATACTGTGGGAACAATAGTCCTACCCATCAAGGTGGGGCACAAGACCATCCCTGTGATGTGTCATGTCTTGGAAGGAGATATGCATTACAACATCCTCTTAGGGTATCCTTGGATAAGGGCCATGAAGTGTGTGCCTTCGATCTTGCACCAATGTGTCAATTATATGTACGAAAACAAAGTCTATGTGGTTCTGGCCTATGAAGATCCTTTTAAATACGTGCATAAGGTGGACATTCTAGGATAATTTTTAATCCCTTATATCCACTTGTACATAGCACCTTCATCCCCAACCACACAAGTGGATAACAAAGATAAAAGGGTAAGGAAAGACCCATGCACATCAACACCTCCTGGTGCACTCAAAATAGTTAATGCTTCTAAATTACCATCAATATCAAAACCAAAAGACAATCAGAAGCTAAATGTGCCCTTATTCAAAGAAGAAAGGCCCAAGGAAGTGCCAACCATAGCCATTTCTGAAATTCCAAGTCCTATAGAAGAAGAAGATCTTCAAGATCAAGATGAAGATAGTGATTACCACCCTGCTTCACCAGTATCATCTGTAGGTCATCCACGTATGCATTAATATACTTTGCAAGCACAGGCATAGGGGAGTACCTTGTGAAGAACATTACCTTTACACCTATAATTAATTCTACATAAAACATGGGAAGACCTAAGGACTTGAGGCCGCCAGTGGGAACAGTGGTTCCACTTGGAATCCTGGTGCACATCAACACCTCCTGGTGCACTCAAAATAGTCAATGCTTCTAAATTACCATCAACATCAAAACCAAAAGATAATCAGAAGCTAAAAATGCCCTTAGTCAAAGAAGAAAGGCCCAAGGAAGTGCCAACTGTAGCCATTGCTGAAATGCCAACTCCTATGGAAGAAGAAGATCTTCAAGATCAAGATGAAGATAGTGATTACCACCCTGCTTTGCCAATATCATCTATAGGGTCATCCACATTGCATGCATTAATAAACTTGGCAAGCAAAGGCATAGGGGAGTACCTTGTGCATAATATTACCTTTACACCTATCATTAATTTTGCACAAAACATGGGAAGACCTAAGGACTTGAGGCTGCCAGTGGGAACAGTGGTTCCACTTGGAATCCCTCCCAACCAAACTAATTTTGTCTATGCCGACCTATACTGCATCCATAAGTCTACAAACATAGAAGAGGATAGTGATGAATTATTCATGATCAATGTGCATTACCTCTCTAATCTCGAGTTTGCTCTAAACTACTTTGAGTGTTGTCATTGGCATGGCTATGGCCTTGGTGTATATGAGTAGGAGCGCATGCGGCCATACAAGCCATAATATAAGCTTTTCTTCGACAGGTTTGGGTTAGGCTATTATATTGGAGATCGATTACAGTGGCATTGGATAGATTAAGCTTAGGGTTAGGAGAATACATTGATTTCATTCCTTATCACCCCCTAAGAACAAGCAATTTGAGCAACAAAAAATTGGCCACGATAAACGTATCGCCACCAAAATTTTATCATCCAAACATCTCAATTTATTCCACCCCAACAGGGTACAAATAATGGGATGAGGAGAATGGATATGAAGCAAGTGACGATGAGGCGCAACTTGTCTTGGCCTACTAGAGGCCTCATTATTTACAAATATTCGCATGGTCTATCTACGATGAAAGTGGGTATACATCAGAGGAAAGTGACTATGAATCAGAAGACTCAACAGAAAGAGCCTACTTAGGCCTGAGCCATAAACCCCTGACTTTAAGGCAAGAGATAAATGCAAATGGATTCTTCATAAGTGACGAATAATATGAAGATGAAACAGAGATGGCCTACTTAGGGCCAAGACATGAGCCCCTTTTCTTAGGGCCACATACAAATGCTAACGGTTTTTGGATAAGTGATGATAACTTTGAGGATGAGACTAAGATGGCTTATCTTGGGCCTCACCACTTATGACAATTCAATGAGCTAGTACAGAGAGATGTGGCACTCTATGCTATAGACCCTCATCTATGATTTTTGGGGAGACATGTTGACCTAGCTGCCATTCACTAGATGGTCAATCCCCCTCCACCTACATTCAAAGAGCGATTAGAGCCTAATGATCCTATTATTCGTCCTACTCATGGGCCCAAAAATTTCCATTCCTCCAGAGCCTCATCGTAAGTATGGAATGGAAACATCGGATATAAGATTACACCCATGTGGTCCTAGAGATTTCATCCCATCCATAAACATGATATCCATTGATTTGACCACTCCACTTCATAATCCAGCAGATCCTACCAAATCATTGCATCTTGATGTAGACGCTATTGGTTGGGATCATGCTAATTCACCCATTGAGCCTAAATACCTCTTCCCTAATGAATATATGTTACAACCGTTCTATTTTACATCAAGTTGTGTGTATGACGTCTTCCATGTTGGTTTGGAACTTGAGTCAGTAGGTCCTGTGAATCCCACCTATGACATTCATTTGATACCCATGCCTCATCAGCTAGATGAGGGGTCACATATAGCTATAGAAGAAACTTTCGAGGTGGACATCAGCGATGATCCTACCCAACCAAGAAAAGTCAAGTTCAAATAAATTCTATCTCCATAGGAACAATCCATCCTAATTCCTCTCCTCAAGGAGAGGCCAAATATTTTTTCTTGGACTTACAAGAACATGCCAGGGATAGATCCAAAGTTAGTTGTTCACAACCTTTCATTAGATCCCATGAAGAATCCAGTCAAGAAAAAGCTGAGGAAAATGCATCCAACGGTCACTTTGATGGTGAAGAACAAATTGCAAAAACTACTAGATGCAGTATTCATATTTTCTATCGACTACCCTGAGTGGGTGTCAAACATGGTACCCTTGGGGAAATCTGACAAAAGAGTCTGTATCTGCATGGACTTAAGAGATTTAAATAGGGCAATAGCGAAGGATTCATTCTTGTTGCCAAATATAGATGCTCTTGTAGATGCAACCACAGGTCATGAGATGCTCTCCCTAATGGATGGTTTTTTCAAATACAACCAGATCTGGATTAAGCCCGAATATCAACATAAAACTACTTTCATTACTCCAGGGGGACATTCTATTACAAAGTGATGTCATTCGGTCTCAAAAATATTGGTGCCACATATCAGTGGGTCATGACATACATATTCCATGACTATATGCATAAGATATTACAAGATTACATGGATGACTTACTGGACAAGTCCCTGTTATGGCAAGAGCACGTTGAAATCCTTAGACAAGTCTTTGATCGCCTCATAGAACACAACGTCCAATTGAATCCTAAGAAGTGTGTATTTGGCATAACTTCTGGCAAGCTTTTGGGAATCATTGTATCCAAGAGAGGCATCAAAGTAGATCCTGCAAAGGTAAAGGCTATATTGGAAATGATCGCCCCTACCAACATTAGGGAGCTGAGGAGCCTACAATGCAAGATAGCATCCATCAAAATATTCATTGCGCAATTATAAAACAAATGCCAACCTATGAATCGGTTGCTATGCAAGGAGACCCCCTTCCATTGGGACGAAGAATACCATCAAGCCTTTGCAAAGAATAAAACTTATCTAGCAATACCACCATTGTTGGCTCCACTAAGGCCAGACATACCATTTTTACTATATATCGGCTACTGATTTCACATTGGGCAATATGTTAGCCCAAAATAATGCACAATTCAAATAGCAAGCCATATATTACATTAGTCAGCTCAAAGGACACCTGTCTTCACCTGCTCTGGCTGGAGATCTCTGTCCTCAACTCTGTCACAGCAAGCTGGTCCTCTTTTCTGCACCAAAACACAGTCCTTCGGTATGGCACAATTTTGTCCTCTTTCTTTGTTATTTTCGGAACTTGGTTTGGAAAACAATTCTTCATTGTCCGCACCACTACGAGTAGCACGTCTTCTTAAATTACGATGAGCATTCTCTTCTCAACTTACAAAGAGCACTTGATCACTGTTTGTTCTTCACAACCGTTCACAATTATAGCAGCATCTACTGCGCGCACTTTTCTTTCTATTACCCAAACTATGCGAACATAGTCGCAATCACAACAGAATCTTCTCTGCACAGTCTTCTCATAAACAATAGCACATTCTTCGTGTATACAATAGCACAGACTTCTACACTTAGAAGATTTCAACGAAATACACTTTGATGTTGTAGTCGGACTTCACTCTCTGCTTTTTCGATGATCGAACCTTGCTTGTCGCACTAACTCTGCGAACGCCACTCTTCGAATGCACACTTCAATACATACACAAAAAAATGCTCAAACAGTCTTCCTTTAATACTCACAATCTCAAGATGAAATCTTTGATCTTTAGTCGGCTGTTCAATCTTCTACCACGTCGGCTGTAAGACTTTATACTTTGTCGACAAAGGTTAACTTTGTCGGCTTCAAACGCTTCTGTTGTTCTGTGGCTTTTCTCGCGCGACACTCAAACATGTCGTGATATCGCTACGCCTTGGTCTGTCGTACACCTTGTATTATACGCTATCACAAAATCGCGACACTACTATCGAGCGCCTTCTTTGATTTGCTATCATGAAATCGTGACACTACAGCCTTTGCTGACGTCACCATAAATCTTGTCACGATATCGCTATGCCTTGGTCTGTCGAACACCTTCTTGGGTTTGTTGTCACGAAATCGCTGCACTACAGCCTTTGCTGATGTCATCGTAAATCTTGTCATGAAATCACGATGCTCTAGACTTCACTGCCTTCTTCTCCGTTGTTGTCGCGAAATCGTGACGCTACAACTTTTGCTGACGTCATCATGAATCTTGTCACGAAATCGCGACGCTCTAGACTTCACTGCCTTCTTCTCCGTAACTGTCATGAAATCGTGACACCTTTGCTTCTTGCTGATGTCATCATGATTTTGGTCGTGAAATTGCAATGCTCTAGACTTCACTGCCTTCTTCTCCATAACTGTCGCGAAATCGTGACACCTTTGCCTCTTGCTGACGTCATCATGATTTTGGTCACGAAATCGTGATGCTCTGGACTTCACTGCCTTCTTCTCCACAACTGTCACGAAATCGTGACACCTTTGCCTTTTGCTGACGTCATCAGCAACTCTATCGTGAAATCGCGACACCTCTTGCTTCTTCATCCTTTTCTTGGTTTGCACTAGCAAAAATGAAACATGTCACGAAATCGTGACGCTTTCACTGCCTTAGGCTCTTTCTTGCCAACTACTCACGAAACTGGAACATGTCGTGAAATCGTGACACTTCCTGCATCCGTACAACTTCTTCGAAACTTGTCGCGAAATCGTGACACTTTTTGCAACTCAACACTGCCAACTCAACTTGTCGCGAAATCGTGACACTTTCTGCATCCGTACAACTTCTTCGAAACTTGTCACGAAATCGTGACACTTTTTGCCCGCTGTGCTTCTGCCTTCCTGCATGTCGCGAAATCGTGACAATTTTGGCCGAACTTTCTCTCTCCTCAAACATGTCACGAAATCGTGACACTTTTGCCCGCTTTGCCTCTGCCTTCCTGCATGTCGCGAAATCATGACTTTCTCTCTCCTCAAACATGTCGCGAAATCACGACAGTTTTTCAATAGCCTGCAAACTTATTCTACTTTATCTTTTTCTGGATTTTTGGCAACTGGGCTACTCTGATCTTCTTGGAGACTTACTAACCAACTGAAACCTTCAACAAAAACACATCCTTGGACATAAAAACAAGTTGCTCCAAAAGTTCCTCGACATCAAAAACAACATCTACCAATAGCTCCTTGACATCAATGACAACAACTAAACTTAGGCAAAGGCAATGTACTCAAGGTGCCCAAAATTGCCAACAATCTCCCCCTTTGTCATTGATGGCAACCCTTAACTAAAACACATCTTTCAAGAGCCAAAACTGAAATCAATCTCTCCAAGTTTTTGCTCCCCCTGATTTGAAGCTTTCCTCTTCTCTTGAAAACTCTCCCCCTTACTTAAATCTCTCCCCCTTTGTCATCAATGGCAAAGGGTCACCTTTGGGGCTTGGGACTAAGAATGAGCCTCTTAGCTTAGTCCCTCCCCCATCTCCTGATGAGATGATTAAAATAGGGTTGGGAGTGACACTCCCATTAAACACTCATCATCATTAGTGTCCAAGATTTCTTTGTCGGGCCTTCTCTTGAATTCTTTTCCTGTATTTTTGTTCCTGTCACTATTCTGATCCTCGGACCTGTTAATACTACTTTTCCTGTTTCTTTTATCTTTTCTGTTCTTATCCATACCTTGATCCTTGGACCTGTTCATGTCATTTTTCCTATTTTTGTTATCATTCCTATTTTTATCCATGCCTTGATTCTTGAACTTGTTCATGCTGCTGTTTCTGTTCTTGTATCTCAGAAGATCAGCTCTACATTGTCTAGCTAGGTGTCCTTCATTGTTGCATTTATAGCAGGTAACAATATCAGTCATGGCTGTTCTTTGAATTCGCCTGTTCTGACTAACCCAGTTCATGTTATTTGTCTTGCAAAAAATTGCCTTGTGCCCGAATTGTTGACAAGAGTAGCAATACCCTTGAAAGAAATTACGTCTCCTAAAACTGTCATTTACTCTCTGCATTTGAGTCATGCACTGTACAACCATGTGACCAAATCTGTGACACACATAACATCTACCGTGAAATTTTCTTTTGTTCGACTTCATGGGTCCCGAAAACTTCTTCTTCTCAGTCTGAATATCGTTTTCTGTTTCTACGTATTCATCACTTACGGACTCATGATCTGAAGTACTTTCTTCAACAGGACTCTCTTTCTTTTGAAATATTTTGCTAGATTCCCCAACCTGTTCCTTGTGCGGCTCAACAAAATCGAGACCTGTTTTATCTGTTGGTTTTCTCTGTCCTTCGATGAGAAATTTAACCTTCTTGGAGCTATCCTAAAATCTGTAGAGCTTATCCTTGTACTCTTTATTTTCTTCTTTCAAAGAAGCTATTTCCTGTTCTAACTCACTATACTCCGAATTTTAGATTCTAACTCATTCTTGAGTTCTTGTGTCTTAGCCATAGATACTTCAAGATTTTCTACAAGTTCATCTATCTCCATACAACATTCATCTACCTTAATCTTGAGTCTATCATTCTTCTTTCTTTCCTTTTTCAAAACACTAAGAGCATTATTGAGTTCGCATTCAAGATCCTCTATTTGATGGCGCTTTGAATCATCACAACCTTTTTCAGATTTCTTATCACTAGAGGTGCTACCTTTTTCAAAAACCATACATGCATCTTCATTGGGGTTTTCTGAAACATCCTCATACATACTAGCAGCCAAATCATCATTTCTGCAATCATCCTCAAGGTGCCCAAAATTTCCACATCTAAAACATTTCATGATAATGAATTTGTGTTTCGGTTCTTCCTCTTTTTCTGAAATGAACAACATCTCATTTTCATCATCACTAGAAGAACTGTCACTTTCATTGCTAGAACACTTACTTGCTTTGTCCAAGTAGAAGCTCTTCTTATTCTTGTGAGAATGCCTCTTTCCATGATTGTTGTACTCATATTTGCTTTTCTGGTGATTGTTGTACTCATTTTTGTTGTTTCTGTAATACCTGTGCTTTTTAGAATCCTTGCTTTTAACATCCTGTATATCTTCATCACTTTCATCTTTAGAAACAGTACAGTTAGTAGCATAATGACCAAATTTCCCACAGTTGAAACATCTTATATTTTTCTTGCTTTTGTGCTTTCTGGAAAACTTGCCTTTCCTGCTGTAATATGCCTCTTCCTCACTAGAAGACTCATCACTTTCTTGAATCTGTTTGCCCTTCGATTTCTTGATAGCTTTGAAAGCTGCCTCTTTCTTTACATCAACTTTCACTTGTGTCCTCAATTCAAATGCTTGCAAGAATACTATGGAGCTCATCCTTTTTCAATTTATCTAAATCTTTGGCTTCCTCAATAGCAGAAATCTTTTCGCTAAATCTATTTGGAAGAGATCTTAAAATCTTATCACACACATCATTTTCAGCAAGTTCAAGACCTAAGTCTTTCATGGAGTTCACAATTTCATCCATCCGAAGCATGTAGTCACTAATATTTTCATCATCATTCATCTTGAGTTGTTCAAACATACCTTTAAAATGTCTCAATTTGGCCTTTCGGACATTTGCATCACCTGTATGAACAACTCTGCAATTGTTTCCACATTTCACTAGCTGTTTTGCAGTGAATAACTTTGGTAAGATCAGCCTTCTGTAAACCTTTCAGGATTGCATTCATGGCTTTTGAATTGTTGTGATGTAGGAGCCTGTCTTCTTTAGTGTAAGGACCATTTGCAGGAATGGTATACCCATCTTCAACAACTTCCCATACCTCATTACCGAGCGCCATTAGATAGACTTTCATTCTTGCACTCCACAGACCAAAATCTGATCCATCAAGAATAGGTGCTGCATTGCCACTCGAGTAGTCCATTGTGTTCTTTGTAAACTTTTCCTTCAAGTTGTTAAACTTTTTGAAGGCATTGGCTCTTATACCAATTGAAGAACACAAGCTTATACTGAGAGGGGGGGGTGAACAGTATAAGACCCTTTTTAACTTGATCTATCACTACAGCTTTCAAACCATTAACAAGCAGAATAAGATAGCAGTAATGACAACAGTAAAACAGTGCACAAGAAGCAATCCGCAATGAGACACAACAAATTAATCCATGGATAAAAACTTTTCTTCTAAAAGTTATATCAAAACCTCTAGGAATCCTCCCCGATTACAATGTTTATGAGCCTCAGCTCAAAGGAGACACCTTCCCCTAAATCAGCTTTGCTAGTGATCCTCTAGAGGACCTCTATCTCTTTTACCCTTAGCAAGTGGAACTCTTTCCACAGAAGACACCTGTCTTCCCTGCTCTGGCTGGAGATCTCTGTCCTCAACTCTGTCACGGCAAGCTGGTCCTCTTTTCGCACCAAAACACGAGTCCTTCGATATGGCACAATTCTGTCCTCTTTCTTTGTTCTTTTCGGCACTTGGTTTGGAAAACAATTCTTTCTCTGTCTGCACCACTACAGTAGCACAGTCTTCTTAAATTACAGCAGCATTCTCTTCTCAACTTACAGTAGCACTTGATCACTGTTTGTTCTTCACAACCGTTCGCACTTATAGTAGCATCTACTGCACTTTTCTTTCTATTACCCAAACTATGCGAACACAGTCGCAATCACAATAGAATCTTCTCTGCACAGTCTTCTCACAAGCAACAGCACATTCTTCGTGTATACAACAACACAGACTTCTACACTTAGAAGATTCAACGAAATGCACTTTGATGCTGCAGTCGGACTTCACTCTCTGCTTTTTTGATGATCGAACCTTGCTTGTCGCACTAACTCTGCGAACGCCACTCTTCGAATGCACACTTCAATCGACACACAAAAATGCTCAAATAGTCTTCCTTTAATACTCACAATCTCAAGATGAAATCTTTGATCTTTAGTCGGCTGTTCAATCTTCTACCATGTTGGCTGTAAGACTTTATACTTTGTCGACAAAGGTTAACTTCGTCGGCTTCAAACGCTTCTACTGTTCTGTGGCTTTTCTTGCATGACACTCAAACATGTCGCGATATCGCTACGCCTTGGTCTGTCGTACACCTTGCATTACACACTATCGTGAAATCATGACACTACTCCTGTCGAGCACCTTCTTTGATTTGTTGTCACAAAATCGTGACACTACAGCCTTTGCTAACATCATCATAAATCTTGTCACGATATCGCTACGCCTTGGTCTGTCGAACACCTTCTTGGGTTTGTTGTCACGAAATCGCTACACTACAGCCTTTGCTGACGTCATCGTAAATCTTGTCATGAAATCACGATGCTCTAGACTTCACTGCCTTCTTCTCCGTTGTTGTCGCGAAATCGCGACGCTACAGCTTTTGCTGACGTCATCATGAATCTTGTCGCGAAATCACGATGCTCTAGACTTCACTGCCTTCTTCTCTACAACTATCACGAAATCGCGACACCTTTGCCTCTTGTTGACGTCATCATGATTTTGTTCACGAAATCGCGATGCTCTAGACTTCACTGCCTTCTTCTCCACAACTGTCACGAAATCGTGACACCTTTGCCTCTTGCTGACGTCATCATGATTTTGGTCACGAAATCGTGATGCTCTGGACCTCACCGCCTTCTTCTCCGCAACTGTCACGAAATCGTGACACCTTTGCCTTTTGCTGACGTCATCAACAACTCTGTCGCGAAATCGTGACACCTCTTGCTTCTTCATCCTTTTCTTGGTTTGCACTAGCGAAAATGAAACATGTCACGAAATCGTGACGCTTTCACTGCCTTAGGCTCTTTCTTGCCAACTACTCACGAAACTGGAACATGTCGCGAAATCGTGACACTTTCTGCATCCGTACAACTTCTTCGAAACTTGTCGCGAAATCGTGACACTTTTTGCAACTCAACACTGCCAACTCAACTTGTCGCGAAATCGTGACACGTTCTGTATCCGTACATCTTCTTCGAAACTTGTCGCAAAATCGTGACACTTTTTGCCCGCTGTGCTTCTGCCTTCCTACATGTCGCGAAATCGTGACAGTTTTGGCCAAACTTTCTCTCTCCTCAAACATGTCACGAAATCGTGACACTTTTTCCCACTTTGCCTCTGCCTTCTTGCATGTCATGAAATCGTGACTTTCTCTCTCCTCAAACATGTCGCGAAATCGCGACAGTTTTTCCAGCAGCCTGCAAACTTATTCTACTTTATCTTTTTCTGGATTTTTGGCAACTGGGCTACTCTGATCTTCTTGGAGACTTACTGACCAACTGAAACCTTCAACAAAAACACATCCTTGGACATAAAAACAAGTTGCTCCAAAAGTTCCTCGACATCAAAAACAACATCTACCAATAGCTCCTTGACATCAATGACAACAACTAAACTTAGGCAAAGGCAATGTACTCAAGGTACCCAAAATTGCCAACATCATATCCACCAGAACTCGAAGAACCCAAAAAAGAAAGAGACATGTCCTTGTTCTTCGATGGTTCGAAGTGTGAACAAGATGGCGGAGCAGGGATTGTCTTTATCACACCATAGGGCGCTCCATTGCCCTTATCATTCAAACTAGACTTCTTGTGCACAAACAACAATATAGAATATGAAGCATTGATCCTGGGACTCCAAACAGTCGTAGCAATGGGCATTAAAATACTGAATATCTTTGGTGACTCCTTGCTCATAGTAAACCAGGTCAAAGGACTATTTCAATGTAGGTGCCCACTCTTGAAGACTTACAAGGAACTTGTTGACACCTACCTAGCCCGACTGGAATGGTATGACATCGAGGCAATCCCTCATACGTCAAATAGATTTGCAGACACCATGGCCTCTTTGGGATCCTTAATCCCTTAGAATCCATCTACTGATTTTACAACCATTCATGTGAAAGTGCTTTCACACTCAACAATACGCCATGAAGCTTTTAACAATCAAGAATCAGTCAACATGATCAACATCGAGCCAAATCAGGATTGGTCCTTCGTAGCCAAATATTTCTTGCAAATGGCACCTTGGGGGTCTTTGATCTCCCAAGGACCTATGGAGTGTGGTGCAACCATACACCATAGAGTTGTTCCTCAATCCATGTTCACTAGCTTGGAAATACAGGAAAAGCAAGCCATATTTTCTATAGAAGTCGTGGCTTATCAGGATTGGCTTTCCCAACTGCGGGACTTCCTGAAACTTGGAATAGTACCTCAAGGTTTGTCGCATACTGAAAGGTGAACGTTCAAATAGAAAGCAACAAGATACATCTTGCTAGGAGAAATCCTCTATAGACGAGGATATGATGGAGTATTACTCCATTGTCTTGAGCCCCAGGAAGCATCTTGGGCAATTTTGCAAGCTCACGATGACACATGTGGAGGGCATTTCAGTGGCATGGCCATCATTAAGCGCATCTTGAGAATGGGTTACTATTGGCCCACCATGGAAAAGGACTACTACGAGTATGTCAAGAAATGCAGTAAGTGCCAGCATCATGCAAATCTAACGCACTTACCATCGCAAGCCTTGCAACCCATCCAGGCAGCATGGCCATTCTCGTAGTGGGGACTAGACTTGATTGGGAAGATCTCACCCCCATCCTCAGGCCGACACACATTCATCATAACAGCCACAAAATACTTCACTAAATGGGTGGAAGCGATCCCCTTAACATCAACAACTGGACCAAGGATTGTGGAGTTTATACTCCACAATATCATAAGTCATTTTGGGGTCCCTTCTAAGATAATATCGGATAATGGGCCATCTTTCAAGAACAAAAATGTGCATGCTTTAATGAAAAAATACCATATTCAACATAATTTTTCAACGCCTTATTATCCGCAAGCAAATGGGCAAGCAGAAGCCTCAAACAAAACAATAGTCTCCATCTTGAGGAAGACGGTGCAAGACAATCACAAGGATTGGCACATGCAATTGCCTCTTGCACTATGGGCATACAGGACTAGTATACGGACGCCCACTAGGGCAACACCATTTTCACTAGTATATGGCACTGAGGCCATCATGCCACTAGAGTTGGAAATTCCAACTCTACGCATAGCATTAAAGGACTTCATAGATGATGATGTCGCACGACAAGGCCACCTTGATCAGTTGATGCTTCTTGATGAACGTCGAGTCAATGCTTTAGAGCATCTTCATGTTTACCAAGATCACCTTGCACGAGCTTACAATAGTAAAGTCCACTTAAGGGAATTCAAGGTTGGAGATCTAGTGCTCAAAGAAAACCAGCAGAATTTGAATCTACCACCGCATCTGCGAGATAAGTTCACGGTAAACTGGATAGGCCCATACATGATTTCACAGAGAGTTGGGCCTGGAGCATATCACCTTATATCATTAGATGGTGTTGAGGAGCCTGAACCTCTCAATATCATTCACTTAAAGGCATTCTACACATAAAACACAAAAAATTCAAATATGTCATAAAATACAAAAAATTCAAATATGTCAAAAACACAAAAAAATCATAAAAACATAAAATTTCAAAATACAATCAAAGGCTCCAAGGGTAATTCATCCCGCTTGGTCAAAATCAATTCAAAATGCTCCAAGGGTATTCAAACCGCTTGGTCAACTCCAATCAATTCAAAATGCTCCAAGGGCATTCAAGCCGCTTGGTCAAAATCAATTCAAAAAGCTCCAAGGGTATACAAACCGCTTGGTCAACTTCAATCAAAATGCTCCAAGGGTACTTCATGCCACTTGGTCAAAATCAAAAATCTCCAAGGGTACTTCATGCTACTTGGTCAAAAATCAAAAAGCCCCAAAGGCATAATAAGCCCTTTGGTCAAAATCAAACAAAAATACAAAAACAACATAAAAATCAAAAATACAAAAACAATTGCATCTCACATCTTGCATCCACATCATTGCATTGCATTTTCATATCCACTACAATTGCATATGTCATGAGAGCCTTAAAAGTGATACCACAGTTTGTCACACAAATCATTCAAATCCATACCTCCATTAACACATGTGTGTAATTGTGTTTTTCAACACAACCATTATTTGTTGCTATACATAATATACTAAGGTTTTTTGGTTAATCAACCACACCTAGTGATCTTATCAACTTTTGTGGAAAACAACTTTGATTAGTAGAAGGTAAGGTCTAGCTGTGATAATGCCTTGGATATTCAAGATCCCGTCACTAATTGAAACACTAAATTCCTAGCTGGTACAAGGAAAAGATGAAAGTTGCAAAAGCGGTCTAGGTTACCTTAAGCGAAAAGGATTTTCCTTGCTTATCCCCCTGTGCAACCGGTTTAAAGGTGCTGAGAATTGGCAAAAGGACAAGCTTTGCCCTATCCAAATCCCTTGCTTAAATCAAAATAAGCAAAATCCCAAAGCAAAATACATATTCAAAAAGCCAAGCATACAATCCAGATTTCAAAGCAATGATCCGATACACAAATCAAAAATTCAAAGAAACCTCGCTCAAAGAAAAATCAATAAAAAATAAACAGTGATTTTCATCACTACATATGAGCAAAATAAATAGTGATTATCATCACTACAAAAATCCTCGCTCAAAGAAAAAATCAATAAAAAATAAACAGTGATTTTCATCACTACATATGAGCAAATATCCAAAGCCAAAAGGAAGCCAAAAAAGGAATAAAGCTTGAATCCCTGGAATTCTCAGCATTGTACAAAATCGGAAGGAGAGATCCTTACGCATGATGATATGTCTATCACAATTGCTTCATGCATTTGTGTAGACCAATGTTTGAATGTGGATGAGCTAGCTTAGGTAACCCAATATTGCCTAGTGGTATAGTCCAACTAAGTCCAACTTAGGATGAGATGAACACTTGAGAATCCCTGATCTTAGCAATGGGCTGAAAGAATCCCGCCTGACATCGAAGGAAATGCTTGAGTTCTATCTCAAAATATACAATCACTTGCACACACAGAGATCATGAATATCCAGGTCCATGGTAAAAGCCTTACTTTTCAAAAGTCTAGAGTGGTTAGTAGACAACTGTTGATAGGGTAACTAGAGTGTTTGAATCTCCGAAAAGCCCCAAAAATTCTTACATAGCAACAAATCATATCATCATTCACACCATCACTTTCTTTATAAGATTCTATAAATTAGGGGGTATCAACATAGTAGGACAGATACCACATATATATTAGAAATAGTATATAGACGACCACTGACTACTTTATATATTTTAATTTACAGAAACTTATCAAGAAAATACATTACACACCATTACATCTCATATATGAATACTTAATCAATTCTTATGATAAGAGTGATTATTTAAATTCATGATTATTTTTTTACTTTATGTGGTATCACCCATTAAGATTGTCAATGTCATATGCATTCCTTATGTTTTAAGTGATTAGAGCATACAGGTTCATTTATACCATCCCATCACATAAGTTAGATGCATACAATTAAAGCAAAATTAAACATGCATTTAACAATAACATCACATCCACAAACACAAGTCATTAATCATCCATCATCACATCATAAAGCACATCATAAAACATATAGGCAATATCCATTTGCATACAATCATGAATTCATCATTCATCATCAAAATACATCACGTCATATCATCAAATCATATAAGCATCTACACATCCATATAAGCATCTACAATATCATCTATCATCTAACATATACATCAAATCATCATAATACCATCATCACATCACATCATAAAACAAAATAACAACAAAAACATGAGCAATAAATGATACACATAATGAGTCATAATGCAAAGATATCATAAAAGTATGTGTGTCAAGTCCATGGATATACAAAAATGCCCATGGGCGACAGTCATATAGGTCATTCAACCTCAAAAATGAATCAAAACCAAGAGCATCATCAATCAAATACTGGGCCTGCACCCCCTGCAACACCACCCCCTATGGATGGATCTCTGGGAGAATGGTGCGAGCTGGACCCTACTGGTCTCTCAGTACGAGTTCGGGCCCCATGACCAGGCCGGATGGAAGACTACCCTATTGTAGAGCTCCTGCTGACCTATGACCCACCTGTAGCCCCTCTCTCCCTAGGGATGGCTCCTAGCCTCTTGATCTACCTCGAGAGAGCGGCAATCTGGGTTGCATCCTCAGCAATCTGAACATCACTCTCATCCAACAAACCCTGTAGATGATGGATCTCAGTCTCGAGAGCTACCCTCGAAGGATCCTCGAGAGCAGGAGGGGCAACAACAACCTACATTCGGGTAGCTCCTCCCATAGCGGCCTGCAAAGCCTGTATCTGGTCTGACAACTGTGCTATAGTAGTATCCCTCTGAGCTATGATGGCATCACACTATTGTACCTATATCTTGGCCGACTGGAGCTCGACCTCCACATCATGTAGTTGTGCCCTGAGAGGAGAATCTCTCTCCTCAGGCTCCATCTCCTCCTCCACCTCCTTAGGAGCCTCCTGCTCCTCCACTACCACCTGCTCTACCTGCTGGCCCCACGTCGTAGTCCTAGCATGAACCCTATGCCCCGATGGATCTGCCCCATCTCCACCATCATCCTCTCGGCCTAGACTACCCTCATCGTACCACATCAGGTCACCCCACCACCATGCAAAT
The DNA here is from genome assembly GCA_028583015.1 of Wollemia nobilis. NCBI lineage: Eukaryota > Viridiplantae > Streptophyta > Pinopsida > Araucariales > Araucariaceae > Wollemia > Wollemia nobilis. Next base: position 747,275 of record JAQPPZ010003564.1, on the reverse strand, counting down.
GCCTCTATAACTCCACCAGCTACTCTAGGATCAATAGTTGGGGCATCCTCCTCATCAGCTAGCTCTGTAACCTATCGAGGAGGGAGGTCTCTCTCTGCTCCGATGCACCTATACAGAAATGGTACTAGTGGCACATCCTACTGCAACCCATACTGATGAAGAACTCGAGAGTAGAAGAAGTGCTCCTGGATGTTAACCTTATGACCAATGAGCCATCGCTCATGCCACGTCCTAGCAGTAAAGTTGTCAGGGTCATCCCAAGCAGGACACTCATGATACAGGTGCCATATGACATCTCCATCCTGGAGTCCAGTGAAAGTATCAGTGTAATGAGTCAGCTCCCCTACAAAAGTGTGGCTCTTGCACTCCTCGCTCTCTCTGGCCCATCTAGCACCATAGCATTGCATCCTCCTATCCATAGCTGTGATCTCAATAGGAAGCCCCTTAGGGTGATCTACCCTAATGTGCTCCCATCCCCAGATCTACAGAAGCCAACTACAGGTGATGCTGACATGACCCCTTCGATGGATGTGGTACAACTCATCATAACACTGAGCCAATAGAGACCTACCCCATGCATATATGATAGGCTCCTCGCTGTCCATCAGGTCCTGAACCATCGCAAGGAGGTTCCAAGGGAACCTCAAGCCTGAGCAATCTGGGATAAGGACATTGTTGATGACCATCAGCAGCACCGCATGCCTCACTATGAAAACATGCTCTCGGTACCAGTGGATGATAGACACTCCTCCAGACTTGTTGTCCTTGAGAGCATCCTTAGAATACCTCCTGAACACCCGAGTGAAGATGACCACCTGAGCATTAGTGGCCGAAGAAACAATAGCCACCCCATCAAAAGGGATCCAGAAGATCCTGTACACATCCTCTGGCGTAATGGTCATCTCATCGGTCGGGAGGTGGAAGGTATTAGTCCGAGGGTCCCAACGATGGGCCAAAGCCGTAAGGTAAGCCTGGTCCGACATAATGTGAGGTAGTCTGGTAACATACTAGAGCCCACGAGCCTTAAGCCACCTCCAATCCGTGTCATCCAGAAGAGGTAGGAGGTCACTCATGAGCCTTGGGTCCCGAGCCCGAGTAGTAAGGATCTAAGCAAAGCAAAAGAAAGATGAAACATAACTACAGTGCAATACAGGCTAAAGAGTAGTTCAAAATTTCAAAAAAATCAAAAACTATCTCAAAAATCCAATAAAAAGCAAAAAATTATGCAAAATTGGCTAAGGGGATTAGCCGTTGTCACCTACAATGGCCAGAATCTGGCCATTGGAGACAGCAGTGGCCAAATCCCAATGGTCAAATTTTTGACCGTTGGGGTTCAAACTTAGCCGCTCTGAGCGACAACGGCCAAATTTCTGCCACTCTGAGCGACAATGGCCGAAAGGTAACACGACAAACCCATGAACCCTAGGCCATAAAATTCAAAAAAATTGAAAAAAAACAAAATGGGGACCAACCCACCACTTAAAAACCTAAACTAAGCCTAACTACGGATTTCGTTCGTTACCAACAGGTTTAGTGAGGTTCATTTGCCAATTACTTAGTGAGGTTCAGTTTTACCCAAAAAAGGAAAAGAGGTTAGGGTTTAAAAAATAAAATACCCGAGAAGCTCCGGCTCCTCCAGTAGCTGATGCCTCACCCTGTGCAGCCATGTCCTCGATGCAGGTAGCTTCAAAAATCACAATTGTCGCTGTCTCACCAGAGCTCTGAAAAGTGGATTGACAGCAAATGAAAGTGACAGGTCAAAACCCTAAAAACATATTTTTTATATTTTCAAATTATGCCTTGGCCGCTGCTGATGTCAGTGGCCCAAACTTCATGGCCGCTCAAGGCGACAGCGGCCACAGGCAGAAACTCAGAGGCCGTTGGACCTGACAACGGCCTGCTCCATAGATAAAAACAAGAAAATTCCTTCCATGGGGGGATGACAAAAACATTAAATAAACGCATTTTGATGAATTGAAGTCATCTTAATGACCAAAATAACAAAAAAATCACATAAAAGCATAATCTCAAGCAGGCCTCGTACCCAGTTACTTGCTCTATCCACTCGGCGATTGCAGCGATTCACACTCCATGCATTTTGATGAGATGAGCAGGTTACCATAAGGCCACTTGGGGCAAAAGCATTTCATTTTGGAATTACGATGTGCCACCCTTCAATCCCGAAGAAGACCAAGATGGTCGGACTGCTCCACGGGTGCGAAAGGATCATCCTAATTCCCCTATGATACCAAAAACATTAAGCCAAAGTGATACAATATGAACATAAATAGAATCACTCATCCTAACTCCCTAAGAAGGCTATTGATAGCTGGACCGCTCCTCGGGATAGGGATAGATGATTATCATAAACAATTGGAATCACACTTGGATGTGGGATTGCCCATTAAAAGCAACAAATGCTAGAAAGGAACCAGATTAGTCATATTGGTCAAGCGACTTGTCGCTTCATTCATTGTCATTTCTTCACCAATCCATTGTGTGAGGAAGTAGTTCAAAACTTCAACATAATCATAATCAAAATCAACAAAATATCACTCGATCATAACAAAATCATGTTCATCCTATGAATCATTGCATACAACAATCACAAATTTCCCTTGTTTGCTGGGAACGTAAGCAGACATGACATCTTCAATTGTAGCTCTCCTACCGGTCAGAACTATTGTAGCAGCTGAAGCTACCCGATTGAGTTTGAGGAATGAGTGCAATTTAACATGCCCAAGCCACTGAGCTAAGTCCTCCGAACATTGAGGCAATGATTCAAGGGATGCATGCCATCTTGCATGATTGGGCCATCCAACGTTGATCAGACCATTGATCACCATACACCCTACAAACAGATCAGTCTACATTTTTGCTCAGCGTTGTGTTTTCCACACAGTGCATCACAAAAAGGGGCATCTATAGACACCTAAATTGTGTCATGCTTAGGGGAGCTACTCACATAGACACATTCATAAGATCAGATGACATAATCTTGGACTTTCCAAGCATTAACAGTGGTTCTCACCACTCATTTGGGGCCTTTTCAAGCCATCCAAGCCTAGCCGCTCAAGCCAAGAGCGGCCAGATCCTAGCCGCTCAAGCCTAGAGTGGCCAGACCTTAGCCACTGTAGATGACAATGGCCAGATCTTAGTCACTGTAGACGACAATGGCTAAACCCTAAAAGCAGTTTTGTCGACAAACAGGCCTAATCACGGGTGGAAGTGGCAGTCTGCATGCAATAAAGGTGAGCGGGAGTAACTTTGCATTCCTTTTCATGACCAGTTCACATAGGAGACTTGAGTTTGCATTTAGACTTTAGTTAACTAGCCTCCAAACATAAACAAAGGACAAAATCTTCTCATGCTAACGACCAGTTCGCATAGGAGACTCAAGTTGGCAGTTATATTTCAGTTAACTGGCCTCCAAACATAGAAAAGACAAAAAGCTTCTCATGCTAACTCGCACTACGCATGAGAAATTCATTCCTAGGGCTTGGACATAGACCTAGGGTTTCACACTATAAAAGGTGCAAGCCTAAGAGCACCAAGGGATATGAATCTTTTATCAATCTTGGTCATTGAGGAGAGCTTTCGAGACTTGGAGAGTTCCCTTGGAGATCACGTGTACGGCGAAGCCCTGACAGATTGGAGAGCATAGCAACCATTATTTCAACATCGGATACAAGCTTTGATCCATAGCTTTGGAGCAAAGAGGACGAGAATCACTTTAGCGATCGCTGTCTTGGACAGTGGCCCGTAGGCTTAGCTTAGGGTTCTAGACATTAGATTCATTATTTTAGCATATCATTAGCATAGCATCATTTCATTCATTCGCATTCATAGCATTAGTCTAATTTGCACTTGCTTTCATTTGTTATATTCAGTACTAACAACCTCATCCGGGGAGGTATTCTCGGACATCTAAGCGTGTGTTGTTGTTTCATTGCTTACAGGGCCACAGGTTCATCGGACGGAATCTGCAACATACGAGAGCAAAAGGGATCCCTCTAGGAAATAGACCTAGAGAAGGAGGCATCTGTAAGCCCTCATACATTTTCATGTGTGGAACCGGGAAGCTTTTTGAAAGCGCACCACCTCTTCGTGAAAGAGGCACTCTTTGCCTATTTGTAACCTTATTGTATCGAAATGGGTATCCCTAAGAGGGACCGACATGTAACCGGGTTTCAATACGAATAAAGAGATCCATATTTGTTATTTTCATGTTATATGCTTTTCATTGTCTTCCATTTCATCTTGGGTTTTTAATACATTGCAAGTAGCATAAAAGAGAGCGGTGCGTGCGTCCCGGGGTCGCTACACCTATGCAAGGAATACCTAGACATTATTGCTTGGAGTTATCAAGACCTGAAAGGGTACAATAAGAGTGTTTTCCAACACACAATCAAGTTGTAGGAAGGGGTCAAACCTTTTAGGAAGAAACAAATACTAGTTAACCCAAAGATAGAAGTACTAATGAAGGCTAAGCTCATGAAGATGCTAGAGGTAAAGATCATCTATCCTATCAAGCACTCTTCTTGGGTGGCAAACCTGGTCCTAGTACAAAAAAGAATGGAGACATCCGCTTGTGCGTTGACTTTTGAAATCTCAACCAAGCATATCTAAAGGATCACTACCCACTACCCCAAATAGATCAAATTCTTCATGTAGTGGCAGGAGCACAGAGGTTTTCTCTATTGGATGGCTTCTCTGGATACAATCAAATATAGATAAAGGATGAGTATCAGTACAAAACTGCTTTCACCACCAAGTGGGGCACTTTCGCCTACCAACGAATGTCATTTAGCCTCTCGAATGCCAGAGTGACTTTACAAAGAGTGATGTACTTAGCCTTTAGTAAGTTAATAAATCACATCATTATGATTTATTTAGAAAACATGAATGTTTTCTCCCATAAAAGGGAAGAACACGATCTACATTTGCGCTAGGTATTTGAGAAGTTTCGAGAATTTGGAGTTTCCATAAATTCAAAAAAATCAATTTTCACGGTGAAAGAAGGTAAGCTCCTAGGTCATGTAATATCAAAGAAGGGGCTAGCTATCGATCCTGCTAGGGTTGAAGCCCTCCTCAAGCTACCTCTCTACCAAAAAACAAGAAAGAACTCCAATCCTTTTTTGGGTAAATCAATTTTGTTAGGAAATTCATCTCTGATTTCTTTCAAGTGGTAAATTCAATAACTGAACTCCTAAAGAAGGATGGTGAGTTTTAGTGGACCGAGGAAAGGAAGTGGGCATTCAGAGATATCAAATATAGAATCACTCAAGCCCTTATTCTGGTGAACCTCAACTACTCCAATGACTTTATCCTTTATTTTTTTGGTGAATTGAAGAGCTATGTAGCCATCCTTACTCAAAATAATAAGGACAAGGATGAACAACCGATAGCATTTCTGAGCCAAGTCATCCATCCACACAAAGAGAAGTATAACTTCATTGAGAGGAAAGTGCATGTAGTGATGCGGTCATTAAATAAGTTTCATCATTTTATCTCCCATAGCAAGACAATAGTGTACATAGTGCACCTGACGTCATAAACTTCATCATCCAAAGTGAGATTAGTAATAAAAGGGCAGGATGGACCTCCAAGATCCAAGAATTTGACATAGAGGTTAGGCCCACTAAACTGGTCTACGAATGAGTATTATACCAAGAACTTTCCTAGAGCACCGCATCCGAGGTAATAGCATGCCAGTGGGATGATCTAGCATAAGAGGGTGACCTTGCGAATTGGTTTGCAGACAGTAAGGATTGGACAAAGGACCTTGGTGAATACTTCAATACTGAAAGGTTCCCTTCTCACCTTAATGCTTCATAGAGGAGAAGGTTCAGGCTTCAAGCCTGTAGGAATGTGTTGTTTTCAAGTGGTTTATTTCACAAGAATATAGATGGAGTTCTCTTGATATGTGTCAGAGGAACTAAAAAATAGAGGATTCTCGATGAGTTATATTTTGAGATGTTAGGAGGAAATTTCATAGGAAGGCCTATGGCCTTAAAGATCATAAAAGCAGGTTATTACTGGCCTACTATTTTTGTCGATGCCTTCGAGGTTAGCTAGAAATGTGATAAGTGCCAGAGGTACATCGATCGGACTAGGAATGTTTCTTTGCCTTTGCACCCAATTCAGGTCGAAGCTCAATTTCAACAGTGGGGCTTAGACTTCATTGGGGTGATAGATCCCAATTCCTCCATGGGGTATAAGTATATCCTAACAACTATCAATTATTTTACCCTATGGGCAGAAGCGATGCCAACCAAGCAAGCTAACCAAGATGTAGTCATTGCCTTCTTGGAAGGATTGATTACACGTTTTGGGATACCAGATGCAATCGTAATTGATAATGACACCCATTTCATCGGTGCCAAAATCTACGCATTCACAAGGATGGTATTTACTTAAAGACTTTGTCTAACTATTACTAAAGATCTGAAATATCCTAAAGATCCTAAAGGGAACCTTGGAGTCTATAAACAAAAACTTACAAAAGATCTTAAAGATAACCTTGGAAGGGAACAAGCGAAGCTGGCATCTACTCTTGGACTTGGCCCTATGGGCTGGCTGCATCTTAATCAAGAAATTGATCAAGACATCCCCATATTCCTTGGTGTATAGGAAGGAAGCGGTTCTCCCCACGCACATTGAGTTACCTATATTATAGTCTCTCCGGTCCTTAGATGACGAAGATGGGGAGTTTGATACCATGAGTGTTAGGTTGGCCCAATTTTTGCAATTGGAAGAAGAAAGAGAAAAGTTCTACAAAGCTTTCATGAAGCACACCAAAACCACAAAAAATTAGTTCGACAAGAGAACCTCCAATCGGGCCTTCCAGATTCATGACTTGGTGTTAAAATGGAACAAGAGAAGAAATCACGACAAGTTTAACGCATTTTGGGAGGGTTTGTTTTGTATTTCTAGGGTTAATCAGGTAAACTCTTTTATTCTCCAAGATTCAGAGGGTTTCACTCTTTCGATATCATTCAATGGCCTTCATTTGAAGGCATACTACTAGTAAGGGGTAGTAACAAATATTCCTCAGTTGTGTACATAATTATCCTATTGTTTGTACGTATATACCTCTTTTATTTTGGAGTATAAGTCTCTTTGCTTCCCTTCGTACTCTCAGAAGTGCAATTTTGACCAGACTCATCGCTATGGTGAGGATCGAGTTGGTATGGAAATGGTGCGATAGAGCTTAAATAAAAAAAAATTAGTTTAAGTTTGTGTGTTTTTTTAGCGCTCCAAGGAGAAAAGCAATTTCAAGCACCCAAGGCCAGTTAAAGCGTTTGAGCAAAGAGTTCGCTGTTTTAAAGCATCACCTGGCAGAACAGTTTAGTGGATGGAAAGTGTCATGTCATCTAGAAAAAGGGAGTTTCACTCTTTCATAGGGGTGAAACTACATTTTGGTGACTTAGGAAGCGAAAGATACAATCGAGGCAGGGCCAACCCAAAAGTCAAAGTCAAAAATGTAAAATTTCAATGAGCCCCTAGTTGTAAGCACCATGTGTTAGAGAAGGAAGGGAGGAGCGCTCTTAAAATTCATTTTCTTTCTTCGAGAGTCAAATACTGGTCAAACTATATTTCAGGCAATTTATTGAGCGAAAGGTATTTTCGCTCTCCTTATGGGTGAAATTCAAAATGCGACCCTTCAATTTATTTTTGTGCAAGCGCCATGTCGCAAGGGATTAAAGGAGGTGATTTTTGCTCCAAGGGAAGAGTGTAAATTAACAAGAGCTTTAAATTTAGACGCTTTTCCTGTTTCGAGCATTAAATAATAAAAATGTTTGCTAGAACGAAGGGAAATTTTGCTTTCTCCGATGTTGCAAGCACACAGTCCAAAGTAGATCTTATCAAGTGCATGCCCTGAGGATGATCGTTGGAGCATGAAATACGTCCTTAAAATTTAAAAAATGTGGTGCATCATGTCTCTCAAGAAATATTTTAGCCCACACAGTTGGCCATCATTGGGAGGTGCGCTCAACCACTGGTTAACATGCAAAATATCTCCCACTTCGTCCATGATCCCTGCATGTATTTACTCCACCTTAAAGAGAAATTAAGATGGTGGGTAAATTGCAATGCTATAAGATGGCCATTGTTGTACCTCAAATTAAGCTAAAGAAATTGCTAAGGGATTTGCATTAACGTTGTTTACCTTACCAAAGTTTAGAGAGAGAGTGTTGTTGGTAAGACGTAGTGTGCTGAATAGTAGTGAGATGTATTTTTTAAAGCAACACCTATACCAGACATATAGATAGAATGGGCAAGCCCAAGAAGGATAAAACATAAAAGAAGGTGAAAGGTGCAAAGAGGGATAAAAAGGAAAAGAAGCAAGTGCCGCCTCCGTCACCCGAAGACAGGCTAGGGAGAATCAGAGATTGTGTACTCACCAACAAAAGTGTTGAAAAGTTGTGCAAGACTATGGATGTCATGATGACAAAGGTGTATACCAAAATTATGTGGACGATCATCTATTACTCTCACCTATACTGGTAGCTATGCACGTATGTGCATAACTATCCAAAGCTGGTGTACAACATCACCAAGTTCTATGACCCGTGGACCAGGACGGTCCGAAATGCCAAAGGAGACAAGTTGTTCACCATCTTTTCCAAAGACGTCCAAGAGGTTTTTGCTTGTGGATAAAATCCCCTTGCTGACTACATAATCAAAAAAATTAACAGTATTGAGCAAAATAAAAGATATACGCCAACAACGCATATGCGATAGTTCATGGAGATGTAGTTGCTGGAGAAGTTGATGCCCAGAGTACTGGCAGACCTACCCAAACCCTTAAATTTTTTTAAGTATCCTGAAATATGCTACATGCTGGCATGGGTTATGGGACTCTCCACATACGCAATGGTGTATAAGTGGTAGTTTTCCCTCGTAGAGTGTATCTCACACAGTGAATTCTACTCTCCTGTCGCCATGAAGCCAGAGATAAAGCCTGTATTTTTTGACTAGGTAGAATGGGTGGTGCAAAAGATGCATATACAGTTGATCGATATACAGAGTGACAAATACATGTCATTCCGAATCTGCTTTTTTTTGGTTTGGTACCTATTCTACCACATGCACATTCATTTTGTTTTCATTGCGAAGAACCGCATAAATAAAGAGGGTAAAGCACTCCCAGTCTACCAATTGACTCAAGGTCTGTCCAAAAGTTATTCCTACTACAACTTCAATAGGATGTTCCTCGAACTGGTCCTGGATCTCATTTACGATGTTTTTGAATGAGTGTCGAGGCAAATGAGAGATGAGGTAGTACAAAAGAATTTGGGTGATGTTTTTCAGCTTATGTAAGGTCTTGTTGTCAGAATTTTTAGGTTTACTAGAAAACCCTTCCTATTGCCATACTACACCATGAAGTACTTATTTGCCCTCAAATTTTTTTAATAGAGCTTCTTCGCTGATGATACATACGGGCACAGGAAAAGGAAACCGCACACTTGCGCTTCACCTTTCCACTTTGGCGATATTAAGGTGTCAATCACTGGGCTGAACACCTTTCTTGCAACAACATTGTACGATTTTAGTCTGATCATTCTCCCTCAATGCTAGATGTATAACCCACTAGATATTTTTAGGCAAATGATCAGAGCCAAAAGCTTCCACAGCTATCCACGCCCGGATATTGAACCACAACATAACAATCCCTCAGGACACAATATGGAGTGGCACATGGAGAGGATGATGCCATCTCCCCTGTGGTATGACTTCTTCACAATATAGGTCGAGTACGACCCTACTCACAACCCAGTGCATGTTCCTGATGAGCAAGTGTTTCAGGCAATGAAGGAAAAAGTGCCCAACTGGTCAGACAAAAAAATTGCTAATTGGTGGATCATGAGGGTTCACAATAAAAAGGAGACATCCAAATTGTTTCTTGTGTTGGACGAGAACTTCTTCATGATATATGAAATAAATTATGATACTTAACTACTTATCTTATTTGTTGATATCGTGCCTCAAAGCAATCAAAGCCTTAGCATAGTGGAAGACACGACAAAAGAACACGGGAAACCGACTGAACAATATATACTTATCACGTAGAAGTACAAGCAGGTATCCCTTGAAGAGTAGGTTACCCCAAGGAAGAGGAGCACTGGCGCAGCACTTTTGCTTCCCCATGTTACAAAGAAACCTTGAACTAATGCATCCTAATCTCTTAGTTCAAACCCTTCTACGACATCGGTAGCCATGGAAGCAAGCATCCCTGAAGTCCCTATTCCAACATAGCAAGCGCGGTAAGAGGTGGAGCTCATTGATATATAAGTAGAAGCATCGAACACAGAAGAAGGAATAATGATCCCGATCACATAAAAGTTCACCATTTCGGCTCTGGCAGTGTCTAAACTCGCAAGTGCATTCTTTCTTTCTTCTTCTCTTATTTTTGTGCCTCTAGCAGCTATCTCTTCCAATGCTAAAATCCTAATTTCCACCCAACTTGCATTTGGCGTCCCCATGGCTGCCATGCATTTTTTTGCATCCTAGTAATTACTTCCCCCATAATTCCTACTTGTCTCTCAGAATTTTAGTTCCTTCACGTTTATCTCCAATACATTTGTATTTCTTGCATCATCCGCCCCTGCCCCTCCTCAGGTCTTTGTCAATCCAGTTGTTGTGTCTATTGTTGTCGTAAATCCAAACTTATTTTCACCCTCACTTACCTCCTCAGTTGCAACGACATCCCTTGATATTCCACCTCCAGGTCCTAGTACCTTAGTTGCATCTATTCAAATTCCAATGGCTTCCAAAGTTGTCATAGTCGCTACCTCATCTGCTTCTTATCCATTTGGTGAAGCGATCCCCCAATGTGGCCTTTTTCCCTTCATGCCGCTCTTTGGAGTGTAGGAGCCGCTGAAAATGGAGCTAGAAGTTCTGTAGGAGTGCTCAATCGTTGAGAGCATGTGTCGAGCATGTCAGAGTTCCTCAAGCTATCTCAAAAGCCGAAAAAGAAAAAATGTGCAGGCCCCAACCAAAGTAGAAAAAAAGTTGTATTAGATCCGAATAAGATGGAACTCCACAAGATGAAAAAGGTTCCCAAAGTCCAAAATCCATGGGAGGAGATGACCCCATCAGATTACTCCTATCATAATGCAATTGAATACCTGAGAACAATGCTTAGATCCAAGAATTGCAGGTTTAGTTGATAGGGAAGATGGTACAAGTGGAAGTCTTCACAAAAGACCGTATTAAGTAGGTTCATCGTCACTTCTTGGAAAACTTCCAAGCAAGGGCATGCAAAGCAATAGCAGTCCTCACATTCATTTGGGAGGCCAAGAAAATAATTACTTATGGTGCACCTATCGTAGAGGATGCTGAAAAAGACATTGAATGATGGCTAGAATTGACTATAAAGGTGCAAACCTTAGAAAAAATGGACCTCCAGTTTACTCCAATGAGCCCACTTGCTCGGTCATGGGCAACTATGAAGGTGACACTACAGGCCTACTTCGCAAAGGTGGAAAGAGCCTGAGAGGCAAGAAGGTTTTTAGAGGTATTTGAGCAGGAAAAGCGCATCTCTCTGATGTATTTCGAAGCTCTCGCGCAGCTTGGTTTCCCTGGCTTAACTAACAAGAAATAAATTATTTTGACAAAGGAAGAGCTGAAGCCAATTTGGGACACTTTTGAAGGCGATACTTCAGAAATTGATAGTTGGAGTAAGCCTATTTCAAAAGACCATGTAATGCAGTTAATGACCAGGTTTGCATGGATCAAATCCTATTTGGTGGACCTCAGCCAGAGGTCTACCTACGCTGACGTAGACCAAATTGAGACTTTCATAAACCTAGTCAAAGAACACCAAGATCGTGGCACGCTCCAAGAAGACGCCTGGGCCCTGGTTCAAGCAACCTATGATCGCATATATGAGCATCTCCCGCGATCGAAGCCTTCCCAGTAGTATGAAGATCAAGCACAAAAGGAATGAGACCAAGGAGAAGAAGGGGATCGTGAGCACAAAGGGAGAAGTTGGAGGAAGAGTTTGCTACCAGCAATGAACATTCTAAAAAAGATAGCAATGATGAGTTTGAGCCCAACAGATAAGGCTCGGTATCTTCACATTGAGGCGAGCTCAATCCCCCCTTAAGCCGCCAGAGATGTTGGCATCCCTGCCACATTGATTTTATTTGTAAAATTTTGCTATGCAGTTATCTCTTCTTCCCTAAAACTCTACTTTTTCTTTAGAATGTGTTCCTTCTTTTCTATGTTTTACTGTCAAAGTTGTTGGTTGCACTCAAGGAAACGTGTGGTTATTCCTGTGTGCTCATCATGCAGGTTCTTTGTCCTTTTGTGGGCGAGGGTAGTTTCATGCCATACTTCAGCACAATTTAATTTCAAAGCAAGTTTGGAGCGCAAGCCCATTTTGGGCCAGAAAATAGCAAAACCCAAGTGGGGCCCAAGCCTTTTTGCCCCCATTAGAGACTGCAATACCATTTTGGGCCTTGTATAGGTGAAACGTAGTTTTGGAGAAGAAAATGCTAAGTGGGGCCCATCCTTTTCGCCCCTGGGAGATAGCGCAACTCAATTTTGAGGATATTTTTGGATGAAAGCGCCTTTGATTTTTCTCAAAGTTAGCGTAGATCTATTTTAGATGGTGTGGGGCCCAAGTACTTTCACCTTAGCTTGGAGTGCAAGCCCATTTCGGGCTGGAGGCTGGCCGAAATTGAGTGGGTCCAAGTGCTTTTACCCCAACTCAGGAGTGCAACTTGAATTCGGAGTTCATTTGGGTGAAGGTGCCTTCTAAAAATCCATGCAACTCCACTTCAAACAAAAGAAAGCAAGTAGGACCCAGTACTTTTCATCCTAATTTATCGACATAAATCAATTTCGGGCATAGAAAAGACGAAAGTGCCTTCAAATTTTCCACAAGGTGCAACCCAGCCTCATAAAACGTTGCAGGTGGGGCCCAAAGTGTTTTCACTCCAACTTACTAGCGCAAGTTAGTTTCGGGCCTTGTAAGGGAAAAAGCGCATTTGACTTTTCTAACGTTAGTGCCACTCCTAATAAAGCAAAGTGTCTTCACCTTAGTTTTGGAGCGCAGGCCCATTTTGAGTCAAAAAATGGCGAAACACCAGTGGGACCCAAGTGCTTTTGCCCCCACTTGAGAGCGCAAGCTCTTTTCAAAGGTTTTATGGGCGAAACGTAAGTGGATCCCGCATTGACGAAGCTCCTATTTCTCAGTCAACCCTCTTGCTTCAGCAAGAACTCTCCATAAATGCTTCTCAACTGCAAAATTGAGTTTCAAAGGTGCCCCTTCACCCATTTTAATGTAGTCGGTCAGAGAAGCATCCAAATTTAATTCCCTTGGATCTCAAAATCCAATTATTCGTTGAGGCGATTCCAACAAGTGAAGAGACGATGTTATGGGTGAATCATGTCATCACATTGAAGCCATGCAGCTACTTCTCAATGAGTCATCGAATTCAAACCATGCCTCATTACTTCCTAATGAGTTCCAGAATCCAATATTTGTTGCCAACACGATATTTTATGGTTGGGCATTTATGTTTCAGAGACTGAATTCTCTATAAAAACTAGCAATTCCAATGTAATATGATGGATGTTTTGCTAGAGAACTGTTGTACCTGAATTCTACTCTGAATACAAAGAACCCTTAGCTCTAATTCTAAATTTCTCTTTATGTGTATGTTTTCTATCTTATATTTCTATCAAATTCTCTTCTTTGTTTGAGGCTATAATTCTACGTCTGGATTTAGTTTCTGACATAAAGAGAACGCTAGAATAATTCTGGAGATTGCAAATATAAAGATATCTGGTTTTAATTTATGTTATGTTCTTTGTGTGAAATGCTATTGGTTTGGAGTGCAATTAAGTAATCGTGTTTTTTGTTCATCACCCCTGTTCATCAGGCTTGAGGCCATATTTCTCTATCCCTTTCAATCATTTCCAAATCTCTTTCCTGTTTCCTTAATCTCAAATCTCCCAGTTAGAACAGTAAGGGAACCAACCCTCTCTGGATATTGGCACGGGATGCATTCCTTCCTTTCAGTATTTTAATGTTGGTCGGGTCTAGGGCACATGGATGAAATATTTCGTACCTAAGGCAAAATTTTGACCAACAGGTCTTTTTCTAGAAGCTATTGGATTTATTGAAAGCCTGCAATTGTTACTTAAATCTAAAACTTGTCAAATATTATGGAAGGAAGGTCCAACAAGCATATATTGGAATTTATGGATGAAACAATACAATAATGGAACATTCAGAGCTAGATCAAAGATTCTACTATTGTGGTCAATGATATGTCATTTACAAAATTTCTTACACCTTGGTTTAAGCCTAGGTTATAAGTTGTCCAAAAAATAAAAGGGTAAACATCCAATGGGAGATTATCCTTGATAATGGGACATTTGAAAAGGATTTACAAATATCATTAGTTAGATGGACATGCCCTCAAGTTTATTTCACCCACTTAAACTTTATTGGTGCAATTTAAAATAATAAAAAAACTAAGAGAGCTCATCAAAGTCCTTTTGAATCAAATAGGATAAATACTTCTAACCTATAGCAAAGAATATGATAAGATGGTTAACAAGGCAAAGGATCAAGCTCTATTGACAATTATTAAGTTGGCAATGGATCATGGTATGAACAAGCTTTAAATTAAAGAAGACTTTCAAATACTTGTTAATGTTGTCAATAAAAATGGATTTAGATTGATTTAATAATTTGATAATATTTGATATGCAATTTATATTAATAAAATTGTATGCTTGAACATGTGAACATATCTACGTCTAGATTTAATTTCTAACAGAAAGAGAACGCTAGAATAATTCTAGAGATTGCATATATAAATATATTTGGTTTTAATTTATGTTATGTTCTTTGTGTGAAATGCTATTGGTTCATAGTGCAATTAAGTAATCGTGTTGTTTGTTCATCACCCCTGTTCATCTGGCTTGAGGCCATATTTCTCTATCCCTTTCAATCATTTCCAAATCTCTTTCATGTTTCCATAATCTCAAATCCCCTAGTTATAACAGTAAGGGAACCAACCCTCTCTGGAGATTGGCATGGGATGCATTCCTTCCTTTTGGTCGGGTCTAGGGCGCATGGATGAAACATTCCATACCTAAGGCAAAATTTTGGCCAACAGGTCTTTTTCTAGAAGCTATTGGATTTATTGAAAGCATGCAATTGTTACTTAAATCTAAAACTTGTCAAATCTTCTGGAAGGAAGGTCCAAAAAGCATATATTGGAATTTATGGATGAAACAATACAATAATGGAACATTCAAAGCTAGATCAAAGATTCTACTATTGTGGCCAATGATATGTCATTTACAAAATTTCTTACACCTTGGTTTAAGCCTAGGTTATAAGTTGTCCAAAAAATAAAAGGGTAAACATCCAATGGGAGATTATCCTTGATAATGGGACCTTTCAAAAGGATTTACAAATATCATTAGTTAGATGGACATGCCCTCAAGTTTATTTCACCCACTTAAACTTTATTGGTGCAATTTAAAATAATAAAAAAACTAAGAGAGCTCATCAGAGTCCTTTTGAATCAAACAGAATAAATACTTCTAACCTATAGCAAAGAATATGATAAGATGGTTAACAAGGCAGAGGATCAAGCTCTATTGATAATTATTAAGTTGGCAATGGATCATGGTATGAACAAACTTGAAATTAAAGAAGACTTTCAAAAACTTGTTAATGTTGTCAATAAAAATGGATTTAGATTGATTTAATAATTTGATAATATTTGATATGCAATTTATCTTAATAAAATTGTATGCTTGAACATGTGAACATATGTACGTCTCGATTTAGTTTCTGATAGAAAGAGAATGCTAGAATAATTCTGGAGATTGCATATATAAAGATAGTTGGTTTTAATTTATGTTATGTTCTTTGTGTGAAATGATATTGGTTCAGAGTGCAATTAAGTAATCGTGTTGTTTGTTCATCACCCCTATTCATCTAGCTTGAGCCCATATTTCTCTATCCTTTTCAGTCATTTCCAAATCTCTTTCCTATTTCCTTAATCTCAAATCCCCCAGTTAGAACAATAAGGGAACCAACCCTCTCTGGATATTGACACGGGATGCATTCCTTCCTTTGGGTATTTCAATGTTGGTCGGGTCTAGGGCGCATGGATGAAACATTTCATGCCTAAGGCAAATTTTTGACCAACATGTCTTTTTCTAGAAGCTATTGGATTTATTGAAAGCATGCAATTGTTACTTAAATCTAAAACTTGTCAAATCTTATGGAAGGAAGGTCCAACAAGCATATATTGGAATTTATAGATGAAACAATACAATAATGGAACATTCAAAGCTAGATCAAATATTCTACTATTGTGGTCAATGATATGTCATTTACAAAATTTCTTACACCTTGGTTTAAGCCTCGATTATAAGTTGTCCAAAAAATAAAAGGGTAAACATCCAATGGGAGATTATCCTTGATAATGGGACCTTTGAAAAGGATTTACAAATATCATTAGTTATATGGACATGCCCTCAAGTTTATTTCACCCACAACCTTTATTGGTGCAATTTAAAATAATAAAAAAACTAAGAGAGCTCATCAGAGTCCTTTTGAATCAAACAGGATAAATACTTCTAACCTATAGCAAATAATATGATAAGATGGTTAACAAGGCAGAGGATCAAGCTCTATTGACAATTATTAAGTTGGCAATGGATCATGGTATGAACAAACTTGAAATTAAATAAGACTTTCAAATACTTGTTAATGTTGTCAATAAAAATGGATTTAGATTGATTTAATAATTTGATAATATTTGATATGCAATTTATCTTAATAAAATTGTATGCTTGAACATGTGAACATATCTACCTAAAAGAAAACACTTGGTGGATAGGCTAATCAATATTAGTATTTTGTTCCAAGATGATCGTTGTCAAATTTTTTATAATGATTGGTCAAGTGAAATTCTTTGAGTGGGTTCTATTAATGGCAACACAAAATTTCAACAATAGTCAAACACAATAAGGCTATTTGTTGTCTTATCTTCAATCTTCAATTTATTATGAAATTTTATTAGTGGCAACATGGACATAGTATGATGTGGCTCAATCAAATGATCTAATGATCCTAATATTTTTTAGAGGATGTGATTAACCTATTTCTTGGACAATTTGCTAACATTAGCATAAAGAGCTTATATTGGTAATAGTTTTTATATATGTGTAAGGTACTTTTGTTTAAGCCATTAGGCTTAGATATAAATTGCAATATATTTGTTAAGTTAAGTGGAAGTGACACCCAATACAAAATCATATAATTTACCCTTTTTTCAATTATAATACCATGAACCAATAGTGACATCATCAATCTTAACAAACACAAACTTAACGAAATATCTTCTTGAGGATCAAAATTTTGTATCAGAGTATCAAGTTCACAAACTAGAATCTTGAATTGCATAACAATGCTCAAGTATACTCAATCATAGAGTGGAATTATTTGTTCTTTCTTGTAGGAGTGTGAACCTTCTTTATATATAATTGATGTAGTCTAGGGAGAGAAATCTATTGAGAGATGGTCTTTCTAGCAACAAGTACTTGAATTCTTTAAACACCCAAAAATTGAGACAGCAAAAAGAAACCAACAAATTTCTTGTGTTTGGCTAACCAAGGGCTTGAATTTCAATAGAATATAACAAGTTACAATACTAGCATGAATTCTGATAAAAAACATGAAGCTATAGCCCCAAAGAAAAAAAAATCCCAAAGCAAGACAAACTCTTTTTTTTAACTATGAATTGGTTAAAAAATACCAATTTTACACTTGTTAATATCACCCAAATGCGTGTCAAAAAAGCATGAAACACTCCCAATTGGTATTTTCGTTTGATCTAGGTGTGAAATTAGGTTGGGTGCACCTCCCTTGGCTTATTTTCTTCAGTCCTAGGTCCAAACTCTGTTTCTTTTTCTTTTTTAGGACTAATGGACTTACTCTTTTGCTTTTGTATTAAATTCTCACTAGTTGAACTCAAACTCTTGTTTTAATTGAAATAACATATTAAAATCTGATTTTTTAATTAATAACTTTGGGGGTTCTAACTGAAATAACTCTGGTTTTTCTAACTAAAATAAATCATAAAATCATGTGTGCTCATGTCCCAATTCTCGAAATCCCTTATTAATAGTTTTTTTTATTGATGTGAAATTACACCAAGATGCTCCCGCATCAAACAACCTAGGTAAGAAAGTATTTCATGGGTTGAAAGCTCATAAACATTTCATGAAGTCTCCAACCGAGATCCTGTGTTTGGCAACATCAAACTTGTTCATCCATATTGCCTCTTCCACTGGCTTGCCCAACCATTAGCCAAATATTCTCTATATGTTTTATCTCTTGTTTCCTTAGATACCCAAGAATCAATTATTCTTTTCAATGTAGCTCTTTCCTTATTCAATATTTGCTATACCCAATATCCAATATCTTCAAACCTAATTTGGCCCCCCTCTTGTTTTTCCTTCATGAAATACATATAAATTAACAATATTATATATTGGTGAGATGTCTATGCCATTTGGCAACTCTAACTCATAAGCATTGGTTATATTGAATTTTCATATGATCTTGCATGGTCCAATTTTCTTCCACTTTAGCTTGTTGTATGTTCCATGTGGGATCATTTCCTTTTGTAGATGAGCTAAGACCAAATCACCAACCTCAAACTCCTTTACTCTTCTCTTAAGATTCGGTGTACTCTTTATATTTCATGGTATTCTCCTTTAATTTTGATCTCACCTCATGGTGCAACTCATGTATATATTCTGCAAAGTCTTCGGCTACACCACTTGGCTGCCCCAAATAAGTTGTATCTCGAATCTCATTAGCTCCTCTTAGGATGAAACCATAGATAATTTGAAATGGACTTCTTGCTATACTTCTATAAATAGAATTATTGTAGGTAAATTCAACTTGTGCCAAATATGAATCCCATAGTATTGGTCGCTTTACAACTAAGCATCTTAATAAATCTCCCAAGCTTCTATTTACCACATCTATTTGTCCATCTATTTGTGGGTGATAGGTTGAAATAAAGCTCAAATTAGTACCCATTTTCTTCCATAATGTCTACCAAAAGTGACCAAAATTTTGTATTTGTATAGAAAACTATGCTCTTTGAAAGCCCATGTAATCTCACTATCTCCTAGAAAAATAATGATGCAATATGTGTAGCATCATTGGTCTTTTTATATGGAATGAAGTGTGTCATCTTGGAGAAATGATCAACAACAACAAATATTGATTCATAGTCCTTTTGTGTTCTAGGCAAACCAAGTACAAAATCCATACTTACATGTTCCCATGACCTTTTGGGAATTCATAAAGGCTAATATATTATAGTAGCCTACTCCCTTTTGTATGTTGATATATCCTACACCCTTGCACAATTTTCCACGCATCCACATGCATGTGGCCAATAGTAGTTTCCAACCAACTGTCCCAATGTCTTATCAATGCCAAAATGCCTTGTTGGTCCTCCACTATGTTTTCTTGAATTAGGTTCTCTGTCATAGAACTTCTTGGAATATATAGTTGCTACCCTTTAAATAGCAACTCTTGGATGAAGTAATCCAACCATGGTGTTCTATAAACACCCATTGGGTTTTTACATGCAACTCATGCTTATTTGAAATCCTCGTCTCTATAATCCATGCATAATATCAAATCCGACAACTTCTACTTGTAATTCAACCAAAAGTAAACATTTTCTACTAAGTGCATCAACAACTCTATTGGAAGTTCCACTTCTATGCTTGAGTACAAAAGAGTAACTTTGCAAGTATTCTACCCACCTCATAATTTTACTTCCATTGACTATTAATAAATTGAAGCACATGGTGATTGATAAATAACACAAATTCTTTGGGCAAAATATAATGCCTCCACCTTTTAATAGCTTGCATTATGGATTAAAACTCTCAATCATAAACAAAGTGCTTCTTTGTGTCACTGAACTTCTTGCTAACGTAAGTTATTGGTTTACCTTCTTGGCTAAAAACACCTCCAATGGTTGTACTACTTGCATTGTAATCCACTTGAAACACTTTGGCAAAATCTAGCAAGGCTAATACCGTTTGTTCCATGACTTTTTGCTTCAGCAATTGAAAGCTTTTCCCGTATGCCATAGTCCACTTAAATTTTGTCTTTGCGCTCTTCATTGTCTCAGTAATTGATGCACATATCTTGCTAAAGTGTCTTATGGACTTTATATAAAAACCTACCAACCCATGAAAGCTTCTTGCTTCAAACATGGTCTTGGGGAAGGCCAGTCAAAAATGGCTCAAACCTTTTTCGAATCCATATTCAAACCCTCTTTGGATATCACAAACCCCAAATAAATCAACTCCTTTTGCATGAAGCTGCACTTTTTGAGATTCACAAATAACTTCTCCTTAAGCCTTTGTAATACCATTCTCAAATGAGCCAAGTAATCAGCCATGTTTTTGCTAAAAATCAAAATATCATCGAGATATACTATCACAAATTTAGTAAAAAAGGGTCTCAATACCTCATTCATTAAATGCATGAAGGTGCTAGGAGCATTTGTCAATCCAATGACATGAGCAACCACTCATAAAGACCATCTTGGGTTTTAAAAATAATCTCCCATTCATTTCCTTCCCTAATTTTTATTTGATGGTAGCCACTCTTGGGATATATCTTTGAAAAATATTCTCATCTACTTAAGCAATCCATGAGATCATCCATTCGAGGCATCATGAATCTATACTTGATTGTTATCTTGTTGATGGCTCTAGAATTTATGCACATCCTCAAACTTAACTCTTTCTTTGGTGCAAGAATTGTCAGTACCGTATAAAGGCTTAAACTCTCTTATCAATCCTTTGTCCAAAAGTTCTTAGACTTGCTTCTTGAATTCTTCATTCTCCATAGGAATCATATGATAAGTGATCTTCTTTGGCAAGCTTGCTCTTGAGATAAGATCTATATGGTAGCTTATACTCTGCATAGGTGGCAACCCATTCAACAAATTTTCAAATAATATCTTCAAAATCAGCATCTCTCTTACATATATTGGCATTTCATCTTCTTTTATCATTGTCCCAACTTCTATTGGCTTAGCTATGCATGCATAATATTCTCCCTTCATTGTATCCTTCAAAAATCGCTTACCAATGAGGATGCACACTTTAGGACAATCATCAAAATATTCACCTTTCTCCTTCAAAGGGATGAGAACATACTGCTTACCATCCTTGGTGATGCTTATGGTGTTCAATCTCCCATCATGCACGACCTTTCGATCAAATTGCCATGACCTTCTATGTAAAACATGACATGCATCCATAGGCATGATGCCACACAATACAAAATCTATGTAAGAGCCAATTTGGAAATCAACCATATATTGATCATTCACTAATACATTGTGCCTTTTTTGTAACCATGATACTCTATAGGTATTTGGATGTTGCTTTCATTGCAAACCAAGTTTGTCAACCATCTCCTTGGACACTAAATTATTTGTACTCCCACTAGCCACTACAACCTTGAAACATTTACCACTAGACTTGCATACAATCTAAAACAAACTCAATATTTGGGTTGGATCCTTCTCTTCTTTAGCTGGTTATATAATACTCTTTTTATGATTAATAACTCACCCTACTCCGACTCCTCCATTGTTTGTGAGTAAGTCACACTTTCTTCATCCATGTCTTTAGTTGGTTAGGTTTTAATAATACTCTTTTTATGAGTAATGACTCACCCTGCTTTGGCTCCTTCATTCATTGTGGGAAAGCCACACTTCATCTACATAGACAATATGGTTACAAGTTTCTTTTACATACCCGTTGGTTTGTTGCGTTTGAGGGCACTCATAATATCTATGTCCTTTTAAGCACTTATAACACTTATCGAAAAAATCATGTCCCCTTCCTCCACCAAAACCACCTTGCCCTATTAATGATTCCTCCTTTTCTCATGTAATTTAGCTAAAACTACTCATTGTGATAAGTTCTTTCCATCACGAGCTTTCTACCCTCTTTCTCTTAAAGACCATCCTCTCCCTTTGCTTGCAGGCTAATTTCTCTTCCACCTTGAGTGCATATTGATATGTCTCTTCAATTTTTTTAACCCAAATCATACCAATTTCATCTTATATGGGCATTCTTAGCCCATTAATGTGTCTTGCCACCTTCTCCTCATCATCATCAATATGGCTTGCTCTTAAAATCAATTGTAGAATTCTTGAGTATACTCCTTCACCCCCAACTCCTTTAGCTTGAGATTTTGAATTTTTCTAAACCCAATTTGATAATCAACAAACAAAAACTTAGATTTTAATTTGGAAACAAACTTTTCCCAAGTTTGTGTCCTTGGCTTTTGCTACCTCTCCATTTGGACATGATCCAACCAGGTTGGGGCATGTCCTTTCAGTTATGTGGCCACAATATTGACACACTTTGGGTCACCATAGATTCATAATCAAAAACAATTTCATATCTATTATCTAATCTATCAACTCTTTTGTATTCAAACTTCCATTAAAATTGGGAGTATCTATCTTTGGCTTACCTCCCATGCTAAAGATTACCCAAATCAATTGTTGCTCCAATTCTTCTCTTTGCTCTTCAACTCGACCTTTTAGGTGGCTAGTCTCTTCCTCTTCACTATCACTAACACCTTTAATATAAACACCTCTCCTTTGGGCAATCTTAATCGCCTCTACTCTAGTTGTGATTCCCCTCAACATCTCAACTATGTCTGCTTGTTGGGGCACAAGACCACGTGATCTTCCTCTTTCTCAATGTGCCATCTCTCTAGCATGTATTAAAAACCTCTAAAACTTGCTCTGATACCACTTTGATGTATTCTAAGGAGAGATCTATTGAAAGATGCTCTTCCTAGCAGCAAGTACTAGAAATATTTAAACACCCAAAAATCGAGACAACAAAGAAACCAACAAATCAACTGCATTTTCACTAATCAGAGACTTGAATTTCAATAGAATATATCAAGTTACAATACTGGCATAAATTTTGATAAAAAACATGAAGCTACAACCCCAAAGGGAAAAAAATACTCTGAAAGCAAAACAACCTATCTTTTTTTTTCTTAAAACTATGAATTGGTTGAGAATTGCCAATTTTACACAACTCGTAAAATTCACCAAAACACATGTCGAAAAAGCATGAAACACTCCTAGTTGGTATTTTTGACTAATCTCAGTGTAAAATTAAGCTAGTTGCACCTCCCTTGGCTAGTTTCCTTCAAATTGTCTCTTTTGGTTTTGCATCAAATTCTCACCGGTTGAACTCAAACTCTGGTTGTTCTAACTAAAATAACACATTAAAATATGACATTTTTAATTAATAACTCTAACTGAAATAACTTTGTTTGTTCTAATTCTGGTTGTTTCTAACTCTGATTGTTTATAACTTAAATAACTTTGTTTGTCCTAATTGAAATAACTCATGAAATCATAAGTGCTCATGTCCCATGCTTGAAATCCCTTTTTATTGGTTGATTTGGAATTGTTTGCATGCCCAAATGCTCCCGCATTACTAATCCATCTTCTTTGGTCCTCTTTTTGAATCAACAATTTGGACATGGAAGAAATCCATTTTTCCTCGGTTGAAGATGCCCTTAATGATGAAGCCTTTGATACTACTTTGTTTCTATTAGGCTTGGTGGAAGATGAAAAGAGATGAGCATAATAAGTCTCTAAAAACCATGGAATATGTTTCATGACCAGGTCTATCAATGTACTCTAAATGCTACATTTGATTGTAGAATGCTATGAGAAGTTTGACCCAAAAGCATCAGAAATTCTTCATTATACTTAAGCCTCTACTTGAAAGTGGCTTGTACCCTACACATATCCCTAAGTATGTTGTTGTCAAAGTTTTCTATCATTTGATTACAAAATATTGATGATCCTAAAGGATTTACCTTCACCAGTATCTCTTCGTTTTTTTCTTAATCCATGTCCAAAAGCCACTAATTGAACATCTTCTTTAAGAGGAGCTTGCACCTAAATAGAGTTAACTCTATTGAAAACATTAATATAAGACCAATATAGGATTTTATATTTTTTTTTCATATTAATATATGTAAAACATTTGTACTTATTGGACAAACTTTTGAGTGCTAATAAAGTTGCAATGATAGATTTAATATTTATTATTAGGATTTACAAACTTTAAGTGCAAAATATTGATGATCCTAAAGGATTTACCTTCACCATATCTGTTCGTTTTTTTCTTAATCCATGTCCTAAAGCCACAAATTGAACATCTTCTTTAAGAGGAGCTTGCACCTAAATAGAGTTAACTCTATTAAAAACATTAATGCAAGACCAATATAGGATTTTATATATTTTCTTTCATATTAATATATGTAAAAGATTTGTACTTATTAGACAAACTTTGAGTGCTAATAAAGTTGCGATGATAGATTAAAAATTTATTATTAGGATTTCTTTTATTTCAACTTATTATTTTTGGTCAGTAAATTGTTGGACTGTGATTTACATATATTTTTAATGATTTTTTTTTTTAATAATATTAAAGCAATTAATCGAAAGATAAAAAGAAATTCACAAGCCATGATATATTAAGCTATAAATTAGAAAGGTAATTGTAATGTTATGAAGTCTTACACACAACAAGAAATGCAATAACTTATTAGTTTAAAAAAAAAAATACACCTGCATGAAGGAAAAAATAAAAGGAACATGCTGATGCTATCAACAAAATATATAAATAATAGATATTATGGATGATTGGTTGTTTAAAAGCATGTCCTTATAATCATTAATTCATAATAAATATTGAATATTAAAATATATATAACAAATGTATTGTATGTTGTCACAAATAATTTGTTTTTTTTTTTTAATGGAGAGGCCTCCGTCTACTTTTAAATGGCGAATAGGGAGCAGGCAAAAACCTTCCGACAAACAACCTATACTCGACCACCTTAAAGCTTCAAATAAGTCGAATGCCTCCTCTTTTTAAAAAGCACTCGACCGGTTCCCTTTTAAAATAAAGAGCGTCCACTCGACCTTGAATAGTTCCTACGCCCATCACACGCGCTCTGAGTCGGAATTGATATGATCTTGTGAATGATAAAAGTTTGCTGTGAGTCGGAATTGATATGATCTTGTGAATGATAAAAGTTCTATCCCATTTATGATTATAAATGTGTTGTTTTCAATAATTAATTTAATTTATAGATTATACTAGACTCCCTCAAATGTCTTTGTAGCAATTCAATGTAGATATGAGCAGGAATCTTGCTGGAATATTGAAACCCACCGAAACCCGAAACCCCGGTATCTATCCCTTCATAAATCATTCGTTATCATTATTCAATCTCCAAGTTAGTTATTAATATAAAATAAGCTTAATAATTTACATACTTCAAATATTTGGTTACATTTATAATATTATCTTATTTGATTGGCTAACAGTACACAATGGGTTAAAACAGAGCTAACTGCATATCAAAAACATATAATAAGCTGTTTGCAATGTCTAATATTTGTTTCAAATATTTAAAATTGCATTATAAAATAAATAAGATAAAGTAATGTGAATAAAGGAAAACATTTACTGAATGAGAATTTAAATTCTGAAAAACATTAAAAAACATTAGTAATTAAAAAATGGATCTCAAATGAGATTTACATATTATTTTTTTAAGACCCCTAGATATTAAATCAAAATATTATATAAAGGATGCAACATTGATCATATAAATGGAAACAGGATGTATTCTGCATAAAAAAGATTCCAAATAAATCGATAATATTTTATAATTGCTTCCTGCACATAATAAAGAGATATATTATCAAGATGTGATAAACACTTACTTATCACATAATAAAGACATATATTATCAAGATGTGATAAACACTTACTTATCTAAATAAAAAATGTCTGTGAAATAAAATTATTGAATATAAAATCAACTAAAATAATTTGAAAACATGTCATATAAAAATTGTTTGTGAAATAAAATTATTGAATATAAAATCAAATAAAATAATTTGAAAACATGTCATATTAATTCACATAAAATACTCTCAGAAAAAAAAATCCAACTTCAACCTCACCTTATAATAAAAAAGTTCGTGCATGTACCACACATAAACATGTTTGTGTTTAAAAATAAATTTGAAAATTATTATAATAAATAATACTAAAAGTTAATTAGGCTGGCAGATTATTGGTGAAGAAATTGGCAAAATAAGAAATATTATGAGTATTCACCTAGAAAATTAGCAAAAATAAAATAAAGTAGGATCGGAAGTACAGAATTTTTTAGTTATAGTACTCAATAATAATAAAAAGCTACACACAGGTTTGCAGGTGAAGAACACAAGCCGAGAACGTCAAAGGGGGTTTACTAACCCTGGTTGAGGGTTTTCAACCTTTGGCTGAAGGTTTATAACGTGATAATGAAATGGTAAAACCTTGGATGGTGGAAGAAGGATGATTCCATGGGAACAGGACCCAGAGGGTGTGGACTGGACTCCAAGAAGGGCCAAAATTCCCATGAGCACATGCAAGTGGAACAAATAATACAAGCCAGTGATCAAATCCCATTCTAGCAAGAGAAATCTGAAAATATATAGAGTTCACTGCACCAATCTTTAACAAGGGAAAAACCAAAGGCGCAAACATACTAGAGGCAAAGGACCAACTTTAAAACAAGCAAGGGTTATATTGCAACAAGGGAAAATGTCTGAAAAGGAGAATAAGCTTGGACCGGTGAGAAGTAATCAAGCAGGGGCCAATGTTGTTGATCATAGCAAGGAAAATGAGCCGATTGCCAGTATGGGAAGAGATTCTAGTGAAAATTTGCCAAATATGACCTTTCGGGATGCTTGCGAGGACAGCCACAAAAAACTGCAGTTAATAACTCTAAGACTTCTCACAAACCTTTGAGAATGCCTATAATGGACCCTAGGAAAACAGCCTCGGTGCATGAAAGCGGCAGATGGCTCTCCTATAGTCCAACTTTAGATGTCACACATACAAACTAAGTTCGATGCTATGGAATGTATGTTGGGATTAAGGTGTCTCAACCTTAGAGTCCCTATGCACATTTAATTAGTATATGTGGTGAATTATTTATTTTATTTATGCTAATGTTTTTGCCTACCGAAGTGAATATCATATTATGGGATCCACAGATGAGGTGTCATCCTACATGGCATATGATATGTATCACTTGCAAGTTTTTTTAGAAGGTAGGCATCCACTTTGGAAGTCTTATTTTTGCGACTAAATTGGTGGCTTTTGTCATAAGTTTCCATGAAACAGTTTATGACAACTTGCTATGTTGAACTATGACAAAATAAGAGTCATGAATAACAGATTATGGCAGTTGTAGCTTTTTTGTGGAGGCGCCAACCTATGCAAGATAAGGCAGCTGATTTGTAGGGCTTTCTACATGACATTAATGGCAGATTTTATGGAGATGGACGTTGGATTTAGAAAAATCCAAAAATTTGTGCTTTGTAACTCATGTAAGATTCCCTGAATTGTGGAATCATGAGCTAGGCATTGAGTTGTGTATTTGGCAAGTCTTGGGCGCCAAGTTTCTTCATGGAGGTTTTTTATGCCTCTTTGCCATTGTAAATATATTGCAGGTTGAGATTTTCAGTGTGTTATGCCTGAATTCTGCCAGATTCTAGACGTTTGGAGAAGACTCCTGAAAGACAGAACAGAGCATTGTATTGTAACCATTATTGTTGTTGATAATACAATCTGTTCCTGTGTTTGGAGTGTGGGGTTTTTTACCTGAAAGGGTTTTTCCCCACGTACATCTTGTGTTGTGGTTTTTTGTTGTGTTGATTCTCTCATTCTCTGCAAATCTGAAATTTAATGTTAATGTGCATCTAACTGTAACAGTGTTGAAAGGTTAAAAAAATTTTGCATTCACTCTCCGTGGTAGATTTGCATTTGGAGGCTGTTTTTCCGCACCTTAGCTTCCCTTCAGTTGGTATCAGAGCCTGGCCAGTTTTGTTATCTCTGGTGGGTAGAGGGATTTTTGTGCTAATCTAGTTTCAGTGGGAGTTTTGCAGAATTTTTTTCTTGGTTTGATAATCTTGTTGCAGTTGTAAGATGGCAAGCACATCTGGAAGGATTGAGATAGAGAAGTTTAATGGCAGTAATTTCGAGTTATGGAAATTAAAAATGGAGGATATGCTCGTGGATAGAGATCTGTGGGATGCCATATCCGGATCTATACCATCAGGCATGAAACAAGAAGATTGGGATCTAATGGATCGGAAAGCCAAGGGTTTGATCAGACTCTGTTTGGCTGATTCTGTTCTCTTGAATGTCCATGAGGAGAAGACTGCAGCGAGCCTTTGGAAGAAACTGGGTGATATTTATCAAGGGAAATCCTTGGTGAATAAGTTGTTCTTGAGAAAGAAGTTGTATTCTCTGAAGATGGAGGAAGGAGGAGCCGTTGTTGATCACCTGAATGCCTTCAATATGATTGTTGCACAGTTGGGGTCTGTTGGTGTGAAGATTGAGGACGAAGACCGTTGCATGCTTCTGTTATGTTCTTTGTCGGACTCGTGGGACCACCTGGTGATGGCTATTGGGAGTACTACAACCACTTTCAAGATGGATGATGTGGTTGCTTCGTTGTTATCTGAGGAGATGCGAAGGAAATCTTCCGAGATGGCCAAGGAGGCCCTTGTTGCTCGAGGTAGATCGAAGGAGAAAGGCAAGAAGAAGGACAAGAAGTCGAAGTCAAAGTCCCAGGGGAGATCTAAGTCTCCCAATAAAAAGTCCAAGGTGAAATGTTGGAACTGCGGCAAGACCGGTCATTTCCGGAAAGAATGCAAGGAGGAGAAGAAGAAGAAAAATAAATCTGTCTCCGATTCCGATTCTAATAAATCCTCTCAGGATGACTGTGATGCATTTGTCACAGCCTTGGCAATGCATGCATCAGAAGATGTGTGGTTAATTGATTCGGGAGCATATTTTCACATGACCTCTCATAGAGGTTGGTTCTCGAAGTATGAAGAATATGATGGTGGAAAGGTGTATCTCGGTGATGACTCTCATCTAAAGATTGTTGGCCAAGGAAGAGTCAAGATACGATTCCCTGATGGCAGAGTGAAGGGGATCAATGGTGTTCTGCATATCCCTGGTTTGGCACGGAACCTACTTTCTATAAGTAAACTGAATGATGTGGGTGTGCAGGTTGTTTTCTCGAGTGGAGGATGCAAGATGACTAGAGGAGCTATGGTGTTGGCTAAGGGTGTCAGGATCGGCACTTTGTACAAGATGGATGCATGCACTGTTCAGTGCAATAGTTCTAATGTAACGAAGAAGAAGATACCTTTGGATTCTTCATCCTCACCATCAGATCATATAGAAAAGAAGACAGTTGTGTCTACATCTGATGGTCGTGCTCACTGGGTACCTAAGGGTGCCAATGCTTTGGAAATGAAGCTTCCAGCGGAGAAGACAATGTTATGGCACCAACGACTTGGTCACATTGGTGAGAAGGGTCTTAGAGCCCTGAAAAATAAGAGCCTTGTTGAAGGCCTTGATGATTGTAATCTCGAGTTTGAATTTTGCGAACATTGCGTATATGGAAAACAAAACCGTGTTTCTTTTTACCATAGTTCTCATAAGTCTTCTGGGGTTTTGGACTATATTCATGCAGATGTGTTTGGTCCTGTTAATGTTCCTTCGTTGTCAAAATCTATATATTTTGTTTCTTTCATAGATGATTACAGTAGAAGGACATTTGTATATTTCCTCAGGAGTAAGGCTGAAGTCTTTATTCGGTTTAAAGAGTTTAAATCTTTGGTTGAAAATCAGACTGATAGAAAGATTGAAGTTTTGAGGACTGACAATGGCGGTGAGTTTTGTTCGACAGAATTCGACAGGTTTTGTAAGGACCACGGGATTGAAAGACATAAGACAACTCCATACACCCCACAACAAAATGGAGTTGCAGAAAGGATGAACAGGACGTTGATGGAGAGGGCTAGGAGTATGTTGAGTGGTGTTGGCCTTGAACAAAAGTTTTGGGCTGAAGCAGTTGCCACGGCTTGTTATCTGATTAACAAATCTCCTACATCGGCGCTTGTTGAAAAGACACCCATGGAGGCGTGGTCTGGTAAAAAGCCTTCATTGAGACATCTCAGAGTTTTTGGTTGCGAAGCGTATGCTCATGTTCCGAGAGAAAAATGGTCTAAGTTGGAGAACAAAGTTGTTAAATGTATCTTCATCGGCTATGGTGTCGGTGTGAAGGGGTACAAGCTTTGGGATCCAGTTGCACAAAAGGTTTTATACAGCAGAAGTGTGGTTTTCAGAGAGCTGAAACCTTCGACTATTGAGCTGCAACCAGAGGAAGAGAAGAAAGAGAAGGAGGTAGTTCAGATCCCACTTACTCCAATGAAAAAAGAACTACGAGCTCCTGAAGGACCTGATGATGAGGAGAGCTCAAGCAGCTCTGAAAGTTCCGAAGAAGAGGAAGAACCTCAACCTCAGTTGGTGAGGAGGTCTACATGAAAAAGGCGGCAACCGGATAGGTTTGGATATTCACCGGATAGGTTTGAATATTCATTGTTAAATTCCAGTTGTATTTTTGCTTTGATTGCTAACACTGATGAGCCTAAATCTGTTAGAGAGGCTATGGGTATGAATGATGCAGATTCCTGGATGAGAGCCATGGATGAAGAGATGGCTGCACTCAAGAAAAATAACACTTGGGATCCGGTACCTTTGCTTGAAGGACGAAAACCCGTTGGATGTAAATGGGTGTTCAAGAAGAAGTATGGTCTTGATGGTAGTGTTGAGAAGCATAAAGCACGGTTGGTCGCGAAGGGGTATTCTCAGGTGGAGGGAATTGATTATGGTGAAATATTCTCTCCTGTAGCCAAGCTGACATCCATTCGATTTCTGTTATCACTTGCAGCAGCTTATGACTGGGAGATCGAGCAGATGGATGTGAAGACAACATTCCTTCATGGTGAGTTGGAGGAAGAAATCTATATGTCACAACCAGAGCATTTCGTTGTAAAAGGTAAAGAAAATTTGGTTTGTAAGTTGAAGAAATCTCTGTATGGTCTGAAACAATCTCCTAGAATGTGGTACCAAAAGTTTGATACCTATGTGTTGAGTTTGGGGTTTCAGAGGTCTAAATCTGACCATTGTGTTTATATCAAAACTGACAATGGTCGCATTCTCATTATCTGTTTATATGTTGATGATATGTTATTCTTTGGGAATGGTAAAAGTTTGATTTCTGACCTGAAATCTCAGTTGTCAGCACAGTTTGAAATGAAAGATTTAGGTGCAGCTAGGTACATTTTGGGAATGGAGATAAGAAGAGATAGAACTAGCAGAAAGCTTTGGTTAAGCCAAAGCAAGTATGTCAATTCTGTGTTGGAGAGATTCAACATGTCAGCTTGCAGATCCTTGGTAGTTCCTGTGTTGCGAGGAACGAAGCTATCAGTTGAGGATTGTCCAAAATCTCCTACTGAGATGGAGGACATGACCAGTGTTCCTTATGCGAGTGCTATTGGCAGCCTAATGTATGCTATGGTCTATACGAGGCCAGACATTGCCCAAGCAGTGGGAGTCCTTAGTCGATTTATGGCTAATCCTGGACGGGTACATTGGGATGCAGTTAAGCGAGTGTTCAGATATTTGCGGGGTACTTCCGAGTATGCCCTATGTTTTCATGGTTATCCTTCTAGACCTCGGCATTCAGTGTGTATTCGTGGATTTGTGGATTCAGATTGGGCTGGTGACATTGATAGCAGAAGATCCACCAGTGGCTATGTGTTCACGATGTTTGGTGGTGCAATTAGCTGGATGAGTAAGCGGCAAGCTATAGTCGCTTTGTCCACGACTGAAGCAGAGTACATGGCAGCCACTCATGCTTGTAAGGAAGCCATTTGGCTTAAGAGGTTGTGTTCAGATATTGGTTTTGATGCAGGACAAATTATAATCTGTTGTGACAGTCAGAGTGCCATTTGCTTAGCAAAAAATCCTACCTTCCATGCCAGAACAAAGCACATTGATGTACAATATCATTTTGTTCGTGATATGGTAGAATATGGGAAGGTGAACTTGGAGAAAGTTGACACTTTGAGGAACGTTGTTGATGCACTGACGAAGCCAGTAAGCACGGAGAAGTTCAGATGGTGTTCCGATTCCATGGGCCTTGGGGCCCTGAGCTGTTGATTCAGATGACTCTTGACAGGTCTTCGACAAGTGGGAGAATGTTGGGATTAAGGTGTCTCAACCTTAGAGTCCCTATGCACATTTAATTAGTATATGTGGTGAATTATTTATTTTATTTATGCTAATGTTTTTTGCCTACCGAAGTGAATATCATATTATGGGATCCACAGATGAGGTGTCATCCTACATGGCATATGATATGTATCACTTGCAAGTTTTTTTTTTAGAAGGTAGGCGTCCACTTTGGAAGTCCTATTTTTGCGACTAAATTGGTGGCTTTTGTCATAAGTTTCCATGAAACGGTTTATGACAACTTGCTATGTTGAACTATGACAAAGTAAGAGTCATGAATAACAGATTATGGCAGTTGTAGCTTTTTTGTGGAGGCGCCAACCTATGCAAGATAAGGCAGCTGATTTGTAGGGCTTTCTACATGACATTAATGGCAGATTTTATGGAGATGGGCGTTGGATTTAGAAAAAGCCAAAAATTTGTGCTTTGTAACTCATGTAAGATTCCCTGAATTGTGGAATCATGAGCTAGGCATTGAGTTGTGTATTTGGCAAGTCTTGGGTGCCAAGTTTCTTCATGAGAGGTTTATTTATATGCCTCTTTGCCATTGTAAATATCATTGCAGGTTGAAGATTTTCAGGATACTGTTATGCTGCCAGAATTCTGCCAGATTCTAGATGTTTGGAGAAGACTCCTGAAAGACAGAACAGAGCATTGTATTGTAACCATTATTGTTGCTGATAATACAATCTGTTCTTGTGTTTGGAGTGTGGGGTTTTTTACTTGAAAGGGTTTTTCCCCACGTATATCTTGTGTTGTGATTTTTTGTTATGTTGATTCTCTCATTCTCTGCAAATCTGAAATTTACTGTTAATGTGCATCTAACTGTAACAGTGTTGAAAAGTTAAAAATTTTGCATTCTCTCCGTAATAGATTTGCATTTGGAAGCTGTTTTTCCGCACCTTAGGTTCCCTTCAATGTAGAGGATTAATGTGTCAATTTCTAGGTCTTCGTCCAGGCCTCTTTGCTTTCAAGATGTGGGCTACTAGATAATGGAGAACTAGAGGTGAGTTAAATATTTATGCTTACCCCAATGGTTATTTCTTAGTTCTTTTTGCTAATGAGGAGGATAGAGAACAAGTTTTCCAGGGGGGTCCTTGGTTTTTAGGCAGGGCAAGGCTTTTCATGAAGCCTTGGCATACCAAGTTCAAGGCAGAAGAGGAAATGCCCTCAATAGCCCCAGTCTGGGTGAGACTTTTTGGGTTGCTAGCAGAGTTTTGGAATGAAGTTATTTTCATGGCAATAGGCAATACTTTAAGATCTTATATGATTACGGCAGACAGTACAAGCTGATTTGAACAAATTATCTATGTCAGAATTTGTGTTCTCATTGACCTTGACAAGCCCTTGCCAAAAAAGATTACTCTGTAGTTTGGGGAGGATACTTGGGAACAAGATGTGGACTATGAGAACATCCCCTTCAGGTGCAGGATTTGTCATGAATATGATCACCTAGCTAGGGATTGTAAACATTGGATCCCAGAGCAAGCACAAGAGGAAACAACCCCTAGAGGTTTTGAACTACCTAAACAAAAGAACATATAGAGAAAACAAACATCTAAAGAGCAGGTAGTCATCTCCACCAATAAGTTTGCTAACCTCCCAATCAATAAATCATAACACTAAGCCAATTTTAGATCTACTAAGTAGCCTACAAGAGAACCCACCCCAAAAGTTGAAGAGATACCAAAGGAAAATGTTAGGAACCTACTATTAAAATCAACACTCTCATACAAATACTGAAAATAAACATATATGCTCACAACACACTTGGAAATAAAATGCACAATACGAAAGTAAATTGCAGCAAAAAGAACAATCTCACAATAGCACTGAATCACATGCCTCTTCGAGGGGGCAACCTCCTTCAATACTTCAATTCAATTATGCAAAAAGATACATACAATGCTACCCCTCGCAGTTTTAAGGAATTTCTCTAGAACCTAACTCCCAAGGTTGGATTACATGCAAAATGCCACCCGGGATAGAATCTCCTACCTAAAATCAGTTACATTCTTGAAAAATGGTTACATAGAAGGGCGCCATTTGGCATAGGCGCTTCTTAATACAAAACTATAATAAAACATTACAAAATATTAATATGGGTACTACCCACATTCTACTAGGACTATTACTAGTATGGGGTCCTAACATACCCTTCCCCTTCGAAAAGTTGTCCTCAAAGCTTGAGGTAAGGAAATTGTTGCTGGATTTGGTGAAGAGGTTCCCATGTCGCATCTTCTGGTTGTAAGCCACACCATTGGACCAAGACGTATGTGATAACCCGCCGACGAAGGACCCTTAAATGCAATTAAGTTCAAGAATGATGGACCCTTCCTCGTCTAACTCTGGAAGTGTAGACTGCACCTACACCTTGTTGCCAATAACCTGCTTGAGAGATGATACATGTAAGACTGGATGAAGTTTGGAACTAGCCAGAAGAGCTAGTTTGTATGTCGTCGCCCCAAGCCTCTGCAATACCTGATAAGGACCATAGTATTTGGCGACAAGTTTTTGACAACCACGCAACTGGAGAGATGATTGTTTGTATGGTTGTAAATGAAGAAATACCATGTCACCATCAACAAAGCTACGTTCGGTACGATGTTGATCAACTTGTTTCATACGGTTCTGAGCCATGTCCAAATTGAGCTTGAGTTGGCGAAGAATGGAGTCATGTTGACGTAGAGTGGAATCCACAGCCTGAATCTTGAAGCTACCTGGAATGTAAGAAGTTGGAGCTTGTGAGAGCTGACCATAGACTGCTTCAAAATGGAGTCACTTTAGTGGCAGAGTGATAGGTGGTGTTGTACCACCATTTAGCCAAAGGAAGCCACTTAGCCCAATGAACAAGATGTTCGTAAGTGAAGCAGCGAAGGTAGGTTTCCAAGCACTTATTGACAATTTCAGTTTGGCCATCGGTTTGAGGATGGTAGGCCAAACTCATCTTGAGTTGTGTCCCCTGCAATTTGAATAGTTCCTGCCAAAAGCGACTGGTGAAGGTAGGATCCCGATCAGAGACAATGGATTTAGGCATTCCATGAAGGCAAAAGATGGAATCAAGGAAGATTTGAGCGACAATGGAGGCAGTATAAGGGTGGGATAGGGAACGTAAGTGAGCATACTTCGAAAGACGATCCACTATTACCAGAATAATCGATTTGCCTTCGGATTTCGGTAGCCCTTCGATGAAGTCCATAGATATATCTATCCAAACCTGCTCAGGAATGGGCAAAGGTTGAAGTGTTATTGGAGAACTCACAGTTTCACCTTTCATGCGTTGGCAATGATCACATTCGACCACAAATTTTTTGATGTCCTTTTTCATTCCCTTCCAAAAAAAGGTACGCTTGGTTCAGGTATATGTTTTGAGAAAACCTGAATGACCAGCTGTGGGGGAAGCATGCATTTCATCGAGGAGGTCCTTGATTTGAGACTCAAATGGAATAACCAAACAGTCATGAAACCGTAAATCCTGACCATCCCAAACATAGTCAGGGTGGGACTAAGGATCCTCTTGGAGATTGCGGAGGAGAGTTTGGAATAAGGAAACCTTGGCCAAATCTTCACGAAGTTGATGAATCTATTACAAAATAGGAGTTGAGTAAGCATGTAACATGGCCTGATCTTCATGGAGACAAGACAAGGCATCGGCCACCACATTCTCTTTACCTTTCTTATAAGAGGTGTCATAGTCATACCCCAACAATTTGAAGACACTTTTGTTGTTTCGGAGTGTTAGGATTCTACTCCTAACACCATTCTAATCACTATTAATTATTCATTTAATTAATCTTCCTTCACAAAGGTTGTGACCTTTAGTCACACCTCCACACACGTAGAAATAGGCACTCCAATTGGTGTAGTTTATCATCGAATAATATATTTATAAATTAATTGTGGGTTCTCTTCAATTTAACGGCGATTCCTTTATAACAGCGATTCATTCCTTTATTTCTGCATTATACCTTATTCCTCCGCTTGGTGTCTTTACATCTGGATCAGAGCCACTCAAAAATCCAAATTTTTTTTTTTTTTGCCCAAAGCTTTCGTTCACCTTACTTGCCACTCTACTTCACGGTACTATGAACAGGAGAACCTTCTAGGACAAAATAGAACCAGCCAGCGAGTTGTCCAAAGCAAATAGGACATCGCAGAACTGAACAAGGGAACTTTCTCGGATAAAACAGAACCAGTCGGTGAGCTGTCCAAAACAAATAGGACATCATAGAACGACGTCAAGCTTCGACAATTTTTTCTAGCAGAGGCGGTTTTCCGAGCTTCGACGGTTTTTTTCTTTTTTCCTGCGCACACTCAATGGGTAACCATCAATAGCAGAAACATTTGGAATAGACCTCTGGAGCACCCACCGGTGACTGGACACCTCTAGAGCAGCAGCAACAGTTGGAAAAGACACCAGCAAAATTGTCACAGAAGAAACTGAACGCAGCACAACTTCTGTATGCACCTATGAACCTGCACTGTCATGCTCACCGATGCACCAGGACGACGTAAGACAACAACACGGGTCCAAACCAGACGACGTAAGGTTACCTAAGGTTTAAATAATTTCGGCGAATGGAAAATAGATCGACAGTAGTGATAAAAATCAAACGCAAATCACAATTACAGTGCACTTCGGGTTTTCGACGAGGCACTCACCGGCGAACACAAATCCATTTTTACGATCTAACACTTAACAATTGCACAAACGGAATTTTTACAGCCACCCACCATCTTAGAAGCCAAAATCGGCAACAAACATTAGAAAAATTAAGGTTAAAAAAAAATAAAAAGAAATTTATCGTCGGGAAGCAAACCAAGGAGTGGTTCTTTGTTTTCTTCCAGCACTGTCCAATACCTTTCGCATTTCATACACACCGCAGCCACACATCAATTATACATTGTGTACAACATCATACAATTCTTGTTCACTCCTGCAGCACGAGCACTAACTTCAGCGCAAGTGCGTCCCGCTGCTTCTTATTGCACAAGTAAACAAATTTGCTGCCCTCGTTTCTCATTGTCGGTGTGCATCAGCTACGAGTGTGCACACCTTTTCGCCAAACGACTATGCAAATGGCCAATGGAAGAATATATCACGACCCCAACCTACTTTTGCTACTTAATCTTGCCCACCTACGTCAAATCACATCAGTGAGTGTATATAAAATTCAGTTCCAGGATATCGCCAATCGCATCACAAGGTTGGACGAATCAGTCCTCATAAGTGGGTTCATCAATGGATTGAAAGAAGAAATTAGAGTGAATATCATGATGTACACTCCTCGCACCCTATAGGAAGCCATTGGATTAGCCTTGTTAGCCGACGATACATTCAATGTTCAACGTCAACATGGGGAGCAACCTATTGATAAATCAACATTCACGCACACTATTCCAAAACACAAACCCTTGCCAGTTAAGTACCTTAGCCTACAAGAAATGGAGGAGCAACAAGCGAACGACCTCTGCTATACTTGTGATGAGCAATTTGGGCCCCTTCATTGTTGTGCTACACAAACATTGTATTTATTGAATATAGTTGATCCCTGTCACTCCATAGAGGAAGAAGGTGAGGAAGATGTACACGACATGACCAAAGCACCTGATCATAACAATGAAGAAAATGAGGTCGATGTGCAAGAAGTGCTCGATGCACCACGAAAAGATGAGGTAGACATCCATGCAATAAACAATGAAGGCAAGACATACACTCTCAAAGAACTACACACAAGTTCATCGCCAATAGTGAGTTCTCATCATCTAGGTAGCCTGATTCAGAAAGGAGGCAAAAGAGTGAGTGCACCTTTATTTTCCCTTCATTCTACACAGGAAGAATCGGCTAAATTGGAAGCCTACCGTCATCACAATTCTCCTAAGACAGATTCCACTATTCTTTCTAGCAACCCCCCACTAATGCTTCGACCTTCAATATATCCTTGCCTTCGAAAAAGTGACATTAAAATAGTACAAGAACTTGCACAAATTCAACTGGGAAAACAAGCAACGAAGCTCCTTACTTTGAGCTTTGAGGACAAAGCTCTTTTTAAGGAAGGTGGCATGTTAGGATTCTACTCCTAACACCATTCTAATCACTCTATTAATTATTCATTTAATTAATCTTCCTTCACAAAGGTTGTGACCTTTAGTCACACCTCCACACACGTAGAAATAGGCACTCCAATTGGTGTAGTTTATCATCGAATAATATATTTATAAATTAATTGTGGGTTCTCTTCAATTTAACGGCGATTCCTTTATAACAGCGATTCATTCCTTTATTTCTGCATTATACCTTATTCCTCCGCTTGGTGTCTTTACACAGAGTAGCCACCCGCCATTCTAAAAAATATTTGACTCTGATGATCAGTTTTGATGGAAAAATGTCGACCAATGAGATCTGGATGCCAATTGGTGACCACATGTAAAATGGCAAGCATTTCCTTCTCATAAGTGGACTTGCCCAAATTTCGAGGATAAAGTGCCTTGCTAGTAAAATTCAATGGTCTACCCTCTGGCATAAAAACTACCCCAGTGCTCGTGCCCGCTACATCACTCTCAATGACAAAGGGTTTAGAAAAATTTGGCATTGCCAAAACAGGGGTGGTGGTCATAGCATACTTCAAATCAACAAAATCCTTCTCAATTGAATCAGTCCATACAAAAGAATTTTTTCGCAACATGGTCGTTAGGGGAGCTACGATCTTGCCATAATTTTTCACAAATTTTCTGTAATATCTTGTAAGACACAAGAATCCCCAAAGCCCCTTCAAGGTATGAGGTTTGGACCATTCTTGCACTGCCTGAATTTTCTTAGGGTCAACTTGAACTCCTTTAGTGACTATGCCCCAAATATTCAACCTCCTGCTGACCAAAGGAACATTTTGATTGCTTTGCATTAAGTTGATGGTCAGACAAAAGTTTGAGAGTTTCATCTAAGTGGTGAAGATGATCCTCACATGTGCGACTATAGATTAGTATGTCATCAAAGAAGACTAATGAATTTGCGAAGATGAGGACGAAAGACAGAATTAATCAAACTCTTAAAGGGGGAAGGTGCATTGGTCAACCCAAAAGGCATAACAAAAAATTCATAATGCCCTTTGTGAGTTCAAAAGGCTGTCTTGGGAATATCTTCATGCTTAATGCAGATTTGGTGATAGCCCGACCGTAAATCCAACTTGGAAGAATACTTAGCCCCATGCAACTCATCCAATAGTTCATCAATGACAG
Organism: Wollemia nobilis; assembly: GCA_028583015.1. Classification (NCBI taxonomy): domain Eukaryota; kingdom Viridiplantae; phylum Streptophyta; class Pinopsida; order Araucariales; family Araucariaceae; genus Wollemia; species Wollemia nobilis. The sequence goes on along the minus strand of JAQPPZ010003564.1, from coordinate 707,720 downwards.
GAATAGGGAACTTATCCTTGATAGTAATTTTGTTAAGATCCCGATAATCCACACACAACCGCCAAGTGCCATCCTTCTTTTTGACTAACAACACTGGTGAAGAATAGGGACTAACACTAGAACGGATAATTCCAAAAGCTCGAAGTTCCTGCACAATTTTCTCAATTTCAATTTTCTGAGCATAAGCATACCGGTATGGACGAACATTAGGAGGTAGACTGCTAGAGCGCTGAGGAGGAAGTCCCTTGGGTTCCTCAAAGACATGAGCATACCTGTTTAATATCCCCTGTAATTGTTGTGGGTGACTAGACTCCCCTTGCTCAAGAGCGGTGATAGCAAAAAGTTGAGCTACCACGCCATGGGAAGATTTCTTTAACAATTTTTCCATCTTATGAGAAGAAATAAACTGAATTGCTCCCACCTTTGTGCCACGGAAGGTATATTCCTTCCCATCTTAACAAAATTTCATCCATAATTCTACAAAATCCCATAGGACTGGTCCTAACATTCTTAACCATTGCGCTCCCAAAACTATATCACACCCTCCTAAGGGTAAAGCAAACATGTTGGACTTAATATTATAGTCCCCAATTTTGAGCTTAACATTACGACATTTGCCTTTGCATGGTAGGGTGCCACCATTAGCAATCATAACTTCGAAGCAATTGCATGTGGTAATGTAATAGTTCCCTTGTTTGGCGACACATGGATCAATAAAATTGTGTGCTACCAGAGTCAATCAAAATGATGACCCTTTGTCCCTTGAAATGGCCAATCACATTCATGGTTTGGGGGGCGGATACTCCTGCTAGAGCATATACAAAAATTTCTAGTTGGGTTTCCTCCTGATCGGCCGACTGGTTTGTGATTTTTGTTTCTTGAGGATCCTCCTCATCCTCATAAGATTCTGTAGTGGGAACTTCGTCTATATCAAGCAAGTAAATTTTTTGTTGCACACACCTATGCCCTCTGGTATATTTTTTATCACAATTGTAACATAATCCTTGTAACTTTCAATGCTTCATCTCCTCGTGACAATCTTTTTATAGGTGGAGATCTATTAGTCACACTTGGCATTGGCTTGGCTGGAAAAGATGGCTTAGAGGGAGGAAATTTAGAAGTTCAACTAAGACCCTTGAATTTGTCTTTTACCACTTTGGCCAATTGTATGGCGTGTGGTAATGATTGAGGTCGTAGCAATTTAACCTCAACCCTAATGTCATCCTTCAATCCACTCACAAAAGAACTTTGGTAAGAATCAACACTTAGTCCCGTGGTTCGACTGGCAAGTTTTTCAAATTGATTTTGGTATTCTCGAACCGTTGAAGTTTCCTTGAGTTTGAAAAGGGCTCCTATAAAATCTTCAAACTCGCTAGGACCAAAGCGAGTGAGTAGGTGTTGCACAAATTCAAACCATGAAAGTTCAGGTTCAGCCTTCCTAAGCCACAAAAACCAATCGAGTGCATCTGATTCAAAATTCAAAGAAGTAATGGTCAACCATAGGAAACGATCAACATTATGAAGAGTGAAATATTGTTCTGCCTTACAAATCCACCCCTCAGGATCTTTTCCATCGAACTTAGAAAAGTCTAAATTGGTAATCTCATTCCATTGTGGGTTGGTATAGCTCGTTGGCGGTGGCTTGTACCAATGTATTCTTGGTCATGTTGATCTGCGGAACCAGCAGAGACTCTACTATCCAATTCAACCTTCATTTCTTTTTGTGCAAGGGAGAGGTTAGTCATAGTTTCTTGGAAAGTATGGAGTTGTAACTGTATTTCCTGTAGGTTTTTGTTAATTGTATCCCATAGTTTGTTGCCCATAACTTCCACTTTGGATTGAATTTCCCTATCTAATGTTTGTTGGCGAGTACCCTCAGCCATAATTGAAGATTTGGATCCTTTTTGTGGGACTTACTAAAAATAGATAGGTGGCTTTTAGGAGTTACTATTTTTAGTAAGGGTTCGAAAAATGGTTTGGGTGTGTTATATCAAAATGATCAGCTCAAAAAAACAATCACAATGAGCTATTTACCACAACACTGATTCTAGGCACCCCAAATTTTATATGTTGTTTTGACAAGTCTACTGGTGTGGTTGGTTTTTTATCTAGAGGTTTGGTTCAAAAAATGAGTTCTGTGTCGAACAATATTTTCTTATGATTTGTTTTGACCAATCTGACTACTGACTGATTCTTGACACTATTTTGTCCATTGTTTGAGTCTTACTCTATCACACTCTTCCCTGTTTGTTTTCGTTCTAACTGTCATAGGTAACTATTCTGACTATCCAAGTAATTGTTCAAAGTTCAAACTGTCACAAGTAACCGATATCCTGACAACCTTGTAATGACTGTTACTGACAGAAATTCTTGACTGTAACTGACTCTGACCCCCTTGTTGCCCCTATTTTAGTCTCTGCAGTTTCTGTCCGCCTGATATACCTTATAATTTTGTATTATCCATTTTGCATGCAAAAAATCTAGAATAGGGATGCCTTCTTCATATGCTCAACTTCTATAAAGGATATGGTAACAAGTTCGAATTTTTTGGTTGCAGGTTGAGCAAAAATATAAAGACTCCGAGAACAGACTTTGTTTGTAGGTTTAAACAGATCCAAGGTACACTAGGCAAAGGTGTATGTAATACCCATAGGCCCTTTGTTATACCGCAATGACGAACAATAGTGCTCGGACCAATATTTCAGGCCACTACTCAAAGAGGATTCCACACATACCCTTGAGCACACTATCTGCCTCTCTGACAGTACGGGAGGGTAATCTTCCGGGATGTGTCTCGTGCACTATGGACAATACAAGGTTGAAAAAGCTTCCTAGAGATAAAATTTTGTTTAATCCTGGATGGTGTCCCAAAATACCCGAAGATACGTGGGAGCTCAAATCCGTGCGCGAGTGTTGTCTGAGGCTTGGGTATTGGATCCTGATCGCCCTTCACTTCATTAGACATTGTATGGGCTATCTATCTTAGCCAATAACGACAACTCCTTCGCAATATTTTAAAACCCCCGACACAGGGTTTCTAACCTACTCAACTACTGTAAAAAGACTAATTTTTTTTGCTTTTTGCTATATATATATATATATATATATATATATATATATATATATATATATATATATATATTAAATAAGGAAAACTGGCAAACAAAAAACTGAACACATAAATCATATACTTAACAGTCGAATTAGCAGAAACCATCACAGTCGTAGCAAAACACGGCCATGGAAAGCGCTCTGATACCACTTGTTAGGAACCTACTATTAAAATCAACACTCACAAAAATACTGAAAATAAATATATATGCTCACAACACACTTAGAAATAAAATGCACAATACGAAAGTAAATTGCAGAAAATGAACAATCTCACAATAGCACTGAATCGCAAGCCTCTTCGAGGGGCAACCTCATTCAATACTTCAATTCAATTATGCAAAAAGATACATACAATACTACCCCTCGCAATTTTAAGGAATTTCTCTAGCACCTAACTCCCAAGATTGGCTTACATGCAAAATGCCACCTGGGCTAGAATCTTCTACTTACAATTAGTTAGATTCTTGAAAAACGGTTACATAGAAGGGCGTCATTTGGCATAGGCTCTTTTTAATCCAAAACTATAATAAAACATTACAAAGTATCAACATGGGTACTACCCACATTCTACTAGGACTATTACATCAAGTGTTAAGATGGGGTCCTAACAGAAAAGCAAAAGCCAAGAGAAAGACAATGACTCAAACCAATCAAATGGAGGAACTCAAAGGAATAGCTAGTGGAGGTAACACCCAGGAATTTTCTAACAAGGCCATGGTGGTATTCTCACCTACACCAGGTTTGGAGTCCATCCCATAACCAACAGGAGTGAGTCAGGAGTCTACTAAAAATATGAAGCTAGATACATACCAAAGAGCAGGTAGGAAGACTACTCAATGTCAACTAGAGAAAGAAGGTGTAAAGTTGATAGCAATGGGTAAGGTCAAGGATCTTACCCACATTTTCAGTCCCCGTGCTTGATGAAGTGCATCACCTAGAATATTTGAGGGCTTAAGGGTAGCCCGGTAAAGCATAATGAAGTAAAACGAATGATTCAACAATATCGTCCACATATGGTTTTCATTCAAGAAATGAAAGTGTCAGCAAAAGAGATGCAAATTTTTAACAAAAAAAATTGGCTTGCATGTAGGGTTGAAGCCCTAAGCTCACGAGGAGCTTCTAGAGGAGTGGTTAGTCTTTGGGATCCGAAAGAGATAGTAATACACCAAACAATGGGAAGTTGGGGGATTTTTGGCTTTACTGGCCCAAAGTAGACATTCTTCTCAACATTGGTTGTCTCAATGTATACTCTCCTATCAACCTGGATGAAAAACAAAAACAATGGAGGAATGCAACTTATATTATTGGTCATTTCCCGAGAGCTTGGTCGCTTGTAGGTGGTGATTTCAACACCATCCTCTCATTGGAAGAGAATATAGAGGGAAATCATACTCTAGACAGTAGTACTGACCTAATGTCAGAGCATATTAGATCTCTTCATACTCTAGACATCAAACCAAACAATGGTATGATGACCTGGTTTAATAAAAGGCAAGGCCTAGCATGCATTCTAGAAAGACTCAACAAGTTTTTGTTATCAAAGGAGTTTCTGAGCAATGGATATATTCCAAGAGCACAAACGTTGAATAATGCAAGATCAGATCATTGGCCGGTGTTGGTGGAAGTGTGGAAGACCAGACCCAATCGTGCTCCTTTTAGATTCCAATTAATGTGGTTTTGAGATAGTAGTTTTTAAGATAACGTTAAGAAATGGTGGCAGGAGGGTAAACCCAAGCATGGTACAAAGATGTACAATTTTGTTAGAAGGCTTCAATACCTCAAGTCCAAATTGAGAACATGGAACTGGGAGGAGTTTGGTGACATAAAGGAAAAGAAACGACAGATCTTAACCAAACTTGAGGACCTCAATGAGCAAATATGAACGGATGGCACTATTGAGATCCTAAGAGCAAGGAGGAGGCTAGGCTTACGACTCAGCTAGAGGAATGGGACAAAAGAGAAGAGATCATGTGGAAACAAAAATCTAGGATCCAATGGCTCCAGGAGGGAGATAGGAACACTAGCTTCTTCCATAAATCTCTCCTAGCAAGGCGATCGCACAATTTCATCTATTCCCTAAAAACAGTTGCAGGTGATTCAATACACACATGGGACGGGATGAACAATATAGCAAGAGAATACTTTGTTCTACTTTTTAGGCAAAACCAGTGAATCATGTTAGGTTGTGGAGTCTAATTTTGGCTAAATATGGATAAAACAGTTCTCTATTCCTTAACTGGACTGTAGATGACCAATCCCGAACCAGAGGCAAAAAGGAAAAGTTAATTTTAGGATTGGTTAAAATTAAGTTTTTTCTAATTGTAAACTTTCTAAGTTTGAAGTAGGCCTTAAGTGGGGATTGGGTTAATTATAGGATGTTTGTTTTAGCATGCATGTAACTGGGTTTCCCTATTTATGTAATACCTCCGGTAGAGAGGATTGTATCTTGTTTATGAGAAGTGCATAGGATTGTGTATCTCCTGTAGAGAGAGCAGTAAGCTTAGTGTAGAGCTTGATGCAAGGGTGTTTGCATGTTGAATTACTGTTAGAGTAATTGTGTGGAGATGCTGGTGTTTTGAAGAGGAATTTGCAGCTGGTTTTGTTGCAGGATTTTTTCCTTCAGAGATTGTATTGGTGCTAATACAAAGGACTGGTGTTTCTTGGTGGATGTAACCCACACTGGGTGAACCACGTTATATGTTGTGTTTTATCTTGTCTTGCATGTTTATGTTCTTCTGTGATGGTTAATAGTTTTTGTTGTTACTAATTAAGTGGCTTGCTTCAAGAATCCCTTTTGTTTATATATTGAATCGTGGAGTCTGATTTCAGCTAAATATGGATAAAACAGTTCTTTGTTCCTTAACTGGACTGTAGATGACCAATCCCAAACCAGAGGCGAAAAAGGAAAAGTTAATTTTAGGATTGGCTAAAATTAAGTTTTTTCTAATTGTAAACTTTCTAAGTTTGAAGTAGACCTTAAGTGGGGATTGGGTTAATTATAGGATGCTTGTTTTAGCATGCATGTAACTGGGTTTCCCTATTTATGTAATACCTCCGGTAGAGAGGATTGTATCTTGTTTATGGGAAGTGCATAGGATTGTGTATCTCCTGTAGAGAGAGCAGGAAGCTTGGTGTAGAGCTTGATGCAAGGGTGTTTGCATGTTGAATTACTGTTAGAGTAATTGTGTGGAGATGTTGGTGTTTTGAAGAGGAATTTGCAGTTGGTTGTGTTGCAGGATTACTCCCTTCAGAGATTGTATTGGTGCTAATACAAAATACTGGTGTTTCTTGGTGGATGTAACCCACACTGGGTGAACCACATTATATGTTGTGTTTTTATCTTGTCTTGGATGTTTATGTTCTTCTGTGATGGTTAATAGTTTTTGCTATTACTGATTAAGTTACTTGCTTCAAGAATCCCTTTTGTTTATATACTAAATCCTAACAATTGGTATCAGAGCGAGTTTGGGATTCAGGATTGAGTGGGAGCAAGGGCGGAATTTGTTGAGCAAGGTGCAGAAACCGTATTGTAATTGTTGGCAACACGTGCAATTTCCTGTAATTCTTCTCCCCCTTTGACAATAATACCAAAGGGCTGCTGCAGACTCCCCCTGAGTCTATGCACACCATTCTCAGACAAACATTGTTATAGTTAGCAAAAATCATGAATATGAGCAAAACTATAAACATAGGCATAAATGCTCCCCATAAGAATGTGGTCCCGATTGCTAGTCAATTCTTGGGAAACGTGACCACTCTCAACTTACTCCGTAGGTACTCAAAAACTTCTTTGGGCAACGGTTTTGTGAAGATATCCGCTACTTGCTCTGTAGTTGGAACAAAATCCAATTTAACCTCACCTTCCGCAACTTTATCCTTCAAAAAGTGATATCGGATTGCAATATGTTTGGTTCAAGAATGCATAACCGAATTCTTCGAAATGTTAATAGCACTAGTGTTATCACATTTAACTGAAATTGGCTCTTTGAAGTGAATACCAAGATCTTTCAGGGTTTGTCTCATCCATAATATCTGCGTACAGCACGTTGTCGCTGCAATGTATTCTGCCTCTGCTGTAGATAGAGAGACCGATTCTTGTTTCTTGTCGTGCCATGCTACCAACTCGTCTCCAAGATAAAATGCTCCTCCACTGGTACTCTTTCTGTCATCTATACATCTTGCCCAATCTGCATCTAAATATGCAATAAGAGTGAAGTCCTTACCTTTTGGATACCATAACCCATACTCCATAGTACCCTTTAGATACCGAAGAATCCTCTTTACTGCTGTTACGTGAGTCTCCTTGGGACTAGCTTGAAATCTTGCTACCATGCAAACTGCCTGTAAGATATCTGGTCTGGTGGCTGTTAAATACAGCAGGTTCCCAATCATAGATCTGTACATGGTTTGATCAACATTTGGAGATTTGTCATCCTTGCTCAACTTGCAACTTGTCGTCATGGGAGTGCTAACAGGTTTACTATCCTCCATTGTGAACTTTTTCAGCATTTCTTTCACATATTTAACTTGAGAGATAAAAATGCCCTTTTCATTTTGATTGACTTGCAGTCCGAGGAAATATGAAAGTTCACCAATCATCGACATTTCAAATTCTTTCTTCATTTTATTTGCTATGTCTCTACAAGACTTATCATTGTCGCTGCCAAAAATGATATCATCTACATAAACAACAAGGACAATAAGATGGCCATTCTCTGTTTTGACATACAGATTGCTGTCCACCATACCTTTCTTGAACCCCTGTTGAATAAGATAATTATTCAGCCTTGCATACCATGCTCTGGGTGCCTGTTTCAAGCCATACAAAGCTTTCTTCAACTTGCAAACAAAGTTGGGATTATCACCGAGTTGGAAACCATCTCGGCTACTCAATGTAAACCTCTTCTTCCAGTTTTTCTATTCGGAAATGCTGATTTCATGTCCATTTGATATACTTTGAAATTTTTATGAACTACTAAAGCCAGAAACATTCTGATTGCCTCTAGTCTAGCTACTGGTGCAAAGGTTTCCTCAAAATCAATACCTTCAACTTGAGCATAGCCTTTACAGACCAATCTTGCCTTATTTCTGACAACCTGTCCGTCTTCGTTCAATTTGTTTCGAAAAATCCATTTAGTACCGATTATGTTTTTATTTGCGTGCCTTGGTACTAACTCCCGTGTTTTGTTTTTCTCAATCTGATCTAGTTCTTCGTTTATTGCCTTCATCCAACTTTCATCTATGCTTGCTTCAACAACATTTTTGGGCTCAATGCTTGGATAATAGAGAGTAGTTCCTCACTACTGTTTCTCCTTGTCTGAATACCAACTGTGGGGTCCCCAATAATTTGCTCTCTGGGATGATTTTTCTGCCAGCTGCCTGTTTTGAATTTCTTGTTTTCTTCTACTTCTGAGTCAATTTCCTTATTCTCTTCTATTTCCTTTTCTTCATCTCCTTCAATAACTTCTTCATAAATAGGGTATTTTTCTTCATAGCTAATTTCTCGTTCCCTACCTTCATCAACCTTAACATCGGCACTCTCCACAATTTTCTTTAGCCTTTTGTTATAGCATGTGTAGGCTTTGTTTTTTGTCGAATAGCCAAGAAAAATTCCTTCATCAGCTCTATCTTCAAACTTACCAAGATTATCTTTAGTTCTTTTGATGTAGCACTTGCTGCCAAAGACTTTGAAGTATCTTGTTGTTGCCTTTTTGCCGAACCATAGCTCATAAGGAGTTTTGCTTTCATGTGTCCTCAACATGCACCTGTTTTGGATGTAAACCGTAGTATGAACTGCCTCTTTCCAAAATTTGTCTGCTATTTTGTTCTCTATCAACATTGTCCATGTCATTTCCTGCACCGTCCTGTTCTTTCTTTCAACAACACCATTCTGTTGAGGTGTCCTTACTGCTGAAAACTGTCTTCTAATCCCATATTTTTGACAGTACTCTGCAAACTCCTCTGAGATAAACTCTCCTCCTCTATCTGATCTTAAGCATTTAATTCTTTTTCCTGTTTGATTCTCAACCTGTTTTTTAAAAGTCTTGAACATTTCAAAGGCATCTAATTTAAGCTTTAAAAATAGTACCCATGTCATCCTGGAATAGTCATCTATGCACAACATAAAGTATTTGTCACCATTTATGCTTTGTGTTCTCATGGTTCCACATAAATCAGTATGTATTAGCTCTAAAGGTTTGCTGGTGAAGTATTCCTTTGATTTAAATGTGGATCTAGTTTGATTCCCTTTTTGGCATGAAGCACAGATGTTATTTAATGGTTTGCCAATGGTGGGTATATCTCTTACTGCCCTTTTTGAACTTATTTTTACCAAATTGTCAAAGCTAATATGACCGAGCCTCTTGTGCCATAGCCAATTTTCATCTTCCCCGTCCAATCAAACATGCTCCTTCAAGTATCCGAGAGAGTATACAGGTTTCTAAGTCTTCGATCCATTAGCTATCGCCTTTCCACTGTGTGCTTTTCTAACTTCACAACCTCGCTTCTTAAAAATGACTTCATGACCTCTGTCACAGATTTGGCTTACGCTCAGTAGGTTGTGCTTCAAACCAATCACAAACAAGACTTCTTTGGAATTGATTTTTTCGTCACTTATCTTGACTGATCCTTTGCCAACTATCTTGGCTCCATCATTATTTCCAAATTTAACTGAGCCACCTTCATATTTCTCTAACTTTTCAAACTTTTGTTTATCGTCTATCATGTGACTGGAGCATCCACTATCCAGTATCCATGGTGTAGATTTGTTCTATGCTTTGAATGTTGTCTGTACAATCAAGGATTCTTTTTCTTCCTTGGGTCGCTCCTTTTCTTTCCACTCTGTTTGACTACGTTTTGGTCACTTGTTTAGAATTTTCTTTGTCGTTGGTCCGTGCATGTTTTTCCTGGGAATTTTCTGTTTTGTCTTAAACCATTTGGTTGAGATTTTCTTCCCCGATATTTATTTGCTGCATATGTACTTCTACAATTTCTTGCAATGTGTCCAAAGTTATGACAGTTATAGCATTCTACCGCATAATCCATCAAGGGTGAAAAGACATTTCTATCGGTGAAATTTCTTTGTCCTATATTATAAATGCAATCTGAAATCTTATGACCGTAAGCATTGCATTTAAAACAATAACCAGAAAATGAATGATTGAACCTGGGAGTTGGTCTTTGCCATTTTGTAGTAGGAGCCACAAATTTTCTTCTCCTCTGATGTGTGACGTTTGTGAATCCCTCATTGTCAGCACTCTTCTCGTGTCTGGCATTGTTGCTTTCTTTTGCATGATTCGTTTTTCTTTGATCAACCTTGATCTTATCTTCTTTCTTTACTGGTTCTACAGTTATGGCCTTTGATCCACTTGACGATTCTCCTTCGACAAAGCCCAAGCCAAATTTGATGCCTGTAGTCCTCTGACTATTTATAATATTTTCAAGCTTCACAGAACTTCCTTCAAGTTTGTGATAGCAACTCAATTTTTTATTCTTTTCTTCTAGCCGCATTCTTAAAACAACAATCTCTTCTTCTAGTTTGTTGCACTCATCTATTTTCATGGTTAATTGTACTTCGAGTTCTTCAGACATTTTCTTAAATTCTTTTGTTTGTACTTTCAAACTGTTTATTATGTCATTCGCATCCTCAAGCTTTCTTGAGACCTTTTTATTCTTTTTCCTTTCCGTACTCAACTCTTTTAGTGCAGCAACCAACTCACCTTCCGGATATACTTCAGCCTCATCCTTAATGTTTTTATCACCTTCCCCGTTTTTCTTCTCGTTTTTTCTTCTTCAAATGCCATGAATAGAGCTTCACCTGTTTCTTCTTCGAATCCTCACCCGAACTATCTTCGAAGAGTCGACATTCTTGGATATGAAACTTTTCTTTTTGAAGTTGCTTTTTCTAAAATTTGGTTTCTTCTTCCAGTCACTTCTTTCTTGGTGTGACCCTTCATCACTTTTGGTTTTCTCATTCATTGGACATTTAGCTACAAAGTGACCGACGCCTCCACAATTGAAGCACTTAAACGGTAACTTTCCTCTATATTTTCTTTTTCCCTTTATAAGTTTCCGAACAAAGTTAGCTTCCGTTTCATCCAATGTCTCCCCTCCCTCCCTTTTTTTTTCTCTTTTTTTTTTTTTTTTTTTTTTAAAAGGGTTTCATCCAATGTCTCTTTCATCCTCGGATTCTTGTTCAGCTTTTATATTTTTGTGTGCTTTAAAAGCAGCTTCTCTATCTATGGGCTTAGTTTGTCCTATTCTCATTTCGTATGCAATCAAAGAACCATGCATCTCGTCCATGCTAAAATTATTTAAATCTTTAGCTTCTTCTATAGCAGAAACTTTAGAATTAAATCTTTTGTGAAGAGTTCTTAGTACCTTTTTCACGACGATCGCATCTTCCATTTCTTCGCCGAGTCCTCTGATCGCATTAATGATTCCATTGACTCTCAGCATATAGGCCTCTATGTTCTCATCGTCATTCATTTTTAATGCTTCGAACTGAGCTCGATGCGTTTGTAGCTTGGCTTCCTTGATCTTGCCGTCTCCTTCATAAATGCTCTTCAGTTTTGTCCCACATGTCTTTTGCCATTTTACAGCTCATGATCCTTATCGCTCACCGTCTACTAGCCCACACATTATGGCATTCTTTGCTTTGGAGTTATTCTCAAACGTTTTCTTCTCGGCAGTATCTCGTTGGAGGAGTAGCGGGTATTGTGTATCCACTTTCTACCGACTCCCAAATGTTGTATCCCAACGCACACAGATATGTCTGCATCCTGAGTCTCCAGAATGAGTAATTAGTTCCGTCGAACAAAGGAGCTTTGTTTGATGAGAATCCTTCACCACCTGCCATTGTGTTTCTTCCAAGCTTAATCAGCTAAGGTGATCTTGGAAGAAACACAATGGCAGGTGGTGAAGGATTCTCATCAAACAAAGCTCTTTACCTCTGCCTGATTGTTTCCCTCTATTTTGTTGTCCTCCTCTATTCTGCTGCTGTTCACTGTTGTTTGAGAATCCTCCTCTGTTAGGAGTTCCACCTCTCTGATTATTTCTGCCTCTTCCTCTAGACTTTCCTCTCGCCACGACCTCTACCTCTCGCCTTCTTGAGAAGCAAAGGCTTTATCATCTCCTCCATAACTTGTGGAAGGAGATGGCTGTAATCTCTCCTCATGTGAGAGAAGTGAGCCAATGAGGGTTTCAAAAGACAGAGAAGTTAGGTCTTTAGATTCCTCTATAATGATGGCTACCGAATTCCACTTAGGAAGAAGTGTTCTCAACACTTTCTTCACTATAACTTCAGGCTTTACATCTTCTCCTAAAGTGACCATCTTATCTACTATGGCTTTCACACGCACGCAAGTAATCACCAACCTTTTCATTTTCTTGCATTTTAAGAGTTTCAAACTCTCTTTTCAAGGTTTGGAGTTTAACTTGTTTGATTTGGTCACTACCCCTATAACTTTCTTGTAAAGCATTCCAAGCAAATTTAGCAGTTTTAAAAGAAGCTATTCTAGGGAAAATACTTTTATCAAGGGCGGCGTGAATGTGATAAAGGGCAAAAGAATTATTCTTCTGTGCTTCTTTTCTAGCCCTTTCATCAGCACCACTCAAAACCGCCCACTCACAGCACTGAAGGTTCAGTATATCCCTCTTCAATTACATTCCAAAGACCTTTGCCAATCAACAGAGTTTTCATTTTAATTGACCAATACTCGTAATCAGTACCATTGAATTCAGGGATTGGTAAACTAGTATTGGAAGCCATTTTAGAAAGAAACTTTTATTTCAACTTCAAACAAGCTGTACAAGAAGTACAAAATAGATTACTGATTCACTGATTTAAATCAAATCTAGCTTTCTTAAAATTCTCACTGATTTGGTGTTCTTCTTCTTGAGGATTTCCCAAAACTGGAAAGGTGAAGTTGTCTGCTTCGTCGTCACTGATGATAATGACTTCTTTTGCTGCTGCTGCTGGCTGGCTCAAGACGCCTTTTGAGAACAACTCGTTCTTCAATTGCGTGTTTCACCTCCACCGGTTCTTTTTCCTCTCGCTTCCGCTTCGTCGCTGGTTCTCGAATTAGGAGAGCGAGGTGTATAGCTCTCACTCGTTTCAACTTCGTGCACCTGCAGGAGTATAACTATCACTTGATTGTCCTTCGTGCATCTGTTTCAACCGTCTCGGATTCAACTACTCTTTGCCCGAAGATATTATCTTCTGAATCTGCCTCGTATCCAGAATCTGGTTTTCTCTTATGTGCAATCACTTGGTTTTCCAACTGACAAAACATTGTATGAAGTCCACTCTGCTGGACTTTCCTGTCAAAGGAATCAGAAGTCTCTCTTCTCAACAGAGAGAGCAATGCATGATAGCATCCAGATGACCGAATCATCTACCCACAAATTTCACCGCATGCACTGGGTTACAATAATGATGCTAAAAAAACTTTTCACCCCTTTTTTTAAAAAATAATTTTTCAAAATTTGTTAAAAAAGTCCCTTAAAAAAAAAAAAATTTAACATTTTTTTATATATATTTTAAATTAGTTTTTTAAATAAAAGTTTATTTTAAAAAACTTAATAAAAAATATAAATAAAAAACATTAAATTTTTTAAAAAACTTTAAAAACAAAAAATAAAAAAGCATTAAATAAAAAAACCTTTTTTTTTTTGTTCGTCACGAAATCCCCGACGGGATTTGAACGTAGGACCTCAGCGTCCTATCCGCAGCAACAAGCCGCTACACCACGCGGCGCCGGTGAGAAGAAGGTTGACCTTCGCCGTGTTAAACCTTCCGTCGTCCGCGATGCCAAAAAAAACAAAAACTTTTTGGTTTAACTCCCTGCGGGATTCGACCCCAGGACCTCTCCTCCGCCAGCACACAACACAACCGACTGCGCTACAAGGATCGGCGGGTAAGGAACGGAACCACCTGTTCCTTATACCGTCGACAGGCGGAAATTTTTTTTAAAAAATAAGGGGATTTATCCCACATGCAGTGGGAAGAAGGCAGAGAAGCCTTCAAATATGCGCGAAGGCGAATAAACTTTCGATTGCTTTCGGGCAATCGCTCCTCACCACGATTCTTGCTCCTCGGCCAATCCACAATCGCCACGTGTCTGCTTCGGACGAATCTCCTCTTGCCACGTGTTTCAACCAATTTTTGCCACCGCACACGCTCGACTGCCTCGCCACCTCAACGCGCCACGTCAGCTCGCCACGTCAGCTCACGGTTCGCCCAGTCAGCGCTCGCCACGTGTCAGCTGCCGCCACCTCAGGGTCCACCTCAACTCCTCGAGCCGCGTGTCCACGTCAGCTGTCGCTCTGCCTGCCACTTGTCACCTCGAAAATCGTGCAGCATCGAAATTCGTGCCCAACTCTGCCACCTCCTCGATCCGTTCGCCAACTCCTCGAACACAGTGCGCCCTCGGGATGCGTGCCCAGCACGCTCGCCAGCCAATCACCGTGCGTCCTCGGGAATCGTGCCAGTGCGATCTCGGGAATCGTGCCCGTCCGATCTCGGCTCTGATACCAAATATTCTATTCGGACCAGGAGGTAATATCAAATATTCACTAAATAAAACAAATTATATATTAATCTTGCAGAGCCCAATACAACCTTAGAACATAGAAAATGCCCACTAATATATATGGAGAGGATAGGGAGGAAGTCGGCGGAGAGGAAAGGAAGGGAGGTTGGAGGAATAAGGGGAAAGGGAGTTGGAGGGATAAGGAGAAAGAGGGAATAATGGAGGAAATGGAGGGATAAGGGAAAGAGGAGAATTTATTAAAAAATCCTGCCGACATTTGCCGACAATGCTAACCTAACCTAACCACTAAAAGTGTTCACATTTGCTACAGTAACATAGTATTATGAAATATGTCTGAGGATTGATTATCATGTGGATATCCATCATATTTTGAGTGTTCTCTTTTCAAAAATGTATTATTCTCTATTTTTTTTTTTTTTACTTCATCCCCTGCGGGTTGCAGGCGGTACCCTTACCTTGCCCTTCGCTCCTCAATGGAACTCTCTCTGAGTTCTCGGAGAGGCCGGAGGAGCTGGTATTTTCAGGTTTCTACCCTCCTAGCCAGCAATCAGATGCGGATAGACAAGCTCTCCCCTTATTCTTTGGGGGTTCTACCCCCCTCTCGACTTAGTAAGGAGAAGATTCTCCACGAGATCCAAAAGGATGTTAGTCTCCAGTACACCAGATGCACATGGATCTCTCCTGTTGCCCCTATTTCCCCCAAGTTGTCTTTCTACCATGAGCACTTCTTACATATACAGGAGGGCAAAATAGTTCCTCCACAATACCTTCAAAAGCACATAATGCATAGTCTTCGGATCACTATTGGGCAACTCAGGGTGTGATCTCACCAACTCCGGATTGAGTCAAATCACCATCTTTCGAACGAAGGAGCAGATTTTCTTGTTTTGCTCCTTGGGTGAAGTTGAAACCCTTCATCACTTTATTTTTTGTTGTCCCATTTATTATGAGATCCGGGGTAAATTCCATTGCCTTTTCAGGGACAACCCTCGATTTGTTTCTACCTTCTTCAGATACCCATACCAACAATGTCTCGCATTCTTTCTTAGGGAGATAACTCAGTTTCGACAACATAAAAGTTCTCCTCCAAATGGATCTCACCCTCCTCAACATTGACTCATCACAACATACTTCACCAGCTCCGACAGACCAAGTGACTCTGGCCGGAAACGCCCCATATATTCCAGTTCGAACGGAAGTAGGGTCACTAGACAACGCACCCATAGTTTGTCAGGGTTTCGAACTAGCAATGGACAGAGACATCATAGACTTCTTCAGCTCTGGTACTTTGATCTTAAACTGGTAGGAGAGATTAGTTTTTGGGGGTTCTTGGAGCTTGCCCCTCTTGGGCTGCTCCCTCCCCCCTCCTCTCTCTCCATTCCTCTTAGCGTGCACTCCTCTCTTTTGGATTGCAGCCCTCCCCCCTCTGCTCTCCCTTTTCTTTTCCCTTTCTCTTTGGCCGGGTTGTTGGGTTTCGTCTTGTATTTATCTTAGTTCTTTTCTTTGTTGGGCATTTTAGCCTGCTAGCTGACAGTCATTATTGTCCTTCTTATAGTCCCTTGGGTCTTATTTTGGCCCACCGCAGACATTAATAATATTTCATTTCATTTCATTGTTATTAGGGCTTCAATCTATATTGTCTTCTTTTACTACAAATACTATTAGAAGCTTTTAATTTATTGTCTTGACTTTTTAATATAAATGCAAAATACATATACATTTATAGTTATCCTTCTTTGTATGCATTATATAATACTATCAGTGGCTTTTATTTGATTGCTTGACTTCATATATAACTACGAAATGTGTAACGATTCCAAAGTGAAAGGGTTCATTATGGGTTGTGTCTATTCGTTAATCCTTTCATCTCTATATATATGGGTAGAGTAGTTATCAATTGAACATCATCGAATAACATTTATATCCATTGCTTACATAGCAAGAGACCTGCCCTCTCTAAGTGGTTGTAATACTTCGAAATTCTCGACATCCTATTTGTTTTATTCTAGCAAGTAAGGAATTACCTTACAAGTGGTATCAAAGCCATTCCTGGAAGCTGCACCAAACATTTTTTTCCAGACCTGAGATTACGCAAGTGATTGTTTCCTAAGAAGTCGTTACCCTATCAGCAGGCTAAACTTCATATAGCACAAGATGTTGTAGGTTATATCCCACACAGAAACAGTACAGAACGACGAAAATAACAAGCAACCCTAAAGAAAAAAATAAATAAAATTGCTAAAGCAACGTTTCTTCAGGCACAATTCGCGCGTTCCCAGCCAATAGTGCAGTGATGAAACAATTATAACTCGGTGAGCTCGATATTCTGCTGCTAAAGATCATTTCCATCACTCATTTGCTATCTTCGAGTTACATCCAATCAACGTCCTTAAATTGGCGTTGAGTCGTTGAGCGTATTCATCCAGTAAGCAAAGAGTTAATAAAATATTATATTAACTTCCAGTACGCTGTAAAATCATATCTGAAAGGTGAAATTCAGCGCCAACGTTCGTGTTTTCTCGACGTTACGGCGATGTTAGTAAGAAATTCACGAAGCCCATAAACATTAGTACCAGCAAGGTTAGTGCACACATTGTACACCTTGCAAATTATTTCCGTCCATGCTTCACCTTCGCCATAGGAAACAATTCAACAGTGTACCAAATAGACGCAGAACCTTAATTTTTTAAAAAAAATTAATTCAGATTTAGAAGGATTGTCTCCACCAATCAGGTCCAAGCTCATAAAGATAAGTTTCGCCCAATACACTCGCTATGCGTCAAATTCCGTTACAAAGCTCCGCGTGGCAATCAGTCTTCAAATTAAACATCTTCGTTGCACGATTATTTCCTTGTGGTTCTAAACCCACATTGACAAGGCCTTCGCCCAACCGCAGTTTATAAAGGATTTCGCATCATAGTTAAAATGACCACCAGTGGTGGTCCAACCAACCCTTCGTCTCACGCGTCCTCGACCTCTTCGAAACCTCCTGCCTTCGTCTCGTTCCACGTGCCTATCAGTCTGTTCTTTGTGTCGCGTCCGATTTCGTGCCTGCATCGTTCTTCGTGTCGCATTTCGCCATCTTCGTGTTGCGTTCCGAGTCTGTGCCTGTCAGTCCGTTCTTCACGTCGCGTTCTGAGTCTGTGCCTGTCAGTCCATTCTTCGTGTCGCGTCCGAGTCCGTGCCTGTTAGTCCGTTCTGAAATCTGAAAATCTAACCGTTGTCCGCATAGTCCAGTGTTGTCCGTGTCGTTGAAAACAAAAATTTGAAAATATAACGGTTGTCCCACAATTTTTGGCCAGCAATTTCGGCAAAACAACTTTTTGCAGCTTTGCAACAACTTTTGCAATTTTTTCAACAATTTCAGCGACAACTTCTGCAATTTTCTCACAGCAAATTTTTCAGCAATTTTTGCAGCAATTTTTTACAGCAATTTTTTTTTCACAAAATTGACAATTTTTGACCAAGTCAGCTTAGCCAGTGCATGAGTGAACCTCGTCAGTGGAATCGAATCAACAGCAGACTACAACGTACTGAACTACCAACTAATGTGTCTATGACAAGAAAGCGACCACCAAGAAGTCAAGGTACGCATCCTAATACTCCCAACAACATCAATAGTTTCGACCAACGCCGTTATTCTTCATTAAATTCCATGGCTTCTCCTTCTTCGGACCATGCCGATCCTTTTCTCAATAACCCTCCTCCTAGGGAATCTATCCCAATTCCCAACAATGTGGATGCCCCCTTACGTCAATATCTTACTCAACAAGAAACAATGTTGAAGGAAATTTGTACTGCATTGAGATCCATTGAAGCCCACGTTACTTCTGCGACACCTACTCTTACCCCTAGGTCACAAAATGCCCTCAATCCCGAACCTTTATATAGTCGTCAAAGACAAGTTGCTACAAACCAACGCTTTGCTAATCCCGAACCTTTTATCGTTCCTTACTTTGGATGCACTAAGCATTCTTTGTACTTCTTTGCTTTTCTAGGCATTCACAAGCTAGTGTTGGGTGTGTGTCAATAACTTGAAAATTGTCACCTTGCCAAGGCCCTCAATCTTCGCTTCAGATGAAGGACCCATGTCCATGAGTATAGGATTATGAGTTTGATTCTATATTGTTCTTGTTAGCACAAGCTCAATTTAAGCACTAAGAAACACAAAAGATTGGTTCTCCAAAATAGTGTTTCCTGCACTTTTGGCCACCAACCTTTATTGAACTGGCTAATCCTAATTTGGCCACTATACCTTACATAGCTCTTAACCTCAAAAAATAATTACATTTAATAATAATCAACCCTAAATGCACAACAATAGACATTTAGCTTCTAGCATTATAATTTTGTAATTAAAAATGTAACAGGGTGACTTCGAGTCAATATTGAATACTTAATCAAAATCAATCGTCATTAAAAATATAACAGGGTGACTTTACTCTGGAAAATCAGCAAGAAATTTTTAATAATATCTTGAGTCAATATTGAATACTTAATCAAAATCAATCATTAGTTATCCTCAAGAATGTAAGTTGTCCTCAAATGACTCTACAAAAGTTAATGCAGTAACATAATTCTCTTTAAAACTTGACCAATATAGCAAAAAGAACTAAAAATAAAGGCCAAAACTTAACTCATCACATTTATTTCTTAGATCTTAGATCCAAAATATTAGAACAAATTTTCATGTACTTAGCTGATAGCATTATTTCCAAATGAGAGGAATAATTAAAAAAATAAATTTTCGTTAGTTGCAAGGAATATTCGATACAAGCCCTAATACAAACTCAACACTCAAGATTAACTATTTAAGCATATGAATTTACATACCTTCGTGTATTTTGACTGGTCCAAAATCCATGTCTGGAAAGCAATAAGACAACCAAATAAGCATATGTTACAAAAATACATGTAATTCCTACAAATATGTATCCAGTCACTAAGATTTAACTTAATTCTAGATTAAAAAAAAAATAGTATTATCTTACAACGTATAGAATTGAGTGTATAAAGAAAATGAATTCCGAGAGCTAACCTTTAAGAATGTTTATAACCTGTTAACTACACCTTCTGCACTAACTATAAGGACTAAACAATTTTGTCATTAAAATAAGATTTTATTGAGGAATATTTGAGATTACATGCACTTCCGAGAAAATATAATCACCAAAACTGAGTTTGAAGGGTTCATCAGATAATCTTAGACATTTTTCTTAATTGCAACAATGTATTTCTTTACAAAGTCAACCTAATTTCTCATCATTTTTAAATTTAAAGTTGCCTATGCTTGTAATTTACATTTAGTAAAGCCTAAAGTAGAAAATACAGTATTTTGTGAGACCAAGGAGGATGCATAAATATCTACAGACATAATATGATTAGCCCATATTCACTCTATACCATTAACCATTTCCATGCAATATGATTGTATATGATTAAGTATACTTTAGAACATTCTCCTTATAAACATATAGACAAAGGAACATAGGCAAAAGCTTCACAATGATGAACTATTTAGTCTAACCCATGTCTGGAAGGCAATAAGACAACCGAATAAGCAACATATGAATCCAGTCACTAGGATTTTACTTCTAGATTAAAAAAGAAACTAATATTATCTTCTAACGTATAGAATTGAGAGTATAAAGAAAATGAATTCCGAGAGCTAACCTTTAAGGGTGTTTATAACCTGTTAACTACCCCTTCCTCCCAAACTAATAAGGACTAAACAATTATGTCATTAAAATAAGATTTTATTGAGGAATATTTGAGATTACATGCACTTTTGAGAAAATATAGTCACCAAAACTGAGTTTGAAGGGTTCATCAGATAATCTTAGACATTTTTCTTAATTGCAAAAATGTATTTCTTTACAAAGTCAACCTAATTTCTCACCCTTTTTAAATTATAAAGTTGCCTATGCTTGTAATTTACATTTAGTAAAGCCTGAAGTAGAAAATACAGTATTTTGTGAGACCAAGGAGGATGCATAGATATCTACAAACAGAATATGATTAGCCCATATTCACTCTATACCATTAACCATTTCCATGCAATATGATTGTAGATGATTAAGTATACTTTAGAACATTCTCCTTATAAACATATAGACAAAAGAACATATGCAAAAGCTTCACGATGATGAACTATTTTCTAACCAGTAAGAGAACACTTATCTACACGTTCATACATTGCACATAGACATAAAGGTATAGGTATGCTTCATATGGTTGAAGGCAATTTAATGGTCTTAACTATCCTTATGCCTTTGTGCTCCCCAAAAGCCCTGTAAATAACTATAGAAGAGATATCCTTATGCCTTTGTGCTCCCCAAAAGCCCTGTAAATAACTATAGAAGAGATACATGCAGGACAGAACCACAAAAGGTAGGATGGTTGGACACAATCACCCGCATGTCACCAGAGAAGATTAAAATTACTCATTTGACAAGCCTAAGTACATTGCACTTTATTTGACAATTCCTTCTATTTAAGCATTACACTCTTATCCTTCAAAGATATACATAAGCTTCACAATTAAAAATTATTTAATATACACAGTATCAGATATTCAGAATACTTCGAAACAAAATTAGACTTTGAACACAAACATGTGGGTTTTAACAAAAAAAAAAATGCTCCCACAGAGTTGAATGCAATACAGTCTCCACGTACTTGTACTTGTTCATGTTCATAAAAAGCCCAATGAATATGATTGGAACAGATGAACATAAGGATGGAAGCACAAGAAGTATCATCATTGGGCATAACCACCAATGCAACCATAACATAATTTAGAAAATACTCAGAAATTAGAAAGGGGTCTATGTATGTTACATTTGTTTGATCACTCCATTTGTTTAAACCATGTTTTCCTATTTACTAACAACACATACACGCAATCAAATGGCATGAGCTCAAGTGGTTAAAAACATGGACTCCCAAAGTGGAGACCCAGTTTCAAATCTTGCCAGGCGATATATGCATAGTTTCCAGTTGTAATAACACTATGAGGTTTGTTGATATACATGAATGCCAGTTGTAATACCACTACGTGGTTTGTTGAATTATGGTGGTAATGTGGTCATGATGTAATAAAAGTAGGACCCATTTCAATCCCATACAACAAATTGAAAAAGGAACGAAAAAAAACGCATGCAAAAGTGTGATAAGATTTAAAAAAAATAAGAAGGTCCTTGCATACATCTGTCCCTACCTACTTTGGCATCCCCATTGATGCTAATCAAAGACTGAGGTGAGGTTTGGATGTACCAGTGCACTCTTTAGGCATCACACACGCATGATGGAAATCATCAGAATAGACTGCAAAAATGTAGTAGTTTCCAATGAATGAGTGGCAAACCCTTTTGGCCCCAACTAAAACTGGAGTAGATCGGGATGAAAGTCCAAAGAGAAAGGCTGAAGGCTGCCCCTAATTGTCGGAATTCACAATATTTTCCAGAAATTAACAGAAGCGATCCATCCACTCAAATCTTATACAAAAAACGTAAAAAGGACGAAAGAAAGAAAGAGAGACAGATATTGAAAGAAAGGACGAAATTTGAACTAACTGTTTTAAAAGGAGAGCCAGCTCCATGCAGATGGAAATAATTCAGCATCTTCCCCCATAAAGCAATCCAAGAAAAGAAAGCAGACTTTGATGCTTATAGTTATTGTTTTGATGGTTTGTTTCTATTGCTGGTCAATTGATATGTTTTCCTTCTGCTCCATCTTTGGAGATTTTTTCTTGAATTTCAAGAGTGGATATGTACCTATTTTCATGTGATGATGTTAGAGGCATATGTTTTTGTTGCCACATTTTGCATGGGGTGCCATGTCTTCAGTTTTTTTTTGTAAGGATGCTGCTCTCCCTTCCCTCGTCCTTCTCTCCCTTTCTCCACTATCCCCTTTCTTCCCTGCCATCAGTTTCATTCTCTTATTCCCCCCCCTTCTCCTTCTTCTGACAGTTTCTCCAAGAGGGAAAAAATCCCTAAATTTGACTAAGTGTTGGTATTGCGCTACCCGACCTCGCAGTGAAGTCGGGCTGCGCCCTTGATCTTGAGCGCACTTGGGGAGCCAACGTGCGGAGAGCTGAACCTAGTTTTTCTAAGTATAGAGCGAACCCCGACTTCGCAGCGAAGTCGAGGTGCGCTCTCAGTTCTGTGCGCACCTGGGCATCAGTGGAGCCCTAAAAAATTCTAAGTGTTGGGAGCGCAACCAGCGAAGTCGGGCTGCGCCCTCAAGTTCATGCACAATTGGGCGATTCATCTGAATAAGCGGCTAGGTTTTGGGTGCGCAACCCGACTTCGTAGCGAAGTCGAGATTCGCCCCGAAAGAAGAGCGCAGTTGAGCAGCCCATCATGGTACCTCCAAAAACGGCTAAGTGTTGCGCAACCCGACTTCGCAGCGAAGTCGGGGTTCGCCCACTTACTTACGCGCACTCGGGCACAGAATGTTGAAGCCAGCCCAGGAATTTTCTAAGGCACGGAGGCCTCCCCAACTGCGCTACTTCCCCCTTGCGCTGTCTGGTTGCGCTCCAATTCTGGGCGAAGTCGGGCAAGAAAGGAAATACGAGATCCTAAGGCAGATTTTTCCTCTTATCAGATTCTGACAGGCGTCCAGCCTCGGGATTCGAGTCAGAGATGTGACGGGTGGTGTGCGAGCGTGAACTGAATTATTGTACTTAAGCTACCCTTAGCCAAGCTGACTCGGGGCATCATCCCCACACCGCCACGTAGTTGCCAATCCTTCAAGTGGACCTTACCGCAAGCACGTTCCATACCGGCAGAGGTCAACATCAGCCGCTTTTTGCCGCTTTTGTCAACTTTGTCAGCTTTTTCAGTTATTGTCAGGTCTGGGATCCTGTGCCCAACGATGTAATGGGGGGAAATTTACGCTATAAATAGCTCGGCAATATCTTTGTAAAAGGGTGGAAGGGGGATATATTGCTAGGGAACCACTGTAGCTGTGCGTATGCTTCTAAATACAAAATATACTTGGCCCTATTGACTGTTCTTATCTTGTATGCTGCCTTAGCATTTCTGCTTCATGTTGCTTATGTTATTGCTTACTGTTATTCTGTTTTCTAGATATCGGTATTTAATAGTTAAGTATTCCTGGAATGCAAAGGTAGAGGATACATAGGATGAATGGCATTGATAGTTACTGCAACGTATTTTGTGTTTAATTGTTGTTAGTAGTGGTGATTGGTTGTTGTTGTGCCGCTTATCCTCCCCACCCATAACAAACACATTTACATTTCTTTCTGCATTTATAATTTCTTTCCTGCACTCTGAGCTTATAAACAATTGAGAAAACATAGGAAGCCAGCCTCCTCCGAAGATTGGCACGGAAGGCATTCCTTCCTTCCGGCCTTTCAATCTGCTGGGCGAATCTTGGGCGCATTACACTAAATCCTATCCTAGTGGCAGATTCGTAACCAACAGTTTCATTTCCTTCAAATAGAAATAAATAAATAAATATTATTGCCATTCTTTGGATCCAGTCCAATTCATTAGCAACTTCCATAGTGATTAAGACAAACTCATAACAAGAAAAGAAATCTAACGCATTCAGTGTGTAGGAAGAAACTGGCTAGCAGTTATTTGGCAGAAGCAACTGTATTCTTTACTCCCCAAATTTCAGGCCATACACAACTTTTGGGCTACTTTATTATGTCCTCTCAATTTAGAGGAATAGATAGTTAATGTCTGCCAGGATTACAAATGGAATATTGTAATATTGTCCACCCAACACACAACAGAAAAAAGCATCATTAGCACGGTGCATTTGCTGACAAGAACGGCAAATGACATTGGATGAAGTAAACATTATCCATGAATTAATCAAACTGTTAGCTATTCGTCAGAATAAAACCTGAGAACCCAACAAAAATGCTAAGATGGCATGAGCAGAGACCATCAACATCCGCTGGAAAGTCTGCACAATAATTTTGCATTTAAGAATAAGTCTACTTGGTGAAATATCATATAACAACTCTGCCTGGTCTCTACACTGAAAATTAATGACTAATATTTGAACTCTCATACTTGGGAATTCATATGGCATTAAAAATGTATAGCTATGGGAAGATTGAGTGAAAAATTGCAACTTAATACATCTGAAAAACATACAGTTGAATGTAAGTAGTGAGGCTACCTGTGGCATGTACACTGCAGCCAATACTGCACCAACATAATTTGCTAGCAAAAGTCCTGAGCCTAGGAATGCAATATTTCGAACACCAAGATTGGTTGCCAATGTAGATATCTGAAATCTGAAACAAAGTAAAAGCATAAAATTTCGATGTGAAAATACTAACACCATATATATATAGACACACTAAAAAGCATCTATAGGCCCATGAATACAATTATACAATGTAAGCAACAAGAACAAACATGAACGCAGATTAAACAAACAGTATCTCCAGCTCCACGCATTCTAATATGTTGGCATTGTATATCAAAAAGGAAATCCAATAATGTTGCTGAAAATCAGAAACAATGAAATTTCTGCATGAATTTTATTGCCATTACTTCTGGATATTGTGCTGTTATCACTTCAATCTTTCTTTGTTCCATTTCTAAAATTGTTTATGTTGAAAGAAAATTCAAATATATACAAGTTCTTTCTCTACTCTACTCTCCTCTCTAATCTATAGGTTTTTTGAAGTTCAGCCCTACCATTACAAACATTTGTACATTATGTAAGCATACTCAAAAAGATCTACTGAATAATTCAGTCACATCATTCCACATATGTGTTTAGTTTAGTGTTATAGAATCTTACTTTTGACTGCAACCCTGCATTGATAAGAACCATCATTCAATGGTGGTACCTAACAAAAATGTAAGCAATAAACGTAATTGATTTCGAAGTGATCAATATAAATCCTGCTGAAGAGCTAGAATAATATGGTCACAAAAAACTGGAGAATGTATAACCAGCAAATAACCTAAAGAAAATAAACCCCAAGACAAAGACAAAGATCTCCAGAAGCCAATATGCCTGGATCAAATATTACAGAGGCAGATGCAAATCAAAGATTGAATCTGAATGATGTGCACCTCAAGCTTCTTGACACAACGATCTCTTAATCAAGAAATGTGTTTTGGTACTTATGTGTAGTCTGTCACTTCGTTGTGCATGTCACCAGTCTGCCATGTTGTGCACGACACCATTTCATAATAATAATGTACATCGTGCAGGGTAATTTTAAACTTTCATGTATGTAGCTACACGATAGGGTATGTGATGGTTAGGCAATTCCAACAGCTCACCCATCACTTGTTATATATATTCACCCCCAGACCTGTCTCAGCACATTAATCCATTCATGCAGAGAGTTGTAAATGACTAAATGTTCATGTTCGTGTTGTGTTTTCCAAAGATAATGTTATAGTTGCTGTTGTTGTCAGCGGTTAGTGATGTACTCTTTTGGAGAAAGTAATGAAATGTCTTTGCTGTTCTGATCTACTTTGATTGCAAAATATGTTTTTCATTGCATATTGTTTCTTGTTTTCTTTCTGCACTTCTTATTTGGAATACATAAACCTGCAGTACACTTGGCACTGTTGCTACAACAAACCTGGATCGAGTAAACATGACGAAAAAGATAACATAATTTTACTAATGTGCATGGGTGAGCAAAGTAGGCAACTTGTTAAAAAGAGTTGTTACAATGCAATATAGTAACCACAATGTACTACAAAAATAAGCTAACTTGGAGCAAAGAAACTAGTGTAAAGTTAAACTATGCTAAAGTGGAACATTTGTATGGCATAAATTACAGCGTCGAGGGTTCAACCCAAAGTGGGGAAACCCTAACATGTTGAAAGTAATGATGAAGAGAAATCCAGCAGTCAATGTAAGAGAGAGAGAGAGAGAGCTCCACTAGATCCAAGAGGCAACACTAATATGCAGTGGGCCGCACAGTTGTTATCATCACAGCCTATCCCAAAAATACCAACACAAGATCTAATGATTCTCCCAAGATAGTAACCATGACTTGGGGGGGTGGTTGGATAATCCTAGGAAGATATGGAGTTTGACCCCTCAAGATTCTCTAGATCAATAAAAGAATGTAGGAAACTAGTAAGATGCATCTGTCTACAACTCCTTTGTATGCAAGGGGTGGCCAAAACCCGACACCTCAAAATTGCAATCCTATCCCATCGCAACCAAGAAGAAAGAACCGAATCCCTAGTAGCCACTCACATATGCAAACAAGGACACAAATTTGCCATCACGAGAGTTGTAGCTTCAAATGAATGCTTGTAACTCTCTACAACAGAGATAGAGTGAAAGAATGAGGTGATTAGTCGAGTAGTGGTCGATCCCCCCCATAATAACAAAGTTATCAATGTAGAATAATCAGGACAAGTAATAATTCCATTTTCAATCCTCATGAAATGTTTAGTGTAGAAGGCCAACCTAATACTAAGAGTCTAAGATGAAGCGACCCAAACAATCTAAATATATTGTCAATAAACATCATCTCTGACTACTTGATTAATAACCCTCTTATAAAGAAGAAGATAAAGAGGCGTGTTTAAAGTGTATTTAAATGTGGCTAATCAATCTATAGATATGCCAACTAATTGAAGAAAAGAAATAACTTTTGAGTGCCATCCAGAATGACAACTAGAAGTAATCCTAGAGGAAATCCATTCTAAGAAGCAAAGAATCAAATATAGGCGTCTCTCTCAGCTTGAGCTATTATCACACATGGATCTAAGGCGGTGAAGCTGAAAAATAATTTTGAAGATGCTCTCAAGGCAAAGAGGATGAGGAAAAAAATCAACTTGACCAATACATTAGAAACTCTTCTTTTGCATTGGATAAATCGCTGAAGCAAAATAGTTTAGAACCTGTCAATGCAAGCCCAATCAACACATCCTAGACTTGGGCCCCAAATCTCATATCCATAAAGGACCATGGACAATCGATGAACCACAACATGGATGCAGATGTAGACGTAAGCAACAACAGCAATAGGGTAAACTAACACGCAAGTCCAAGTGGATTGTGCAGCGCGCAATGAATAGTGAATGTGACAATGATGTGAAGCAAGACAGAATTTGATAGAGCCCCTTTTGCATATGAAAGTAACTGTAGAAGGCGTACTTTCTATAAAACCCCCTCATGGCAAGAGAATAGAGAGTATTCAATCACCTTTGTCCATCCTCCTTTTTGGATGAAGACATGCAAATACTCATGACAACCTCTTCCTGAATGTTTGAATGACAAGGAGTCTTGTCAACAAAAATACATGTAGCCCCCTCAAAAGAAGTGAAGACCTCAAGTGAAAAACTTGTTTTCTAACAAGGAATGAACAAGCTTGGTTGGAGACGTTGTTGTTGTCGACAAAAGAGCATAATGTGAAGGAGCTAACAAAAGGTGTGATGTAGTAGTCCGTGACAAACAATGCAATGAAGAGCATGATCAACATGTGCATAGATGGTTCATAGATGGACTTCTTTCGAGGTTCATAGATGGATTGAAACAGCAATGGTTCATAGATGGACTTCTTTCGAGGTTTTGAAAACACATGAAGGTGGTACCACCCACAACATACCAAAAAAGTGCAATGAAGACGATGGGTGGTGATAGTTGGAATCGATCAACGAGCAACTTCAACAATGGCAATGAAGATGACAACGCAAGAGCACCAATTAAGGTGCTCAAAAATAACATGATGTGGATGATTTGTGACATGACACTAAAGATAAAGACAGACGCAATTTATAATGCATAATGTCACATGGAGGGACAGAATAGTGCCAACTACCCAAAATGAAGTTATTGCAACAAATATGGAGTACACAACCATTCACTATCAGAGTTCCCATTTAAGAACAAAATTATGAAGCATTAAACATTGGCACTTCAAAAGGATGCTGACACAAAGCCCAACACTTTAAAAGGTAGGGTTGGCATGACGAATGGCAATTATCAAAACAATTTCCAAGTTGCGAACAACCACATTCAATATGATACAACAAGGAGGTCAATTGGCCAATCTCAAAAGTGTCAAGTGTGGAGACACCTTCCACATATGTCCCTTCGAAGCCCTCGTTGAGTCAGGAGTTGGGAGTCGTGAGTCCCGCTCTACCTCATCAAATCAAGCAAGTCTCAATGATTCTTGCCAAAGACTCACAAATCTAAGCAAGTCAAGCTGGAACAACTCGTCGATTGCAAGTACTTACTAACTCACACCAAGTTTAGACACTTTGATTGCATTAATTCTACAAGTCAAAGCACGCAAATACTATGCAAATGATATTGACTAGGAAACCATAAATAGGAAATGATACTAACTAGGAAACCATGAATAGGAAAATTATCTCAAAAATGGAGGGGGCAATTAGAATGTCAATCTAATTAGCATTAAATCTAACATGGGAAATAAACACATTCTAGCAATCACTTGAACACAAGCAAAGAAGGGTGGATATCCTTGACCCATACACAGAGGGGAAGCAATGGCAGGAGGACCAAGCAGATGTCGAGGAACATATAGCAACAAAACGTGACAATCAAAGCAACCAAGAAAGGATGATTACCGTACCCACAATCAACAAATTATGAATGTCATAGAGCTTGGCAACCCAAATGTTGTAGTCAAACATTCTAGTCATGGTGGCAATTGTTGCCACATTTGGCACGGGGTGCCATGTTTTTCGTTTTTGTAAGTAACCTGCTCTTTTCCTTTCTTCCTCTCTTTCCCATTCTTCATCTCTCCCTTTCTCCCTCTTCCTTGCAGTCTTATTCCTCCCTCTTCCCCTTAAACTTCCCCCAGCAAAGTTTCCAGCAAGTGTTCCCTGAAAATGGCTAAGTGTCAGGGCGCAACCCGACTTCGCAGCGAAGTCGGAGTGCGCCCTCCAGATGGAGCGCAGTAGGGACAATGCGAAGTGTGACAAAACAGGAAAATGAGCGAAATTGACTAAGTGTTGGGGCGCAACCCGACTTCGCAGCGAAGTCGGGGTGCGCCCTTCTTCCTGGGCGCACTAGGGAAGCAGCATGGCAGAAAATGACTAAGTGTTGGGGCGCAACCCGACTTCGCAGCGAAGTCGGGGTGCGCCCCCTCTTAGTGCGCAGTCCGAACAGCAAAGAAGACAGCAAGTGCCGGTGCGCAACCCGACTTCGCAGCGAAGTCGGGGTGCGCCCTCTGACCGGTGCGCAGTTGGGGAAGCAAGACCAGAAAATGACTAAGGCAAGATGACCCTCCCTACTGCGCTGTTTTCTACCTGCGCAACCCGACAGCGCTCAGATCCTGGGCGAAGTTGGATAAACTGCCTTTCAAGGCAGCCATGTGTCACTCATCGACATCCGACAAGTGTCCAACTTCGGGATTCGAGCCAAGACATGACCGGGATAAGGACAAAGCATGGGCTGCACTATCTCGCGCCAACCGCCACCATTTAAGTTGATGTAAAGTGCCATCTCGCCGCACCTACCCGCATTCCCCGCCGACCAAAGGTTTGACCCGACATACCGCCACGTAGCCGTACAGCCTTCAGGGAGACCATGCCGCGAGTACAGTCCAGCCCGACAGAAGTCAGCATCGCAGCCTCCTCGCCCGCTCGTGTCGCCTAATGTCTAGTCCTGGGACTTTGTGCCCATGAATGTAATCGGGGGAACTTGAGGCTATAAATAGCCTACTCGTCTTCATTGTAAAGGGTGGATGGGGAATATATTGCTAGGGAACAATTGTAGCCGTGCGTTTGCCTCTGATACAAGTATACACTTGGCTCTACTTATTGTCTTTTATCTTGTATGCTGCCTCTCCTTGTCATTTCTGCCTCATGTTTCTTGTGTCATTGCTTGCTATTGTACTGAACTCGGACTCCGGCATTTGGTGATCAAGTATTCCCCGGAATGCATAGATAGAGGATACATAGGATGAATGATAGCTGTAGTTTCAATGTATGCTTTGTAAAGGAATGTTGTTAGTAGTGGTGATTGATTCGTTGCCGTGCTGCTTATTCCCCCCACCCAACTCCAATCACATTTGGATTCTTTTTCCGCACTTTTATCTCTTTCCCTGCACTCTTATCTTAACACTAAAAACCCCACAGGAAGCCGGCCTTCTCCGGAGATTGGCACGGAAGGCATTCCTTCCTTCCGGCCTTTCAATCTGGTGGGCGAATCTGGGCGCAATAACAACAAATCCTTTCCTCATGGCAGATTCGTAACCAACAGTTTCTCTGGCACGCCCGGTGGGACATGGTAGTTTCCCACCCCCAAACAGAATCGAAGCACGAGTGCTCGCTTCATTGCTGTTAAAAATCAGAGCACCTGGCGACTCTGCACATACCTGAATACTCTCTGAGTCCGTAAAGACCGGTCCTAACGCCTTCATGCAAACGAGAAGGTGGCGAGCAAGGAATCCGGGAAACCCGCCTGACTTTTACGAAATTGACATTGACGCTCCAGGCGAGCGCGTCAGGCTGGCTGATTACCAAGCTCGCGTAGAAGAAATTCAAGAGGCCGAGGCTGAAATTCAAGAGGCCGAGGCTGAAATTGAAGAAGTTGAGGCCGAAGAAGAATCTACATCTTCGGACAGTTCCGACACCGAGTACACTACCGGGTCAGAAGAAGACATGGCTGCCCAGCAGAACGATGATGACCTCTTCCCGGCGGTGGACTCTACGGGGCCCTTGGCCCTAGTCGGACAGCAAGCTGTGCCCCATGCCGCCTTAAAATCTATCCCTACGTATGACGGCTACGGCAAGACGGCGTATGAACACATCCAGGACATTCTGGCCCTGGCTGCGCTACATTCCATCACTGACGAAGGTGTGAAGACCCGTCTGCTGGCCCTTTCCCTAAGGGGAAAGCTTCTCTACTGGTGGAGATCACTGCCAGAGGGATCCATCACAGGGTGGCGACAGCTAGCCGACAGGCTCGTGAAAGGATGCAACGAGTCTGTTGATCCCTCTTCTTTGCTGCATCAATTCCAAAGTATACAGAGACACCCCCAAGAGGAGGTGTCAGACTTCAACATCAGGTTTGCGAGGTCTTGGAAACGAGTACCTCGCGAACTCCGACCGTCAGCAGGTCAGGCCGCCTACTACTACCTGAGATCCTTCAACTCAGACATTTGCCTGCTGCTGAAGGTAGCCAGAATCGACACGTTCCCTGCTCTGTACGAGGCTGCCCAACAAGCTGAAATGGATATCATTTCCATCGGCAGACTTCCGCACAGAGTACAGCCGCCCATCTACCCTGACTTCCCTCGATCTCAGTATCCATCAGCTTCTGGTCCGGAGCCGTCCACTTCAGGACAGCAACCCCAGCAGCAATGGAATCCGGCGCCGGTCGTGAATCCTTACGGCCCGCCACAAATCCATTATCCGCCTCCTCCTCCTCCGCATTTTCCAGCACTCCCTGCTCCCCCGCAGTATGCACAATATTCTACACCTCCTCCATTGGCCGCATTACCTCCCCCAGCTCAGTTGCGCCGCCTCCTGACAATGATATTCAGAATAAAATCCTCCAGGAGGTACGGGCTCTGGCCTCTGGATATCACACCATGTCCAACGACATGACCATCCTGAAGAAGAAACAGGCCCAGATGGACCTTGCTCCAAGGAGGCCATATCCGCCCCCGGCATTGACAAAAGATCAAGACCCCGAGCAACAACTGCAAAGGCGGCCTCCTCCGAGGAATGCTGCCATTGAAGACCAACCTGGTACTTCCGACCAGGTCAACTAGTGCACCACGTGCAATGACCCGCATGCCGAGGATGACTGCACTGCACCAACACTACCTCCAGACCTTGGCCGGCAGCGCCATAGAGGACGAAGAACTCTACATGATCCTGGGCGATGAAAGTAACTTCGCCGTCCCGCAGGAAGATCCGTTGCCGCCTCCTGCCAAGGAAGACAGAAAGTCTGCTGAAGCCGCCGCAAAGCCCTTGAAGGTATACGCCCGAAGAGATAAGGCGCAACCTGCTGGGCTACCACCCGACAAGAGGCTGTGGCCCTACACAGCCAAAGATAAGACTCCTCCGGCAAGGACTCCTGCAGCCAAGCCTCCCGTAGCGAAAGCTCCCGCGCCTAAAGCTCCCGCTGCTCAGCCTCCAGCTGAAACCAAAGAACAAGCTCAGGAGAAGCTGAGATATCCGTCTCTAACCAAGAGACAGAGAGTTGAGGCCACTCAGCAGTACCGGACGAAGTATGAGCCGGCAAAAGAAGCGGAAGGAGCTAGCACCTCGGGCTACAACATAGTAGACGAATTGAAGAGGACCCCCGCAAGAATCAGCATGTATGATGCTCTTCAGCTCCCAGGCCAGGTTGATCTGCTACTAGAATCTCTGAAGATCATGAAGAATGGCAAGCAGATACAGCCCGCTGTTCTGGTGCAACCTCTGACGGTCTCAGCCACCGGGAAGAACAGACCACCTCCCTTCTATCTGTCATTACGGATGCAAGGGTACATAGTACACAACTGTATGGTGGATTCTGGTGCTTCCACGACCGTAATGCCGAGAGCCGTCTGCGACGAGATCGGGATGGAGTACACAAGGAGCAGCCAAGGCGTGCTGCAACTAGACGGCACCCTCGTCAAGACAATCGGTGTCATTAAAGACATCCCTATTCGGCTGCACAAAGCTCTCGACATCGTGGTCATCCAAGAGGTCGTGGTCGTCGACTTGGAACCCTACTTCGGCATGTGTCTCTCCAGGGAGTTCACTGCGAAGTTGGGAGGGTATCTGTCTCTGGACTACTCACACATGGAAGTGCCCTTCAAAGGAAGGAGACTGAAGATTTACAATGAGAAGCCTTCCACTTTCTTAGTAGAGAAGATACCCGGAGAAGAGTCGCAGGACTGCATGGTTCAGCTGACGGAGGAAGAACTGGTGGTGGTGGACATGACAGAGCAAGCTCTTGAGCTGCTCCGAGTAGAAGATGAATTCTCCTTGCGGGACTTCAACGCCGTGATTGAAACTGAGCAAGGCTGCTACACTGTTGTTCAGCCTGAGAGGCTTGACAAGTCGGCCAAAAGAGAAATGGGACCCGCACCCGAAAAGCTGTGGAAGCTTTTCTTTGACGGCGCACGATGCAAAAATGGCGCCGGTGCTGGAGTACTTTTGGTTTCCCCAACCGGGATCCAGAAGGACTATACCTACAGGCTGGCCTGGAGCCGTACCAACAACGCGGCAGAGTACGAAGCCCTGTGTTTGGGTTTGCGAAAAGCGGAGAGGTTGGGGATTAAGCATCTGCAGATCTTTGGCGATTCAGAGCTGGTGTGCCACCAGATTACGAACAAGTGCGCCTCCAAGAAGCACTATCTCAAGGCGTACCGTAATCGGGTCTGGGATCTGATGGAGTCTTTTGACTCGTTGAATGTCAAGGCTATATCACGTGAGAAAAACAAGCATGCTGACATTCTGGCGTCTGTTGGAGCCGTGTACGTTCCGGCCGATGACACCGTCCGAAGCCGAAGCCGGTTCGTACCATTTACAGTGCCTTCTGTGCTCGATAAAGACACCCACCGGCAGTGTGTTTGATCGTGACGAGGAGATCGTCACATTTTTGGTTAACGAAGCGTGTTCAATCGAAGGTAGAGACCCCGATGACGAGCAATATGAGGGGTTGATACAACTTGAAAAATAATCATGTCCCAAAAGGACTGATTACACTTGAGAGTCTATTTGATCGAAATGACAGAGCAATATCACACCGGATCAAAGTAGACCCGAAGCAAGACGCCGACCTGGAGCTGGAACCCGGAAAAACAATCAAGGTCGGGACAGACTGCACCACAGAGGAACTCGAGCAAATAAGAACATTGTGTCGAGAGTTCCCTGACATAGTAGCCTCGGTGCTACCAGGACTTGAAGGGGTATGACAGAAATATTATCCAAAGATACCATTGAGCTAGAAGATGGCGCCAAGCCATTCCGGCAGAAGCAAAGGGCCGTAAATCCGAAGATCGAGGCCATGATGAAAGCCGAGCTCTTGAAGATGCTGGAAGCCAAGATCATCTACCCCATCAAGCATTCATCTTGGGTTGCGAACTTGGTTCCCGTGAGGAAGAAGAACGGAGACATCCGTCTCTGTGTGGACTTCAGAAATCTGAATCAGGCCTCCCTCAAGGACCATTATCCGCTTCCCCAAATCGATCAGATCCTCCATATAGTTGCTGGAGCCCAGAGATTTTCCCTCTTAGATGGCTTTTCTGGGTACAACCAGATATGGGTCAAGGATGAGGACC
The DNA here is from genome assembly GCA_028583015.1 of Wollemia nobilis. Taxonomy (NCBI): domain Eukaryota; kingdom Viridiplantae; phylum Streptophyta; class Pinopsida; order Araucariales; family Araucariaceae; genus Wollemia; species Wollemia nobilis. The sequence goes on along the minus strand of JAQPPZ010003564.1, from coordinate 672,824 downwards.
AGCATAAGACGGCGTTCACCACCAAATGGGGAACGTTCGCCTATCAGCGCATGCCTTTCGGCTTATCCAATGCCGGCGCCACATTCCAGAGAGCCATGGACCCGGCCTTCCGAGAGCTGCTCAACAAAGTTATTGTCATCTACTTGGATGACATGACCGTATTCTCTCACAGGAGAGAGGATCATGTCTCCCACCTGCGGCAAATATTTGAAAGGTGTCGTGAATTCGGCATCTCCATAAACCCGAAGAAATCTGTCTTCGCGGTAAAAGAAGGTAAGTCGTCGGGGCATGTCATCTCCGAGAAAGGCCTAGCCGTGGACCCTGATAGAGCAGAGGCCCTCCTCCGCTTGCCCGCTCCAATTGACAAGAAGGGGCTGCAGTCCTTCTTCGGCCAAATCAACTTCGTGCGGAAGTTCATACCGGACTTCGCACAGGTAATCAAGCCCATGGCCGAACTGCTGAAAAAGAACGCTGAGTTCTTATGGACTGATGAAAGGGGGCAGGCCTTCGAGGAAATCAAGGCCCGAATTGCACAGGCTCCGGTGTTGATAAACCCGGACTACTCCAAGGATTTCATCCTGTACGCGGTGGGAGAACCCGAGAGTTACGCCGCAGTCCTGACCCAAAAGGGAGACGATGGCGAGGAGCGCCCCATAGCGTTTCTGAGCCAAGTGATTCAGCCGCATGAAGAAAAGTACAACTTTATAGAGCGGCAGGTTCACGCAGTTATGAAATCCCTCCGAAAGTTCAGGCACTTTGTCTCCCAGAGCCGAACCACTGTTTTTGTGATACACCCGGACGTCCGAAGCTTCATCATACAAGGAGAGCCGGGTCACAAGAGAGCAGGATGGATTGCTAAAATCCAGGAGTTCGACATCGAAGTGCGGCCAACCAAGCTTATCATAGGCCGAGCCTTGTGCCAGGAGCTGGCCCGAAGCGCAGCAGCCCAGATATCCGCCTGTAAGTGGGAGGATCCAACAACAAACACCAACCTAGCCAACTCCTTACCCGAGGAGTGCGACTGGACAGATGACCTGGTGAAATATTTCTGCACCGGAAGATGTCCAGACCACCTGAATGCCTCACAAAGAAGGAGGTTTCGGCTAGGTGCACTGAAATACACTCTTCGCCCCGAGGGGCTGTACTTTAAGAACATTGACGGCATCCTGTTGCGGTGCGTCAGAAAAACAGATCAACCCAGGATCCTCGGAGAATTTCACTCCGGGATGCCTGGGGGTCACCATTCTGCAAGGCCTACGGCCTTGAAAATAATCAGAGCTGGGTACTACTGGCCCACTCTATTTACAGACGCGCATGCGGTCTGTACGAAGTGTGATCAATGCCGAAGATTTGTCGGCAGAAATAGAAAAGCACCCCTGCCCCTTCAACCGATCCAAGCCGAGACTCCGTTCCAGCAATGGGGTCTGGACTTTATCGGGGTGATTACGCCGAACTCTGCAGCCGGGCACAAGTTCATCCTTACCGCCACCGATTACTTCACACGGTGGGCAGAGGCGATCCCTACCAAGAACGCGGACCAGGAGACGGTCATCAGGTTCCTCGAGAGCCTCATTACCCGCTTCGGGGTCCCTGAGTCAATAGTAACGGACAATGGTCCGGGGTTCGCAGGCGCTGTACTCACGGAGTACACCAGCAAATACGACATTTATCACAAAATGTCTTCCAATTACTACCCGCAGGGGAACGGTCTTGCCGAGTCCACCAACAAGAATCTGTTGAAGATCATCCGAAGGACAGTAGAGAAAAACAAGAGGACTTGGCACCTTCTCCTGGATCGGGCGCTATGGGCGGACAGGATATCTTTCAAAAAGTCAATCAAGACGTCCCCCTATGCGCTCGTATACGGCAAAGAAGCAGTTTTGTCGACCCACATTGAAATTCCCGCTCTCCGGATGCTTGATGAAGAGAGAGGCAGCGGGGATCCGGTAGAGGACAGACTTTGCCAGTTGCTGCAGTTAGAGGAAGACAGAGAAAAAGCTTACCAAGCCTTCACCAAGCACGCTGAAGCGACCCAAGGCTGGTTCGCAAAAGGTACCACTGCCCGAGTTTTCAAAGTCGGGGACCTGGTGCTAAAGTGGGACTCGCTAAAGGCGAAGCCGGGCAACCACGGCAAGTTTGACGCCCTCTGGGAGGGCCCTTATCAGATTGCCCGAGTAAATCAATTTAATGCATTCGTGCTCCGGGATATGGAGGGACAGCTTCTCCCCATTCCCGTCAATGGGTTCCACTTGAAAATTTACCATCACTGAAGGCGCCCAAATGGGTCCTTCCTTGTACAGATTTCCCTTCTGCAATTTTAGTTTTCAGAATGTAAATATTTCAGTTTTTTAGTTTTTAATTTTTTGAATAGCCCTAGTAAAATCGAGGCAAAACCCGACTTCGCAGCGAAGTCGGGTAGCGCTCCTTGAACGGTGCGAAGTTCGGAAGAAGGCAGCTGAAGAGGAGCTAAAATGACTAAGTATGGCTGCCCAACCCGACTTCGCAGCGAGTCGGGCTGTGCCCTCCAAAGGGCGCAGTTGGGTAACAAACGGCAAGAAAATACCAAGTCTCGACTCGGAAACCGGGGCGAAGTCGATGCGCCCGTTTCGGGGAGTCGAGTGCGCCCCATTCTGGCGCACCCGGATGATCCGGGCGAGGAGCTGAAACGGCTAAGTAAAACAGGTTGGAGGCGCCTTGTCCGGGCGAAGTCCGAGTGCGCCCATTGTCCGGGCGAAGTCCGAGTGCGCCCGAATTTTGGGCGCTGCTCGAATAACCCACCGTGGAAAACGTTGAAAATCCTAAGTGTGGGCCCAGGGCGCAGGATGGCATGGAGCGAAGTTGGGTCATGGGCCAAAAATTAAACCTTGTAAAGTGTGCCCAGACGGCGGCGATGACGTCAACATTGGCACGACGTCCAAGGAGGCTTTAATGATTGCACACCTTTCAAGAATGATGCATTAAAAGGGCAAGGTGCACCTGGACCAACGGCTAATGGGGTACGCTTTTCAAAAATAAACCCATACCCAACCGCCAAGAATCATAACGCCTCCACCAACTCCAAGTTAACCGCCCTAACTCCCTCCCTCGCGCCATTAATGATTGCAGTCATTGTCTACAAAAAGGGCCCTGGCGCAACCAGAAAATTCAAATTGTTCAAGCTGACTCCCTGACTGCAAGGAATAAAGCTGACAAACTCAGAAGCCGTAATTCCTGCCTCTGCTGTTTCGAAAAGGATGGACAAGGGGAAAGCGCCCGTACAGGCGCAATCTAGTGAAGAACGGCGCGAAGCTGAGGAATCACCAGAGTCAAGCGCTCATGAGAGCGAAGCGCCGCAGAAGGACCAGAAAAGAAAATCCCGAACAAAGAGGCGCGTAGTTGGCCAGACTCCGCCGCCACCAGTTAATCGCCTGTCCGGGTACAAGGACGGCTCTTTCTCCATCAGTCTCTCCAAGCTGCGGCTGAACATTGCAAAGTGGGTAGACAAGGTTTCGCCCTCCCACCACCTCGGAGCTGCGTATAAATCGAACCTATACTGGTTCTTGTGCCCTCCGACTCACTGGTGCCCGGAGCTGGTTGAAGCAATTGTAGAACATTACAAACCAGCTGCCCGGCAGGTCTGCGACAACAAAGGAAAGGTGTTGTTCACCCTCTTCCGGGAGAGCGTCCAGCCAGCGTTCGCCCCAGGGCTCCAGTACGAGCCCGGCGCAATTGTCAGAAGGGTGAACCTAGATGAGCAGACCGGCAGATTTACACAGACGAAGCGGATGAGAGAGTTTCTGATTCGTAGTCGAAGACTCGCCGCGGCCGGACAAGGCCAACTGGCCCCATACCGCTGGACAGATTTGAAAATAAGTATATCTACATCATCCTGGCGTGGGTCCTCGGCTGCGACTCTGACAAAGTGGTACGGCCTTACCAGCTGGCGCTGGCAGAATGTATCCTGCATGGAGAGTTCTACGACTCCACGGCGCAGAAAAGTGGAAAGCGCCCTATCTTCTTCGACTGGGCGGACTGGCTGGCGTATGCGATACATTCAAGCCTGGTTAGACTGCAGCAGAAGCAGTCAACGGATTTCCGGTTTTGCTCCTTCCTCACATGGTTGTGCCTATATCACATGCATTACCGGATGAAAGTCCCTGACTTGAAGAAGGTGAACGAAAAAGGAGAGCCGCTCCCCGTGTACGAATGGACCGAGATTCTGTACAGAAAAGGCTCGTTCTATGAGTTTAATATCAAATTTCTGTGCCAGGTCATGGGGCTGTTCAACCGGAGTGCGTGCCGCCCACCGGAAGCCATGACAAAGTACCTGTGGAAGAATGAGTACGGGGACACCTTCCGGCTGACTCAGGGCATCATAGTCAGAATCTACGGGTTCAAGGGGAAGCCGTGCTTGCTGCCCTACTTCTGCACTGACCATCAGTTCGGGATGGAAATTGCGCGGCAGATGGACTACGTTGAAGAGGAATTTGGCCAGGGCAAAAAGAAAGGTCATATATTTCAATATCCTATGACCTGGGCAAATACCCAAGTGTTCGAAATCGGGCAACACGTCTACCTCGAGCGGGAGCTCATTGATATGGGCCTGATAATGCTGCCGCAGCGCTGGAAGTATGACCCAATTGGGGTCCGAGGAAAATTCACTCACATCTGTCCCAGAGCTGAAATCATGCAGGAAAGAAGAAACAGGACAGGTGCGGACCTCCACTGGCGCATTGACTTGATGCAATCATGGCCACCATGGCATGATTTTTACTGCGAAGAGGTGACGTACGATCCAGATCGAAACCCGGACCACCGGATGGAGTCGGCGGGCTTCAAAAGATTCCTCGCTAAGGTGGCGCCCCTCAACTGGCATAAAGACAAAATCATTGAATGCTGGAAGATGAGGTGTCACACGCAGCACGATAAATCCAACCGGAGGAATCTGGTCGTTGATGATGAATTTTCGGCCTTATATGACCAGCACGTCGACACGTGGCGGCCCTTCGAATTTCGCGATTGCGTTCCCCGAGGCGCAAAGATAAGGTATAAAAGGGGGCCCACCCCCCAGCCATCGTCAACTCCCGCGACTTCCAGCGCAACTCCAACAAGCAGCCAAGTGGGCCCGATGCAGCCTGTAGCTCCTGAGGCAGTGCCCGAAAAGGCGCAAAGTTCAGAGAGGTCAACCCCTGAGGTGGCCCCTCCAGCAGAAAAAGCATCCGCGCTGCCAACTAGCAGACCAAGTGCGGCAGGCATCCTTCCAGCCAGACCCAGGTACAAGTTCACCGTGGGTACATCGGCGCCTGCCGCCCCGATATTATCTCTCTCCTCTGGATCAGCCGCTGCGCCAGAAGAGAAGAAGAAGAAGAAGGTTGAAAGGGCCAAGCGGCCTAAAGAGCCTGTACAACAATCAGCCGCAGAACAGTCGGGAGCAGCAGCGCCGGAGGTTGTCTCTTTGGACAGCCTTGAACCAAGCATAGGCACCCAGGCTGCAAGCATCCCTCCAACGGCGGCTCAGGCGGAGCCCGCAGGTACGTCCACTATTTCTCTTCCCCAAGTCCAAGTCAGCCCTGCCAAAGCCCTATCTCCCATCTCATCAGGGCAAGCCATAGCCGCGTCCCCCTCTTCCCAAGCTACCCAGCCGTCTAGCGGCCTACATTCATTCGACCAGTTTGCTCAGGATCCCAACGCCTTCCAGTCACTGAGTCAAACCCTAGAACCCTTACCCGCAGCCAGTGCTGAAGCTGCTCCTTCATCACCGCGCTCCTCGCCCCAGCCGTCCGAAGCCCTGCCGGCGCCATCCACTCAGACTCCTGTTTCCCCTAGGACCCGGTCGCCCTTAAAGGCTGCCACCTCCTTCGGAATCCCTCCTACTTCGCTGTTCGCAGGGAAAATGCCGCAGCAAGACCAGACGTTGGAGGACCTCGACTTCATGAATATCACAGAGGACCAGCCTCTGGCAGTACAAGCCGCGGGGGGTTCTGCCTCCTTTCTCCAGGGCGTGAAGCGCAGAAGGGCCGAAGAGATAGCCGCTCCGGTAAAACGCACAAAGTTTGACCTAGACCGGAGAGTGCTCACAACAGAAAAGTTGATCCCAAAGGTGAAGAAGCCTCTCCGGGAGATGACCGAGGCGGACTACGAGCACCAGACAAAGGAGAAAAGCTTTGACGACATCAACGAGGAATACGAAATTCGTGGTATTCGTCGTAGGACAGACAATCTCCTTGTCAAACATCTCGAGACCCAGGAGGCGCTTTTCCAGCTGCAAAACAACACAAGGCAGCTCGAGGAGGACTTGGCTAGGGCTACTGCGCAGCTGGGGTCAGCACAACAAGAAATAGAAGAGCTTAAGGCTCAGCTGGCCGCCTCTCAGCAGGAGGCCGCAGCGCAGAAACAGACAGCCGAGCAGCTGTCAGAGGAGAGAAAAGCAGCGCTGGAGCAAGTCTCTCAGCTTCAGAATCAGCTGAAACAGGCGCAGACGCAGCTTACAGAGAAAGCATCACAAGCGGCGGCCTTTTCAAAGAGCAAAGCTAAGGAGATGCGGGCTAGTCTGCTACAAGGTTGCAAGCCCAACCTTGTCAAGTCCTTATCAGTTCTGGACTTCGCGTCTAGGATTGAAGAAGTATCTGCCCAGGGAAAGCCTGTGGTAGAGGAAGCCGAACACCGGGCGAGGCAATGGCTGGACCTGGCTATAAAACTTGAGGAGTTTGAGTGCAAAGGCTTCCAAATTGCCCCTATGTCCCAAATTGCCTCGGAGTGGGTAGATGCAAGGGTAACATTGCATATTTATTTTGATAGGACAGAAGATTAGAACCGCCGTGAAGGCGCCGGACGCCCTAGAACATGAAAGGAACATTCTCCTGGCCCCCTTTCACACTCTGTCCGAACACGGGTGCCCGAGCTACGTCAAAGATGGCGAGTTTCTGACCCTTGAGCAGGTTAAGAAGAATTGGCTGTCCTTCGAGACAGATACAGTAGAAATTGATAGCCGGACGGAGCCAATTCAAGAAGCTCAGGTCACCCAGATGGTGTCGAAATACTGTAAAATCAACTCCTCCCTAAAGGAGTTGGGAAAAAGATATAACACCATCGACCTGCACGCGGTCGCTGCATTCCACGCAGCACTAAGAGAGATCAGCGACCTCGCACCTTTCCAAGCAGCAGTCTGGGACCAAGCCAAGGCTGCATACCAACGCATCAGCGAGTGGGAGGCTGACAGTGGAGAACATTCAAGTTCAAAAGGAGAGACTGAGGAGGCAACTGCTGGAAGCGAATCCCGAAGAAGAACAGTTGCCAGGAATGAAGCGGTCAGAGCAGCAGAGGCAGGGGAAGGAAGTTCCTCTGCACCCAATGGATGAAGGCATGGTTCTTTGCGTCGAGGCGAGCTCGACACCCCGCGAGCCGCCAAGAATGTTGCCACATTTGGCACGGGGTGCCATGTTTTCAGTTTTTGTAAGTAACCTGCTCTTTTCCTTCCTTCCTCTCTTTCCCTTTCTTCATCTCTCCCTTTCTCCCTCTTCCTTGCAGTCTTATTCCTCCCTCTTCCCCTTAAAACTTCCCCCAGTAAAGTTTCCAAGAAGTGTTCCCTGAAAAAGGCTAAGTGTCAAGGCGCACCCGACTTCGCAGCGAAGTCGGAGTGCGCCCTCCGCTGGAGCGCAGTAGAGATAGTGCGAAGTGCGACAAAACAGGAAAATGAGCGAAATTTGACTAAGTGTTGGGGCAACCCGACTTCGCAGCGAAGTCGGGGTGCGCCTTCTTCCCGGCGCACTTGGAGAAGCAGGGAGAAAAATGACTAAGTGTTGGGCGCAACCCGACTTCGCAGCGAAGTCGGAGTGCGCCCGCCTCTTAGTGCGCAGTCCGAACAGAAGAAGACAGCAAGTGCCGGTGCGCAACCCGACTTCGCAGCGAAGTCGGGGTGCGCCCTCTGACCGGTGCGCAGTTGGGGAAGCAAGACCAGAAAATGACTAAGGCAAGATGACCCTCCTGCGCTGTTTTCTACCTGCGCAACCCGACAGCGCTCAGATCCTGGGCGAAGTTGGATAAACTGCCTTTCAAGGCAGACACGTGTCATTCATCAGCATCCGACAAGTGTCCAACTTCGAGATTCGAGCCAAGACATGACCGGGATAAGGACAAAGCATGGGCTGCACTATCTGCGCCAACTGCCACCATTTAAGTTGATGTAAAGTGCCATCTGCCGCACCTACCCGCATTCCTGCTGACCAAAGGTTTGACCCGACATACCGCCACGTAGCTGTACAGCCTTCAGGGAGACCATGCCGCGAGTACAGTCCTGCCCGACAGAAGTCAGCATCGCAGCCTCCTCAGCCGCTCGTGTTAGCTATTGTCTTGTCTGGGACTTTGTGCCCATGAATGTAATCGGGGGAACTTGGGCTATAAATAGCCCACTCGTCTTCATTGTAAAGGGTGGAAGGGGAATATATTGCTAGGGAACAATTGTAGCCGTGCGTTTGCCTCTAATACAAGCATATACTTGGCTCTGCTTACTGTCTTTTATCTTGTATGCTGCCTCTCCTTGTCATTTCTGCCTCATGTTTCTTGTATCATTGCTTGCTGTTGTACTGAACTCTGGACTCTGGCATTTGATGATCAAGTATTCTTGGAATGCATAGATAGAGGATACATAGGATGAATGATAGCTGTAGTTTCAATGTATGTTTGTAGATGAATGTTGTTAGTAGTGGTGATTGATTCGTTGCCGTGCTGCTTATTCCCCCCACCAACTCCAATCTCATTTGGATTCTCTTTCTGCACTTTTATCTCTTTCCCTGCACTCTTATCTTAACACTAAAAACCCCACAGGAAGCCGGCCTTCTCCGGAGATTGGCACGGAAGGCATTCCTTCCTTCCGGCCTTTCAATCTGGTGGGCGAATCTGGGCGCAATAACAACAAATCCTTTCCTCATGGCAGATTCGTAACCAACAGCAACCTTAATGAAAGCAATACCTAACCTATAAGCAATTGTCCAGGAAATGATGTAATGGTCCGGAAGAGTAGAGAACTACATGACTGCATCATCAAAGAATGTAACAAAGGACCAGTTCAGCAACTCAACAACATTGATGATAGATGCCAGGACACGGCTAGTGTTGCTATGCATAGACATACTATGCAACAAGTTGATGCATGTCATAGTGGATGGTGGATTGAGTGTGAAGAAGTTTCTAGAAAGGACATGGAGAGAGTTGGATGGACCAATTACATTGTACAAAGATGAAAGGCATGCTAACAAGACGAAAGGTCAAGATTGTTGAACAGACCACCATTCAAGATTTTGGAGTGATCACCTTGCAAAAAGCACCCTACAATGTGTAGACAGTGGTGAGGACTTCCCGAGACAAGGGAATGACAATTTTGAGGGAGGGGAATTGGTTATACATGGTGGAGAACATGTCAATGTCGGCTCAATACTCCTTATGCTACTTTTACTCAAACAACAAGTATCCTGACGGCTAGCTTATGAGGGCTTGCTCCAAGACGACACTAGTAGTGACTGTAACTGCTGATGTCGGATGGCTTATGACGACATGTTGGCTTCCAATGACGGCAAGATGGTATGTTGGCACCTCAACACGACGGCATGACGGCATGTTCCATGCCGCACTAGATATGACGGCTAGACTTGTGTCGGCTCCAAGCGCGACGACAAGTTGTGTTGGCTCCCCCTGATCAATCTAGACGGCATCGGTTCTTGTAACTACTAGCCTCTTGCATTTCGCCTGAGCGCTCCTTCCTACAACAGTATAACACAACATAGAAATCTAGCACACTACGCACATACACAAAGACATAATTGGCACAAAATGGTGTTCTTGTATTATCATGGAGATAAATACATCCCAGTCGTATGACTACAGCAATCTCACGTACAACACTATCAGTCTAACGTCTCTCCTTTACAATGGCTGCTCTCCTCATGCAATGGATATCCAACAAAATGAAAGGGGGGTCTATATATAGTGTGGCTCTAGTAGTTACTATAACCAACCAGGCCTCAACTACCAAAACTACTTTCTCAACTCAGCCTTAACAATGTGATTAACAAAACAGTTAACCACTTGCAATGATGGCTGATTACATACGTTTGATTTCATTGCATTAACATTGCTAATTACCTTAATGACATTACATTTGACCAAATTACACATCTTTGACTATATTGCATGCCATGTATACGTAAAAACAATTTACAATATTTTAATGCGTAGACATTTTGACAAACACTTTATTTCTTCTTAGAACTGTTGTCTACATCTATCCTCCCCTTTACATTGGTCGATGTCCTCAACGACTTCCTACATTGTTCTATTGGGGTCTCGACCTCCTTTGGCTTTGATGCTTGAAGTCCTTCCAATTAAGTTTGAAAGCTTCTCATTCATCACGGAGCTTCTTTGCATAATTGTAATACTTAGCCCATTCTACTCCATATGCATTGGCCTTATCCTCCATTGCCTGCAACTGTTTCAAAAGTTCCTCTTCACATCTGACAAAGAGGTCCTTCATTCTCTGTTGTGTTAGGGTAGAGGATGTCGGTTTCCTTTGTTCCAATTCAGTCTTGAGAGCTGCTTCACATTGTTGAGTCTGAGCCAACTCTTTGAACAATGCCTCCTCTTTCTGTTTAGCCTCTTCCAGCTCCTTCAACAAAGCATGTTCCAATTCAGTCTTGAGAGCTGCTTCACATTGTTGAGTCTGAGCCAACTCTTTGAACAATGCCTCCTCTTTCTGTTTAGCCTCTTCCAGCTCCTTCAACAAAGCATTTTCGCGCTGGTTTTTTTGAGCCAATAACTCTGTATTCTATTGCAGCAATCATGCCTTTGTCGATTGCTATTGCAACAATCTCTCCTTCCATTTCCACAATAATCCACTCCCTGTCCCTAAGTTGTGCATGAAGCTCCAATAGTTCCTTCTGCCTTATCTGAATTTGTTCCATAATTTCCTGCAGCTGAACCACATCATTATCCAACTTTTGCTCTGTTTCCTATAGTTTTTCCTTTGTTACCTGCAGTCGTCCTTCCATGTCTTGCAATCTTTGGACTAGATTCTTTTTAGTCATGTGAATTTGCTTGATCCCCTCAGCTAGCCAATACAGCAAATGTGCTACAAAATTGATTTGGCTATACATTGGGAATAACTCAAGTACCAATTCCACTTATGACCTTCGTCCTGTCATGCTCCGAGAAGATGTATGAGTACCGTGTCCCACTCTATACACTTGAGTAGGTTCGAGGTAGACTGTCGGCATCCCTTCAGGCAGTTTCTCCACTCCTTCCATAGTCTTGAGATGTTCAGTGGGCAAATCCCATGGCTGTTCTTGGTAAATGCTGGAAATATCCGTTTGCCAATTGCCTTTTCCAGCCCATTGTACCAATTTATCCAGCTCCTCTTCTACCATCAATTGCCATTGTTTCCACTGTCCGACACAACCTACTTCAAATTCCAGCCACATTCTATCCATAACTTGGGTTAGCTTGGTGAAACAAGCAACCGCTTGCTGATTAATGTGTGCCCCTAATTTTGGTGGATCTTGAAAATTAGGCACTTCTAGCATTATGTGGTCAGACAAGTCCTCATCTTCTACATCAAATTCATCTTCTTCAGAAATTACCTTTGGCTCTTTCCCTTTCCCTGAAAGGTCAATTGGCTTCTTAGCCGCTTTCCCTTCTGTGATCATCTATTGATCCAAAGGTAAATATGACTGGCTACTTTCTCCCGTAGCTGGTACCGATTCCCTTTGAGGTATTCTCTGTTGTGGATTCTCTTCTTGTTTTGTCATCACTTCCTGCTGCTCATCGCTCAATCCTTCCTCCATTGTAATAGGATTCAGTTGTGTTCCCACCAGATGACCTACTACTGCCTTTTCGAATGGTGTTGATTCTTCATTTCTCCTTTCCTATTCTGCCTCTTGTGTTGTGCCTAGGCCTACAGTTTGTCCTATCTCCTCCGCTTTTGCAGCTACAAGAATTTCTTTAAATGAATGATCCTGTAATGTCTGTGTGATCGAGGTCTTCTCATATCGGAATTCTTGTTAGCTTTTGATGCTTAATACTTAAAGCAAAATAACCAAAAGATCTAAAATAAAGTTGCTATATTAAATATAAGATAATGGCAATATTCTAATAATATAAAACTCATAAATAACTTCTACAACAACTCGTAAAATTGCCATTAACCATATGCTAAAGAAAATAGTATCTTGATATAGAATAAAGATCTCAAACACACACACTCTCACTCTACATTGTGTCTTTCAAACACACACACATAGACACATATATAATGGGATGTGACTCTTCATATGGAGTACTCTTGGCCTTCACTCTTCTTGAGACTCTTCACTTTCCTACTCTAAGGACACGTGCACATGGACTAATATGCACATTTACATTATTAAATACTTTGCACACTCTAATAATACTTGTGCATTTATTACATTGCATAAAGTAAATACTCACACTCTATTCTAAGACACTCCTAATCTAAAGATGTACCCAAGGTGGTACATTGGCATGTACCAAATAATATAATATACTCTAACACCCCCATGTATTACATTATTTGGTTATTAAAGACTTTACTCTTCAATATGGTCTTCGTCCTGGTTCTGGAACTTGTGCTCTTCTTTTGGTTCAGTCTTCATCTTGCCTTTCATCTTATTCTTTTCCTTGCTTTGCTTTTTCTTTTGTTTCTGTATTTTCAGGGATATATGTCTTTGACAAAATAAATTAGTAAATCATCCCAATAATATGACCTTTTTTCCAATGACTCTTCTTTGAGATCATTTCTTTCAACTTGTATCTTTCCTTGAAAAAATTCAAAGACAATTAATGAAAGATACATCATTAGACATTCTTTTGAAGTGAATACAATGATATTTTGAGATTCCCAACAAGATCTAAAAAGCTTCTCATGAAGATATCCCATAAAAGTAGTATATTTTCCTTCTTTAGCTTCTTTAAAAAACAAAATCAATTTGTCTTTTAGGACATCAAATATTTGATCTCCATCAATGTTGGGTATTAAGCTATGTGAATAAAATCTGATTGCATGTAACATTTCTTCACTATCTTCATTAATTTCTTCACTATCTTCATTAATTTCTTCACTATTTCATCCATAGTCCTATAGCTTTGTATCTTTTAAACCTTTGAAGTAGAATTCCTTATAGCTCCCTAGGATTTTGAATGTAAGATAGCTTTGATAAAATACTTAGCTTTCTAAGTTCTCCTTTGAGTTGAATTCCTTTTGTCTCCCTAATTATGAGTGAAAGGCTAAAGACAATTTTGATGCAATTTCAATTTTGATAAAATTCTCTACTTTCAAAAACTTTAAGTTGGATTCCTTATGTCTCGTTAATTTTGAATGAGAGACTAATGTCAATGCAATTTTCCAACTTTCCAAAAACTCTATGTTATATTCCTTATATCTCCCAAATTTCAATAATATGGTTTCCAAATTCTAAATTTCACAATCCTATGTTGGTGTTGAATTCCTTATAACTCCAAATTTAGAAATTTAGTAAAATATATTTGCAAATTTTGTATTCCTAATTTGATGTAGGAAACCTTATTTCTCCAAAATTCAAAATATTAAAAATATTAAAAATGCTTCAATAATTCAATTACAAAACTTTATAAAGTCTTCTCAAAACTTGAAATGAATTCTCAAAAATATTTCAAGGCTTCTCAAAACTTTCCAAAAATAACTATTAAAGTCTCTAAGGTTTCAAATTTCACTTTTATGCCTTATCTCTCCAATAATTAAATTAATCTTATAAGCAAATAGATTAAATTTCCTTCTACCTTAGAAAATAATAATATTACCCCCTTATAACTCCTAACTTGGGTAAATAATCAAATTTTAAATAACTTGTTTTACCTCCCAACTTGAGGTGCGAAATATCCAGTTAAAGACGTTTGACCTGCCCTTGAATGGCGCCCTTCCACGAAATCTCACTCCTCTGCCGCACGTATGGTGCTTTTCTCCACTCTGCAGCACTCAAACCTGATGCTCCACGAAGTCTTCAGCTTCTTAATTCTCCATAAGAATTCCTCCACGTGTGTTCTTTAAAGCTTTCAACTTCCTCCACGTATGGGCTCTGAATGGGCTCCGAACCTTTTGGTTTCCTCCGCAAATAGCTTCTCCAAACTTAGCAATAACTTCGACTTCCTCACTCTCCATGTATGAGCTTCTCTACACTCCAAAACAACGCTCTCCTTTAGTCACTCCACTCTTCAGACTTACACTCAACGTATTTTCCTTCACCGCATTAAATGCAATTCGTAAAGCATTATTTCTTCCACCAATGGCCCTTGGCGTTCCTCCTTCGTCGTGCCAAGTGGCAAAAGTCTCTTCAACCACCTTCCAAATGGCTCTTTACCTCTTTTGCAACACTCGTTCTCTGGTAACGCTCAAATTGCACTTGAACTCCTGCAAATCCTTTCAAAAAACAACGGTCGACCGGCTATGCGATTCTTCTACCTCACCATGCACCAAATGCCATGTGCTCTACAACATGTTGGTAGTTATGAAAGCCAACGTTTGCCTCCTCTTTGATTGTTACAATGCCAAATGAACCGGTTGTCTTTTCCACTCCTTTTCTACATCCAACCAAAAGCTATTCGATTGCACACTTTCCAACGTACGTAGGCAACAATTCCTCTGCTCATAATTGAGCCTCTGGTGGCTCCTCCAAACTCCGATGGCTAACTGAAATAATGCACCTCTTCCTTGGCTCGTTTGGTGGCTTCTTCTTTGCTCGTCCGGTGGCTTTGCTTCTCTACATGGTGGCTCCTCCTTTGCTCACTCGGTGGCTCCTCCTTTGCTCGCTTGGTGGCTTTGCTCTCAAGCTTGGCAACTCTTGGGTACTTGCCCCCCTATGCTATGACTACAACTCTACCTTGTTGTCTTATCTTTCAACCAGCTTGTTCTCCTCCTTCCTTGCTTGCCTTATCTTCTCTACAACTTACTAGCTTTGTTCTTTATTCTTTCTTGCTCCTCAAACTAACTTGCTATTATTTTGCAAGTATAATGCTAGTTCTTTGGTGATAGCAAGCTCTTAAAATTTTTCCTTCAAAAGACAAAACTATATCTCCTCCTTTTGTTGCCTTTTACTTGCTTATTTCCTTCACTATTTCGATGCACAAAACTTTCAAATGTGTTGTAATTCGTTTGCTTTAGTTGCTGCCCAAACTCTTCTTTCTCCTCTCCTTCAACTAATTCTTCAAAAACGTTTTCTCTCCATCGTTTCATTGCCTTTTCAGGGACAACTCTCGATCTGTTTCTACCTTCTTCAGATACCCGGACCAACGTTGTCTCGCACTCTTTCTTAGGGAGATAACTCGGCTTCGACGACAAAAAAGTTCTCCAAATGGATCTCACCCTCCTCATCATCGACTCATCACAACATATTTCACCAACTCCAACAGACCAGGTCACTTCAATCGGAAACGCCCCACATCATCTAGTTCGAACAGAAGCAGGGTCACTAGACAGCACACCAACAGTTTGTCAAGGTTCCGAACTAGCAATGGACAGAGACATATCATGGACTTCTTTAGCTCCGGTACTTTGGCCTCGACTATTAGGAGAGATTAGTTTCTGGGGGGTTCTCGTAGCTTGCCCCTCCTAGGCTGCTCCCTCCCCCCTCCTCTCTCTCCGTTCTTCTTGGCATGCACTCCTCTCTGTTGGACTGCAGCCCTCCCCCCCTCTGCTCTCCATTTTCTTTTCTTTTCCCTTTCTCTTTGGCTCGTTTGTCGAGTTTCATCTTGTATTTATCTTAGTTATTTTCTTTGTTGGGCTTTTTAGCCTGCTAGCTGGCAGTCATTATTGTCCTTCTTATAGTCCCTTGGGTCTTATTTTGGCCCACCACGGACATTAATAATATTTCATTTCTCCTTTCAGTTATGCTGTCAAAAAACAGATTCTTATTTCTCCAAAAGATGTTGTCCAAAGCTTTCTTTTTCTCCTTCCAAAAATGTTGTCTAAAATACAGGTCTATCTCCTTCAACTTGCTGCCTTTTTGCTGTTCACAAACTCTGTATTTTTGCAGCTCCAAATGTTGCCAATACGCTGCCTTTTTGCTGTCCAAAAACTACCTCTGTCTCCTTCAATTCTCTGCCTTAAATTGCTGTCAATTCCTCCTTCAAAAAGCTATCCAAAAACACTTCCAAATCTACCCAAAACTTCTCAAAAGTCATTTGTGGAAAAGATTCTGCAGCGCTTCAATATGCAGAACGCAAAACCAGTTAGTACACCACTTCTTCCACATTTAAAATTGTCTTCCAACCAATGTCCTAGAACAGATGCAGAGAAGACAAGCATGTCTCGTGTACCGTATTCATCAGCAATAGGAAGCCTCATGTATGCCATGGTGAGCACCAAACCGGATATTGCCCAAGCAGTGGAAGTAGTCAGCCGGTACATGGCAAATCCTAGTAAGGAGCATTGGAATGCGGTGAAGTGGATATTTAGATATTTAAGAGCCACTTCAGATGCTGCCATTTACTTTGGATTGGCAGATTTGCAAGTTAAAAGTTTTGCGGATTCTGATTATGGTGGAGATAGAGAAGGGAGAAAGTCCACTACAAGATATACTTTCACTCTTGTTGGTGGAGTGGTGAGTTGGGCTTCTAAGTTGCAATCTGTTGTGGCTTTATCAACCACTGAAGCAGAATATATTGCAGCGACTCATGCCAGCAAAGAGGCAATTTGGCTAGAGCGACTGTTGGGTGACTTCAAGGTAATGCAGGAGAAAATTACGCTGCATTGTGATAGCCAAAGTGCTATTCAGCTAGTGAAGAATCCAACATTCCATGATCGCACGAAACAAATTGATGTCAAGTACCACTTTATAAGAAATGTGGTGGAAGAAGGTAAGATCCTGTTGCAGAAAATCGACACTGAAGTGAATCCTGCAGATATGCTTACTAAGCTGGTTAAGACAAAGAAGTTTGGGCGGTGCAGAACTTCTTGAAGCTTGCTGAAAATGTGATAAGGGCAGCATTGGGCAATTGGCACTTGGATGGAAAAACATAGGCAAAGAATTCCTGTATATCAACTTCAAGTGGGAGAATGTTAGGAGGTGAAGTCAATATCCAGATCTCCAATGTTCTTCAGTAGAGAGGTGCATGGTGGTGCAGCTTATGGAGAGGAAACAAATAGTTTTTTGGAGTCTTCCTTTGGGAGAGGAAACGAACAGTTTTTTGGAGTCTTCCTTTGGAAGAGGAAATGAACAGTTTTTTGGACTCTTCCTTTGGAAGAGGAAACGAACAGTTTTTTGGAATCTTCCTTTGGAAGAGGAAACGAACAGTTTTTTGGACTCTTCCTTTGGGAGAGGAAACGAACAGTTTGTATTTTCTATAAAAGGGGAATGTCCCCTTGCATGTAAATGTTGATTGAATGTAATTATTCCAAAACCAATAAAAGATCAAGCTGCCATTGCCCCATGGCTTTTCCTACACATTGCAGGTTTTCCATGTAAAATTTGTGTTACTGTTTTCCCTGCGTTATTGTGCTTTTTTGCTTGCATATTATTTTGCTATATTTTCTAAAACTCGCCACCCTGCATGCAATTTATCGTCCTCTTCTAATTTCGTCTTTTTCCTTATTGTCTTTTTCCTTCTTTTGCCTTTTTCTTTTTTTTTTTTTTACTTTTCCTTTTCCCATGTGTCACCACCATCGCGTAAAGCGCATAGCAATGCCTATGCAGGCCTCCAACATCTTTGTTGATGCTTCCTCCTGTCGATGACTGTGGGTATCCTCACTTTGCCAGGTCATCATCGTCATAAATAGATTTTGTCTATTGTTGATTCCGACGATTCTGTTGACTTTGGGGTGTTTGTGACTACTGCTACTCTTACCAATTATATCCAATCTGCACAATACGCCAATCCGTCTTATCCTCCTCTCCTTGTCGACATCCTGTTTGCATTGGAAAATGACGAAAAGACTGATGATTTGCTCCACTACCTTCATCATGACAGATCTCATGATTGTCGTCATCATGATGGATAACCTGCCTGCTGTCATCCTGATGGATGCCCTATCTGTCGTCGTCATGACGTATCCCCTGTCTGTCGTCATCATGATGTATCCCCTATTTGTCGCCTACATAACATATTTCTACTTTGTCGTCTGCATAACAAATTTCTACTTTGTTGTCTGCATAACAGATCTCTGATTTTACATCGTGATGACGGTGATCTGTTTTGACATCATTCTGATAGCAAACTGTCGTCCTGTTTGTAGGTTCTCCTTCCTCTGAATCTGTCGTCATGTCTTCTGAATTCTGCTTCTTCTTGGCGTATTGGACTTGGAACTGGAGTTCTTGGGGGCACTTGGTTTCTATTCTAGAGTCCTTATCTTCCCCGAAATCTTTTGAAGCATCCTCCCTTGATCTTTGGGCGAATCTCCTTTGTGTTGGACTACCAAACTCCCAGTTGTCCGAGACTTGTCCGGTTCTTCAGTCATTCGAGACATCTTCGGTTTCCACGGGCTCAACAAGGTGGGTTTGATGGCCCATCCCCATTAACTCACGGTTGCTAGTTGTTTTTTACTACATCTACAAATAGTCCTTACGGCCTATTTTGTTGACCAGACGACCTATGGGTAGCAAGAAAGAGATTTCTCCCCCTTGAGCTACGGGAAGATCAACTGAACCCCCCCTTGGTCGGCAACTCACTCGATGCTCTGGGGGGGTTCGAGGTTCAGGAGGTGTTGTTGCTCTTATCAGGGACAATCTCCAAGGTTCAGTTTCCCTGGTTTCGACTGACCCCCACTCCAGGTTTTTATGGATTAAAATCCATCGTCACCCACCTCTTTGGGATATCTACATTGCCACCTGTTACTTTCCTCCCACCACTTCCAATTTTGCTATTCACATGAACGGGGGCCCTTTCCAAGATCCCTATGAGGACATTACTAGATACTCGACTTCAAGGAAGATACTTTTGCTGGGAGATTTCAATTCTCAAACCGGACCTATGCAGTTTTCTCTTCATGACCTCACAACCGATGAGATGCAAACTTGGGAATTGGATCCTGAGGACCTTGGTTTTGCTCAAACCTCCAGCAACACAAAGGTTGCTGCTTACAGTAAGCATCTTATTGAGTTGGGTGAATCCAACAGGCTAGTTCTTCTCAATGGCATATCTTGTTTCCCGGATTCCGGTGCGTTTACTTGCTTTCCTCATAGTGGTGGAGCCAGTGTCGTCAACTATGCTATTTCCTCTACCACCCTCATTTCATTCATTTCCCGGTTTAGCGTCTCTAATCACCCTCCCCCCCTTACCGATCATTCAGTTCTTTCTCTTACGTTATCCATTGTTTCCCTTCTTGTTATTCCTCCCCCTCCTCCCTACCCTTTTGCCCCTCGAGTCATTATGGACTTTGACTATTATTATTCCTTTACCTACATGGACCGATTGCGTCAGGTTCTCCCCAGGTGTCTTCTCTTCCCGATGTTTCCGATCGTTCTGCTTTCTTGGTCCAAAATATTTGGAAGGCTACTTTGGACTCGTATCCCCACACTACTCGTCCTCCCCCTCGTCCTCATCCCCCTGGTCATTGCCCCTTTAACATCTGGTATGATGAGGAATGTAAGTCTGCTCACCGAAGGTTGAAATATGCCATTCTGAATCCTTCCCAGCTCTATGCTATTTCTCACAAAGACTATCGGATGCTTCTTCGAAAGAAGCAGCGTCTCTTCCTCTCTCGGCATCGACTTGATCTTATCCACTCCCTTCAGCAGTCTCCTAAATCCTTCTGGCGCCTTATCCTCCCCCATGACTGGATTATTCATGGGATTGATCTTTCTACTTGGACTATTCATGCCTCTTCCCTCTATACCATACCAAATCAGCCTCCCATTATTGTTCCCTCCACTCCCTCTTCATGTCACCTCTTTTCTACTGGTCTTGTCAGGTAAGCTATTAGGAAACTTTCTACAAGCAAAGCTACAGATTAGAATGGGTTACAGATAAAAAATCTAAAGCATGGTATTGACCCTCTTGTTGGGCCCCTCACGGATCTCTTTAATCTCTGTCTGTTCTAGGTTTCTTGATTCTTGGACTCAACATATCATTCACCCCATTCGTAAGGCAGGTGATCCTCATGAACCTAATAACTACAGGACCATCATGATTGGGCATATCTTTGCCAAGCTCTATGCCACAGCATTGGATGTGCTTCTCTCACGAAGGTTGGAGGAGGAGGGTTTCAGGGCCCTTGGCCAAGCTGGTTTTCGAAAAGATCACCAGACCACAAATCACATTCTAGTTCTTAGAGCTATTATTGAGTAGGCGCGTTCCAGGTCCTCAAAGGTTTATTGTTGCTTTGTAGACTTCAGGAAAGCTTTCGACACGGTGCCTCAACATTTACTTTTTGAGCGACTTCAGTCAGTTGGCATCTCTGGGCAGCTTTTGACAACGGTTACACAATTATATGAGACTGTGAAAGTCCGGTTTCGCTCCCCTCAAGGGCTTTCAGCTAGTATTCTTAGCACCATAGGAGTGAAACAGGGGTGCCCCCTTTCCCCAACACTTTTTGGGATCTTTATCGACGAGCTTGAGACTTTTATTAAGGAGAATGCTCACCCAAAGGATGGTTGCCTTCTTCCTTATGTGCTGATTTCTATTCTCCTCTTTGCTGATGATGTTGTTCTTTTGGCCTCATCTCCTAAGGGGCTTCAGCATCATCTGGACACTCTTGTTGCTTTTTGTGACTCGAGACAATTGACGGTGAATCTTTCTAAGACCAAGGTTATGGTATTCAATACTACCAAAGAGGCCCTATCCCATCTCCACTTCTTTTTCCAAGGTCGGGAGGTCGAGATCACCACCTCTTATGTGTACTTGGGGGTTCTTTTCACCAGTCCCACTTTTGGTATGAAACAATATAGCTTATGCAATGGCAATACAAGGTCTGTTTCTTCCATTGCAAAGTAGTAGTAGACACAAGTGCAAAATTTCTGTAGTGTACATAGAAAATTCAACACAAAGTTCATGACATACTTGAGTAAATCAATTCCAAGCAAAAGCAATGTCATGATTAACATCACACCCGTTATTATTCTAATCTTGGGATAAAGATTGCTCACATATTGAAGAAGAAGATATTCTTTGGTTCAAATTGAAATGTCAAACCCTTTCACTATGGTCCCTATGCTATCATCAAGGAGGTTGGATATAGCAACTTTACATCAGATCTTCCACCTTACCTTAGTTTTCATCCAATCATGAAAGCAGAGTTACTTTGGCCTTACTTTGTGCCTCTACTAGAAAAATCCACTCATGTCGAAGATTGAGCGAAACTTGATTTGGGTTTTATAGCACCAATTAAGGACAATAAATTATAGCAAACAAATTGAAGCCCACTTGTAATAAGTTTTACCTCTTTATAGTTTTACCAACATTGATTAATTGCCGATAGAAGCTAGCTGCTAAGTAACTCATAAGGGAGGATATTTTCAAGAAGTCCACTCACTTGCAATACTCAAAAGAATGGGAACAATTGCTATTCAAGAGGTTATGGGCCTGTGTGAATGAACAGGATTGTAAGCCCCAAGCAACACCAAAACAACCGTTTGCAAAAATTTATTCTATTAAGCCAATATCTCATTTGTTCCATCCATGACAAACCTTACTTCTGGCATCAAATCTTGGGCCATCTCTTGCACTAATATTTATATCAGTGCCAATCTCAACTCTTGCACAACATCCAAACCTATAACCTTTGCACCAATGTCTACCTCTATGCCAACAGTAATGTCAAGCATCACATTGTTGCCAGCCAACACTGATTCAACCCCTAACATCTTATGTCAAATTATGGTACCCTAATTTGGTGCCACCATATACATTCTACCCCAAATTTTTATCATATCAATTTTCCAGTTTGCAACAGAACCTTACACCCTTATAAGGCCACTTTCAATCATGTATCACATTGTTGTAATGGAGGAAAGTTGTATTTTCATTTTTTCAACTTATCATCTACCATGATATCTTGATGTATACAAAATATAATATGTAAAGATCTGATATTACCATGACACTAGTTATCATAGGTTCCTAAATTTGATCACTCAAAAAGTCTTATTGTACCAAGGTTTCCACACCTCTTTTAGAGGATTTGCATTCATTAGGTTTAATAGTAGCCATCTATAGCTATTTTATCCCAAGTGTGACCAACAACATGGCCAGATACACTTTCATTATTTCAGCCCTATTTAATGCTTAGCAAATGGTAGTCTCCCACTTCACCTTTCATTCTAATTTGTCACTTGTCATCAAAAAAATTGCTCTTGGGATGTCCTTAGTAAAAATGTCTAGCCATTTGTTGAATGAACTGTCACTCTAACCAATTTGTTGGCCTCCATAGTCAGAATTTCTAGTTATTTGTTGCATGCACCCTCATTCTATCCAATTAGTTGGCCTCCATTCGCATCATGCATATCTATCATTTGCCTAACAAGATGCAAATGATCTTGTGAACCTCATGTTGGGTCCAATTCTCAAGGGGTTGACCTTGCAAGAGAAGATATGACCACAACAATCTGACAATCTCTTCATCAAGTATTCTCAAGCAATTATAGGTGGATGTCTCTTTACTTTCTCTCACATTCCCTGTCTGCATGCATCTGGATATTGCTTGTGGATGCATCCATGATGTCCCCCTTTCTATGACTAATTGTTGGTGCTATTCGCGTAAATATTACACTTGATTTTTGCACATGCACTATGTCAAGTGTCCAATGATAAACTGAGAAGATAAATTGGTCTTCTAGCCTAAATACCTTCGCCCTGTTGATCCTTTATTGATTTTCCTCTTCACATTAAGTAAAACCTCAATATATCAACTTGGTTGTTTTTCCTCTTTGTCAACTTGTTTCACTAGAATGTAACATAATTTTCACTTAGCTGCAATGGTTCCTCTTCATGCCACTTTATAAAATATCAAGACCTCTTTGTAAAAAGATATGGCACTTCATTGTGACTTTACCCACATTGTTTATTAATGGTAGTTTCCCATTATATTGGACTGTAGGTTAAATACATCTTTTTGAAATTTAATCTGAATTTGATGGTATGTAGATTGCAGGCATTTAATGCAGATTAAAAAAGCTACAAATGTACAACAGATTCAAATATTATGGTATACATGACATTCCATTAAGCTAATGTCTACCAATGTCCTTGATTGCAGGCATCCAACCATAGATTGAAAAAGCTAGAAATGTACAACAGATGCAAACAGTATGGGTATACATGATATTCCATTCAACTAATGTCTACTAATGTCCTTGACTGTCTTGTCCTCAATATTACCAGGTAAATATCTGAAATATGTAAGGATCTCAACTTACTTACAATCACCTTCAACATCAGGTAGATCCTTGGTTATGGCAATAACCATTGCAAACAGAGTAACAAAGATCGTGATAAAAACCACTGGAGGGCTGCCCAAAGCACATACCACAACATTTAGCTGCTAGCAAGACTTTGAGTATGAAAAGATAATAGCTGAAGTAAAACAAGAATACAATCATAATGATGGTACCTCTGGACATCACAGAGTTGAATGGCTTACCTCCATTGAAATTTCAGCCCAAGTGCAGCTCTAGTTGCATAATATACCCCAAAATTAAGAAGGAAACCTCGAACCTATATGAAGCCAGTTTTGAGAGTCTAAGCATCAGAACCATACACTTGAAAAACAAGAATTATCATCTAATATGTTCAAACAAAAGATTCATTAAAAAGTTGGGGAGAAGACTCGTAGACATACAAGACATGAATAAATATAAGAACTTTCATAAGGCATAACAAGTAGAAGAAAAGTATATGTTTCTGACAACTACAGTTGGAAAAATGAATTGAGAAAAAAAGCATACAGAGAAGAGCTACATAGATTTGAAACACAATCATTATTGCCATACAAGTGCATGGAAGAGCTTAAGCTGATGTTATATAAGCCTAAGGTTCCTCTTAAGTATTTGTAATGTAAGTTGATTTCAAATCAATTGATCAAAATTTCATTCTACAATTTCCAGTATTTCATCATCACACCTAGAAACACATGCTGAAAACTCTAGTCCTACAGGAGACGATATGCTTAATAGCCTCTCTGCTTCTGAATTCTCTTCTATTAGTAGAAGATGCAAAGCCAACTATGTCCTGCAAGTCTTAAAGGAGCATAAGAGTAACATTTTGGTAACCCTTGTATATCATATATTCTATGACTGATGCTGATAAGTGTATGGCATGTAGTTATACAAGTTATAACTGCGATTGTAATGGCACTATTTTTCCTGGCATGCAATGCCATCAGCATAAAGGCTGAACTCCTCGGTCAACTCTTTGTTTCGCGTTCTAACCCTTGTCTTGCTTCTTTTATGGTTCAATGATCCTATTCATGATATGTTGATGACTCGTATACTTAGTGAAAAGGCCGTAATCTATTGAACGATGCATAGTAATGAATGAATTATGAGACATTATACAATAGTGCATGATAATATGATATACATGGAATAATTTAGCAATAGCGTATTTATAATGTATGAGGAAGGCACGCTTGCATTAGTATCTATTGCAGAAAAAGAAATCAATTTGTGGGAAGTACAAGGCAACAAATATAAGATTTTTCTTTCCATTTTATTTTTTTCCCATTCATGTTGACAGCAGTGACTAATGTTCGTGTTCAGGGCATAACTCCCCCTCTTCGAGAAACTCATTTTTCCTTTTGTTTGTTTTGTTGCTGTTTTTCTTTTTTACTTTATTCCACTTTTTATGTATGTGTGTGTCTGCATAAGTATTTCAAACGTCTTTATGAAGAGTTATATCATTTTATCAAATGGCATTAGCTCAACTGGTTAGATTCCTCAACTTTGGAGGAGGAGACCAAGGTTCGAATCTTGCCAAGTAATACATGCATAATTGCCAAGCTTGTTGTAATACCACTGTGTGGTCATGATGTAACACAGGTGGGGCCTGTTTCAATCCCATATAACCAATTCAAAAGTAAAAAATGTTATATCATTTTAGTTGTTGATTTTCATGTCAGTTGGATGTTTCTGAAATAAGCATCTTGGTGGTAGAGTTTCTTTGGTATTGTAAGAGGTCCTTCTATATCAAAAATATATATTGAATCTCCCTTTCTAACCAAGGAAAAAATACTAGACATAGTTCTTAGGTATGTTTGCAATGAATCTACTAATTAGTGACAATACTTCTATGTACAACCTTCTCATAGATGTAATTACCCAACTTTCTCAATGGATAATGAAGTTATTCGTCTGCATGTAATTTTGATCTATAATTGCACAATGTCTTATGCAACTCAACAAATCAGATATTTTATAAGATTTAATGCTGAAAATAATTGCACTTCACTGATATAGTAAGAGAAATGTTCTTAATGGGAAGAATCCATGGTGCAATAACTAGTTTCTGGATGTTATAGCAATGAAAATTAAAGAGATGCACATCATATACATACGATGTATACCAGATTTATAAGAAGAAAAACTCTCTTGAAGAACGAATTTATCCATACGAGAAGGAAAAAGCTATGTTATATCCCTCAAATATTTTAACAAGTACAACGCAAACATCAAATGTATGACTACCCTTAAAGTTGTGGCCCTCCAATATACAATTCCTACCATCTCCAAGTCCATCATGCTTTGTTGTACAACTCTTCTCAAACCTCCTTGTTCCTGGATCATGACAATGGAACTAAAAAAGAAACAGATAACAAAACAATATACTCACCCTTCCATTTACTTTTCATGTATAGATGGAAACCTAAAATTTATTCTAGACTGGTTCAAGTTAGGTGGTGCCATGTGACAAATGTTGAATGTAGAGTTCCACAAGGGCACATCTTGGGGCATTTTTCAGTCATCCCATCTCCAAGACATTTCAAGGGTGTTGGGATGGCTTGAAAATATTGCAAACCGTCTCCTTTTGATGGGAAGAAAAAAAGAAATCCAAAATGTCTTGGGATATCATTAGGGACACAAACATGTTGATGCCCCCAAGGACTATAAGCAGACAAAGCAATAATAATCCACCACAAGAGCCAACATAGTGATGAGTCAATGATAAGTAACTACTCAAGACATTGTATATAAAGTTTTGTCATATGTATGCATGTGATGATGTTGTGGACATATAATAAAATAGTATGTCGAATGGTATAGGGTACTTTTTATTATTTTATTTTATATATATGGGTATTGGATTGTTTGGTGGTAGTTGGGTAAGTATGGTAATTGCCAACTACCTATTAGTATTCCATTGACTATATGTATTCTCTTCATTCTAATTGCTAAGAGTGGTTGTTAAGGTTGTCGTTGGTTATAGTTGTCATTAAGATGTAGTGTTGTTTGTGTATGTGTTACTGTGTATGAGTCAATCCTTCACGTACTATTGCTCTAGCGATTAATGTCATGTTGTTGTTCGTGTTCATCATTGCACGTAATTTCCATGATTAAATTTGATTTCTTAAAGTAGATTCTTCTGTGGTTTGTATTTTGTTCTACTTTACTACTTTCCCTAGTTTGTGCGTGATTCAAATATGCCACACACTACATTTTGGCATCGTTGCTAGAGAGAGAAGTGTATAGATGCAAGAAGCAAAGAAATTTCCTAGGCTCCTTGAGGTGACTCAAGGTGAGGCTAGATAAACTAAGGGTTAAGTGTACCAAGTGTCGATGCCCATGCAGATGATGCCGACACAAGTATCTGCCAAAGGGTTGACACTAGAGTGACTTGTTCAAATAATCAGCCCTTATATTTGGACAATCACTTGCTTTTCGAACAATCAAAGATTACTCCTAACATTTGCGGGTTACCAACTACAAGGAGAATTTTGTGTTATTTGTGTTCTGCAATTAGGGTTCACCAAAACAAATCCAATGAGCCAAGGTCACAATTGTAGGCAGACGAATTGACATGTCTACATAATGAATGAATGAATGCATGGTTGAGTATATGAACATATATGTGCAAATGTGTGCACGCTAAATGTTTGACGAAATGATTATTAGACATTATTAGTGTGCATGTAATTAGAATGTTACGTAATTCGAATGTTAGGTAATTTGGATATTAGGTAATTTGGATGTCATGTAATTCAAATGTCTTGTAATTTGAGGTGTCATGTAAGGGTAGTTAGGGTTAGGTACAAGGAAGTTGTGGAAGTTGGCAACTGCCTCCCCTTTCCTAGGAGTAGTATAAGTAGACCCCTTACATTTTCTAAATGCATCTATCATCCATCTATCTATCTGTATCTGAGAGTATGTGTGTGCATGTTGTTGTTTGATGTATGTTATTGCGAGATTGTTTGTCAGAGAATGGTGTATTGCAAATAGTTGTTGTGTAGGATACATGTTGTGTGCGTAGTGTATCCATTTGTACTTGTAAATTATTTCCATTGTATTTTTTGCTTATCTTAATGGTAATGGAATTATATCGTAGTGTGTTGTATTCCATTTCTACAACAATGATAGAGAAGGATAGAGCACCAAGGTTGCAAAATGTTCCACTTGCACCACTAACACAAGTGATGTAGGGAGACATCGAGGCGATAACCATCTACACAAACAATGCAGCCATCGTCCGCGACGTAGAATCAGCAAAGAGGAATTCTAGGTTGAAGGAGCAAATAGAATGTGGACAGATTTATCCAGCCATGGACGAATGGAGTTCGTCCACAATGCAACACCAGAGTAATCTTGGTGGACCCCCTCATCAGTCTCCATAACCATTGCCCATGGCTCATAAAGGCAAAAGGAAAGCAGCATGAGAATGGAAATAAACCCAAAGTGAGACCCAACAACATCACTTCAAAGATGCCTTCCCTGTTGTATTTGGTAACAAATTCGTGCTTTGTTCCTTGTTGGCTCCTTGAAGATCTGCATGTTAAAGAGAACTTCCCAAGTTGGTGTTCTAGCCAATGCATTCGTCCTATTTGGTTTTGATTTCTTGAAAAACCTGCTAAGACTAGAATTAATCCCAGCTCTAATACTCACTCCAAATGAGTATTACATAATGAGTTATGCTTTGTCTTGGACTCAAAATAATATAATATTATGATCTAGTGTTGATGGCCAGTCCCAAGCGTCTTCTCATGTAGAATGGATTGCATCTATTCACTGCAATTGACATTGCATACAAAGAAAGCGTCAACAAGACTTGGAGGTAATCAAAATCCCTTTCCAGATCACAATTCAAGCCTTCTTTTCTATGAATACATGGAGGATTTACCAAGATTTATGTGAAATCTGGCCGTTCAATATTCCTGGATGTTAATATTAGCAAAAGAGTGTAAGCTGTTACAGGAACAATTTTGCAACATGCTGGATAAAACTCTAGCTATAGTGTGTTGGATATATTCCAACGGTTGACAACTTTCACCACCATGGCTGTTGGTTGTCAGCTGTTTGTGTCCATTAGAACTGTTTGGCAGGTCTGAGGTATTCTCCTCAATTTTCCTATACATTTAAGATCATGAGCAGCTAATGTCGTCAGTTGTAAATAGATGCCTCACAATGCTAAATGATCAGTCTTCATGAATCAATGGACTTGTACAAAGAAACAAAGGTGTTGGCTAGGAGGAGTACAAACATTTAAGAGAAGAGGATGTTGTCCATCAGAGGATCTTCATGTTGATTCATCTATCTGACGAATAAAGCTACACATCCTTGATACTCATACTGAATAAGATCTCATAGAGAGCCTTAATTTTTCTGAGGTGACAATAAAACCTGCTGATCTCATAATACACTGTACACCTAAATACAAAATGATACTCTAGTTCTTGTTCATTGTTCAAAATCTATGCATAAGCTAACATCTCAAAATATAGTGCTCCAACTCCACACAAAGCCGATAAGAGCATACCTGCAATTGGACCAAAGAAAATATCAAACCAAAAGAGAGTTTGTTGTGCTTAGGAGGAATATGTCTAAATTCTATTTGAAGATAGTGCTTCAAATAGTGATGCATTTTTGCTGAGAAGGGTTCTGATGGTTCTTTCCAAGTTGATTTTAAGTAGGATTGGCCAATCTCATCCCTGATGCTTCTATGAATATCTCTTTTCAACATGTGGGGAGGATCAATGAAAAAGGTATTAGGGGAAAGACGATTGATATTAATACCAATGTTTTGCGAGAAAGATATACATTGGGCATACTAAGTGTTCCTGATCACTTGTTCACATAACTTTATAGATGATTGAAGATCCTTGAATGGATATCTATCATGCCCAATTGTTCTATAAGTTATACATTTTAATCTATGAAGCAATATCACTACATGAAATATATTCAAGATATGAAGAGGATGGATTCCAAATTTAGACAAAATAATTGCATGTGGAACTGACCATTTTGCCCACAATTTTTTTAACAGCAAGCCCAACTGACATAAGAACTCTATCAACCAAAGCCCAACTCGTACTATGAAGTCCCAAGTCCCCAATTATCACAACCATAGAAGATTGTTGATGACACTAAAGTTTGGAAGATATGCAATTTTGTTTTTGCATCTTGAAACTAGAGCTGGAAGCACATATATTTAGTGCGACTTAATCCTTGCATAATCTCTCTTCTACATTAAGGAGCATAGTGAAGGGAGGTCATGTGAAATACACACCAAGGTAAGTATAAGAAAAAAACACTTTAATCAAACTTCCTTTGTTAATGAGGTTAATTGCCTATGCCTCTTTCTTAATTCGGTTGAAAAACCATTACCTTTGTTTTACTCAAATTCACTTGTTAACCAATAAGCATCACAAAATGAACTAAAGTGTCAAGATGTCATTATAAACCTATCGTAGCATATGCCATGAGAATAATATCATCAGCAAATAATAAAATTGCAATGATTATATCATATAGAAAACAACCATCATTTGTTTTCCCTGAATTTGCAAAAATACCCTCTAATTCATCTAAGTAGAGACCAAATAAATTATGTGAAACTAGACAATCCTGTTTAACACCAATGGTGCTATTGATATCACCTATAAAACTAGTAGGATTTTAGACCTGGCCTACCACCCTCATAAAGTTTCATCACAAGAACAACAAAATGTTCTAGAATCTAACAAATCTCACTGGATTAGAAGTTGTCAGTAAACAATATCAAACGCCCTTTGAAAATCAACAAAACAATACACCTTATGCTCATGAGCCCTTGCTTCATTTATAGCTCTAAGCATCAATATAGGATCTATTATGTGGTGATTCCATCGAATAGAGCAGTTCTTATTTCATGCTTCAACTTGTCACATGAATTTTGTTAAGCTATGTCCCATATCAAGACTTATCACTTGCTATTAAGGCAATGTAATGAAGTTGCTATTTTCCAAAATGATAGAATGGATGTTTGAAGATGTTGGAAGATGTTGGAAAGCCCCTACAATACTCCATACGTCAGTCACATTGGTAAGCTTTGGCCACCTTAAGATAGTTTCAATCTTTGTTGGGTCAATTTTCAATTCAACTCCTACAATCACAAAACCTCAATACACCAAAAGATGGCTTGGAACATCTGACACTTCTTCAACTTAAGGAAAACTTGATTTTTCTTTTAATGTTTCCAAGACTTGCTTCAAATGGTGTAGATGTTCCTTTTGTTTCTTGGAAAGTTAAACAAAAATCTCATTGAAATAAATATCACAAATGTATCAAGACAATAACAAAACACATTGCATATGGGGTTTGGGGTAATCGGTGGGGAGTGAGGAGTTTCACATACGAAGCCAAGGTTCCAATCTCATAGGCGAACTTTTAATATTTTACCCTTGGAGTATAGGGCAAGTGGTGGGGTGCAAAGATTTTCACATCACAGACCAAGGTTCCAATCACATAGGTGAACCTTAACATTTTAACCCATTGGGTTTGGGGCAAATGGTGTGGCGTGAGGAGTTTCACACCATAAGCTAAGGTTCCAATCTCATGGGTGACCCTTAACATTTTATATCAAATGGCATGAGCTCAAGTGGTTAAAAATGTGGACTTCCAAGGCAAATATCAAGGTTACAATGTTGTCAGGTGATATATGCGAAGTGCCAAAGTTGTTATTGTATTACTAACAGTATATGTTCGGTTGAAATATTGTGGTTTATAGTCATGATGTAATAAGGGTAGAGCATGTTTCAATCCCATATAACCAATTTAAAAATAAAAATAAAATTGAAGCACATCATTCATTGCCCTCATGATGATGGAGAGTGCATTGCCTAGACCAAAATGAATTATGGTCTACAGACATGACATCTCATATTAGCTTCCTTGCCATTACAAAGAATCTCGTATGGCAAACAACACAAGAAAACCAAATCCTTTTCAAAAAAAAAAGCTAAATGAAGCACTTACGAAGCAAAGGAACAAATATTGGACTAGTTTGCATAGGATCCAACCCCCTTTAGAAGGTTGATCTTTCAAAGACTCAACACCGTTCAATGTGCAAGTGAAATTTTGCACTTTTCTTTTTGAAAGAAAAAATGGTGTGAATGCAATAACAAATTGGCTTAGATCAATTGGGATCATATTTCTCTGTGGATAATTTTGTTTGATAGTAAGATGACCATATTTGCACATTTAGAAGCTACTTCATTTATTAGAAATTAGTAGGAACACACTGTATTCAAGCTAACAAAGAGGGGGATGACTCACTCAAGAAAAACAAAAAAAACTTGGCCAAATTTTGTAAAAGTGAGTGGATCATCCTATCAAAGATATAAATTTTAATTAGATAATAGATTTATAATGTTTGTGGTAGTGTTATTAGTTTTATTATTTTAATAAAGGTAAGCTGTAATTACAAATAGAAGTTAGTCAAATTATAGGTTATAAAAAATATATATATTTGGAAAGATAATTTTGTTTGATAGTAAGATGACCATATTTGCACATTTAGAAGCTACTTCATTTATTAGAAATTAGTAGGAACACACTGTATTCAAGCTAACAAAGAGGGGGATGACTCACTCAAGAAAAACAAAAAAAACTTGGCCAAATTTTGTAAAAGTGAGTGGATCATCCTATCAAAGATATAAATTTTAATTAGATAATAGATTTATAATGTTTGTGGTAGTGTTATTAGTTTTATTATTTTAATAAAGGTAAGCTGTAATTACAAATAGAAGTTAGTCAAATTCTAGGTTATAAAAAATATATATATTTGGAAAGATAACATATCAGTCTTCCTATCAAATGGCATGAGCTCAAACAGTTAAATACCTAGACTTTCAAGGAGGAGACACAAGTTTGAATCTTGCCAAGCAATACATGCATAATTGCCAAGTTGTTGTAATACAATCATGTGGTCATGATGTAATATGGATGGGGTCCATTTCAACCCCATATAACCAATTAAAAACGACATATATAGTCTTCTTCCTTACATAAACATTGCCCCAATATCATACACCTGCATCCATCTTTATCTCGTGCCATCTAAAAGTTAGGCAAAACTAAGACTAGAGCATTGCTTATTTTATGCTTGAATTTTTCAAATGCATTTTGTTGACTTTTGTCCCATGTCTAAACTTATCACTTGCAATCAAGGCATGTAGTGAAGTCTCTATTTTGGAAAATGATAGAATGAATTTCAGAAGATGTTGGGATACCCCTACAAAACTCCTTCCTTTGGTCATATTGATAAGCTTTGGCCACCTTAATATAGCTTCAATCTTTGTTGGATCAACTTTCAATTGATCTCCTATAATCACAAAACCTTAGTACATCAAGGATTGCTTGGCACTTCTCACACTCTTCAAATTGGGGAAAACTTGATTGATCTTTAATTTCCAAGACTTGCTACAAAGGGTGAAGATGTTCCTGTCATTTCCCATCGAAACAAGAATGTCATCAAAATAAACATCAAAAATGAATCAAAACAACGGTGAAGCGTGTCACTCATTCCCCTCATGAAGATAGGGGGTGCATTGCTTAGACCAAAAGGAAGCATAAGACATACAAGTCCTGATTTGTCTTGAATGTTGTTTTCCAAGCATCATCTTTCACTCCAATTTGATAATGTAATGTCCCCATTTTTGAGTTCTCTTGCATGGCAGTTGGCACTGACCTTCTGGGTGTGTGTCAACCTTATCAGAGGGGTTATTTGAGGTTACCAGTGAGCTCAGATGGTCTAGAGGACCCATATGACGTTTTCAGATGTTATTTCCGGCTTCCGGTGTGTTCTCCAAGATTCTTGGAGAGCGTCTATTTATAGTAAGTCACCCGATCAGGTCTGATTCTCATTATTTATCATCGGGATCACTCCAGTGTAGTCAGTTTTCAATTTCGATGTTGTTCAACTGTTTCCGCAACTTAGGTGTAATATTGAGTTATGTTTTAATTAATTTCACTAAGGTTGCTATTTTAATTAAAATATTTTAATGGGCACCCTAGTGTTATAGCTCGTTGGAACCGAGATGGAAAGTTTTAAATGTTGGGACGCTAATAAAGTGACTTTGGTGTCGGGAATAATTAAATAATGAATTAAATCATTTTTCGAGGGTATAAGGCTTATTTAATTAAGAAAGTGATTTTATATTGAGTTTCCGGAAAGTTCTCGGAAAAAGTTATAAAAGGGGTTTGTGTGCTCATTTGGGATTATGCATGCTTATTCTAATTTCTGGAGGTGGATTTGGAGAGCTTTTTCGAAAGCAAAACCCTCAGACGAAACCTCGTGGGCAACCAGGTTCGGCAGTGAAAGATTCTGCCCTAGTTGGTTTGTTGGAGAGATTGTTCGAATTTCTCACAATGCGATTAACAACAGGGATCTTCCCAAATTTGTGAAGTCACATTTTGAAACAAATTTGCAGAATAACAGATATATCAGCCGTTTACCTTATCGACCGCGTGGAGAATATAAAACATTATAGCGGCCGCTTGGGTGTATAACACACCCGATATCGAGTCATTGTTGGGCGATTAGCTGACTAAAGGTTACGCGATGTATATTTAGTGTCGTCGTAGCATATTCCGACTCATTTTCTGTGTCATGGACCTGAAAGGAGGTGACATGGATTGCATGCTTATCATAGCCGCCGCCGACCTTGTGACTCCTTACCGTTGGCTGCCGAAGACCTCCTACACTAATCGTGCCAGCATATGCATTAAGATCGTTGCAATCAAAGTATGGATGGGTATTTGTAGGTTGCGCGGAATATTGTGACCACGACCCCTCAATCGTTCTTCACCCCATTTGTATTTAAATCGACCTATCTGCTGGTCGGATCAGCGCATGGTGTATATCAAGTCAAAATTTATGTTGAATATGAATATGCTTATAACTCTGATGATTTAAATATTTAAATCTGGAATTTGCTCCTTTGTTGCTTTTGGTCTATTCATTTGCTTTTATCCATGTATGCAACTCGAAACCCTCAAACAAAAATTAAAACAAAGCAAATTGCAAACACATTGCATTCCGGTAATTGGGAAAGAAAAATTTAAGTACTATACCTGCCAAGGCTATTACAGATAATAACAAGATTTCTAGTTCAGCTATAAGAAGTACCTCATGTGTTGTAATTTGATTAAGCAAATTACCTATTTAGGGAAGTGGATATCTACTCATGATTGTCATCTTGTTGAAAGCCCTAAAAACGACACACATCTCCCATGTACCATCTTTGGTTGGTATCAACACAATGGGTAAAATACATGATGAATAACTTGGGCGAATCAGTCTTTGGTCCAAGAGATCTTGGAATTGCCTTTTTTATTTCTTCAATTCCCAAGATGAATTGCAAATTTACCCAATGTTTGGAAATAATGAAACCAGCTGCAACTGGATTTCATGTACAACCTCTCTTTTGGGAGGCAGATCCCTCAGTTCTTGGAACACATCCTTGAAAATTTGGATCAATTACTCCAATTGCTTTCTTTGTTCTCTAGTGCAACTTGCTGGTGAAAATTTTACTCAAATTTATTCTCCTTGTTGCTTGGGCTTCACGAAAAACAACACAAACTTCTTGTTTCCATTTATCAACATCATTGCTTGGTTGATGAAAACAAAAGGAATATGAGAGAGATGAGAAGTTGCCCTTTAGCCATCAAAAGTAGAAGTCGCAAGTAGAATCTCAAATCTTACAATTGCAACTATAAAGATTCCAGCATATGAAGCTCCTAGCTGCTTCTATGTTGCAAAATCTTGGAATAAAACTTCACACATACTTTGCCCATAAAACCCAAGCTGCTAAAAATGTTTTCTACAAGTCAAAGCATACTAGAGGATTGGCATCATTCTTGTTATAAGTGAGGGGATCATCCTATGGAAGACATTAATTTTAATGAGATAATAGATGTATAATGTTTGTGGTAGCCCTATTAGTTTCATCATTTTCATAAATATAAGTTATGGTTATAAATAAAACTTAATTTAATTATAGGCTACAAAATTAAATATATCTTTTGAGTTATAATTTAGATGTTTAAAATTAACTTATTAATTGTTTTAATTTTGTGTCATAAATTATGATCTTAAAATATATTGTAATATTAAATCTTTTTGTTTTTCAATTATTTTTAAATTTTCTTATATATATTATACTTTGCTGTGTTTGTATTTTTTCAAAACGAATTGAAACTTTTTAAAATTTGCAAATCTCCGAACTTTTTTGGCCTCCTGTTTGAACCAAAACTCCTGTACCTTCTATGGTTACAACAGAGTCTCCTTCCATTTATCTCTCTGTGCTTGGGATTAAGAAGGGATCCCGAAACCAATAAGAGGTTGAAAAGATGACAACTGGTTAGTCGCTATTTATAAATCATGCTAGGAAAAGAAAAATATATAAAAACTACATCATTTACTCTTGCATGATACATCACACACATGATACATGAATGCAGACTCATTAAGACCATATTAATGATACTCTTGCAAGTCTTAGAGAAACGTGATCTTAGGCAAGTCATTTTGATCCTAGAAAAGTCTCTTACTATAGTACCAAGTTCTTCCATGATCTCAAGTCTGATACTTGACACTAGGCATAAGACTATAAAGTATAAATGACGTTTTCTTCCAACAGCATTCCTCTCAAAGCAGAATATTCTACTACAAACTAACTCAATCTATTGATACCTTACCAAGCAAGAAGCAGAGGTGAGTGTGGAAGGTCTCGAGACCATCCAAAAGGATAATGTTGCAATCTTCTTGAACATACAGCAAGAACTTGATGTCAATAGCCAGGCCAAACAAAAATTCTGCTTTTGTTTTAGAACTCATACACACTCCTCCATTTTAGTGCAACACAAGTAGATGCTTCCATCTTTATTCACAAAATATCACCATGAACCATTTCGCTTGAAAATCACATCATTAAGGTAAAAATGAAAATTGAAAAGGCAACAAAGCAAAAGGAGATATCTTTGTTTATCATCAAAATATTCTGACAATTGAGAACATTACTTCTTTCTTTCTGGATTTAGAAACAAAAATGATACCATAGGACTGGCATCGTTATAACTTCAGTTTTCAACTGCTGCATTAAAACTGTTAGAATCTCCAAAATCTTCCATCCAACCAGCATTCAATAAAAAAGGCCATCACCAAAAGAATAAAATCATGGAGTTTTAAACGTTAAGAGCAAACATGAAATAGACTTTGGTGGGTGTAGGGATGAGGCTCTATTTTCCCATCCCATCAAACACATTGATCCTTCATCAAGTCAAAACAATGTATTTCCTTCAAGTGTGTGGCATAGGTAGGGCATATTCAAATGACCTCCTGATATGAACTATGTGTTTTGACTGGACTCCATGATTCCCCAGACTATTATTTGGTCAGAATCAGATATAATATTTCAATTCTAGTTGTGCTTTGTTGGTTGGAAACATAACATTGAGACTCACCCAAGGTCTACAAGTACCAGAGAGTCCCCACATCTATTGATCCCAGGTAAGCTTTTTTGGATCGACCCAGCTGGACTCACAAATCCTAGCACACAATCACCAAGTCCAGCAGGATGACCGACCCCTAACATATATAAGCCTATTGTGACAGTAATGGCAAGGGGAGAAGTAGCCATATATCTTTGCTTTCCCAGTCTTGGCTATTAGGAAAATATTTAGGATCTTGCTGCCGGTTCCATTGTTGTCCAGGATAGTTTTAAAAGTCTTGTTATCTAATGTAGCAATTAAAACCTTTTTAGGATGGGATCTATTAGATGAGACCTGTGTATTAGCTGATTCCATCATATTCCAAGGGAAAGTTCAAAACTCTTGTTACCTTCCTTTTGCAATTTAAGACTTTCCAAGCTTAGCTCACACTTTACAAGGACTGGGCTTCATTACACAAAACTTGTATTTTGCGCTTGTTTTTTCTCAAGTGGCAATTGCAGTTAAATGAAACTAATAGAAAGGCCTTAGGTTAAACAAATAAATGCTCTCTTGCAAGTACTTGTTGATGTGGTCATCGAACATTCAATATCCATTGTAATTAGTATAAATAAATATCAATTAGACAAGTAAAGATTAATTGGGCAGTGTGATCTAACTAATTCTAAACAATACAGGAATTTGAGAAATTATTGTGCTTGGTATCAATGTTGGTGTTGGTTACGAATCTGCCATGAGGAAAGGATTTGGGTTAATGCGCCCAGATTCGCCCACCAGCATGAAAGGCCGGAAGGAAGAGATGCCTTCCGAGCCAATCTCCGGAGAAGGCCGGCTCCTTTTGGGGGGTTTATGATTTAAGCTAAGAGTACAGGAAAGAAATAAATGTACAAAAAGAGATTTACAAATATATTCAAAGGTTGGTGGGGGGAACTAACAGTACGGGAACACACCAATCACCGCTACTTACTGCATATAAACACAAAGCATGACAAAGAACTGCAAAATCTAACGTATACTTCCGATACCCAAGCAGTGTACGCACGGCTACAACGGCTCCCTAACAGACATTCCCTACAAGGAACTAACAATACGGCAACACGTCAATCACCACCTACGGACACTAACATGGGTAGAAAGCAATCATAGAGATATCAGAGCCGGGTATATGTGTTTATGTAGAGAATTTAACCGCACGGCTTCAATGGCCCCCTAACGGACATTCCCTACAAGGAACTAACGATGCGGCGGCGCACCAATCACAGAGATACGGACCAGCAACAAAACACACAAGCGATGGAGCTGCTACTACGGCTATTCTATGTATCCTTTTAATTCATGAAGTACGGGGGGTGCTTTAAACAAGCAATGCTAGAGGCACCAGATCATCAAATGCTGAAATGAATCAACGAGCCATGACACGAGGTTAGCCTAAGGCATGAATATAAAGAAAGGCAGCATAAAAAACGAAGCGACGGAACGAGAACCAAGCATACAGATTATATTTATAAGCAGAAGCACGGTTACAATGGGCACAGTGGTTCCCTAACAGACATTCCCCTTCCACCCTTTACAATGAATTCACAGTGGGCTTTTATAGCCGAGTCCCTCCCATTACATTAATGGGCACAAGGTCCCGATCAAACATAAGGCGACAAAAGCGGCGAAAGAGGCTGCAAATGCTGACCTTTTGTCGGACCGGACTGTACCCGCGAGCATGGTCTTCTGGAAGGCTGGACAGCTACATGGCGGTGTGTTGGGCGAGAATCTCCCTACAGCGATGATGCGGGTAGCTGGAGCGGGTAAAACCTCAGATCAGCTTTAAATGAGGCTATGCGCGTAGGCAATGCAGCCCATGCTTGTCCTTTTGCTCGGCACGTTTCGGCTCTAATCCCGAAGCTGGACACTTGTCAGATGATGGATGATCTTTGTGTGACACGTGTACTGCCTTGGAAGGCGATCCGTCCAACTTCGCTTGGGATCGGAGCGTCTCGGGTTGCGCGGGCAGAAACAGTGCAGTCGGGAAGGCCTTCATGCCTTGGTCAAATTATGGGTTTGTTCCCCTACTGCGCACCCGTCAGGGGCGCACTCCGACTTTACTGCGAAGTCGGGCTGCGCACGAGTGGAAACTGGTGTCTGCCGCCGTACGGACTCTGCTCCGGCCTTTTATCATCTTACGTCGACTGCCCGACTGTCAATCCGCCGGTTGCAAGGTGCGCCCGAGAAAGTGGGGCGAAGTCGGACTTCGCACCAAAGCTGGCGAAGTGCGCACTCGCACCAAGGCGGGCCGGCGAAGTGCGCTTCGCACCGGCTGGCGAAGTGCGAACTTCGCACCCAGACTTAGCCATTTTCGGGTAACTTGCTGGAAAGTTGAAAAATCAACTAGGGACTCCAAGAAAGGGGGAAAGAAAGAGAATGCGGGAAGGAAAAGGAAAGGGAGAGGAGAAGGAAGGAAAATAGGGGAAGAGGGAAAAAGAAGAGCAGCACGGTTACAACAACGAAGACATTGCACCCCGTGCAAAATGTGACAACATTTACGGCGGCTCGCGGGGTGTCGAGCTCGCCTCGGCGCAAAGAATCCATGCCTTCATCCATTGGGTGCAGAGGAACTTGCCTCCCCTGCCTTTGGCTGCTCTAACTGTCCTCCTTGTGGCAACTGTTCTTCAGATTCATCTTTGTCAGTTGCCCCCTCAGAATCACCTTCCGAAAGCTCTCCATCTCCTGCTTCTGCTTCGCAAATGCGATCGTATGCGGCCTTGGCTGGGCGCCAAGCTTCTGCTTCAAATGGCCGGCGGTCAGCTACATCTTCTAATGCTGCGTGGAAAGCAGCGACCGCGTGCAGGTCGATGGTGAGGTATCTCTTTTCTAACTCCTGGAAGTAGGAGCTGATCTTGGAATATTTGGCCACCATCTGAGTGACTTGACTGTCTTGAATTGGCTCAGTCCAGCTATCAATTTCAGCTGTATCTGCTTCGAAGGACTGCCAATTCCTTTTCACCCGATCTAGGGTGAGAAGCTCGCCATTTTCAACAAAACCTGGGCACCCTAGTTCAGAAAGAGCGTGAAAGGGGGCCAGACAGATATCTCTTTCATGTCCGAATGCATCAAGCATTCGTGCGGCAACTCTCACCTCTTCAACTTTTTTGAAATATTTGTGCAAGGTCACCCTTGCACCTGCCCATTCTGCAGCGAATGAGGACACGGGAGAAAATTGGAGGCCGTTGCGCTCGCGCTCCTGAAGATTTACCGCCAGGTCCAGCCATTGCTTCGCCTGGCGCTCGGCCTCCTCTACCACAGGCTTTCCCTGGGCAGAAACTTCTTGAATTCTGGATGCGAAATCCAGAACTGCCATCGCCTTGTAGGTGTGGGGCTTGCATTCCCGCAGCAAACCAGCCCGCATCTCCTTAACCTTTGTCTTTGAAAAGACCGTCGCTTGAGATGCTCTCTCTGCAAGTTGCGGCGTGCACTGCTTCAAAGACTCTTGGAGCTGAGAAATCTGCTCCGAGGCTGCTTTCTTTTCGGTTGCGGCTTGTTCTTTGAGAAGCGGCCAGGTGGGCTTTGAGTTCATCTATTTCTTGCCGCGCCGCTTCCAGTTGCTCAGTGGACCTAGACAGGTCCTCTTCAAGCTGCCTTGTTTTATCCTGCAACCCGAAAAGTTCTTCCTGCTCCTCCAGACTTTTGACAAAGAGATTATCAGCTTTGCGCATGATTGATTGAATCTCATATTGCTTGTTAATGTCGTCAAAGCTCTTCTCCTTTGTCTGGAGCTCGTAGTCCGCCCTGGTCATTTCCCGGAGAGGTTTCTTTACTTTTGGGATTATTTTCTCTGTCGTAATCACTCTCCTCCCGAAATCATACTTTGCGCGTTTTGCCGGGGCGGCTATCTCTTCATGTCTCCTCCGCTTCAGGTCTTGGAGGAAAGAGACAGAATACTCTACGACCCTCGTTGCCAGGGGCAAGTCGTACGTATTACGGAGGTCGTCCATAAAATCTGGTTCCCCCGGCCCTAGGGTTCTGCCGAGACGTCTCTCCTGCGGGGATGGGACCGGGGAGGAACCGGACGGACCTTGGAAGAATCGGCCGCTTGTGGGGGCGGCCGGGAAATGGAGATGGGAACGGGCGACACTTGCAAGGGTTTGAAGCGGGCGAGATGGTGGATGTGACGGTGAACGGACAGCCTCAGCACTAACCTCAGGCGAAGGGTTTGGAGTTGTGCTCAGAGAAAGAGAGACGTTAGGGTTCCGAGCAAACTGATCAAAAGAATGGGGGCCGCTAGAAGGGCGTGGAGACGGGGAGGGGGATGCGGCCATGACTTGCTCGGATTGAGCGGGAGACGGAGTGGGAGTGGGACTGGGTGAGACCAAAGAGACAGGGGCAGCAAACGTACCTGCGGGCTCCGCCTGAGCCG
Source organism: Wollemia nobilis (assembly GCA_028583015.1). Lineage (NCBI taxonomy): Eukaryota > Viridiplantae > Streptophyta > Pinopsida > Araucariales > Araucariaceae > Wollemia > Wollemia nobilis. The sequence goes on along the minus strand of JAQPPZ010003564.1, from coordinate 631,556 downwards.
ATGCCGGATGGATGTCTGTGCTTCTGATTTCGGCGGCTGGCTTAGGACTGCCCAGAGACACTGTCTCTGCGGCGGCAGGACGCGGCTGCGGCTCTGCAACTGGCTGCTGCACTATCAGGCTAGGTCGCCTGATTTTCTCAACTCTCTTCCGCTTCTTCTCTTCTGGAATAACGGTCGGATCAGGGGAAGGAGATGAAGCAGGTGCAGCGGGCGCTGATGCTCCCACGGTAAACTTGTACCGGGGTTTGACTTGCAGAAGGTCTGCCGCAACCGGTCTGCCCTCTGACGGCGTTGGCGCTTTTCGTGCCTGAGGGATTGCCTCGGGCGTTGCCTTGACTAATTCTTTCGCCTTCTCAGGCGCCGTCTTGGAAGCCACGGGCTGCATTGGATCGACCTGGAAGTTTGCTGGGCCCACGCTGGTAGTTGCCGAAGTGTACAACTGTTGGGAGGGAGACCCTCCTTTATAGTCTTCAAAGGGACCTCGGGGAACGTAACCTTGATATGCGAACGGCCGCCAGCTGTCATGATGTTGGTCATAGAGAACCGAAAAGTCGTCATCTACGGCCAGGTTTCTCCTTGTTGATTTGTCGTGCTCTGCGTGCGGCATCTCATCTTCCAGCATTCAGTAATCTTTTCTTTAGACCAGTTAAGGCCTGCTATCTTGGATAGAAATTTTTTGAACCCTGGAGATGAAAACTGGTGGTCCGGGTTTCGCTTGGGGTCATATGTCACCTCCTCGCAGTAGAAATCCTGCCAGGGAGGAGAAGCTTCCATCAATTCGATTTCCCAGTCAAGATCCACATGGACCACATCGCATCTATCTTCGGTTATATCTGCCCGGGGGCAGAGATGTGTGAACTTTCCCCTTATTCCATATGGGTCATACTTCCAGCGTTGCGGCAACAAAACCAGGCCAATCCGGGAAAACTCTTGCTCAAGGTAGACATGCTTGTCCTACCTCAAAAATCTCAACATTTGCCCAGGAAAGAGGGTATTGAAAAATCTGTCCTCTCTTCTTTCCTAGGCCGAACTCCTCTTCAACATAGTCCATTTGTCGGGCAACCTCCATCCCGAACAGGTGCTCCAGAGCACCAATAGGGCAGCAAATGGGGTTTGCCCTTGAATCCGTAGATTCGACCACAATTCCACTGCGTCGGTCGAAAACGTCCCCGAGCTTCTGATTTATCAAAGCGCTCGTCATTTCTCTCGGGGGACGGGGAATTTCGCTTTCATCGAAGACTGACATGACGAATCCCAGAAAGTTGAAGTTGAACTTGTAGTAGGACCCTTTCCGGTATAAGTCATCCGTCCAGTTATAGACGGGCTGTGGCTCTCCCCTCTCGTTGACCTTCTTCAGGTTCAGGATCGGCATCAGGGAGTGCAAATGGTACAAACAAAGCCAGGCTAGGACAGAACTGAAACGAAAATCGGCAGACTGCCTCTTCTGGATTTTCACCAGGCTGGAATGAACGGCGTAAGCCAGCCAGTCTGCCCAGTCGAAAGAGATGGGACGCTTCCCACTTCTCTGTGCTGCCGGTTCGTAGGATTCTCCACATAGGAGACATTCTGCCAGCGCTAGCTGGTACGGTTGTACCAGCTCATCAGAATCGCAGCCAAGAATAGATGCCAAAATAATGTACAAGTATTTGTTTTGGAATTGTGTCAAGGGCACGGGGCTGGTTGGCCTTTGTCCGGTGCAAGCGGGGCGTTCGGCTACGAATTGAGGAAATCCCTCATCCGTTTTGTTGGCGTGAAACGTCCACTTTGCTCGCCCAAATTTATCTTTCTGAGAATGGCGCTGGAGTCATACTCCAACCACAGGGCGAAAGCTGGCTGGACAGTCTCCCTGCGCAGTGTGAACAAGGGTTTACCGCTGGAGCTGCAAATTTGCCGGGTAGCTGGTCTGTAGTGTCTGACAATTAGGTCTACCAGTTCCGGGCATTGGTGGACGGGAGGGCACAAGAATCTGAACAGATTGGATTTGTACGCCGCTCCGAAATGGTGGGAGGGCGAAACTTTGTCAGCCCAACTTTCCACATTTGCCCGCAGCTTCGTTAGGCTCATGGAAAAAGAGCCGTCCTTGTATCCCGACAAATAATTCACCGGAGGTGGTGGGGCTTGCCCACGCTGTACTTTTTTCGTCCGGGACTTTGACTTTCTCTCTGGCGGGGTTTCACTTCGAAACGCCCGGCCGCGGTAAATCCTTTGGTTCGCCACTTTCGCTGGACTGCGTTGACACTGGCATCTTTCCTCTGTCCATCTCTCCGAATCAGCAATAATTGCAAGTTCAAGGCGTCTGCAGCAGATTTGTTGTCACGGGAATAATTTGCCTTTGTCGAGGAATAATCTGCATAGTCTGGAATGTTTAAAAACATCTGACCCCCTTTTCTAGATAAAGACAGGGCCATTAATGCCGCGCAGGAGGAGGTAGGTCGGCTGAGTTAAGGCTCTTTGGTGGCTGCGCAGGAGAATGTTTGGAAAAAGCGCGCTCCGGCAGACGTGCCATGCTCTTTTGCTTGCACTTTCGTTGAGGAACGTGCAATCATCAATTCTGTCTTGGACGCTGCGCCATGGCCGACGTCACTGCCGGAGCGCGGGCACACTGCTCAAGAAAGAATCATTGGTGCGGAAACCCACTTTGGAACGGCTACAAACGCGCCTTGGGCCCAGCTTGGGACCTTTTTTGAATTTTTTATTCATTTTTAAACGTTGCCCCAAGCGCCCGAAAACGAGGCGCAGCCGGACTTCGCCCGAAGTTGGGCGCGGCCCGACTTCGCCGAAGTCGGACTTCGCCCGAATTTCGGGCGAAGTTCGAACTTCGCGCGAAGTGCGCGTTCGAACTGTTCCTTCTTTTTTCTTGCTTGCTGCGCCCAAGGTTTGGGCGCAGTCTGGGTCCTTTGCAACCTTCGGGCCTTTGACCACACTTATCATTTTCCTTTAGACTGACTTGGACAAGCCGCGCAGTGCAAACGCTGAGGCGGGTTCGGACTTCGGCCGAACTTTGGGCGAAGTACGAACTTCGCGCGAAGTTCGCACTTCGCACGAAAGTTGGGCGCAGCGCGGACTTCGCGCGGAAGTTGGCCGAAGTCGGGCTTCGCTCGGAAGTTGGCCGAAGTCGGACTTCGGCCAAAGCTTAGCGAAGCCTGTCTTTAGTGTGCCCTTGTGGCTTTCCTCTCGGTCGCGCTTCGCACCGTGGCTGGCCCGAAGCCCGACTTCGCTGCGAAGTCGGACTTCGGCCAACACTTAGCCAATTTTTTGCCCTTTTTTTTTTTCTTTTTCTTTTCTTTGCACAGCCGAACTTCGCCCCTCCTGAGGGCGACGACAGACTTCGCTGCGAAGTCTGTCTTTCTCTCCCATGCCGCAGTTAAGCTCAAAAAACGAAGAAAAACAATTTAAAAGCTGAAAACTGGAAACTGTACATGCTGGGAAATAAAAAGCATAAGGAAATTTTTACAAGGAAGGGCCACTCGGGCACCTTCAGCAGCGGTAAAGCTTCAAGTGGAACCCGTTAACAGGGATAGGCGGGAGCTGACCCTCCATATCCCGCAGTATGTAGGCATTGAACTGGTTTACCCGGGCAATCTGATAAGGGCCCTCCCAGAGGGCATCAAACTTCCCGTGATTACCTGGCTTTGCTTTATATGAGTCCCACTTCAGCACCAGGTCCCCGATTTCGAAAACTCGGGCAGTGGTGCCTTTTGCAAACCAGCCTTGAGTGGTTGCAATGTGATTCGCGAAGGCCTGGTATGCACTTTCTCTGTCTTCTTCCAACTGCAGGAGTTGGCACAGTCTGTCATCCACCGGGTCTCCGTTGCATCTGTCTTCGTCGATCATCCACAGGGCAGGGATCTCGATGTGTGATGGCATGACAGCCTCTTTGCCGTAGACGAGCGCGTAGGGGGACGTTCTGAGGGATTTCTTAAATGCAACTCTGTCCGCCCACAGCGCCCGGTTCAGGAGCAAGTGCCAAGTCCGCTTGTTTCTGTCAATGGTCCTCCGGATGATTTTCAGGAGGTTCTTGTTAGTGGACTCGGCAAGGCCATTCCCCTGCGGGTAGTAGTTAGAAGACATCTTGTGATAGATGCCAAGTCCGCCGGTGTACTCCGTGAGTACGGCGCCTACAAATCCCGGACCGTTATCCTGTCACAATCGACTCTGGAACCCCGAAGCGGGTAATCAGGCTCTCAATGAACCTGATGACCGTTTCTTGGTCTGCGTTCTTGGTCGGGATCGCCTCCGTCCACCGCGTGAAATAGTCGGTAGCCGTAAGAATAAACTTGTGGCCGGCAGAGGAGTTAGGAGAAATCACCCCAATAAAGTCTAAACCCCATTCTTTGGAACGGAGTCTCGGCTCTGAATCGGTTGAAGGGGCGGGGGTGCTTTTACGCTTCGGCCGGCAAACCTGCGGCATTGATCACATTTAGAGCGAGACCGCATGCGCGTCTGCCCGAACAAAGTGGGCCAATAGTACCCAGCCCTTATTATTGTTAAGGCCGTTGGCCTTGAAGAATGGTGACCCCCAGGCATCCCGGAATGAAATTCTCCGAGGACCCTAGGCTGGTCGGATTTTAAGACGCACCTGCAACGGGATGCCGTCAATGTTTACTGAAGTAAAGCCCCTCGGGGCGAAGAGTGTACTTAAGTGCACCTAGCCGAAATCTCCTTCGTTGTGAGGCGTTCGGGTGATCGGGACATCTTCCGGTGCAGAAGTATCTCACCAGTTCATCTGTCCAATCACTCCCCTCCAGATAAGGAGTTGGCTAGGTAGATGCGTGTCGTTGTGTCCTCCCACTTACAGGCGGAGATGCCGGCTACAGCGCTTCGGGCCAATTCCCGACACAAGGCTCGGCCTCTGATAAGCTTGGTGGGCCGCACTTCAATGTCAAACTCCTGGATTTTTGCAATCCATCCCGCTCTCTTGTGACCCGGTTCTCCTTGCAAGATGAAGCTTCGAACATCCGGGTGAATCACAAAGACAGTGGTCTTGCTCTGGGAGACAAAATGCCTGAACTTTCGAAGGGACTTCATGACAGCATGAACCTGCCGCTCTATAAAATTGTACTTTTCTTCATGCGGCAGAATCACTTGGCTGAGGAATGCTATGGGGCGCTCCTCACCATCGTCTCCCTTATGAGTCAGGACTGCGGCGTAACTTTCGGGTTCTCCCACTTGCATACGGGATGAAGTCTGCGGAGTAGTCCGGGTTTGTCAACACCGGAGCTTGTGCAATTCGGGCCTTGATTTCCTCGAAGGCTTGCTCTCTCTCATCAGTCCATTCGTAACGTGTATCTTTCTTAAGCAGTTCGGCCATAGGCTTGATCACCTGTGCGAAGTCCGGAATGAACTTCCGCACGAAGTTAATCTGACCGAAGAAGGACTGCAGCCCTTTTTTGTCGATGGGGGCTGGCAAGCGAACGAGGGCCTCTGCTCTGTCAGGGTCAATGGCGAGGCCTTCCTCGGAGATGACATGTCCCAGCAGCTTTCCTTCCTTTACCGCGAAGACAGACTTCTTCGGGTTTATAGAAATGCCGAATTCTCGACAACTCTCAAATATTTGCCGTAGGTGCGAAACATGATCTCCTCGTTGGTGAGAGAAAACGAGTCATGTCATCAAGGTAGATGACGATAATCTTATTGAGCGGCTCTCGGAAGGCCGGGTCCATGGCCCTTTGGAACGTGGCACCGGCATTAGATAAGCCAAATGGCATGCGGCGATAGGCGAACGTCCCCCACTTGGTGGTAAACGCCGTCTTATCCTTGGTCTTCGTCTTTGACCCAAATACGGTTGTAGCCGGAAAATCCATCTAAAAGTGAAAATCTACGGGCTCCGACAACGATATGTAGGATCCGGTCGATTTGGGGAAGCGGATAGTGGTCCCGGAGGGAAGCACTGATTTAGGTTTACGAAGTCGACACGAGAGGCGAATGTCGCCATTCTTTTTCCTCACGGGCACCAAATTCGCGACCCGGGATGAATGTTTGATGGGGTAGATGATCTTGGCCTCCGGCATCTTCAAGAGCTCGGTCTTCATCATGGCCTCAATCTTTGGATTCACGGCCCTACGCTTCGTCGGAATGGCTTGGCGCCATCCTCTAGCTCAATGGTATCTTTGGATGACGGTTCTGTCATACCCCCTCAAATCTTCGTAGCACCAGGCCACGATGTCGGGGAACTCCTGGCACAGTGATCTGATCTGCTCCAGTTCCTTCGACGTGCAGTCTGTTTCGACCTTGATGGTTTTACCAGGGTTCAAGTTCTAGGTCGAGCATCTTGCCTCGGGTCTACTTTGATCTGTGGGATATTGCTCTGTCATTACGATCAAAGAGACTTTCTAATGTAATCGAGTCCTTTTGGGACGTGATTATTCCGTAACTGTATCAACCCCTCATATTGCTCGTCATCAGGGTCTCTACCTTCGATTACACACACTTCGTTAACCGGGAATGTGACGATTTCCTCGTCTGGCCCGAACCTGCCCGGTGGGTGTCCTTATCGAGCACGAAGGCACTGTAGACGGTGCTGAACCGGCTTCGGTTTACGGACAACGTCTTCGGCCGGAACGTGCACTGGCTCCAACGAGACGCGAGAATATCGGCGTGCTTGTTTTTCTCACGCGATATCGCTTTGACATTCAATGAGTCGAATGACTCCATCGGGTCCCAGACCCGGTTGCGGTACGCTCTAAGATAGTGCTTGTTTGGATGCGCACTTCTCCGTAACTTGGTGACACACCGGCTACGAATCTCCGAAAATGCGGAGGTGCTTGATTCCGAGCCTTTCCGCCTTTCGCAAACCCAAGCACAGGGCTTCGTATTCCGCCGAGTTGTTAGTGCAGCTCCAGGCCAACCTGTAGGCATAGTCCTTCTGGATTCCGGTTGGAGAAACCAGCAGCACTCCTGCACCGGCGCCATTCTTGCATCGCGCGCCGTCAAAGAAGAGCTTCCACAACTCCTCGGGTGCAGGTCCTACTTCTTTTGCAGCCGACATGTCAAGCCTCTCGGGCTGTACAATGGAGTAACAGCCCTGCTCTGTCCCGATTACGGCATTGAAGTCCCGCAATGAGAACTCATCTTCGAGCTGTAGCACTTCGAGGGCTTGCTCAGTCAGCTCCACTGTCACCAGCTCTTCCTCGACAAGCTGGACCATGCGGTCCAACTCTCCTCCGGGTATCTTCTCTACTAGGAAGGTGGAAGGCTTCTCATTAAAAATTTTCGGTCTCCTTCCCTTGAAGGGCACTTCCATGTGTGAGTAGTCTAGAGACGGTACCCGCCCAACCTCGCGGTGAACTCCCGAGAGAGACACATGCCGAAGTAAGGCTCCGAGTCAACAATCACGACCTCTTGGATGACTACGATGTCGAGAGCTTTGTGCGGTCGGATAGGGATGTCCTTTATGACACCAAGCTGTCTTGACGGGGGTGCCGTCTAATTGCGGCACGCCTTGGCTGCTCCGTGTGTATTCCATCCCGATCTCATCGCGAGACGGCCTTCGGCATCACAGTCGAGGAAGCACCAGAGTCCACCATGCAGTTGTGAACTATGTGCCCTTGCATCCGTAAAGACAGATAAAAGGGTGGCGGTCTGTTCTTCCCAGTGGCGGAGACTGTCAAAGGTTGAACCAGGACAGCGGGCTGCATCTGTCTGCCGTTCTTCATGTTCTTCAGTGATTCTTGCAGCAGATCTACCTGGCCTGGGAGCAGAAGAGCATCGTACATGCTGATTCTAGCGGGTGTTCTCTTCAACTCGTCTACAATCGTCGTAGCCCGAGGTACTAGCTCCTTCTGCTTGTTTAGCCGGCTCATACTTTGTCCAGTGCTTGTTGGGTGGCCTCAACTCGCTGTCTCTTGGTCAGAGACGGGTACTTGACTTCTCCTGGGCTTGTTCTTTGGTTTCGGTGGAGGGCTGAAGTACGGGAGCCTTAGCCGGAGTTGGGGCCTTTCTTTGGAGGTTTGGCTGGAGCAGCGGCGGCCTTTGCGGAGAAGGCTTGACTGGAGCTTTATCTTTGGATGCCTTCTCCTGGGCTGTGTAGGGCCACAGCCGCTTGTATGGTGGCAGCCCGCCGGGCTGCGGTTTTTCTCTTCTTGCGTAGACTTGCAAAGGCTTGGCCGCATCTGCGGCCTTCGTTTCTTCCTTGGCGGGTGGCGCTAGATTTTCTTCGGGGAGGGCAAAGTTGGCCTCGCCGTCCAAGATCATGTACAGCTCATCGTCTTCTATAGCGCTGCCGGCCAAGGTGCGGATGTAGTCCTTGGTGCAAAGTGCGGTCTTCCTCCGAATGCGGGTCATTGCACGTAGTGCACCGGTTAACTTTGGTCGGGAGGACCGAGCGGGTCTTCTATAGCGGCATTTCTCGGAGGCGGACGCCTCTGCGGGCTGGTTTTACGGCGCTTTGTCTTTTGTTAGCGCCGGGGCGCATATGGCCTCCTAGGAGGCGAGGTCCATCCGGGCTGCTTCTTCTTCATAGCGGTCATGTCATTGGACATGGCATGGTATCCGGAGGCCAAAGCCCGCACTTCTTGTAGAATCGTGTTACGGATGCTACTGTCGGGAGGCGGCAACTGTGCCGGTGGAGGCAATGCGGCCAATGGAGGAGGGTTAGAATAAGATGCATCTCGTGGAGGAGCGGGAAGTGCTGGAAAATGCGGAGCAGGAGGCGGCGGGTGAGGGTAATGCAATTGAGGCGGGCCGTAAGGAGTTACGACCGGCGCCGGATTCCACTGCTGCTGGGGTTGTTGTCCTGATGTGGACGGCGAACCGCCAGAAGCAGAAGGATACTGAGATCTGGGGAAGTCGGGATGGATGGGCTCCTGCACTCTGGACGGAAGCCTGCCGATGGAGATAATGTCAGCTTCGACTTGGCTGGGCGGCTTCGTACGGCGCGGGGAACTCGTCAGTTCGGCGATCTTCGGCGGCGGGCATATGTCCGAGTTGAAGGATCTCGGATAGTAGTGAGCGAGCCATGCCGGTGAAGGCCGAAGTTCGCGAGGTACCCGTTTCCAGGATCTCGCGAACCGAATGTTAAAATCAGACACCTCCTCTTGAGGATGTCTCTGGATAGCTTGGAACTGATGCAGTAGAGAAGTAGGGTCAGCAGACTCGTTGCATCCTTTTACGAGCCTTCTGGCAAGCTGGGGCCACCCTGTGATGGATCCCTCTCGCAGCGATCTCCACCAGTAGAGAAGCTTTCCCCTCAGGGAAAGGGCCAGCGGACGGGTCTTCACACTTTCATCGGTGATAGTATGCAATGTGGCCAGGGCAAGGATGTCCTGGATGTGCTCGTACGCCGTCTTACCGTAGCCGTCGTATGTGGGAATAGACTTTAAAGCAGCGAGGGGCACAGCTTGCTGTCCGACCAGGGCCAAGGGCCCCGTAGAGTCTACGGCCGGGAAGAGATCATCATCATTCGGCTGTTGAGCAGCCATTTCTTCTTCTTCTTCTTCTTCTCCGCCGTCGGTTGTGTACTCAGTGTCGGTACTTTCCGAGGATGCAGGATCTTCTTGTTCCTCGGCCTCTTCTATTTCGTACTCGGCTCCTCCGACTTCAGCTCCGGCCTCTTCTTGGATCTCAGCCTCGGCTTCGTCGAAACGAGCTCGCGGATCAGCCAGCCTGGGGATCTCGCCTCGAGCGTTGATATCCAGTTCGTAGAACTCAGGCGGGCTTCTCGGATCCCTTGCTTGCCACCTTCTCGTGTGCATGAAGGTCCTTGGGACCGGTCTTCTAGACTCGAGAGGATTTGTTCGTGCGAGTCGCCGGGTGTTCGGATTTGGAACAGCAATGAAGCGAACACCGGTGCTTCAGTTACGTCGGGGGTGAGAAACTTCCTTGTCTCACCGAGAGCTCGAGAGCTGTCGGCGCCGGTGGAGGCGATCGAGAAAATCTCTCTTCAAATGTGGGACCGGGGGTCCCACCGGCCGTGCTGAGACGGTTGGTTACGAATCTGCCATGAGGAAAGGATTTGGGTTAATGCGCCCAGATTCGCCCACCAGCATGAAAGGCCGGAAGGAAGAGATGCCTTCCGAGCCAATCTCCGGAGAAGGCCGGCTCCTTTTGGGGGGTTTCGATTTAAGCTAAGAGTACGGGAAAGAAATAAATGTACGAGAAGAGATTTACAAATATATTCAAAGGTTGGTGGGGGGAACTAACGATGCGGGAACACACCAATCACCGCTACTTACCGCATATAAACACAAAGCATGACAAAGAAGCGCAAAATCTAACGTATACTTCCGATACCCAAGCGGTGTACGCACGGCTACAACGGCTCCCTAACAGACATTCCCTACAAGGAACTAACAGTACGGCAACACGTCAATCACCACCTACGGACACTAACATGGGTAGAAAGCAATCATAGAGATATCGAGCCGGTATATGTGTTTATGTAGAGAATTTAACCGCACAGCTTCAATGGCCCCCTAACAGACATTCCCTACAAGGAACTAACAGTACGGCAGCGCACCAATCACCAGATACGGACCGGCAACAAAACACACAACTGATGGAACTGCTACTACAGCTATTCTATGTATCCTTTTAATTCATGAAGTACAGGGGTGCTTTAAACAAGCAATGCTAGAGGCACCCGATCATCAAATGCTGAAATGAATCAACGAGCCATGACACAGGTTAGCCGAAGGCATGAATATAAAGAAAGGCGGCATAAAAAACGAAGCGACGGAACGAGAACCAAGCATACAGATTATATTTATAAGCAGAAGCACGGTTACAATGGGCACAGTGGTTCCCTAACAGACATTCCCCTTCCACCCTTTACAATGAATTCACGGTGGGCTTTTATAGCCCGAGTCCCTCCCGTTACATTAATGGGCACAAGGTCCCAGTCAAACATAAGCTGACAAAAGCGGCGAAAGAGCTGCAAATGCTGACCTTTTGTCGGACCGGACTGTACCCGCAGCATGGTCTTCTGGAAGGCTGGACAGCTACATGGCGGTGTGTTGGGCAGAATCTCCCTCTAGCAGTGATGCGGGTAGCTGGAGCGGGTAAAACCTCAGATCAGCTTTAAATGAGGCTACTGGCGCAGGCAATGCAGCCCATGCTTGTCCTTTTGCTCGGCACGTTTCGGCTCTAATCCCGAAGCTGGACACTTGTCAGATGATGGATGATCTTTGTGTGACACGTGTACGCCTTGGAAGGCGATCCGTCCAACTTCGCTTGGGATCAGAGCGTCTCGGGTTGCGCGGGCAGAAAACAGTGCAATCGGGAAGGCCTTCATGCCTTGGTCAAATTCTGGGTTTGTTCCCCTACTGCGCACCTGTCAAGGGCGCACTCCGACTTCACTGCGAAGTCGGGCTGCGCACAGGTGGAAACTGGTGTCTGCCGCCGTACGGACTCTGCTCCGGCCTTTTATCATCTTCTGTCAGCCTGCCAGCCTGTCAATCTGCCAGTTGCAAGGTGCGCCCAGAAAGTGGGGCGAAGTCAGACTTCGCACCAAAACTGGGCGAAGTGCGCACTTCGCACCAGGCGCGAAGTGCGAACTTCGCACCAAGACTGGGCGAAGTGCGAACTTCGCACCAACACTTAGCCATTTTCAGGGTAACTTGCTGGAAAGTTGAAAAATCAACTAGGGACTCCAAGAAAGGGGGAAAGAAAGAGAATGCGGGAAGGAAAAGGAAAGGGAGAGGAGAAGGAAGGAAAATAGGGGAAGAGGGAAAAAGAAGAGCAGCACAGTTACAACACTGAAGACATTGCACCCCGTGCAAAATGTGACAACAGTTGGCACAAGTTTAATGAGATTGTGTTTCATCTTTTCTCCTTAATGGAGTTGCTAAGCCATATGTTTGCCATTATATTCAATCCATCAATGGTTATTGTTTTGTGTTATCTTACTAACTTACTACACTCAAGTTTGAGGAAGATGCCCTTACAATTAATAGTTTCTAAATTGTTATACTTCCTAATCTTAGCAACTTATCCAACTCCAGTGCTTGACTATTTAAAATATTCAGAGACCTACACATCCTATAGTTGCTTATTATTCTTTATAGAAACTACTTTATCTTATGTTTTTTCTTATTTGTTGGGTCTTTGCCGATCATCTTCCTACGTTTTGCCAGTGGCCCAAGTCCAAGTCACAAAACAGGCTTGTCAAGTCCAAGGTGTGTGCACGTCTTCTACATATGTTTTGAAAATTCTATTTGCACTGCCAAGCTAGCAATTCTCCAGGATCGTATTTCTAGTTAGCTTGTCTATTGAATTTCTGATGCCGCATGCCTGTTAATTGGCACGTATATTATATGATCAGGACTTGCAATAATGTCATGCAATATGTTATAATGCAATCTGAAATGACTAACAGTAGAATGTGACCTGAAAAGGATAGAAAAGTGCATACCGTAGAAATTATTAAAAATGCAGCAACTGGAAACCTCTTCAGCCTGAATGGAGGCACAGAATAAATTGTCCCCAGACATAACCCAAGACAGTAGAGGGCTGTAATGAATGGACCAAAATTTATTCCAACAATTGCAACACCCATAGATGCAAAAAGCAAAACTAAGAACCAAGCTTCTGGAACAGAAAGATCTCCTGCAGCTATAGGTAGAAATGGCTTGTTCACCCTAAAATACCATCATGGGAAAAAAAAGATTAAGATGCAAATGAAACAAAGTATAACTTGGAATTTCATGAGCTAAACTCTTATTCAAGAAAAATAAGTGTTGAACCATATTGATTTGAAGGCATCGACAGCTTTCAATACTGAATTGAAACACAAGATCATTAATTACAAGCACTCTTTAATGTGATCTATGTCTAGAAACCTTTAAAAGAAAGTCATGAATTGGCTATGGATAATCAAGTATCAGTATTGAAATATTCAAGAAAATAATGTTGACCCATGTTAAAGTGAAGACCTCAACAGCTTTCAATATTGAATTAAAATCCACAAAATCATTAATTATAAGTACTGTTAAATGTGATTTATGTTTAGAAATCTTAAAAGGAAACTGAAACGAAATAAAGACTCGGCTACTTATAGTCAAATATCAGTGTTGAAATACCAGGTGAGACAGCTGTACATTACCATTGATATTACCAAAACAACAAAAGAACACATTAAGACCTACCTCAAAAATCATAGATGCTGCAAGTTCAAAGAGAAATTTAAACTGCAAGGTCATGGCCTACATACTTGTCAATCCCAATATCATATATCTGATTGATTCCAACAATGTAACCATTTCCACAAATCAATGCAATAAGTCCACATAGTGCCTTCGGCAGCAACCACCAATTAATAAGATGAGAATTCTCTATTAGAGCTTTTGATACTAAAGCTCTGCACCAGATACAATACAGAGAAGAATATTAGAACAAGCAGAAAATTTCACAAGTAAACCATTATAAGGGAAAACATGGCAACAACGTCTGAACCAGCTTGAAATTAGGAAGAATTCAATAACACACGTGGATCCAAGTACAGTTCCACGAATTGTGTGAGGCCTCAAAAATCTCCAAAATGCATCTATAAACTCTGTTAAACGCTTTGAAAGTGGGTCTGGCTCAGCAGCACCAAGAGTTGCATCAGCCTGTCAAATGCAAGCATTCCTTTTAACAAAATCTAAACGAGTAATATCCTTACCAGCTACACAGAAAACCTTCTCCTTTGAAAAGATCTAAAAATATTGGGGATTTTTTCAACAAACATGGATGTCATGTTATTCAACAACAGCTACTAAGAGATCAGAGTAAATGGAAAATCCAAATGAGCCAATTAAGAGATCAGAGTAAGATCCAAATGAGCAAAATACAAAATCCAAATGAGTCAAATAAGAGTAAATACTTAAACAAGCCAAATAAGAGATCAGAATAAATGGAAAAAACAAATGAAGAAGAAGAAGAGGTATTAAAGTGGAACGAAATTCCAACATAGGAATATGCCACTGGAAATAAACAGCTTGTATGGGAACAGCATCACATGAACTGGTTAGAAAGCAAGAGGGCCAACTATCCCCCACACACATGCCGCGACTCGATGTTCATAGGGGTGAGGAATAGTGTTTTTCAGAATAAGATACCATCTACGCAGCAGTTCTATGGTTACAAAAACAAAAGGATATCAAGTATAATTAAAGGCTAATAATTGTTCAACAGTAAGACAGGCTGTAAAAATAATGTTCTCAATATTTCCTACAAACCATCCTATTTAAATGCACTCATAGTAAGTGAAAAATTAGCCCAGTAAAGCATTTGATCTTTCTAATCACTTTTTGCTTAGAAATTTTCCTGCCTCTAGCTCATTCCTAAAATTTATTTGCAAGAGCCAATGCTAGTGGCTCATTAATCCAAATGGATCATTCTGAGGTCAATTGGAAGCAAGAAACACAAGCAAAATTCAACAATTTGTTGAAACACGTACAAATCAAGTCAGTGGCAATGCAACATTTCGTCCTTGATCAGCAATGGTTGGACAAATATAGGAAATGTGTTCAGAGGTTCTTTGGATGTTGTGAAGCAAAGATGCATAGAGTCACATAATTCATGGGGCTTACAAAAGGCACAATTTTGGACTAGTTAGACAAGCTTGGTCTATATGTTATAAAAGTGTTTGTATCGAGGCCAACAAACCATCCTAGAGAAAATTGCAAATAGGCCATTGTGAGTACAGTAGACTCATAGATTGTTGAAGTTGAAGACATTACCCACTGATAAACGTGTATTGTATAGAGAACCACATATGATATATCACATTTGAGGATGAGCTTTGCAAGATCCCTACGTAGGTGGAGTTGCCCCTTAGGTGACTCCATTACCTAGCTTATCAAAGTTAGCGATTTTTCCCTACTTTTTAGCTACAGACCTATAGATTGTAGGAGCTACCTAATTCCAAAAGGGAATGAGTTCAATGTCCCAAGGAGGACTTGTGACTTTTCACTAATAGGACTGTTGTGGCTGTTCCACAACATACCCCAAAATTGGGGACCCACCTTTCATTTTTTGGTGTTTGGATGTTTTTCTGTCGTTTTGAGTGTCTAGTAGGTTGCTTGGTTTTAAGTTGTCATTTGTAGTTTTTGTTAATTTGGTTTTAGCAATTTTTTGACGATTTTTATCATCAATTTGTTGTCGATGATTTTTATCGTCAATTTGTTGTTGATGATTTTTATTGTCAGTTTGTTGCTGACGACTTTTTATCGTCAATTTCTTGTCAACGATTTTTATCGTCAATTTGTTGCTGACGATATTTATCATCAAGTTTATTGTTAGCGATTTTGTTGTTAAGTTTTGTGTTTTCTTTCATATGTATGTTTGAAATTAATAATAAAATCAAAACAGAAAAAATAAAAATAATAATATATATATATTATTATTATAATAAACAAATAATTAAAAATTAAAATTAAAAAAAAAAAAATTATATGACAAATCTTTTATATATGTTTATATAGGTAAGAGTGTTTTAATTCAAGAATTTAATGGGTAAGCTTGATTTAAATTTAATGTGTCTTCTCTCCTTGCAGGTTACAGCTCGCTGTCGAGCAACGCGGGACCAATGCAGCAAAGGAAAGCTTACGTGGTAGACACATGTAACGAACTACCATGGCGGGACCCACGTGGAGCTGATGGTGACAAGGCTACCTAGGCAACATACGACTCGGCACAGTGGAGCGCGGTATCGGAAGCGGCAAACAACGTGGCGATTGGAGAGCGTTGGGTTCGTGATGTGCACGGCATTAGTGGCGTAAGAAGAAGTCGTGTATGACCGGTCGTGTGGTACTTGATAGCACGGTGAATGCCTGGTTTTGGGCAGCAATCATTGGTAAGTGACAATAGAATGAAAGGCAACATTGGATGGGTCTAGTGCTGAGATAACCCGACGGACCATAACGAACACAGCAAGGTGGACGTAAATAGCCACCGGATAACTAACGCGGAGGTATGCGAGGACGAGGTCGGGGTCGACATAGACCGGCAGCATACGTGTACCAATGACACGACTTGAGGACGGCGACATCACCGGTATAGTGAGGAATAACCGGCAACGAAACGGACCTTTGCGGCGAACGTGGCAGAATGATTTCGAGCGACGCAGTGGGCAACTCAACGAAGGATAGTGACAGTTGTGTTGACACTGTGGACGTAACGACAGCAAACAGTGGGGGATTGACTGATAGTTTGGAGTCTGCAGTGGAGTAACAATCAGGGTACCAACGCGGCATTGACAGTGGCAATTATGAGCAGCAAAGGAATATAGTGTGGTGGTCGCAAAATCCGAAATTGCCTCAAAAGGATATCGGCATGTGAGCTTAGATGGCCAGCCACAAACGAACTACAATGAACATGGGCTAGCGCACAACAATCTAATTTAGGCCCGGCGGATGAACCTTGTATGGAGCAGACACGGCATAGTGATGGCATATCCCATTCGGCAGTGTACGTAACAGTCAGATAGACGCTGACGTGGACAAAAGTTAACGCCGAGCAGTTGGTCAGAAATGTAGCGAGCACAGTGTCGCAACGTCGAATTCGCGGTGTCAACAGAGCTCGGGCTGGTTGCGGGTTTCAAAACGGAAGCCAACGGCGCAAAATGCAGGCATGGCAGAGAACTTGAAACGGATACGCAGTAGCCACCTAACCCTTGCAGGCAATGCAGAAGGGATTTACCGGAACCTTGTCAATAAACCCTAAAATCCCCATGTGCCTTGCTTTATATTGTCGAGCGCCAGAGGATGGGAAGGTTAAAATTTTGTCTCTCAAAGATCGAACAGCAAGTGGGGAAACGTCAGGTTTTTCTTAAACATTATGCCCCACTGTGATGGGCATTTTCGACATCAAAATACCCTTGCGTAGAGGAAGAAGAGGCAACACGCAGGCAGAGAGGCAGAGAATGGATGAGGATCGGACGGAACGTGGATTGGCGGCGGGCAGCATAGCGGCTACGCAGGGGAACGTTGCCATCAGCAGTGGATAGGGAGATGCCATTTCGATGTCTATCCTAGACCCAAGCGATCCCCGCGGTGGTAAAGATGCGTTGTTGGTATCCCCTCTGACGCAGTTTGAATCGCGTCCAAGGTGGGTTGGTGATGCTGGTTTTGCTAGACCGAACGGCAAGAGCAAGGTTTGAAATTTGCTTGGTCGTACTATGATATACAAGGGATTATTAGAGGAAAGCCATGTTGAAATAGTTTTTTTTATATATTATAGTATATAGACGGGAGTTATAAGGGGAGATTTATTTATTGAAAAGCTTTTGAGGTACTGGGCCCTAAATCATTGGATTATTTTATTGTTATGGCAAAAGGGAGTTATAAGGAGATAAAAAAAAGAAAAGAAAGAAAATATATATATATATATATATATATATATATATATTAAAAAAAAAACGAAAATAAAGTAAAATATTATCATTCCCTTGGTTGTTTCCTTTTATTATTATGGTATAAACTATGGGAGTTATAAGGAAAAGGGGGAATGTTCTAAGATTAAGGGAAATGAGTTATAAGGAAAAGGGGGAATGTTCTAAGATTAAGGGAAATGAAGAGGCAAATGGGAAAGTGAAGACCAAGGGTCAAGTTTTAGTTTTTATTTAAGCCCATGAAATTTTCGTAAAGAGGGCTGGAATTTTTTGTAAGAAAAGACAATTTTTGAAGAAATCGAATGCATACATTTTGGCAAGCATACACTTTGTGAGCAAAATCAGAGGAGACTTTTTGTCGAGGGTTATTGTTTTAATTGTTTATCTTTTACTGCATCATTTTTTAATTTGTATCTACGTATTTAATGCCTTTAGGGGGTTATACTGGGTGAATATTAAGATTGATGCAAACATTATTCAGTACTTTGAGTCTTGCATTTGATCTAATCTGATTGTGTTTCATGCAGGTTTGTTTAGATTGGGTTATTGTTGGTTACGAATCTGCCACTAGGATAGGATTTAGTGCAATGCGCCTTAGATTCGCCCAGCAGATTGAAAGGCCGGAAGGAAGGAATGCCTTTCGTGCCAATCTCCGGAGAAGGCCGGCTCCCTATGTGTTTTCTAAGATGGTTTTAAGCTCAGAGTGCAGGAAAGAAATTAAAAATGCGGAAAGAAATACAAATGTGATTTGCGTTGGGTGGGGAGGATAAGCAGCACGGCAACTATCAATCACCACTACTAACAGCAATCAAATACATAATACATTACAGAAACTACAAATGTCATACATTCTATGTATCCTCTAACTATGCATTCCAGGAATACTTAATCATCAAATACCGATATCCAGATAGCAGAATAACAGTAAGCAATAACATAAGCAACATGAGGCAGAAATGCTAAGTAAAGGCAGCATAAAGAACAATAACAGTAAATAGAGCCAAGTGTATCTTGCATTCAGAAGCAAACGTACAGCTACAATGGTTCCCTAGCAGGATATCCCCCTTCCACCCCTTTACAATGATATGGCGCAGCTATTTATAGCGCAATTTCCCCCCGATTACAACTTTGGGCACAGAATCCCAGACCCGACAATAGCTGACAAAGCTGACAAAAGCGGCAAAAGAGCTGCTGATGTTGACTTGCAGACAGGGACTGTACTTGCAGCAAGGTCCACCTGAAAACTTGGCAGCTACGTGGCAGTGCGGTTGATGAAACTTTGAGTCAGCTTAAATGAGGGTAGCTGCGGTATAATAATTTGGCCCACGCCTGTCCTTTTCCTATCACATCTTCGGCTCGAATCCCGAGGCTGGACACTTGTCAAAATCTGATGAGGGATGCATCTGCCTTGAAAGGCAGTCTCTCTTTTATGTCCGACTTCGCCCGGAATCAGAGCGCAATTAGACAGCGCAAGTGGGGAACAGCGCAGTTGGGGAGGCCTCCGTGCCTTAGACAGTTTTTGGGCTGCTTGAAACATCCTGCCCAAGTGCGCACAAGTTAGAGGGCGCAGCCCGACTTCGCTGCGAAGTCGAGTTGCGCTCTAGCACTTAGCCAATTTTGCTTGCTGTTCAGACTGCGCACAGAAATGAGGGCACAGCCCGACTTCGCTGCGAAGTCGGGTTGCACTCTGGCACTTAGCCGATTTTCGGGATCCGTTGCTTCCCAAGTGCGCACAAGAATGAGAGCGCACCCCGACTTCGCGGCGAAGTCGGGGTGCGCTCTCGTACTTAGCCAAATTTTGGTCCTTTTCCGCACTTCGCATTCCCGAGTGCGCTCGAACTTAAGGGCGCACCCCGACTTCGCTGCGAAGTCGGGTTGCACTCTTAGACTTATATATTTTCAGGGACCTTTTGCTCTGTTTTGGGAATTTGACCAAAGAAAGTACAAGGGGAAAAAGGGGAAATGAAACTGACAGAAGGGGAGAAAGGGGATAGTGGAGAAAGGGAAAGGAGGAGGAGGGAAGGGAGAGCAACATACTTACAAAAAAAATGAAAACATGGCACCCCGTGCAAAATGTGGCAACATTCCTGGCGGCATGCAAGGTGTCGAGCTCGCCTCGACGCAAAGAACCAGGCCTTTATCCTTTGGGCGCAGAGGAACTCCCTTCCCCTGCATTCCGCTGCTCTGACGTCCCCTTCTTGGGTAACTGCTCCTCTTCGGATTCACTTTCAGCAGTTTCTTCTTCTGATTCTCCTCCTCTTTCTGAATCCGAATGATCACCACTGTCACCCTCTTGCTCGGCCGGCTGCTCCCGCTCACGGACATGATTGTACGCGGCCTTGGCCTGGTCCCAGGCTGCTGCCTGAAAGGGCCCTAAATCGCTGACATCCTTCAGCGCTGCTCTGAATGCTGCAACCGTGTGCACGTCGATGGTGTTATATCTCTCTCCCAACTCCTGAAGGGAGGTGTTGATCTTGCAATATCTTGACACCATCTGAGTGACCTGTGCTTCCTGGACTAGCTCGGCCCAACTGTCAATTTCCAACGTATCTACCTCGAAAGACAGCCAATTCAGCTTCACCTGTTCAAGGGGCAGAAACTCCCCATCCTTGACGAAGCTCGGGCATCCGAGCTCAAAAAGAGCGTTGAAGGGGGCCAGGCAAATATTCATTTCATGGTTCAATGCATCCAGCATTTTCCTGGCGGCCCTTGTTTTTTCTGTTTTTTCAAAATAATTGTGCAAGGTTACCCTTGCATCTACCCAATCTAGGGCAATTTCGGGACATTAGGGGAAATCGGAGGCCTTTGCGCGCGAACTCTTCAATTTTCATTGCCAAGTCCAGCCACTGCTTCGCTTGGTGTTCGACCTCCTCTACCACAGGCTTTCCCTGGGCAGATACTTCTTGGATCCTGGATGCGAAATCCAGGACGGACAGGGACTTGACGACATTAGCCCTGCATCCCTGCAGCAAACCATCCCGCATCTCTTTGATCTTGTTTTTCGAAAAGGCCGCCGTCTGGGACGTCTTCTCCTTCAGCTGAGATTGGGCCTGCCTTAACGAATCCTGCAGCTGAGGGACATGCTCCAATGCTGCCTTCTTCTCTTCTGACAGCTGTTCGGCCGTCCTTCTTTGTGCTGTAGCCTCCTGCTGAGAGGCGACGAGTTGTGCTTTCAGGTCCTTGATCTCCTACTGGGCAGACTCCAGCCGCATGGTGGCCTTAGCCAGATCTTCCTCCAGCTGCCTTGAGTCATTTTGAAGCCGAAACAACGTCTCCTGATTCTCGAGTCGCTTAACAAGGAGATTGTCAGTTCTGCGGCGAATACCGTTGATTTCGTATTCTTCGTTTATGTCGTCAAAGTTCTTCTCCTTGACCCGGTGTTCATAGTCAGCCTCGGTCATTTCTCGGAGAGGCTTCTTTACTTTCGAGATCAACTTTTCAGTTCGCAGCACTCTCCTGTCCAAGTCGAACTCGGTGCACTTCACCGGGGCAGCTATCTCCTCGGCCCTTCTTCGTTTGACGCCCTGGAGGAAAGAGGCGGAGCTCCCTACGGCCTTCGTCGCCAGAGGCTGATCATCTGTAATCTGCAGCTGTTCTCCCATGAAGTCAAGCTCCGCCAGCATCGGATACGCCGAGACTAAATCTTGCTGCGGCATTCTTCCTGCAAACAATGAAGCAGGAGATATTCCAGAAGGCGTGGTCGCTTTCAAGGGCGAGTGGGTCCTTGGGGAAGCGAGCGGTTGAGTGGAAGGTGAAGGCGGGGCTTTGAACAATGGAGGTGAGCGGCGCGGCAATGTAGGTTCGGCTTCGGCACTGGCCACAGGCGAGGGGACTAGGGTTTGGCTCAGGGTTTGGAAAACATTCGGGTCTTGGGCAAACTGCTCGAAAGAATGGGGACTGTGGAAAGATTGGGATAATTGTGACAAGGGAGATGCAACTAAGGCTTGCCCTGATATAGTGGGGGACGGTGTTATGACAGGGCCTACTGGGATCTGGGGAACCGGGGAAGAGGACGTACCTGCGGGCTCCACCTAAGCCGTTGATTGAAGAACGCCCACTTCCCAAACTTCTGCTTCTTTCCCAGGGCTGTCGAAAGAGATGATTTCCGACGCGGCCGCCACTGTCCGTGTTGCGGCCGTTTGCTGCGCAGACTCCTTAGGTCGCTTGGCCTTTTCGCTCCTCTTCCTCTTCTTTTCTTCTGGAGCTGCAGTTGGTTCGAAGGAGGCGAAGGAGGTTGGGGCGGCTGGCAGCGATGTTCCCACGGTAAACTTGTACCTGGGTTTTGACGGAAGAATGCTTGCTGCGGCCGTTCCACCGGTTGACTCTTCTGGCGCCTTTTCCTTTTGGGGGGCCACCTCAGGAGTTGACTTTTCTGGCTCTTGTACCCTTTGAGGTAACGCTTCAGGAGCTGGAGGCAACATTGGGCCCACCTGGCTGCTTGTTGGTGTCGTGCTGGAAGTCCCTTGAGTAGGCAATTGCTGGGATGGGGGCCTCCTTTTATATCTTTTTCTGGCGCCTAGGGGGACGCAATCTCGAAATGCGAACGGCTCCCATTTGTCGGCGTATTTATCATATAAGGCCGAAAATTCATCATCTACGGCCAATGTCTTCCGGTTAGACTTATCGTGTTGCGTGCGGCACCTCATTTTCCAGCATTCAATAATTTTGTCCTTTTGCCAGTTGAGGGGCGCCACCTTTGAGAGGAATTTCTTGAAGCCTGCTGAGTCTAACCGGTGGTCTGGATTGCGCTCCGGATCATACTTCACTTCTTCACAGTAAAAATCATGCCATGGCGGCCATGATTGCATCCGCTCAATGTGCCATTCCAAGTCTGCACCTGTTTTATTGCACCTTTCCTCCATGATCTCCGCTCGGGGGCAGATATGTACAAACTTTCCCCTGACCCCAATCGGGTCATATTTCTAGCGCTGAGGTAGCTGTATCAGGCCCATGCTAAGGAGGTCTTGTTCGAGGTAGACATGCTGCCCAATCTCGTGCACTTGGATGTTCGCCCAGGTAATAGGATACTTGAAAATATGACCTCTCTTCTTTCCCTGGCCGAATTCCTCCTCGACATAGTCCATCTGGCGCGATATCTCCATACCGAACTGATGCTCAGTGCAAAAATAGGGGAGCAGGAACGACTTCCCCTTGAATCCTTAGATTCTGATCACAATGCCCTGAGTCAACCGGAAGGTATCCCCGCACTTGTACTTTCTTAGATAGTTCGTCATGGCCAGTGGTGGGCGAGATGCCTTGCCGTTGAACAACGCCAGGGTCATACCTAGAAATTTGAAGTTGAAATCGTAGTACGACCCTCTCCTGTACAGGGCTTCTGTCCACTCGTACACAGGCAGCGGTTCTCCCTTCTCATTTACTTTTCTTAGGTCAGGCACTTTAATCCGCTAGTGCGTGTGGTACAGGCACAACCATGTGAGGAACGAGCAGAGTCGGAACTCTGTTGTCTGCTTTTGCTGCAACCTGACCAGGTTCGAATGTATGGCGTACGCCACCCAATCTGCCCAGTCAAAGAAAATAGGGTGCCTTCCGCTCCTTTGCGTAGTGGAGTCATAAAACTCCCCATGCAAGATGCATTCTGCGAGCGCCAGCTGGTACGGGCGCACCATTCTATCAGTGTCGCAGCCGAGTACCCATGCCGGGATAATATATATGTATTTATTCTCGAACCTGTCCAGGGGTATAGGGCCTGTCGGCCACTGTCAGGCTGGTAGCGGGGTTTTCAGCTCTGAGTCAAGAAACTCTCTCATCCTTCTGTTCTGGGCAAATCTGCCCACCTGCTCATCCAAGTTAATTCTCCTAACAATGGCGTTAAGGTCGTACTGGAGCCCCGAGGCGAAGGTTGGCTGGACGCTCTCTTTGAAGAGTGTGAACAACACTCTTCCTTGGTTGTCGCAGACTTGCCGGGTAGCTGGTTTGTAATATGTTACAATAGACTCAACCAGCTCTGGGCAATGGTGGACGGGAGGGCACAAGAACCAGTACAGGTTCGATTTGTATGCAGCCCCGACATGGTGCGAGGGTGAAACTTTGTCAACCCACTTCGCTATATTTGGCCGCAGCTTGGTGAGGCTAATGGAGTACTCGCCGTCCCTATACCCGGCCAGGCGGTTGATGGGCGGTGGAGCTTGCCCTTGGCTTCTCTTCGACCTGGATCTCCTTGTTCGCTCCCGTGGCACTTCGCTCTCATGAGCGCTAGATTCTGTCTGCTCTTCAGCCTCGCGCTCTGTATCGCTGGACTGCGTTTGCATTGGCGCTTTTCCCTTGTCCATTCTCTTTTTTCTGCTCGAAGTGGCAGAGATGGGGATTTTGGTTACTAATTCTTCAATTCTACGCCTTGCAGCTCAGACTTGGCTTGATAATTCGGATGTTCTGAGTATGCCAGGGCTCCTTCTCTAGGGAAAAATACAGCATTAATGGCGCAAGGGAGGGGGTTAAGGTGATTTGCCCGAAGTAGGTGGAAGCGCTATTATTCTTTGGCGGCCGTGCGTGGGTTTTTCTTTGGAAAGCGTATCTTGGTTGCGGTTGGTCCTAATGCGCCTGCTTTTTTAATGACATCTGCTTTGAAAGACGCGCAATCATTTGAGGTTTAAAAATTTTCATATATGTCCTCAACCAGAGATAATAAAGCAAAGGAATAACCCTATTGGCAGAGATTTAGAGTGGCATTTGGAAAGAATGAAGACATTGCCACCATGGCACGAATTCTACACTATGGAAGTTGAATATGATCCTGCTAGACACCCTTTCCCGAGCACAGACGCTGCTTTCTGGAGAAGAATGAAGGACGATTTGAGAGGGGAGATAAAGAATTGGCGTGAACCGCAACTCAAAGAATGGTGGATAATGAGAGTCCATCGACGTAAGCAGAAATCATACGGACTCTTGGAGATGGACAAAGATTTCGTCATTTATTATGAAGCGAATGTCGGATCATGGCAACCTCTCGCGTTTGCTGATTTTATTCCTCCCAGTCCCCCAGGTTCGGGCGACAGCCCTAGAAGAGTGACCAATGATTCTGAACAAGAAGAGGAAGATGAAGTTGTAGCAACATCTCAAGAGTCGCTCAAGGAGCCTACGGGAGGCTCCGAAGCTGAAATCAAGAGGCCATCGCAACAACAAGGGAAAGTGGATGCAAAGAAAAGAAAGAGCCCTGGACAGGTCCAAATGCCTCCTCCTCACCCGAAGCGGCCCCACACCAAATCCTCTGGCGCTTCTAATGAACAATCTGCAGCAGGATCAGCAGAAGCCAATACGGAAAAAACAGCATCTCCACGGGCAGAGGAAAGTGTTGAAATAGATGTCATTGATGTGGAGGAATTCCTACAGGAGGCGGGAGAAGTTGGAGAGAGGGTTGAAAATGTTGAAAATGCAGGAACCGTGGGAAGCAACGAACCCAATACGCAGGAATTTGCCACTTCGGCTCTGCCGTCAGAGCACGCAGGTACGCATTCTTCTTCTCCTGCTCCCGTTTCCCAACTTGTGTCAACCCCAGTCCCGGCCGAAGGTCCCTCTGAGCCTTCTCCAAAAGTTGCTTATCCAGTTGTACAGTCACCCCAACATGAAGTTTCTCTAACTATTATGAATGTGTCGCATGGTTTCGCCGCTCCCGTATGTGTTTCCACCCAGTCCGAGTCGTTAGGCCGGGACGTGTCCGCAGCCACCGCTTCGCCCACCCATACCACCATCCCGTTGGTACTTGGCCAGACTAAGGGCAACACTTCGTCCCCAAATCCCGACCCCCACCTCGCATCCACACATACCATAGCTTCACCATCCACTACACCCACCACTGAGCCCACTGGCGACACGTCACCAATTCAGTCTTTGTACCTACTTACCGCTTCAACTGTCAACCCAGCCTTAGTAGAAAATGAGTTAACCATGATCCAGGAGAGCCCTCTAACGAAGAAGTTGATCTGATCCCGCCAAAATACTGACAATATGCTCAAGGAGGCGAGGAGAAAGAGGGGGCGTTCATTGGCAAGACAAGAGAAGTGCGCGGTCATTGATCTGAAGAATGGGAAATTGCACAAGGTCAAGAAAATTCCCAAGGTTCAGAAACCCTTGGACGAAATGACCTCTGCAGATTATGAGTATCAGGAGAAGGTCAAGGACCTAGAACATATAAACATTGATAAGGAATCAAAATCAATGCATGTGAGAATAGAGACCTTCCGCGCACATGCCCAAATCGCCAACCAGCGCCGCTGTGAGGCGGAGAATGCCAATGTCAAGCTGGAGGAGGATCTAGCTAGGATACGCTCTCAGCTGGAGGATGCTCTAAGGCAATGTGAGCAATTAAAGGATGATAGGGATGCCTTAAAACAGCAGATAGAACAACTGCAAAGTAAAGTAGGAGATCATAGCAAGACCCAGGCCGAGGCTGAATTGAAGGCCAAGGAGTTTGAGGACCGGATCTTGCAGATGCAACTGCAGTTGTACGAAAAGGAGAGCTTGGAACTGTTCGACAGGAACATAATTAAGGATATCCGCTCTCATGTGCTCAGGAATTTCAGATCTCGGGCCTCTAGTGCCCTCTCAATATTATCATATATTACAGAAGCCCAAAACGCTGCTTCTCAAAAGGGGCCAATAGTGGACGAAATTATCTAGGAGATTAGAAGCCGACTCGGCTTAGCTTTTGAAATGCAAAGCATAAAATACCAAGACTTGCAAGTCGTATCTATGAGTCGGATGGCCCGAGATTGGTCCACCACCCAGGCCACGGTCCGCGCCTTCTTCTCCAAGGTGAGAAAGGCACAGAAGACGAAGCAACTTCTGGATATATTTGAACAGGAGCAGCGTACCTCTCTAGGGTATTTTCAAAATCTTTCAGAACTGGGTTTCCCGAGTTTCACTGATGATGACGGGAACCTTTTGACAAAAGAAGAATTGAAACCTGCCTGGCTCAGCTTTGAGAGCGATGTCTCTGAGATTGATCAGTGGAAAGAGCCAGTTACGGAAGGCCAGGTCATAGATTTTATTTTGAGATATTGTAGGATCGCGGCGTGCTTAAATGATTTAAGCACTAGGGCCAAATCTGCTGACATTGGACAGATTGACAGGTTCCATGTCAATCTGAGCGTGATTTAGTGATCAATAGTTGAGTGTTTGGGCCTAAAACCTGCTTGCCCCTTTGCTCTCTTTCCCTTTTCTTCTGCCCATATGTTGATCCTACACTCTATCATACTCCCAAACAACTTTGCAAAGAGAGGGTTGATCATGATAGTTCGATAGTTTGAGGGATTATTTACATCTCCACTTTTAAACAAAGGAATGGTCAAGCTAGTTGTCCACTCAGTAGGGAAGCCATTTTATATGACCTCATTGAAAATTTATTTGATCTGCGGTGCCAGAATATCTACCCCATTTTATATGCTCTGCCTGAAGATTGTCTATGTCACGGGCTTTACCAGTTGCTAACTTTTTTATCCCTTGAATAATAACTTCATTTGTAAAAAGTTCTTTCTTGACAATGATAGTAGGGGTGTCTCCTGCTGGTTACTACGCTGATACAATTGTTTTGAATACTCCAACCACTGATTAATTGTTATGTTATTTTCAGTTTGCATCATTTTCACGCTTAGTTCCTTCCAAAATTTCTTTGGTTCATGCTTCCCTAAGTAAATCAATTCTTTCCTCCTTGTTCTAGTGTATTCTTCTTTTTTTTTTTTTTTGCCCTTACCAGTTTCTCATATGTTTTTCTGTTTGCTCTTGTTTTACTGGTTCCTTTAGTAATCTTCGCGCTTTTTTTACAATCTTCATCGAACCATGGGTTGGTTTAAGCGCTTGTTAATGCAAAAGAAATAAATGAAAGTGGCTCTGACCGTAGAAAGGAAGGTTTGGGGTGGTTGCAATCGCTTCCCTGCTTGTATAGTGTCTAGGAAGGGTGTCCAAATACATTTTAAATGTGAAATGTCTCCTAAGCTCTAGATCCTAGTAAGTTTGCATTGCATAACTTGCTTTAGAATCCATAAGATGCTGTAAACCCCTGCTCCGCCAGAGATGTTTGAAAGTAATTTTTTATCCAAGTATTTAAGGCTCACCTATTCTCGATTATTTTACTTAAAGGTCCAATGTCACCTAAACTCCTAGTTCTAGTAAGTTGCACTGTATAACTTGCTATAGATTCCATAAGATCCTATAAAACCTTGCTCCGTAATAGGTGCTTGACAGTGATTTGTCATCCAACTATTCAAGGATGACCTATTCTCGATTATTTGCTAAACATGAACAAAAGACTAAAAGACTAATCCGTTCAAATACATATGTTTGTCCTAACAATCTATTTTATTTATTAAGAACCAGTCCAGAGTTCAATTCCCAAGACTAGCTAAGACAAAATGACGTCTGCATTTAGGTCCTGAACACTAGAGACTTAGAACCTGAGGCGAATTTTGCTAAAGTGGAGGTCACCAGTTCGAATCCAATGCAATTCATTCACAAATAATTACGACCAAAACAGAACATCTCCAATAAATTCTTCGAGTACAGGGAAGAGCAGGGAAAGGTCGACATACCCGGACTGCGAAGCGAGCATTCCTTGCAAAAGCGGTCGAATCCCTCGAAATTTTGTTCGGAGAAAACTTGTGTGTTAGCGAATCCAAAGAACTTAAACCAGCTCGTCTTCTCCTAACTCCGGGATTCGTTTTATTGCAGCAGATATTAGCATTAAAAGCTATTCTGCTGTAGCCTCCATGAAATGAAGACTGCGCAACTAAGGATTTCATGCGTAGAGGGGGAGGATTAGTAGTTTTGAGCGCCATGACCTTTACTTTGTGGGATTACAGACAAAATTTCAGCCACTTCTTTAAAGAGACAGCATCCATTTGGGCCTTGCGATAAGCATTTGTGTTAAAAACAAAATATGGTTTGTATTTGGTCGTAATAATAAATGAATTTTACACTGGTCACCGGTTTTACTTGGTATGTCGATATTTGTCGAATGCAGGGAATGTATGGATATTGTACAGTGGGCCATGCATTGAACTCGCATTGAAGTGCTTATGTGGCGATTTTACTGCCATAATGCACAGACGTCGTGTCGGGAGGCTAGGCTTAAAGACCCTAGTGGTGCGCTATAAATAAATAATAATATTTTTAAAAAATTTATTGGAACCAAAGATTATAATAAGCAGCTGAGAATAATTAAAATACTATGTTATTGTCAGCTCCTTATTATAATATTTTAATTTAATTTAAAATATATATTTATTATTTTAACGTTTTATCCCACATTTATATTTTACTTTGTTTTGTAAAATTCGGATTAGAAAATGAAATAAAATATAGACATGGTAATCTACTTAGACAAGAGAGAAAACAAATAATAAAAAATATAAATATATAGCGAAAATAAATATATATAAGTGGAAAATTTTAAAAAATTAAAAAAGAATGCAGTAAGTAAAAAGAATTGATATATTTTATAAATTATAGCTTTTTACAATTTTGAAAAGAGTTACAACAAAACAAAAGATACATAATTATAAGTAATAATATAGGTAAATATTATAGTCCCAATGGTTTTAGACTGTTGTTTTTATTATGATTGGGTAGTAGTTATTTTTTTTTTAAGTTTTTGTTTTGGAAGTGGTTTACTAATTTGTCATGTTTTGGAAGTTGTTTTGTCGTCTAAGGTTCAATCGTAGTAGTAAAAGGATAATAGTATTTTGTAAGGTTGTTGCAACATATTGTACTATCTTACATAGTTTGATGTACAGGTTTGGGGACCCTAAAACCCCTTTTTATCCTAATAAAAAATAGTTAATGTTTTTTATAGTCTTGACGGGGACTTCGCAATGGCAAAAGGTATTTGGCTCTCCTAGCGTAGACCCAAGTTTAATTCATGGGGAGGTTGGCCCTCTGAGAGAGAAACTCATTAGATTAATAATATGCTTGCCAAGGTTACATTTTATAGTGCTAAACACTAATAGACCAAAGCTCAGAATAGACGATTTGCAATTTTAACGTAACTTCTTCCTAACTTAGAAGATGCTAACATAATCCTAATTTTGCTCTAACTTATTCTATCTAATAAGCTATGAAGAAGTGATATAATTAAATTCCAACATTCTCCCCCTTAAAGTTGAGAGGACTGACAAGACAGTCTCTCAGCTTTATATATTGAGCTTTAGCAACTCCTTTGGTGAAGATATCTGCTATGTTGTCCAAAGTGTTGCAATGTCGTAGCTCAACCACCTGTTTCTCCACCATGTCTCGAATGAAGTGATACTTCATATCAAAGTGCTTTGACCTGCTGTGGTGGATAGGATTATGTGCCAATTGAATGGCACTCATATTGTCACAATACAATCTGGTAGGACCACTTTGTCTCTCTCCTATTTCTTCAAGAACTTTTCTCAACCATAAAGCTTGGGTACTAGCATTTGTGATTGCTATGTACTCAGCTTCAGTAGATGATAATGCTACAACAGTCTACTTTTTGGAACTCCAAGTAATTAGTCCTGACCCAAGACTAAAACAATTCCCTAAAGTAGATTTTCTATCATCTATATTGTTGCCCCAATCACTATCACTAAAGCCAACTAATTTTATAGAATTACATTTGTGGTAATGGATCCCATAATCCAATGTACCCTTTACATATCTCAAAATTCTTTTAGTTGCTTGTAGATGAAGTTCAGATGGATCAGCCATATACCTTGAAACAAGAGAAACAACATATTGAATATCCGGCCTTGTGTTGGTGAGGAACATTAGACTCCCAACCATGCTCCTGTAAGTGGTCATGTCAACTTTTGGTGCTCCATATTCTTTGCTTAATTGGATCCCATGACCCGTTGGAGTTGCAACAGACTTGCATTGCTCCATAGCAAATTTCTTTATCATATCTTGAGCATATTTGTGTTGACATATGAAGATCCCTTTACCTGTTTGATGTACTTCCATGCCTAGGAAGTAATGCATCAAGCCTAGATCTTTCATTTCAAATTCTTTCATCATGGAGTGTTTGAACTCCTTATTCATCTTAGCACTACTACCCATGAATATTAGATCATCCACATATAAGCATACAATGAGAATATCTTTACCTTGTTTCATGTAGTAGAGAGTAGGTTCACTTTTGCTCCTAGTGAATCCATACTTTTGAAAGTAGCCATCAATGTGTGAGTACCATGCCCTTGGTGCTTGCTTGAGGCCATACAATGCTTTCTTCAATTTGTAGACAAGGTGCTCCTTACCTTGTTCTTCAAATCCTTGAGGTTGTTGCACAAAAACCTCTTCATTCAAGTACCCATTGAGAAAGGCACTCTTAACATCCATGTGTTGAATTTTCCACCCTTTGTGGGCAGCCAAAGAAAGTACTAATCTGATGGTCTCCTATCTAGCAACAGGAGCAAAGGTCTCCTCATAGTCAATCCCATACTTCTGAGTAAACCCTTTTGCTACTAGCCTTGCCTTGTGTCTTTCAATGCTCCCATCAGCATTGAACTTGGTCTTATAGACCCATTTACATCCAACACATTTCTTGCCTTTAGGAAGCTCCACTAGCTCCCAAGTATCATTCCTTTTTATAGAGGTCATTTCCTCTTTCATGGCTTGTTGCCATACATCATGAGTACATGCTTTTTCATAACTAGATGGCTCTAGCTCTACACTAGTCATTAAAGCATAGTTTACAACATCTCCCTTAGGCTCTTGGGAGTCATCATCACCATACATGTGCAAATTTTCAAGTCTTTTCAAAACTTCATTCATCTCACTAGCTTGACTTCTAGTGTATCTTTTTTGAAAATTCTTATCCAACATTTGGTAGGAGGGATGGTACTGAAGTGTTCTCTTACCTCTTGATGGTGAATCTATTTCCATTGGCATTGGAGAAGAACTTGCTGATCTTTGTGGAGAAAAACTTGGAGTAGCACTTGTTGCACTTGTTGGAGTAGAACTCTTCTTTGGAGGAGGATTTCCAGTGCTGATTTTATTAATGGGCTGCACTTGAGAGGAGCTTGCATCTTGAGATCCATCATCAACAAAAAGTTTTTGATGACCCCATACTCCCCTTCATCAAAAATCACATCTCTGGAAATTACAACTTTGTGTGTTTTTGGATTGTAGAGCCTATATGCCTTTGAAGACTCACAATACCCAATGAAAATACATGCTTGACTTTTGGGGTCAAGTTTCTTTCTTGTCTCATCAAGAATGTGTGCATATGCAAGACAACCAAAAACTTTGAAGTGTTTTACATTTGGCTTTTTTTCATACCATCCCTCATAAGGAGTCATCCCATCTAAACTAGAAGTAGGACTCCTATTCAAAATGTAAACACTTGTTCTAACAACATCAGCCCAATACATGTTACTGAGTTTCTTTGTTTGAAGCATTGATCTAGCCATTTCTACAATAGTGCGGTTCTTTCTTTCAGCCACACCATTTTGTTGTGGGGTGTAGGCAGTAGTTAATTACCTTTTGATCCCACAATATTTACAAAATTTGAGAAATGCATTTGAACAAAACTCCCCTCCTCTATCAGTCCTTAATATCTTTACAACATACTCACTTTGATTCTCTACATTATTTTTGAAATCCTTGAAACATTCAAAAGCTTCATCTTTAGTTTTCAAAAAATAAATCCAACACATTCTAGAGAAATCATCAATGAAAGTGAGAAAGTAAGAATTGTTACCCAAGATTTTGGTATTCATTGGACCACAAATGTCCGAATGTACCAATTGTAGTGGATGGCTTGCTCTCCATGCTTGTCCTCTTGGAAACTTTGTTCTTGAGTGTTTTCCCAAAACACATCCTTCACACACCTCCTTGTTCTCTTCAACTTTTGGCAATCCACATACCATAGCTTGTGAAGTCAACAACTTCAAGCTTGCAAAGTTAAGATGACCATATCTCAAGTGCCAAAGCACACTTGGATTTTCTATGGCCACATTAGCAAGTTGGGCACCTCCTTGTTCCCCAAACTTAAGAGGAAACAACCTATTCTTTGTCATAGGTACTTGTGTAACAACTCTATTACAATTGTTTTTGTCAAAAATTACACATTTTCCATCTTCAAAAACAAGCTTATAGTTCTTTTCCATTATTTGTCCAACACTAAGCAAATTATGTTGGAGTTTGGGGGTGTAATAGATGTTGTTTACCTTCTTGGTGCCTTCTTTTGTTGGAACCTCCATGGCTCCCATGCCTTCAACTTGTAGTGCCTTGTCATCTCCCAATTTGATCTTTGACTTGTAGGTGGAATCCATTGTAGCAAATAGCTCTTCTTTGCCACTCATATGATTTGAGCAACCAATATCCAAAATCCAAGTTTCATTGAGATTTTGATCTGATTTTCCATAGGTGAGGAACAAATTTGAAGAAGTTCCTTCCTCTTCTCCATAGTTTCCATATTGACCTCTCCCTTCTTGAGAAGTCTTGGACCAACAATCTCTAGAAAAGTGACCAACCTTGCCACAATTGTAACAAGATTTGTTTGATTTGTCACCTCCTCTTCCTCTTCCTTGATTGCCACCTCTTGATCTACCTCTTCCTTTACCTCTCTTTTGTCCTCTTCCTTGGCCTCTTCCTTGGCCTCTTCCTTGAGTCTCACCTTCCTTGGATGAGAATGCTTTGTCATCACCTCCATAGCTTGTTGATGTAGAACCCTGTAGTCTCTCTTCATGAGACATCAAAGAACCAATTAGAGCATCAAAAGTTAGAGTAGACAAATCTTTAGACTCTTCAATAATGATAGCAATATGGTTCCATTTATGAAGAAGTGTTCTCAACACTTTCTTCACCACTACTTCAGTTTTGATGTCTTCTCCAAGGGTTTGCATTTTGTTTACAATGGCTTTCACTCTAATACAATAATCACCTACATTTTCATCATTTTGCATTTTGAGATTTTCAAAATCTCTCTTCAAGGTTTGAAGCCTCACTTGCTTCACTTGATCACTTCCTTGATAGCTATCTTTCAAGGCTCCCCATGCATCTAGAGCTGATGTACAAGAAGCAATCCTTGGAAAGATGCTTTTCTCCAAAGCTGCTTGGAGATGGTAGAGGGCAAAAGAATTCTTCTTTTGAGCATCCTTCTTATTGGTTTTATCTGCTGCACTCAAGGTTGTCCAATCTGCAGGTTCTGCATAGCCTTCTTCGACTATGTCCCATAGCCCTTTTCCAATGAGTAAGGTCTTCATCTTGATAGACCAATACTCATAATCTAGCCCATTGAACTTAGGAATGGGTAGATTATTGTTAGCAGCCATTAATACCTAATCAATAAACCTTGTAAACAGCAACAATAAACAACAGGAAAAATGACAAGACTCTATTTACAACAGTTTTTATGGTTGATTATAACAATTCCTCTCTTTGTTTATCAATATTTACTTTATGAAATTAGCCTCATGGGTCTACTCTTATATGTGCAATATCTTCAACACATTAGAACCAAAAGAACTCTCCACACAACTTTTGTAACTAAAAACTAGATAACAAAAAAGAGAACAAGTGTCACAGATCACCTTCTCTTAGTGTCACAACAGCGTCTTCACTCTCCTTTTCACTCATACTAGTGGCTTCACCTTCTCACACAGATGACTGCACTTTAAAAAAAAACTTTCTATCAGACATAGACAAAATGAACTTGTATTCATTCGATCCTTTAATGCAGCAGCAAAAGTTTTACAGTAATTGCTAATCCTTCGCAGATTAAGACGTTCTCAAAATAAAGCTCATGTAAAATAGCTATATGTTGATCAATAATTCTTTGACGTAGACATGTAGGACGTCGTCAGTTTCCAAATACAGACATGCAAAATAGCTATACGTTGATCGCCAATTCTTCTATGCATACACGCAGGACATCTTCATCTTCGCAACCTTCCCTCACAAAAAATATCTGTGTTATCGACATTCACATCCCAAAGAATCATCCACACTCACCAACCTTTCCCAACCTTCTCCATGTGCAAAGATAACTCCTAATGGTGGTCCTGCAGCTTTCCTCCATAGATCGCGTTGAAGATTCACAACTTTGCAACCTCCACGGGCTTCTCCCTCGCACAACATAGCACAGGCTTATTCATCTTACTGCGATAGAAATTTGTATTGATCTACTCACTATGTTTGACTGCCACTCTTGTCCATAGCGTCATAAGGCCATCTCACAGTGTGCTTGACGTCCACCATCAGTGGATTCAAATAGTCTTAAACAACGCAAATTATAGTGCAAATTGTAGTGCTCTCGTAAAACTCCTCCTCGCGACGCTCACGTTTGTTTTTTTTAAATAATGTTTTGTCTTGAATTTTAATAGTGAACTTTTTCTAGCTTCAACTCAGGTTTGTTACCATAATGCAAATCATAAACCACATCCTCCATGGAGCTCACAACATCTTAAATCGTAGATTGCACTTTTGATTTCAATGTCCTCCTTTTTTTTTGTCTCTTTTGCAACAGATTTGTGTCAGTCTCCTCTTAGTCTCCAAGAGACAAATACCAATCATGGTGCCTACCTCCACAAGAATCGTGTCATTCACAGTCTTCACACGTGTAGGAATTCAAAATAAAATAATTTTAATTTCTTACACACTGCCTTCATCGTCCACGAAGTCTATCAAAACACGTCCACAACATTCATAAAAACATTGGTAAAATACATGAACTTCACAGATCTCACGAAGTCTCCTACATCACAGATCAACAACAGCACAACATTCAAGCCACAACATCTCCTCGCATCTACAATCAACGAGCTTTCTTTCCAATAGTGGGACTGAACTCACTCACTACTTGAGTGATGGGAAATCAACTGGATTCAAGCTCTCCTACGAGGCTCTGATACCAAAATGAGAGAGAAACTCATTAGATTAATAATATGCTTGCCAAGGTTACATTTTATAGTACTAAACACTAATAGACCAAAGCTTAGAATAGATGATTTGCAATTTTAACGTAACTTCTTCCTAACTTAGAAGATGCTAACATAATCCTAATTTTGCTCTAACTTATTCTATCTAATAAGCTATGGAGAAGTGATATAATTAGATTCCAACACCCTCAACTTTTCAACCTATTCAAAAAAATATCATAAGCAAATAATGGTTGCAATGCACTAAACAATTATATAAAAAAACCAAGAAAAAGATACACGTCCTATAATTGATACAATTAAGAATTTTTCTCTGAAATACGTGAAATATGGCATTAAGAAAATAGTAATAGGTAAAGCTCGAGATATCAATGGTTTGTAAGTTGAACATCTCAAGTGCGAGATTGACATCTTAACTCCACACATCCAAAATATTCTTAATGGTAATTAAAAGAGGCTTTCCATTGGAATGGATAACCTAGTTATACATTGCATAAAAATGGAGGCACCAACAATCCTTTAAATTATCACACCATCGTGAATAATCTTCTTTTTGTAAAATTGTTTGGCAACATAGTAGAAAGCAAAATTAGTTAGTGAATAGAAAAAAAAGAAAGAGGGCAATAGAGTAAGTAGGGTTTAAACCAAAGGACTCAACAATTAATCATTGCATTACTTCAAGCCACCTAATAGAGAGGATATGGAATGAAAAATGAGAAGTTTATTATTGTTTTGTGGAATTTAAAAATGCTTTTAACAAAGTACCTAGAGGTAAATTATAAAAAAGAATGGAAGAAATTGGTATACCAACCAACTACAAAGTAGTTGTTCATAGACTTTATGAGCAAGTGGTGGCAAAAATCAAAACTTCAAAAGGACTATTAAAGTGTTTTGGGAGTGATATCAAGGTGAAACGGGGATGTCTAGTATCACTTATTTTATTTGACCTTCACATAGACAAATTGAGAGAATAGGTAGAAATGATGGAAGGAGAGGGAATACAATTGGCTAATTAAGTAGTGAAACTTCTTCTCTATACAGATGACCTCGTTTTGATTGGAAAGACACTTGAAAGTTTAAAAGAAAATCTAAATACTTTAGAGCATTTTTTAAAAAAGTTGGGATGCAAGTAAACACTAGCAAGACTAAAATTACGGTCTTCTCTATTTGAAGAGAGCAAAAATAGTCATAAATTTTATTTGAAGTACTTTACAGGTAGTAATAGAATGTAAATACCTTGGGTTAGATTTTCAAACCAAACTTAGTTGGGGAATATGCAAGATGAAACAAATACAAGAAGGATGGAGAGAACTCTACTCATTTCTAAATAGATTAAAAAAGTAGAGTTGTGGGATTGTAAAACCATTAGGGTCCTTTTTAGGTTATTATTTATTCTAGTGGTATTATATGGGTATGAGGTGTGGGTTGGTAATACATCAAATTTTACATGGAGATAAATAGAAAGAATTCAAAAATGACTTATGTAGAGGGGGAAAACTACCCTACCACGTATAATTATCGGTTGGATCCATAGGGAACTCGAGGTGATTGCAAAGGTATATTGTTCTCGATGTAAAAAAGAGGGGAAGGGTTCACCAAGATCAATTTAATCCAATTTCAGGGGTGGAATGTGTTGATGTATTCAGTTCAAGACAATCACCTATATTTTACCTTTCTAGATCCAAGCTATGAAAGATAAAGGACAATGAAATAATACAAAATGCAAGAAAACAAGAGCTAATCCTAGAATGATTCTTTGTTTGAATTATTTCTAACCTAGGGTTGCAAAATGAAATCCTTTTGATCAAGGGTTCAAGAGAAGATGCACAAACAATATTAAAACCCTAAGTGTGAAGAACACAAGCTTATACTGAGAGGGGGGTGAACTATATAAGATAAAAATTTTACTTTTCTTTCCAAAGCACTAACTTCAAATATCATCAATTGCAATAATTTAAAAATACATAAATCACCACACACATAAGAGACATAAAATTAACATGGTTCACCCAATATGGGCTACATCCACGAATAAATAATGCTTATAAATTTCTCAACCTCCAACCCATATGAGACACCAATCCCCTATTATAATGTTCGTGGACATCAATCCATAGGAGACACCAATACCCTCTCAATTTTTTGGACACCAATCCATAGGAGAAACCAATCCCTTTTGTTGGTTCGTGGACACCAATCCATAGGAGACACCAATACCCTCTGCTCTGGTTTTGTGGACACCACTCCATAGGAGACACCAATCCCCTATGCTCTAGTTTTGTGGACACCACTCCACATGAGACACTAATCCCCTCTACATTGGTTTTGTGGACACCACTCCATAGGAGACACCAATCCCCTTTGCTCTGGATATTGCTAAGATTTGTTTCCAAACCTGATCACAATACTGCTCACAACTCTTTCTCAAATCAGCTCCAAAATCAGCTCACAATACTACTCATAAATCTACTCAAATTAGCTCCATAACCTACTCATAAATCATGCTCACAACTCTGCTCAAATCAGCTCCATCACCTGCTCATTATTCTTGCTCACATCTGCTCACAAAAGTGCTCAATACTGCTCCAAAACCTTGTTACAAACACTGCTTATCTACTCCCAAATATTGCATGCATACAATGCTCATCTATTCCCAAATATTGCATAATGATGTCATAAGTTCTTCACCTATTATTCAATGTGCTTTCTTCAACTAAAGCAATTCAGTCATATTCTACCTAGAATTATTTTATCTTCATGAACATATAGAGAATGATATGCACTAACAAATGCCCAATATGTTCTTCACATTCATTAAGTTTGTCGCTTTCACATGTCTCACATTTATTGCATTAAAAGGTACCTTTAATCTAGAACTTAATAATTGACCTGGTAATTGCTGATTTCCACCTTCACTTCAAAACCAATCATAGTGCATAGATATATCCTTTTCATCTACTCCCAAAATCAATCATGAATAATGCACAAGTTTACTCACAAATCTGATCTATATCCTTTGCACATTTATTCTCAATTTCAACCAAAACAATGCACATCCAATAATTCCTTATACCTCCAACCATATGACAACAAAAATATTTTCTTCAACCCAAACATCTTGATAAAGGAATTAAATTACCATACCTCTAAATCTATTTCAATAATTATGTTCTTTTTGCATGAGCTTCCCAAACCTATCTAGACAAAAATAATTTTCCTTTTGTTTGTCCCTTCAAAATTTGGTTAGCAATTCTCCTTTTTCTTTTCTTGAATAAAAATCAAATCATCCACTCAAAAATCCTTATAAAAAATATAAACAATAAAGCTTTAACAATATCAAAGTGACCTCTTATTCCTTCTTTTATAATATGCAAAATACAAAATTGAAATACCAAAGTTACACCTTATATCTCCAACTTATAGCATGCAGAATACAATTTTTATAACAATCAAAATTACACCTTATATCTCCAACTTATAACATATAGAATTCAACTTTTATAATAATCAATGTAGCACCTTATATCTCCTACTTAAATAAAAATAAAAATATTTTATTTTACCTTTCATCAAAAACCTTAACTGTCACGGATGGGATTTGACCCCTAGACCTTCCAAAGTGTAGCGCCTTACCAACATCTCCTTGACTAGCTGGGCTAGTCTAGTGGGTAACATAAAAAAGGATCTCACTTTATTTAAACCTGCGATGCACTTCCACTCAGAAAAAATCACCACGACGTCTTCCAAGCAAAATTGCTACCGATGGGTTTCAACCCTCAAACCTCGCGCACAACAACATCCTAACGCGACCTAGCCATCTAGTTGGGCTGCTCCAACCATTGGAACCAAATGGGAATGATATTGCATTTAATCTTGTCTTTCGCTATCATCGAAGTTTCGTTCTTCTCCTCCTTCATCTTCTGCTCACCGCCACTCCGCTCGATCGATGTGCTTCGAATGCTTACCTTATGCAAAGATAATTTAAAACTTATATTTATATGCTTTTCTTTTCACCTTAGGAGGTCGGCTTGTAAATTTATTTTTTTGACTTTATATTTTCTTTTCAAAGACGTCGATGCATTTTTTATAAAACCACTTTATATTATAATATTTTAAATCTAATGATTTGAATATTATAATATTTAACCTTTAAACCTTTGTCCCAAGCCTTTGTCCTTTTTTATAATATTTACATCTTTTTATCCCAAGCCTTTGTCCTTCTCTTTATAATATTTAAATTTGATATTTAAATATTATGATCCTTTACTCAAAAATATTTACCTTGCATAATTGTTCATTGTTTACTATCCATCAAGTCCATTTTTGACTCCATTGATATATTATCCAACCTTTAAACTTATCACCCTTGGAGAATATTTCTACCTTGAATACCATGCTCTTTTGACATCAATGACAACTCAATATTTCCAACAATCTCCCCCTTTGTCATTGATGGCAACCCTACAAAAAAATTCTTTTACTGCAACTGGATTCACTGTCTACTCCCCCTGACAAGCTGCTCCCCCTTACTAAAATTCTCCTCCTTTGACATCAATGGCAAAGGGCTCCTTGGGGCTTGTAAGATAAGATACTAAACACAACCCCCTCACCACCTCCTTGTCTTGAGGTGATCAATTATGAGATGGGAGTAAAGTTACTCTCAACTTACAATGCTCTTCTTTTTTATTTTTCTTTTTTCAAACTTTTGTAGTCATACCTTTTTGAACATTTTGAGCATTCTTTTTCTTGCCTATCTTTGGAATTTTTGGGAACATTGTTCTACACCATTTATCTTTATGCCCAAAATTGTTGTAATTGTATCACATGATGTTGTAGTCTTTGAAAGGTGCAAATGACTTGAAATTTCTTTTGGTGAATCCATAATCATTCTTACCATGAACCCTGCAACGTATAGCTTTATGACCAAAATGATTACATGATAAAAAATAGCCCTGGAAGAAATATTTATCTTGCCTTGGAGGATATGGGTGCAAGGTTTTTTCTTTGCTTTTCCTATGATGTTCCCTGTTCCTTGATGGTG
Organism: Wollemia nobilis; assembly: GCA_028583015.1. NCBI lineage: Eukaryota > Viridiplantae > Streptophyta > Pinopsida > Araucariales > Araucariaceae > Wollemia > Wollemia nobilis. The sequence continues at coordinate 591,355 of JAQPPZ010003564.1, read as the reverse complement.
CATTGTTTTCTTCCTTATTGATGCTTCCACTTTTCAACATATCATCATAGGTCTTAGACTCTTCTTCTTCAATTACTTTCTTTGATGCTTCTATTTATTTTGAGATTGACTCCCCCTTTTGTTTCTCTTAAACTTCTTCAAAACCAAGTCTAGTATTCATAAATAAGATATTTGTGCTTTGATAATATCATCTAAGTTTTTTGAGCTTTTCCTAAATTGATATATCTTATCATTAAAATTTTTAAGTCCCTTCCTTAGAATGACAGCTTGATGTTCTAGTCTCTCACACTAGTTCTTTTACCTTTAACTGTTCAACCTTACCTTCTTCAATTCTCCTTGTCTCTTCAACCTTTACTTTTAAGTCGGTGAGATCTTGTAGAAGTTTTGCCTTTGTTTTATCATCCTCTTGTACTTGAGCCTTCAATCTTGAGTTATTATTTCTAACCCTATTTAACTCTTCAAGAGCAACAATAAGTTCCTCTTCTATGTCAATTGTGGCCTCATCTACATCTTTTGAATCTTTCTCTTCTTATTGGTCTTTAATAACAGGATCATCTTCTTTCTCTTCTATGGCAAAAAATAAAATTTCTTCTTTTTCATTATCGGAGAAGCTTTCATCACTACTACTGGAAGCATTGCTTGCTTATTCAACATAAAAACTCTTCTTGTGTCTTTAAAAGATCTTATTCTCATGTTTGCCTTAATCGTACCCATTTTTTTTTTCATAATAAAATTTTCTTTCTTTCTTTTTCCTGTATTCCTTTTCTTCTTCACTGCTACTACTTCTAGCCTGTGGATAATTAGATGCATAGTGACCAAGGTTACCACAATTAAAACATTTCACAGACTGTATACCTTTGTGTTTTCTTAGACCCTTCTTATTCCTTCGCATAAAGGTAGCTTCTTCTTCACTGCTTGATTCTTCACTTGATTCTGGTTTTTAATTCTTTGCCTTCTTTGAAGCCTTGAATGTTGCCTCTCATTTGGATGTTTGATTTTTTTTGTCCTCATCTCATAGGCTGTGAGAATCCCATGTAGCTCATCCATGCTCAAAGTTTTTAGATTCTTCATTTCTTCAATTGCTAAAATATTTGCATCAAACCTCATGGGAAGTGAACTCAATATTTTCTGAACAATCTTAGAGTCTTCAATACTTTCTCCAAGTCCACGAATGGTGTTGAAAATCTCATCAACACAAAGTATATACCTAGCAATATATTCCTCATATTTCATCTTCAAGTCTTCAAACTTCCTCCTGTGGGTTTGAAGTTTTGCCATTTTAACCTTGTTGTCTCCTTCATATGTTCTCTATAACTTGTCCCATATTTCTTTTGTTGAAGTGCATTGCATGGATTTCACAAATTATGATTCACATAACCCACTTAAGATTGTATTCATTGCCTTGGCATTATTTTTATATGATTTCTTACCATTTGCATCTGTGGTAGGAGTTGTAGGTGGAGTGAACCCATTCTCAATGGATTGCCATATGTCATATCCATGTGCCATAAAATAAGTCTTCATCCTTATACCCTAGAAAGCATAGTTAGTCTCATAAAAAATGGTACCCTATTTGACGAAAACCCTTCCTGATGTGCCATGTGTGTTCCTGTAATATCTTCCTTCAAGTTGTTAGTCTTTCACGAAGGAACCCACTCTGATACCAATTGAAGAACATAAGATTATACTGAGAGGGGGGATGAATAGTATAATATAAAACTTTTACTTTTCTTTCCAAAGTAATAACTTCAAATATTATCAATTGTAATAATGAAACAATGCACAAATCACCACACACATAAGAGACACAAATTTAATGTGGTTCATCCAATATGGGCTACATCCATAGAGAAATATTGCTTATAAATTTCTCAACAAATTTTGTGGGCTCCAACCCACAGGAGACACCAATCCCTATTACAATGTTTATGGACACCAATCCACAAGAGACACCAATATCCTCTCAAGTTCGTAGATACTAATCCATAGGAGACACCAATCCCTCTATTGTTTCATGGAAACCAATGCATAGGAGACACCAGTCCTCTCTGCTCTAGTTTTGTGGACACCACTCCACAGGAGACACCAATCCCCTCTACTCTGGTTTTGTGGACACCACTCCACATAAGACACCAATCCCCTTTACTCTGGTTTGGTGGACATCACTCCACAAGAGACACCAATCTCCTATGCTCTGGTTTTGTGGACACCACTCCACAGGAGACACCAATCCCTTTTGCTCTAGTTTTGTGGACACCACTCCATAGGAGACACCAATCCCCTTTGCTCTGGTTTTGTGGACACCACTCCATAGGAGATGCAAATCCTCTCTGATTTAGATACAACTTAGATCTATTCCTAAACCTGATCACAATATTGCTCATAACTCTTGCTCAACTCATCTCCAAAATTTGCTCACAACTCTGCTCAAATTAGCTCCATAACCTGCTCACAAATCATGCTCACAACTCTACTCAAATCAGATCCATCACCTACTCATTAATCTTTCTCACATCTGCTCCAAACATTTGCTCACAAAAGTGCTCAACACTGCTCTAAAACCTGGTTACAAACACTGCTCATCTACTCCTAAATATTGCATGCATATAGTGCTCATCTATTCCCAAATCTTGCATAATGATGTCATCAATTTCTTCACCTATTCTTCAATGTGCTTTCCTCAACTAAAGCAATTCAGACATATTCTACCTAGAATTCTTTTATCTTCATGAACATATAGAGAATGATATGCACTAACAAATGCCCAATATGTTCTTCACATTCATTAAGTCTGTCGCTTTCACATGTCTCACATTATTGCATTAAAAGGTAGCTTTAGTCTAGCACTTAATAACTGACCTGGTAATTGTTGATTTCCACCTTCACTTCAAAACCAATCATAGTGCATAAATCTATCCTTTTCATCTACTCCTAAAATCAATCATGAATAATGCACAAGTTTGCTTACAAATCTAATCTATATCCTTTGCACATTTATTCTCAATTTCAACCAAAACAATGCACATCCAATAATTCCTTATACCTCCAACCATATGACAACAAAAATATTTTCTTCAACCCAAACCACCTTGAGAAAGGAATTAAATCACCATACCTCTAAATTTGTCTCAATAATGATGATCTTCTTTTTGCATGAGCTTCCCAAACCTATCTAGACAAAAATAATTTTCCTTTTGTTTGTCCCTTCAAAATTTGGTTAGCAATTCTCCTTTTTCTTTTCTTGAATAAAAATCAAATCATCCACTCAAAAATCCTTATCAAAAATATAAACAATAAATCTTTAACAATATCAAAGTGACCTCTTATTCCTTCTTTTATAATATGCAAAATATAAAATTGAAATACCAAAGTTACACCTTATATCTCCAACTTATAGCATGCATAATACAATTTTTATAACAATCAAAATTACACCTTATATCTCCAACTTATAACATACATAATTCAACTTTTATAATAATCAATGTAGCACCTTATATCTCCTACTTAAATTAAAATAAAAATATTTTCCCTTACCTTGCATAAAAAACCTTAACTATCATGGAGGGGATTTGACCCCTAGATCTTCCAAAGCACAACGCCTTACTATGTCTCCTTGAACAGTTGGGCTAGCCCAACGGGTAACACCAAAAAGGATCTCACTTTATTTAAACCTGCGATGTGCTTCCACTCAACAAAAATCACCATGACGTATTCCAAGAAAAATTACCACCGATGGGTTTCGACCCTCATACCTCACACACAGTAGCATCTTAACGCGGCCTAGCCATCCGGTTGGGCTGATCCAACCGTTGGAACCAAATGGGCACGATATTGCATTTAATATTGTCTTTTGTTGCTGCTAAAGTTTCATTCTTCTCCTCCTTCATCTTCTATTCATCGTAACTCCACTCGATCTATGTGATTTGAATGCTTACCTTATGCAAAGATAATTTAAAACTTATATTTATATGCTTTTCTTTTCACCTTAGGAGGTCGGCTTGTAAATTTATTTTTTTGACTTTATATTTGCTTTTCAAAGACGTCGACGCATTTTTTTATAAAACCACTTTATATTATAATATTTTAAATCTAATGATTTAAATATTATAATATTTAACCTTTAAACCTTTGTCCCAAGCCTTTGTCCTTATTTATAATATTTACATCTTTTTATCCCAAGCCTTTGTCCATCTCTTTATAATATTTAAATTTGATATTTAAATATTATAATCCTTTACTCAAAAATATTTGCCTTGCTTTGAGATATACCTTGCCTTACATAATTCTCCATTGTTTGCTATCCATCAAGTCCATTTTTGACTCCATTGATATATTGTCCAACCTTATAAATTTATCACCCTTGGAGAATATTTATGCCTTGAATACCATGCTCTTTTGACATCAATGACAACTCAATATTTCCAACAAAGTGCACACTATATGTTGTTTAGTTTCAAATGCCTAGAAATCAATTTAGTATCTTTCTTTTATATTAGATCTAGGGTTTTAACAAAAATAACCAACACTCAACGAACAACCTAAAGATTAACTAAGGCACTTATCTTATCTGGTGATTGATCCAAGCTTTAATATTTTATTCAGCAATATCCAATGATCTTTATTCCTACAAAATAACCTAGCAAATACTTGAAAAATATGATTAGCATTAGGAGGCCTACTTATGCCTATGTATAGCAATGCTTGGAGGTGTAGCAGTCAATCCCTCTAGGTCCTTTTAGTTGACCTTTGAAAATAGAAGCGAAAGTTGACCTTTGGAAGATGAACATGCACAATGAAATGTAACAAAACAGATTGATAAGATAGAGCACATAATGCACTAATAAGGTCTAAATGCAACATATAATACAGATCTAGGGTTTGGATGTAGAAAGTTTCTCCCAAATAGGATATGTGTGAAATAACACCCTTAACAGAGTGATCGTGATTTCGTAGACCGGTGAAATCGCATCCTGAAATGATCAAGCACGATTTCACAGAAGCAAAGAGAAAAACTCAAAAATTATGAATTAACAGATGCATAAAAAACCTAATCAAAATGCAGATGCATATAAATAAAAATACCTAGAAAAATAGCCAAAAAGTAGGCATAAGGGTGAAGACCTCCAAACAGTCGATCTCTCCTTAGGGCTTCAACACTTTTCCACCAATATCCGTGACACACAATCCAATGCAATAGAAAACAAAAACTTCAACATATCACACTTCACACTTGTGAGTTAGCTTGCTTATAGAAGAGAAAATAGATCTCTTAGAGAGAACTTCAAAATCATTTGAAGAAAGACTTGCATAGAATCACTTGGAAAACTGGTTTTGGTCTAAAAAGAAGACTTCAAACCCTCCTTTTATAGTGGATTTAAAAGAAGAATGGGCGATAAAACTAAGACAAGTCGACGTAAAATAACATCAACTTTGAAAATAAGGGGTTCCTTAAGAGAAAACCTTAGAAATGCAAAATTGCGCCCCCTAAGGGCCGATCATGATTTTGCAATGGCTAGGAACCTTAGGAATGTGAAATCACGCTCCTCAAAAGTGGATCATGATTTCACAATAGTAATATCCCTATGCATTTTTAATGCACTTGGAGGACCAAATAGAATCAGAATAAGACAAATCATATACCGTTGGAAAGATATTTTTGAGACCGATCCAATGATATAATATTTAAGGGTAAGAAAGAATATTTAGTAGGAGAAAATTTTGCTGAAAGATAACCCTACTTTCCCAATGAGAAATCAAGGGATCTAGGGAAAATGACTCACTTTAGTGGATCAATTTTGCGTATCTACATTTTGCCTCCTCTTTAATGCACTTATGGACAAGTAAATATGTCAAAGAAATATGTATACTCCTATGGGAAAGAAGGCAACAAACATAGAAAAGGGGTGGCCATGTTTGGACAAAGGGGTGGCGCAAAAGGGGTATCACGATGGATACTCTATAATTTTGTAGACAAGGTGAGATATTACTACAGTAATACCTCTAAAGTTAGGATGTTCCCTCAAGTTTAGGAAGGAATGAAAAATTCCTTAAGAAACTCAAAAAAGACAAGGAAATAAAGCAAAACATAGAAACATAAGAAAACACAAGCAAACAACAACATGACAAGGATTACTAGATACAACACGAATCTGATGCAACTAACATGAAATGCAATATATATAATATGAAATGAAAGGATGATAGAAGAAAGGAAAATAAATAAAAAGGGAAGAGGAGAGAAGAACAAGAAGAAGCACATCTCCAACAAAGGTCAATGAGACAGAAAGAGAGAGAAGCTGGTCGAAAACCTTGGATGAAGGGTGTTATACCCAAAAGGATGGCCAGATGAGTGAAAACCTTCTATAGGTGTAGCACTCGCTAAGATGGAAAAATTATTAGATGACAGAGCGTGACCCGCTAAGGGTGATTTCTTACTAGTGACTACTATGGGTTTATTACCCGCTAGGATGTATGTCATGACCTGCTGAAATGGCCATGGAGCTTATCCTATAATGGGGTGTAGTGCCCATTGAGTCAAGAGGAGTGTAACTCGATAGGGGTGTAATGTTACTACTGATGTGAATGATGAATTAGCAAGTGCCACCTGATAGAGGTGTGTAAGAATATGTATGAACCAAGAAATTTGAGGATAACACCAAGTGAGTGTGTGCATGTGTCAGAAAAAATAGAGGAAGAAAAAGAGGATGAAAATGCATGGACCCTAGGTTGGGGACTTTGCTAGGCATCAAAGCCCTAGTGAGAATGCAATGCATGTGAGCTACGACCTAACTAGGTGTCATCACTTGCCATTGTTGCAAAATCCCTGAAAGTCTATATGATCAAGCAATCATGAACAAGCAACCATGCAATTATGACAAGCATAAATGCAAGAGAAATAGAATGTCAGGCAACAATGCAAAATATGATAGACAACCATGCAATATGAGCAAGAAAACTAAATGTAGTATGATCTAAGCTAAATGTAACATGTGATGCAAATCATGCATAATATCTCTTGAGATGCATTATATTTATTGGTTCTTTAAGTTATTTACCATCTAAATAAGCCAAACAATAAACACCTGAGCCAAACTTGGTCGTTATGACAAAGGGCCCTAACCAATTGGGTTGAAAATTACCTCAAAGACTAGCATGAGCATTAGTGTTCTTCTAGTTTTCCTTGAGGACAAGGTCCCCAACTTCAAAAGAATGATTGTAAACTTTCTTAGAGTAAGATCATCGAAGCCTATCCTGATAGGATCACAAATGCTCTAAGGCATGAATGAGCTTTTCATCCAACAAGTCCAATTGGTGCAAATGGTCTGTGTGATACTCATCATCGATCGAGGTATCTTGCAAGAAGATGTACAATGATAGAACCTCATGCTCGAAAGAAAATATTACCTCGAACCCGTATACCAAGACATATGGTGAGGTGCCTATGGGAGTATACACACTAGTGTGATAGGCCCACAAGATAGGATAAAGTTGGATATGCCAGTCACGATCGGTCTTACTAACCAATGTTTTCATGATCCTAATTAAGGACTTATTGGATGCTTTGGCTTGTCCATTACCCTAAGGGTAATAAGGAGTTGACCACCTATGCTAAATCTTGTACTTAGCACAAATATTACAAACATCATTATTATTGAAAGGAGTGTCATTGTCAGATACAATCACCAAAGTAATCCCAAAACTATAAAGAATATGGTTTAAGATGAACTTAGAAACCTGGGCTCCAGTCATCGTATCCAGGAGCATGGATTTGACCCATTTAGTGAAGTACTCAATCATTGTAATGATAAAATTATGACCATTAGATGACATTGGGTCAACCTTCTCTATAATGTCTAATCTCCACATGGAGAATGACCAAGGGGAAGAGATAACCTGAAGATCTTGAGAAGAAGCATGAACAAGATAGTCATGGCATTGACACTTGTCGTAGCATCAAACATAGTTGCATGCATCTCTTTATAATATTTAACCTTTAAACCTTTATCCCAAGCCTTTGTCCTTATTTATAATATTTACATCTTTTTATCCCAAGCCTTTGTCCATCTCTTTATAATATTTAAATTTGATATTTAAATATTATAATCCTTTACTCAAAAATATTTGCCTTGCTTTGAGATATACCTTGCCTTACATAATTCTCCATTGTTTGCTATCCATCAAGTCCATTTTTGACTCCATTGATATATTGTCCAACCTTATAAATTTATCACCCTTGGAGAATATTTATGCCTTGAATACCATGCTCTTTTGACATCAATGACAACTCAATATTTCCAACAAAGTGCACACTATATGTTGTTTATTTTCAAATGCCTAGAAATCAATTAAATATCTTCCTTTTATATTAGATCTAGGGTTTTAACAAAAATAACAAACACTCAACAAATAACCTAAAGATTAACTAGGGCACTTATCTTATCCGGTGGTTGATCCAAGCTTTTATATTTTATCCAACAATATCCAATGATCTTTATTCCTACAAAATAACTTAGCAAACACTTGAAAAATATGATTAGCATTAGGGGGCCTACTTAGGCCATTGTATAGCAATGCTTGGAGGTGCAACAATCAAGCCCCCTAGGTCCTTTTAGTTGACCTTTGAAAATAGAAGTGAAAGTTGACCTTTGGAAGATGAACATGCACAATGAAATGTAACAGAATAGATTGATAAAATAGAGCATATAATGCACTAATATGGTCTAAATGCAGCATATAACATAGATCTAGGGTTTGGAGGTAGCAAGTTTCCCCCAAATGTGATCTGTGCAAAATCACACCCTACACAGAGTGACCGTGATTTCGTAGACCAACGAAATCGCACCTCGAAATGATCGGGCACGATTTCACAGAAGCGAAGAGAAAAACTCAAAAATTATGAATTAATAGATGCATAATAAAAACTAATTAAAATGCAGATGCAGATAAGTAAAAACACCTAGAAAATAGCAAAAAAGTAGGCAAAAGGGTTAAGACCTCCAAATAGTTGATCTCTCCTTAGGGCTTCAACACTTGTCCACCAAGATCCGTGACACACAATCCAATGCAATAGAAAACAGAGCTTCAACATATCATACTTCACACTTGTGAGTTAGCTTGCTTGTAGAAGAGAAAAAAGATCACTTAGAGAGAACTTCAAAATCATTTGAAGAAATAACTTGCATAGAATCACTTGGAAACTTGGTTCTGGTCTAAAAAGAAGACTTCAAACCCTCCTTTTATAGTGGATTTGAAAGAAGAATGGGTGGGAAAACTAAGACAAGCCGACGTAAAATAACATCAACTTTGAAAATTAGGGTTTCCTTAAGAGAAAACCCTAGAAATGCAAAATTGCGCCCCATAAGGGCCGACCATGATTTTGCAATAGCTAGAAAACCTTAGGAATGCGAAATCACGCCCCTCAAAAGTGGACCATGATTTCACAATAGCAAGATCCCTATGCAGTTTTAATGCACTTTGGAGGACCAAATAGAGTCAGAATAGGATAAATCATATACCGTTGGAAAGCTCTTTCTGAGCCCGATCCAATGATATAATATTTGAGGGGAAAGAAGAAGATTTGGTAGGGGAAAAGTTGGCTCAAAGATGACCCTACTTTCCCAAGGAGAAAGCAAGGGATCTAGGGAAAATGACTCACCTTAGTGGGTCAATTTTTTGTGTCTACATTTTGCCCCCTCTTTGATGCATTTATGGCCAAGTAAATGCGTCAAAGAAATATGTAGACTCCTATGGGAAAGAAGGCAACAAACATAGAAAAGGGGTGGCCAGGTTTGGACAAAGGGGTGGTGCAAAAGGGGTATCACGATGGATACTCTAGAATTTTGCACACAAGGTGAGACATTACTACCATTAATGCCTCTAAGGCTAGGATGCCCCCTCGAGTTTTGGAAGGAATGAAAAATTCCTTAAGAAACTCAAAAAAGACAAGGAAAGAAAGCAAAACACAGAAACACAAGAAAACACAAGCAAACAACAACATGGCAAGGATTACTGGGTACAACATGAATCTAATGCAGCTAGCATGAAATGCAATCTATCTAATATGAAATGCAAGGATGAATAGAAGAAAGGAAAATAAATAATAAGGGAAGAGGAGAGAAGAAGAAGAAGAAGAAGCACATCTCCAAAGAAGGTCAACGAGATAGAAAGTGAGAGAAACTGGTCGAAAACCTTGGATGAAGGGTGTTATACCCAAAAGGATGGCCAAATATGGAGTGAAAACCTGCTATGGGTGTAGCACTCGCTAAGATGGATAAATGATCAAATGATGGAGCGTGACCCACTATGGGTGGTTGCTCGCTAGTGACTACTATGGGGTGATTACCCGCTAGGATGTATGTCATGACCTACTAAAATGGCCATGGAGCTTATCCTATAATGGGGTGTAGTGCCCATTGAGTCAAGAGGAGTGTAACTCGATAGGGGTGTAATGTTACTACTGATGTGAATGATGAATTAGCAAGTGCCACCCGATAGAGGTGTGTAAGAATATGTATGAACCAAGAAATCTGAGCATAACACCATGTGAGTGTGTGCATGTGCCAGAAGAGAAGAGAGGAAGAAAGAGGGGATGAAAATGCATGGACCCTAGGTTGGGGACTTTGCTAGGCATCAAAGCCCTAGTGAGAGTGCAATGCATGTGAGCTATGACCTAACTAGGTGTCATCACTTGCCATTGTCGCAAAATCCTTGGAAGTCTATATGATCAAGCAGTCATGAACAAGCAACCATGCAATTATGACAAGCAAAAATGCAAGAGAAATAGAATGTCAGGCAACCATGCAAAATATGATAGGCAACCATGCAATATGAGCAAGCAAACTGAATGCAGTATGATCTAAGCTAAATGCAACATGTGATGCAAAATGATGAATCATGCATAATATCTCTTGAGATGCATTATATTCATTGGTTCTTTAAGTTCTTTACCATCTAGAGAAGCTAAATGATAGGCACCTAAGCCAAACTTGGTCATTATGACAAAGGGCCCTAACCAATTGGGTTGAAACTTACCTCAAAGATCAGCACGAGCATTAGTGTTCTTCTGGTTTTCCTTGAGGACAAGGTCCCCAACCTCAAAAGAATGATTGCAAACTTTCTTAGAGTAAGATCATCGAAGCCTATCCTGATAGGCTCACAAATGCTCTAAGGCATGAATGCACTTTTCATCCAACAACTCCAATTGGTGCAAATGGTCTGCATGATACTCATCATCGATCGAGGCATCTTGCAACAAGATGCACAATGAGGGAACCTCGAGCTCAAAAGGAAACACTACCTCAGACCCATATACCAAGACATATGGTGAGGCACCTATGGGAGTACACACGCTAGTGCGATAGGCCCACAAGGTAGGATAAAGTTAGATATGCCAGTCATGATCGGTCTTACTAACCAACTTTTTCAAGATCTTGATCAAGGACTTGTTGGATGCTTCGACTTATCCATTACCCTAAGGGTAATAAGGAGTTGACCACCTATGTTAAATCTTGTACTTAGCACAAATATTATGGACATCCTTATTCTTGAAAGGAGTGTCATTGTCAGAGATAATCATCAAAGGAATCCTAAACCTACAAAGAATCTGGTTGAAGATGAACTTGGAAACCTGGGCTCCAGTCATCGTAGCCAGGGGTATGGCTTCGACCCATTTAGTGAAGTACTCAATCATTGTAATGATAAACTTATGACCATCAGATGACATTGGGTTAACCTTCCCTATAATGTCCAATCCCCACATGGAGAATGGCCAAGGGGAAGAGATAACCTGAAGATCTTGAGAAGGAGCATGAACAAGATGGTCATGGCATTGACACTTGTCGTAGCATCACACATAGTCACATGCATATTTCTCCATGGAAGGCCAATAGTACCCCATTCAAAGGAGATTTTTGGCAATAGCATTGCCACTGAAATGACCTCCACATGAACCTTCGTGAGCCTCACTAAGAGCAAGTTGGGCTTCATCAAAGTTAAGACATCATAAGAGGATACCTTCAAAAGAATATCGATACAAAGTATTATCGATTATGATGAATCAACATACTCTTTTACACAAAATCTTACATTGATTATGATCTAAACCATCAGGTATCAAACCATCCTTAAGGAAATTAAAGATGTCGGTATACCATGGCTCAGATGGGGAATATTCGATGGTCAAACAATCTAATGGAACAAGATAAGAACCAAGTGATGCGGGCTCCCAAAGTTATCTAATGATAATCGATGCTTGATCATCTTCCAACTCTAAAGGGAATAAGGATGTAGCAATGACCATGGCATCCACATGGCAGTTTGAGGATCTAGGGATAGACTCTATGGTTACCCGATCGAATGAGGATAACAACTTGGTGATAATCTCCTTGTAGGGCTTAATTTTATCATCTTGAGTCTGATAAACATCATTAATCTGATTGACCACAAGTTGAGAGTCACCAAAGATCAAGAGGACTCTAACCTGTAAAGCTAAGGCTACTCTAAGACCAAGGATCAAAGCTTCATACTCTACAGTATTGTTTGTGCAAGAGAAATAAAGTTTGAAGGATAAGGGGATGAGTTGTTTTTGTGGGGTGACTAGAATGACTCCAACACTAGTGCCCTTCATGCATCGAGCTCCATCAAAAAATAAATTCCAAGACTCTAGCTCTTCAACTTCGACGTTGAAGCACTCATCAGGAAACTCAATGACTAAAGGATGGGCAACTTCTAGGGGAGTGAAGGCTAACTGATCAACGATTACCTGACCCTTGATAGCCTTCTGACCTATGAAAGTCAGGTCAAACTCACTAAGGGCCAACACCCACTTAGCATCTCGACCTAAAAGGTGAGGCTTAGACATCAAATAGTACAAAGGATCAAACTTTACAACTACCAATATCTTATGGCTGAGCATGTAGTATCTTAACTTCTGGGAAGCGAACACTATGGCAAGGTAAAGCTTCTCTAAGGGAGTGTACCTAGTTTCATAGCTAACCAAAGTTCTACTGATATAGTAGATAGCTCACTCTTTGTTTTGATCATCATGTTGGGCTAGCATGGCTCCCAAAGCATGAGTAGTGGCTGCTATGTAAAGCATCAAATGCCTACCAAGCATAGGGGGAACTAAGATAGGTGGGGAAGTGAGATACTATTTGAGATTATCAAAATATTTTTGACACTCAAAATCCCATTAGAAGACCACATATTTCTTAAGAATCTTAAGAAAGGGCTAACACTTATCGGCTAACTAGGCAATGAACCGATGAATAGCCTAAAGCTTACCTTGTAGGCTACGCAGTTCGATCAAGGTGTGAGGAGGAGGTATGTCAATGATAGCCACTATCTTAGTGGGGTCCACCTCAATGCCTCACCTAGAAACTATGAAGCCTAACAACTTGCCAGATGTGACTCCAAACACACACTTAGCGGGTTTAAGATGAACCTTGAAATATCGAAGCCTTTCAAAAATTCATCTTAAATCATGGACATGATCCTTTCATTCTATGGAGCGACCTAAAAGATCATCCACATAATCCTAGAGAATATCATGCATCATGTCATGGAAAATATAAGTCATGGCCCATTGATAGGTAGCTCCTACATTTTTCAAGCCAAAAGGCATGACTTTCCAACAGAAGGTACCCCATGGAGTGATGAATGTTGTCTTGGCCTGATCTTCAGGGGTAATCAAAATCTGATTGTATCCTGAGAAACCATCCATGAGCGAAAGCATTCCACATTTGGTGGTGAAATCTACGATCTGATCTATGTTGGGTAAGGGAAAATCATCCTTGGGACATGCTAAGTTAATGTCTTAAAATTCAGTACATACTCTGATTGTTCCTTCCTTCTTAGCTACAGGAACGATATTGGAGATCCAATCAGAATAGTCGATGGCTTTTATAAAACTGACATCAAGGAGTTTTTGGAGCTCCTCCTTGACTAAAAGGGTGACCTTAGGATGCATCTTCCTAAGTTTCTACTTAAAATCTTGGCACTAGGCTTAACTACCAAATGATGCATAACAAGGGAGGGATCAAGCCTTGGCATGTCAGCATATGACCAAGCAAAAATATCTTGAAATTATTTTAACAAATTGGTCAATTGCTCCTGCTCATCCATGGACAAGGCTTTACCTAGCTTAAGGATTCTAGGGGCTTCCTCAGAACCTATGTTCACATCTATGGTCTCCTCGATGAGAATGGATAACTCATCCTCAAGAGGAGGTGGGGTAGGAATCACTCCTAGTTGCTCAAGGTCCTCGGGAGACATAGAACCAAAGTCCACTTGAGAACTAGAAGACTCAACCTATGCTGCATAAAGGATAGACCCATCAAAGCAGATGTCATTATGAGGTACATCCCCATCTATGGTATACTGCTCTGGGGTTGAGACCAACAAAGAAGGAGAGGGTGACCCCTCATCCTCAACACTCCACTCTAAACCTTGATGAGATTTATCTAGAAGAGGCTCCTGATGAGAAGGATTGTCTTGATCCCAGGATGAGATTTTGGTTATTGATTCCTCTCTTACATTAAAATTTTCAAATTGCTTAGTTATGTTAGGTGAGGAATCTGATAAATGAAATTGAGCTAGATCATCTGGTGAGCAATATTCAAATGGATGAGGATCACCCAAAATAGTAACAAGTTGGTTTTTAAATTCAAATTTTAAACATTGATGAAAGGTGGAAGGGATGACCTTCATTGCATGGATCCAAGGATGTTCGAGAAGCAGATTAAAATATGAAGGGCAAGATACCACATAGAACAATGTATCTAAAATCTTGGGTCCAACCTTAAGGGGAAGAGATATGGTACCACAAGCTTCTTGGGACTCGTTGAAAGTTTTAATGATGTCACCAGATTTAGTTAAATCTTCCTCTTTTAATCCAAACTTTTGAAAAAATGATATGTGCATAAATTAAGGGAAGAACCATTATCAATCATAACTCTCTTGATAAAAGTATCCCCAATAAATGTGGTGATGTAAAGGGAAGAATCTCCTTGCAAATTTGAGGAAGAAATATCATCATCCGAGAATGTGATATGATGTATCCCAAGAGAACTTACAATATTGGCCATAGCACTAGGGGAAATATCTGGAGGAACAAATTGTTGTTTTAGAAATTCTAACAAGGCTTCCTCATGAGTAGGGGAAGTTTGCAAGAGTTTTAAGATAGAAATATTAGTTGGGAAAATCATTTCCTATTGAGAAGGCCGATTCTGCATTTTCTGAACTGAAGTTGTTGCTACCATACCAACCATATTACCATAAGGAGGTGGCACATTCTTATAAGATACTTGATTAGCTGTCTACTGACCTTGCTTAGGTACATTCTGATTAATCGTGGACCCTTGTTGACCATTTGAAGATTGAGAACTTCCTACATCAAGATGTCCTGCATCAATCAAATCTTGAACCACATGTTTCAACTTTTTACAAGAATTTGTCCAATGTCCTTCTACTCTGTGATATGCACAATGTTGACCTACCTTGTACCAATTAGTTGTAGTATCTGGTTACCTTATGGGAGGTAACTCAATCATATTAGCTTCCAAAATTTATTGTAGAACTACTTCCATGGGTATGCCAAGTCTTGTGAAATTCCTCTGTGGAGGTTTTTGAAGTATTATCTTTTGTAGAGTGTTAGCAATGCTATTAACAGGCCTACTATCCGTTACACCATCACCTACCACATGCTTATTCTTATACTGTGACTTAGTAGATTTTTCTTCTTTTACTTTGAGTTATCCTCTTCTGATAAGAGCTTGTTCCACTTTCTTTGCTAACTCAATTGCTTGTTCAAAGGATGTGATAGTAGTTGTTTCTAGTGCATAGGATAATTGTTCTTGCAAATTTCCAATAAATATTTCAAGCATATCTCGAGGAGGTAAAGTATATCTTAAGCATCCAACTAGACTTCTCCAATGAGATAGAAATTATGAAAAACTCTCTTCTTTACCTTGTTTCAAATTATAAACATCTTTCATGGTCACATTCTTCTCAACATAAGCACTAAACTGTTGAACAAATAATTCTGTTGTTTCTTCAAAATTCCTCAAGGAATAATTAGGTAATCGATAGTACCACTCCAATGCCATGCCACCAAGACTTTTAGGGAATGTTTTTAGTAACAACATGTCATCATATATGAGATCATGGCATGTTGTTCTAAATCTTCTTAAATGCTCTATTGGATCTTCTGTTCCCTTATATATAGGTAAAACTGGCATAGGAAAGTGCTTAGGATAAGGTCTAGCAGCAACAATGGGATCCAATGGTTGATTGCACATCTCTTTATAACTGTAAGTGAAACTAGAAGGCTGAATCATCTCCACTTTTGAAACTAACTATTTTACCATATTTGTCAAGCTCTGCACCTCTGGATCATTTCTATGCAATGCCCCTAGATTCCCTAAGGGAGGTTGTTGAAGGGATACTTGGCCCAAGTTGGAAGTATTGATATTATTGTGATATGTGGCATCTTGTTGGGGAGGATAATTAATAATTGGTGGAACAAAAGCAAAATTGTTGAGATAAGTGGATTGAGGAGGAAATTGAATATAATTTTGAGTGACACTACTAGTTGGAGGATCTTGTGGATTTCCTCCAACATTGGTGGTTATAGTAGTGGCATAAGTTGGATGATGGACAGGATTACCATGATTCAAATATTCACTCAAGGAGTTATTATGAACATCTCAAGGAGGGACAATTTGAAGATGATAGGTGCTAACATCCTCAAGTAGGGCTTCCTCTTCTAGAGCCATATCCAAGGTATGCTTGTGATACTTGTAAAAGCTCCACATATGTTCAAAATATTTAAAGGTAAGGTTCCCATTGGGTCCCCTAATAGGATCAAGACTATTATCAATCTCTTCATTTTCCTCTAGATTATGATTTTCTCTATCAATCTGATCATTTTCTTGGAAAATCTCATCAAGCCTTAAAAGCCTTCACCCATTCCCAAGGTTGGAAGCCATTAGGAAAGGAAAGAAGGGCAGAGTGGAAAGGAAGAAGACCAACAAAAATAAGAAAAATATTTTAAGATAGTTGTTAAATATTTTTTGATCTAAACAAATAGAATTAGTGATCTTGTTTAGAGTTTTCAAAAGAAAAGGAGGTGTTCACGTCGGGTTCACCAAAGAATGTAGAGGGGGAAAACTACCCTATCACGTACGATTCTTGATTGGATCTGTAAGGAAGCTAAGGTGACCATGGGGGTATGTTGTTCTCTACACCTCGATGTAAAAGAGGGGGAAGGGTTCACCAAGAATGGTTTTAGGACTCACTCCAAGTTTGGGGTGGAATGTGTTGATGTATTCAGTTCAAGATAATCACCTATGTTTGGCCTTTCTAGATCTAAGCTATGAAAGATAAAGGACAATGCAAAAATATAGAATGCAAGAAAACAAGAGCTAACCCTAGAATGATTCTTTGTTTGAATGATTTCTAACCTAGGGTTGCAAAATGAAATCCTTTTGAGCAAGGGTTCAAGAGAAGATGCACAAACAATTTTAAAACCCTAAGTGCACACTATATGCTATTTATTTTCAAATACCTAGAAATCAATTAAATATATTCCTTTTATATCATATCTAGGGTTTTAAAAAAAATAAAAAACACTCAATAAACAACCTAAAGATTAACTAGGGCACTTATCTTATCCGATGATTGATCCAAGATTTTATCTTTTATCCAATAATATCCAATGATCTCTATTCCTACAAAATAACTTAGCAAACACTTGAAAAATATGATTAGCGTTAGGGGGTCTACTTAGGCCATTGTATAGCAATGCTTGGAGGCACAATAGTCAAGCCCCCTAGGTCCTTTTAGCTGACCTTTGAAAATAGAAGTGAAATTTGACCTTTGGAAGATGAACATGCACAATGAAATGTAATAGAATATATTGATAAAATAGAGCATATAATGCACTAATATGGTCTAAATGTAATATATAACATAGATCTAGGGTTTGGGGGTAGCAGGTTGCCCCCAAACATGGTTTGTGAAAAATCGCATCCCTCATAGAGCGATCACAATTTCGTAGATCGATGAAATCGTGCCTCGAAATGATCGGGCATGATTTTGTAGAAGCAAAGAGAAAAACTCCAGAAAATATGAATTAACAGATGCATAATGAAAACCTAATTAAAATGCAGATGTAGATAAGCGAAAACACTTGGTAGATAGAAAAAAGTAGGTAGAAGGGTGAAGACCTCCAAATAGTCGATCTCTCCTTAGGGCTTCAACACTTGTCCACCAAGATCCATGACACACAATCCAATGCAATAGAAAACAAAGCTTCAACAGATTATATTTCACACTTGCGAGTTAGCTTGCTTGCAGAAGAGAAAATAGATCACTTAGAGAGCACTTCAAAATCATTTGAAGAAAGAACTTGCATAGAATCACTTGGAAACTTGATTTTGGGAAAAAGAAGACTTCAAACCCTCCTTTTATAGTGGATTTGAAAGAAGAATGGGCGGGAAAACTAAGACAAGCTGATGTAAAATAATGTCAACTTTGAAAATTAGGGTTTCCTTAAGAGAAAACCCTAGAAATGTGAAATCATGCCCCATAAGGGCCGACCACGATTTTGCAACAGCTAGAAAACCTTAGGAATGCAAAATCGCGCCCCTCAAAAGTGGACCACGATTTCGCAACAGCAAGACCCCTATGCAGTTTTAATGCACTTTGGAGGACCAAATAGAGTCAGAATGGGATAAATCATATACCGTTGGAAAGCTCTTTTCGAGCCCGATCCAATGATATAAGATTCGAGGGGAAGGAAGAAGATTTGGTAGGGGAAAATTTGGCTCAAATATGACCCTACTTTCCCAAGGAGAAAGCAAGGGATCTAGGGAAAATGACTCACCTTAGTGGGTCAATTTTTCGTGTCTACAAATTATTACAAATAATTTTATAATTAAAGCATCAATTCCATGTGAGATTTTACTTGCTTAAATAGGAAATTTTCCACTAGAAGCAAAAGTCATGATAAGGCTATTAGGATACCTAAAGAAAATGAAAAGATGGAATATAGTAGGTTGCAAAAACAGGTAATCAAAGAAACATTAAATAGAAGAAAAGACATAAATGAAACAAAAAATAAATGGATGGACAAATGGAGCATTAGATTTCATGAGGTCCCAAATTCTAACATAAAAATTAAATACGTAAGAGATAAATTCAGAATTGGTATGTGGATTGAGAATTTAGAAAGGAAAAAACAATTATACATCAACGAGTTCAACCCAAACTATGAACACAACCAAAATAAGTACATAGATGCAAAGATCAAATGGAAGGAAAAAATGCTTATAGCCCAACTAAGATCTAGTTCACACCATCTTAGATATAAAACTTGGAGATGGACAATTCCTCAAGAGGCATGGTCAAAACAAATATATGTTTTTTGCATATAGTAGTGAAGACCAAAAATTAATTTGTCATGGAATGTGAAGCCTACAAGGACATTAAGATTATATATAAGTACACTTTAAAATTAAACTTAGTAATGGAAATTTTTAAAGAATTAAGAATAGAAAAAATAGGTAAACTTTTCATCAAAATCAATAATAGAAGAAACACACTCTAAAAGATAATAAGAGGATGTTGAGTTTTTTGAACCTATTGAAAAATTTACTTTTTTAAATGTTTTTAAACTTTGGAACTCTAAATAGGAGGTCTAAGTCTTTTATGGTACCTAAGATAGATACTTAATATTATAATATTATAATAAATAAATTTATCCTACGTGTTGATAAGTTATAGTGGTAGGTAGTTGAGTATTATATAATGTAGGCAAGAGACTCATATGGGGGGAGAAGAATATTGTATGTGTTTGGATCTCATATTGAGATATAGTGAGGAGTGGCTTCCTTCCAATAACGGCTATTATGGTGTTGTCCTACCTCAAGGGTTGAATTATATTTTGAATACATTGGAGTAATTTATATATTTTGTCTTGTATGAATTGTTCATGAATTTTTTTTTTTCAACGTATTATGAATAATATTTCTACAATTTGTTATTATTTTTTGTGGATGAAAAAAGAGGTTCATAACAATTGGTATCAAAGTACTTTCTAGGGTCATGTTTTGCCACAAAATCTTTAGTTATTTTAGAGCATTTTCTAGGATCGTGTTCCACTATAGAAGCTTTAGTTTATTTTGTAGTCATTTAATCTTTGTTTGGATCCTAATTTTGGTGCTTTATAAGCACATACATTGGGCTAATAACCTCTTGTAGGATCAGGTGCAAGCCTTGACTACTTAACTAGGGGAAGTACTTGGGCTAACATTTACTCTAAAACTCATTATGAGAAGTATCCCAAGAATCCTTAAGTAACTATTTTGAGTGTGTTGTGAACATTTGGAACAATTCTCATTAATATGATGAAATATAAATAATACATACCAAGCCAATAATAGTTCGGGGGTTACGGAACCACCCGAGACCAAAATAGGCGTTGTTACAACAAATAACAATGAGCCTAAAATATGTCCAACAATATAAGATTGTTAGGATCATAATAAATCAAATAAGAATATTGAAATATACTAACATCCCCCCTTATTACAATATTTGAGTAAACATATAACTACTAGCTATACTAGCATCCCACCTGCTTACATCATTTTGCAATACATAGAGAGTTGCGAAACAATTCAAATTTGACACGTGCAAGTGCCTTAGTGAATATGTCTGCAACTTGAGCATTGGTGGAGATGAACTGAAGCTGAATTTGGTGCCTTGGTACTTCGTCTCGAATGAAGTGGCATTGTGTATCAATGTGCTTGGTTTTCTCATGATGCACTGGATTCTTAACAAGGTTCAAAACACCCTGGTTGTCGCAGAACAAGTGAATTGGAGATTTTGATGGAAGACCCATACTTGTCAAAATGCGATGCAACCATATCACTTCGCACACAGCTTCACGTGCGGCATGATATTCTGCCTCTGTTGATGAGATAGCAACCACCTGTTGCTTCTTGTTGTGCCAAGAGACAGGACCGGATCCAAGATGAAACAAATATCCTGAAGTTGATTTACGATCATCGTATGACCCGACATAGTCTGAGTTCGTGTATCCTTGTAAGAAGAATTTGTTGTTCCTCTTGTATTCTAGGCCATATTCCATTGTGCCACGGACATAGTGAAGAACTCGTTTTGTTGCTTTCCAGTGAGTAGTCTTAGGTTCCTGCATGAACCTCGAAAGATAGTTGACAACAAATATGATATCTGGCCTAGTATTGGTCAGATATATGAGACTCCCAATCAGCTGACGATAGAGAGTAGCATCTACCTTAGGTGATTTGTCATATCGTGATAACTGTAGTCCTGATTCCATTGGTGTTGCCATCGGCTTGCAATCAGTCATGCGATATTTTTCTAGTAGTGTCTTGGCATATTTTTTCTGAGACACTTTGATGTAGTGCTCCTTCTGGTTCACTTCCAGGCCAAGACAGTAATGGAGAAGTCCGAGATCTGTCATCTCAAAATATTTGCTCAAATCTTGTTTGACAGCAGAGATCATAGTTTTTGAACTCCCTGTAATGAGCAGATCATCAACATAGAGTACAAGCAACACTATTTCAGAGCCTTGTTTCTTGAAATAGAGGTTTGCATCCGATGGACATCTCTTGAATCCATGCTGTAGTAGGTGATTATCCATTTTTATATACCAAGCCCGAGGGGCTTGTTTCAAACCATATAAGGATTTGACCAATTTGCAAACTTTCTGCTCTTGGCCTTCCACTTCAAATCCTTCAGGTTGAGTCATGTAGACTTCCTCTTGGAGATCACCATTTAGAAAAGCACTCTTGACATCCATTTGGTGAACTTTCCACCCATACTGTGCTGCCATAGCACAAAGAACTCGAATGGTTGTCATCCGAGCAGTAGGTGCAAAAGTTTCCTCGTAGTCAATGCCTTCTCTTTGAGCATAGCCCTTTGCAACAAGTCGGGCCTTATGCTTATCTATTGTCCCATATGCCTTGTACTTGACTTTGTACACCCATTTGCAGCCTATGGGCTTCTTTTCGTATGGCAGATTGACAAGCTTCCAAGTTTTGTTTTTCATCAGAGACTTATACTCTGCATCCATAGCAACCTTCCACTGTGGCTCACTAAGGGCATCTTGCACTGAAGTAGGTTCATGTTCATCTATTGAAGACATAAACACCCTGTCATCATCAATATCCATATCTTCTGTATCTCTCTCTGGATCTACAAAAAGTTCCTCAAAATATTGACAAAGATCATCAACCTCAGTAGTCTCTGCTGCTGCTCTCTCCTGTCGAGCCATGCTGCGAGTACGAGGCCTATCCAAAGTCAAATCTGGTGGAGTGGATAGCTTGGAGTCTCTGATTGTACTTGTATACCACTTTGGATTCTTCTTCTGTGGAGTTGAAGAAGATGAAGAAGGACCTCCAATTTTTGACGATGAAGGAGTCTTCTCAACTTTAGATTCCACAAGATCTAGGTATACATCTGATGTGTTTTCTGATGTGAAAGCCTCATCAAAAACAACATCTCTACTGATGTGAATCTTCTTGGTCAAGGGGTCAATCAATCGATAACCCTTAGAGTGCTCATCATACCCAAGAAGAATACACTTCAATGTTTTCTCATCTAGCTTCTTCCTTTTCTCTTTCGATATGTGCATGAATGCTTTACAACCAAAAATGCGTAGATGAGAAATGGAGGGTTTCCTACCACTCCATGCTTCCTGTGGAGTCATTCCTTGTAGGGCCTTTGTGGGTGCCCTATTCAATAGATATATTGTTGTGGTGACAGCTTCTGCCCAATATTGTTGCCCAATTCTAGCTCCTGTGAGCATGCAACGAACCATTTCCATGATGGAACGGTTCCTCCTTTCAACAACTCCATTTTGTTGAGGAGTATAAGCAGTAGTTAACTGTCGTGTGATCCCTTTTTTAGTCAAGAATGCAAAAAATTCCTTAGAGGTGAACTCCCCCCTCGATCTGAGCGGAGGGTCTTTATAGAAGTCCCTGACTCCTCAACAAATTTCTTGAATTGCTGAAAAAAGCCAAATGCTTCAGATTTTAGTTGGAGAAAGAATACCCACATCTTTCATGAGTAATCATCTATGAATAACTAAAAATACCTCTTTCCCCCACAACTGATGGGTGTAAAAGGACCGCACAGATCGGTGTGAATCAACTCCAGAGGTTTCTTTGCTCTTGTAGAGCTTCTCTCGAAAGGTACTCTATGTTGCTTTCCTGACAAGCAATCAGAGCAAACTGGTAATGTGGTAGAAAGGGAAGGAAGACCCTTTACCATCTCATACTTACTTAGCTCAAGTAAGTAACCAGAACTCATATGTCCATATCTCTTGTGCCATAGGGAAGTTGCCTCCTTTGTAGAGACAGTCATGGCTACATCTGGAGTAGAGATAGCATCTAGGGCAAATAAGCCATGCTTATATGAAGCGGTTGCAATGTTCTTACCCCTCCTGGTAATTGAACAACACTTCTTGCCCCCCTCAACACTAAAGGTTACAACCATGTCCTTATCCAGAATTTGTGTGACTGACAACAAGTTGTTCGCCAATCCTGGAACATAGAGAACCTTCTCAATCTGACACTTGCCATCAGGAAGAGTAACAAAAATTGTACCTTCTCCCTGAACCTTGTAGGTTTTATCATCGACAATAGTGACAGGTTTGCCCTCTTTGGCCTCAAAAGACTCAAACCATGATTTGTCGCCAGTCATGTGCTTACTGGCTCCAGAATCGACATACCATATAGGATCCGTCTGCTTGGAGACTGTGGTAGTCATGAGCACTTTGTGTGCTCGCTCAAAATCTGTGTCAGATTCCTCAATAGCAACATTCACTTTGGGTTGCTTGTTCTTTTGTGGTTTGTTCTGGCCTTTCTATTTTGGTTGCTTATTTTTATGCCAACATTTGTTTGTGTCATGACCTTCTTTGTCATAGATCTTGCAATATCTCTTAGTCTGTTGAGTTTGTTGAGTTTGTTTCCCTTTTGAATCCTTTTGAGAATTCCCTCCCTTCTAAAAATTACCCTTCTTCTTAGGGCCCTTCCTGTTGGAGTAGAGGGCAGTGTTAGAAGAATCATCTCGTTGTAGTTGGCGTGCCTCCTCTTCTTGAAGCAAATTTACCAACTCAACAAAGGTAACTTTTCTTTGTGACACCTGAAGTGAGGTGATCAACACTCAAAAAGAATCAGGTAATGCTCTCAATACCACTGAGGTAAGGAGCTTATCATCAACTGGTGTTGCCAAAGAATTCAACTTTCCTTTCAACTCAGACACTCTGCAAAGAAAGAGTTCAACAGTCTCTCCCTGTTTCATGCTTAGACTATGTAATTGAGATTGAAGAAATAGAATGGTGGAATCATTCTTTCCTTCATATATAGTTTTAAGGGCATCCCATGCCTCTTTACTATTTTGACAGTCAACAATATGGGGTTGAACTTCATCAAAAACAACAAGCAAAATGAGCACTTTTGCCTTGTTGTCTTTCTTGTCAAAGTATTTCTGATCAGCAGTTGGAGTTGTGGCTCCAGCTGTAGATGAAGGTCTCACTGTAGTTCCAGAAACAATATCCCAAAGATCATCCATCTCAAGGATTGCCTTCATCTTGTTTTTCCATGGTGTATAGTTTGGACCTTTCAACAACTGATGAGCATCAGTCATTAGTTTTGCAGACATTGTGAAGGTTCCTTATAACACCAAATGGTCCCCCTTTCGATATACCTTAATGCCAGGTCGTTATACCATACAAAATACCCGCCCTTACGTGAGGGAGACTATAGGTATTTTGAAAAACCAAAAAAATTACCCGCCCTAACGTGAGGGAGACTGTAGGTAATTTTAATGATTATACGATACGTGGTACTTAGGCGATACTGAAAGGGAATCGCCTCGTTGATGGCACCAACCTTAGAAAGCCTTCAATCTACATGCATGGGGCGTAACTTCCCCTAAACACTTTGGATATCCAAACTTTCATCTGGATTTAAGCCTAAACACGAGAGCGATTGGGGTAGTGGATGGAGTAAAAAAATAGCAAAATGGCAAACTTATATCTCCCCGACGATTAATAGAGAACTAGCTCAGACGTCGTTTTGGCAGCTATATTAGGCGACGGATACAGTAGCGCAATCACGACAGCTTTACCTGTAAGTGCTGGCCAGAGGTATCACAAATACCGAACGCTGTAGTGCAATAAATTGCACGGATGGGTTTTAATTATTCCGGGGACTTAGGGAGTGTATTTGATTTTAACTTTTAATGAAGTAGTGCAAAAAAATGGAAAAATGCAACATACAACATAAAAGTGCCCACATAAATAAACCACTAGGTGTCGGGCGCTGCCAAAAATGCACCTTTACAATAATGCCAAAATTACCTTTTTCAAAAAATTACTCTCTTTCCCCCCTTGATTTTTGAAAAAATACTCCCCCCATTAAAAAATTCCTCTTTAAAGCATCTTTAAATATATTTTTTTAACTAAAGTTAATAAAAAAATAAATTATCTTCTTATAGAAAAAAAAATTATTAAAAAAATAACCTTTTTATAACTAAAAAATAATAATTAAAAAAATTTAATTATTAACTTTAATAAAAAAATTAAAAAAAATAACTTCAAAAGAAAAAATTTACCTTGTTTGGGGGGTCGACGGGTTTTGACCCCGCGACCTCAGGGCTCCCAGAGCCCAACCGCTCGGCTCACGACCACGTGAGCCAGCGGGCTGATCCGCTTATGGATCTGGGTGCCCTCCTCTAAAAAGAGGAGCCACGAGCCCAAAGCTCGAAGCGGTCGCGCCTCCACCTCGGTCGCGGCTCGGGTGGCGCTCGGGCGGCGGCTCGAGTGGCGCTCGGGCGGCGCTCGGGCTGCGTTCGGGTGGCGGACGACAGTATATAAAAAAAATTTGATTTTTTCACTAAAAACCTCCCGAATTTGCTCGCCTCAGATGCACTGTGCTCTCAGCACTCGAATTCAAACAACTCTGCACCCGAAAACCTCACAAATTGCTCAAAAAAACACTATAACTCACAGTGCCATTGACGCCCTCCGGCAAAAAAAAATATTTGTTGGATGAGATCTGAGGATGAAAACAAAATTCCAATCCAACAAATCTGCTCGGATTTGCCTGCTATATCCAGGAAAAATCTCAGAAATGAGATCCACTGATCCCAGAGATAACGAAAAATAGCAGGTGGCTATCTGGTGTGACGCGTTTGATGGGTTGTTTGCAGGGTGACAGGTATGTGGGATTATGTTCAATATCCCACATCCGCTTGGGAACGGGCGCCAACAGTGTTTAAGAGCCCCGACTCTCACTGTTGGTGTATCTCCTCTCGGGGAGATGAGGCCCGAGAGGATGCGGGCTCTCCTCCCGCGTGGGGTTGGCTGCCTTGCTGGCTGCCACGCGCATGCTCCGCTTTGCTTTGTTGGCTTCCCTTGTCACCTTGTTTGTTCGATCCGATCCACCTCGTTCTTGCCTTGCCTTGTCGCCTTTCGACTTGATGGTCGATTCGATCGCCTCGGTTGTCGATCCCAAAAAATTTTGGGACACCAAAGTCGAATCACCCCTCTCACACTGCCCGATTGCACAGTTGCTCCACCGAGTCTCACACTGCCCACTCGGGCACAATTTCCAATGGAAAATTGGAAAATTAAAAAATTCTCCAAAGCTTCTAAAGATTTCAATGAAAAAAATGATTTCCAATAAAAAAAATCTCTCCAAAGCTTAATCAAAGCTCCGCTCCTGATCATCAAAGCTCCGCTACTACAAGATCATTCAAAAATGAGAGTGGCGGAGATAGGCTCTGATACCATGTGAACATTTGGAACAATTCTCATTAATATGATGGAATATAAATAATACATACCAAGCCAATAATAGTCCGGGGGTTACGGAACCACCCGAGACCAAAATAGGCATTGTTACAACAAATAACAACGAGCCTAAAATATGTCCAACAATATAAGATTGTTAGGATCATAATAAATCAAATAAGAATATTGAAATATACTAACATGTGTCGCTAGTGAAAATGGTCAATGGTCCCATGCCCTATTTAGTAATATTTTACGAGAGAGAGTATACAAAGAGTTGTCATTTGGAGGTAAACATGTGGTTCGTTTCTCAACAAGTATTCTCTGGTGGGAATATTTTTGGTAATCATAGAGTGATACTCACTTAGATAGCCTTCATGACTAGTGATATTTACTTTAAGTTCCTAATAAGCCATAATTTGAGGCCTATTTTGTTGCTAGAGTTTCATCCATCAAGTTTCATATGATAATCAACAACAATTCCCATAGTTTCAATAATAGATTCCACTATTTGGCAATAGTTTCCATAGCTTCATCAATAGTCCCATAGCTTTAGCAATAGTTTCCACATCTTAAGTTTGTGGACAAAGCTTTTTTAGGGACATGGGCATAGCAAATAGTTGCAATTGAGTGCAAAAAATACTTAGTTTGTAGTTAGTAGCAAATTTAAAAAAAAAAATCTATAGAGCAAGCCATTATTAGTTGCTAGTCTAAGTGTTGAAATACCCAATCAACAGTTTGGTAGTAGTCCATAAAAAAGAATACATAGTTTGATAACAGTCCATTAAAAAAATTTACAGCTTTGTAGCAGTCCATAAAAAATAGTCCACAAGTTGTTAATAGTTGCTAGTTTGAGTGCAAATATTTATCAGTTGAGGTAATGGCATATACATATTGGATAATATCATTGTTGTATGGGAGGGAATAGAATGGGTAAGGCAATCTAAAAAAAGAGCCTTATTTCTTAAAATTGATTTTTCCAAAGCCTATGATAGGATTGAGTGGTATTTCATTTTGGCCATGGTGCAAACCCTTGGTTTTGGCCCCAAATTTTTGAGCATAGTTAAAATACTTTTTGCAAATAACTCAACCTACATAACTATCAATGGATAGCAATCCTCCTCTTTTGGGTTATACAGATCCATTAGGCAAGGGTGTCCTTTTGCCCCAACTTTGTATGTCTTAGTAGCCAAGGGCTTTGGGAACCTCCTTACTGATGCTATTACTAGGGGTCAAGTGAGAGGAATTTCTCTTCTTGACACTTCACAACAATTGGTCAATGGCCACTTTGTCGATGACTCTTTTCTCACCCTTATTAAAGATGAATACAATGTAGCACATACCCTTCAGTGCTTGGACACCTTTTGCCTAGCTTTTGGATCAAGTATTTAATGACATAAAATCTAATGCTATCGATAATCCTTTTTGCCAACACCTTCCTAGCTCAGCTGCTATAAGTGAAAGTGGATTCAACATGGTGAAATATTTTGATTTCTTGGAATCCCTTTTGTTTTTTAGTCTTTCTCCTCTACCCTCTAGTAGTATGTTCTTGACAAAGTGGAAAAGAAACTTTAGAAGTGGCTTCCCAAACCGCTTTCTCTAGTAGAGAAGTTCTAGGTCTGGTCTAAGATCCTTGCGACCAATCATGCCTATTATTCATCTTGTTGGATGCTCTCAAAAGCCTCCTATCACAAGTCAAAAAATATTCTTTAGGATTTTATGTGGATATATTTTGTCGAGTTGTAGTTTTCACATTTAATTTGTCAATATATGTTAGATTTAAAGAACAGAAATCCCATATACATTATTCCACAATTCTTAATTGTTGACTTTATTTCAATTCCTTAGTTTCATTTGCAGGAAATAAAAGTTTGCAATAAATGAAATTTAAATAAAAATATGCTTAATTTAAAATATGCAATTTATGATTTAGTCTAAGTTTGTGTGGATCCATGTTATGATCTAATAATTCATTATTTCTTTAATATATTTTATAATTCTATATTATGTAATTTAATAAAATTTATGTTCTAAATTTATTCTATGTTCTAATTCTATCTACCGTGTTTTTGGGGGAAGATATTTAGGGACTAACCTTTCAAAGTGGGCCCTGCCTCCTCAAGGTTAGTATTAACCTCCTCCCCTTTCTCTACTCTACTTTAACTCCAGTACACTATTTTAATTAAATTAATCTAATGCTACTTATTTTATGGTTGCATGAGAGTAAGATGAAAGTTACATAAGCAAATAAAGCATAAAATAAATACAAAACACCAATGCTAGATTCATGGAAGAAGAATGTTGCTACTTTATTGCTTTACTTCAATTCTTCATGCGTACAATGTAAATTACAGACTGTACGAACAAAAACCTTATTCTGATAAACAATTCATATCATCACTAGAAATTTTTAAAGGTCTTTACATATATTTTATAATGTCACTTTGGACATTTACAATAGAAGTCTTCCACGTGTTTTTGTTACATCTCGAACACTTAATATTTGAATGCCAATTTTACACAACAAAAATAATCTAAAATTAAGACAACCTAACAACTACCTTGGGCTTATTACAAGTGGATTTATCCAAGTGGCATATTTCTAAACAAATGTAACAAAAGCCTAAATTTAAATAATTTGCTGACAAGAAAAAATAACTTTTTGTCCTCTACCTACGGGAAGAGGTAAATTAAGATTACATTTAAATCTAGACAACTTAATAAATCAACAATATTACAAATTTAGGTCCGAGGTGTAGACCAATTGGTTCATCCAAACCCCATAAGGGGGCGGAGGTCCAAGGTTCAAATCTCGAGCCTCGTCGGATTGAACGCTTGTCCCTTTCCTGGTGCTTTCAGCGACGTAAAAGGTTTAAAATGATTATGGCATGGTGGTTATAGGGGCGAATTGCATGAAGATCTATGTGGCGTCTTCGGGGTGGACAACGTAGAATACTATGGTGGCCATAAAAGCTGGACAACCTGCTCGGATTCGTGGCGGCTACCGATTCCACCATGTAAATTAAAAAAAAACAAAATTACAAATTTGATAACAAATCAAATATTTAGATCACATGCCAAGTATTAATGCCATCGTGACAATCGACTATGTTAACTATGTAACCCACGTGGTGCTAGTTGAGCTGTCATCATATGTGGAACTCCAACGAGTCAAACAATTTTACGTAGTCAATGATTTTTCGTAGACCTTTTTTGTAGGTGCTTTCTATAGCCCCTTTTTGTAACCTATCTTCAACACACTTCTCATGAGTTGGTTCATCTGTATTCGGCCTGTGTTTGGCTGTAATAATTCTTGTAGAATACTTGCAACATTCACTAGTTGAAAATACATAAAAATCTTGCACAATTTTGTATAAAATTAGTAGCAAATATCACATATTATCCTATGGAGCAGATAAAAAATAATTTAAATAAAATATATTACGCATAACATTCATCAAAATCACATCCATAATTACCATATTTGTGTATGAAAACCATAATAAAAACTGCATAATATGATAACAATTCCACACTCATAATTTCACCCAAAACTGAAGGGAATGCATATCCCCATGCATGCAAAATTAATACTGCAATAGAACATAAATAATGAATATGCAAGTTTGTGATAAAAATTTGATAATGTCATGAAAATTAAACTTATTTAGATCTATTTTGAGTTGAAACTTAGATTGGGATAGAAGGAATTGCTGCTGACATCCTTTCAATTTTCACCTTCTTCACCCGTGCCTTTACCTTCTTGGAATTTGGTGGTGGTTCAACAGCCACAATTTTTATGTATGCAACCTCCTTAGATTATCTTCCTACTTATCTTGGATTACACAACTAATCTGGCTTATCTTGTGGTGGTAATGGTCCTACAGACTTGGTGATCTTGTTGATCACCTTGTTAACCTCAAGTGGAATCTCTATCTCAACTAATGGCTCCAAATTTTGAGTGCTACGTGTAGGATGTTTTTGAAATCTATATTTTGATAATACGGCCAAGTTGTCCTCACCAAATACCTTAGTCAATTCAAAGTGTTTGCTAAAATTTACCATCTTCTTCATATTTTTCTTGCTTGTGGTACTTTTGTTGGGTGAGCCACTGAAAACTTGCAGTTGAGAAACTGGCTCAGTCGGTTTTACCACCCTTTCTGTAAATATTTGTCTTAGGAGGTCATACTGAGTAGTAATATCCCTCTTTACCAAGGTTGCATGTTTCAAAAATTCTTTTCTGAGGCTATCCAGCTTGATGTGCAACAAAGTCTGTTGCGTTTGAATTTTGACTAAGGTTTCAGTGGAAAGGTTCAAGGTAGGTGGGATTACTATGTTTGTGGAAAGTGGATCTAGACATAGTGACAAGGTATTGGTGGACAGACAAGTTAAGAAGTAATGGGATTAGCTTTGATATATTATTTTTCAAATATTAGATGTTAAATGAAAACTTGCAAGAAAATATTGCAGATATATGCATATATTTATATTCAAATATTTAGAGAAAATTCTTTTATTAATTCATATAACACATTTATTTTTTAAAGAAATAGAAAATAAAAATGTTCATTGCATTCATCACAGAAAATTTGTTATATTTTCTTGCAATAAAATATTTGAAACAACAAATATTATAGTCAATTTTTACCTCTTTATGGTAAATACCTTTAAATCCATTGTTCCCCTTATCAAGATTACTGTCGCTTCGACTTTGCATAGTGTTTTTGATTGCAAATGCAACTTCTTTAGTAAATATTCGATCATTGGTCTATCGAGATTTTGCCTTTGCACAAGTGAAATTCAGAATTGAGGGTTTTTTCTACATTTTTTATTCCATTAAAGGTTGAATAACTATGGTTGTCAATCCTCCTTTAATCAACGGTCCCTCATACTTGATCCACATCGTTCACCCTTATTGCACCGTTACAACCAAGTGTTAGCAATCAACATCTTCACATGCAAGGTGGTTGCCCTATCTTGGAAATGGCCATCTCTTGCATACTATTAGTGTGCCACCTTTTCCCAACCTGTGGTGATAAGTCATTTAAATTTGAAATTACATCATCTGTCGGAGAAAATTTCATTCAAAATTTTAAATTTAATTAACTTTGGTGTGTGATAAAAAATTTTGATTTTATGTTTAATGAACTTTAGGTAAGTTTATTTTGTGATTTGCATCTATGGGTGATAAAAATTTAATTGTTTTACCTTTGTGTTCCTTTCAATCCACCTTTGACCACTATGCATTACACATGTACCTTTCTTGTTTGACATCGACTTCTTTGTTATGCACAATTCGAGTATGTTTTATTAAACGCTTCCTCTATTCGCATTTAAAACCAGATATGTGACTTGTACCATATAACACCTTCATGTCTTACTCGGTTTTCATACTCGCATGCGGGAAATGCGCTTTTAGATCTATGTATTCTCATCGATAGACATTCGTTCCTTACCATTTTGCCTTCCCTCTTGAATCCCAGTACTCATACCATGCACATGTGGTAATTTATATGGTGCTTCAAAGAAATTCACATGCTCCTTTGCCCATTATAAGCACCCACATCAGTTCCTGTCTAAAATTCTTTTTTGTTTGAGAATGATGGATCCTTCCTTATATAGTTCTGGCAATATGGATTGAACCTATACCTTGCTACCAACAACCTTCTTCCAGGAGGAGATATAAAATACTAGATGGATTTTGAAAGTGGCTAGAAGGGCCAATTTGTAGATTATGAAATTGATCTATTGTAACACCTGTTAAGGACCATAATATTTGGATATAATTTTTTGGCATCCGTGGAGTTGGAGAGGTGACTGTTTGTAGTGATGTAGGCAGAGAAAAACCATATCCCCCACTTTGAAGTGATGCTCTAAATGGTGTTGATCAACTTGTTGATGCATACAATTCTAGGCTAAATAAAAATTTATCGTAAGTTGTGGAAGGACAACAACATGCTAGCTAAGAATGGAATAAAAAAATTGAACCTTGGAGCTTCTTGGGTGTTGGTGGAGGAAGACTGTATATTGCTTCAAATGGGATCACATTGATAGCGATACGATATGAATTATTATACCACCATTCAACCAAAGGGATCCATTTAGTCCATTGTGTAGGATGCTCTAATGCAAAGCAATAGAGGTAGTTTTCCAAGCACTTGTTAACAATTTTAGTCTAGTCATCAATCTAAGGGTGGTAAGCCAAACTCATTTTGAGTTAAGTTCCCTAGAACTTAAACAGTTCATACTAAAAGTGATGGTAAAAGTAGGGTCCCTATCTAACACAATAGATTTGGGTATTCCATGAAGGTAAAATATGGAGTCAAAATATTTTGGCAACTATGGAGATTGTGTGGGGATGAGATACACAATATAAATGAGCATACTTTGTGAGATGATCCATTACCACTAGAATAACTAATTTTCCTCCTGACTTGGGCAACCCTTTAATGAAATCCATGAAAATATTTTCCCACAATTGTTCTAGAATTGGAAAGGGTTACAGGGGACAACAAAATTTCACCTTTTAGTCTTTAGCACCTATCACATTTTGCCACAAAATTTTAAATATCCCATTTAATTCCCTTCTAAAAGAAGGTACACTTGGTCCTTCTACAAGTCTTTAGAAACCCAAAATATTCCAACATTGGTGTTGCATGTATTTCTTGCAATATGAGTTCTTGCATTTGTGAATTTTAGGAAATGGTGAATCGGTCATGATATCTCAAGTGTATCCAATGCAAGAATTGGGCTCTGAGTGCTTGTTGATCAAAGTTTGCAAACTATAATCTTTGGCTATTTTCCCTCTAAGATGATTGCTCTATTGAATAAGTGGTGTAGATATAGCATTTAACATTCCTTGATCTTCATATTTATAGGATAGTACATTAGCCACCACATTCTTCTTTCCTTTTTATATGTGATTTCATAATCATAGCTGAAAAATTTAGATACCCATCTTTGTTGTTCAGGTGTGGCTACCATTTTTCCAAGAAGTACTTAAGATTTTTATGGTCAGTTTTGATTAAAAAGTGACACCCAATGAGATATGGCCTCCAATGATTAACACCATGTAAAATGGCTAACATCTCCTTTTCATAGGTAGATTTTTCTAAATTTCATCTTGAAAGTGCTCAAATAGTGAAGGCTAATAGTCTTCCTTGCATCAACATTGCCCTGATTCCATTGCTAGAAGCATCACTTGCTAATATCAGGATGGTTGTCATGGCTTGCTTTAATTCCTTGAAAGCTTTCTCTATTGGTTCTAACCAAATAAAGGAATTCTTTCTCAACATTGTTGTTAAAGTAGCTTCTATCTTTCATCAATAATTCTGCACAAATTTATGATAATATCTTATGAGTCAAAAAATCTTTGAAGTCCCTTTAGGAAGGCTCTGATCATTCTTGAATAACCTAAACCTTTTTAGGATTGAATTTAACTTCTTTGGTGACAATGTGATCCAAATACTCTACTTCTTGCAAGTCGAAAGAATATTTTGACCTCTTGGCAAAAAATTAATTCTTATACAAAAGCTATAGGATCTGATCCAAATGCTGGAGATGCTCCTCCAAATAATGACT
Organism: Wollemia nobilis; assembly: GCA_028583015.1. NCBI lineage: Eukaryota > Viridiplantae > Streptophyta > Pinopsida > Araucariales > Araucariaceae > Wollemia > Wollemia nobilis. The sequence continues at coordinate 556,929 of JAQPPZ010003564.1, read as the reverse complement.
ATAAATTAGGATATCATTAAATAAGACTAGAATAAATTTGCAAAGGAAGGGTCAAAAAATAGAATTCATCAAACTCTAAAAAGTGGAGGGTGCATTGGTCAAACCAAATGGTATAACTAGGAATTCATAGTGCTCTTCATGAGTCCTAAAGCAGTTTTAGTAATGTCATATTCCTTTATTTGAATTTTATGGTATCTCGATTGAAAAATCCAATTTTGAAAATATTGGGCACCATGCAAATCATCTAACAACTCATTAATTACTGAGATCAAAAATTTATCTTAATAGTTATTTTATCGAGTTCTCTAAAATCCACACATAAATATCAAGAACCATCCTTTTTCTGTACCCACAACACTGGGAAGGAATAGGGACTAATACTGGGGTGAATAACCCCTGTAGCAAGAAGTTCCTACACCATATTTGTGATTTCTAGTTTTGAACATATGGGTACCTGTAGAGGTAAATATTTGGAGGAAGACTACTAAGAATAAGTTAAATTCCATGATCATGAGTTCAATGAGGGGGCATTCCTTTAGGTTATTCAAAGACTATAGCATATTTTTGCAATAAAAGTTGTAATTCCTCCTATTGGTCCTTGTCCCCATCATACATAGCTTGTATAAAAAATAGCTGGGCTACCACCCCATGGGTTGAATTTTTAAATATTCTCCATCCTATGAAATGAAAAGTTTAGTAGCCCTGACATTCATGCCCTGTAAGATGTACTTAATTTCTTGTTGGTTAAATTTCATCCATAGTTCAAAAAAATCTCACAGTGCTAGACCCAACATTCTTAGCCACTGTTCTCCCAAAACAACATCACACCCACCTAGGGGTATGACAAACATATTTATCTGAATATTATATTTCACTATTTGTATCTTGATATTTTGACTATTTTTCTTACAAGGTAAAGTGCTACCATTGGCAATCATGACTTCAAAGGAGTTACAAGTATTAATATAACAATTCCCTTGTTTTACCACCCTTGGATCAATAAATTTGTATGCTCCTAGAGTCAATAAAAATTATTAACCATTGTCCCTTGAAGTGTTTTATCACCTTCATGGTCTGGGGAGTTCATATGCCTGCTAAGGCATGAGCCAAATTTTTTGGTTGTGATTCTTTTGGGGCTTCTGGTTGTTCTATGTTCCTCATCCTAATGACCCTCTTCCACCTCTACAAAGTTTGTGGTTTTTGTCTCATCCACATCAAGCAAATATATTTTTTATTGGACACATTTATGTCCTGGGGAGTACTCATCATAGTTATAACATAACCCTTGGGAACCTAGCATCCATCCCTTCTCATGTTAAATTTTTTATGGTAGGATATTTGTTAGGAGGATTTGATGTTGGCTCAGATGAAAAAGGTGGCCAAGATTGAGAAAATTTGGAGGTGTGTCCTTGAGCCTTAAATTTTTCCTTTGCTAGTCTAGCCAATGCTATGGCATATTATAACATTTATGGTCTTAACATTTTAACTGTAGCTTTAATGTCATCCTTCAAACCACTCATAAAATAGCTTTGGGAGAATTTGAGACTCAAACCAATGGTATGATTGACCAATTTTTCAAACCGAGTCTGATAGTTTCGAATCATTGAAGTTTTATTGAGTTTACAAAAGGCTCCTGTAAAGTATTCATATTCATGAGGACCTATTTGAGTGAGTAGTTGTTGCTCAAATTCAAGCCAAGTAAGATTGGGGTTTACTTTTTTGAGCCACTAAAACCATTGCAAGGCATATGATTCAAAATTGAAAGAGGTAATTATGAGGTACATATACTGAGGAACATTATGAAGAATGAATTATTGTTCTACTCACACAACCATCTCTCTAGATCATTTCCATCAAACTTGAGAAAGTCTAATTTAGGTAGTTTATATCCATTATTATTGTGGGCTTCTCGCTGTTGATTATTGCGTCCATCCTTATGATCATGAGACCCAAATTGACCATATATGTGGGTATTACTAGTTAAATGACATTCCAAGTCTATAATTTTTCTATTTAATTCCTCCTTCATTTCCTTCTATTCCCTTACCACATAAGCCAAGGAGTCATGTAAAGATTTGAATTCATCCCTTAACTTATTTAAACCATCCTTTAACTAATATCTCAAATGTTCCCCCCATGAATTTACTTGAGCATCAATTATTTGATCTATTTCTTGTTCCTTTTCTTGTTCCCTAGTTCCTGTAGCCATACTTTATGATTTTTAACCTTCTAAGAATACTTACTAAAAATAGGAATACCATTTTGATAGTTACATTTTTAGTAATGATCCCAAAAAAGTGTTTGGATGCTATATATCAAAATGATCACCTCAAAAAGATGATTAGAATGGGTTAGATATCCATATGACATTTTTCAACACCCTAAATTTTTTATTTCTAAGGGAGTGTTGTATTTAAGTTTCATCTATTTTTCTCTTGGAGTCTTGGTTTACTCAAAAAATTAACTTTTGTCTAACAACCCATTAGCAGGCTATGCAATGACCATTACTAACATTGTTTTGTCTAACTCTATAGCTCATTATTTTTGATGGTTGTCTTGGTAGACTTTTTTAGTGATTATTACCCTGTCTTTTATGATTTCCAACTATAACAAACAATTGCTACTAACTTTTCCAGACTCAATATTGACTATTAATTGAAACTGACTCTGGCTGAAATTATATCAGATTGTTACTAACTACTGCCCTGATAGAACCTATCTTGACTATTACTTTCACCACCATTTATTTTGTCTATTTTAATACAATTTAGGTGATAGTGTAGTCTCTTTAGTATTCTCAATTTATATGGCAGGATCCTTGGTTTTTGGTTAACCATTCAATAGAAATAGGGTACTCTAGGCCAGGGTGTATGCATTGTCCATAGCCCTCTGTTATACCACAATGATGAATGATAGTGCTCAAACCAATATTTTAGGGTAATACTCAAGAAGGATTCCACGTATACCCTTGAGCACACTACCCACCTCTTTGACAGTATGAGGGGGTGATTTTCTCAAGTACCATGCTCGATGCACTATGGATAGATACACGATCAACAAATTTCTATGGATAAAGGTTTCTCCTAAATATAGGGGGTCTCTCAATATACCCAAAGATATGTGGGAGCTCAAGTCCATATATGGGTGTTGTCTGAGGCATGGGTATTGGAGCCTAATCACCCCTCACTTCATTAGATGCTTTACAAGTAATCTAGCTTAGCCAATAATGACAACTCCTCCATGATATTTTAAAACCCTCGACATAAGGTTTCTAACCTATTAAACTAAAACCTAAAAAATAGTTGTTTTTTTAATAGGATAATAAGCAAAAAGATAAAACACGAGAAATTTATACTTAAAAATTGAAATGGCAGAGTAAGAACTATTGTAATCATAGTGGAATACAACCATAGAAAGGGATCTGATACTACTTGTTGGTAACCTTTTTAAAATAAACACATCCACATAAATATTGCAATAAAAGTAGTAATTCATGAAAGGATAAATATTGCAATACAAAATGGAAATGCAAAAATATATATTAATCTCAGAAAATCACAATACAGAATCACTGGTCTCTTTGAGGGGCCAACCTCCTAACAAAAATTTGATTTAATATGCAAAAAGATACATCCATCTATGCCCCTCATATTTTTAAAGACTCTTCATAACCCTACCTAATGCTCAAGAGTTGGCTTACATGCAAAATACCACTCAAGCTAGAATCTTCTACCAAACAAAACAATTACATTCTTTATAGCAATTACATTAAATGATGTCACTTGTCTAGGCACATCTAGTTCCATAAACTATTACAAAATATCATTAGGATGGAGTCCCCATGTTAGAAATGGGGTTATTACATAATAGTGTTAGGATGGGGTCCTAACATTTTACCATTCCCTAAGGTCCACCAATGACAACTCTTGCTCCATGGTTATTAGGAAGTAGTCCTTTGAACATACCATGGCCTACGCATGATATGCCTAAGAATGTTGAAAGATATATCCATTGATATAGACATGATGGAACAAGGTTAGCTAAAGAACATATTCAGGCATACAAATATGCCCTAACACATTTATAAATTGAGCATGTGGATGTTGCTTGTAGAATGTTTCTCCACACATTGGATGAGATTGTATATGATTGGTATATCAACTTAATTTTAGGCTCTATTACTTCTTGGAATCAATTAGAGGTAACATTTATCAGCCATTTTAGATTAATCATTGACTCCTATGTGGTATATCATTAGTTTACCTTTATCCATAGAGAACCTATTGAACCCCTGAGACTATTCAACACTAGGTTCCATAAATTATACACCAGGTTAGTGACACCTTACACCCTCATAGAGGAAGTAGTCATCCAAATTTACCTTAGATATTTGGACCTATAAAATTCTATTTTTGTGAGGAGAGATACTCAAATCACATCCTTGCCATTGGTGTATAGTGAGTCTTTAACAATTAAAAAATAATTGATACCTCAAGGATTTGGTTTGGGTCAATTGCTTTCACTTGGACAACCAGGAGCTTATAATCATATACTACTAATAAACCAAGCCCTTACATAATACCTTCCTATGTTGAATATGTTACCAAGTACCATGTATCTTAACCAAAATCAACCTTTTAGTCTTGTACCCCTAAAAGAAATGATGCCTAATGTGAGCAATCAACAAACCATTATGATATATTTGGTTAATTAGGCAACCACAAGTAATGTTCTCAATCATACACCTCAAAAAAATAATAAATAGGTCTTACCCTCATTTTGAACACGTCCACACCTATGAATAGTTCAACAAGTCAGCCAAGACTAATTCAACCATATACCTCAAACCCTGAGTTAGATAACATACAAAGTATGGTTAAAAAATTGATCAATGATATGCTTAAATAACAAAGGTAAGTTCCTCAAAACCCACCTACAAATACACTCAAAATAGGAACTTTAACTTTCAAAGGCCAACCATCAATGGAATACTTGTTCAAACAATGGAGGAGTCCTAAATCTTGCTAGAAACTAGAACCAATCTAACAAAAACCTAGGCACTTAAATAAATTTGGTTGATCTTGCTCTAAAAAATTAGTATAGGGTCCATTCCACAACTCAACATGGTGAAATTGACTATTTAGAGTTTAAAATTACTTTGGATATTATCCAAAAAAAGATGAAAACTTTGGAGTTAGTGCTCACCAATGAGGATTATAGGAATCAAGCTAATAAAAATTGAAGGACAAATCTAGTTTTAGAGACATATGAACTCTCAAGAGTGGATGAAGAAGAACTCAAAGAATTCTTGGAATAAGAGGTGTAGGCTTATCAAAAATTTCAAAGAGGTAACAATTATTTTCTTCGGAGTAAATGAAAAGTACGACTGACTTCTTCCACACCTCCAACAAAACCTCCATCCCACCTGATGAGCATATCGATAAAAAACCTTGTCCCACTGAAGCGTTTCATAGTGTCTATGCAACCTACATCCAATATGCCATTACCCTAGACAAAGAAAATTCTAGAATGAAATAATTTTAGATATAATATTATTGAAGAACTTAAGAAACCAAGGCTAATATTTCTTTATTTGAGGTAGCTCAATTGAATTATTGAAAGGATATATTACTTAAAAATATTTGAACAAAATAAAAAAAGATATAAAAAAGGTTGTTGATGCCCTACCAACTATATGCAAAGAAAAGGTAGAGTACCTACCCTTATTTATGACTATAAGAATTGCTAGTAAAAAATTACATAATTATCTTGTGGATTCAAGTGCTTATGGAAATGTGATGCCATATGTTGTTAGCCAAAAATTAGAGCTAACCCCTACGCCATCAAAAAAAAAAGTTGTTAAACTAGATAAGTTAGAGGTAAACGTGGTTGGGGTACTACATCAGATCCATATACAATGGCTACTAAACCCATGATACAACAATGTATAAATATTTACGTTATGGATATCCCAAATGCATATGGGATGCTACTCAATCGTGAGGTCAAGAATATTGAATGGCTATATGACAACTTATTTTTTTGCATATGTGGTTTCCTTGGTATGTGATAGCCAATTAGTTTAACATCCCTCCTTGGCAAAAATATTTATAGACAATAAACTATGTTTTGGTGTGAATATTTAATGGCATAGTTTCATGTTATAATGTCTATATGATGGGATGATTGTATTCTTTGAGCTTGGAATATGGTACTATTGATCTGTTTGTGGATGCAAGACCATGTACTCTCTCTTTATGGTGGGATCACATGTGCTAACCACTTGCAAAGAGAGATATTATGGGAAATGATGGTGATGACTTGTTCATCGACAACTCTAGGTAAAATACTACCTTCATTTAGTTGCATTGCATTTATGCTTGATTGGTAGAATACAATGTTATACCAGGAAATCTCTTTAAGTGAAGGAGTCATATTTGGTATGATGGAGGTAATGTTTAAATTATCTTAACAAAAGATAAAATAACATTGTATGATTTGGGAATGGTGAATCCTTGTTATGTTGGTAATAAAAGACTTTATTCAGGGAAACACATTTAATGCTAAATATTATTACCAACATCAATAATTTAATATTGACATGTGGTATTAATTAGCAATGGGTGGATTTTTCCACATTATTGAGGGAAATTCCATCTTGGATTGATTAATTGACTTATTTGTTATTAATTATTTAAGGTAGGATTAATTAAGGTAAAATTAATATAATGTTTCTAAGGTTTGAAACTTATTTTTTTGGTCTTGCTCTTTTGAAAATTTTTCTTACCTCCTTAAAGGTGCACTACCCATGACGCCTTGCTGGATCTCAATGAACCTTACTGTACCAATTGAAGGAACATTACACAAAGCCAAAAAGAACAATGGCAATGGTTGCTATTAAATCCAAGATGGGAGGGGAAGAGACTCCCCACTCGTTGCTTGGATTTGAGTTGCTTTTAAAAGGCTTAACGTATGGCTTTCAAGGGGGTTATTTTTTGGAGTTTGGAGGCAAGAAAGCAGAGAGGAGCAAGAATTTAGAGGGTGCGATCTATCGACCTTTGGAAGGTAAGCTTTAAAATGTAGATCAATTTTTGTTTTACCTATGTTTTGAGTAGTGTAATCTTGGTGTTTTTATATGTTTATCTTGGATGTTTGCATTCTTTTGTTTGTCTTGTCAATTATTTCTTGGTCCTAATAAAGTGGTTAGATAGGTGCCATAGTCAAGTTGCGATCTGGGTTGTGAGTAGTTTAAATTGCATAAATTTTATAGTCTCTATCTTGGATCACCTTTTATCTCAGTTGCCTTTATCTGTAGTGCATTGTGGTTGGCTTCATGTTGTTTACATAAAGTTTCCTTTTATTTAAGTTGTGCCTGGTTTTAGATATTTTGTGCATTATGTGGTCTTTATGGCGTTCATAGAGTTACACTAGTTTTAGGTTAATCGAGTGGCATGATTTTTGTGGTGACTCAATTAACCATAGATGTCTCCTTGACCTTGTTAGTATTTAGTGCGGGAGGCATTGTATCTTGTGCTTTGTTTTGCATGCATAATTTATATGGAGGTCAGTTGGTTGTTTCCCTCTTGTTGCCTTAAGTTTATGTTTGGTCATGGGTGGCTACACCTGGCGTTGAGAGACCAGCGGGGTAGTGGCACCACATCTCTAGTGAGCGCTGGCTAGGCACCCCTATGTAAGGTTACCTTCCTTTTGTAGGCTTGTTGCTTTTACGTTGGTTTGCTCTTGAATGTTGTTGTGAGTTTAGAGCTTTGATTTTGTTCAAATATTTTAGATAGTAAATTTTTGAATGAACTTTATTGCTTCTAATATTATAAGTGTTAAATTACTCTTGAACTAATGCTTTATAGTTATTATGTTTGGAAGGGAACATAAAGATACTATGTTTTGTGAAAGATAAAAGGGTTGTGTTTTAGATTAATTAGTAAATAGATTGTTATGGGGTTTCCATTATTATAGTTATGATGTTGTTATGGGGTTTCCCTTTCTTATCTTTTGTTAAGATGATAAATAAGTTCTTGAATTGAATGTATGTTAAAACTTATAATGGTCTCCTAAGACTTGAGTAGGTAAAGGAGATCATTATAAGAGAGAAGTATGGGATTCTCTCACTTTTAATTAGATGCTTGAGTTAGTAGAGCATGTTTGGAATTATAATGGTCTCCTGAGACTTGAGTAGGTAAAGGAGATCATTATAAGAGATAAGTATGGGATTCTCTCCTTGTATTTTGTAATGCTTTTGTGTGCATGAATTGCTTGCATCACATTTAAGTACTCATATATGCATTGCATTGAGCTATCCTAATCCCTCAATATTTCTTATATGCCATGGTGGTTCAGCCATCGTAAGGAGATTGGTGGATTCCTTCAGAGTTTCTTGGCGAAGGGTTTCTCAAAAGTGTCTTTTAGATAATATTAATGATGTAAAAAAAAATATATTTTGAAAAATATTACTTCCTTGAGATATGTAACTTGACCATTGTTTAATTGGAAGGTGTATATTGCTTTAGTGTTATTGGGTATCTAGTTTCTCTAAAGAATTTTAGAATTCTTTTATTTACACAATGCATGGTGCTTTTTGCAAATTATAGAATGCATTTTGTGACTTAAACTTGGTTAAGTTTAGCAATGAGTTTTATATGATGTATCTTGAAGCATTAAGCTTTTGAATTAAGCATTGCGTGTTTATTAATTATAGTATTGTTTACGCTTTGAAATTAAGTGCTTTTGTTATTATGGAATGAATGATGCTTTACTTTGGATATTATATGTTTCAATATGTAAATATCTTGTGGGGGTTGGTTAGTTTTTACTTGTGGACCCCATCTCGTAGACTATAGCCCAATCTTGGGAGGAGTTGCGTGAATGCAATAACCAGGTAGCCATGAGTCTTAGAAGGAGTTGCGAGAATGCAATAGCTAGGAAACTTATGAATCTAGGAGTTGTGTGAATACAATAGCCAGATTACTTGTGAATCCTAACACCTTGAATGAGTAGGATCGAGTGTGTGAAACCATTCATAAGTCAAAAGAGGTGATCCCTCAATCATGTAGGATCAGGTGATCATGTTAGTTATCATCTAAGTGGAAATGACCTTAGTTAACCCAAGAAGGTGTGGTAACTAATTACCAAGGCTTTATGCTTGATTAATTTGCCTAGATGGACTTAGAGTTAGGTTAGGGAATAAGCATCCCCCTTTAAGTATTATGGGCCTTTAAGGGTAATCCTTATGTTGTGGTCATATGGTCCTATGTTGAGGAGGGTATAGGAAAGGTGCAGAAACTATTGTTGGCATCCTGCTAAATGTGTATGTTTAGTAAGGTAAACCCAAAAAAACATGGTAGTGGGCCACTCCTATCCACTAAGTGTCATCTACAGTGACTTCAAACTCAAATATGATGAAGCTTTTTATGCCGAGATAAATAAATTAAGGGTGTCTCCCTTGCAAAAATTTTCTTGTGTTCATCCTTTTAAAAAAATTTGGGTTGGTAGTTTTGGGTTGTTAATTAGATTTGGATAGCAAGAAAGTCAAGTTTGAAGGAGCTCATCTTTGAGTACATTAATGTCAACAAGATTTTGTACACTAAACCAAAATTGGGAGTCAACACTATAGCGATGGAAACCACACCTGAAGATAATACTCTAGTAGTAGAGGTCCCACAAAGTAAACAAAAAATAATGGAAGACTAGTTATGGACTCTCAAGTTTGATAGGTCAAAATGTAAGCATGATAATGGTTCCAAAATTGAAATTTTCAACCCTAGAGGTAAATACTATCTTGCTACATATCAGATGCAATTCCCTTGAACCTATAATAATGTCAAGAACGAAACATTAATCCATGGATTATAGTTTACCATCAAGAAGAGAGTTAAGTATGTACGTGTCTTGGAAGATTATGAGTTGGTGATCAAAAAATTACAAAATAGATATACTTGTCATGATAGACATCTCTTAAATTATTGTAGTTGTGTTTAGGAATTTATCAAAGAATTTGATGCTTTCAATATCTAAACCATTTCATGTAAAAAGAACCATGCTACAGATTCATTGGCAGTAGTGGCAAGTCCTTGGAACAAGTTGCTCATTCCAATATAAAACAAATTTCAATAGACTTAGTCACCATCCCCTGTATACCATACAACATCTAGAAATTTTAGTTATTTGAAGATGACAAACATATAACTAATTTTATAGCTAATCAGATATATTTGAAACACATCATAGATGAGAAAGACATAAATTGTGCATATTGGATGAAGGGGATGAATTGAATTTGAAAATAATCACCATTTCCAAAGGTATGATTTCTTTGGAATGTTTATCTGATATGGATTATCATGTCCACAAGCAGTAGACTACTTCATCTAAGTATTTTCTTAGAAAAGGCATGTACTAATGAGGATAAAAAGAGAATAATTCAAGCCTTAAAGGATTATAGAGATGTTATAACATGCAATTATGAATATTTTAAGGTCTATGATGTGTCCATTATTACCCACACCATTTAATTAGAGCTAGGAATAAAACCCTTCCAAAAAAAACAAAGACCAATAAATCCATTGCTAGAGCCTCCCATTCTCAAGGAGATACAAAAATTGTTGGCAACCCACATCATTTTCCCTGTAAGACATTCTACTTAGGTTGCAAATATGGTACTAGTCTATAAGAAGAATGGATAAATACACCTATGTGTAGCTTTTATAAATTTTAACAAAGCATCTAAGAAGGATAATTATCTCCTCCATTCTTTAGATGAAGTACTACAAATAGTGAATAACTCCCAAATGATTTCCTTCCTAGATGGTTAGTGAGGATACAATCAAGTAACGGTAGATCCCAAGGACTATATTAAAATTATAGTTACTACAAAATGAGAAACATTTTCATATATGAGGATGCCCTTTGGCCTAATTAATGCAGGATTAAATTTACAAAGAGCTATGGACACTGCATTTAAGGACCTCATTGGGAAATTCATCATGATTTACATGGATAACCTCACGATTTGTTTTTTAAAAAGCGTGTAGACCATGTGGAAGACTTATTAAGGGTACCACAAAGATGTTGAGAGCATGTAATTTTATTGAATCTCAAAAAGTGAATTTTAGGAGCTATAGAAGGAAATATATTGGAACATGTTATTTTAGAAGTTGGAATTTCCATTGACCTAGAAAGAGTTGAAGGAATTTAAAAAAATTCCCTCCCTGAAAGCAAAAAGGAGCTGAAGTCCCTCTTTGGAAAATTAATTTCATAAGGAAACTTATTTTTGTTTTTGTATAAATAGTCTAACCACTTAATGAGATGCTCAAGAAGGATGCCAATATTACATGGACCAGGGAAGCATAGTCTCCCTTCCAAGAAATAAAAAATAAAATCATGAATACCACTATATTAATCAGTCCTGATTACATTCAAACTTTCTATACTTACTCATTTACATTTGAGCATTTTATTGCTAGTGTTTTAACTCAGAAGAAGAAAGCTAGAGATGAGAGACTAGTAGCTTTCATAAACTCACTATTGAAGGATTATCAACTTAGATATTTAGTAATTGTAAGATAAGCATTTGCTTTAATCAAAGCTATGAAGAAATTCTAGCACTATACCCTACACAATAAAGAGTTTGCAATAGTACCATATTTGACTATAAAAACAATGCTGATGCAAAATGAGCTAGGAGAACACAAAGTCAAGTGGGTGTTTGTACTACAAGAGTTTGATTTGGAAATATAACCTATGAAAGTTGTTATAGGATAGGGACTAAGGAAAAAATTGGCCAAAGTTGACTTAGATTTCATGCCAACATTATTCCATGGAAGAAATTACCTATGATGAGTGGTATTGGAACACCATTTATTATTTACTAAAAAAAGTATGTCCTGATCACTTAAAGTCTACCCAAATAAGAACATTGTGTCTTAAAAGGGTAAGCTTCATGATAAAATCAGGTATTTTGTATCAAAAAATCATAAGGGAATATGCTTAAATGTTTGAACAAACAAGAATTTATTGAAGTCCTCAAAAATTTTCACAACAAATATAGAATAAGATATGGCTTGAGAAACACCACAAAACACCAAATACTGAGAGCCAATTACTACGACCCCATGTTTTTAAGGATGTACATGCACATGCTTGGTTATACCATATTTTTAAAATCATAGATCGTTGAGAAAGGAATTCCCCCATGCCATTACAACCAATGATTGAAAATCACCCATTTGCACAATGGAGATTGGACTTTGTTGGTGTCATAAACCCTAATGTCACCAACCCTAACTCATAAGCCAAAAAAAATTCATCTTGAATTGCACTAATTATTGCACTCGTTGGACAAAGGCTCAAGCATCAAAAACTACACAATAGAGGTCATGATCTAATTTCTCAAAAATAACATTATGACCAGGTTTGGATGCCATATATTCTAGTATGTGATAATGACCCTACTTTTTCTTCCTTAAAATTTGTTGAATGGGCTTATGATAATAAGGTAACTCTAATTTTTTTCTAATTACTATCCTCAAGGTAATGGAGTAGCAAAATCAACTAACAAAAACCTTTTGAAAATAATTAAGAAAATTTTGGACAAAAATCCTAGATATTAGCATAATAAACTAAAGTACACATTATGGTCAGACAAGACAAGGACTAAGTCTTAGGGATATCCACCTATCATTTGGTTTATGTTTAGGATCCTATATTTTCCACAAATATTAGAATCCATACCTTGCAATTCATGAAAAACTACTTAGAAATAAATGATAAGATTGAAGCCAAGCTAGATAATTTAATGTGTCTAGATGAGAAAAAGGAAGACACATTGCAACATTTTAGTAACATCAATAAATGATAAAGTGATGGTTTGATAAGAGATCCAAAATAAAGACCTTTAGGATTGTAGATATGGTGTTATATGGGATAAGACCCATGAAAAGAAAGGTGACTATGGGAAATTTAATCCCATTTTGGCTAGGATCCTTCCAGATATTAGAGGTTCTAGGAGAGAATGCCTCAAGGCTAAAAAGCTTAACTAGAAAGGATGTCCCACTACCAGTGAATGGAAAATTCTTCAAACACTACTTTAATATCTAAGAGTATTCTAATACCACCTTGTAAATAATACTTGTATATAGTTCTATTATTTTAAGATTTTAGTGTGTTGGTCTTGTTTCATTTTTGTTTTTGCTTTATTTTTACTCTATTCTGTTGTTTCCTATATTTGGCTTAGATCAACCAAGGGCAACTAGCTTTTGGCTATTTAGAGGTGGAAGTTTTTTTTTGTATAGTTTAGAGATGAAAGATCCTACTCTAAACTCAATGAAGCAGAGATTGGCTTAATCATCCATTTGGTGTACATCCATGTCTTGGGGAAAACAAATCAATATAGAAGTAATGCAAAAGAATGTTGCAACTTCAAAATAAAAATAATTTAAAGAGATTCTAGATTAGAAGGAATAAAACCATTGTGGTTTGGTTCTCAGGAAAAAGCCATTTAGATGTATTACAAACCGAAGCATTAGATCTCTCTTCGTATTCATGGAAAAATATATAGGAATTACATTAACTCCGTTGAGGCAGTTTGAATCTAGTTGGGTGGTTCTTAAACTGAATAACTAAAAAATACGTACCACTCCTATAATGTTGTCTATCTTAATTAATGTAATATAAGATATACTAGTTATTCTAACATCCCCCCTTATTACATTGATGTTGACTACACATAGCATTGCGAAACAATTCAAATTTGACTCGAGCAAGCGCTTTGGTGAAGATGTCCGCTATTTGCTCATTTGTGGGAATGTAGTGGAGCTGGATATGATGCTTTGGAATCTCATCTCGAATGAAATGACACCTAGTGTCAATGTGTTTGGTGCAATCATGAAAGATAGGATTTTTGACAAGATTCATAACACCTTGATTGTCGCAATATAAATGTAAAGGAAGATGCTCTGGAATGCCCATATTTGTGAGGATGCGACGTAACCATATGATCTCGCAGACTGCTCCACTAGCTGCTCGATATTCTGCCTCAGTAGACAAAATAGCAACAACATGTTGCTTCTTGCTATGCCAAGAGACAGGACCAGATCCAAAGTGAAAAACATAACCTGCAGTTGATTTTCGGTCATCTATGGATCCAGCATAATCAGAGTCCGTGTAACCTTGAAGATAGAACTTGTTGTTTTTTTTGTATTCCAGACCGATATATGTCATCCCACAAACATAGTGAAGAACTCTTTTTGCTGCTTTCCAGTGGCTAACTTTAGGATCTTGCATGAATCGTGAAAGATAACCCATAGCAAAACTAAGATCTGGCCTGGTGTTTGTGAGATAGATGAGACTCCCAATCAGCTGACGATAGAGAGTACTATCTATTTTAGGAGATTCATCGAATCGGGATAACTTAAGTCCTGCTTCCATTGGTGTGGCTTTGGGTTTGCAGTCAGTCATCCGATACTTATCAATGAGAGTCTTGGCATATTTATTTTGAGTAACTTGTATGCAATGCTTGTATTGAGTTACTTCTAGACCAAGACAATAGTGAAGTCCAAGATCTGTCATTTCAAAAGAGGTATTGAGATATTTCTTTACTGTTTTGATCATACTCTCTGAACTGCCTGTTATGATCAGATCATCCACATATAGTACTAGAATTACTATGTTAGAACCATTGTTCTTGATATATAGGTTGGGATCTGCAGGACTTCTTCTAAACCCATGTTGCACTAGGTGACTATCAATTTTGATATACCAAGCTCGAGGAGCTTGTTTGAGTCCATATAGAGATTTGATCAGCTTACAGACTTTCTGTTCTTCCCCTTGAACTACAAAACCTTCAGGTTGAGTCATATAGACTTCTTCTTGTAGGTCACCATTTAAGAAAGCACTCTTTACATCCATCTGATGTAGCTGCCAACCAAATTGAGCTGCCATTGCACACAAAACTCGAATAGTGGTCATTTTTGTAGTAGGAGCAAATGTCTCTTCATAGTCTATGCCTTCTCTTTGTGCATAGCCCTTTGCAACAAGTCGGGCTTTATATTTATCTATTGCACCATTTGCCTTATATTTGATCTTGAATACCCATTTGCAACCAATGGGTTTCTTTCCTGAAGGTAAATTCACTAACTTCCAAGTTTGATTTTTCATTAGAGATGTATGTTCTGCATCCATAGCGAGTTTTCCATTGATCTTTCTCGAGTGCATCTGAGACTGATGTGGGTTCTTTTTCATCTAGTATTGTCAAATAGACTTTTTCATCTTCCATATCTATATTCTCATCTTCTTCTACATTCACAGATAAATCATCAAAATGTTGACAAAGGTCATCAACATCTGTTACTGATGTTGCAGCATCTGCTCTTTTGTGTTGAGTCATACTGCGAGTAGCGGGTCGATCTAGAGTTAGATCCGGAAGTGATGTCAATTTTGAATCTTGCAATGTACTAGTATACCATTTAGGAACCTTCTTCTGAGGAGGTGCTACTTCTTTCTTAGGTTCATCTTCCTTAAGGTATACAAGTGTGTTATTTGATGTGAAAGTTTCATAAAATACTACATCTCTATTGATGTGTGTTTTCTTGGTTATAGGATCAATCAACCGATATCCTTTTGAATACTCATCATAACCAAGAAATATACATTTTTGAGTTTTCTCATCTAGTTTCCTTCTTTTCTGTTTAGGAATGTGCATAAAATCTTGACATCCAAAAACTTTAAGATGAGAGATTGAGGTTTTCTTACCACTCCAGGCTTCTTGTGGAGTTTTTCCTTGTAGAGCCCTTGTAGGTGCTCTATTCAGTAGGTAAGATGTTGTGTTCTATCGCTTACGCCAGTATTGTTTTTCTAAGTTTGCTCCTTTTAACATACACCGACTCATTTCTACTATGGAGCGATTTTTTCTTTCTGCAATTCCATTTTGCTGCGGTGTATATGCTGTAGTGAGTTGTCTCTTGATCCCATGTTTTTCCAAAAATGCTAAAAATTCCTTGGAAGTGTATTCCCCCCCTCGATCTGAGCGAAGGGTTTTGATGAAACAACTTGTTTCTTTCTCAACTTGTCTCTTGAACTGATGAAAGTAGAAAAGAGCTTTTGATTTGAGTGCAAGGAAGAAGACCCATATTTTGCGGGAGTAGTCATCAACAAATAGCTAAAAATACCTCTTTCCACCATGACTGGTTGGGAAAGGACCGCACAGATCTGCGTGGATTAACTCCAAGGGTTTGTTCGAGCGAGAAGAACTTGTCTCAAATGGAACTCGATGTTGTTTCCCTACGAGACAATCTGAGCACACTGGGAGAATAGATGAAAGCTGAGGAAGCCCTTTGACCATGTCATATTTTCTTAATTCGAGTAAATACCCGAAACTGAGGTGCCCGTATCTTTTATGCCATAAGGAAGTAGCTTCTTTTGTAGTGGCAATGAGGGCAGTATGGGATGTAGAGACTGTATCCAAGATGAATAATCCATGTTTGTAGGAGCCAGTGGCAATGTGGTGACCTTGATGACTGATGAAACATCTCTTTTTTCCATTTTCAACTTGAAAAACAACATCCATATTTCTATCTAGCATTTGTGGAACAGATAAGAGATTGTTGGCAAGGCCAAGAACATAGAGAACTTTCTCTATGGCACAGTCACCATCAGGGAGTGTGACTGTAACATCCCCTTCACCTTGTACTTGATAGACCTGATTGTCTGCAATAGTGACAGGTTTGCCTTCTTTGGCGTGAAAGGTTTGAAACCAGGACTTGTTCCCAGTCATATGTTTGCTTGCTCCAGAATCAATATACCATACAACATCTGAGTTGGAAGAGGAAGTATGGGTCATGAGCACCTTGTGTGCTCTTTCGGAGTCATTATCTGAAGAAGAATTGGAATGATCGGAATGGGAATCTGCATAAGCAACATGACCTTTTTGTTGGTTACGATGCTGGGGATATTTTTGCTTCCCTTTGCTTTTCTTATTTTGTGAGGGATCATTCTGTTGTTTGTTTTTGAACCAACACCGATTGGTATCATGATTGTTCATATCACAGATCTTGCAATATTTATCTCGTTGGAGATTAGGCTTGCCTTTGCCTTTGGAAGAAGACCCTCCCTTCTAAAATTGTCCTTGCTTGGGTCCTTTTTGATGAGTGGAAAGAGCAGTGGCAGGTTCCTCATATTTCTGAACTTGATTGGCTTCTTCAGTTTGAAGCAAGTTAACCAATTCAACAAAAGTTAAGGTTCTGCCAGAAACATTGAATGAAGTGATAAAACTTTTGTAAGATGGTGGGAGTGCCCTCAAAATAATAGATGTCAAAAGATCATCATCGATGGGTTTTACCATAGCATTGAGTTTAGCTTTCAATTCTGCCACTTTACAGAGAAACAATTCAACAGTCTCCCTTGAATGCATTGTGAGATTGTGAAGCTGAGTTTGTAAGTGAAGAATTGTGGAATTATTCTTTCCTTCATACACAGTAATCAGTGCCACCCAAGCATATTTACTGCTCGTGGCATCACAAATATGAGGTTGAACCTCATCTGTTATGGCAAGTAACAAAAACATAAGACCCTTCCTGTCCTGATCATCAAACGCATCTTGATCTGTCCCTGCTGTGGTGGGACGAGAGGTAGTGCTACTGACAACATACCATAATTTTTTGACCTGAAGAATGACTTAATTTTATGCTTCCATGGCACAAAATTGGTGCCTTTGAGCAATTGGGCATCTGAAAGATACTTGTGCACTGTAGCCATTGTTTAGGGTTCCTTATAGCGCCAAATGGTCCCCTTTTCGATATATCGTTGCCAGGCCAGTTATACCTGAACTGAAGCAAAATAATATCCGCCCTTTACGTGAGGGAGACTATAGGTATTATGAAGATTAGAACGGTATGTGGAACATAGGCAGTACTGAAAAGGATTGCTTTGTTGATGGCACCTACCTTAGAAAGACTGGAAACCGCATGCGTGGGGCGTAACTTCCCCTAAACACTTTGGAGTCCAAGACTTTCGTCAGGATTTACGCCTAAACACAATAGCAATAGGGATAAAAAATTTAACTCAAAGAGATGTTAATGACACCTGCCTGAGAATCTTCTGAAGAAGAGAATCAGTTGGAGGGAATTAAGTCAAAAAACAAAACTAGGAGAAAATTAGTGTTGTGGAGAGAACATCAAGTAGATGATCAATGAAGATCCCTGTGGAGAACCTGTGCAACATGAGCTGAGAGAAGCAGTGGATGCTTTGATGTAGAGGTTTTTTATTTGCAGAAAAAAAATGCAATAATCAAAACAAGCATGCTCACACAGAAAAATGCTTCTCACATAGGTGTCGGCTTCAACCGAAAATGCACCCAAATTTGACAGGAAAAAAGGTGTCGAGTAAAATCGAAAATGCACCTTGGAGTTGCTATCTATGCTTTTTGCTGAGGATTTGAAAAAAAAAATTGAATTCCCCCTCTATCTTGCAAAATAGAGTAAGGTGCCCAAATATGCCTCTTAACAATTGTTTTTGAAGGAGAGAAAAAAAATTGACATGCCGTGGAGCGTCAACAAGACCCGGCGTCACCTTGGCAGCAATGTTTTAGCAATTCGAACTCCATAAAGAAAAACGTAAGTGATGCTGTGACGCATGGGAATGCACAGCGACGGAGATTTATTGACCGGCAAGCACGAGAAAGACAATTAAAAAAACATGAATCAAACTGGTGTCTTTTTTTAAATGAATGGTGCGGGCGCACTTTGCAAGGGGAAAAAAATAAGCGCGTGGGAAAAAACGCCTTTAAAAAAAATTGTTTTTTTAAATGAAAAACGCGGCCACTGTGTCGCGCCACCTCCGTTGAAAAAACACGGCCACTGTGTAGCATCACCTCCGCTGAAAAACGCGGCCACTGTGTCGCGCCGCCTCCGCCTCCGTTGTGCGGCCACCGAGATCACTACTCGGCCCGGGTCCGCTGCTGATACGGGATGAAGCCGCCTCTACTAAAAATAGACCGCGGCCACTGTGTCGCGCCGCCTCCACCTTGGTGTGCCGGAAAATCGAACGGGACGTCAGCTCCCGTATTCTCTTCCCCTTTTCGTCGAGAACCGCTTTCCGAGAAACGAACCGACGGCAGCTCCCGTATTACCAACTGCCGCACCAGTCCAATGTTGGGGTCCACTTTACATGCACATTTGCTTCAAAAAAATATAGTTGAAGTTTCGAAAACAACGTTCCCATTTTGGCGGCCAGAAATTACTTGGGCCGGCCGTTTCATTCCAACAGAGGAGGCGACAGGAACGAATCTCAGTCAGAGGAATCTTGATTTTTTTACGTGCCGTATACCATCTCCCACTTGTCTCCTGGAACCTTGACCAACAGGAAATAGTAGTAGCCTTGATTGTTGCTTACGAATCCAGCACGGCACTCAGCAACCTTCGCTTCGCTCTGTCGCTGGGAGCACCAACGATATGCTCTATCGAGACTGACGCAATCCAGAGACGGAGAATCCAATAGACCGCCAACTGCTGGCCCTTTCTCGTCTGGTTATGGAGTGTCGGAATACCACATTATCAAAAAAATTCACATTGCCCAAAGATCTTCAATGCTCTGATGCCATATTACAAACCGAAGCATTAGATCTCTCTTCGTATTCATGGAAAAATATATAGGAATTACATCAACTCCGTTGAGGCAGTTTGAATCTAGTTGGGTGGTTCTTAAACTGAATAACTAAAAAATACGTACCACTCCTATAATGTTGTCTATCTTAATTAATGTAATATAAGATATACTAGTTATTCTAACAAGATGTTCAAACTTATTTTCCATATATCCCCAACCCAAAAACATAAAATTGAAAAAAATAAATCTATGCTAAAAAAAGGAAGCAACTAAAAAGAGGGGGCTCAAGTGCTTGGGTGATTCAGAAAAACTCTATTGGGACTATGAATGTTTGGCTTGTAGTAGAGAAAGGTTTAGAGTGGGATCAAAGATAACTTCATTGGGGATATAAATGTCCAGTTGATAATGGAGCAATATCTAGTAGTTAGTGACATGTATACTTGTGAGGCAAGGCTCATCATTAGTAGATCAATCTTCGGTCAAGGGTGAACTAGCTTTATTTTTAAACTATGGTGGCAATGTTTAATCGATTTTGGACTAAGAATGAATTCATATGCACATAATTTTGTTGAAATAAAAATGAAGTATTGCTCTTAGATTAATGGCTTAACTCCAACCTTGTATAGATGCCAAATTTTTGGTTATTTTGGTCTTATAGTTTTATTACTTAAGAAAGGATTTGTTCTTTTCCCAAAATTCTCAAGAGCCTTTCAATCACCATTTGTTGTTGCACTTGTACAAAACACCCTATTATACATGGATAGGGAAACCACTTTTTAATTTTGGTTATTTTTTATTTTGTTTGCTTGGGATTATGCATAATAGTTAAACGTACAACAACTCAGGTTTTCAATTGAAAGTTGCTAATCGTAAATGCCTAATTTTTTCATGCATTGATTTTGTCATTATTTTTATTGCTATCATTGTGTATGGTATATTATTCAAAATAGAAAATGACCTCTCCCATTAGAACAATATCATAATAATATTTCCAACAAGTACCCATATGACTATGTTCCCATAGCCTTAGCCCCCCAAACCTATTTAAATTAAGGCACTATAAATATGGTAATTACCTTGGCAACATGGATGACATCACTCTCAAGGCCCATATGTCCTTCAATACTTAGTGAAATTTCATTAAACCACTTTCATTAGATGTGTCTTGAAAATGTATTTTCAACAAATATAAGCTTACCTATGTTTTGAGGAGAATTGACCTTCCAAATGGCCTATTTTCAACATACTATATGGTTGCCTTATTGACTGTAATGCCTACCTAATTACACAAAACTCACTTTTGGACCATATATCATTTGAATTACTCAATAAAAACTTTATAAAACCACCTCCATTAGATATGGCTCAAAAAGAGCTTTCTAACAAATATAATTTTACCTATGTTTTGAGGAGATTTAAGGCCCAAAATTGCTTGTTTTTTGTAGGTTGTCCAAGCTGTCGTGACCAAGGAAAATATAGATGTAGACAAAAAATAAAACCTAGACAACCAAAGACCCATAGGGAAATAAGAAAAGGTAAAAAAAATGCCAACAAGATCAAAATCCCTCCAATTGAAGGTTTATGAAGAAATTACAATCTCTCTAGCTAGAAACCCTAATAATTGAAAATTTTATGGGGAAATATATTTTTCCCAATATCAACGATCCAAAATGCAAAGGGTTATAAAAATTTGGCCATTAAAATCAATGACCCATGGAAATTCATAAGTTTTAAGAAAAGTCTTAGGGAATGCTTTAAAAAAGTTGAACAAGTGAAAAGTCCAAAGTTTTATGAAAAGGTTTATGGAAAGCTTTAAAAAAGGTCCAAAAAGTGGAAAGTCAAAAGTTTTAAGAAAATCTTAAAGGAAAAATATTAAAAGGTTAGACAAGCAGAAAGTCAAGATTTTTATGAAAATATTGAAGGTACTTTTACAAGTTTTGCTTTAAAATTTTCGATTGGATGTTTGAAGAAAAGCTTTAAAATTTTCAAAAAATCTTGAAAAGTTGTGATCGAAGGTTTCACCAATAGGGGAAAACATTAAAAGGTACAATAATCTTGCCAAACCCCTATAAGTATTTATGGGAAAATAAATATGTAGATAAAATTGAAAGCTCGCTAGATCGAAACCCCTGATAATTGGATATTTACAAGAAATTTAAAAGCTTGCTAGATTGGAACTTTGATAAGTGGAAATTTACGAGGAAATTAAAAGCCTGTGAATATTTTTGGGAAACTAAAACTCTGCTAGCTCATAACCTTGTCAATGAAAATGGCTTGATCAGTGCAAGATTTGCTAAAAAAGTAGAAAAATTACTGAAGGATGCAAAAGAAAGCCAATACCTATAGAACTTTGTTAGAGAAGGAATTTTTTTTGAAAAATGCATGGTTGGTTTAAAAATGCAGAAAGAGAGAGGCATAGATATAAAATAAATAATAATAATATAATAATAAAAAATATAATAATAAATTCTAATGTCTATAGTTTTTGACATTGCCTTGTAGGATATTTGACATGACTACTCGAAATTCAAAGACAATGGACATGAGAGTTTTAATGCTAACTAGGCTAGGATGTATATGTAGAAAGGAAACATACAATGAAGTTAGTGGTTAACCTACTTATGACAAAAAAAAGTAGAAATAAAATCATTGGAGAATGTTCAAGCTCGTGAGATCTTAGAGTTTTACATAAAAATATAATTTTTTAAAACATGGTTGAAATGAGATTGGGAGGTGATCCCAAGGAGCTTGCATCATGGTGACATTATATTTCTCAAATGGTGTCAGAATGTAACAAGTGGGGAAATTCAATGAAATTAATGTGTAGCCCACTTGTTGCAATTAGTAGATCAAGTATTGAACCACTTAAGCAGTCAAATTCAAGAGATCCCAAAATTTATGCGAGTTGAGATTTAATGAGGTATAGTTGAAGTGTAGTAGAAGCAATCTTGAGGAGTTCATGTTATAGGGGGAGGATAAAATCTTAGATTTGATACACCCCATGGAAAAAATATAATAATAATTAGTCTTGAGATGGATATCATAGTGGTAAGTTCTTGGGTTTTCATCTAGGAGATCCAAGTTCAAACCATGATACAAGAGGACTAAGACTCCTCATAAAAACCCAGGCTTACCCTAATATTTATGCAATAACTGTTTTTTGTTGTCTCATTAGACAACTAGAAGGATCATTGGGAAACCATCCATTAGCTGGCCTTTTAAAATTTATTTGTTCCTTGTTGACCATTTTCTATTTGTAGTTGGATGGATTTTTCAAAGCAAGCCTAATATTGTGCTGAGCTTTGTTCCAATAATTCACCAAAGTGGGTAAATATGAATCAAATGTATTGCCCAATTATATTTATAATGCAAGGCTTTTAAAATTTCTATGTTCAATTTGTGAATGATGATGGTGGTTGCACTCAGTATATATTCATAGTCTATTTTTCCTCTGAAGATTGTATTGTCTTAGACCTTAGGCTATATGCACACTAGTCAGACTAGGGTTGGTTCTAAATTAGAAACTGCCACTTTAATGGATCATAACTAAGTTCAGGATAGTATAGACTTGTTTGTTTTATTTATTTTCTCTTGCCTTTAAACCTTTGATTTTTTTGGGAGTCTATTTATATTTAGAGTAGATTAATTTTAGTTGAAAATGATTTTCTGCTATGCTAGTTTAGAATTCTATTTATGTTGTAAGCTAATAATTTGAGTGCAATGAAGGATATTGTTTGGGAAATTATAGTTTGCAAAACTTAAATGTACCTTTGTTATGCATAACTTAATTTCTACTCATCTCATGTATGTTATAAAATCTTTGTAATGGAACTTTTTAGATACTTAAGTATTTAATGATAAGACACTATGTCTAGGAAACCTATCTCTTAGAGTCATACTAGCAAAGGCCCCTCGAAGGAACAACTATCAATGAAATTTGGGTTTATCCATGTCACCCAAGACCTAGCCATACTTGAACCTTGGGGGAAAAAAATTCCCTTTCAAGAGGGAACATGTTTTATTCCAAGTAAGTTGGCTTACCCTTGACACACCAAAATTTGGCTTTTGCCTCTTCATGCCTAGCAAAATTAGCACTAGGGGGAGTTAGAGTGTATCATTTGGATGCTCAACATATTCAATAATTGTCATTTTGAATCAAAGATAAAAGGATAAGACTTCAATTAGGCATTAGACTAAAAAGTTGCATAATTTCCCTCATTGGCTGGCTATTAGGACCCCATCCTAACACTATGATGTAATGTTCCCTTGTGAACATGGGGGGATACCCATAATAATATTTTGTAATATTTTGTAAATGTGGGGAACACCCATGATAATTTTTTGAAATATTTTGTAATAGTTGTAACTCTAGAAGCACCTAGACAAGTGGTGCCATCATATGTAACCATTATCAAGAATGTAACTATTTTGTAGGTAGGAGATTCTAGCTCGGGTGGCATTTTGCATGTAAGCCAACCTTGAGAGTTAGGTGGTAGATGAAATATTTAAAACTACGAGGGGTAGGAATGTATGTATCTTTTTGCATAATTGAATGAAAGTATTGAAGGAGGTTGCCCCCTCGAAGTGGCCTACGATTCTGTGTTAATTGTGAGATTGTTCTTTTTTGCATTTATATTTCATAGTTGTGTTGTGAGCTTTTATGTTTATTTGCAATATTTGTGTGAGTGTGTTTATTTTTAATAGTAGATTCCTAACAAGTGGTATCAGAGTACTTTCTAGGGTCGTGTTCTGCTATGACTATGATAGTTCCTGCCATTCTGATTGTTAGGTATAAGATTTTATGTTTTAGTTTTTTTTGCTAGTTCCTTATCAAAAAAAATCTAGCCTCTATTTTTTTTTTTTGCATTAGTTATCTAGGTTAGAAACCCTATGCTGGGGGTTTTAAAATATCATGGAGGAGCTATCATTATTGGCTAAGCTAGATTACCCATAAAGCATCTAGTGAAGTGAGGGGTGATCAGGCTCCAATACCCAGGCCTCAAACAACACCCATCTATGGAATTGAGCTCCCATGTATCTTTGGGTATATCGAGAGACCCCCTAGGTTTAGGAGAGACCTTTTACCATTAGGAATATTTTTGGCCTTGTATTCTCCATAGTACATTGGACACAACATCCGAGAAGATTACCCTCTTATACTGACAAAGAGGTAGGTAGTGTGCTCAAGGGTATGTGTGGAATCCTCCTTGAGTAGTGGCCTAAAATATTGGTCCAAGCACTATCGTTCATCACTATGGTATAACAGAGGGCCTATGGGTAGTACATACACCTTGGCTTAGCATACCCTATTATGTCAAATTTCAAACCTACAACAAAAACTCCCTATAACACAAATCTTGTTCTATGAATTTTGAACTTATTACCATACCCTTATCACAAAAATTGAGCATACGAAGAAGACATCCCTATTCTAGAGTTCTTGCATGCAAAAAAAATAATTTTTTTTATGAAAGAATATCACAGGTAGACAGAAACCACCAAAGTTAGAAATAGGGGAACAAGGAGGTCAGTGTCAGTTATAGTCAAGAAAATTCTATCAATAACAATTAGTACAGGGTTGTCAAGTTATCAGTGTCATAATAGTTACCTATGATAATCAAAAATTAAATAGATAGGGAATATCTATGATAAAGTCAGACCAGGTAGGTGATAGTACAATGTTAGGAGTGGTCAGTAGTCAAAATAGATAGGGAAGAGTGTTAGAAAGGGTTGGTCGACATAGAACCTAACTTTTGAACCAAGACTCTAGAGGAAAAATCGATCACACCACTAGACTCGACAAAACAATAAAATAAAAAAAAAGTTTGGGGTGTCCAAAACCAGTGTTGTGGTATATAGCTCATTGTGATCATCTTCTCGAGTTGATCATTTTGATATATAGCACCCAAATCACTTTTTGGGCTCCTTACTAAAAATAGTAACCCCTAAAACCACCTTTCTATTTTTAGTAAGTCTCACCAACAGGACATAACTCTGAGAACATGGTTGTTGGTACTCGACAACAAGAATTAGATAACCAAATTACTCAAAAAGTGGATAATATGGGCAAACAAATATGGTCCTCACTCAACCACAACTTAGATGAGATAAAGACACAAATCAAAAACTTCTAGGAAACTATGAGTGTGGTCATTGAGGCATAGAAAGAAATGAAGGTAAATTTGGATAGTCATACTAACTCATTTGGTCATCAGGATCAATAGGATATAGGTACAAGTCATCACCAATAGAATGTACTAGATCATAATGGATTTAAATTGCCAAAATTAAACTTCCCAAAATTTGATGGAAAAGATCTTGAGGGGTGGATTTGTAAGGCCAAATAATATTTCACTCTTCATAATATCCCATGCTACATGTGGTTGACCATTGCCTCTTTCAATTTTGAATCAGATGCACTACATTGGTTTTTGTGGCTTAGGAAGGCTAAAACTAACCTTTCTTGGCAAGATTTTGAACAATGTCTACTCACTCACTTTGGTCCTAGTGAGTTTGAAGATTTTATAGGAGCTCTTTTTAAACTTAGATAAACATCAACCATTTGAGAGTATCAAACTCAATTTGAAAAACTTGCCAATTGTACCATTGGTCTAACTGTCGACTCTTTCCAAAGTTGTTTTATGAGTGGTTTGAAGGATGACATTAGGGTTGAGGTTAAACTATTGAGACCCCAAATATTACCATAGGCAATACAATTGGCTAAATTGGTAGAAGAAAAATTTAAGGCTCTAGGATGCACCTCTAAATTTCCTCAATCTCGACCATCCTTTTCATCCAAGCCGATGACAAGTCCTACCACTAAATCTCCAACTATAAAAAATTGACTCATGAAGATATGGAGAGTAGAAGGGCACAAGGGTTATGTTTTAATTGTGATGAAAAGTATTCTCGAGGGCATAAGTGTGTGCAACAAAAATTGTATCTACTAGATCTGGATGAAACACCAACCATAGAATCTTTAGAGGAAGAGGAGGATCCTCAAGAGGAGGAAACATCAGATCAGGTAGTAGATTTAGAGGACTCCCAACCAAAAATATTTGTGCATGCTTTAGCAAGAGTTTCCACTCCCCAAACAATGAAAGTGATTGGCTACTTCAAAGGACAATGGGTCATCATTCTTATCAACTCTGGAAGTACACATAACTTTATTGATCCACGTGTAGCCAAATAAGGAAATTGTTATATTACTACATGTAATTCCTTTGAAGTCATGATTGCTAATGGAGGCACCCTCCCATGCAAAGGAAAATATTGTAATGTTAAACTTCAAGTTGGGGACTATAATCTCAAGATAGACATGTTTGCCTTACCCCTTGGTGGGTGTGATATAGTTTTGGGAGCACAATGGTTGAGAATGTTAGGACCAGTTTTGTGGGATTTTGCTGAGTTGTGGATGAAATTCAATCAAGAGGGGAAGGAATATACTTTATGTGGCATGAAATCTAGTGTGGCTTAGTTTATTTCTACCCATAATATGGAAAAGTTATTAAAAATATCCTCTCATGGAGTGGTGGCACAAATTTTTGCTATAACTGCCCCTAAGGAAAAAGAACAGAACCATCCAGTGCAATTACAAGGATTATTAAACAAATATGCTCAAGTTTTTGAGGAACCCAAGGGACTACCTCCTCATCACTCACATGACCATGCAATACAACTTTTTCCTGGTAGTCTTCCTCCTAATGTCCATCCATATAGGTACCCTTATGCTCAAAAATAAAAAATTGAGAAAATAGTGCAAGAGCTTCGTGTTGCAGGGGTTATCCATTCCAGTGTTAGTCCCTATTCTTTTCTAGTGTTATTAGTATGAAATAAGGATGGCACTTGGTGCTTGTGTGTGGATTATCGAGACCTCAATAAGATCACTATTAAGGATAAATTCCCAATTCTAGTGATTGATGAACTACTTGATGAGTTGCATGGGGCCCAATATTTTTCCAAGTTGGATTTGTGGTTAGGATATCATCAAATTCGCATCAAGGATGAGGATATTCCAAAAATAACTTTTAGAACTCATGAAGGGTATTATGAATTCTTGGTTATGCCATTTGGGTTAACCAATGCACCTTCTACCTTTTAGAGTCTGATGAATTCCATTTTTTCCCTTTCCTTCACAAATTCATTCTAGTCTTTTTTGATGATATATTGATTTACAACCGTTCATGGGAAGAGCATCTTCAACACTTAGATCAAACACTCAAACTTTTATCTGACCATCAACTTTATGCTAAGATGTCCAAATGCTCTTTTGGCCAACAAGAGGTTGAATACTTGGGTCACATTGTCACTAAGGATGGAGTTCAGGTTGATCCCAAGAAAATTTAGGCTATCCAAGATTGGCCTAAGCCTCGTACCCTAAAGGGACTTCATGGTTTCTTGGGACTCATGGGCTATTATAAGAAATTTGTGAAGAATTATGGCAAGATAGTGGCCCCCTTGACCGCCATGTTGAGGAAGAATTCTTTTCTGTGGATAGAACCTATCGAAAAGGCTTTTTTTGATTTGAAGTATGCCATGACCACTACCCCTATGTTAGCAATGCCAAATTTCTCTAAACATTTTATCATTGAAAGTGATGCATCGGGCACTAGCATTGGGGTAGTTCTAATGCAAGAAGGTAGACCCTTGGCCTTCACTAGCAAGGCACTCTTAGGCTAAAATTTGGGTAAGTCTACTTATGAGAAAGAAATGCTTACCATTTTACATGTGGTCAATCATTGGTGACCGTATCTCATTGGGAGATATTTTTCCATCAAGACTGATCATCAAAGTCTCAAATATTTTTTAGAACAATGGGTGGCCACTCCAGAACAACAAAAGTGGGTTTCCAAATTGTTGGGTTATGACTACGACATCACATATAAGAAGGGTAAGGAAAACATGGTGGTGGATGCTTTGTCCCAATTACATGAAGAACAGGTTATGCTACATGCTATATCCACACCACATCCTCAGTGGATTCATCAACTACATGAGGAACTAATCAAGGATTCCTCTTTGGAAACTCTCATCCACCAACTTCAAGTAGATCCTCATTCATGCCTTGGCTATACTTGGGATGGCCATGATTTACGGTACCATGACCGTATTATCATACCCAATCAGTCATAGATAAAGGACCTCATTCTTCAGGAAATGCATGCTTCCCCAATAGCTGGCCATTCAGGGTTTCTCAAGACTTATACCAGGACCAAGCATACCTTTTTCTGGTGAGGCATGAAAAATATATTCATACTTTTGTGGTTGAATGTGATCATTGCCAATGTATGAAAGGTGAAACTATGAGTTCCCTTGGTACCCTTCAACCCTTGCCAATTCTTGAGCAGGTTTGGATGGATATCTCTATGGATTTCATTGAAGGGTTGCCTAAATCTAGAGGTAAATCAGTTATTCTGGTGATAGTGGATCGTCTTATGAAGTATGCTCATTTTTGTTCCCTATCCCATCCATACACCACCTCCATTATTGCTCAAAATTTCCTCGACTCTATCTTTCACCTCCATGGAATACCTAAATCCATTGTCTCTGATAGGGATCCTACCTTCACTAGTCAATTTTGGTAGGAATTGTTCAAGTTGCAAGGAACACAACTCAAGATGAGTTCGGCTTATCACCCTCAAACTGATGGCCAAACTAAAATTGTGAATAAATGCTTGGAAACATATCTTCGTTGCTTCACCTCTGAACATCCTACATAGTGGGCCAAGTGGCTTCCTTTAGCTGAATGGTGGTATAACACAACATATCACACTACCACTAAGGTGAGTCCCTTTGAAGCAGTCTATGGTCAGCCTCCACCAATACCATCTTCTTACATTCCTGGTAGTTCCAAAGTTTAGGTTGTGGATTCAACTCTTCGCTAGCATGATGCCATTCTTTGCCAACTCAAGGTCAATCTGGACATGGCTCAAAATCGTATGAAACAACAAGCTGATCAACACCACACTAAATGTAGCTTTGATGTTGGAGATATGGTTTTTCTTCACTTGCAACCATACAAACAATCCTCTCTCCAGCTTTGAGGTTGTCAAAAACTTATCACAAAATATTATGGGCCTTATCAAGTGTTGCAATGGATCGGGTCGATCATGTATAAACTAGCCCTTTCGGCTAGCTCCAAACTTCATCTAGTCTTCCATGTGTCTTCCCTCAAGCAAGTTATTGGCAACAAGGTCTAGGTGCAGTCTACACTTCTAAAGTTGAATGAGGAGGGTTCCATCATTCTTGAACCTGAATGCATTCTAGACCGTAGATCATGTACCCTTCGTCGATGTGTCATCATCGATGTTCTTGTCCAATGGCATGGCTTACAACCTAAAGATGCTACATGGGAACCTCTTCACCAGCTCCAACAATAGTTTCCTCACCTTCAACTTTGAGGACAAAGCTTTTCAAAGGGGAAGGGCATGTTAGGACCCCATCCTAACACTATGATGTAATGTTCCCTTGTGAACGTGGGGGGATACCCATAATAATATTTTGTAATGTTTTGTAAATGTGGGGAACACCCATGATAATGTTTTGAAATATTTTGTAATAGTTGTAACTCTAGAAGCACCTAGACAAGTGGCACCATCATATGTAACCGTTATCAAGAATGTAACTATTTTGTAGGTAGGAGATTCTAGCTCGGGTGGCATTTTGCATGTAAGCCAACCTTGAGAGTTAGGTGGTAGATGAAATCTTTAAAACTGTGAGGGGAAAGAATGTATCTTTTTGCATAATTGAATGAAAGTATTGAAGGAGGTTGCCCCCTCAAAGTGGCCTACGATTTTGTGTTATTTGTGAGATTGTTCATTTTTGCATTTATATTTCATAGTTGTGTTGTGAGATTTTATGTTTATTTGCAATATTTGTGTGAGTGTGTTTATTTTTAATAGTAGGTTCCTAACACTAACCATCTAATATATTTCTTGATCAATTGTAAACTATCTAATTGCTGGTCAAATACATGCCTAATCAAAAAACACTGTGTTTGTGCACCCTAGATATGACCAACATTGAAAGGTTGGAGGAAAGAAATATCCCTCGTGCCAATCTCCAGAGAGGGCTGGTTCCCGAACTAAATCCTACACTGGTAGAAGACTAGGGATGCAAGAAATAAATTGGGAAAATACGAAAATAAATGGGAAATATGGCCACAGGCCGAAGTGCAGGATTTGGGGCAGACTAACAGCAGGAAAATCACCAAAGCATGAAATAGCATTTAATAGAGGAAAAAACAACAAAATTTACTTATAAACTTGTAGTAATAACCTTCAGAATAACACTCCAGCATTCGCTCCCTCACTAGACATATTTAAATTCAAATGTAGAATTTAAATCTAACAAAAAACAAGAAACATGAATGTAAAATAGAAGTGCACAGTACAGAATGAAATTGCACACAAGATCACTTACAAATTTAGAATCCTGATGCCTTGTATTAATGTAGAGAATTTGGAGAGTATTCTGGCAAAGTGTCTAACCTCATTTTACAATAGAAATTCCATTAATATTTATAGAGGTTTTCACCCCTTCATTTAATGCACAAGGGAGCAAAATGATATCGGTTTAGAAACAAAAATGAGAAAATTCCTCTTTGGAATCATTGAAAATCCCTTCTTTAGAGACATCGATCCATATTTCAGGGAATACTTCCCAGGAAACTAGCAACTCGGGCGTCGATGCACAGATAATTTGGAAAACATTGAATTCTTTGAAAACATCTTTATGCCTTGAAAATCATGAAAATTCTCCTGTTCCTCTTGTACAACTTCCTTTTCCACTTAGGATCCATGATTCGAGTTACTCATTTCCACAATTATTTAATGTGTATAAATATGGCACCCTTGGAGGCCTTGACCGTGATGCATTTTGCTCAAAAATTACCTTCACCTTTTGAAAAAAATTGCTTTACCTCACCCTCCTTCAAGCTCTTATGATCCTTTCTTTAAAATGCATTCACCCATAGGAGGGGCGAACAGGATGTTCGCCCCTCAATTGGGGTGAATGCGAATATGTTCTCTTTGCAGGATACGTTTGCCCAAAGGAGGGGCAAATAGGATGTTCGCCCTCAATTGGGGCAAACACGATTCCACTTTGAATTCGGGCGAACATAGTTGTGTTTAAATGTTGGAGCGTGTTCACCCAAGGGAGGGGAAAACAGGACGTTCGCCTCTCATCTGGGGTGAACACGAACATGTTTAGCCGCACTACCTTTGCTTCTCCTTGAGTTTTTTCAAATGCCTTACCATTTCGTTTGCCTGAACCTAGGGTGAATGGGGTGTTCACCCCTCGTTGATACTTCCAAAATAATGAACTTCTTAATATTCTTCATCAAATCGTTCGTTGTTTGTTTTTATTTACATAGGCCCAAAGATGCTTTCATTTTTAATATACTCATACCAAAGTGATAGCACCAATACAAAAAAGTACATAAGGCATAGATGAAATTATTTTAAAATAAAAGACACCATAGGCAAACAAAACTGTATCATCATAATGCATAAAAATTCATCAAAATACTCTAGTAAAATCTCCAATATGGCGAAGTGCAAAATTTTCAGCACTAACACAAAGTTCCATGTTGACAACCATTTATTATACTTATGTCTTTATCTTACGAGTATAACCATTATTTTTTTTTTGTTACACAAATTTTCTAAACCTATACACAATTTGTCTAAACCTATTAGATATATTTCTAGGTTATTTTTATATTGTATAAATCATTGACAAAATTCAACAACAATAAAATATTCTTTATAATGCATATACCTAGAGGTGGATGTGAACAACCCTTTGAATAACCAATTTCTAATATCTTCTAATAACCCAAACAATATGAGTCAATCCCTAGTATCTAGTATCCAAACCAATTCCCTTGTAAGTACGCCTTTATTTGAAAGTTTACCTAGGTATAATAAACCAAGTGACACATTTAATGTATCAAACTCATCATTGGGATATTTTATGCCATCCAATGTAAATAATTTATGATAATTCCACATTCCTATCCAAATCCAAGGTATTGCTCAAAATTTAAAAGGTGTTGACTAGTTAAATCGAGGTGCAATGACCACAGGTAAAACCCCTAATCCAAACACCACCTCTAGTTAGTTAGCTATCAAAAATGTCATAGGAATATCCACCCCTTATAAACCAAAAAGTCCCTCAACATACCTTGCAATATCCTCCTCCTGTCCAAAATATGCAAATTCCTTTGAATCAATAATTGGTATCCTAATCCACCATCTTTTCAAAATTTGAGGTCTCCTTTTCTATCACCACATTATTTTGTGTACAAAATCCTCAAGCTTTTCCTCAATAAAATTTCCCTCAAATTATTCCATATCTACTATACATAGATCCACCTCAAGGATTTGCAATGTAGCCTTGTCCAACACAACATGGTCAACCTCCAAAGAAAAATCTAATACCTCAACTGCCTACATCCCATAACTACTTCAAAATTTGTCTTGTCAAGGACCATTGAATTTATGGTCCTCTTCTCCCATTTTGACAATTGCTATGAAAGCATTACCTACCCTTGATGGGAGTGGAAACAAAATGATATTAGATCACCTAAATGGCCTATTCATCACTTCTGAGAGGAAGATATTATGGTATATTTACTTATATATTCATTGCATGATAAAGTTGCTTTATAATATGAAGGATTATCAAATAATGCTCTTGCTAATTGTATCTCAATTGTAGAACCTTTCATGCATAGATTTGGTATCATGGGTAATGGGTATTCTATTTTATTTCAATTGAATGCTATGTACATGCATCCTTAAGAAGATATTAAATCTTATAACACTAGATTCATTAGGACCTTGCATTCAATCCCTTCAAATGTTAGACCAAATGAAGAATACACATTGTCATATTACATCAAAGTCTCATAATAAT
Organism: Wollemia nobilis; assembly: GCA_028583015.1. Taxonomy (NCBI): domain Eukaryota; kingdom Viridiplantae; phylum Streptophyta; class Pinopsida; order Araucariales; family Araucariaceae; genus Wollemia; species Wollemia nobilis. Next base: position 523,398 of record JAQPPZ010003564.1, on the reverse strand, counting down.
ATTTAACACTAATGGTTTGTAATGCTAACCATGTCACTTTAGTCATAAATTTTGAGGAGGTAGTATTTTGGACTAGTAGGGTGCTAAATAAGTTTTACTAATAAAAAACGATGTTCTTTATAAAACAAGGTGAATTTGGTTCACATAATTAATATAACTAACTCACCTATATAAGTTTCACAAACAAGTAGTTATTATTAAGATTAGCCAATAGTGGATTTCACCTAAATTCATTTAGGTAGCATGCTCCACATTAAATTATACCTGTGTTAATGATGTAACAATCCTAACTTCTTCCTTATTACATCATATTTCAAACAAGGATAGGAATCAACAACATAAATAGTTCAAAAATATCATACACTAAGACAGATACATTAGTCCATGATTTATATCATCATAAATAGGGATAAACTCTAATTCTCACCTCGATGGGATTAACCACATTAGAGTTAATCAAGGATAGGGAAAAATACAACTATGCAATATTTTAACATCATAAGTGAATAGGGATACAAATATTATCCATATACATAATTGCAAATAGGGACACATTCATATGCATACTAACCTCTTTGATTAGTAACACACTCAACCAATCAAAGGTATAAATATTTGCTTATGAATAGGGATACACAATCATTCACAAAATTATATGTAAATAGGGATACATAGTACTATCTACAAAACATGGGATTTCCACTTCTCTCAAATGAAGCATTATGTCCAATAGACAATGCAATATAATTTGATCTTCAAAATAGATCACAACTAGGTCATCCATGTGATCCCCCTCAAACTAAATATTATTTTTGAACATTTGATTCTAAAAAATCCTTGACATATTTCTTCAATAGAATGGTTATACATCAGGCTCAAAAAATGCTTTCTAATGAGTATAAATATGTTTTTCATTACAATAAGATAGTAGGCAAAAATTTATTTAGTATTTTGAGGGATTCATAAATGAAATGCAGATTCTGAACATCCATCAAACTGAGGCGCTTCGCTCATTGAGCCAACTCGTATAATGATAGTTCCAAGCACGTATACTTCTACATCAAGGGCAACACCTGTGCTTCTATGAGAGGCTCTTCCCAGGCATCAATTTCAGAAGTATCTTCGACGAACTTCTTCCAGAGCTCTTCCAGCTGTTCCATGGGAAGAGGTTCTCCCCAATTATCCACAAAGGTCGGGAATCCCAACTCATCAATGGTCTCAAAATGAGACATGGAAATAATGTGTTCACGTTCAATAGTGTTGAGGATGGCCCATCCTTCCCGTACCAGGTCCATGCACTGGAAGTAACTACGCAGTGTAACTTTCACCTTAGACCAGGCGTAATCCATCTCGTTGAGGGGGCGAATGTGCAAATTGGTATTAATCAAAACCTGTATCTTTACGGCCATCTCCATATAGGGTGACAACATCTCCTCAGTGGTATCAATTAATTATTTCCCTAACTGAATCTGTATCCATGCCTCCCATAAATATTGCAGCACCTTAACAGCTTGCGCGACCAACTTTTCACAATTTTGTGCAGAGCGAAGGCGGGTTCCCTTGACGTTATCGCACGAAAATCCTGTGGCCTGTGCCGCTTTCTCAGCTAACTGCTTCTTCACATCTTCTAGCTGCTGTTGAAGCTTGTGCATTTCAATCCTAGCGGCGTCGTGCTCCTTCAAGTGAACTTTGACCTACTGGCGCAAATAGTCATTCTCAGTAGCCGTCTTCTCCTCTTGGGCTCTGCTTTTTGCCAGGGCATTTTCGAGCTCAATTACTTTGTTCTGATTTTCAAAATATTTCTCCTTAAAATGCTCACCATGCAGGTACACTGAGCTCATATCTACTTGAATGTTGCCCATATTTTCCATAGGATCTATCCACGTAAGGTCTTCTATTATAGTCTCAAAAATGAGATCACCCGACAATAACTCTCCTTGGGGCTTCTAAACCAATGACGTAATTGTGGTAATATGAGCCTCCTTCGTGATGGGATCAAAAGCAACTTTTTTAATCGATCGAGCTAGAGCCAAGGCCTCTTTGCATCACATACTCTTCAACCACTATGAAGAGCTCATGTGTGCCCGATTGATCTTCTCTACGTCGGGCTACTTACGGGCCACCTGTACATCAGGAACTATCTGCAACTCCAAAAATGGGGTGAAAGGAACCAAAATGTCTGAGCGACTGGGCCCAACAGAAGTGGATGACATGACTAAAAGAGGTGGAATAGAAATGGTGGTTTTGGTGGAGGAAGCGGGTTCAGCTATAGTTACGCTTACTCTGGGAGGAGCTTGCATACTTACAACCTCAATGGTAGTGGAGGCGGGAACAAAAAGAGATGGGCACAAAAAGGGATTCGGCCCTGATGCATATGAACTGAAAGAAATGAAAGATGAAGGAATGGGAATAGAGGAGAGAGCAATAGTGACTTCGAGGGTGGGAGAAGATGAAAATGAAATGGATGTGGAGGGCATACCGAAGGGTGGAGAAATGGAGATCGAGGATGATGAAAGTGGAATAGATGGAAGTGAAATAGAAATCACTGCTTGCTCCATAGAAGAAGAAGGGGAAAGAAAAGACGTACCTTCGGGTGCAAGCACCATGTGTTGCGGTGATGGAGGCGGTTACAAAACTGCTTCTTCTTCTTGCACTCCCACCCTTTCTCCAATGTCCAAAATCTCTTCTTCATTCATTACTTTGACATGAGAGCTTTTGGACTATTGATCTTCCACCGATGCTTGAGCCATTGAAAATACTTCCACAACTTTGGTTGGGAGCTCTTCCATGGGTGAAGGCTTTACAATAGTTGTCGATACATTAGTAACTATGGGAACAGTTACAACTGACACTGTAGAAACTACAACAACTAAAACTACAGGGGCCTCAATGGCAGAAGTCATAACTGCACTAGACCTTGGCCTTTTCACCACCTTTGGAAATGGTGGCACCTTCGGTAAATTTTGCTTTTCGAGCGTGGGCATCTCCTCTACTTGTCGCTTTGTTCATTGAGACCTCCTTTTGAAAACATATTGTTGCTCTTCTTCCTCCGGAGTCTCATCTTCAACTATGGGCCACTCTTGCTCAGTCTCACCTTCGCCACTATCAGAATGCTGAAAGCTTTGTGGCAAAATATTGGTGAAGGTGACGGGTTGATATGAGTTTACAAATTCATCGTAAATATCTAAAAACTGCTCATCTAATTTCAACCCATAAGCAGTAGTCGGCTTCCCATGGTGAATCCGCATAATCCACCAATTCATTATCTTTTCTTCAGTCCAGTCGGGTTCGACTTCCTTAACAGAACTGAATAAGCCTGGTGGAGGAATTTGAGTCTTATTTTTGGCCAGATTATATTCTACCTCCTACTCATAATAATCATGCCATGGTGGGAGGGTCATCATTTTTTCAATATGCCAGTTCATGTCCGGCCCATCAAAATTATTTCTCCTCTTCTGAATATCCAATCGAGGACAACAATGAAATGACTTAGCCTTCACAATAGCTAAGAATTTACCCAGAGGATCATATCGCCAATGCTACGGTAATTCAATCAAACCCAAATCCTGGAGTGCCACCATCAAGAGCCTATTCTGCCCAACTTGGCTCACTTCTATGCTACCAAATTTGAATGACATGTTGCATGTAGTCTTCTTTCCATGCCCAACTCCATATATATCATTCACATGATCAGTCTGGCGCACAACCTCCATGGCAAACATATGCTCCATGGTGAAATATGGTAACAAAAATGGCTTACCCGTAAAACCAAAAATTTGCACAACTACACCCTAGGTAAGCAAGAAAATATCACCCTTCTCTTGCATGATGATTGCATCCCTCAAATTTCGTGGCACTCTATCATAGGTACCGCAGAGCAACTCTATCACCGGCCCCAAAAACCAACTATTAAAGTTGTACACCGACTCCCTCCTTGTCAAAATGGGAGTCCACATATAAATTGGTAAAGGCTCATTCTTTTCACCTAGCTGCGTTACTGCAATGAAGGAAAAGCGCTACTGCAATTGGAAAAAGAAAAACCATACTAAAAATGATGTATGCAAAAATGACTTGGACTCCCCGGTTTGCATTTTTTCCAATTGAAAGTTTATCCTTCGGGAGATGTAGTCAGCCCAATCAAAGAAAATGGGATTGCCACCTTGCCTCATGGCAGAGGGAGAATAAAACTCTACTTTATAAATACACTATGAAACAACCACCTACCATTTATGCACAGTTTCATCCGAAGGCAATCCAACGACCCAAGACAACATGGAGTATATATCTTGACTCTTGAATTTTGAGAGCGGCTTCAATAAATTAGGAAGCTGCCCCATCTGTGGCTCTTTAATAAGTTGCATCTCCATAAATTGGTGCATTGTCACTATGGAGACGTACCTATCCTCTTGCTCGTCAATATGTAGCTTTTTATGCACTGCATAAGAGGGGGGCTTCAATCCACAAGCGAAGGCCTCTCGAATTTCATCTGGAGTAATGGTAAATAGAATCTCCCTCCTGGAATTTCTGATAGCCCTAGTGAATGGGTCATAGAACTGGGCGATGAGCTGCACCAGCTCAGGGCATGGATGAACGGGTGAACACAAATACCAGGATAACTACGAATGATATGGCACTGTTAGCCAACTATTTGATGACACCCCTTGACTCACAACAACTTCTACCTCTTGCCTTAACCTTTTGATTCCTTTGTGCGTGATAAGGCAGTCTCCAATTTCTGCCATAGTATCCTCATATGGGTCTAAGTCCACATAATCATTTTTTGAGCCCTTTTGGCTCTAGAGCTGCCCTCCTTCTTCTTTGATTTCTTAGGCTCTGTAGCCTCTATGACGTCCTTGGGCTCCTTGCTACGTTTTCCCATTTTCCTTCTCTCTGACAAATTCTCTGAGGAGACTCTAAAATATTCTGCAGCTACAATCACGAATAGTAGTAAAAAATTTTAAAAATCAAATATAAACTATGCCTTTTACCTCATGGTTTTTATAGAGCCCTCCGACATCTACCGTAGTAAATGCAGAATTAATTGCAAGCACTTTCGGGAGAGAAAAGGTATCGAACTACTAGCCTGGCACCATTCCCAATGTCTCAATGACTTCTCCTTTGATTCACTATCGGATCCTCCTAAAAAAGTGTGCCCTACTCACCATGTAATTTTATTGGAAATTGTGCCCTAGCACCTCAAGCTTGTTGGGAAAGCTAAATTGGCCGCTTAACAACCAATCATTTAATATTCGCTGCTCCTTGGAAAATAAAAATTTGGCACAACGCACGTTTTAATTTAATGCTCTTCTATCAACGCTCTCGCCCTCCGATAGCTGACACGTAACCAAGGGGCACTTTTCATTACACAACGTGCTTCCAAAAATGCTGCAATCATTTCCTCCTTCCGGTAAAATCACTTCGGGCGCAAAGCAATTTCATCCTTCCCTGGCGACTTCAAAATTGAGGTCAAAACGTCACGCTTTACTTAATTTGGGCACCTTCGATCTGTTTGAAAACCCATGGCGAATAGCCCTTTTAAAAGAAAACTTCGTTTGCTTTCGCTTTTTCACATGTACCTCAAAAATCAGATTTTCTAAAAATAGCTTAAGGTTTTTTTTCTTTTAAAAGCGCTTTATAAAAAACAAGCTTTGAAAAGCATGTGCTTTTAATTTTAGACTTATGCAAAAACAAACTTTGTCACCTTTCTTGGCGCGTTCACCCATAATAGGGGTGAACGGCCCGTTCGCCCCTCTCTTAGGGTGAACACGATGTCAATTCACTATCGTCGAACTTGTCATCAATTTAAGTTCACCCCTCTAGAAAATGAACGACCACGCTTTAGTTTACCAGGGGCGGATGCATTTAGCACATAATACATTTTTTATTTTAACTAGATGAAGAGTTTCTTAGGCGAGTTGGAATATTTTACTTTTTTGCCATTCTTAGTCACCTCATTCTTAGGGTGAAAAGCCCTTTCGCCTGTTCTTGAGGTGAATGCCCTTCGTGCTTTTCTTCCTTTTTTTTTTTTTTTTATATATAACATATAAATCATCAACAAATTAAAACAACAATATTTAAAAAAGGATATTTACATATGTACATAATGGTACCTCACTAAAATATCATCATGAAATATAGGCCTTCAAATGAAGGCCATTCATAGGGATGGGGAGATCATAACCCTCCATATCATGAAGATGATAAGCATTTGCTGAATTCACCATGAAAATCTGAAAAGGGCCCTCCCAGATAGCATCGAACTTATGGTGATTCCCTGGCTTAGCCTTCTTTTCATTCCATTTTAAAACTAGATCTCCCACCTAAAAACTATGGTCGATCATTTTCTTTCCAAACCACTTCTTCATCTCTCTAGTATGCTCAACAAATACCTGATAAGCCTGTTCCCTATTCTCTTCTAACTGCAGCAACTATGCCAACCTTGCACTCATAGGGTCATATTCTTCATCCTCATCCTGGAACAACTGCAATGTTTGGAGTACTAGCAGCTCAATATGTGTAGGGAGGACAACTTCTTTCCCATAAACCAAGGCATACGGGGAAGTCTTAATAGATTTCTTCACTGAGATACGATCTGCCCAAAGAGCTTGATTCAACAACAAATGCCAGCCTCTCTTGTTACTGCCCATCATTCTTTTTAAGATTCATAGCAAATTCTTGTTAGTGGATTCGGCCAACCCATTCCCTTGTGGATAATAGTTGGATGATGTCTTCAAATAAATGCCATATTTGCTAGCAAACTCTGTAATTTTGGCCCCAATGAATGGAGTGCCATTGTCAGTTACAATAGAATATGGTATGCCAAATCGAGTAATGAGCCCCTCTAGAAAGGAGATAATAGTAGCTTGATCGGCCTTCTTAGTGGGAATAGCCTCCACCCATCTGGTGAAATAATCGGTCACCATCAGGATATACTTGTGTTCCATGAAAGAATGTGGATCAATGACGCCAATGAAATCAAGACCCCACTATTGGAAAGGTGCTTCCACTTGAATTGGACGTAGAGGTAAAGCTCCTTTCCTAATCTTGCCAACATATCATTGACAACTATCACACTATTGGCTTATTTTATGAGCGTCGATGAACAAAGTGGGCCAATAATAACCTGCTCAGATAATTTTTAAAGCCATGGGCCTACCTGCATAATGTCCTCTAGATAGCCCAGAGTGAAATTCTTCCAATATCTTCTCCTTTTTGGATGCTTTTACACACCTAAGAAGAACTCCATCAATGTTCTTATGATATAACCCATTAGGCAATAATACATACTTGAGCGCTTGCAGCCTGAACCTCCGACGCTGTGAAGCATCGAGGTGAGTTGGACATCTCCCAAAAGTAAAATAATCAACCAACTCTTCTATCCAATCACGGTCACTCATAGTAAGATTTGCACAAATTGCTTCACCTATGTCCTCCTTGTGAATCACATCCAATGTCTCAGCGACAACACTCTTAGCTAACTCCTGGCATAAAGCTCGCCCATGAACTAGCTTTGTCGATCGGATCTCCACATCATATTCTTGAATTTTAGAGACCCATCCTGCTCTCTTATCACCTAGTTCTCCTTGTAGTATAAATTTTTGAACATCAGGATGAATAACATAAACAATAGTCTTGCTCTGAGAAACAAAGTGTCAAAACTTTTTCAATGATTTCATCATGACATAAACCTGCTTCTCAATGAAGTTGTATTTCTCCTGATGTGGTGCAATAACTTGGCTCAAGAAAGCGATTGGCTTCTCTTCTCCATATTCTTGTTTCTGAGTCAACACTACAACATAGCTTTCGTGCTCACCTACTGCATAAAGAATGAAGTCCTTCGAATAGTCAGGATTAATTAAAACTGGAGCTTGGGTGATTCTTTCTTTGATTTCTTGAAAAGCTCATCTCCTGACTTCCGTCCACTTAAACTCAACATTATTTTTCAAAAGCTCAGTCATGGGCTTCACAACCTAGGGAAAAATCGATAATAAACTTGCGGATGAAGTTTATTTGACCAAAGAAAGATTGGAAGTCTTTCTTATTAGCAGGCAACAATTTCATGAGCGCTTCGGCTCTTGCAGGATCTATCACCAATCCTTCTTGTGAGATTACGTGACCCAACAATTTCCCTTCTTTGATGATGAATATCGACTTCTTTGGATTGATGGAGATTTCAAACTCATGACACTTCTCAAACACCTATCTTAGATGAGCAACATGATCTTCTCTGCGATGGGAAAACATAGTCATATCATCGAGATATATCACAATAATTCTATTCAGTAACTCATCGAAGGCGACATCCATGGCTCTCTAGAAGGTAGCACCAACATTCGAGAGACCAAAGGGCATCCATTGGTAGGTAAATGTACCCCACTTGGTAGTGAATGTCATTTTGTATTGATCCTCATCTTTCACCCATATTTGATTATATCCAGAGAAGCCATCTAATAGTGAGAATCTCTGAGCATCGACAACCACATGAAGAATTTGATCTATCTAGGGTAGAGGGTAATGATCTTTAAGCGATGCCTGGTTCAAGTTGCAAAAATCAACACACAACCGTATGTCTCCATTCTTCTTCCTTACTGGGACCAGGTTCACCACCTAGGTCGAGTGCTTAATCGGATATATAATCTTTGCCTCCAACATCTTCAACAATTCTGCCTTCATGAGCACTTCGATCTTAGGATTGATAGGATGCTACTTTTGTCAAAAAGGTTTTACCCCCTCCTGTAGTTCTATGGTATGTTGGATCACATTCTTATCATATCCCTTTAAATCTTGGTAACTCCATGCCACAATGTCAGGGTACTCATAGCACAGGTTTTTAATACCTTCAAGTTCATTCGACACACAATCAATCCCGATCTTGATAACCTTTTTAGGTTCCAACTACAATTCCTTGTACTCCTTGGCATCCACTTTAATCTTGTGCTTATCAGCTCTATCATTTTGATCAAATAAACTTTCCAATGAGATTAATCCTCTGGGAATGTGATTATTCTTTAATTGAATCATCCCTTCTTTCTCTTCCTCAGCAAGTACTCTGTCATCCGCGCTAGCAGCTTCTCTGAGCAGGAAATTGACTATTTGTTCATCATTGTCGAATACTTGCCAATAGAGATTCTTGTCTGGAACTGAAGGTCTATAGATCACCCTGACAGTCTTGGGCTTTCGGACCACTTGCTCCATGGGGGAATAATTTGCACCAAGGGAAGCTAAAATATCAGCATGTCTGTTCTGCTCCCGAGGAATCGCTTGAATGTTCAAAGTTGTGAAAGCTTCAAATAAATCCCAGACCCTATTGCGATAAGCTTTCAGGTAATGCTGCTTTGATACACACTTATTAGTGGTCTGATTAACGATAAGCTCAGAGTCACCAAAAATCTGTAGCTGCTTAATGCCCAACTTTTTAGCCTTTTTCAATCCAAGGCACAATGCTTCATATTCAGTTGCGTTGTTTGTACAACTCCAAGTCAACCTATAAGAATAAGTCTTTTGTATACCTTCGGGAGAGATCAATACGACACCAGCTCCTACACCATTCTTACATCTGGCACCATCAAAATATAGTTTCCATAACTGATTTGTGTCAAAACTCTATGAATCAGGAACTTGCTTTTCAGCTTGCTCTAGTTTAGTTATTGTGTAACAACCAATGTCCGTTCTGATCATTGCATTAAAATCTGTGAGCAAAAACTCATCCTCCAAGTGAAGCTCACCCAATGCTTCTCCTACCAAGTCAACTTCTTCTAGTTCTTCAGTCATCATGTTCACTACGCCTGGAGATTGTTCTTCCTCTTCTAACCTTTCAATGTGAAAAGGTGAAGGTTTTTCATTATGGATACGAATCCATTTTCCTTTGAATGGTATCTCCAAATGTGAATAGTCCAAGGAAAGGTATCCTCCCAACTTAGCTATGAACTCCCTTGAGAGGCACATGCTAAAGTATGGCTCCAAGTCAACTACTACCACTTCTTGGATGACTGTGATCTATGACATAGTGTGGAGGATAATAGGGATGTCTTTGATCACTCCCACTATCTTGACCGGAGTCCCATCCAATTGTAACACTCCTGGGCTACTTCTTGTATATTCCATCCCCATTACTTCACATACTGCCTTTGGCATGATAGTAGTTGCAGCTCCAGAGTCGATCATACAATTATGTACAATCCACCCTTCCATTCTCAGTGATAAATAAAATGGGGGAGGCCTATTTTTTCCTATCGTAGAAGTGGGTAACGCTTGCGCTAGGACTATTTGAGAAGAATTTTTTTTTGATCTTTAGCAGTCTTCAAGGATTCTTGTAACAAATCAATTTGTCCTGGCAACTATAGCGCATCATACAAGCTAACTTTAGCTGGAATCTTCTTCATTTCCTCTACGATGTTATAACTTGAGACAGCTGAAACCTTCTCTTCTAGAGCTCATTCATATTTATCCCGGTACTATTGAGTAGCCTCTACTCTTTGTCTCTTTGTCAATGATGGGTACTTAAGTCACTCCCTGGCCTGCTCTTTTGTTTCATTCTGTGTTTGAGCAGCTGCTATAGGTTGCGAAATTGATGCCTTATTTTGTACTTTCTCTTGAGCCTGCTTAGGCAATAAGTCTCTCAACTTGATAGACTCTTGCTCCTTAGTTCTCACCCTAGGCGCTTTCGCTGGAGGTGGTCACTTTTCATCTTGTACCTTTGGTTCTATAGGCACCTTCAAAGGTTCGAGCTTGGTCGGATCTATAGTTACTGGCTTTTTCTCGGACCTTGTGAGGACCGAAACTTGCTCCAAGGATGGCATCATGAAATTATGATCGACTTCTCTAATCATATTAACTTGTCCACCAATAAAATTTTCTGCTAATATTTGCACATAATTCATATGCACCATGCATGTTTCTTCTCCATGAGGATCATTACATGTCGAACACCAATACACCTTTTCTATTGCACTAATCTCCTCATTCGCCATCACTGTTGGGCTCTTCTCAGGGCCTCTACTTGTAGAAGCTTGTTCTCTTGTAATAGGTGGGGTCTGAAATCTCCTAGATCGAAACTCAGCCTCCGCTTGCTTCTTCCTTACTATTGTAAGCTCATTAGATATTGTCCTTAAGGCTGTGTTATTGGACTTTACTTCTTGCAACAATATCATGAGGGGGTCAGGATTAGATGGTGGAGTGGGCACTGGAAAAGGTAAGGGTGCTTGTGGCATAGGTAATGACAAGGGAGTCAGAGGCACTGGCAATGTTGGGAAAGGGATAGGTATTGGCAACTAGGGAACTGATTGAGTCGGTAACTGAGAAAATCTTGAGGCTGAACGTTGCGGGATAGGGATCGGAGCAACATGAGGTGGGCTAGAACTCCATGAGGGAACCGGGTACATGGAAGGCATGGGTTGCAAAAATGCACTTGAATACAGATACTATGGAAGGTCAAGGAACAATGGGCATAGTCATCTTTGAGGGAAGCCTACCTACAACAATCAAATCAGATTCGGCCTTTTGAGCTTGCGTATACAAGTCTGGAAATGTAGTCACATTGGCCTATCGTACAACCATACCAATTTCGGTGCTAAACACCCTAAGATAGTAGAATGCAGCTTGCTCATGTGTGGGCCGTAATCCATCAGGGACTCTTTGCCAGCTTTGCATGAACCTGACATTGAAATCAACTATCTCTTCTTGTGGATGTCTTTGAATCATCGTAAACTGGTGCAGCAAAGAGTATGGATCAGCTTGTTCATGAAAATTTTTAATCAGCAACTCCGCTAGCTGATCCCATGATGTAATAGTACCAGGTTGCAGTGATCGGTACCAATAAAGCAATTTCCCTCTCAATGACAATACCAATAATTTTATCATTACATCTTCATCTGTTATGTCATGGATGGTCACCAAAGAAGCCACATATTGAATATGTTCATATGCAGTTTTATCGGTACCATCATAGGTCGGCAAAGCTTTCAAAGCAGCTTGTGGGACCGGATTTTGTGCTTGCAGATTCAAAGCTCCTGAGCTATTCCATGCTGGGAACTACCTTGGCAAAGGGTTTTGAGCCATATGGACTGGTATATGGGGTGTAGGTTGAGGAACACTAGTGGTTGTATAGGGTGGAGGTTGTGGGAAACTTGTGGCAGTACTTACTAGGCTTACAGGAGCAGAACATACACCCGCTAACCGTGAGGATGTAACATATGGTATGTGGGATATATGGGGTAATGAGGATGTACACTAAAAAGTGGCTAATTGAGGATGTTCCCCCAACCTTTGAATATCAAGTTCGTAGAACTCGATTTGATGATCTGGATTTTTGGCCTTCGATCTTGTATTCATGAGACACAACTTTCGTTGCTCTCACATTCGAAGATTTCTGAGTATAGTCGAGTCACCAGATGTTCTAATGTTACAGCACAAAGGCAAACATCAAACCTTAATACTGTTGGAAGTGGAAACTTTGAGGTCCCACCAGGCATGCCAAAAATTGTTGGTCAAATATCTACCTAATCAACAAACACTACGTTTGTGCACCCTAGATACGACCAACATTGAAAGGTCGAAGGAAAGAAATGTCCCCCGTGCCAATCTCTAGAGAGGGTTGGTTCCCAAACTAAATCCTACACTGGTAGAAGACTAGGGATGCAGGAAAGAAATTGGAAAAATGTAAAAAGAAATGGGAAATATGGCCACAGGCCGAAGTGCAGGATTCGGGGTAGACTAATAATAGGAAATTCACCAAAGCATGAAATAACATTTAATAGAGGAAAAAGCAGTAGAATTTACTTATAAACTTGTAGTAATAACCTTCAGAATAACACTCCAACATTCACTCCCTCACTAGCAATATTTAAATCCAAATGCAGAATTTAAATCTAACAACAAACAAGAAACATGAATGTAAAATAGAAGTGCACAGTACAGAAGGAAATTGCACACAAGATCACTTGCAAATTCAGAAGCCTGATGCCTTGTATTAATGTAGAGAACTTGGAGAGTATTCTCGCAAAATGTCTAACCTCCTTTACAATAGAAATTCCATTAGTATTTATAGAGGTTTTCGCCTCTTTCATTTAATGCACAAGAGAGCAAAATGATCTCGGATCAGAAACAAAAATGAGAAAATTCCTCCTCGGAATCATTGAAAATCTCTCCTTTAGAGACAACGATCCATCTTTCAGGGAATAATTCCCAAGAAACCAACAACTCGGGCGTCGGTGCACAGATAATTTGGAAAACATTGAATGCTTTGGAAACGTCTTTACGCCTTGGAAATCATGAAAATTCTCCTGCTCCTCTCGCACAACTTCTTTTCTACTCGGGATCCATGATTTGAGTTACTTATTGCCACCATTATTTAATGTTTATAAATATGGCACCCTTGGAGGCTTTGATCGTGATCCATTTCACCCAAAAATTACGTTCACCTTTTGAAAAAATCTGCTTTGCCTCATCCTCCTTCAAGCACTCACGATCCTTTCTTTAAAACGCGTTCACCCATGGGAGGGGCGAACAGGATGTTCACCCCTCAACTGGGGTGAACGCGACATTATTCTCTTCTCAGGGTACGTTCACCCAAAGGAGGGGCGAACAGGATGTTCACCCCTCAACTGGGGCGAACGCGATGCCACTTTGCATTCGGGCGAACATAATTGCGTTTGGATGTTGGAGCGCGTTCGCCCAAAGGAGGGGCGAATGGGACGTTCACCCCTTAGCTGGGGCGAACGCGAATGTGTTTAGTCGCGCTTCCTTTGCTTCTCCTTGAGTTTTTCAAATACTTTGTCGTTTCGTTCACCCAAACCTAGGGCGAATGGGGCGTTCGCCCCTTGTTTGGGGTGAACACGTTGATACTTCCAAAATAATGAACTTCTTAAAATTCTCCATCAAATCATTCATTGTTTGTTTTTATTTACACAGGCCCAAAGATGCTTTCATTTTTAATATACTCATACCAAAGCAACACTTATAGCACCAATACAAAAAAGTACATAAGGAATAGATGAAATTGTTTTGAAATAAAAGCCGCCATAGACAAACAAAACTGTATCATCATATTGCATCAAAATACATCAAAATACTCCAACAAAATCTCCAATGTGGCAAAGTGCAAAATTACCAACACTAATACAAAGTTCCATGTTGACAACCATTTATTATACTTATGTCTTTATATTACGAGTATGACCATTATTTTTCTTTTGTTACACATTTTTTTCTAAACCTATACTTAATTTGTCTAAACCTATTAGATATCTTCGCAGGTTATTTTTATATTTTATAAATCATTGACAAAATTCAACAACAATAAAATATTCTTTATAATGCATATACCTCATCCTCGAACTTTTTAAAACTATTCTTCTAAATCATCTATGAATAAGTAAAAAAGTAGAAAATTATGAGTGACAAAGTGCAACCAAATTATGATTGGTTATAAATATAATTTAGTTTGTATACCTTATCTCTTAAATATATATTAGGTACATCAAGACATATACTATATTATATAATCTTAATTTTAAATATTCTAAGATGTCTTTGTTTTAAATAAGTTTAAAATTTATCAAATGGCATTCGCTCAACTAGTTTAATTCCTCAACTTTCAAGGAGGAGAACAAAGTTCATAACTTGCTAAGGATGCATAATAGCCAAGTTGTGATACCATTATGTGGTGATGATGTGATATAGTGGGGCTATTTAAATCCCATATAGCTATTATTTTAACAAATTTAAACTCTTTTTTAATTGAATTTGTTTATTATATTATTATTATTTTAAAATCAAATGTTTTTAATGGTATTTATATATTTTTAAAAATATTAAAAAATTATAAAACTATTTTTTATTTTTTAAAAATGATAAGCTATTTTTTAAACTAAACTATAAATTATACGAGAATTGTATAGGCATCAAATAACATGAGTTCAATCGGTTAAATTCCTTGACATTGAATGAAGAGACTCCTATAGTATTAGGTTGCTACCTTGGGGTTCTCATTATTTTAGAGATTTACAAAACCCTTCAAATCAATTGATAAAAGCCTCTAAAACCCCTATTTCTTTTGCTAAGTGAGTACCAAAGGAATACTTTACTTAAAGGTAAGTGTTTGGTTCACAAGAGTGATTAACTAGATTGATGGATCGATTGGATCATATGAGTGAAGCACTATAAAACAAGAGCAATTCACTAACCTTCTGGAGCAAATCACTCATGGAGAGGTAGAGGGTAAAAAAATATGTACAAAGCCCAATGAAGGTTTTTGAAAGTGATATTTTGGCATGTAGTGGCACCACTAAGCATTTTAGAGGTATAGTAACATGTATAAGAACATAATTAGAGGCATGTAGCATTTGAAGGTGCATCATTTGTTAGAGACACCCAATTTTTTTTACTTTTACTAGGAGTAAGAATTTCTCACTCTAAGTAAATCAAGTGTGAATTCTTCCTATAAATGAAATTCATTATAAACATCTTTTAGCCTTGAGAAATTTAGATCTACACTTTATAAAACCCACATTTGACTCTTTCTTCCTGAGATTAATAATAAATTGATAAGTCTTTTTCTTTCCATCAATGGCATTGCCCTCCTAGATTGCAAAATGCATGATGATTATAGCATAACTTTTTTGTCCATCTTATCATTTATCTCTTAAAATAATTTCATGTGAATGGAAATACATTATTGTTACTTGATTTTCTCATGTGTTGATTGATCACATACTCTCCTTGCTACAATTATGACCATATTTACTTTCAATCCCTTGCATCCTAAACTTACAAAATTACTTTTCATGCATTTCTTTTTTTTTTGATGAGGAACCTTTTATATACAACATATCCGCAACATGTGAGGGGAGAGATTTGAACCTGGGCCTCCTTTTCATGCATTTTAATTTCTCCACTTTCTGTTCTTATATTTAATTTTATGTAATTAGAATAGATTAGTTATATTTTAGAAAGGATAGTGGGGATTCGACATAAATTTGGAGTTTGAAAGAGGTATTGTCCATTTCAATATTTTAAAATAGAATTATGAATGCATTAGAAGGTACACCTTTATGCAATTTAACATGTTTTTTGTACACTCAATAGGGCCTAACTTCTTTAGTTCCTTAATTGGCTAAAGTTCTTGATTTTGGTTCCAAATTCATATTTTTCCAAAGGCATAAAGTAGTTGGTCTATTTTTTATTTTTTTTCCAAGTCTTCATTCAAGAAGTGATTCACTCTAAAGTTAGAGCTATTTTTTTCAAACTAAATATTGTTTTTGAACATTTGGTTCTAAAAAATCCTTGACATCTTTCTTCAATAGAATGGTTATACATCAGGCTCAAAAAATACGTTCTAATGAGTATAAATATGTCTATCTTCTACGATAAGATAGTAGGCAAAAATAATTAATTTAGTATTTTGTTAAAGTCTCCAAAATTTGGTAAAATATAGGTAATATCTATATCTATATCTATATAAATATACATATGTGTGTGTATACATATAAATACACACACACACACCCAAGCACACACACATATTTATTTATTATCAATTGAATAGGATTCATAAACCTTCAAGCAAAAGATCACGCCAAATGTCAACACCAATTAAAGTGATCAAGCACTACATACACATGTGAGCACAAATACTATATCTCCCATGCACTATATAAGTGCTCAAAATGTCTTAAATACAACAAATAAGAGTTAAAAAATATGCTTTGTGTCCAAAAAGATCTTCAAATATGTCACGTTGACATCATGACTACATGATTATAATTTTGAAGGGCATAAACCAATCCAAACAACACAACCACAGGGATTTCCAATATGATAAGAAAGTGATGACCACCACGTGACTTCAATTTTTTTTGAAAGTCTAATATAATATATTTTCCAAATATAATGTTCACCCGTTACATGTAGGATAAATGGATTTAGTGGGATCCAAAACAAATGTGTACTAAATGAGTCAACTTGAGCCACAATGTTTTTTTGCTATCGATTTTCAATTGGAAGATTCAACTTTATGTGCAACATGTAACATATTCTCTTGTTGTTAATTGGTATAATCAAACAACTATTAATCTATCTCATCCTTCAATGGCCAATTACAAATTATTGTCTCCCTCAAAAATGGATATGTAATGGAAAATATTGATGCTCTCATTTAACAAGGTTAGCAAACCAACTTGAATCTTCAAGGAATATTCTGTTAACATTCCAAAGTAATGAAAATTATGCCAAATTATTGTCTTGTCACCTATATTTAATAATAATAGAAATAAAATTAGTTTTCAAAGGCTTCAAATAACCTTCCCATTAAGCATGTGAGACTTATTTTATTTTCTTTCATTTATTATAAATATGTTGGTGCCTTATTTCCATTTTTGGATTACATGTTCTTTGCATGCAATAAATTATACATATTACTTACCTTCTAGTAAACTATAGGTAATAGGTGTTTTTTATTTTTTTAATGCATGGCACAAGCCTTCAGCTAGTAACATTTCATTGAATGTTAAATTTCAAATGACCTATGTAATAACTAGATACAAAATTTATAATAGATGACCCTTGTGCATATTTTAATGGCCTTGTTACTAGACAAGTTAGTCAATAGATGTTAGAGTCAAAGTTCACTTTAGACGATCCTTATTTATATGGAAATATTAAATTTCACCTTAGATAGCAATATCTTATGATGATAACTACATACAAATCTTATAGATAATAAGTTTTATGATGGAACCAATGTCTTCAAACAACTACTCTTCTCTAGATGACATCTCTAGATGATAATTCCAGCCTCAAAAGGTTGTTTTTCTCTATATGAAAACTATAGATGATAACTTTAAACAGTATCTGTAGAAAATAACTTTAGATGATAACTTTAAATAGTAGCTCTAGACAACAACTTTAGATGATTACTCTTCTCTAAACAACCCAATTCTATGATGGCACAATCAAGCAATGATAATGTCATTAGATGGTAAGTCTTTTTCAAATGACCCTCTTTTTTGATGATAAGATATTCAAATGGTAGTATGAGTGGGATCAATAGTGGAGACTTCAAACCTTTGAATAGATGTCCAAGGTTTGAATCTTACAAGGTATAGGGTTGTATACATTGATTTTATAATCGAAGTATGGTTGGATAACCACATATTGGGTAAAACATCTTGCATGACGGTCATCTCATCCATGGCCTTGTAAAAATTAAAAATTAATTTACATTTTATCATGTATAATTAATCTCACTTTGATCCTATGCATTTCTAACATGAAAACGGGTAACAAGATACAAAGACGATGATCACCAAAACTCTCTCCAATGCAATGCTCTAGATGACAGTACTCCAAGTTCTCCTACATAATTGAAAAACCATAAACAAATTAATAAAATTATAATTTCTCTTGCATGTATATTTCTTCTAAATGATAATGGTTACCTCTACTCCTCAACAATGCATTCTAATTAAATGTGCTTTTCTCTTCTCCATAGACTACAAAATTATTTGCAACTTCTATCAATCTTATGAGCCTATAACTCATCTCAATTAAAATGCTTGGTAATGCTTTTCCTTTATTCAATGCCTTTAACCATGATGGAATTTCTATGCCTCAAACTGTTCTTAATCCAAGAAACACCTCACAAAATTGATAATTTCTTTCACATACTTCAGAAATGATGAGAGACTTGATACCACATGTTGGATCAACAAGGTGCTGGAAATATATTTTTTAGAAATAACGTTCTTTATACAAAAAGGTGGACTTGGTTCACATAACCACCTACAACCAACTCACATGTATGGGTGTAACAAACAACTCATTATTATCAAGACTAACTATGATAAAGGTGATCTAAAATATATTTAAGTATCATGCTCCACATGATTAAACTATACTTATGCTAATGATGTATTAAATTCATAACATAACCCACATAAAAAATATTTTGATTAGAGTAGTGTTGTTGCCATTGCACAACTCACCCCAATTTGGGGATCCACTTGACGTTTTGGATTTAATTTGAAATTTTGGCTTGCATCAAAATCTTTAAAAATTTGCTTACATCGAGATTTTTTTATTAAGATTTCGAAATTGTTGATATTTTTGCATCTTGAAGACTTGGATTTAGTTGCAATGATTTAGATTGAATATTTTTGAATATTTGAATCTTAATTGCATTATCTCAAATTAAATGTTTCATAAATTTCAAATTTTAATGGTTTCCTTAAGGTTAAAAAATTAAATTTCATTTTAGGGTTATTCTAATTTCTTCACTTTTACCCTAAAAATGATGTAAAATTGAAGTGGACATAACTTGAGCTAGATAAATTTGTTTGAGCTGATTAAAATCTTGGTAGAAAGATATTGATCTCCTCTTTACAATGGTACCAAATTTGCTTAAGTTTAGACTTACTATTTTTCAAAAATAGAAGTTTCCTAAAGCAGCTTGTGAACTTATAAATGCGATATCTCTTAATCCAAAGTGATTTTTTCAGTATTTATTAGTGGATTTGGGTACCTATTGGCTTATTTAGAAGCACAAAAAGTTTTATAAGGTTCTTAATATTTTGGAATTTCACCATATTTTCTCACTATGATAACAATATAAAGGAATGACCAACATTGTTCGGCAAAAATAAGTTTTATGCCTTAATATTTCACCCAAAAATACATTCAAGACTATAGTTTGTCACCCCAAGAATAATTCGATCGAAAGGCAACGATTAAGCCATTAATAATTCAAAATGTGTGTCTCATGAAACAAAAATAATGGCTGGAAAGTGTTTGGTCGAAAGAGAATTGAAGGCTCTAACTTGTCTCGATGAAGCACATAAAACAAGATGAACAATTGAGGTTTAATCAGCCAAAGCGAGAGGAATATATAACATTTGTTCGATCGAAGAGCATTAGGTAGCCCAAGTTATTTTTAAAGCTTTTGGTCAAAAGGCATTATGTGGTCTAGATTTCGTCGACCGAAAGGTAATAGACGGGTCTAATTAGGTCATCGAAGTCACAAATTAATTTGCATGAGCTACATTGAACATTTAATGCTAAAGTTTTTTTATACAAAATGATTCGGTCAAAAGGCATGTGTGTGAAAAGAATAAAAAAGTAAAAAACTAATTAACTCATGTCCATTCAACCAATAAACCATAAATGACTCACGTTCATTTGGTGGATGGTGATGGAAAACTAGGGTTTAATCAGTTGGCTAGGGTTTAATTGGTCAAAGCAAGAGCCCTTGATATTCTTGATAAATATTTAATGCAAGAATTAAATGAGAATATTTAAGCCAATCTTGGCCAAATCACTTCAAGCCTCAATATAATTTTGGCTGAATATTCCAAGCCTTAATATAAATTTGGCCAAACATTTTAAGCTCTTACTATGATTTCAGTCGAACATTCCAAGCCTTAATATAAATTTGGCCAAACATTTTAAGTTCTTAATATGAATTTGGTTGAACATTTGAAGCCAATTAATTTACTTCGACCGATTAATTTCGAGGTGTTGATTTCATTTTGGTCGATGATTTAAGTTGTGCATTTTAGGAAGAAACCCTAAGGTAGGCGCATGAAATGATTAAAATAATTTTAAACTTTAGACCATAGCGGGTATTAAATTTCAAATCAAAGTGAAAAGGGAAAACACGAAAACCTAACCATGATATTGAAAGTCTCAATAGTATGAATACCAAACTTTAGACCTTAGCAGGTATTAAATATCAAATGATTATATCTTGGTAATTGGATGAATACCAAGTTAGATTTATGTTTTACAAGTTTAAACAATGAATTAGTACTCGCCCTTGTTAACAATTATATGTAAACCTTATGAGTTATCCATCTGATTCCCTTTCTTATGCTTTAGTTTATAATACTTGACCATAACATAACCAGGTTAGACCAACCTTACTAGAACCTTGGGGAGATTGATTATCTCCTTTCAAGAGAGGACATCCTGAATGAGTCCTAGTTGTTGGTATATGTTTGTAATTGGACAAATGTATCACTCAATAGGAAATGACGCTAGAAGGAGGGCATGAAGCTAATTAGTTTGATTTTTAGGGCTTGAAATGGTTCAAATTGTCTTTAAGTTCTAAAATATATTGATATCTGCTACAATAGCTTGGTATTGTTTGATGTGTTTTAAAATTTTGAATACATTTCATTTACAATCGCTGTTAAACTATTAAATTTTGAATTCTTGATCTTTGAAATCATTATTTGTTTTGTTATATCTTTCATATGTGCTGTAATTTTTTTGAC
Source organism: Wollemia nobilis (assembly GCA_028583015.1). NCBI lineage: Eukaryota > Viridiplantae > Streptophyta > Pinopsida > Araucariales > Araucariaceae > Wollemia > Wollemia nobilis. The sequence goes on along the minus strand of JAQPPZ010003564.1, from coordinate 502,132 downwards.
TGATAAAATTAGAACCTAGGGTTATTAACACCAGGTCTAAGTCTTCTGAAGGTAATACTAAACTCCACACCTTTTCTCCTCCTAGAAGACCTAAAAATATCAAAGTTTGTCCAAGCACTCTTCCTCCCATTAATACCTCATCTCATTCTATTATACCATTTACTGAAACTTTTGTCACCCCCTAAGTACTCCAATGGTAGCATTTACACCCTGGTTAGGTGGTAGTAGTCCACTAAGTATTCTTGGAGCAGCCCATGATATGCCTAAGAATGCAAAAAGATACTTGCCTAGGTATAGACATGATGGAGCTAGAATAGCTGAAGAACACATTCAAGCATATAAATATGCTTTGATCAGATTACAAGTTGAACATGAAGATATTGCTTGTAGGATGTTCCCTCTTACATTGGATGAACTAGCATATGATTGGTACATCAGTCTGCCTACTAATTCTATCACTTCTTGGGAGAGAGTCAGCTCAAGTTACCCATAGATCCTACTATCATCTACCATCAATTTGCTTCATGTAGGAGAGAGCCCAGTGAGCCTCTAAGATTATTCAATACAAGGTTTCATAAGCTTTATAATAGGCTAACTCCACATTATACTCTGAATGTTGATGCAACTATTCAAATGTATTATAGAGCCCTAGATCCTCTCACATCCATGTTTGTAAGAAGAGCACCAAACATCACTACTCTACCTATGGCATATAGTGAGGCCTTGATAGTGGAATTACAATTGATACCTCAAGGTTTTGGAATAGGACAATTACCTTCCATAGGACAGCCAGGTGCCTATAATCAAATCCCCATGATTAATCAAGATTTATCACAATAACTACCATTGTTAAATAATTTACCATACCAAAATATTAATCAACCATTTAATACCATCCCTATACCTTCACTATCGAATATTCCTATGGAGACTAATACTCAAACAACAACAACATTTCTAAATCTGAATCCCACTCAAAATATTCTTGCATTTCTTAATGCTAATCCAAATCCAAATCAAAACATCCCTTCTTTCTTGAATCCCACTGCAACCAACAATAATACTGCAAATCAGGCTAATACAGGCTAGATTGCTAACAATGCTAATTCATAGCTTGATAATCTACAAATATTGGTCCAAAATCTTAGCAGTGATATGGTTCAACTACAAAAATAGGTACCACAAAATCCACCTCCTAACAATCCTAATACAAATAGGAACTTCAATTTTCAAAGACGTCAATGGAACACTCATCCAAACAATGGAGGAGTGCCCAATCCTATTGCTAATCAACCTAATACTATTGCTAATCAAAATTAGAATAACACCATTGTGAATTTATCAGATTTAGCTTTAAACAACTGGTGTAGAGTACATTCCACAACCCAACATAATGAAATAGATTATCCTAAATTCAAAACAACTTTAGATATAGTACAAAAGGAAATGGAAAACATGGAATTAGTACCTAATGATGATAATGCTAATCAAGCTAGCACTAGTAATGGAACAACCTTAGTTGTTGAAACATTTATCCCATCAGAAGAATATGAAGGATATGATGGATCCTTAGAAGAAGAAATCCAAGCTTTTAGGTAGTTTAAGAAAAGAAATAACTATATGCTTAGAAGTAAAGGTAAAGCTCCTCTCACTTCTTCTACTCCTCCAAATAGTACTACTATCCCTCCTGATACATAGGCCAATAATAATCCCATGCCTCCACCTAAAGCTGATTTTCCTCCACCACCACACAAAATTATAGAACATGATAAACTTACCTACAATATCATAGAAGATTTAAAGAAAACAAAAGCAAACATATCTTTGTTTGAGGTTGCTCAACTCACTGATCAACAAGATCTTTTGATGAAAATATTTAGTAATCAAAATAAAGATCAATCTAAGAAATCTATAGATGCTCAAATTGTTTCTAGAAAAGACAAAGGGGATGCCCCTCCTTTTCTATTGATAATTAGAATTGTAGGTAAAAATTTGTATAATTGTCTTGTTGACTCAGGTGCTTCAGGGAATGTAATGCCACATGTTGTTTGCCAAAGGTTAGGTCTAAAACCTACTCCTTCAAATAGAGTGGTAGTTCAATTAGATAATATTGAAGTGAATGTGGTTGGAGTACTGAAAATATATTCATATACAATTAGCATCAGAACCAAGAATTCAATAATATATAGACATTCAGGTTGTAGATATCCCTGATGGATATGGAATGTTGCTTAGTAGAGACTGGTCTAGGAATTTAAATGGATATATGGCCATAAATTTCTCTCACATGTGGTTACCATGGAAAGGTGTAGCCAATCAAATTAGGATAGAAAGAGAGCCTAGACTAAAAGATTTGATAACTAATTATAACAAGACCAATGAAGTTCTCTATAATGAGTCAGAATTAGGAGTATATACTCTGGAAGCTAAACAAATCATTGATAAGCCTAAAACTGAAATTTCACTAGAAAAATAAGTAAAAGATGAAAGTTCAATTTGGACATTAAAATTTGATGGATCAAAATCCAAACAAGGTAGTGGAGCAGGCATAGAGTTGATTAATCCAAAAGGTAAGTCCCATTTGGCTACTTATAGACTACAATTCCCTTGTACTTGTAACACTATAGAGTATGAAGCTCTGATTTTTGGTTTACAGTTAGCATTGAAGAAAAATATCAAGTGTTTAAAAGTGTTAGGAGATTCTGAGTTAGTAGTCAAATAGATTAAAATTCAATATGCTTGCCATGATAAAAGGTTAATCCATTATAGAAATAGAGTAAGAGATTTAATTGATGAATTTCATGCTTTTAACATTAAACTAGTTTCTAGAAGAAACAATAGAATTGCAGATTCTTTGGCAGTGGTAGCAAGTACACTAAAACCTATGGATAATAAAAAACTTAAGAAATTTTCTATTGAATTAGTAGCCTGTCCATCCATACTTGATAATGTGAAAAATCTCCAAGTGTTTGAAGATGACAAACATATTTTTAATTTTGTTACTAACTCTGGTATATTTGAAAATCAGGTTATTGATGAAGATGAAAGGATACAAGATGAAGAAGAAGACCAAGAGGTAAAACTAAAAATAAATTCAATCCCTAAAGGTATGGTCTCTCTTGAAAAACTATTTGATATTGATTATAAAAGTAAGAAATGCAGTAAAGTTTCATTTCAAAATGATGCATGTAATACTGTTAATATAGGGACTAGTGAAAATCCACAGAATGTGTTAATAGGAAAAGCTTGCACTAGTCAAGAAAAAGAAGGAATTATACAAGCTCTTAAAGATTATGGAGATGTCATAGCTTGGAGCTATGAAGATCTGAAAATATATAATCAAAATATTATAACTCATACTATCCCTTTGAAACTAGAAACAAAGCCATTTAGGCAGAAACAAAGACTTGTTAATCCATTGTTAGAACCCCTTATTCAAAAGGAATTTCAAAAGCTCTTAGATGCATGTATTATCTTTCCCATTAGGCATTCCACCTAGGTAGCTAATATAGTACCTATTCAAAAGAAAACTAGAGAAATTCGCCTATGCATTGATTTTAGAAATCTTAATAAGGCTTCTTAGAAAGATAATTATCCTTTGCCTTCCATAGATCACATTTTACAAATGGTAAATGGATCTAAAATGATGTCTTTTTTAGATGGATATTCTAGATATAACCAGATTATGATAGATCCTAAGGATAGAATGAAGACCACATTTACCACTAAATGGGGAACCTTCGCTTATAGGAGAATGCCCTTTGGATTGATTAATGTAGGTGCTACTTTTCAAAGAGCAATGGATTATGCTTTTAGAGACCTAATTGGAAAATGCATAGTCATCTATGTTGATGATATTCTTATGTTTTCAAATAAATATGCTAATCATGTTAATAATTTAAGAAAAGTATTCCAAAAATGTAGAGAACATGGTATCTCATTAAATCCTAAGAAATGCATTTTTGGAGTAACTGAAGGAAAACTCTTAGGTCATGTTATTTCTAAATATGGTATTTCAATTGACCCTAAAAGAGTAGAGGCAATATATAAAATTCCTCTCCTAGGTAGTAAGAAATAATTGAGATCATTCTTTGGAAAGATTAATTTTGTTAGAAAATTCATCTCAAGATTTGTAGAGATAGTCAGACCACTGAATGACATGCTCAAGAAAGATGCTGACATTACTTGGACTTTTGAAGCCCAAGCAACCTTTCAAGGAATTAAAGATGCTATATCCAATGCTCCAGTTTTAGTGAGTCCTGATTATACACAACCATTTTACATCTATTCATTTGCTTCTGAACATTCAACTGCTAGTGTCCTAACATAGAAAAATAAAAATAATGAAGAAAAGCCAATAGCCTTTATGAGCTCCCCATTAAAATATGCCCAACTAAAATATACAATTATAGATAAATAGGCATATGCTTTAGTAAAGGTAGTGAAGAAATTTAGGCATTATATTCTACATAGTAGAATATTTGCAATTGTGCTAGACCCAGTTGTTAAAACCATGCTAATGCAAAATGAATTAGGAGAAAGAAGAGGTAAATGGATGACAACTTTACAAGAATTTGATTTAGAGATCCAACCTATGAAATTGGTTAGAGGCCAAGGGTTAAGTAAAACTTTAGCTAAAATTGATCCTCAAATCCTCTACCAACAATATTTTATGGATAATATCACAACTGATGAGTGGTACCAAGATATTGTGTACTACTTGTTGAATAATAAATGCCTAGATAATTTTAATGCTACTCAAAGAAGAGCATTACATCTAAAGAGTGCCAACTTCATGATCAAAGTAGGTGTTCTGTATAGAAGAAACCATGAAGGAATCTATCTTAGATGCTTAAATAAAGATGAAGCTACTCAAGTCCTTAATGACTTTCATGGAAAATATGGAACTGGACATGGTTCAACCAATGCCACTGCACATCAAATATTGAGAGCTAGATATTATTGGCCTCATATTTTTAAGGATGCCCATGCCCATGTTAGATCCTATCATACCTACCAAATTGCTGCTAATAGAGAAAGAAATGCTTCTATGCCCTTACAACCAGTATTTGAGGCTTATCCTTTTGCCCAATGGGGATTAGACTTTGTAGGAGTCATAAATCCCAATTCTTTAGCTAGTCATAAATACATTTTGACTACAATAGATTATTGCACTCGTTGGATAGAAGCTTAGGCTACTAAGAATTGTACTACAAAAGTTGTGATTAAATTTCTTGAAGAACACATTGTAACTAGGTTTGGAATGCCTTACTCTTTAGTTTGTGATAATGGTTCAGCCTTTACCTCACTTCAGTTTGTAGAATGGGCCTATGATAATAAAGTAACCATAAAATTTTCTTCTAACTACTATCCATAGGGCAATGGTTTAGTTGAGTCTACCAATAAGAGCTTGTTGACAATAATCAAGAAACTTCTAGAAAGAAATCCTAGAGATTGGCACAATAAACTCAAATATGCTTTGTGGGTAGATAGGACAAGAATAAAAGCTTCAATAGGTACATCACCCTATCATTTGGTATATGGCCAAGATCCTATCTTTCCCACCAATTTGAAATTGTTGACACTTTAGTTCATGAAAGATTATTTAGAAGTTGATGAGAAAAAGTACAAAGTAACTGATGAATTTAGATGAAAAGAGAGAGGATGCTCTACAACACTTTAGTAAACATCAAGGGATAATCAAGATATGGTTTGATAAGAGAGCTAAAATTAAAGCCTTCAAAATTTTTGACCTAGTTTTACTATGGGATAAAGCACATGAAAAGAAAGGAGACCATGATAAATTTGACAACCTCTGGTTAGGTCCCTACCAAATTTTAGAGATACTTGGAGAAAATGCTTTTATATTGAAGAATCTAAGTGGAGAAGACATCCCTCTGCCTATCAATGGGTAATTCCTAAAGCATTACTTTCATCCCTGAGATAGAGCAGTAAAATAATCATTGTACCATAGTTCCCTATTTTTATTTGTTTCAATGCAATTTTTTTTTGTTCATAGCTTTGTTTTCTCTAATTATTTTTAAGGTTTTTCTTTTCATTGTTCAGTGTTCTTGGTTTGTTTGATTGTACCTGTTTAAAAGTAGTTCATTTCCTTTCATGATAGTTCATGTTTGCTTTTATGTTTTAGTTTGTTTTATTTTCGTGCTACTTTTCCCCTCTCAAATTTTGACAAGTGGATTCAAATTTACAATCAAATTTTGGTTCCTCTTAAGGAAATATTCCTTATCAATTGAGGATGAATTACTTATTTTGAAATTAGGTGAAGTTAAGGATTAGTGAATCAGATTATTTGGTTTTATTCTTTGATTATGGGGCTAAAACAGATGAAATTAGAAATAATGTAACATAATGCTGAAGCTTCACATTTATCAATAACCTTTAAATAATTCTTAGATCATAAGGATGAAGTCATCTTGGTTTGATGATTAGGTGAAAATACATACACTCTACTTTTAGCCTTATAGATCCCTAACCCAAAAGCACACTCAATATTTACAATTGATCAAAATACTTCTTAAACAAGAAGGAAAATCTTAATAATGCAATAAACTAAAGTGCTTGGGTGATTCAGATAACCTCTACCGAGGCTATAGATGCCTGTATAGTAGTAGAGCAATGTCTAGAAGGGATCGAGGTCATCTCCACCAGAGCTATAAATGCTTGATCGATAGTGGAGCAATGCAAAGGTAAATCTTTTTTATGAGTGACATCTTTAGTAGCCTAACTTCAAATTAAGTGATAAAATCCTGATGGATCTAAAGAATGGAAATGAATGCACTAGCACACACTTTGAGCTAAAGCAAAATGGAGCATTAATTCCAAATAAAGTTTGTTTAACCCCATTTTCTTAGAATATTACCAAGTGATTTGCATTTCATTAGTTAAAAATTTCACTTATTTCAAGTTGGGTTCTTTATCCAAAATACTCAGGAGTATTTTCTAGTAGAGTCACCATTTGTTGTTGCCATTGCACAACTCACCCCAATTTGGGGACCCACTTGAAGTTTTGGGTTTAATTTAAAATTTTTGCTTGCATCAAGATCTTTGAAAATTTGCTTACACCAAGATTTTTTAAAATTTTGATTACATTGAGGTTTTGAAATTGTTGACATTTTTGCATCTTGAAGACTTGGATTTAGTTGCAATGATTCGGATTGAATATTTTTGAATATTTGCATCTTAATTGCATTATTTCAAATTAAATATTTCAGAAAATTCAAATTTCAATGGTTTCCTTAAGGTTAAAAAATTAAATTTCATTTTAGGGTTATTCAAATTTCGTCACTTTTGCCCTACAATTTGATGTAAAATTAAAATGGACATAACTTTAGCTAGAAAACTCTGTTTGAGCTGATTCAAAGCTTGGTGGAAAGATATTGAGCTCCTCTTTACAATGGTACCAAATTTGTAGAATTTTAGATGTTAATATTTTCTAAAAATAGAAGTTTCCCAAAGTAGCCCATGAACTTCTAAATGCAATATCTCTTAATCCAAAGTAAATTTCAGTTTTTCTTAGTGGATTTGGGTATCCATTTAGCTTATTTAGAAGCACATAAAGTTTTATAAGGTTCTGGAGATTTTGGAATTTCACCATATTTTCTCACTATGATAATAGTATATAAGAATTACCAACATTGTTCGACCCAAATAAGTTTGATGCCCTAAAATTTCACCTGAAAACATATTCAATACTAAAATTTATCACCCCAAGAATAATTATGTCGAAAGGCAAGGATTAAGCCATAAATGATTCAAAAGGTGTGGCTCACGAAATAAAATTAAGGGCTGGAAATTGTTCGGTTGAAAGAGAATTGAAGGCTCCAATTTGTCCCGACGAAGCACATAAAGCAAGATGAATGATTGAGGTTTAATGGCCGAAGCGAGAGGAATGTATAACAATAAAAAAGTCAAAAATTAATTAACTCATGTCCATTCGATCGATAAGCCATGAATGATTCACATTCATTCGGTTGATGGTGATGGTCGAATCACTTCAAGCCTTAATATAATTTCAGCCGAACATTCCAAGCCTTAATATAAACTTAATAGAATATTTTAAGCTCTTAATATGATTTCGTCTGAACATTCCAAGCCTTAATATAAATTTGGTCAAATATTTTAAGCTCTTAATATAATTTCAGCTGAACATTTCAAACCATTAATTTTACTCCGACTGATTACTTTCAAGGCATTGAATTTTAGGAAGAAATCCTAAGGGAGGTGCATGAAATGATTAAAATAAATTTTAAACTTTACACCTTAGCAGGTATTAAACTTCAAAGTAAAATGAAAAAGAAAAACATGAAAACCTAACCATGATATTGAAAGTCTCAATAGGACTAATACTTTGACATAAAAAATTAAAAAATAAAAATAATTATCAAAATGGAATTTTAATGATACTTTGACCTTAAGATTAACAACGAAAACATTTATACTGGAGCATTATAATGTGAAGGTTAATCTTTAATGCAAAAAGGAAAATAAATCAAAGAGTAAAACAAGGGATCGAAAAGAAATAATAAAAGAAGAATAAAATCTTAGTCCAAGGAGATATAAGGATAGCATGATGTAAATAAAATATAAGTGCAAAATATTAAATTTGATATAATATAAAGTAAAAAAGGTGATAATAATAAATAAATAACGATTGGGGCTTTGGCTCTTCTTAGGGAGGTCCAAGGTTCAAACCATGGCGTGTGCGAGTGTGTGAGGGGGTGGGTGTGTGGTGGTTTTGTGTTAAATTCCCTATTGATAAGTATAGCTCTCGGATTTACGAGGGTTCATGGTTGGGAGGAGACTGCTCAACCTTGTACGTCGGTCATAGGGGTTTCTCACAATAACCAAATAAAAATAAATAAAAATAATAATAATAATAAATAAATACATGTATATATAATAATAATAATAATAATAAAATATGAATTAATCTCAATATTTTTTTGACATTAGAGTTGGATTTAATACATTGGCATTAAAATTAAAATTCAACCTTAGTGTCAAAGATTAATAAATTGAACATGGAATTTAAAAGCCAACCTTACAAATAATGTAAAATAAAAAATTAAAATGCGATATGATGATTAAACCTTAGAAAGTCATTTAATAAATTTAAAATCATCGATATTAATTATAATAATAGCCAAAATTGGCACCTGGGGTGCAGCGCAATGGTTTGGGCTTTGGCTCTTCTTCGAGAGGTCCAAGGTTCAAATCGTGGCATGGGTGAGTGTGTGAGGGGGTGGGTGTGTGTCTCCCTGGTGGAGTTGTTGTAACAAGTTGGGGGATTCCTGGTCAAAACCCCCATATCTTAATATTACCAAAAAATAGCCAAAATTGATTTTCTTTTGTTGCAAAAATACTAATTGATATTTTTCTCCTATGTTGTAGGTAATTGAACAAGTCGAAGGATGAAGAGGACTTACAAGTTACCGAACTAGGCCGTGTAAAATATCGAAAGTTGAAGTGTTGGGGTTACGTTCAATGAACCTAGATCAGATTTCAAACCTTTGGTGCTTGACATATAGATAAGCCTCAATAACTGAAGATTGATGACTCAACTCACTTAGCTTCAAGGAGAAGATACCGGAACAGTTACATAAATCTAGGATTGAAATTGAAGATCTGAATAAAAAATACCCATTTAGACACCTCATCCTATCAGTTGAAAACAACTTAGACAAACAACTCATTCACACAACTGTACTCCACTAAAAGTATAGCTATAAAGCACTAAAATTTCAAATTGTAAGGCTATAAGAAGCCATTGAGACCCCATTCCAAAGGGTCGGATGCCATTTTAATGAGAGATCTTTTAGGAATTTTTTTCTTGGATAGTTGATGAGCATTTGCACCCCTATCATTATAATTGGAGAATTTATGTCTTACAACCACCTGATACAAGCAATTCTAAATGTATTGATTGAATACCTGATTAATACAATTCATTGAAGTTCTTGGTGTAATATGTGCATGTTGATGGTGGTTACACTGGAGTTAATTTTGATGCATTGTTTGATTGTGTGATAGTTGATCGATGTTAAGGCCAATTTACTACAGAATTGGCTTCTTCAATAGATTCTGCATAAATCTTCATACTACAATGGCTTGTTTTATTTCTTCCTTTAACCCTTTTCTTTTGAATTTTCTTTGAAACCTACTTAGATTAGGAGTAGATTAGTTGAATTCCATCTTCTGAAGCTCATTTTATATGCTATTTTTCTATAAGTTTTAGAGTAATATTTGCTATGTGCTTGGAAGATTATGATTATGATGCAATGAATGTTATATGTTTGATGAATTTTAAGGTAGCAAGCCTAGAATCTTGCTCTATTCCATTTTATTGATGCAATCTGTGATATCAAATGCTTATATCTTGGTAATTGGTTGAATACCAAGTTAGATTTATGTTTTACAATTTTAAACAATGAATTAGTACTCACCCTTGTTAACAGTTATATGTAAACCTTTTGAGTTATCCATCTGATTCCCTTTCTTATGCTTTAGTTTATAATACTTGACCATAACATAACCAGGTTAGACCAACCTTGGGGAGATCAATTATCTCCTTTCAAGAGAGGACATCCTGACAAGTCCTAGATGTTGGTATATATTTGTAATTGGGCAGATGTATCACTCAATAGGAAATGGCACTAGAAGGAGGGCATGAAGCTAATTAATTTGATTTTTAGGGTTTGAAATGGTTCAAATTATCCTTAAGTTCTATAATTCATTGATATTTGCTATAATATCTTAGCATTGTTTAATATATTTTAAAATTATGAAGATATTTCATTTACAATCACTTTTAAACTGTTAAATTTTGAATTCTTGATCTTTGAAATCATTATTTATTTTGTTATATCTTTCATCTGTGCCATAATTGTTTGACTAATAAAACTAGAACCTAGGGTTATTAACACTAGGTCTAAGTCTTTAGAAGGTAATACTAAACTCCACACCTTTTCTCCTCCTAGAAGACCCAAAAATAATAAAGTTTGTCCAAGCACTCTTCCTCCCATTAATACCTCATCTCATTCTATTATACCATTTATCAAAACTTTTGTCACCCCCAAAGTACTCCAATGGTAGCATTTGCACCCTGGTTAGGTGGTAGTAGTCCACTGAGTATTCCTGGAGCTGCCCATGATATGCCAAAGAATGCAGAAAGATACTTTCCTATGTATAGACATGATGGAGCTAGAATAGCTAAAGAACACATTCAAGCATATAAATATGCTTTGATAAGATTACAGGTTGAACATGAAGATGTTGCTTGTAGGATGTTCCCTCTTACATTGGATGAACTAGCATATGACTGGTACATCAATCTACCTACTAATTCTATCACTTCTTGGGCTGATTTAGAAGCAACATTTGTTAGTCAGTTCAAGTTACCCATAGATCCTGCTATCATCTACCATCAATTTGCTTCATGTAGGAGAGAGCCTAGTGAGCCTCTAAGATTGTTCAATACAAGGTTTCATAAGATTTATAATAGGCTAACTCCACCTTATACTCTGAATGCTAATGCAACTATTCAAATATATTACAGAGCCCTAGATCCTCTCACATCCATGTTTGTAAGAAGAGCACCAAACATCACTACTCTACCTATGGCATATAGTGAGGCCTTGATAGTGGAATTACAACTGATACCTCAAGGTTTTGGAATAGGATAATTACCTTCCATAGGACAGCCAGGTGCCTATAATAAAATCCCCATGATTAATCAAGCTTTATCACAACAACTACCATTGTTAAATAATTTACCATACCAAAATATTAATCAACCATTTAATACCATCCCTACACCTGCACTCTCAAATATTCCTATGGAGACTAATACTCAAACAACAACAATATTTCCAAATTTGAATCCCACTCAAAATATTCCTGCATTTCTTAATGCTAATCCAAATCCAAATCAAAACATCCCTTCTTTCTTGAATCCCACTACAACCAACAATAATACTGCAAATCAGGCTAATATAGGCTAGACTGCTAACAATGCTAATTCACAGCTTGATAATCTACAAAGATTGGTCCAAAATCTTAGTAGTGATATGGTTCAACTACAAAAATAGGTACCACAAAATCCACCTCCTAAAAATCCTAATACAAATAGGAACTTCAATTTTCAAAGACATCAATGGAACACTCATCCAAACAATGGAGGAGTGCCCAATCCTATTGCTAATCAACCTAATACTATTGCTAATCAAAACCAGAATAACACCATTGTGAATTTATTAGATTTAGCTTTAAAAAACTGGTGTAGAGTACATTCCACAACCCAACATAATGAAACAAATTGTCCTAAATTCAAAACAACTTTAGATATAGTACAGAAGGAAATGGAAAACATGGAATTAGTGCCTAATGATGATAATGCTAATCAAGCTAGCACTAGTAATGGAACAACCTTAGTTGTTGAAACATTTATCCCATCAGAAGAAGAAGATGAAGGATATGATGGATCCGTAGAAGAAGAAATCCAAGCTTTTAGGCAGTTTAAGAAAATAAATAACTATATGCTTAGAAGTAAAGGTAAAGCCCCTCTCACTTCTTCTACTCCTCCAAATAGTACTATTATCCCTCCTGATACACAGGCCAATAATAATCCCATACCTCCACCTAAAGTTGATTTTCCTCCACCACCACACAAAATAATAGAACATGATAAACCTACCTACAATATCATAGAATATTTAAAGAAAACAAAAGCAAACATATCTTTGTTTGAGGTTGCTCAACTCACTGATCAACAAGATCTTTTGATGAAAATATTTGGTAATCAAAATAAAGATCAATGTAAGAAATCTACAGATGCTCAAATTATTTCTAGAAAATACAAAGGGGATGCCCCTCCTTTTCTGTTGACAATTAGAATTGTAGGTAAAAATCTGCATAACTATCTTGTTGACTCAGGTGCTTCAGGGAATGTAATGCCACATGTTGTTTGCCAAAGGTTAGGTCTGAAACCTACTCCTTCAAATAGAGTGGTAGTTCAGTTAGATAAGACTGAAGTGAATGTGGTTGGAGTGCTGAAACATATTCATATACAATTAGCATCAAAACCAAGAATTCAATAGTATATAGACATTCAGGTTGTAGATATCCCTGATGGATATGGAATGTTGCTTAGTAGAGATTGGTCTAGGAATTTAAATGGATACATGGCAACAAATTTCTCTCACATGTGGTTACCATGGAAAGGTGTAGCCAATCAAATCAGGATAGAAAGAGAGCCTAGACTAAAAGAGTTGATAACTGAGTATAACAAGACCAATGAAGTTCTCTATAATGAGTCAAAATTAGGAGTATATACTCTGGAAGCTAAACAAATCACTAATAAGCCTAAAACTAAAAGTTCACTAGAAAAACAAGTAAAAGATGAAAGTTCAATTTGGACATTAAAATTTGATGGATCAAAATCCAAACAAGGTAGTGGAGCAGGCATAGAGTTGATTAATCCAAAAGGTAAGTCCCATTTGGATGCTTATCAACTATAATTCCCTTGTACTTGCAACACTGTAGAGTATGAAGCTTTGATTTTTGGTCTACAACTAGCATTGAAGAAAAATATCAAGTGTTTAAAAGTGTTAGGATATTCTGAGTTAGTAGTCAAATAGATTAAAATTCAATATGCTTGCCATGATAAAAGATTAATCCACTATAGGAATAGAGTAAGAGATTTAATTGATGAATTTCATGCTTTCAACATTAAACTAGTTTCTAGAAGAAACAATAGAATTGCAGATTCTTTGGCAGTGGCAACAAGTACACTGAAACCTATGGATAATAGAAAACTTAAGAAATTTTTCATTGAATTAGTAGCATGTCCATCCATACCTGATAATGTGAAAAATCTCCAAGTGTTTGAAGATGATAGACATATTTTTGATTTTGTTACTAACTCTGGTATATTTGAAAATCAGGTTATTGATGAAGATGAAAGGATACAAGATGAAGAAGAAGACCAAGAGGTAAAACTGAAAATAAATTCAATCCCTAAAGGTATGGTCTCTCTTGAAAAACTATTTGATATTGATTATAAAAGTAAGAAATGCAATAAAGTTTCATTTCAAAATGATGCATGTAATACTATTAATATAGGGACTAGTGAAAATCCACAAAATGTGTTAATAGGAAAAGCTTGCACTAGTCAAGAAAAAGAAGGAATTATACAAGCTCTTAAATATTATGGAGATGTCATAGCTTGGAGCTATGAAGATCTGAAAACATATAATCAGAATATTATAACTCATACTATCCCTTTGAAACCAAAAACAAAGCCATTTAGGCAGAAACAAAGGCATGTTAATCCATTGCTAGAACCCCTTATTCAAAAAGAAGTTCAAAAGCTCCTAGATGCATGCATTATATTTCCCATTAGGCATTCCACCTAGGTAGCTAATATAGTACCTATTTGAAAGAAAACTAGAGAAATTCGCCTATGCATTGATTTTAGAAATCTTAATAAGGCTTCTCAGAAAGATAATTATCCTTTGCCTTCCATAGATCACATTTTACAAATGGTAAATGGATCTGAAATGATGTCTTTTTTAGATGGATATTCTGGATATAACCATATTATGATAGATCCTAAGGATAGAATGAAGACTACATTTACCACTAAATGGGGAACCTTTGCTTATAGGAGAATTCCCTTTGGATTGATTAACATAGGTGCTACTTTTCAAAGAGCAATGGATTATGCTTTTAAAGACCTAATTGGCAAATGCATAGTCATTTATGTTGATGATATTCCTGTGTTTTCAAAGAAACATGCTAATCATGTTAATGATTTAAGAAAAGTATTCCAAAAATGTAGAGAACACGGTATCTCATTAAATCCTAAGAAATGCATTTTTGGAGTAATTGAAGGAAAACTTTTAGGTCATGTTATTTCTAAAGATGGTATTTCAATTGACCCTAAAAGAGTAGAGGCAATACAAAAAATCTCTCTCCTAGGCAGTAAGAAAGAATTGAGATCATTCTTTGGAAAGATTAATTTTGTTAGAAAGTTCATCTCAGGATTTGCAAAGATAGTCAGACCACTAAATGACATGCTCAAGAAAGATGCTAACATTACTTGGACTTCTGAAGCCCAAGAAACCTTTCAAGGAATTAAAGATGCTATATCCAATGCTCCAATTTTAGTGAGTCCTGATTATACACAACCATTTTACATCTATTCATTTGCTTTTGAACATTCAACTGCTAGTGTCTTAACATAGAAAAATGAAAATAATGAAGAAAAGCCAATAGCCTTTATGAGCTCCCCATTAAAATATGCCCAACTAAAATATATAGTTATAGATAAATAGGTATATGCTTTAGTAAATGCAGTGAATAAATTCAGGTATTATATTCTACATAGTAGAATATTTGCAATTGTGCTAGACCTAGCTATTAAAACCATGCTAATGCAAAATGAGTTAGGAGAAAGAAGAGGTAAATGGATGACCACTTTACAAGAATTTGATTTAGAAATACAACCTATGAAATTGGTTAGAGGCCAAGGATTAAGTAAAAATTTAGCAAATATTGATCCTCAAATCCTCTACCAACAATATTCTATCGATAACATCACAACTGATGAGTGGTACCAAGATATTGTGTACTACTTGTTGAATAATAAATGCCCAGATAATTTTAATGTTACTCAAAGAAGAGCATTAAGTTTGAAGAGTGCCAACTTCATGATCAAATCAAGTGTTCTGTTTAAAAAGAAACCATGAAGGGATCTATCTTAGATACTTAAGTAAATATGAAGCTAGTCAAGTCCTTAATTAAATTCCATGGCAAATATGGAACCGAATATGGTTCAACCAATGCCACTGCACATCAAATATTGAGAGACAAATTTTATTGACCTTATAATTTTAAGGATGCTCATGCTCATGTTAGATCCTATCATACCTGCTAGATTGCTGCCAATAGGGAAAGAAATGCAAATGAACTTTCACATGAACTTTCACAAACTATAACATAATCCTCTTAGATTTTGACAAGTGGATTCGAATTTGCAATCAACTTTTGGTTCCTCTAAAGAAAATAATATTTATCAATTGAGGATGAATTACCTATTTTGAAATTAAATGAAGTTAAATATTAGTGAATTAGATTATTCGATTTTATTCTTTGATTATGGGGCTAAAACATATGAAATTGGAACCAATGTAACATCTTGTCGAGGCTTCACATTTATCAATAAAAATTAAATAATTATTAGATTATAAGGGTGAAGTCATCTTGATTTGATGATTAGGTAAAAATACATACACTCTACTTTTAGCCTTATAGATCCCTAATCCAAAAGCATGCTCAATATCTACAATTGATTAAAATACTTCTTAAACAACAACGAAAATATTAATAATGCAATAAACCAAAGTGCTTGGGTGATTTGGATAAACTCTACCGAGGATATGGATGCCTATTTTGTAGTATAGCAATGTCTATAAGGGATCGAGGTCATCTCCATCAGAGCTATGAATGCTTGGCTGGTAGTGGAGTAATGCAAATGCAAATCTTTTTTATGAGTGACATATTTAGTAGCTTAACTTCAAATCAAGTGACATTATCCTAATGGACCTAAAGAATGGAAATGAATGCACTAGCACACACATTGAGCTAAAGCAAAATGAAGCATTGATTTCAAATGAGATTTTTCTAACGCCATTTTCTCAGAATATTACCAAGCAATTTACATTTCATTAGTTAAAATTTCACTTATATCAAGGTGGGTTCTTTATTCAAAATACTCAAGAGTATTTTCCAACAGAGTCACCATTTGTTCTTACAATTGCACAACTCACCCTAATTTGGGGATCCACTTGAATTTTTGGGTTTAAATTGAAATTTTGGGTTGCATCAAGATCTTTGAAAATTTGCTTACACCAAGATTTTTTTAAAATTTTGACTACATTAAGGTTTCAAAATTGTTGATATTTTTGTATCTTGAAGACTTGGATTTAGTTGCAATGATTTAGATTGAATATTTACATCTTAGTTGCATTATATCAAATTAAATGTTTCAAAAAATTCAAATATCAATGGTTTCCTTAAGGTTAAAAATTAAATTTCATTTTAAGGTTATTCTAATTTCTTCACTTTTACCCTAAAAATTATGTAAAATTGAAGTGGACATAACTTGATCTAGAAAACTCCATTTGAGCTGATTCAAAGCTTGGTAGAAATATATTGATCTTCTATTTACAATGGTACCAAATTTTCTGAAGTTTAGATGTTAATATTTTCTAAAAATAGAAGTTTTTCAAAGCAGCCCATGAAATTATAAATACGATATCTCTTAATCCAAAGTGAATTGTTTAGTTTTTCTTAGTGGATTTAAGTACCCATTTAGCTTATTTAAAAGCATGGAAAGTTTTATAAGGTTCTGAAAATTTTGGAATTTCACCATATTTTCTCACTATGACAACAATATAAAGGAATGACCAACATTGTTTGGCTGAAATAATTTTGATGCCTTCAAATTTCACTCAAAAATACATTCAATACTAAATTTTATCATCCCAAGAATAATTCAGTTGAAAGACAAGGATTAAACCATAAATGATTTAAAAGGTGTGGCTCACAAAATAAAATTAATGGCTAGAAATTGTTCGGTCGAAAGAGAATTGAAGGCTGTTAGCTTTTGATGAATGAGCCTTGGGAGATAATAATCACAACATGAAGAATAATATGAAAGAAATTAAATCTACTAGATGACTGAAGTATGTTGTAAATAAAAATCATATAAAATATTACAATGTAGCTATGGAGGAAATGAGCACTCCATTAATAAAGCTACTGATCTACATTGTATTCATCACCAATGAATGGTGAGGCACACAAAATTGTACTATCCAATAAGCTACACTATATGATTATGTCCCCTAACTCTATATCTATCTATCTAAGAGACCATCCTTATATAGGTGAAATAGGATACTTGGCCAATCTTCTATCTAGTTGTGCAAGGGATAACTTACACATGTATAACTTACACATTGACACTTGTGCATTTATTACATTGCATGAAGTAACTAGATAACTTGCACATAAAGTAACCTAAGTATGTATCTTGGAGGATACATTTACATAACCCAAATGATGGAATAAAATCTATTTCCAACACCCCTTGTATTACATTATTTAGGTATTGAAGACTTTAGTCTTCAATATGGATCTTCTTCATCATCTTTTGCTTGATCTTCGTAGTCTTCTTCCTCTGCATTATTTATAACCTGTTCAATAAAATAGTTAGTGTCTCTATAGTATGTTACATTTTTTGATAGAGCTTTCACTTCAAAATCCTTCGTGGGTTCTTCCAATTCTTCAAATTCTTCTATCCTCTAAACCAAATGACCTTTCTGATTTTATTCTAATATTCAAGTTGAGTATAATTGGTAGGTTGCTAAAATTGCTACTCATGAGGGTTCCTTTGGTATTGTCAGAGCTCAAATTGATTCCCATGATTCATATAATTTATTTGATTATGGTTTTTGGGATTGTATCTGCAATAGTTGTTATCGTGTCCTTTCTTTCTACAGATCTGACAATACCATGTTTTCTATCCTCTTGTTGAAGAAGCAATATTTTCTTGTGGATTATCTTTTGATGCCAATGCAGTGTTAGTCATCTCATATTTCATAGTATTTTCTACTTCATATTCTTGAAGTATATTGACTAAATCATCAAAAGAAGTATCTTTACTTAGGACCTACAAAGATGTTACCAAATGCTTATAGTTGTCTAGAAGTGCTCTCATGGTCACCTGAGTAAGAAGTTCATCTTCAACTATTTCACCTAAGGTTAACAATTTCCCTTTAATATCTGCTACCTTCCTTAGGAGCAGTTCTATACTTTCTCCACTATTCATTTTTAATGAGTGAAGTTGAGTTTACGGATGAAGAATAGTTGCCCTATTCTTTCCTTCAAATATTTTTCTAGGCTTATCCATGCATATGAATATGTTTTGACTAAATTGATATATGGTTGAATCTCATTAGTGATAGCAAAAGTTATTATCATTAAGGCCTTTGAATCATTTTCTTCAAAATTTAGGATTTGTGTTTCACTTGTGGTAGGTTTTTGTGTTTTCCCTTTGACAAAATCCCAAAGTTTTTCATATACTAAAATTGATTTCACTTTATTTTCCCAAGAAAAATAATTAGGACCCTTGAGGAGTTGAGATTCTACTAGGAAGAATTTTTTAGATGCCATTTTAAATCTTCCTAATATCAAGCCTTACATTTGTAGACTTCCTAATGTCTCCCTAGTGTTTTGAAGTATGTTATAGTTCTTTTTGTAAAAATATAGTTCAATTTTTATTTGTACAAGTTTTGTAAGAATAAAAAATCAACTTCTTAACACCTTATTACTCCTAATTGAACTAAGCACTTTTCAATTTTTGAAGAGGTTTTAATATTAGAATTATTTTATCCCTTTTTGAAGGTTTGAGACAAGTAAAAATATATTTATCCAACCTTAATAGAAACCCTAATAACCTCTTTTAAGTCCCTTGGATTATTTCTAATTTCCAATATAATAAATTTTATGGAGTAACCCTTGTGCCTTCCAAGTTTGGAAAATTAGAGAAATAATAATATTTGCAAAATAATTTAATCCAAATTGAATTCCTTATTTCTCCTAAGTTAAATTGTAAATATTAAATTAATAAGATAAGTTACCCCTTTTGCTTTCAAAATCTAAGTTTTAACCTTAGTTTATAATCCTTATATCTCCAACTATGAAAGCAATAATAAATGGGATTAGATCTTATCTTTTTAGATGAAAAATATCCTCACTGTTCAACACTTTCTACGACTGAGTATAACAATAATGTAAGTGGCACCTTAGGCACTTGAATAAATGGAGATTAAGAGTAGCTAGTCTTTAATGTTGATACGTAGGAACTGAAGATTTAACCTTCAAAATCTAGAAGCCTTTAATGCTCCTTCTTCCTTCCTTCCACATTGTGCTTCAGAATTTTTTCTTGTGCTTCAATCCTTCTTTGATTGTGCTTCGCTCCCTCTTTGGACGTATTTGACTGTGCTTTGCTCACACATGTTGAACTTGGACTTTGAATGTCTTTTAAGGAAAATTGATCATGGAATTTGTGACATGTGTCACGTTTGTTACAAGGGAGTTATCTCTTCTTTTTGCAACACTACAATTTCTTTGTTCAACACTCTTGAAGCAATCTAAAAATGTATGGGCACTCGTATGAAGCTGGTGTAGAATACCAAGTGTCACCGCTTCGCTGTAACTCCTGCATGGGAGTTTCTTGAATGTTGAGAGAGGAATGATGTTTATAATTCCAAGTGGTATTTTTGCATGGATTTTTCCTATAACATCTTCAAATATGGAGATTATAACTCTTAAAACCCTTTCGTAACCATTCCTTTGCTTTGCTACATTGCTTGGGCAACAAGCAAACTATTCTTCTGTAGGTGGATTGTGAAGAGATTTACAAAAACTTATTCCAAAATGCTAAGGCAAAATTAAATAACTTAGAAATAAAAATAAGAACTCACAATAAACATGCACATATGACACACGAGATTTACCCTAGTTCACACGATGTGGGCTACATCAGCAAAACAAGATCCACTCCTCCTTGATATTATTATTCTCCTCCTTGCCCAAAAATGGGACATTACAATAAAATATAAAGGAAAATCTCACAACCCTAAACCACTATGTGGTATTAGAATACAATAGGCACAATACCATGGGCTAAATCACCCACATCCACCAACCACCACCAACCAAGGGAATCCTGACAATCGCTCCAAAAAAAGGGGGAATTTTTTTTTTCATCGTTGTCGCAAACTGCCTTCAACGGATGCCTTTGGCATGGCTGAGGGGGTCTACCATCCCCCGATCCCCCTGGCACCCCTGGGGAGGGCTTCGCCCTCCTCTTGAGGAGCTCCACTCCTCTTACCCTCTCGTGCCTGCTGTACAATATTTCCTTGGCAAAGGATGAGACACATCCAAAATTCTCCAACTTATTGAATACTTTGCCAAACACATTTCAACTGTACATAATCTAAAATTTTTTGTGCTAACTGGCTTGGTTAAAGCATCTACAACATTTTCCTTTGTATCCACTTTCTCTAGAAATAATTTCTTCTGTTCAATCATGTCCATGCTGAAATGAAAATTTGTATCAATGTGCTTCATTTTGGAATGGTAAGCAGGGTTCTTTGCTAGAAATATAACACTTGAATGTCACAATTTATCTTCATAGCTCCTTAAAAAAACCTAGTTTTAGCACATAGTCTTTGCAACCATACTGTTTCCTTATTGGCATCAGTGGCTGCCATGTACTCAACTTCAGTGGTTGAAAGAGCAACAACAGTTTACCTTTTGCTCATCCAACTAATAGCTCCTCCAAAAAAAATAAATACATAAGCACAAGTAGATCTTCTATTGTCCAGATCTCTAGCCCAATCTGCATAAAAAAACCCTTCTATATCCAAGGATCTATCTTCTTCACCCATACCCTCATAACAGATTGAAAAATCAGAAGTACCATGCAGATATCTGAAAATCCTTTTCACAATAGTCCAATGCTCTTTACCAGGTTTCGACATATATCTGCTCAAAAATCCCACTGCATGGGCAATGTCTGGTCTAGTACAGAACATGGCATACATTAAACTACCTACAACATTTGCATACGAAACATGGGACATTTATTCGACCTCTTCTTCTATTTTTGGACATTATTAAGCAGATAATTTTTCCCCCAAAGGAATAGGTACCTTCATTGGTTTGCAATCCTGCATATTGAATCTCTTTAATACTATCTCAACATATTTTTTCTAATCCAGCCATAGCTTTCTGTTAGAACGGTCTCTATTTATTTGCATGCCCAAAATAAATTTTGCAGGGCCAAGATCTTTCATATAAAACTGTGATGCTAATTGAGACTTCACTTCCTTGATCATTTTCTTACTGTTTCCAATTAGTAACATGTCATCAACATACAAAACTATAATGACAAGTACGTTACAAATTTTCTTTGAAAATACATAGTGATCAACATTGCTATGAAAAAATAAATTCTTAAGACATAAGTATCAAATTTTTGATACCACATTCTGTTTCAGTCCGTACAGATATTTCTTTAACTTAGATTTCTTCCTCGTTTCCTGCAACAATGAAACCTTCAGGTTGTCTCATATAGATTTCTTCCTCCAAATCTCCATGAAGGAATGTAGTATTTACATCCATTTGCTCTATTTCAATATCAAAAGTAGCAGCAACAGATAACAGAAATCTAATTGAGGTTAGCTTTGCAACAGGAAAAAATACTTCACCATAATCAATTCCCTCTACCTGAGAATAACCTTTAGCCACCAAGCGAGCTTTGTATTTCTCCACTTTACCTTTAGCATTCTGCTTCTTCTTGAAATTACATTTACAACCTATTGCTTTTCTTCCACCACGTAATTTCACTAAATTCCATGTTCTATTCTTTTTTAGGGCCATCATTTCCTCATCCATGGACTCTTCCCAAAGGTTTGTCTCTTCAAAATTTATAGCTTCTCTAACAGTTCTAGGATCTTCATCATTAACATATAATACAAAAGAAGTAGGAAATGTAGATGGACTGTACCTTTCAGGTTGCCTTCTTTTTCGTGTTGATCTCCTTACCACAGGTGTGTGAACCTCTTGTTCATCCTCATCTAGATCCTCATCTGTTTGCTCCTCTTATAGATCCTCTTCTGTGTGATCTTATTCCATGATATCAAATTGGATATTTTTTAGGTTCTTCTGTTACTTCCTTCCTGTGATCACTTTTAGTTTCCATAAACACCACATCTCTACTGTACACTATTATTTTAGTTTTTGGATTCTAAATTTTATATCCTTTAATACCATCTTTATAACCAATAAAGATACATTTAACAACCTTATTATCAACCTTACTTATTTTCTTCTTTGGAATATGCATGTATGCATCACAGCTAAAAACTCTAAGATGTGAGAGGGATGGATTCTTACCAAAACATGCTTTAAATGGAGTTTGATCTGGCAATGCTGATGTAGGAGATTGATTTTGTAAGTAGCATGCCACACTCACTGCCTCAACCTAGAATTCCTGTGCCAAACCTGCACCACTAAGCATACTTCTAACCTTCTCCATCAGGGATATGTTCAATCTCTCTACAAATCCATTTTGTTGAGGTGTATATGGAGTAGTCTTCTCTCTTGCAATACCACACTTCTTACAAAAATTCTCAAATTTATTTGAACAATACTATCTTCCATTATCAAACCTCAACACCTTAATCCTTTTATCAGTTTGATTTTCAACAAGTGCTTTAAATTCTCTAAATTTATCAAACACTTCATCTTTACTATTAATAAAATAAATCCATGCATATCTTGAAAAATCATCAACAAAAGAAGCATAATACCATGATTTTCCAAGTGATGGTATAAGGACAGGACCAAATATATCACTATGAATTAGATCTAATATCCCTCTTGCTCTAGCAACACCAGATGGGAAACTCACATGATTTTGCTTTCCATAAATGCAATGTTCACAGAAATCAAAAACCATTGAGCAATCAGGGATACCATGAACCATACCTTTTGTGTGTAGGGTACGCAATCCCTTTTCTCAAATATGTCCCATTCTTTGATGCCAGAGTGTTGAGATTTTATTTGATTCAACCTCAGAAATAGTTGAGCTATTGCACTTATTTGTCATAGTTCTTCCCAATAGCTTGTACAAAGTTCCAATATGAACTCCTCTTGCTAAAACCATTTATCCTCGAACCATTTTGCATGAATATTTGCTGAAACTAAAATTTACTATTGCATCAGCCATTTTTCTTACAAAAATTAAATTTCTAACAAGGCCTGGAATATGCATCACACCTGGAAGGGTCTTAACCCTACCATCCTACAATAGTATTTTCACCCTTCCACGACCAATGATCTTAAGTGGTGAATCATCTCCCAATAATACCTCCCCTCCATCATATCTTTCATATTTGTTGAACCAACCCCTATGAGGGGTCATATGAAAAGAAGCACTTGTATCGATCAACCAATCATTTTTATCTAAACGTGTGGAGCAGGATGCCAAATATACATCCCCTCCTTCATCATTAGATTTATGTACCTCTGTTGAAGTGGATTCATCAGACCTCTTTCCAGAATCAACATTCTTTGATCTGTAATCCTTCTTCATGTGACCAGGCTTACCACATTTCCAACATTTTCTCTCAAACTTTCCTGGAGACTTAGATCTACCCCTAGAATTAGATCTATAACCGTATCTTGTTTTATCCTTTTCCTTGGCACACCCTCTCACTGTTAGGGCTTCCTTTGAAGTGCCCTCCATGGATTTTCTTCTCATATCCTCTGATATTAGAGATGCCACAATATCTTCAAACTTCAATGTATATGAAGTTGTACTACCAATTGCTACAACTAGGTTATCCCATGAATTTGGTAAAGACCATAGCAAAGTAATACATTTATCTTTCTCACTTAACTTAATATCAACAAATGTAACTTGAATTACCATTGTATTGAATGAATTCAGAAGATCTACAACTGAATCTCCTTCATTCATCTTGAGATTGCATAATTTATTTCGGAGGAACAATTTGTTCACCAGGGACTTAGATTGATGCAAATCCCCTAATTTCTCCTAGAGATAATTTGTAGTAGCTTCTCCAGAAACATTGATTAGGACTGAATCTGCAAGACACAGTCAAATTAGAATTCTTGCTTTTCGATTCATATTTTCCCAATATTCATCGGATGCTCTTGTAGGTTTCATTTTTTCAAAAATAACAGCCCATTGATCTCTGTCCACGAGCAAATCCTCCATCTTCAACTTCCATAGCTCAAAACTTTTTCCATCAAATTTATCGATATCTATCCTTGAATGATTTCCTATCATTTTCCTTCAAGCTTCTTCTGCAAAAAAATCACACTCCAAAATAGGTTTTCTCTCACTCTTAGAAACCATAGAAACCCTTAAAATGAAATGAAACCATAGCAATAAAGGCGTCCCCCTATGGCTAACAACTTGGATTTGATACCAAATGAAGATATTTACATAAACTTATTCCAAAATTCTAAGGCATAATTAAATTACTTAGAAAGAAAATGAGAACTCACAATAAACATGCACATATGACACACGAGATTTACCCTAATTCACCTGATATGGGCTACTCCAAAAAAACAAGAGCCACTCTTCCTTGATATTATTATTCTCCTCCTTGCCCAAAAATGGGATATTACAATAAAATATAAAGGAAACTCTCACAACCCTAAACCACTATGTGGTATTAGAATACAATGGGTACAATATTGTGGGCTAAACCACCCACACCCACCAACAGTGGGAATCCCAGTAATTGCTTTGCCAATCGTTCCAAAAAAAGGAGGAATTTTTTTTTTGGCATTGCCAGAAACCACCTTTTGCGTGGTCGGGGGGGCTACCGCCCCCTCGAATACCCTCAACACCCTCAGGAGGGCTTTGCCCTCCTCTTGAGGGGCTTCGCTCCTCTTACCATCTTGTGCCTACTGTACAGTATTTCCTCGGAAAAGGATGAGACACATCCAACAGATTGACAATGTGCTATGGATATTGGATGATGATTTGGAGCTTCCTTTGGTGGATGGTCTTCTCCAAGTTAGAGACCACAAATGTAACACCTTGGATTATTCATTTTATGCCTCCAATCGTGTTGAATCCTTTGTAGATTTTTGATGTCTTTTATAAATATATGTGCACTCGCTTGTCTATGTAAATGTAGTTCTAGAATGATATGATATGAGCTTTGATTCTACAAGTACATATGTCCAATATGAGCCCTTGAGTGGCTCCTTCTAGCTTGGGAAGAAGAGTGCTGATGTTCGATCTTCCTTGGTTGATTTACCCTATGGTTAATGTGCCCTTTTGTATCACTTCCAAATTTCTCCTTTTCCCATCAAAACCATATTAGAGTAGTGCAATATAATGTATTATAATGTTGTAAAATAAGGCTTCTTTTAATATACCTTCTTTTGCACTCTATTTCTAGATCTGAAATTCTGGTTTTGTGGTAGAATTTTCCTACAATACAAGGCTTTGAGGTTGTCTGTTAAGAGTAGACACACATTTCCCTTTTTGCTTGGACACTTTGATAGCAAATCCAAGCTTCAATAATAATAGATAGAAGCTTTTCAATTGATGCAATTTTTTGCACTTTATTTCCTTGCATCCAACTTTGTAATGCTTTTTGATTTGAGACTCACCAAGTCTTAATCTCTAAAGCTTCTATTTAAGTTTTTTGTTAGTTAAGTTCTTCTCCAAATTTTGGAGGATTCTAACCTTTTCGATGGCTTCTTTTGTGCTTCAATAGTATCTTTAGACACTTGATACAAATAAGATTTTTTGCCCTTCAAGAAATACAAAACTAATTTTTTTTTGAGAGAAGTATAATAGTACAAGTCCTTCACTTATAATGCACTAATATTACACCTTATCAATCCAATCATCTGTCAAAGTCATGCACTAATAATTTACTGCAACTAATCAAGAATAACCTAAAATGAATCTTTAAGAGTTATTATGCAATTTCAATACAATAAATGTTGGACTTAGTCTTCTTTTTATTTTTCCAAAGTAGATGATAGGTAATTGATAGAACCTAATATAAAATCTAATCAACTCCAAATAAATATGAAAATAAATCCTTACAAAGAATTTGTTTCCTTTTGCACTTTAGAATACTGTAATATAATTTTCTTCTTGCAACTTTAATCTAAACGTAGGTGCTCTAATAAATCTGATAAGTAAATGAATCTTCTTTCACCAAAATTTGCTTACTGTTTTCTTTAGCTCTTCTCCCACATTTGTAGAGGATGTAGACCTTGGTGTCTAAAAAGACCAAGTTGTTGCTTCAAGTAGGATGTCCTAAACAACTCATTTTTCACCAAATGATGGTCTCAAAATTTCTTTCACAAGCCTAGGATTTGGTGGGTTGTTCTCCTCTTGTATTCTACTCCTTCTGCTATAGAATTGGAGAATTCTATGTCTCTAAAGTAGTGCCTTCTTTTTGTGAGAGGTAATATTCAAATCTCCAAGATTTCGTGAGCTTCTTCTATCTTCAATTTTTCTTGTCAAATTCTGATTTCAAGCAGGATCTTCTTTTGGGATTTGGAACTCCTTGTCAAATTCTTCTTCATAGATTTGACACTCCTTGCCAAAAATTCTTCATGGATTTGATACTCCTTGCTAAATTCTTCTTCATGCATTTGACACTTCTTGCCAAATTATCCATATATTTGGCACTCCTTACCAAATTCTCCTCTTGAGCTTGTTGTTGGATGGTAACAATTGCCCCAAGTCCTTCACTATCGGGGACTTCACCTTGGTAGTGGATTTATCCAATGAGTTATCCAAAGAACTCTCTTGATCTTCAACAAGGCTCTCCTAGATTTTTTTGGATGCTCGATGAGACCTTCATAAGATCTTTGATTTGGCAAATTTTGATGGTCTTCCTTGAGATCTTCTCTTCAAAATTCTACTCCTAAAAGTGTTAGTGGTGAGATATTCTCCCGGATCTTCTGATTCTATTGCTCCTAGCTTCAAGTAGGACTCTCCTAGTCCTTCTTCTTCTTCCAAGATTGGAAGTTCTTCAATGAGATATTCTCTTAGATCTTCTGATTATGTTGCTCCTAGATTCAAGCAGGGCTCTCCTACCCCTTCTTCTTCTTCCAAGACTGGAAGTTCTTCAATGATATCTTCACTTTTTCTTTAGGGGTGATTTGATTCTAAAGAAGATACTCTTCCTAACTTTCTTGTAGGAATTTTCCCAGCTCACTGAATCTTCTATTCCTACAAAAAATATGTTAGTACTAAAATATTTAATCTACTTCTGAATTAGATATTATTCTCAAGTTCTTCTTTAGGACCAAGGATTCTATGGTCTATTTCAATATCAAGGATCATGTGGCCTTTTTCAGTAACTAGGCTTCAGTGGCCTTTTCAGTATCAAGGTTACTATGGCCTTTTTAGTATCAAGGCTTCTATGGATTCTTCTTCAAGGCTTCTATGGTATTTTTGTATCAAGGCTCCTATGGCTTGTTCTTCGATTGTGGAATTTTGCAATCTAGCAATGGAGATCTTCAATCTCATATCTTCACCATGATACTTCACTTGAAGTCTTCTTTTGTAGTATTATCCTCTTGCACAATGAAATAACCTCTGTACTATGAGGGCACATCGACCTTTGGGAAACAAAGTTGGAGTCTCCTAGCTTTATATTGTAGGAGGAGTCCCAAACCTTTGAGAATTAATTTTCTACAACAAAAGAAACTTTAGGCACTAGTTAGTTAATTCCAGATAACCTGGATGATATTCACTAGATGATTTATCAATATAGTGGATTGAATGCTGAGTCAATACCCTCAA
This sequence comes from Wollemia nobilis, assembly GCA_028583015.1. NCBI lineage: Eukaryota > Viridiplantae > Streptophyta > Pinopsida > Araucariales > Araucariaceae > Wollemia > Wollemia nobilis. The sequence goes on along the minus strand of JAQPPZ010003564.1, from coordinate 473,655 downwards.
TCAATTCCCTCTACCTGATAATGACCTTTAGCCACCAAGCGAGCTTTGTATTTCTCCACTTTACCTTCAGCATTCTGATTCTTCTTGAAAATCCATTTACAACCTATTGCTTTTCTTCCACCAGGTAATTTCACTATATCCCATGTTCTGTTATTTTTCAGGGCCATCATTTCCTCATCCATGGCATCTTCCCAAAGGTTTACCTCTTCAGAATTTATAGCTTCTCTAACAGTTATAGGATCTTCATCATTAACATATAATACAAAAGAACTAGGAAATGCAGATGGACCATACCTTTTAGGTTGCCTTATTTCCTGTGTTGATCTCCTTACCACAAGTGTATGAACCTCTTGTTCATCCTCATCCAGATCCTCATCTATCTACTCCTCTTCTAGATCCTCTTCTGTGTGATCTTCTTCCATGATATCAAATTGGATCTTTTTCAGGTTCTTCTGTTACTTCCTATGATCATTTTTAGTTTCCCTAAACACCACATCTCTACTGTACACCGTTCTCTTAGTTTCTGGATTCCAAAGTTTATATTCTTTAACACCATATTTATAACCAATAAAGATACATTTAACAACCTTATTATCAACCTTACTTATTTTCTTCTTTGGAATATGGATGTATGCATCACAGTCAAAAAATCTAAGATGTGATAGGGAGGGTTTCTTACCAAACCATACTTCAAATGGAGTTTAATCTGGCAATGCTGATGTAGGAGATCAATTTTATAAGTAGCATGCCGCACTCACTACCTCAACCTAGAATTCCTGTGCCAAACCTGCACCACTGAGCATACTTCTAACCTTTTCCATTAGGGATCTGTTCAATCTCTCTACAAATCCATTTTGTTGAGGTGTATATGGAGTAGTCTTCTATCTTGCAATACCACACTAACAAAAATCCTCAAATTAATTTGAACAATAATCTCTTCCATTATCAGACCTCAACACCTTAATACTTTTATCAGTTTGTTTTTCAACAAGTGCTTTAAATTCTCTAAATTTATCAAACACTTCATCTTTACTCTTAAGAAAATAAATCCATGCATATATTGAAAAATCATCAACAAAAGAAGCATAATGTTGTGATTTTCCAAGTGATGGTATAGGGACAAGACCAAATATATCACTATGAATCAGATCTAATATCCCTCTTGCTCTAGCAACACCAGATGGGAAACTCACACTATTTTGCTTTCCATAAATGCAGTGTTCATAGAAATAAAAAATCATTGAGCAATCAGGGATACCATGAACCATACCTTTTGTGTGTAGGGTACGCAATACATTTTCTCAAATATATCCCATTCTTTGATGCCAGAGTGTTGAGATTTTATCTGATTCAACCTCAAAAATAGTTGAGCTATTGCACTCATTTGTCATAGTTCTTCCCAATAGCTTGTACAAAGCTCTAATACAAACTCCTCTTGCTAACACCATTGATCCTCGAGCCATTTTTCATGAATATTTTTTGAAACTAACATTTACTGTTGCATCAACCATTTTGCTTATAGAAATTAAAATTCTAACAAGGCCCAGAATATGCATCACACCTGGAAGGGTCTTAACCCTACCATACTGCAATAGTATTTTCACCCTTCCACGACTAATGATCGTAAGTGGTTAATCATCTCCCAATAATACCTCCCCCCCATCATATCTTTCATATTCATTGAACCAACCCCTATAAGGGGTCATATGAAAATAAGCACCTGTATCGATCAATGAATCATTTTTATTTGAACGTGTGGAGTAGGATTCCAGATATACATCCCATCCTTCATAATTAGATTTATGTACCTCTATTGAAGTGGATTCATCAGACCTCTTTCCAAAATAAACATTATTTGATCTGCAATCCTTCTTCATGTGACCAGGCTTACCACATTTCCAACATTTTCTCTTAAACTTTTCTCGAGACTTAGATCTACCCCTAGACTTAGATCTATCATCGTATCTTGTTTTATCCTTTTCCTTGGCACACCCTCTCACTATTAGGGCTTCCTTTGAAGTGCCCTCCATGGATTTTCTTCTCATATCCTCTGATATTAGAGATGCCACAATATCTTCAAACTTCAATGTAGATGAAGTTGTACTACCAATTGCTACAACTAGGTTATCCCATGAATCTGGTAAAGAGCATAGAAAAGTAATACATTTATCTTCTTCACTTAACTTAATGTTAACAGATGTAAGTTGACTTACCACTATATTGAATGAATTTAGATGATCTGCAACTAAATCTCCTTCATTCATCCTAAGATTGCATAGTTTCTTTTGGAGGAAAAATTTGTTCACCAAGGACTTAGATTGATGCAAAGCCCTAATTTCTCCTAGAGATCCTTTGCAGTAGCTTCTCTGAAAAAGTTTATTAGGACTGAATCTACAAGACACATCAAATTTGACTCCTTGCTTTTCGATTCATCTTTTCCCGATCTTCATCGGATGTTCCTGCAGGTTTCATTTTTTCAAAAATAATAGCCCACTAATATTTTTCCACGAGCAGATCCTCCATCTTCAAATTCCATAGCTCAAAGCTTTTTCCATCAAATTTCTCGATCTCTATCCTTGAATGATTTTCGGTCATTTTCCTTCAAGCTCCTTTTGCAAAAAATTCACACTCCAAAATAGGTTTTCTCTCACTATTAGAAACCATAGAAACCCTTCAAATGAAATGAAACCCTATCAATAAATGTGTCCCCCTATGGCTAACAACTTGGATTTGATACCAAATGAAGAGATTTACAAAAACTTATTCTAGAATGCTAAGGCAGAATTAAAGAACTTAGAAATAAAATGAGAACTCACAATAAACATGCACATATGACACACGAGATTTACCTTAATTCACCCGATGTGGGCTACTCTAGCAAAACAAGAGCCACTCCTTGATATTATTATTCTCTTCCTTGCCCAAAAATGGGACATTACAATAAAATATAAAGGAAACTCTCACAACCCTAAACCACTATGTGGTATTAGAATACAATGGGCATAATACCATGGGCTAAACCACCCACACCCACCAACCACCCACCAAGCGTGGGAATCCCGACAATTGCTCCACCAATAACTCCATAAAAAAGAGGAATTTTTTTTTTGACGTTGCAAAAAATAACCTTCGACGTGGCCGGGGGGGCTACCGCCCCCCTCGGATCTCCTCGGCACCTCGGGTAGGGCTTCGCCCTCCTCTTGAGGAGCTCCACTCCTCTTACCCTCTCATGCCTATCGTATAGTATTTCCTCGGCAAAGGATGAGACACATCCAACATATTGACGATGTGCTATGGAGCTTGGATGATGATTTGGAGCTTCCTTTGGTGGATGGTCTTCTTCAAGTTAGAGACCACGAATGTAATGCCTTTGATTCTTCATTTTATGCCTCCAATCGTGTTGAATCCTTTGTAGATTTTGATGTATTTTATAAATATATGTGCACTCGCTTGTCTATGTAAATGTAGTTCTAGAATGATATGATATGATCTTTGATTCTATAGGTACGTACGTCCAATATGAGCCCTTGAGTGGCTCCTTCTAGCTTGGGAAGAAGAGTGCTGACGTTCGATCTTCCTTAGTTGATTAACCCTATGGTTAATGTGCCCTTTTGTATCACTTCCAAATTTGCTCTTTTCCTGTCAAAACCATATTAGAGTAGTGAAATATAATGTATTATAATGTTGTAAAATAAGGCTTCTTTTAATATACCTTCTTTTGCACTCTATTTCCAGATCTGAAATTCTGGTTTTGTGGTAGAATTTTCCTGCAATACAAGGTTTTGAGGTTGTCTGTTAAGAGTAGACACACCTTTCTATTTTTACTTGGACACTTTGATAGCAAATCCAAGCTTCAATAACAATAGATAGAAGCTTTTCAATTGATGCAATTTTTTGCACTTTCTTTCCTTGCATCCAACTTCGTAATGCTTTTTGATTTGAGACTCACCAAGTCTTAATCTCTAAAGCTTCTATTTATATATTTTTTTAGTTAAGTTCTTCTCCAAATATTAGAGGATTCTAACCTTTTTGGTGGCTTCTTTTGTGCTTCAATAGTATCTTTAGACACTTGATACAAATAAGATTTTTTGCCCTTCAAGAAACACAAAACTAATTTCTTTTTTAGAGTAGTATAATAGTGCAAGTCCTTCACTTATAATGCACTAATATTACACCTTATCACTCCAATCATCTGTCAAAGTCATGCACTAATAATTTACTACAACTAATCAAGAATAACCTAAAATGAATCTTTAAGAGTTATTATGCAATTTCAATACAATAAATGTTGTAGGACTTAGTCTTCTTTTTATTTTTCCAAAGTAGATGATAGGTAATTGATAGAACCTAATATAAAATCTAATAAACTCCTAATAAATATGCAAATAAATCCTTAAAAAGAATTTGTTTCCTTTTGCAATTTAGAAGACTGTAATATAATTTTCTTCTTGCAACTTTAATCCAAATGCAGGTGCTCTAATAAATCTGATAAGTAAATGAATCTTCTTTCACCAAAAGTTGCTTACTTTTTTCTTTAGCTCTTCTCCCACATTTTTAGAGGATGTAGACCTTGGTGTCTAAAACCACCAAGTTGCTGCTTCAAGTAGGATGTCCTGAACAACTCATTTTTCACCAAATGATGGTCTCAAAATTTCTTTCATGAGCCTAGGATTTGGTGGTTTGCTTTCCTCTTGTATTCTACTCCTTCTGCTATAGAATTGGAGAAGTCTATGTCTCTAAAGTAATGCCTTCTTGCTGTGAGAGGCAATATTCAAATATCCAAGATTTGGTGAGCTTCTTCTATCTTCAAGTCTTCTTGTCGAATTATGATTTCAAATAGGATCTTCTTTTGGGATTTGGAACTCCTTGTCAAATTCTTCTTCACAGATTTGGCACTCCTTGCCAAAAATTCTTCATGGATTTGGCACTCCTTGCTAAATTCTTCTTCATGCATTTGACACTCCTTGCCAAATTCTCCACATATTTGGCACTCGTTACCAAATTCTCCTCTTGAGCTTATTTTCAGATGGTGACAATTGCCCCAAGTCTTCACTGTTAGTGTATTTCTCCAATAAGTTCTCAAAAGAACTCTCTTGATCTTCAGCAAGGATCTCCTAGAATTTTTTGGATGCTCGATGAGACCTTCATAAGGTCTTTGATCTAAAAACTTTTGATGGTATTCCTTGAGATCTTCTCTTTAAAATTCTACTCCTAAAAGTGTTGGTGGTGAGATCTTCTCCTGGATCTTCTGATTCTATTACTCCTAGCTTCAAGCAAGACTCTCCTAGTCCTTCTTCTTCTTCCAATATTGGAAGTTCTTTAATGAGATCTTCTATTAGATCTTCTGATTTTGCTACTCCTAGCTTCAAGCAGGGCTCTCATAGCCCTTTTTCTTCTTCCTAGACTGGAAGTTATTCAATGATATCTTCTCTTGATATCTTCACTTTTTCTTTAGGGGTGATTTGATTCTAAATAAAATACTCTTCCTAACTTTATTGTAGGAAGTTTACCAGCTCACTGAATATTCTATTCCTACAAAAAATATGTTAGTACTAAAATATTTAATCTACTTCTGAATTAGATATTCTTCTCAAATTCTTCTTCAGGACCAAGGATTCTGATGGGGAGCCAAAATCGCTCCTCCCAAATTCTCAAATTCTCATTCATTAAACTTGGAAAAATTTACAATACTGGCAGCAGTCTGCCAAATAAAATCCTTTATCCCGAAAGGTAGTTTATTTTTAATTACATTACAACATTTCTAAATCTGGAAGAAAAACAGCCCAAACAGGTCCAGAATGGCCCTCTTGCCTTCACATCTGCAACACTGTCTCGAACGTTTTTTGACCCTTGTGAATGTCTTCGCTTCCCCTTTTAAAATCTCTGGCATGACTCTTCGTTTCCCTTTTTTGACCCTTCGTTTCATTTCTTGTGCCTCTTCATTGTCTTGGCTTTCTAAATGCCTTTCTTTCTGACTCTTGATCTTCGTCTGCTTTCACTGCACCTTGGTGCCACGTGCTGTTCAGTGCTGCCTCTATAGACTCTGTCCACCTGTCAACCAATGATGACGTTCGGTATACCCATCGCTTGACAATTTCCTCTGTAATGGCTCCTATAATCGCCTGCCCTTTCTTTTCTTTTGTTTGGTCATGAAAATGTGACATGTCACGATATCGCGACACTTTTGGCTTCTTTGCCTTCCTGTCCTCTTCGAGTCACAAAAATATGAAATGTCATGATATCTCGACACTTTTGGCTTCTCTGCCTTCCTGTCCTCTTCAAGTCACGAAAATGCGACATGTCACGATATCGTGACACTTTTGGCTTCTCTGCCTTCCTGCCCTCTTCGAGTCACAAAAATGTGACATGTCGCGATATCGCGACACTTTTGGCTTCTCTGCCTTCCTACCCTTTTTGAGTCACAAAAATGTGACATGTCACGATATTGTGACACTTTTGCTTTTCTGCCTTCCTACCTTTCTCAAGTCACGAAAATGCGACATGTCACGATATTGTGACACTTTTCTCTCTTGCGCCTCCCCTCATCTTCTGGTCGTGCAAATGCGACATGTCTTGATATCGCGACACTTTTCTCTCTTGCGCCTCCTCTTGTTCTTTGGTCACAAAAATGCGACATGTCACGATATCGTGACACTTTTCTCTCTTGCGCATTCTCTTGTATTTTGGTCACGAAAATACGACATGTCGCGATATCACGACACTTTTTCTCCCTTGCGCCTTCTCTCGTCCTTGGGTCGCGAAAATGCAACATGTCACGATATCGTGACACTTTTTCTCCTTTGCGCCTTCTCTCGTCCTTTGGTCACAAAAATGCGACATGTCACAATATCGCGACACTTTTTCTCCTTTGCGCTTTCTCTCGTCCTTTGGTCATGATAATGCGACATGTCACGATATCGTGACATATTTCCTTTCCGGCTCTTCTTTCTCCTTTTCGATCGCAAAATCGTGACATGTCACGATATCACGACATCTTTCCTTTTTGCCTCCTCCTCACCTCTCGGGTCGTGAAATCGTGACATGTCACGATATCGTGATAGCTTTGCTCTCTGCTTTCTCTCTCTATTTCGGGTCACGAAATTGTGACATGTCACGATATCACGATAGTTTCCTTCCTTGCTTTCTTTCTGCTCCTTCGATCGCGATTTCGTGACATGTCGCGAAATCGCGACATTTTCTTCTCTGGCCTTTCTTGTCTTCTTTCGGTCATGATTTCGTGACATGTCACGAAATCGTAACATTTTTGCTCCGTGCCTTTCTTGTCTTCTTTTGGTCGCGATTTCATGACATGTCATGAAATCGTGACATTTTTGCTCCGCGCCTTCTCTGTCTTCTTTCGGTCGCGATTTCACATGTCATGAAATCATGACATTTTTGCTCCGTGCCTTCTCTCTCCTTCCTGAGTCACGAAAATGCGACATGTCACGATATCACGACACTTTTATCTATCATGATATCATGACATCAAGGCAAACACTTAGATTTTTTTTTTGATGCAAGATTGCTCTGCTGCCACCAGATGCTCCTGCATCAGATTCTGTGGTCTATTTCAATATCAAGGCTCCTATGGCCTTTTTTAGTACCTAGGCTTCTGTGGCATTTTTAGTATCAAGGTTACTATGGCCTTTTTAGTATCAAGGCTTCTACGGCCTTTTCAGTATCAAGGCTTCTATGGACTTTTCAGTATTAATAATTATATGAATTCTTCTTCAAGGCTTCTATGGTATTTTTGTATCAAGGCTCCTATGGCTTGTTCTTCGATTATGGAATTTTGTAATCCAGCAATGGAGATATTCAATCTCATATCTTCACCATGATACTTCACTTGAAGTCTTCTTCTGTAGTATTCTCCTGTTGCATAATGAACTAACCTCTGTACTATGAGGGCACATCGACGTTTGGGAAACAAAGCTAGATTTTCCTAGCTTTCTATTGTATGAGGAGTCCCAAACCTCTGAGAATTAATTTTCTACAACAAAAGAAACTTCAGGCACTAGTTAGTTAATTCTAGATAACCTGGATGATATTCACTAGATGATTTATCAATATAGTGGATTGAATGTTGAGTCATGGTCTTCACGAGTTTTCCTAGCAACTATGTGGAAAAGACTCTAGACAAAAATGATCTCAGTATTTTTTTAAAGTAAGATTCCTTTCAGTCTTAACTTTGTGACTCTCCCTAAACCTACCACCTAGATTCTTCTGAGATATTTTGATAGTGGCTGGTCCAATGATGCGTCAGTTTGATAAAACACTCATGCTAAATAATAATGGTGGTTTCTCTATTGACCTATATAGACTAGATATACCATGGCTCTAATACCACTATTAGGTTTTGATGAATGAGCCTTGGGAGATAACAATCACCAAAATGGGAAAGGTGTCTAATCAAAAGACAACCTCAAAAACCCCCATTGTCTTCAAGAAAGCTACCACAAAAAATAGGAAAATTAGATCTAGAAAAGGAGTGCAAAAAGAGTGCAATAAGGGCATTCTTATATACAAAATATATTACATATTGGTGCACCAATATAATATGTTCTATATAAGAATTAGGGTAGATTTTAAAGTGCCTTAAAGGTACGCTATTCACAAGGTGCAACAATTGAAGGAAGTCGAATATTAGCACACTTTGAGAAAAGCAAAGAAGCCTCTTGAAAGGATCATATTATCTATATTTTGGACAACCAAATCTGCAAGAAAACACAACACAATACAAGACAAAAGAAAGTATTATATTCAAGGGTAAAAATGAGAGCATAACAAGTTTGGAAAAGAGGAAAAGCAAGGCATACGAGACTATAGTCGATGCACGTACAAGGAGCATTCTATTGGAGGTTTACCAAAACTCCACCGAAGCACCACCAAAGCTCCACCAAAGCTCCACCAAAGCATTGCTCATCACTCTAGCTGGAACCAACACATAAGCAAGTGCTATAAAAAAAAGGAAGAGATGAGAATATTACAACATTTAAAGGTGCTCCAAAGGTACGTTAAAGAAGTGTTAGAGAAAGAGCCCATGCATAAGGAGGAAGCGACACTTGTCACTTGAAAAACAATCCTAATGTTCACTACATGAGCACCCATATTTCACACGTTCGAGCAAAGGAAAATTACTAGCAAGAAAGGTGATACATTAGAACAAAGGAGATACTTATATTTAAAGGAAATAAGTTCTCCTCCAAGGATGTAACACCCAAAAATTACAAGAATCTTCATTCCCTCAAAGTTCTCAAGAAGTAGCCAACATGACTTGTCACATAGTATAAGAACTCTCTTATATTAAAAGATGCCAAAGACCAAGGAAGTCGACGTATTCAGTATTCCATCATTTACTCACAATACACGACCAAATTATAGTGTGGAAGAAAGGTGAAAGAGCATTAAAAGCTCTGGTCAAGGAGGTCAAAGAAGTCCAACATTGAAGCCAAGGGAAAATCAAGGCACATCATTCTCCATAAGTGTTCAAAGGAAAGGCAAAGAAGTGGACTGCCATATACATCCAAAATCTATGGTAGATACGTAGAGAATACAACATCAAAGGTAAGGTCTCTAATTTATTAATATTTGCTTTCATTAATTGGGAGTTATAAGGTATAACATTAGGTTGAAATACTAAAGGAAATCAACCATATTTTAAAGCAATATAAAAATGAGAAATACATATTAAATAGCCTAATATTTACAATATTATAACATAGGAAAAATAAGGAATTCTACTTGGAAATCAAAATTTCTATTATTGCAAATAATTGTTTTCTAATATTCCACATTAAGGAGTTATAAGGAATACTAGATCAAAGTAGGAAATTGGAAATTAGAAATAATAAATATCAAATTATTAAAGGCTATAAAAAGAGGTTTATTAAATAACATTAAGAGTTGGAAATTAATTGGCATACTTGTCTCAAAACACATTAAAGCGACAAAATGAATCTAACTATTATAAACTAATCAAATTAGAAAGTGCTTAAAGTTCAATAGGAGTAATAAGGTGTAAAAGAAGTTGATTTTTGCTATTCTCAAAACTTTACAAAATCAACCAAAAATTGAACTATAATTCTCAAAAGCACTTTATGGAGCATTTCCAAAATCACTAGGGAGACATAAGGTATTCTACAAGAATTGATAGCAATAGCATTCATCAAATATTATCAAGTAATAAGGTCTCTACAAAGTCTACAAGGACTCTATTGATTCACATATCTTAATTAGGGAGATATAAGGAAGCCTACAAAACCTAAGTTACATCAGGATTATATACTATAAATATGACTACCAACACATTAAGCAATACACTTAGAAGTGGGATGAGAAAAATACTAGTATGGATTAAAAGCATGATTGGTAATACAATAAAAAATGAAAAAGAAAAATAAGAATCAACAATATGGGAAATAAGTTTTGAAGCACTTAGCTATGGAAAATTAGATTCTTCTAATGAAACTAATGATAACTATGAAAAGGATCACATTCGAAAGGAATAAGAAAAGGCAGATCAAGAAGACATCACAAAAAGGAGTAAAAATGAAATAGCTTCAATTGTGCACATATGGTTTAAGGAGCTAGTCAAAGATATAAATAGACATGATATCCTAAGATAGATTACAAAGTAACTAGAATATTTCTATTGTGCACGTATTACAATCAATATGTTCATGAAAAGATCAATTGTTGGAATTTCCATCCATGCAAATACTATGAAGGGAAAAAGCACTCATATTTCTTCTGCTACTATAAACACAAATACTATAAATCCATGAAGAAATATTACTACACAAAATAGATTACTATTTTCAAAATTTTACTCTAGAAGCATCTACTGACAATGAGCCTAAGTTTGATACTTATGAAGCTTAGAGAGATAGGTCATACAAAAATTCTAAGAAGAAAATATGGAGCAATTCTGATCCACTTCAGACATGCCAAACCATGAGATCACTAGTTCATATAAGATATATGATATCAAAGAACAAAGGATTAGAAATAATAAGAAGCTATAACATGATAACTAAAGTAGAAACGAAGACCATTCTCAAAAGGAAGAAGAAGGAGAACCATCCTTGTAGGGATCTAGCAACAATACTACCACCTACAGGAATGTAGAAACTAGACTCAAAGGAAAATCTAAATAAGAAGAAGGTTCAGATACAGAAAGACTCCAGATCAAAAATAAATTGATGAAAGTACCTGATCAAATCAAATACCATACTAAAGACACGGATCCATATTGAATATTGAAATCTTCAATACCCAAATAATATAATACATGGGGGCATTAGAGTTAGAGTATATTACATAATTTGGGTCATGTAAATGTACCACCTTAGGTACATAATTAGGATAGGATATTACTTTAGGGGGAAATTATATAGTTACTTCAATCAATGTAATAAATGCACAAGTGGCATGTGCAAGTTGTAATGTGTCCCCTTGTAAAACTAGGTAAAGTGTTGGCCAAGGAATCCATATTCCTATATAAATGACCTCATAATAGTAGATATATACATCATAGAATATATCATTGAATACATTGAAGTATATCATAGGAGAGCATAGCATCTCATATCTCAAGTACTCCTGTATGGAGTACAATGTAGCTCTTTAGCTCATATTAATGGAGTGACCATTTCCTCCATATTGCATTGTATTTTCGTCATTTCTATTTATAGCATATTTCATTCATATTGTTGTTTCACTTTCTTTTATATATTTTTTATTTCATGGGGACCTGTGTTAGATCTCTCCATAACATATATCCTCAAAATCTAACACCAAGTTATTTTCAAAGATTTTGGTCAAAAGGCATTATGTGGTCTAAAATTCATTGGCCAAAAGGTAATAGATGGATCTAATTAGGTCATCGAATTGGCCAATTAATTTTCCTGAGCTACATTGAACATTTAATGCTACTTTTTTTTCCACGGAATGATTCTACCGAAAGGCACATGTGTGAAAAGGAATATAAAAGTCAAAAATTAATTAACTCATGTGGACGACTAGGGTTTAATCAATTGAAACAAGAGCCCACGCTATTCCTGAGAAAAATTTAATGCGAGAATTAAATGAGAATGTTTTAAGCCAATCTCAACTAAATCACTTCAAGCCTTAATATAATTTCAACCAAACATTCCAAGCCTTAATATAAATTCAACCAAACATTTTAAGCTCTTAATATGATTTTGGCCAAACATTCCAAGCCTTAATATAAATTCAGCCAAACATTTTATGTTGGCAATTTTGGGTACTTTGGGTACATTGCCTTTGCTCAAGTGTATAAGTTGTCATTGATGTCAAGAAGGTCTTGAAGGAATTTGATTTGATGTCAAATAATTTGTTTTGATGAAGGTTACGGCATGACAGTTTCAAAGGTCTTTTGCAAACCCCAAGTTGGCAGGTTTAAAGATTACAGGTGGATGCATTGGTTTAATGCATTTGGGTCCAGGAGGAAGTATTTATTTAAATAATTAAAAAACCTTGTTAAGGTTCCATTTAATTATTTTTAAATAAATATTAATTTATTATTTGCATGGGTTCTCCTAATCCATGGCGCAAATGTCTTAACAAGGTGGGCGCTATGTTTTAGCTTTGTGGGCGCTAGCCAAGACCTCCGTCGACGTGTTAAAGACCTCCGTCGACGTCAAAGAGCCTATGGTAAAATTCATATTAATATCCCTCGATGAAAATCAAAGATGCATCCCATCCGAATTTCGAAAGAAAGTTGCTCGCTGTGTTTTCGACTGTGTGTCTTCATCGTTTTTGTAATCCGTTGTTGTGTGTCTTCGCCATTTTTGTAATCCGTTGTTCGGTTGTGTGTCTTCACCATTTTCGTAATCCGTTGATCGTTTGTGTGTCTTCGCCATCTTCGTAATCCGTTGTTCATTTGATTGTCTCGTCGTTTGTCGAATCCGCCATATAGCTTGTCGTCTGCGAGTTGGCATCAGAAGGAAGGGAGGACTGTGTTTTATTTTCCCTGGCATAGAAGGGACAAGCATAACAGAGTGAGGTTTAAACCTCACCGGGTGCCTTTGGCGCACCGGTAGCGGCTAGGCTGTTGGCGCGCTACCCGAATGGGAGGTTCCGCGTTCGAATCACGCGAAAGGGTTTTTCGACGTGAAGTGGTTGCAGCAGGTGGTGTTAGATTTCGGGCGCAATTTCTCCATAGCGATTTTTGTTGTTGGCTAAGGTATTTTTTGAAATTAATCTTTTGCTAAGTGTATGTTGCGGATGGAGGATGTTTGTTAGAAGAAAAACAGCTTAGGAGTCATAAGGGTTTTAAAGCTTGTTGTTATTTTGATAAAAGATTATTTTGAAGGTGTTGTTGAAATATCTTATTGCATTCTTATGAGAGATAAACTTTATTTTTGATGAGACAATAAGGGAGAAATAAGGTGTATAAGGGATACATGTTTCTTGTAATGTTGAGAGTGCTTTTGGTTGATTATGGAAATGAAAGCATGATGTTTTAAGGTTAATTGCTTCTTGTGTGAAGTTGTGAAACCTTAAGTGGGCAGCTTTGAGATTGACATTTGCTTTCATTAAGTTGGTTATAATCAAGCTATTCTTTACTTGGTTAAAGTGTTGAGCTTACTCCTTTGTTGATGAATTGAAAAGTTGTTTTTATGCTATTGTGAGTTGAGTTGGTGGATGCTTTTTGTTCAAATAATGTTGGAGAGAAAAGGAGTTCTACTTGTTTCCTTTTCTGATGTTGATTGTGAAATGCTTCAAGGTTATGTTTTGAGCTGAATGGTGTTGATTGAACCTTGTTTGATGAACATTGTTGTTGAAGCCCTTATTGATGGTGAAAAGAACATGAGTATCATTGTTATGTGATTCTTTGCATAGTTGGCAATTGTTGGGGTTTCATGTTCTTGAAAGAAAGCATTCTATCCTATCCATTTCAGATTTTGAGTTGAGTTTTCAGATTTGAGATTGAGGTTGAGCTTTTTTTTTTTTGTGAGGGAGTGAGTTTTTAGATTTGAGATTGAGTTTGAGCTGAGTTGATTTGAGTTGAGTTTTGAGATTGGGAGTTGAGTATAGAACATATTGAGTCTCTAACAATTCTCTTTATGCTTCTATGAGTTTGACAAATCACATTGGGTCTCTAACAATTCACCTTGTGATTTCCTACTAAGAAAGTTTTTCTTGGTGAGCTTGTTGAGGTTTTGGACAGGTTTCGGTGGGGACTTGTGAGCAGGTTTTGGACAGGTTTCGGTGGGGACTTGTGAGCAGTTTTGGACAAGTTTCGGTGGGGACTTGTGAGCAGATTTGGACAGGTCCTAGCAGAGGACTTGTGAGCTGAGTTTTGAGAGTTCTATCGAGAGAACTTGAGGACAGAGATGCACTGGTTCTTTGAGAAGAACCTGAGGATAGATTTGGCAAGTCTTTGAGAAGGCTTGTGTGTAGAGGATTGATTTGTTCAAGTGTTGGACAGATCTGACAGACAGAGGAAGACTTGTACTAGACCGACTGACTGTGTTTGGTACAGGTTGTTGAGCTACTGTGGACGTGATCATAGAAGGCAGAGGTCTCTTAGGCTAAGCATTGAGGATAGGAGGTCTTCGGTGGAAAGGAGTTCCACGTGCTGGCAAGAGGTAGAGGTAGTTGATCTTCTGAGGGATCATTTCCAGAGTAGAGGGGAAGGTATCTCCTTTGAGCAGAGGCTCATAAATCTAGATAGAGGGGAAGGTATCTCCTTTGAGCAGAGGCTCATAAATTTAGATAGAGGGGAAGGTATCTCCTTTGAGTAGAGGCTCATAAATTCTGATTAGGGGAAGGTATCTCCTTTGGGCCGAGGCTCATAAACATTGTAATTGGGAAGGATTCCCAAAGAACTTTGAGATAACTTTTAGAGAAAAGTTTTGTGGACGTAGCCCAACCATTCCGGGTGAACCACGTTAAAATTGGTGTCACTTTGTGGATGTTATTATGCATTGCTTTGATATTGCTTTGGGTATATTGCTTTACTATTTTGAAGTATAAAGGAAAAAGTAAAAAGAGGTCTTATACTGTTCACCCCCCTCTCAGTATAAGCTTGTGTTCTTCAATTGGTATCGGAGCGGGTGCCTTCGAAAAGTTTAACAACTTGAAGGAAAAGCTAGTAAAGAACACAATGGATCATTCAAGTGGCAATGCAGCACCTATTCTTGATGGGTCAGATTTTGGTCTTTGGAGTGCAAGGATGAAGGTTCATCTAATGGCACTTGGTAATGAGGTATGGGAAGTGATTGAAGATGAGTACACTATTCCTATACATGGTCCTAATACTAAAGAAGAAAGGCTCCTACATCACAGCAATTCAAAAGCAATGAATGCAATCCTGAAAGGCTTACAGAAAGCAGATCTCACCAAAGTGATTCACTGCAAGACAGCTAGTGAAATGTGGAATCAGTTGAAGGTGGTTCATACAGGTGATACAAATGTCAGAAAGGCCAAGTTGAGACACTTCAAAGGTATGTTTGAACAACTCAAGATGAATGATGATGAAAATATTAGTGACTACATGCTTCGTATGGATGAGGTTGTTAACTCCATGAAAGACTTAGGTCTTGAGCTTGCTGAAAATGATGTTTGTGATAAGATTTTAAGATCTCTTCCTAATAGATTTAGTGAAAATATTTCTGCTATTGAGGAAGCTAAAGATTTGGATAAGTTGAAAAAGGATGAGCTCCATAGTATACTTGCAGCATTTGAGTTGAGAACTCAAGTGAAGGTTGATGTCAAGAAAGAGGCAACTTTCAAGGCTACCAAGGAATCCAAGGGTAAACAACTTCAAGATAGTGATGAGTCTTCTAGTGATGAAGAGGCATATTACAGCAAGAAAGGCAAGTTCTCTAGAAAGCACAAAAGTATGAAAAATATAAGATGTTTCAATTGTGGAAAGTTTGGTCATTATGCTACTAACTGTACTGTTCCCAAGAATGAAAGTGATGAAGATAAACAGGATTCTAAGAGCAAGGATTTCGAAAAGCACAAGCATCACAGGAAGATCAAAGATGAGCACAACAATCAAGGAAAGAGGTATTCTCACAAGCACAAGAAGAGTTTCTACCTAGACAAAGCAAGTAAGTGTTCTAGTAGTGATAGTGAAAGTTCTTCAAGTGATGATGAAAATGAGATGTTGTTCATATCAGAAAAAGAGGAAGAACCGAAACATAGATTCATTATCATGAAATGTCTTAGATGTGGAAATTTTGGTCACCTTGAGGATGATTGCACAAATAATGATTTGGTTTCTAGTATGTATGAGGATGCTTCAGAAAACTATAAGGAAGATGCATGTATGGTCTTTGAAAAGGGTAGCACCTCTAGTGATAAGAAATCTGAAAAAGGCTTTGATGATTCAAAAAGCAATCAAATAAAGGATCTTGAAAGTGAACTTATTAGTGCTCTTAGTGTTTTGGAAAAGGAAAGAAAGAAGAATGCTAGACTCAAGGATAAGTTAGATGAATGTTGTATGGAGAGAGATGATCTTATAGAAAGTCTTGACTTCTCTATAGCTAAGACACAAGAACTCAAGGATGAGTTAGAGTCTAAGGTTCTTGAGTATAGTGAGTTAGAACAGAAAATGGCTTCTTTGAAAGAGGAAACTAAAGAGTACAAGGATAAGCTTTACGAGGTTTCAAGATAGCTCCAAAAAGGTTAAGTCACTCATCAAAGGTCAAAGAAAGACAACGAGATAAAACAGGCCTTGGTTTTGTTAAGCCACACAAGGAACAAGTTGGAGAGTCTAGTAAGAGACTCCAAAAGGAAGAGAGTTCTGATGAGGAAAGTATTTCAGATCATGAGTCCTTGAATGATAGATGCACAGAAATAGAAAACAGAATTCAGAATGAGAAGAAGAAGTTTTCAGGACCCAAGAGGTCAAATAAAGGAAAGTTTCAAGGTAGATGTTTTGCTTGTCACAGGTTTGGTCACATGGCTTCACATTGCATGGCTCAAGTGAAGAAGGTAAATGAAAATTTTAGAAGTGCTAGTTTCTTTCAAGGGTATTGCTACTCTTGTCAATAGTTTGGGCACAAGGCAGTCTATTGCAAGGTAAATAACAGGAACAGGTTTGATCAAAATAGGTTTGGTCGAACAGGTGAGAAAGGTTTGGTCAGAACAGGTTTGGTCAAATAGGTTTGGTCGAAACAGGTTTGGTCGAATAGGTTTGGTCGAACAGGTGGATTCAAAGATCGAGGTTTACCTTAGAGAAACAACATCGTCAAGTGTTTCAAGTGCAACAATGAAGGTCACATAATCAGACAGTGTAGAGCTGAAATTCTAGAATACAGGAACAGGAACAGTGGCATGATCAGGTCCAAGGATCAAGACATGGACAAAAATAGGGATGAGAACAAGAACAAGAACAGTGACAAGAACAGGAATATGGACAAAGAGTTCAAGAGAAGGCCCGACAAGGAAGTTATAGATGCTGATGATGATCAGTGCCTAATGGGAGTTTTACTCCCACCCCAAAATTAATCACCTCATCGGGAGGTGGGGGAGGGACTAAGCTAAGAGGCTCATTCTTAGTCCCGAGCCCCAAAGGTGGCCCTTTGCCATTGATGACAAAGGGGGAGAGATATGAGTAAGGGGGAGAGCTTCAAAGTGAAGAGGAAAGCTTCAAGTCAGGGGGAGCAAAACTTCAAAGGAAGATTCTCGAGTTGTGGGCACAGTTTCTCGGTTGTTAGCACGAGTTGGTTTCAGTTTTGGCTCTTGAGAAGTGTTTTCAGTAAAGGTTTGCCATCAATGACAAAGGGGGAGATTGTTGGCAATTTTGGGTACTTTGGGTACATTGCCTTTGCTCAAGTGTATAAGTTGTCATTGATGTCAAGAAGGTCTTGAAGGAATTTGATTTGATGTCAAATAATTTGTTTTGATGAAGGTTACGGCATGACAGTTTCAAAGGTCTTTTGCAAACCCCAAGTTGGCAGGTTTAAAGATTACAGGTGGATGCATTGGTTTAATGCATTTGGGTCCAGGAGGAAGTATTTATTTAAATAATTAAAAAACCTTGTTAAGGTTCCATTTAATTATTTTTAAATAAATATTAAACTATTATTTGCATGGGTTCTCCTAATCCATGGCGCAAATGTCTTAACAAGGTGGGCGCTATGTTTTAGCTTTGTGGGCGCTAGCCAAGACCTCCGTCGACGTGTTAAAGACCTCCGTCGACGTCAAAGAGCCTATGGTAAAATTCATATAAATATCTCTCGATGAAAACAAAGATGCATCCCATCCGAATTTTGAAAGAAAGTTGCTCGTTGTGTTTTGATGTGTGTCTTCATCGTTTTCGTAATCCGTTGTTTTGTGTGTCTTCACCATTTTGTAATCCTGATCGTTTGTGTGTCTTTGCCATCTTCGTAATCCGTTGTTCATTTGATTGTCTCACCATTTGTCGAATCCGCCATATAGCTTGTCGTCTGCGAGTTGGCGTCAGAAGGAAGGGAGGACTGTGTTTTATTTTCCCTGGCATAGAAGGGACAAGCATAACAGAGTGAGGTTTAAACCTCACCGGGTGCCTTTGGCGCACCGGTAGCGGCTAGGCTGTTGGCGCGCTACCCGAACGGGAGGTTCCGCGTTCGAATCATGCGAAAGGGTTTTTCGACGTGAAGTGGTTGCAGCAGGTGGTGTTAGATTTTGGGCGCAATTTCTCCATAGCGATTTTTGTTGTTGGCTAAGGTATTTTTCGAAATTAATCTTTTGCTAAGTGTATGTTGCGGATGGAGGATGTTTGTTAGAAGAAAAACAGCTTAGGAGTCATAAGGGTTTTAAAGCTTGTTGTTATTTTGATAAAAGATTATTTTGAAGGTGTTGTTGAAATATCTTATTGCATTCTTATGAGAGATAAACTTTATTTTTGATGAGACAATAAGGGAGAAATAAGGTGTATAAGGGATACATGTTTCTTGTAATGTTGAGAGTGCTTTTGGTTGATTATGGAAATGAAAGCATGATGTTTTAAGGTTAATTGCTTCTTGTGTGAAGTTGTGAAACCTTAAGTGGGCAGCTTTGAGATTGACATTTGCTTTCATTAAGTTGGTTATAATCAAGCTATTCTTTACTTGGTTAAAGTGTTGAGCTTACTCCTTTGTTGATGAATTGAAAAGTTGTTTTTATGCTATTGTGAGTTGAGTTGGTGGATGCTTTTTGTTCAAATAATGTTGGAGAGAAAAGGAGTTCTACTTGTTTCCTTTTCTGATGTTGATTGTGAAATGCTTCAAGGTTATGTTTTGAGCTGAATGGTGTTGATTGAACCTTGTTTGATGAACATTGTTGTTGAAGCCCTTATTGATGGTGAAAAGAACATGAGTATCATTGTTATGTGATTCTTTGCATAGTTGGCAATTGTTGGGGTTTCATGTTCTTGAAAGAAAGCATTCTATCCTATCCATTTCAGATTTTGAGTTGAGTTTTCAGATTTGAGATTGAGGTTGAGTTGAGTTTTAGAGATTTTGTAATGAGTTGATTTGAGTTGAGTTTTGAGATTGGGAGTTGAGTATAGAACATATTGAGTCTCTAACAATTCTCTTTATGCTTCTATGAGTTTGACAAATCACATTGGGTCTCTAACAATTCACCTTGTGATTTCCTACTAAGAAAGTTTTTCTTGGTGAGCTTGTTGAGGTTTTGGATAGGTTGGTTGGGGACTTGTGAGAGGTTTTGGATAGGTTTTGATGGGGACTTGTGAGCAGGTTTTGGACAGGTTTCGATGGGGACTTGTGAGTAGGTTTGGACAGGTTTCGGTGGGGACTTGTGAGCAGATTTGGACAGGTCCTAGCAGAGGACTTGTGAGCTGAGTTTTGAGAGTTCTATCAGAGAACTTGAGGACAGAGATGCACTTGTTCTTTGAGAAGAACCTGAGGATAGATTTGGCAAGTCTTTGAGAAGGCTTGTGTGCAGAGGATTGATTTGTTCAAGTGTTGGACAGATCTGACAGATAGAGGAAGACTTGTACTAGACCGATTGACTATGTTTGGTACAGGTTCTGAGCTGTTGTGGACGTGATCATAGAAGGCAGAGGTCTCTTAGGCTAAGCATTGAGGATAGGAGGTCTTCGGTGGAAAGGAGTTCCACGTGCTGGCAAGAGGTAGAGGCAGTTGATCTTCTGAGGGATCATTTCTAGAGTAGAGGGGAAGGTATCTCCTTTGAGCAGAGGCTCATAAATCTAGATTGAGGGGAAGGTATCTCCTTTGAGTAGAGGCTCATAAATTTAGATAGAGGGGAAGGTATCTCCTTTGAGCAGAGGCTCATAAATTCTGATTGGGGGAAGGTATCTCCTTTGGGCCGAGGCTCATAAACATTGTAATTGGGAAGGATTCCCAAAGAACTTTGAGATAACTTTTAGAGAAAAGTTTTGTGGACGTAGCCCAGCCATTCTGGGTGAACCACGTTAAAATTGGTGTCACTTTGTGGATGTTATTATGCATTGCTTTGATATTGCTTTGGGTATATTGCTTTACTATTTTGAAGTATAAAGGAAAAAGTAAAAAGAGGTCTTATATTGTTCACCCCCCCTCTCAGTATAAGCTTGTGTTCTTCATTTTAAGCTCTTAATATGATTTTGGATGAACATTTCAAGTCATTAACTTTATTTTGATCGATTACTTTTGAGGCATTGATTTTATTTTGGTAGATGATTTAAGTCGTGCATTTCAGGAAGAAACCCTAAGGTAGGTGCATGAAATGATTAAAATAATTTTAAACTTTAGATCTTAGCAGGTATTAAATTTCAAAGCAAAGTGAAAAGGGAAAACATGAAAATACAACCATGATATTGAAATTCTTAATAGGATTAACACTTTGACATATAAAAAATAAAAATATAAAATCAAAATGAAATTTTAATGATACTTTAGCGGTAAGATTAACAATGAAAATATTTATACTGGAGCATTTTAATGTGAAGGTTAAACTTTAATGTAAAAAGAAAAATAAATCAAAGAGTAAAACAAGGGATTGAAAGGAAATAATAAAAGAAGAATAAAATATTAGGCCAAGGAGATATAAGGATAGCATGATGTCTAAGTGAAAAATGTTAAATTTGATATAATATAAAGTAAACAAGGTGATAATAATAAATAAATATATGTATATAATAATAATAATAAAATGAATTAATCTTAATAAATTTTTGATATTAGAGTCAGATTTAGTCCACTTGAATTAAAATTAAAATTCAACCTTAGTATCAAAGATTAATAAATTGAACATGAAAATTAAAAGCTAAAACCTTACAAATAATGTAAAATAAAAAATTAAAATGAGATATGATGATTAAACCTTAGGAAGTCATTTAATAAATTTAAAATCATTGATATTAATAATAATAGCTAAAATTGATTTTCTTTTGCTACCAAAATACTAATTCATGTTTTTTCTCATGTGTCGCAGGTAATTGAACAAATGAAGGCCGAACAATGAAAGTCGAAGGATGAAGATAATTAATAGGTGATCGAACCAGGTCGTGTAAAATACTAGAAGTTGAAGCATTGGGGTTACATTCGATGAACCTGGACCAAATTTTAGACCTCTGGTGCTTGATAGATAGATAAGCCTCAATAATTGAAGATTGATGACTCAACTCACTTAGCTTCAAGGAGAAGATACCAGAACAATTACAAATATCCAAGGTTTAAATTGAATATTTGAATAAAAAAATACCCAATTAGACACCTCATCTTCTCATTTGAAGATAGCTCAAATAGATAACTCATTCACACAATTGTACTCCACTAAAAGTTTAGTTGTAAAGCACTAAAATTTTAAATTGTAAGGCTATAAGAAGCCATTGAGACCCCATTCCAAAGGGTCGAATGCCCTTTTAGCGAGAGACATTTTAGGAATTTTTTTCTTTGATATTTGATGAGCATCTATGCCCATGTCATTGTAATTGGAGAATTTATGTCTTGCAATCACCTAATGCAAGCAATTTTGAATGTATTGATTGAATACCTAATTAATACAATTCATAGAAGTTCTTGGTGTAATCTACGCATGTTTATGGTGGTTACATTGGATTAGTTTTGATGCATTGTTTCTCTTTCCTATGAAAATAGCACCATATTAGCCTCAAATTGTGTGATAGTTGATCGATGTTAAGGCCGATTTACTATAGAATTGATTTCTTCAACATATTATGCATAAATATTCATACTACAATGGCTTGGTTTATTTCTTCATTTAACCCTTTTATTTTAAATTTTCTTTGAAACCTACTTAAATTAGGAGTAGATTAGTTGAATTTCATATCCTGAAACTCAATTTTATATGTTATATTTATTAAGTTTTAGAGTAATATTTGCTACATTCTTGGAATATTATGATTATGATGCAATGAATGTTAAATGTTTGATGATTTTCAAGGTAGTAAGCCTAGACTCTTGCTCTGTTCCATTTTATTGATGTAGTCTGTGATATCAAATGCTTATATCTTGGTAATTGGCTAAATACCAAGTTAGATTTATGTTTTACAAGTTTAAACAATGAATTAGTACTCGCCCTTGTTAACAGTTATATGTAAACCTTCTGAGTTATCCATCTGATTCCCTTTCTTATGCTTTAGTTTATAATACTTGACAATAACATAACCAGGTTAGACCAACCTTACCAGAACCTTGGGGAGATCGATTATCTTCTTTTAAGAGAGGACATCCTGTCAAGTCCTAGTTGTTGGTATATGTTTGTAATTTGGTAGATGTATCACTCAACAAGTAGAAAATTTACCATTAGCTCTGCCTATGGCTTATGCTACTCATATCACCCAAAAATATTAGATCCTTAGATCTACATCCTCTATCTTGCCCACTCCAAATGCCTAATCATCTACCAATTCAATCCCTTCCCCATACATCATGACACATCCAAGTAAAAATTCATCATCAACTATTACTTTCTATATTCAATTGCTAGTCTTACCTGCCCCCACCACAAGCTAACAATAACACTAAATCCATTGTTCGATGCATGAATCAACAAAAATAAATGATAGTGTTGGTAAAAACAAGGATAAATTAGAATAAAAAAAAAATGGAATGATAATAATATAATAGGTGGAAAAAATAATAAAATTGACAACCAAGAAAATTCCTTACCTCACTAAGGATCAAACATCGTGATAAAATGTTGGACATAATACAAATAAGGTGAAAAACAACATGGTGAGCACCAATTCAAAAATCAATACATTATGGTGTTTTCTAAGTAATGTAGGGTATTATCCCATGAATTATGTGATGACTATTTGACATTTATAAATAAATTAGTATGATCTATAATTCCAAGCCCAATAGGCCATCATTATGTTTTGATAGGTATTGACTATGAATTAGCCAATAATGGTAAATGTAATTATCTATCAACCACTCATCATGAACCAGTCTATTTGTCAAGCTCCAACTCAAGTGCAATAGGCTATCCCAAATCTATAAAATCCTAAAAATATAATTTCTTTTAACATAAATGTGATTTAAGGAGACAAATATGACATATTTAAGTATGATACTATGTATTTAAATCAACAAATACTTGAAACTAGGGGGAAGAGGAAGGTGATAGAAGAGCAAGCACCTTTTTTAAAAATAAGTTGAGGCAAATAAGGATACTATGATACTAAGGGGGGAAATAATACCATTGTTTGTAAAGGGTAAAGGGCCAGTGAATGTAAAATAACAAAAAAAATACAATGAAAATGCTACTAAATTTTTAGTTGACACTTCCAAGTTGAATGCATAAAAGGAAAAGCAAATGAATAAATGGAAGGACATCGAAACTAAAAAGGACAGTCAAGGGAAGGAAAATAAATCCAAATATAGGAGAAATGAAAAGAAGAAAGATAAGCGATAAAGGGAGGCCAACAAATAACTTAGATATCCCTCTCTTACAAGTGAAGGGCATATGATAGCCATCGAGTAGTATAAAAAGTTCACAACACATAGCGAAAGCAACTCCATTGAATTCAAATGCAATATATCCAAATATATGAAGAAAACATTGGAAAATGTGAGCATGCTATAATACCTATTCCTTCCTAGGTAGAGATACCTACTCCAAAAATATGTTAGGACCCCATCCTAACATTATTATGCAATTCTCAAATTATTATATAATGATCCCTTTCCAACATGGGAACTTCATTCTAATGACATATTGTAATATTTTGTAATGGTATGTGGCAATTGAGGTGCCTAGACAAGTGGGGCTATTTCATGTAACCATTATAAAGAATGTAACTATTTGTTTGGTAGAATATTCTAGCTTGAGTGGCACTTTGCATATAAGACAACTCTTGAGTTTTAGGTTAGGGTTGCATGAAGTATATCTTTAAATGACACGGGTGTCTAAATGAATGTATCTTTTTGCATATTGAATTAAACTATTTAAGGAGGTTGCTCCCTTCAAGAGGCCCATGATTTAGTGTTGTGATTATGAGATTAATATATTTATACATCATTTTGTATTGCAATATTCTATTCTTTCATGAATTTATGCTTTTATTACAATATTTATGTGAATGCGCTTATTTTAATTAGAAGGTTCTTAACAAGTGGTATCAGAGCACTTTCCAAGGTCGCATCCCACTATGACTACAATAGTTCTTGCCCTACCATTTTGACCATTAGGTATAATTTTTTTTTGTGTTTTCATTTTTTTCTTCTTTCTTTATTAAAAACTCTAGTCATTTTTTTGTATTAGTTTATTAAGTTAGAAATCCTATGTCAAGGGTTTTAAAATTTCATAGAGGAGCTATTATTATTGATTAATCTAGATTGCTTGTAAAGCATCAAGTGAAGTGAAGGGCAATTAAGTTATAATACCTAGGCCTTAGAAAACACATGTATACCAAATTGAGCTCCCACGTATCTTCGGGTATATCAAGAGACCCCTTACGATTAGAAGAAACCTTTATATCTAGGAAATTTTTTGACCATGTATTCTCCATAGTGCATTGGACACAACATCCAAGAAGATAACCCTACCATACTATCAGATATGTGGATAGTGTGCTTAAGGGTATGTGTGGAATCCTTGAATAGTGGTCTAAAATATTAGTTTGAGCACTATCATTTATTAATATGGTATAACAAAGGACCTATGAGCAATACACACACCCTCTCTTAGAGCACCCTATTTCTATTTATCTTGTATGCCCAAAAAACTACATCACAAAAAAATTGGGTATACTAAGGAGACTACACTATCCCAGAATTAACTAAACACAATACATGATAAAGAAACTAGTGATGAGAATAACAGTCATAATATGATCTATTAGTAATAGTCAGGTAGCAATAAATAATAGTCTAGATAGATTTTGGTAGCTTAGTATCAGTTACAAAGTTAGTAGTAGTCCACATAGGGCCTGTTAGTAATAGTCAAGTATTAGTTAGAATAGTTTAGATAGAGTTGGTTGTGTAGTTGTCAGTTACAATTGAGACAAAGTCAGATAAAATAATATTTGATTATAGAGTTAGATAGAACAGTTGTAAGTGATAGACATTGTAGATCCAACTTAAGGGGTGTTAGACAAAAGTTATTTTTTGAGTGAACCAAGACTCCAAGAGGAAAACAAACAACACTTGAAGATCACTTCCCCCAAAAATGTTTGAGGTGCTAAAAACATTGTTGTAGGATATAGATCATTGCAATTCTCTCATCAAGCTGACCATTTTGATATATAGCCTCCATGCACTTTTTATAGGGTGCTAAAAAACATATTTTTGAGACCTAGCCCATTGTATTCATATTTCAAAGTTGATCATTTTTATATATAGAACCTAAACACTTTTTTTGGCCCATTAGTAAAAATAATAACTCCTGAAGCAACACTTCTATTTTTAGTAAGTTAGTGGGAGAATTTCAAGTCATACATAAATGGTTGGAGGAGCTAGAGAAGTACAATAGGATTTAGAAAAATATTAATTATATGGAGCAATTGAGTCCCACACTTAGTAACCCACAAAGTCAAATGAATCATTTTGGAAATAAATTTAAATAGATGGGGAATCAAGTAACACTTATAAGAAATGAATAGACTAGATATGAAGCTAAAATTAAGGGAAGACTAATTAAGGGAAGCCCCAAAGGTGTTCAAGCATCTTAACACTAAAAAACCAAGTGGTAGTTTAGGCAATAAAGAGAAGGGAGTCAATAAGGAGAAATAAGGCTATCATTCTCTTTTTGACATAGATACCCCATTTAAGATGCCTAAATTAGACTTTTCTAAGTTCAATGGAAAGGATGTTGATGGGTGGTTATGTTGAGCAGATAAGTTCTTCAAACTTCATAGTATACCTAAATATTTGTGGGTCACCATGACATCTTTCAAATTTGAATCTAAAGCCTTACAATGGTGTCAATGGTTTTGGCAATTTGAGTTATTTTATGTTGTCATTGATGTCACATGGATCATTGATGTCACATGGATCACATTGAGTTTTGGTGGCCAAATGATATTTTGGAAAGCATGGATAAATACAGGGGTTTTGTGAAAACCAAGGCATGCAAAATAAAAGGTTTTATTTAAAATAATGGATGGCATATTTGAACTGGGGTTTTCTTAAAACCTAAGTTGGCCCTTCGTTTCATCGAAAAATGTGCCTCAGTGATGGAAATATTTAATTTTTAATATTTAGTTTAAATTTTAATTATTTAAAATTAAAATTAAATATGCAAGATTTCAACCGACATCATCGAAAATAATAAGGAGGCTATATAAAGGGGATACCTAATGTTCATAAACTAATACTTGCTCATGGTTAATAATCGTTGGCTAAGCATCTGAATTGAGCTTGTGCAAAAATATTTTAGAAAGCAAAAGCAACGAATAAAAGAAGGTTGGTCGAAGTCCAAAGTCATCATGGGAAGAGTGGTGCATTGGCAGTTGGCTTTTGACTAAGGTGTGTGGCAACACAAACTTCAAGGTTTCGAATCCCCTTGACTGCATTCGAAAGGCATTGGAAGAAAAGTGCTCGAAGTGCTTTTGATTTGCGAAAAGGGAGGAAAGGTTTTAAGGCATGTTGTGGCTTTCCCTTTCGAACGAACGACTAGCTCGTGTGGCAACCTTAGCTGCGGCTAAGGCGCTCGCGATGTGGGCAAGTCGGGGGTTCGAATCCCCTTGAGGAGGTAAATACGTTTTTGCTCTAATTAATTTTGTTAAGCCCTAAGTTGGAGTTATAAGGTGGTTAGGAATAATTAAATTTTTTAATTAAACTTTGTTTTTATAAGGGCTATGATTATTATTTCAAAGGTGGATGAGTTGTTGATTTAATTTTATGTTCATGAAATTGAGAATTAAGATTTAGGAGAAATAAGGAGTTGTTATAAAATAATTTCTGAGAGGTTTATTGATTATTATTATGATAAGTGTTTTTATTAAAAGGACTTTGGTGGATGTGTTTATTAAGTTGGAGTAAAAAGGTGTAAATTGAGTTATGCTTTATCTTGTGATTATTATTTAAGTCCACTAATCCTTATTGAGATTGGAAAGGAAAGTTGTGTTTAGTGTGGCAGATTGTGTGGACAACTTCTTGGCATCAAAAAGGTATGGGCACATTCTCCTATTGATTTTTTATGGTGGTTGATTTATGAAATATCATTGGAGTGAAAAGGATTGATTGTGGTTTCCTTTTCAAAAGTGGTTGGTTTAATGCTTCAAGGTTTTCTAGTTTGAGAGTTGTGTTTAAACCTTGTTTTATAAGCATAGTTGTTGAAGCCCATTGGTTATGTAAAGAACTTGAAAAGAACATGAGTATCATTTTTATGTGATATTTGTGGTTGAGCATTGTTGGAAACATTTGAGTTGGTTGATACATACTTGGAATAGGGTTTTTTGAGAAAGAGTATCCATTTTGGTGATTGGTTGAGTTGAGTTGATTGAGCCTAGTCAAGTAGTTGTGTGAGGTGATTGTTCAAGTCCCATGAAACAAACAATTATATAATTTTGATTTGAGTTGACATTGAGCTTAGAACATATTGAGTCTCTAAAAATTCTCTTTATGCTTCTATGAGTTGACTTGAGTTGAGATTGATTTGAGTTGAGTTGAGTTGAGATTGAGCTTAGAACATATTGAGTCTCTAACAATTCTCTTTATGCTTCTATGAGTTGACTTGAGTTGAGATTGATTTGAGTTGAGTTGAGTTGAGATCATTGTGGATAATTGTTGTCATCCATTGTAGAGTACATTGCCATTCATTGTTGAGTTCATATTTGAGCCTTGCCTTCATAGATTTGTGGATGAGATTTGAGTACTACTTGTGTATGATTGATTAAGCCTTTGAGAAGGCCTTTGGTATAGATTTCTGGATAGATTTGTGGCATATTGTGTATGGTTGATTGAGCCTTTGAGAAGGCTTTGTGGATAATTTTTGGGACAACTGTGTGGATAGTTTTAGATAAA
The DNA here is from genome assembly GCA_028583015.1 of Wollemia nobilis. Taxonomy (NCBI): domain Eukaryota; kingdom Viridiplantae; phylum Streptophyta; class Pinopsida; order Araucariales; family Araucariaceae; genus Wollemia; species Wollemia nobilis. Next base: position 445,252 of record JAQPPZ010003564.1, on the reverse strand, counting down.
TTTGTGGACAAATTTGGGACAGATTTTGATGAGGTTTTGAGTGAGCCTATTGAGCAGATTTGAGCAAGTTCTTGGTGAGATTGCTAGTGAACTTTCTAAAGTATATTAATTCAAATAAATAATAAAATACAAAGGTTTATATAGTGTATAATCCATAAATGCCACTAACTGTTATGCCAGGAATAGAAGATGTGAAATCAAATTAAAATCAAATTCTAAAACCTAATGGGGTAAGTTAGCCGACCATTCTATGCCAACTAATATAATATCTAAAACTAATATCGGTCGACAACAAATGTCGACAAGATGCTAACCTAGGTTAAGTAAACTAACAACAAATCTTAACCTAGTTACTTAGGAATTAGGGGTAATTCCAACATTCTCCCCCTTGATGTTGATGTGACTTTTGCAAAAAGTTTCATCAACATCACAACATTGGAAGAAACTCAATATTTTTTGTCTCCTCCAGTTTTGTAACAAGAAATCAAAAATTGTAAAATTTTGTCTTGGGCACTCCTTCCATTGTTTGTGTGTGATCTCCTCCATCTTTGTTATTGCTCCTTCTTGCAAGTAACCGAGTGCCTCCTTTTGATGAGCTACTCCCCCTTCATCAAAAACTCCTTCAAATGATGGCATTCCCAGAATGCCACAAGTATTGGTTCTCATTAACCAATCCAGCACATTTCTTTTATCATTCATTCTATGGTCTTCAAACCATATTTCAGCTCCTAATACTCCTCCCAAGTATGTACAATGCATCATCTTATGTAGATGGTTTTGCCATATTACAATTTCACATACCTCTACACAGATCTTCAAACAAAATATAGCTATGCAATAGCTAATTACATATGCAACAAAATGTTGCTCCTCACACAAAGTTCCACTCAACACAATGACTTTACAATATTCCTTCTTCCAAGGAATTTTTAACACTTCATTTGGATCCATGTGACCCAAGCTCTCCATCATTGTCTTCTCTCCAAGAAGACTCTTCATCAAAGTTGTCTCTATGAGACAATCTTCTCTCAATAATGCCTTTGAAAGACATTCTCCTTTCTTTTCGTTCCTGCTCACAAAAAATAAATCATTAATCATAAAAACATTACCTTTAGTATGAGTAGATTTGGTGCTTCCCATAAAGCTATTTTGTAGCAGTTCTCCTTCATTGTATGGTGCTTCAAGATCAACCATCAACTCTTCACTAAGAGTTCTCCTCCTTTGTTCAATCCATGTTGGTGTGTTGAAACACCATTCATTCAAGCAATCATACATTGTTGCCTTTTCAAGACAACTCTCTTTCTGCAATGTAGTCACTCCAAGTGAGTGATCTTCATCATTTCTTCTTCCATTGATGTTTCCATAACATGGAACCCATTAATCTCTTTTTCTATTACACCAAATGAGTAATCTTCCTCTTGCTTTGTAATTGTCTATACAAGACAATTCCTGGGTTCAAGCATTGATGTTCTCATAGTCATCACAACATGAAAACTATCAATCTCTCCTTCTTTTTCATGTTTTACTTCTTGGGCTGATGAACAAGAAGCATCTCTATTTGTCACCCCTGATGAGTGATATCCTCCATTGAGCATGAAGCCTATGGATTTCATCTCCTCTTCAATTACAAATTCTTGTGGATCAAAATCCCACATAACTTGAACATTACAATCAACATTCACTCCATATGAGTGAGCTTCCATATTTACATATTCATTTGCTCTTTCAAGAGAGCACTCATCCATTCCAAGTGAATGGTCTTCAAGATAAGGGAGCCAATGGTCTTCCATGAACATTGCTTCTCCATCATCATCCCACAAAACTTCTTTATTCTCCTCCATGAGAATTGTAGGTGCATTCTCCATGAAGCATTTTTCAACAAATAGCTGATTTGGTGTATTCTCCATAAGACACTCTTCTTCATTTGTCTCCTCCATGAGACATTCTTCATCATACATCTCACCTTGGTGATCTTCAAGCAAGGAACACTCCAATGTGAGTGTTTCTCTTCCTTTATCTTCAAATTCTTCTTCCACTCTTGAGTAGTCTACACAACAAGGTCTTTGAGCAATTGTCTCTTCTGTGAGACATCTATCCTTTTTGCCATCAATGTGAATGCTTTCCAAGCATGCCATTCCTGCAAAAAATTCTTTAGTACAATTTTTCTTTTCAACTTTTTCTCCTCCTAAAAGAAATAATTGTTTATTACAATTTTCCATGCCTATATAAGACATGTCTGCAACTATGGGTGTCTCACAATAACTCTCTCCAATGAGAGCTATACAAGGCTCCTTCGCCTTCTCATCCTCTTCTCCATGAAGGGATTCCTCATCTTCGTCTCTCTTCTCGTCAAGAAGTTCATCATTAATCTTTTCTTAAAACATGTCTTCCTCTTCAAGGAAGAATTCACCATCATAAGAATGTATGTATTCATATGACTCTTGACAAGACTCTTCAAAAACTCCTTCAAAAGGATCTAATTTAGAAACTTCTTCAAGGAAGCAAGGCTCCTCCTTGCTTAAACAATCTTCATGATTGTCACACATGGCTTTATGGGTGTCCTCATCAAACCCATAAGCATCCTTCAACACTTGCCATGCCATTGTAGCTGTTCTACAATTAGCTATGAGAGGGAAAACACTCTTTTCCATTCCTCTCCTCAAATCCATAAGGGCTAAGCAATTTTCATATTGCTTCCCTTTCATCTCTTTTCTCCCCTCTTCTTGTAGCTTGTTCCAAGTGGGTTCATCATATCCTTCTTCTACAATGCTCCAGAGGTCTTTGGCCATCAAGAAGGTCTTCATCATTATGCTCCAAATAGCATAATTATCTCCATTGAAACTTGGCACCTTCATGTTTTCCATCACAATACTTAACCCTTGAACGAGGTTCCAAGGGGCAGCGCTCCAAATTTTTCTAGAAGCACTAAACTGGTGCTCTAGAAGGCTTCCCATCACTTTTCTAACCTCACTTTTATGCTCCCCATTTTTACAAAGATTGCCTCTTAGGAAATAACAAAAATTTACACTCTTAAAGCCTCTTAGGCCTTTTACAATAATTTCCTCTTAGGAAATGTCTTTTTCCTCCTTATTTTAAATGGTGCAAAATAATAAGAAATAATTTATAATATTAATTAATAATAAAATTAAATATTAATTAAAAAAACTAATAATTTTTTTAATCAATATACTAATTAAATTATTAACTATATTAAAAAAAAATTCTAACCTTTGCTATAAAAATAATTATCAACTTCGGAGGGTTTCAAACCTGTAATGTCCCTATGCAAGGAACTTATCACATGGCTACTCACCAACCACACTAGCTCACCTTTTTGTGAGCTAAAGGGAAGGCGTTCCCCTTAAACCTTAGGCCGCAACCTTTAGCAAAAAAAATTAATGCAATTTTGAACCTGCGAGGATTCGATCCTGCGATCGGGTGGGGGCAAAGGACTCTTGGCTGGCTCCTTGAGCCAATCGGGCTACTATGCCAAACGTGACGACAAATGAGGCTTGCCTCCTTTTTTTTTGTCGTCGCTTGTGACGAACAAAAAAATAGAATTTTAATCCCACATCCGCTAGGTGGAGGGGATTTTGGTGTTTAAAAACACCAAAGCACAAATTGTGCTTTGACTGCCTATGGGCAGTCATGAGTCCTTCCACCCTTTTGGTCACCGTCATGTGTCACGACTAGTCAGGTCGGGTGGTTTGTGGTCTGTCAACCACGTGTCGCCCACGTGTCATGTTAGGTTCAGTTTAGTGTCATGTGGTTGTCCGCCACGTGTCTGGTCATCATTCATCCATTCGCCACTTGTCCACATCTGGGTTAGTTTATGCCCTCGTCAATCGTCTATCAGGATAGCTCTGCTATCTGCCACATTATTTACCTCAAGATTTTTATCCTTATTAGCTATCTCAGTATCTGCCTGCAATGTCAGGTCCTCGATCTACATGCGGGTTTGGGTCTGCTTTGTGAGCTTTGACTCCTCAGTTCCATATGTCCTTCTTGGGATACATGCCTAGGTTAGGCTCCTTTGTAGGTTGCTTGCGTACGAGGGCTACTTCTCCTTGGGATGCGTGCCTAAGGTCACTCCTCAGGATGCATACTTGCGAGCCCTCCTCAAAATTCGTGTCTGGCTTCCAATAGCCTCGGCACCTCCTCTGGCTCTGATACCAAATGAACTTTCTAAAGTATATTCATTCAAATAAATAGGAAAATACAAGGGCTTATATAGTGTATAATCCAGAAATGCTGCTAATTATTATGCTAGGAATAGAAGATGCTAAATCAAATTAAAATCAAATTCTAAAACCTAATGGGGTAAGTTAGCCGACCATTCTATGCCGACTAATATAATATCTAAAACTAATATCGGCCGACAACGCAAGATACTAACCTAGGTTAAGTAAACTAACAACAAATATTAACCTAGTTACTTAGGAATTAGGGGCAATTCCAACAACTAGAGCAGATTTGGACAATTTCTTGGTGAGCTTGCTAGAGCAGATTTGGATAAGTTTTTAGTGAGCTTGTTGGAGTATATTTGAGCAGGTTCTTAGTGAGCTTGTTGGAGCATATTTGAGCAAGTTCTATGTGAGCTTGTTAAGCAGATTTGGACAAGTTCTGTGTGAGCTTGTTGAGCAATTTTGGACAAGTTCTGTGTGAGCTTGTTGAGCAAATTTGGACAAGTTCTGTGTGAGCTTGTTGAGCAATTTTGGACAAGTTTTGTGTGATCTTGTTATGCAGATTTGGACAAGTTTTGTGTGAGCTTGTTATTGCCTAGCTTTGAGCAGATCAAAGAAATTTAGACAAGTTATGTGTGAGCTTTTTGATCAATTTTGGACAAGTTCTGTGTGAGCTTGTTATGCAGATTTGGACAAGTTCTGTGTGAGCTTGTTATTTCCTAGCTTTGAGCAGATCAAAGCAATCATTGTATTGGATAAGGATCCTTATTTTTGTGTAAAATATTATAAGGATATTATCTTGTGGAGTACCCCAGATTGGGGGAACTACGTTAAACCTTGTGTCTCAATTGTGTATGGTGACTTGTGCTCTTACTTACTATTGGTATCTGAATTATTAATGCACACTATTATGTTTGGTTATTGCAATTAATGACTTTAATTGATATTGGTTTGGAAAGAAAGTAAAAAGTGGGCATTGTACTGTTCATCCCCCCTCTCAGTATAAGCTTGTGTTCTTAAATTGGTATCAGAGCAGGTTCCTTCAGAAAGGCTAACAGCTTGAGGGCAGATTCTACAAGAACACAAATGACAAAGAAAGACAAGAGTAGAAGTATGAGACACAAGAAGAAAAGAACACCTATGGTTATGAAAGAAAAGGAAGATGAGTTTAATATTGTTGTGTTGGGAGGACACATGGAAATAGATTCAATAGATGAATCAAGTAATGGGGAAGTATCCAAACTAATAAATTTTTGTACCATATGTGGGAACACAGGTCACCATGTAGCTCATTATCTACAAGAATGTTTTATTTATGGTCAACTTGACCATGATGCAAGATATTGTAATTGTTTTAGTAGCAATAAATATGAGATGACACATCAGGGAAACAAGCATGGTCAAAGAAATCTTGAGAGTTTGTTTGCTATAAAAGATTATAATAATCTCAGTGACAGTAAAGATGAAGAAGTCTCACTTTTGGTAATATAAAAAGAAGAGGATGAGCCAAGAAAACAAAAATTAGAAGTCAAAAGGCTAAAATAAGAAATCAGGAATCTTGAAAACAAGATTCGAACAGATGTCAAAATTAGAGAAGAACTACTTCAGACAATAAGTGATCTAAGAGATGAGCTTCAAGGTGTAAAAAGGTTATAGGAAAGGATGAATGAAGAATTGAGGGTAATGACGACAAGACATGACACATTAGATGAAAAGGTTCAAAAAGGAGTGGAAACATATTTTAAGGTTGTATCTCATTTCCAAGAAAATTCACACTCAAAAGGAAAGGAATTTCTAAAAAATAAAAGCAAGGAAGAACCTAAGATTCATGAAGAAATTTCCAAAGCTCCTATGGTTCCAAATATCCAATTTGGATCTTATTTTGAGATAGGTGAATCAAGTTCAAAAGGAAAAGAAATACTTGAAGAGGAAAACAAGGAAGAAACTAAGGAAGAAGATTTAGATACTACAAATAAGGCTCAAGGATGCAATGCATAAGTTGAAAATGATCATAATGATAATGGTCAAGAAAGATATGAGGAACCAAGGCATGAACAAAGGACTTTTCAAGGATATTGTTTTTCTTGTAATGGATTTGGACACAGGGTTATACACTGCAGGGTCTATAGATCAAACAAGTTTGATTTTGCTAGAAGGAACCTCAAAGGAAGAAGGTATGGTTTTCAAGGACATTGCTTATCATGCAACGAGATTGGTCATAGAGCTTCTTAGTGCAAAGAAAATGAGCAACATGGTTTTGATTTTAGAGCTACACAATTCAGAAGTCATGGTCATATTAGTCATGAAAATAGAACTTCACAATACAAGTTTTAGGAAAGGAATGGATATGGAAATCATTTCAAGAAATAATTTAGGATTTGGGTACCATCCAAAGGCTACAATATCAAGTGTTTTAACTACAATAAATTTGGACATATTGTAAAATGGTGTAGGACTCAATTCCAAACAAGTTCAAGGCAAGAATTTCAAACAGGTTCAAGGCAAGAATATCAAGAGAAGAATATCAAAAAAACATGGAAGGAAGTTGATAAAGGAAAGAAACAATGTAATATGGGAGTAAAAGTACTCTCACCCCAAAATTAATCACCTCAAGAGAGAAGGTGGTGAGGGGGCTATGCTTAAGAGTCATATATTTTAGCCCCATAGGTGTCCATTTTGCCATTGATGTCAAAGGGGAAGAGGTTTGAGTAAAGGGGTGAGCATTGAGTTAGGGGGAGAAGCCTCCAAAGAGAGCATTGAGTTAGGGGAAGTAGCCTCCATAGAGAGTATTGAGTCAGGGGGAGCAGGTTTGATTCTAAGAGATGGTTTTTGTAGTGATTGTGGTTTTTGCATTAGATGTGTTGCCATCAATGACAAAGGGGGAGATTGTTGGCAATTTGAGTTATTTTATATTGTCATTGATGTCACATGGATCACATTGAGTTTTGGTGGCCAAATGATATTTTGGAAAGCATGGATAAATACAGGGTTTTTATGAAAACCAAGGAAGGCAAAATAAAAGTTTTTATTTAAAAACATGGATGGCAGATTTGAACTGGGTTTTTCTTAAAACCCAAGTTGGCCTTTTGTTTCGTCCAAAAAGGTGCCCCGTTGATGGAGATATTTAATTTTTAATATTTAGTTTAAATTTAAATTATTTAAAATTTAAATTTAAATATGCAAGATTTTTGTCGACGTCATCAAAAATAATGAGGCTATATAAAGGGGATACCTAAGGTTCATAAACTAATACTTGCTCATGGTTAATAATCGTTGGCTAAGCATCCAAATTGAGCTCATGCAAAAATATTTTAGAAAGTAGAAGTAGTGAATAAACGAAGGTTGGTCGAAGTCCAAATTCATTGTGGGCAGAGTGGTGCATTGGCAGTTGGCTTTTGTCTAAGGTGTGTGGTAGCACAAACGTCAAGGTTTCGAATCCCCTTGACTATGTTCGGAAGGCATTGGAAGAAAAGCACTCGAAGAACTTTTGATTTGGGAAAAGGGAGGAAAGGTTTTAAGGCACGTTGTGCCTTTTCATTTCGAACGAGCGGCTAGCTCGTGTGGCAACCTTAGCCATGGCTAAGGCGCTCGCGGTGTGGGAAAGTCGGGGGTTCGAATCCCCTTGAGGAGGTAAATACATTTTTGCTCTAATTAATTTTTTTAAGCCCTAAGTTGGAGTTATAAGGTGGTTAGGAATAATTAAAGTTTTTAATTAAACTTTGTTTTTATAAGCATTGTGATTATTATTTCAAAGGTGGATAAGTTGTTGATTTAATTTGATGTTCATGAAATTGAGAATTAAGATTTAGGAGAAATAAGGAGTTGTTATAAAATAATTTCTGATAGGTTTATTGACTATTATTTTGATAGGGATTTTTATTAAAAGTATTTTGGTGGATGTGTTTATTAAGTTGGAGTAAAAAGGTGTAAATTGAGTTATGCTTTATCTTGTGATTATTATTTGAAGTCCACCAACCCTTTTGAGATTGGAAATGAAATTTGTGTTTAGTGTGGAAGATTTTATGGACAACTTCTTGGCATAAAAAAGGTATGGGCACATTCTCATATTGATTGCTTATGGTGGTTGATTTCAGAAATATCATTGGAGTGAAAAGGATTGATTGTGGTTTCCTTTTCGAAAGTGGTTGGTTGAATGCTTCAAGGTTTTCTGGTTTGAGAGTTGTGTTTAAACCTTGTTTTATAAGCATAGTTGTTGAAGCCCATTGGTTATGTAAAGAACTTGAAAAGAACATGAGTATCATTGTTATGTGAGATTTGTGGTTGAGCATTGTTGGAAATATTTGAGTTGGTTAATACATACTTGGACTAGGGTTTTGTGAGAAAGAGTGTCCCTTGTGGTGATTGGTTGAGTTGAGTTGATTGAGCCTAGTCAAGTAATTGTGTGAGGTGATTGTTCAAGTCCCATGAAATAAACAATTCTATAATTCTGATTTGAGTTGATATTGAGCTTAGAACATATTGAGTCTCTAAAAATTCTCTTTATGCTTCTATGAGTTGACTTGAGTTGAGATTGATTTGAGTTGAGTTGAGTTGAGATAATTATGGATCATTGTTGTCATCCATTGTAGAGTGCATTGCCATTCATTGTTGAGTTCATATTTGAGCCTTGCCTTCATAGATTTGTGTATGAGATTTGAGGACTACTTGTGTATGATTGATTGAGCCTTTAAGAAGGCCTTTGGGATAAATTTTTGGACAGATTTGTGGTAGTTTGTGTATGATTGATTGAGCCTTTGAGAAGGCTTTGTGGACGGTTTTTGGGATAACTTTATGGACAATTTTAAATAGATTTGTGGACAGATTTGGGATAGATTTTGATGAGGTTCTGAGTGAGCCTATTAAGCATATTTGAGAAAGTTCTTGGTGAGCTTGCTAGAGCAGATTTGGACAAGTTCTTAGTGAGCTTGTTGGAGCAGATTTGAGCAAGTTCTTGGCAAGCTTGCTAGAGCAAATTTGGACAAGTTCTTAGTGAGCTTATTGGAGAAAATTTGAGCAAGTTCTTAGTGAGCTTGTTGGAGCAAATTTGAGCAAGTTTTGTGTGAGCTTGTTGAGTATATTTGGACAAGTTCTTAGTGAGCTTGTTGAGTAGTTTTGGACAAGTTCTATGTGATCTTGTTGAGCAGATTTGGACAAGTTCTGTGTGAGCTTGTTGAGCAGTTTTGGACAAGTTCTATGTGAGCTTGTTATGCAGATTTGGACAAGTTTTGTGTGAGCTTGTTATTACCTAGCTTTGAGCAGATCAAAGAAATTTGGACAAGTTTTGTGTGAGCTTGTTGAGTAGTTTTGGACAAGTTCTGTGTGAGTTTGTTATGCAAATTTGGACAAGTTTTGTGTGAGCTTATTATTGCCTAGCTTTGAGCAGATCAAAGAAATCATTGTATTGGATAAGGATTCTTATTTCTGTGTGAAATATTATAAGGAGATTATCTTGTGGAGTACCCCACATTGGGGAACCACGTTAAATCTTGTGTCTCAATTGTGTATGGTGACTTGTGTTGTTGCTTACTATTGTTATCTGAATTATTAATGCACATTGCTATGTTTGGTTATTACAATTAAGGATATTAATTGATATTGGTTTGGAAAGAAAGTAAAAATTGGGCGCTATACTGTTCACCCCCCCCTCTTAATATAAGCTTGTGTTCTTCAAATGGTTATAGAACATAACTCTAGACCTTTTTTGGAAATATTTTGAGTCATAATTAATCACTTGTTTTAGCCCTAGTGAGTATGAGGACTTTATAAGAGCCTTTACCAAATTGAAATAAACCTCTACTATCCATGAATATGAAACCCAATTTGAGAAATTAGCTAATAGGAGAAAGGGATTGAATGAAGTATTTTTAGAGTTGTTTTATCAGTGGATTAAAATATGATATCAAGGTTGGGGTAAAAATGTTCAAACCATAGTTTATGATGAAAGCCATAGGATTGACAAGATTAGAAAAAGAAAAAAATTTGCTCAAAGAAGACCATCTAAATTTCCATTGGCCAAACCCATATTTTCTTTCAATTTCATGCCAAATACTGGCAATAAGTCTAACACATTCAAGCATTTGACTACAAAGGATATGGATGCCCATCACGCACAAGGTTTATGTTATAATTATAATGAGATGTATCCACCAGGACATAAATGCACCCAAAATAAGTTACTTTTGTTGGATGTAGAGGAATCGATAAGTACTAAACAACTTGATGAAGAAATAGAACCATTAGAGGAACAACCTAAGGAAGAGGATGAAACACAAGAAGAACCACAACCAAAAATATTTATCCATTCACTTGCAGGAATTTCTACCCTTAAACAATTAAAGTAGTAGTATTCTTCAAAGGGTAACGTATTACAATTTTCATTAATTCAGACGATATGCATAATTTTTTTGATCCTCGAATAGCCAAGCAAGCAAATTTTTACATACATGCTTACAACTCCTTTGAAGTTATGGTTGCAAATGGCAAAATATTACCTTGTAATGGTAAATACTACAATGTTAAGTTGAATATAGGGGACTATGAACTCAAAATTGATATGTTTGATCTTATTATGGATGCAGTTCTCACAAAATAGTTAGTCCTACACTCTTCGTGGTGCGCCAATAGGATCTCCATAGATTATCACCTTAATTCATATGGATAAGTTAAAAAATAGCTTAAATATTTACAATTCAACCCAACCTTATGAAGAAGACAAGCCTGAGATGATTTGAAACTCATTATGACTAAGCATGATGTTGTTTTTTTAGAACTGATAAAATTACCTTCATGTCATTCCATGATCATGCAATACTGTTGGTACCAAGTAACTTATCACCTAACATAAAAAATTTAGTGGTACCCCTATGCCATTATATTAGAAATTGAGAGATTTGTACAAGAATTGGTACAAGCAGGGGTAATTCGACCTAGTAATAATCCTTATTCTTCTCTAGTACTATTTATTAGAAAGAAAGATGGGTCATGGTAGTTGTGCATAGATTTTCATCAGCTCAATAAGCTCACCATTAAGGATAAATTTCCTATCCTATTGGTTGATGAATTGGGATGAGCTACATGGTGTGAGGTTCTTATCCAAGTTGGATATTCGCTTGGGCTATCATTAGATAAGGCTCAAGGGGGAATATATCTCCAGAATAATATTTTGAACTAATGAGAGCCATTATGAATTATTGGTCATGCCATTTTGCCTAACTAATGCACCATTCACATTTTAGAGCCTCATGAATAATGTCTTCCACCCATTCCTTCACAAATTTATTCTAATTTTATTTGATGATATTTTGATATATATTTGCTCTTGGGAGGAGCACCTCATACATTTGGATCAACTATACAACTTTTATCTAAGAATGAACTTTATGCCAAGAGGTCTAAGTATTTTTTGGGTATGATAAAAGTGGAGTATTTGGATCACATTATCACTAAATATAGAGTCAGATTTGACCCTAAAAAGATTCAAGTTGTTCAATATTGGCCAAATCCTCACACACTCAAGGGACTGTGAGGATTTTTGGGACTCATAGGGTACCATAAATTTGTACAAAATTATGTAAATACAATAGCTCCTTTAACAACCATATTCCAAAATAATTATTTTATTTGGTCAACTTCAATAAATAAGGCTTTCCATGACTTAAATCAAGCCATGATAACCACCCTAGTGTTAGTAATGCCCAATTTTTCTAAATCCTTTATAATTGAAAGTGATGCTTCAGGAAATGGTATAGGGGTCATGTTGATGCAAGAGGAAATACCATTGGCATTCACTAGTAAAGAAATTTTAGGCTAAAATTTGGGTAAATCTACTTATGTAAAGGATATTGTAGCTATTTTGCATATGGTTGATCACTGGAGGCCATATCTCATTGGGAATTATATTTCAATCAAAATATATCACCAAAGTCTCAAGTACTTCTTGAAACAATGGGTTGTCACACCTAAACAACAAAATTGGATTTATAGATTGATGGGATATGATTATTAAATCACATATAAAGAAGAAAATAACATAGTGGCTGATGCACTCTCTCACCAGTTTGAGTATTAGGTTATGTTAAATTCTATCTCTTCTCCCATACCTCAATGGATTAATTCTTTCAGATAGGATATAGCCACGGATTTAGGCTTGCAAAATTTGATCACCAAAATTCAAATAGATCCTAATTCATGCTCAAGATACACTTGGGATGGACAAGATTTAAGATATCATGATCGAATTGTTATTCCCTCAACTTCACAAATATGGGAATTCATCTTGAAGGAAATGCATACCTCATTAACAGTGGGACATTTTGGATTCCTAAAGACTTATGAAAGGATTAAGTGTACTCTATTTTATAATGGAATGAAGAAGTATATTAAAACCTTTGTGGCTAAATGTGACATATGCAAAAGAATGAAATAAGAAATAATATGTTCCTCTAGAACCCTTCAACCATTGCCAATTCCAGAACAAGTATGAATATATATTTCCATGGATTTTATTGAAGGGTTACCCAAGTCGAGAGGAAAATTAATTATTCTGGTGGTAATGAATCATCTTACAATGTATGCTCATTTTTGCTCCCTCTTCCATCCCTACACAACCTTAGTAGTAGCCCAAATATTTATAGATTTTATATTTTGCCTTCATGGCATGTTTGCATAGATTGTGTTAGAAAAAGATCCTACCTTTACTAGTCATTCTTGGAAGTAACTATTTAATTTGTAGGTAACTCAACTCAAAATTATTTCATCCTATCATCCATCAATGGATGGCCAAACAAAAATTGTTAACAAATGCTTGGAGATCTACCTTCATTGCTTTACCTCTAAACATCCTCCATAGTGGGAAAAGTGGCTTCCCCTGGTTGAATGGTGATGTAATACTTCATATCACATTACGACCAAGATTACCCCCTTTGAAGCAATATATGATCATCCTCCATCAACACCCTTCTACATTCTAGAAAGCTCCAAGGTTCACACTATCAATATTGCTCTCAACCAACATGTTGCAGTCCTTCAACAACTTAAGATACATCTTGAATTGGACTAGAACCATATGCATCAACAAGATGATCAACATTCAAATCTCGGACCTCATCGGACTGAATGCTTGTCCCTTTCCTGGTGCTTTCAGCGATGTAAAAGGTTTTAAATGATTGTGGCATGGTGGTTATAGGGGCGAACTATGCGAAGATCTGTGTGGTGGATTCTGGAGCGGACAACACATAATACTTGTGGTGGCCATAAAAGCTGGACAGCCTGCTCGAATTCGTGGCGGCTACCGATTCCACCATGTAAATTAAAAAAAAAAAAAAGATGATCAACATAATTCTAAGTGCAATTTTTAAGTAGGAGATATGGTGTTTCTATGCTTGAAACCCTATAAAATATCATAATTCCAGCTTTGCAAATGCCAAAAACTAGCTACCAAATACTATGGACCCTACCAGATGTTACAATGAATTGGTTCCACACCCTACAAATTAGACCTTTCGACTACGTCAAAGCCCCATCCAGTTTTTCATATATCCTCTCTCAAGAAGGTTGTGGGAAATCAGGTATAGGTTAATCCACTTTACCAAAACTAGATGAAGAAGGTTCCATTATGCTCAAACCTAAAAAGAAATTGGACCAAATATTGTGCACCCTTTTGAACCATGTCATCACTGAGGTTCTTGTTCAATGACATAGATTACAACCTAAAGATGCCACTTAGGAGTCTCTCTAGTAGCTACAACAATATTTTCCTCATCTCTAGCTTTGAGGACAAATATTTTTGAAGGAGAAGGGCATGTTAGGACCCCATCCTAACATTATTATGTAATGATCCCTTTCCAACATGAGGATTCCATTCTAATAATATTTTGTAATATTTTATAATGGTATGTGGCAATTGAGGTGCCTAGACAAAAAAGACCTTTTCATGTAACAATTATAAAGAATGTAAATATTGTTTTTGTAGAAGATTCTAGCTTTAGTGGCACTTGCATGTAAGCCAACTCTTAATCGTTAGTTTAGGGTTGCATGAAGTGTATATTTAAAATACAAGGGTGTCTAAATGAATGTATCTTTTTGAATATTAAATAAAAGTATTGAAGGAGGTTACCCTCTCAAAGAGGCTTGTAATTATGTGTTGTGATTTATGAGATTAATATATTTCTACATTTACATTTTGTATTGTAATATTATGTTCTTTCATGAATTTTTGCTCATATTGCAATATTTATGTGAATGTATTTATTTTAATTAGAAGGTTCTTAACAAAATATCTCAAGTAGGATATAAGCTACACAAAAAATGAACCTAAGCCAATTTAGTCCAATCTAGCTAAATAATAAAAGTTGATAGTAAATTATCCTTCAGATATCCAAGTCAATGAGGTAAATATTATAAATTCTCCCACAACCTTTGCCATTTTATTGTGCACTGAAAGTCAAGAATTATTTTCTGAGTTAAATAAGATATTCAAGGTTTACTATAATTTTGATATTGAAATTTATTTGTGAAGAATTGAGACTACCTTACATATAGATTGCTAGGATTCCAATACAAAGGTATGACACTTGGGTGAATGTTATAGAAGTGTTGAAAGAGTTGATCATAATTTTCATAATGCATCTTGAGTTAGTAATGGTATAGTAAGTTATTGTGGTTAAAATCCTCCTCATTTTAGTATATTGTTATCTAGATAATGAACTTGTAATCTATCTACAAATGGATACATGGTAAAGGATGATATCCACATGAAGGTACCATGTGGTGTGGTGAATTGGAATATATTGCCTGAGTTTGTTAATAGCAAAATCTTGAAATATGATCAAATATCTGAATAGACATAATTATTGGTGTACTCCAAGATGATGAAGAGTCAAAGACGAGTTTTAAAGAAACTAAGATAGGTAACTACTTGATAATAAAATAACCAATCAATATCTCAACTTTGACCAACCAACAAGCATAAGGGTTAGATGGTGTATGCATTTTTTATTTTTATGAGGCAAGAACCAATAATGGAGTTGGTGCATGCATAAATTTATAGACCTACAAGGTATGCAAATGGGGTTCACATGTGGGCTATTATTCAAATACACTAATAATATGGTTGAATGGAAACACTATGCACTAGCCTAAGTAAAGCTAAAAATATGAGAATGAAGAATATCAATATATTTGGAAACTTTGATCTAGTCATAAATCAGGTCGATTCATGATATGCCACTAAGAACAAACACCTAGAGTCATATAAGCATAGGGTTTAGGACTTGCTTGAAAGTTTTAATACTTATAAAATTAAAGCAATTCCCTAGGATTTGAACACTAAGGAATATGAGCTAGCATCCATGGTAGCAAGGTTGGACCCAATTGTAAAAATTTGGATCAAGCCGAAGGAGTTAGAGGTTATTTTTAGTCCAATAGTTTTTGGTAATTCTAATCATTGTTAATTATTCAATAAAAATGATCAAATCATTGAGTTTTTCATCAAATAATTTCAACATGTTAAAGATAAAAATGGATATGGGGTAATTCAATTAAAGAAAAATCAATTGTTAAAGGGTTTGATCACACTAGAGAGCCTTTCTTTTTCAATCTAGATGATAGTTCAAGTAAGTCTAACATCAAAGTAAAGACAACCTACTATCATGCTATTGAGAACATCAAAGGGAGAAACTTGCTACTAGGCAAGAAGTACACTAAAGAGGAAGCCTACTTATTCAAGGATCTCTCTAGGAATTATAGGGATTTAATTGTCTATTCTTATGAGGATTTAAATATGTACAATAAAAGTATCATAGAGCATACTATTGAATTAGATCTTGGTGCCAATCCTTTTAGGTAAAAATAGAGGCCTGTAAACCCTAAAATTAAATAAGTCATGAAGAAAGAGCTCCTAAACCTCCTATAGGCTCATATCATATTTCCAATAAATCAATCCACTTGGGTAGCCAATTTAGTACTGATTCAAAAGATAAATGATAACATTAGGTTGCATGTTGAATTCCATAATCCAAACAGGTATCATTAAAGGACCATTATCCTTTGCCTACTATAGATAATATTTTATAAGAAGTGGTAGAATAAAATATATTGTTGCTTAAGGGTGGCTTCTTTGAATACAATCAAATTTGGGTCAATGATGACAATCAACATAATATTACTTTCACCACTAATTCGGGGACCCTTTCATATCAAAGAATACCTTTTGGGTTGTCAAAAACTAGGGTCACCTTCACAGGACTAATTAGTAAGATCATTTTTATATACATTGATGATTTAAGTATGAAAATTGAATATTTAGAATATATCTAAGGTGTAGAAAGTATGGCATCTCACTTAATCCTAAAAATTATATTTTATGGTCTAAGAGGGTAAGTTTTTAATGTTGGAATATATTACATTATTTGGTATATGCTAATGTACCACATTGGGTACATCTTTAGATTAGAGTATGAGTATTTAATTTATGAAATGTAATAAATGCACTAGTATTATTAAAGTGTGTATTATATTCAATAATGCAAATGTGCACATTAGTCCATGTGTACATGTATCCATATATTAGTAAAAGATGGTGTGAAGAGTCATATTACAAGTGTACATCAAATAGAGCTCCATATGTGTGTAAAAGAGAGCCAAGAGTCACATGGTATGGAAGAGTCATGACTATCCAAGATTCATTGTAGAAAGGCTATTTATACATGTTATAGCCTTGAGTTATGTGATACTTACATTGCTTACAAAGCTATTGTACTATTGAGATCATTGTTCTCTCTCTTTAGAAGAGATTTTGTAACAGATTATAGTGCAATAAGAGTTGCACACATTTGCTCATTTAGTGTGTGAATTTCATTCATATTCATATGCTAAATTGATTGTTATTTCTATTACATTTGATATTTCTTTATATTGCATTTTATTATATTCCTATGGAAGTTTAATTAAGTATTTAGCTTCAAAAACTAATAGTGGTATCAGAGCCACAACAAGATTTTTTCTTGCATAGGTTTTAGGTTGCGAAGGAGATTTCCACAGGTTAAGGAGAAACCAGTGAAGTTGAAGATATTACCTCTGGAAAATAAAACTAGAGAAGATAGTATTTCTCACTATGTTGAAGAAAAACCAATGAAGGTTGAAGAGTTTCCTAAATAAATTTAGAATAGAAGGAGATTTACAGGTCTTGAAGATAGACCTTGATATTGAGGAGATTAAGAGACCCTAGAAGAAGGTCCTATTGAAAATTTTGATAGAGAGAATAATATTCTAGATTAATATTTGGCTAGAGTCTTTCCACAGGGTTGAAGGAAAACTCATGAAGACTAGGACTCAACATAGATTTTTTTCACTAGTTTTGAGAATAGCTAGTGAAGTTTATTGATTTTAGAAATTTGGAAATTTGAATGTATTTGGTTACTATTGTCTAAGTTTTTTGTTGTAAAATATTAGTTCTCAAAAGTTGTGAAGCTTCCTACAACAGATAGAGAATAATTTCATCTTTGATTGCCTAAAATTCTATGTGCTTTCCTTATGCAAGGATATATTCTTTGTTGCAAAAAAAGTAGACATTGAAGATTAAGTAGGTCCAAGAAAGAGGTTTTATTGAAGATTAAGAAGGTCCAAGAAATAAGGTCTCATGAAGCAAGGGTCCAGAAAGAAAGGAAGAAATAAGACCCATTAAATATTGAGGAGAACCAAGAAGGAGGTCCTCATTGAAGATTGAAGATTGTAGATTGAAGAATATAGATTAAATTTTGAAGAGACCCAAGAAAGAGGTCACATTGAAGAACTTCTAGATTTGGAAGATAGAAGATTGAAGATAGAGGACTACAAGAAAGGTCCTATTATAGAGTTGAGAAGTAGAAGATTTTGGAGATCCAAGAAAGAAATCTCATTGTAGAGTTTCCATAGTTGGAAGATTGAAGAAACCAAGGTAAGGTTTCATTAAAGTGTTGATTAAGAGAGTTGAGTAGTTGTTGAATTAGAAGACCCAAGAGAAGAGGTCTCAAGAAGAAGAAGGCTAGAGAAAGCATCATTGCATAATTGAAATAATAGCCATTGGAGGAGATTAGAAGAAAATTTTGTGAGAGAATATTGCAAGTAGAAGAAGCTCTTGATAAGAAGAATTTGGGATAATTATCGCCATCTGAAAACAAGCCCAAAAGGAAGAAGGATTTGGAAAGAAGTTTGCCAAGTTTTTGAAGACCTCAAGACATTCAGATTCTTGAGGAAGAGGACAATGAAAGAGATCAAATTTGAAGTCAGAATTCGACAAGAAGTTTGAATAAGAAGAACATAAGACAGTTGTTGATTTGAAAAGAAATTTGAAGAGGCCATAGTTTTAAGAAATTTGAGGACAATCCTGAATTTTTTGAATGTTGGTTTGAAAAGAAGAAAGTTACTGATTTTCGAGGAAGAACTTGAAAGGTCACATGATAGAAAATTGAAGAAGGTAGAGAGCTACGATTTGGAGAAGTTTTAAGAGTTTTTAGAAGTACTTTTGGAAAGCCAATTGAAGGAAGGCTGGAAAGTTAAATAAAGACAACAAATTTGAATATTCTTGGACATAAAAGAATCAAATTTTGCAAGCAGCGATTTGAGAGGTTTGAGCTATGAATTTGGGCAGCATTAGAAAGAGAAAAATGATTTGCATTTCGAAAGAGTTTAGGGACAATATTGGAAGAGCTTTGGACAATAAAGCACATGAGGTTTTAGTAGAATTTTAAAGAGGTTAATTACTATAGATATGGATAGTAAGAGGGCAGCATTTGTAGCGTTAAATTTCATAAGTTTAAAGCATACATTTGGAGTAAAAATAAGAAGAAAAATTAACATCAAGAAAGTTGTTTTTTTTTTTACATTAACTAGAGCTGCAAGTTTATAATAGAGCTACAAAGAAAAGGGATTAAGTTACAAAATTACATAAATTTGAGATAATAATCTATAAAGGAGAAAATCCACAAAGGAGGCCATAAAAGGTGTGAACTATTGATGCCATAAAAATTATTCTTTTACAAGTTTTGAAAGTGGTTATTATATGTTTTTGAAAGCATATTTTTTAGAGCTATTAAAAGCTAGCAAAAATAAGTTTGAGTAAAGTGTCTCAAATCCAAGAAAAGAGACATCATTATTATTATAAAATCTTAAAAATATAACAGCAAGAGTTAGAGTTAAAAAGTGCTAAAAAGGAGTGATAAGAAAAGTATTATATGCTATTTTTTAGTCTTATCGTTACTTGGATGGTTTGGTGTCTTAACAAAAGTGTAGATTTATTAATAAGCTTATTTGAGGCTGAATAGTGCTTAAAAGTAAGGAATATTAAAGGTGTCTAAAGACACCAAGAAGAGCATCTATGAAGAAAAGCCACTAAAAAGAGTGATAAATCCACCAAGTAGAGCACCACTGAGTAGCAAAGGTTGAGCGCCATAGAAAAAGAGAAAAGATGACATTGAAGCATAGGGGGCAAGTATCCAAACACTACCTAGAAGAATAACCATAAGGATAGAAGAGAGGATCCACCACCTAAAGGAGAAGAGCCACCATGGAAGAGCCACTCATAGAGGAATGCCTAAGTGAAGAAGAGCCACCATGGAAGAGCCACGAAAAAAAAACCGGTTCAGGTTGAGAGGTGTGGTATAGGTAAATATAGAGAAATTCTAAGTTGACATAAGATAAGTAACAATAGAGGAGTACCAAAGTGGATAAGAGCCACCTATATAGGAGTGCCTAAGTGGAGAAGAGCCACTTGTAGAGGAGTGCCTAAGTGGAGAAGAGCCACTATTTAGAAATTTGAATTGTTGTTTGCACGATTAGAAATATAAATAAAAAAATAATATAAGCTTTTGCATATTGAAAAGGTATTAAGGGAGACCAAAGGTCTAGGATTTTGTAACCACTAAAAAATAAATAAATATGAGGTATGCATAATCTTCCTTGCAATGTTGCATTAGTCTATTGAGTACATTACATGCACAACCAAGTGTCAAGAGAAGAAAAATAACACAACCAAGGAAAACATAACATCAAGAAGCATTAAAAATTCATTCATAAGGTTAAAGAGCATTATAATATTGTTTATACCACTTGTCACAAGGAAAGAGAAGTGCTACAAGTCATTGAAGAGTTGTAGGTTACATTAGAAAATGGAAGGAATAGTTTTGGTACCACTTGTGTCTTGTTTTTCAAGAAGCCAAATGTTATCAAGTAAGATAAAAGTCTTAGAGTGCATGGAAATCAAACCTGAGTTCCTTGGGAGCACGTTATAGAAACCCATTATAAAATGTTATTACAAAAATGTATTATGAAATCCCCTTATGGAAGAACATAGAAGCATGAGTTGGTTTAGATTCTAGCAACCATTATAAAATTACTACAACCATAGTCACATTTACTATAGCAAGGAGGATTTACCATGGAAAGGAGGATTTACTATAGCAAGGAGGATATACGTTTAAGGTTGAAGTGCCTTGACTAGGTTGAAGCATAGTTCACTAGCCAAAGAAGAGAAATAGTGCCCATTTTCAAAGCAAGTGCAAATATAGCATCGAGGAGGGAGAACCTCAAATATTGAAGGTAATATATTATTTTTGGAATTGAGTTTATGCTAAGATAGGAGTTATAAAGATAAAAATATATTATTATCTAAGGTTAAGGTTGAAATTTTTATTGAAGAGATTATATTTTTGAAGTATTATTTAAATCTGAATATTACAATTTGAAATTATTTATAAAGTATTGAGGATTGATTTTAGGATCGAAACATTTGTTTTTGAAGTTTTATAATTTAAACATTTAAGTTTACAAAACAAGTTGAAATATTTGCAATTTAATCAGTTTAGAGAAATAAGGTATCCTACATCAAAATTAGGAAAACAAAACTTGCAAATATTATTTTATAAATTTCCTAAATTTTAGAGTTGAGTTATAAGGAATTCAACACCAACATAGTTTTATGAAATTTAGAATTGGAGAAATATATTCTTGAATTTGGGAGATAAAAGGAATTTGATATAGAAGCTTTTGACAAAGGAAAATTGCATTGATAGTTTAGTCTCTAATTCAAAATTACAAGAGACATAAATTTGAATATTTGAAAGATTGAAATTGCATTCAATTTATTGATTGATAAGAGGAAATTTAAGTAGTTATTTTTGAAGAATGGAAAGTTGGAAAAATTATATTGTCATTCAAATATTATGGAGATGCAAGGTATTCTACAAAACATAGAATTGAAAGAATTGAAAGTCATCCATAGTTTATCTTGAAGAATTAAAATTTGTCATATACTCAAATTCAACTCAGAATTTAGAAGTTGAAAATTTTCTCAAGAAAGATGATATATTCAAAATTCGGAGATATAAGGTGTAATTATTTGGGAAGTTGAAAAATGAAAAAGTGTTTTTTATAACTAAGGAGAAATGAAGAATATAAAATTTAAACTAGGGATTCATAAGGTAGATAAATTCAAATAATTTGAAATATTTCATCAAAATTGTTCACAATACCAAAGAGATATTAATTGATCATATAATACAAGAATTATCTTTAGCCTATCATTCATTATTAGGGAGACAAAAGGAATCCTACCTCAAAGGTTTAGAACCTTGAATTATTCAAAGCTAAAGGAATTATGGATTATTGGTACATAGATTTTGAAGCAAGGAAACATATGACTAGAAATAAAATATGGTTCAATGCTTGTTGTGGAGATTTCCTGCTTACCTCCTTAAGCTTTTTCACGTCATAGGAATATTGAAAATCATAATGAGTATTGTAGAATCTGATGGATCTACGGCTTTAACCCAGGAATAGATTATCTAAGTGACTCTAGACAGACCAGGTTGGGTATGAAAACCTCAGATAGTGGGTTCGTATATTTGATATTATAACACAATCACCCATGTACTACTAGATTCAATGATATTGTATTTTCTTTGTTATTTTATGACCAAACCAAGCACTATTAAAACATATTAAAACTAGACCGGTGCCATGTCCATTGGGTAGTCATAGCAGGTTTATATTTGTTGACTCATAAAGGAAAAGGAAAGGAGAACTAGTTCATTTTCATTCATTCAAATTATGTAATCAATAAAAATGATTAAACTAGCAATAGAAGGCATCACCCACATATTCTGATTACAGTAATATACAAATAAGCAAACATAGACCAAGATTATAGAAAATGTCTAAAATAGAGTTTGAGTTTATATTCATATAATAAGATGTACATATGAAAAGACCGATAGAGTGCTCGGGTCCTATGTGATAATAAATACAATGGCTTCCTCATTTTAATATCATAACAGGGGGTTGTTTCTCTCCACCTTGGATGTAGTGATGTGATATTCTCCAGATTTGGTGCGTTCTGCAAGAAATTATCTCAGTGAACAATGCTTCCTGGATAGTCCCTAGAAAATGGCAAAAGAAAGGGCAAGGTAAGGAAGACAGAAAACACACACAAAAGGGAAAATGCGACTAAATTTTAGACACAGCTATACCTGGACTCAAGTTTTTTCTCTTAGGGATTTGATAAAAAAAATTGTTGTCGTTGCAATGGTCTTCTATGTATAGTGTCGATCTCTTGAGTGGGGTTGTAATCGTTTCTTCATCGGCCTTCCATATTGCATGATCTCACTTCCTTCAAAAGTATGGTAGAATAAAAAATGGGCATGTGACCCATGTTCTTCTCTTTAGGTCGATGGTGGTTGACGTTGTGAATTGTCCTTCCTGCTATCCTAGGTAGATGATTGTACTATGCTTTGCTCGTGGACTTCCTTTTGTGAGTTGGGCCCCACTTATTCCCCTCCAAGATTCTACAGACTTTGATCAATGTAACCCCATGCCTCATCATGGAATTTTAAGGAAGATTTTAGCAGGTTAGGGTCTTGCATGACTTTGTTCACCCATTCCT
This sequence comes from Wollemia nobilis, assembly GCA_028583015.1. NCBI lineage: Eukaryota > Viridiplantae > Streptophyta > Pinopsida > Araucariales > Araucariaceae > Wollemia > Wollemia nobilis. The sequence continues at coordinate 422,155 of JAQPPZ010003564.1, read as the reverse complement.
TAGACCACTCCATGGTGTTTTCAGTGAAGACACATAAGTGATCCACCATTTGCACCAAAGTGATGAATTACTTGGTTAGATTTGTATCTTGACCCAAGTCAAAGTCTCGTATCTTATTGAGCACAAATTATTTAATGTTGAGGGCTTATATAAACTCGTCCAACATGAACCCACAGTCGTGCAATTTGTCCTTGACCTCTTGCTTAGAGCTAACAACTTCTTGGTCCCAGAGAAACTAGTTGGGTCTGTTTTGCAGATAGATGAAAACTTTGGCATATTCTTCTGCAAAGAAATAAATATAACCATCCTGTAGTGTAGCTATTCCTACACTGATCTCCATGTAATTCTGTTTAAATTTTTGGTACACAGGAAATATCGATTTCACCCTTTGGTCAACTTGCTACAACCAGTCACGTAGGAGGTCAATGGTGTGCCTGGTAGCATAGATATCATAAAATATTGATGAAATATCTTGTATTTTATCCTTCATCTCTTGCTTACATTCATCAATGGATCCAAAGTGATCACTAGCCTGTGCAAAAATAGCCTAGGAGGGAGTTGGCATTTGCTTTAGTTGATCAATTTCAGCCTGTAGTTGTTGCACTTTGAGTTGTAGTTGTTTTGCTTCTACAACTTTGGTCTTTAAAATTGATACCTCCTTTTCTACAGCTTCTGCCACCTAGACCTAAGAGGCTACGTGGGACTTCATCATATGAGTGGGCCAGCCTCGACCAACATCACTCCCTTACTAAGATCTATCGTGGCCTCTTTAGGCTTGATGGTAGAGGAATGGTAAATGTGGAAGTGGACACATCATACAATTTATGCCTTATGGTTCCTCAGGGTTTACTTACTCCTTTTTTGGGGGACCTTTGCTCCTCCATATCATGTATTTGACCTTCTTGGTCAACTGTAAATTGGAGTTAGTCCCTTCTTCAAGACAAAATGAAGTTTTCTATGTTTAAATCAGTTTATTTGGCCTTGATTATTTTCTTGGTGGGATATTGTGAAGGGATTCCTTCTTGAAATTCATGTTCCCTAAGTAATCTTGACAATATCCCAGCTTCTTGTATCTTCTTCAGGACCTTCAGAGGAATCGGGTGCTTATTTTGGTTGATCACCAGGGTGGTAGAAAATAATATAGATTGGTTGGCTACCAGCTCAGTCTGGTCTGACAAAGACATCAATGCCTAGGTTGATGAAGTAATACTTTGCACTTGTTGAGATGAGTAGGCAGCCAACTCTTTCTCTTTTGATGTAGTAACATGGTAACTAGAAGATGAGGTGAGCTTGGCTTGCTCCTACTAAGTCTCATCCATTTTTTTTATCATGATCTCAAATAAATTGGTGTCCTGATGAACAACCTAGAAAGTGGGACCCTGGAATTCCTCTAGAGGAGTTATTGGGATCAAAGGGACCACCTTATCGTTCAACAACCCTCTGTGAAGTCTCAAATCAGAAGCATAATCTCCTACCGCTTCCAATTTGATGTGAGGCCTATTCTCCATCTTCCACACCAAGTCCAATGATCGACCTTGCTTGATTACCTTCTGCATTTCATATTCAAAACCATCTTTCTTGTGTGATACTTGTAAGAGATAAAGCTTCAGTAAGACAACCTTTCTATGGCATCCATGCGAGTCGTAGGGTCTCCAGGTCACTTCTTGGAATCAATATGTATCCATGTTCCAGATAGTTCACAGCAAAGAGAAGTAGTCCAGGTATGTGTAGGGATCCATTCTACAAGGAATTGGCACCCATGGGACGCTCTCATTTTTCCTTATAGAATGGATTTTCACTTCTTTAGCTATCTACCAAGATATTTCTAGGATGGCTATGGATGTTGGGCAATATTTTGGCAATGCCTTTGGTGGCAATTTGGATCCATATATTCTGATATAAGAAAATTCCTCTATATAAAATAAATCACCTACCTCAACTTCATGTAGGAAGGTTCTTACCCCGACCCCAAACCTGTTAGGCCTTTCTCCACATAGGCAGGTATGAATTGTTGGTGGGACGTTCTCAAAGAAGGTTGCATAGCTTGAGCACCCTTCTTGTATACACGAGCTTGTCCTAAATCGTGGTGGCATTGACTCCTATTTTTTCTACCAAGGCTCAGTCTAATTGACCTATAACTAAATGAATTAAAAATGAATAGTAGGAGAAGGGAGGAAGTTCTTCCATATCGGCCAGTATGGCCTCCTGTAGCTTTATTATTTCCTTGTTCATGTTGTCGCTGAAAATTTCCTCCCACCGATACATGGGTGCCTTGTATGTTCTATTTCATTGGATTATTAAGAACATTATCTCCTTTGTTACATGTTCTAAATATTTAGTACCCAGTACTAGGTTGATCATGTCTACATAATCCTATGCCCAGGGGCAAAGGAAAAAAATTCAAATGGGGAAACCAAGGGGGCACACATTTGTTTCTTTTTAGTAATATCTCTAGGAAGGAGGTATTGAGCATAAAGTTGGATTGGCGAGCCAAAATTTTAAAGTCTAAAACCCTCAAAGCTGTAGAGAGACTAAAAACTCACCTAATTCTATATGTCGTTAGTCTACATACCACCTGATTCATGTGGTCTCATATAGTTCTATTTTTAGGGTCATACACCACTGCTAGCCAAGCCAAAATGTCTAAGAAGTGATAAAACTTTAGGTAAGTTAACCGAACCAGGTTGGTGTTCCACTTGTTGTAGATGAGGCTCAACTCTCTACTATACCTTTGTGCTCTCATGAATAAATCGCTTAATAGGGTAGGGTGGAGCTAGTTGTCTTCCTTGATGGGGTCAAAACTTGTATATGGTTACGCCCTCCACTTTTCGCTACTGGTCTGGCGTAATGTCTATGTTTGGCTCTGCTGGGTCAAATAGCCGCTTTAGATCCTTAGATATCCCTGTCCTCTTTATCATAGGCCAGTCCCTTGTTAATTTTTGAATTAGGGCTTTTACATCTACCACCCTAAATGTAGCTACACTCATAGAAGCCATGGAGTCATATCCTTGGAAATTGAGGGTGCTTTCCAACAATGATGCTCACTTTATCCACAATGCACTATGCATGCACGCATTCATGTTGATGTTGTAGTGGGAGTCCACCACCTTATTTTTAAAGTGCCTATGATAAATATTGTTAGGTAGATTTCTCGCTTTTCATTAGTCAAAGGGTTTTTATTTATCATGCCATAGAGATGAGCACATAAACTTAATTCCCCATAAGATGTCGATTGGATGATTCTTGAGTCTACTTGGTTGGATTGCTACTGAGTGGGTTCCAAGTTGTCCACTTGCTTACTTCTTATTGGTTCATAAGGGGTGTGCTTGATCAAGGCACACAAATTTATGGAAGGGGTGCACAAAACATGTGCACCTTTAATACCTGCCTATGCTGAATTGAAAGTTGGTGCATGATCTTGAGTGGGGCGCACAGACTCGTGCACCCAATAAAACCTCATGTGCTCAGCTCAAGGAGTGGAGCGTGTGGCCTCCTATAGCTTTATTAGTTCCTTGTTCATGTTGTCGCTGGAAATTTCCTCCCACCGATACATGGGTGCCTTGTATGTTCTATTTCATTGGATTATTAAGAACATTATCTCCTTTGTTACATGTTCTAAATATTTAGTACCCAGTACTAGGTTGATCATGTCTATGTAATCCTATGCCCAGGGGTGAAGGAAAAAAATTCAAACGGGGAAACCAAGGGGGCACACATTTGTTTCTTTTTAGCAATATCTCTAGGAAGGAGGTATTGAGCATAAAGTTGGATTGGAGAGCCAAAATTTTAAAGTCTAAAACCCTCAAGGTTGTAGAGAGACTAAAAACTCACCTAATTCTATATGTCGTTAGTCTACATACCACCTGATTCATGTGGTATCAGATAGTTCTATTTTTAGGGTCATACACCACTGCTAGCCAAGCCAAAATGTCTAAGAAGTGATAAAACTTTAGGTAAGTTAACCGAACCAGGTTGGTGTTCCACTTGTTGTAGATGAGGCTCAACTCTCTACTATACCTTTGTGCTCTCATGAATAAATCCCTTAATAGGGTAGGGTGTAGCTAGTTGTCTTCCTTGACGGGGTCAAAACTTGTATATGGTTATGCCCTCCACTTTTCGTTGCTGGTCTGGCATAATGTCTCTGTTTGGCTCTGCTGGATCAAATAGCCACTTCAGATCCTTAGCTCTCCCTGTCCTCTTTATCATAGGCCAGTACCTTGTTAATTTTTGAATTAGGGCTTTTACATCTACCACCCTAAATGTAGCTACACTCATAGAAGCCATGGGGTCATATCCTTGGAAATTGAGGGTGCTTTCAAACAATGATGCTCACTTTATCCACAATGCACTCTGCATGCATGCATTCATGTTGATGTCATAGTGGGAGTCCACCACATTATTTTTAAAGTTCCTATGATAAATATCATTAGGTAGAGTTCTCACTTTTCATTGGTCAAAGGGTTTTTATTTATCATGCCATAGAGCTGAGCACATAAAATTAATTCCCCATCAGATGTCGATTGGATGCTTCTTGAGTCTGCTTGGTTGGATTGCTACTGAGTGGGGTCCAAGTTTTCCACTTGCTTACTTCTTATTGGTTCATAAGGGGTGTGTTTGATCAAGGAACACAAATTTATGGAAGGGGTGCACGAACCACGTGCACCTTTAATACCTGCCTATGCTGAATTGAAATTTGGTGCATGATCTTGAGTGGGGCACACAAACTCGTGCACCCAATAAAACCTCGTGTGCTCAGCTCGAGGAGTGGAGCATGTGGCCTCCTGTAGCTTTATTAGTTCCTTGTTCATGTTGTCGCTAAAAATTTCCTCCCATCGATACATGGGTGCCTTGTATGTTCTATTTCATTGGATTATTAAGAACATTATCTCCTTTGTTACATGTTCTAAATATTTAGTACCCAGTACTAGGTTGATCATGTCTACGTAATCCTATGCCCAGGGGCGAAGGAAAAAAATTCAAACGGGGAAACCAAGGGGGCACACATTTGTTTCTTTTTAGCAATATCTCTAGGAAGGAGGTATTGAGCATAAAGTTGGATTGGAGAGCCAAAATTTTAAAGTCTAAAACCCTCAAGGCTGTAGAGAGACTAAAAACTCACCTAATTCTATATGTCGTTAGTCTACATACCACCTGATTCATGTGGTCTCATATAGTTCTATTTTTAGGGTCATACACCACTGCTAGCCAAGCCAAAATGTCTAAGAAGTGATAAAACTTTAGGTAAGTTAACCGAACCAGGTTGGTGTTCCACTTGTTGTAGATGAGGCTCAACTCTCTACTATACCTTTGTGCTCTCATGAATAAATCCCTTAATAGGGTAGGGTGTAGCTAGTTGTCTTCCTTAACGGGGTCAAAACTTGTATATGGTTACGCCCTCCACTTTTCGCTACTGGTCTGGCATAATGTCTCTGTTTGGCTCTGCTGGATCAAATAGATGCTTCAGATCCTTAGCTCTCCCTGTCCTCTTTATCATAGGCCAGTCCCTTGTTAATTTTTTAATTAGGGCTTTTACATCTACCACCCTAAATGTAGCTACACTCATAGAAACCATGGGGTCATATCCTTGGAAATTGAGGGTGCTTTCAAACAATGATGCTCACTTTATCCACAATGCACTCTGCATGCACGCATTCATGTTGATGTCGTAGTGGGAGTCCACAACCTTATTTTTAAAGTGCCTATGATAAATATTGTTAGGTATAGCTCTCACTTTTCATTAGTCAAAAGGTTTTTATTTATCATGTCATAGAGCTGAGCACATAAAATTAATTCCCCATAAGATGTCGATTGGATGCTTCTTGAGTCTGCTTGGTTGGATTGCTACTGAGTGGGGTCCAAGTTGTCCACTTGCTTACTTCTTATTGGTTCATAAGGGGTGTGCTTGATCAAGGAACACAAATTTATGGAAGGGGTGCACGAAACACGTGCACCTTTAATACCTGCCTATGCTGAATTGAAAGTTGGTGCATGATCTTGAGTGGGGCGCATAAACTCGTGCACCCAATAAAACCTCGTGTGCTCAGCTCGAGGAGTGGAGTGTGTGGGCCCACACTTGGGTGCAAGGACTCATGCACATAAAAAAATATTACATGCTCTGATTAAGAAGTGGAGCATGTGGGCCCACACTTGGATGCACAGACTCGTGCACCCGATAAAACCTTGCGTGCTCCACTCAGGGAGCATAGCATGCAGGCCCACACTTAGATGCATGAACTAGTGTGTCCAACAAAACCTCGTGCACTCTACTCAGGGAGAATATTACATGGGCCCACACTTGGGAGCATGAACTTGTGTGCCCAACAAAACCTTACGCGCTCCGCTTGGAAGGCAACAAAGAATTTGTTTACTACCCAAAAAAAATTTGAAAATATCAAAGAGGACATGGTAGCAGATAAGAAGAACTATAAAAAAGCTTTAAAGAGGGCCCGCAAAAAAATAGAAAATGAGGTCAAGAAGAAATTTGGTAGGCCTCACAAGAAAATTCCAATTGCCCAACCTGAGCAATTCTAGTACTTGTACGATTTGAAATATGGTAAGCCTTCACGAATGATGGCATATTTTACAAGGATGGTATTTCTAGGCCCTATGCAACATGAATATCTGGAATCAAGTAGCAAAACTCCCCCAGTGGCAAAAACAAAGGTCAAAGCTAAACATAAGCTTGACCCAACAGGGGTAGATTTACCCAAAACTAGGGTTGCTAAGAATTCTAGCATCCCATTTGGTGATGAAGAATCAGTTCTTATGGGTGAAAAGTTACCCCTTCACCACGAGTACTGGAAAATGGTTGAGCCTGCATTCTAGAAGGATGCCACCAATTTATTTGGTTATTATCTGAACATTGAAAAAGGTAAGGTGACCTAGACTAGAGAACCACCCAAGAAGAGAGCAGGGCCAAGTGAACCAGTTTGGCCCAGCAATCGCCAAAAATAGCATGTTCAAGATACAATCGCTCCCAAGGCACCAAAAGGGTGAAAGCCTCGAGATAAATAAAATTTCAAGGTCACTAATAAAAAGAGGATACAGACCAACAAGGCTTATTGGGATGTTGTAAACAAAATTGGTAATTACTAGTTCAAAGTGGCACATGGATGTGCCACCCCTTAAGCATGGGGGGATGATGAGCCACAAAATTGCTCATTTTTTGTACTCTTTTCCCCATAATGTGTGACATATTTTCTTGTATATATAAATGTTTTATGGAAATTATATATATATATATATATATATATATATATATATATATATATATATATATAATTAACATTTTATTTTGCATGTTCTCTAATATTTTTCTTTAAGTGTAATTTGTGTATATTTAGTGGAAATTATTGCATTTTGGCATGTTTTCATCGAGGTCCCACTCGGACCTAACACTTGCAATTTTATTGAGGAAAAACATCTGTGTAATATCGGTGAGAGGTACAAAGTTAGGTTTCCAAATTCCTTTGAAGCACTTGAATTCCATTTGAAACTTAATTGTCAGGCGTCTGCTTTCCTTTAGGTGCATGCTTCCCGTTAGGTGCCTACTTCCCAACTTCTTCAAACACGGTGCTTGATTTCCACTAACACCAAACTACAACACAACTCTCTAGTGGATAGAACAAAGTGAAACTTTAGCAACCAGCATGAAAGGAATTCCAACATTGAAACCGAATATGGGACAACATCAAAGATGACTCGCCACCCATTTTCCAGTTGCTACATAAATGATTTATGTAAATTGAGCAAATAAATATCAGACGTATTATGGAAATAGAATACACTGAAATATCATGATATTTTGCTCGATTTCTTCAATTAAGCAAGCAGTTGTAACAAGGAATCATTTTTTTATTTGTTTTGAGAATTGTAACAGGGTTGGTTGCATATATTATAAATATGCAGTCCACCCTTGAAGAAGACCCCCTCGAACTTTCTTGTAAATTATTGCTACAATTGTTAATAAAATCTTTGCGTATTTTCCTGTAGACATATTCTAAAGCATCCAATGATAGTCTACCGCGGGTAGAACCTGCTAGAAGTGTGGGCCCACTTACAATAGAGTTCTTCCCTATTTTCCATGTTTTATGTATTTATTTTCATAGATTAATTTGCTTTCCAGTTATTTCCCCTATTTTTTGTGATTTCCAGCAAGGTAGTAATTTAGTTTTTGAACGCTTTCAATCCTATTTTCTTAGACGTAGCATGATATTATTGGTTTAAATAAAAACTTCAACGAATACCAAATACCCCCAAACAATAATCTAAGGGAATCATCTCCGAAGGAGAAATTATAAGCATATTTTGCATGGTTGCTCACAAGACTATGAGCTACCCCAGGTTGACAATTAAATGGAGGCAATTAATTGAACCATAGAAAAACTAACCAATGTATTTCCCAATAGTCTTTACATAGAATGACTCAAGGTTTGAGTCCAGATCACTACATGTGAAAATGAGAAAAAGAAGACTAATTGGGATAGATATTAGGCACAAGAAACTAGCACTATCTTTCTATTCCTTATTAAGTTACAAAATTGACTATTTATATAACCTTTACCAAAGTTTAAAATTCAAAATTTAAAATCCCCTTGGAAGCAATGATTGAGCGAGGAAAATTTGTGTCCTTCTTGGTTGTTGAGTTTGAGGTATTGTATTGGAAGGTCCAGAATTTTTTTTGAAGTTCAATCACCGTAAATTATCCTATGATTGGGGTGATATTTTGTATTCAAGGTGTTAATGCACCCTTCCTTCTTAGGATATGGTCTTAAATAATGCATGACATTAGCTCTCTCATCAATACTAAAACCTAATTTGTTGATGGGGTTGCCTCTCCTATGATTATGTTAAACTTGGGATTTTTACTTTGGATTTGATAGACACCTTCTAGGTCTATCTTAGTTTAAGCTTTTGGTGACTGGACTTTTGTGTGCATCACAACCTATAGGCTCCCTTTTACCTCTTATTTCATCCCTTCTATTTTTTTCCTAGGCCCTAAGATTTGGCCATTCTGATGGCATTAGTTACTATAGGTTCCTTGGTGGGATTCTAGTTTAGCTCATCCATAAATATTGAATGTAGTGAGAATTCACTATAGTAACAATGACTTTCAGGGGATCTTCAACCTATTAGAGATGGAAAACCTAGACTTGGTAACTTTAGAATTAGGCATAGAGTCAAAATTGGAGCTTGTGCATTGCCTCAATGACCTTTGTCCATTCCTTATTAGGGAGAAACTTAGCACAAGTATAATTTCAGTATCAATTTTCAAGCTCACAAATATCTAAACTTTGCTTTTCTTCTTCTTTGTAGGTTTATTGTTGCCCGAGGATGCCTTCCATTTATTCTTGGATTCCTTATCCATTTTTTCTCTTAGATTCTCCCTTGGTGAGGATGAGGTTTGGACTAAAATATATGCAAGTGAGGGTTTTAAAGTATGAATTTTTTCAATGCTCTTCTTTTGCCTTGGTAGGTTCTTTAAGGAGGTTGAGTTGTTAATCGAAGGAGTCTTTTGCTCCTTTTTTTACTGGAATGAATATCTCACTAACACTTTTTTAGCCTCTTCAAATTCATCCTCTTCCCTTGATTGGTTTGATTCATCATATAGGTCATTCATATTTTGATTTATTTTCAAGCATTGATAATGTGTCGATCCACTAGTCTTAGATTTTTGTCTTGTTATACACTTTTTGTTATAGTCATTCAACCTTAGTTTTTGTTATCTTATTTTTGGGATCCACCTTGCCTAGGTGCTTTCTAAGGCTGAACCATGACTCAAGCTCTGAAGGATAGAATAAACAATTCTCTTCTTAGAGCAGTGGGAAATATTCTTCATCTAGATTCCTATGGACTTCAAATCATGGCCTCGTCTAGGGCATGAACTTTTTGGCATTGGTTATTTGAAAAACCATACCTGAAATGTGTCTCCTAGATCATATGGCCAAGATTATTCTAATGTTATGAGGTTCAAGATCTTGAGCTTACCTTCCAATAGGGGTGTGGCTTTTCTCTTTAGTGAGGATATTCTCCTAGTGTTACCAAAAAATTATAATAGCTATCCTTGCTTTTTACAGTTTCATAGGCAACATCCACTATATCCAATTGCCTCAATATTTCTAGGGTGAATACCCTCTTGATCACATATTGTGGCAGCAAGTACATAGGTTTTATGAACCTAAGGATCCATATAAGGGTATGTTTTTCCAAAAACTAATAACCTTATAGTCATGTTGTATCTCCTAGGAGCATTTATAAGGGATGTGCTATGGCTTCGCTCCTTGAGGGCACATAAGGTCAACATCAAGAACTCATTTGTGAAGGTGTAGTAATAAGAGACCCGATATAGGGTCCCTATCCAGTCAGACACAAGTTATTTTTGACCACCTCCATCCATGATCTGTAGGTTTAGTTGTTGATATATTCAAGGATTCTAAATGAGCGTGAGGTATACAAAGTATAAATCATACCTAAACATTGGGATGGTACTCAAATTTTCTAGCTCATCATAGATATGTTGGGCTATGTGAGGACTAAAATCAAGAGTTAACACTTAATCTCTAGGTGTGTACCTTATGACGTATAGGATCCCCAACCCCACTAAAGTAATTCTTTTGTCTTCCTCTCCACAAAATATAAACATGGACATGCTTAAGGCGTCATAGATGTGAATTTTATCTATCTCACATTGATAGATGTAGATGCCTTCTTTTTGTAGTGTAGATGTTGTTTGTCTCACATTGATAAATGTGGATGTTTTTCATATTACATTGGTAGATGTGCACTCTTTTATCTATGTAAATGTAGCTTTGACAATTACCTCTTGTGGGTTTTGTTTTTGCAGGTTCACCTATCCAAGATGAGCCCTTTGAGTGGCTTCTATTGCATGGGAAGAAGAGTGCTTACGTTCGACCTTTCTTGGCTGCTTTTTCCTGTAGATATTGTGCCTTTTGGGAACACATTCAAATCTGATTTTAGGCTGTAAAAAACTAGTTTGAATTAGTGCAATAAAATGTACTATAGATTGCACATAAACCTCCTTTGATGCACATTATTTTGCACTCTTATTTCAGATCTGAAATTCTGGTTTTATGGCAGATTTTTCTCCTGCAATACAAGGGTTTTGAGGTTGTCTTTTATGAGTAGACACCTTCCCCTTTTTTCTTGGACACTATGATTGCAAATCCAAGCTTAGATAACAGTAGATAGAAGCTTTTTAATTTATGCAATTTTTTGCATTTTCTTTTGTTGCATCCAATATTGTAATGCTTTGGATTTGAGACTCACTAAGTATCAATCTTTGAAGATTCTATTTCTATTTTTGGTTAGTTGTGTTCTTCTCCAATTTTGGAGGATTATAACCTTTTTGGGTGGCTTATTTTGGCCACTACGAGTTGCAATTTTTTGTGCTTCAATATTGAGAGTAGTATAATAGTGCAAATAAATCTAATAGACATTCTCTTTAATGTGCTAACAATTTCACCTTATCACCCCAATAAACTCTCAAGATAATGCACTTAATCAATTTACTGCAACTAGTCAAGAATAACCTTAAAATGAATCTTCAAGAGTTATTCTGCAAATTCACTACAACTAATATTGTAGGGTTTAGTCTTTGTTTTCAAATTAGATGATAGGTAGTTGATATATATAATTATGAAAGCTAATCAACTCCTAATTAATGTGCAAATGAACCTTAAAAATAAACTTTTCCCTTTTGCACTTTTGAATACTGTAATCTATTTTTCTTCATGCAAATTTAATCTAGATAAGGTGCTCTAATGAATCTAATAAGTAGTCTAATTAATGAGTTAGTTAGCACCAATATTTGCATACCTTTTTATAGCTCCTTTTACCGCTTATATAGAGGATGTGGATCTTGGTGTCTAATATCACAAAGTTGTTATTTCGAGTAGGATTTTGTAGCTCTTTATAGATTGTATTGAACAACTCATCCTTCACAAAATGATGGTCTCTAAAGCGGTGCCTTCTTGTTGTGAGATACAATATTCAAATATCCTAGATTTTATGAGCTTCTTCTCAAGATTTAGCACTACTTGCTAAAAACTTCTTAACGAATTTGGAAGATATCCTTCTGATCTTCCACCTTCTTCTTTTTGGGCTTGTTTTTGGATGGCAACAATTGTCCCAAATATTTTTCTTATCATATCCTTCTCCTTATCCTTGTCGATCTCTTCAAATGATCTCAGAATAATGGAATTTTCAAGTGGTAAGTCCAAAGGTACATCTATTTTATAAAAATTTGTAGCAGTGACTTTCCCTATTCCTCTCTAGGAATGACCGTAGCTCTGATACCACTGATGGCTTTAGCAGCATTACATTACAAGATAGAGAACAAAGTGATAGAACATCCTATTGAATTAAATGAAGTGATATATTTGAGTGAGGGTGTGAGGCCCTTTATATAGGAATATGGATTCCTTCACTAGCACTATATCTAGTTGTACAAGTAACACCTTGCACATTTACAACTTGCACATTAACACTTGTGCATATACTATGTTGCATGAAGCAATTAGATAACTTCCCCCCAAAGTAATCTAACATAGCCAAATGATGTAATATATTCTAGCATCTTTATCAACTTCACCTTTTCCCCTTTTTTTGAAGCGATGTGCTGAAACCACCCATACCCACCAATCACAGGAGTCTCCAAAAGCGCTCTGCAAATCGCTTCAAAAAATGGGAAACTATGTTCTAATATTGGATTCTTTCAAGGAGCTGTGAAGATAAATTGTGATAGCCAAAGTGCTATATTTTGGTAAAGAACCCTGCTTACCATTCAAGAACGAAGCACATTGATATAAAGTACCAATTCAGTAGGGACATGATTAAACAGAAGAAAGTATTATTGAAAAAAGTGGATACCAAGGAAAAGGTTGCACCAAGGTGGTTAGCACAAAAAAGTTCATGTTTTGTATAGTTGAAATGGGTCTGGCAAGACAAAGTGTTGTAACTAACATTGATTACAACCTTTATGCAAAGTATTCAACAAGTGGGAGAATGTTGGATGTGTCTCATCCTTTGCAGATAAAGTACTGTATAGTAGGCCCTCGCTTTGGCGGTTCGACTCATCAGTGAGCGGCCCGGGACCCAAGAGGGGGGGCAAATCCCCCCTAAAAAAAATTTCCTTTTTTTTGAAGCAATTTTTGGAGCGGTTTTCAAGATTCCTGTGATTAGTGGGTATGGGTAGTTTTAGCCCATGGTATTGTGCCCATAGTATTCTAATACTACATTGTGGTTTAGGGTTGTAAGAGTTTCCTTTAATATTGATTGTAATGTCCCATTACGGGCAAGGAGTGAATAATAATATCAAACGAGGTGTGGCTTTTGTTTGTTGGAGTATCCCATATTGGGTGAACCAGGGTAAATATCAGTTGTTCTATGTGCATTATTTATTGTGAGTTGTTATTTTTCTTCTATATCATTTAGTTTATGCACTATTATTCTGGATTAAGTTTGAGTAAAACTCTTCACAATCAATACTTATAGTATGAGCCTCAAGTCTAAATAGAGTTCTTGACCAAACTCCCCTTGCCAACACCAAGACTCCATGAACCATGTTGCAACTATCCTTATTGAATACCATAGTCACGCTTGCATCATTCATCTTACTCATAGATATCAGATTCCTTTCCAAACCCAAAATATGCAACACACTAGGAAGGGTTTTAATTCTTTCATATTTTAACCTCAACTTGACTCTTCCTCAACCTATTATTTTATATGTTGAATTTTCTCCCAATAATACTTCATCTCCATTTATATTTTCATATTCACATAACCTCTCCCTATGAGGATTCATATGAAAGGAAGCATCTAAGTCAATCAACCATGAGTCATGGCATTCACTTGAGCATGCTATAGTTAAGAATACATCCCTTGAATCTTCATTTGTGGTCTTCATTTTTGTAGAAGTTTCTTCATCAGATGATCAAATATTATTAACCTTTTTAGATCTACAATCTCTATTATAATACCATATTTTATCATACTTCCAATATTTCCTCTTTTTTGGAGCAACATATTTACCCCTAGATCTTAATTTATTTTCTCTTGATTTCTTTTTGCTTCTTTCTTGAGAATGACCTCTCACAACCAAGGCATCCTTTTGATGATAATCTTCAAAAAATCTCATCTCATTTCCTCAGATAACAATGTTCCTAGTATATCCTCTACTTTCAATGTAGTAGTATTAGTGATAGCCATAACTAGGTTATCCCACGAATCTGATAATGAAAAATAAAGTAATACACTTTTTCTCTTCATCCATTTTTATTTCAATAAAGTTTAATTGAATTACCATAGTGTTAAAAGCATTTAGATGATCAAACATAGAGTCGCCATCATTCATCCAAAGTGAATATAACTTTTTTGAAGAAAGATTTTATTTACTAGAAACTTTATCTGATACAAAGTTTCCAACTTATCCCATAATGATTTTATTGTGGTCTCTATCAATACATTCAACAATACAAAATTAGACAAGCATAATTTGGTAGAACTCATTGCCTTCCTATCAATATTCAACCAATCCTTATCTATCATTGATGTTGGTTTTATTCTTTAGACCTCAATCCATTGATATCTATCAACCAACAGATCTTCCATCTTGAGTTTCCATAACTCAAAATTCTATTCATAAAATAATTCAATCTCTACACATGTGCTTCTCATCATTTTCCTTCACCCAAAGTCTTTTCCATATGAATCCCACTCAAGAATTAATTTATCATAGGGTTGAAATCCTTACTCCTCAAACAGAGATAAAAATCTAGATCTGATACCAAATGAAGAGAAAAAAGGCCTCGATAAACTAAATCTAGAATAACCATAAATACATAACTAAAGGAAAAAAGAAGATAACAAATACACACATAACATAGTATTCATCTAGGAAACTCTTACGAGGAAAAACCCAACACAGTTTTTATCTCCTTATTGTATAAACTTAATCGTCTCCAACATAATAATTTTCATCTCTCATCTCACTTCAAACCTTGATGCAAGTGCAATTAAATAACAACACAAGAACAAATTTTACAATACCATGGGCAAAAAACCATGGGTTCAAATATTTAACCCTAAACAACCCATATGGGTCTAAAAATAGCTTAAGAAACCTTAAAACTTCTTTCAGGGGCTACTACTCGATCCTGAACCCTGATGAGGATACATGGAGAGTGTCCACAATCTTTTAGAGTTAACCCCATTAGAATAACATGGAAAATATTCAACATATTTCCAACACATTTATATCTAAATTGGATATTGATTGTTATCAATTCCTTCTAGACTAATGACAACAAATCTAAATAAATCAATGCTCAACCTCCTTTCAATTTGGATTGATTTTAGGTCCGAGGTGTAGACCAATTGGTTCATCCAAACCCCATAAGGGGGGCGGAGGTCCAAGGTTCAAATCTCGGGCCTCGTCGGACTAAACGCTTATCCCTTTCCTGGTGCTTTTAGTGGCGTAAAAGGTTTAAAATGATTGTGGCATGGTGGTTATAGGGGCAGACTGCACGAAGATCTGTGTGGCAAATTCTAGGACGGATAGCGCAGAATACTGTGGCGGCCATAAAAGCTGGACAGCATGCCCGAATTCGTGGCAGCTACCGATTCCACCATGTACATTCAAAAAAAAAATTGGATTGATTTCAAGGAGTGGATTCCCCACTTTTATATGTTTAAGGCTTATCATATGATATATGGTGTCCTTATAACCTTTCGAAAATACATTACAATCTCATTGAGATGTACAATTTGAAGACTATTTTCAATATTTAATAAGCTACCTTTGATTTCTTTCAAGGTGATCCAAATCTTAATTGGGTTTCCAAGCACCCTTTGGAATTCTTAAACACCTTAGTAAAGATATTTTTATTTACACATCTAGGGATATCCCTAAAGTCCTGCTTCACTTTCACCTAACTCTATTGGTTGTAAATGTAAGTACCACCATCATAACAAGTTAGCCTATGGATATTCCTCTATAACTACCCCCTTTCTAGAGTAAAAGTGAACTTATATGTAGAATGAAATGAACAATAGGAGGATGAAGCACAATTTATGTATTTCAAAATAGAAGAAAACAACTTTAACTATGGGATCTGAATGTTATACAAGTTTTAATTGGGCTATTAGTGGTATCAATGATATTTAATGGATGTGAATTGTGGGCTAGAAAAACTCAACCCAATATTAAATTGGTTTTCCAAAGCTTCCTTTTTAAAAATGAGAAACCTATTAATGTCAAAAAAAATGATTGGGTCAATTTTTTGGGTTGATAGTCATAAGTTTTTATAAATTTATCCCATAGATTATTTTTTGCCTTGAAGACATTTAAAAAACTTCTATTATATTCTATTCCTTTGCAATAGTAATGCTAAAAATACATTATTTCGTTGGAAGGACTAATTCATTCACTACCTTATTATTCCATTGTTTTGCATGTGGGAAGGTATCTTGAGATTTTTAATCTTGAAGTTCAAAATAATGCTAGACTTCCTTAATTTCTCCTACCAAATATATAGATGATAGACATTGTAATGGGTTTATGTCTATATAGAGGTGGAATTCATTTAGTGGTTTTGGGATGCTAAGAAGTCAAGTTTAAGATTTGAAAGCCTTGAGAATTTCATGAAATAGCTAAAATATCCCCTTCTTACTTTCTTATTATTTGTGGGTTGCATTATGATATGATTGAAAATATATAATCAAGCATAAAGGACAAAACAATGGATTCATGGCTTCTATGAATTGCTTGCCTTTTAAATCAATGACAAACACAATTTTTTTTTTTTTTTAATGTTGTTTAAATAATTTTATTTTTGAATTTATGCATGTAGGCTATAATTTAGGATGTTCAAGGTAGTTTTATATGTGCATTTTGATCAATTTTTTTAATTTATATTCACTTTTACATTCATAAACATGTACAATAATCATAATTACTTGAATAATATCCACTCTCTTTTTTTGTAGATAAGATACTATAGCATTAATACCGGGTTTTACAAGTTGACCCAAAACCTTTTACAAAAATCAGCCCAGGGTTGTTGATGAACATGTCCTTACTAAGGATCCTATATATGTAAAATCTACATGCCGCCAAAGCCATTACATCCGGTAAGGCACATAGCCTGTTATCAAAAAGAAACTTCCCATACAACATTTTGGGTATACCCCGAGAAAACACACCTGCATCATAATTACAAAAAAAGAAACAGACACAGATCCCTTCCTTGAAACAATGGAGAAACAAAAAGTTGCAGACACACATAGCAGAGTACTAAAAAAACTCCCACAAGCTCTGTATTGATAGTTACTCTTAATAATTCTTTGGTAATTGCTTTCTTCCGTATATGACATGCTTTGGGACCACATCCCGTCTTGGCCAATCAGCCTTGGAGAAGTGAACCTGCTGGCTAGATTTATGGTGGTGGCTATCTGGTGGTCCACGTGGCTCTGGTTCGAAGTCTTATATTGTCATTTCTTTCCTGCCCTGTGATTATCAACCAACCTCAAATTACTAAGATGACTAGGAGCCATGTTATCTGACATGTGACTATCCCCATTAGTCTTTGTGGTATTTCCAAGCAACATCCACCAAGACTGACAACTCGAATAATTTTTATTGTGAGTCCATTTCAAAAAAGAGATGGGAATACTCATAGCCTTCGAACTTACAGTGCCTTCCCTATTGGTAAATTTGACTATCATTCTTGGCATTCTTGTTGAATAAGCTCCTCTACTTCGCTCGGGACACCGTGTTCCCATTTGAAAAGTCCGTCACCATCGACACCCAAATTGGCTAGCTTATCAACAACTTTGTTAGCTTCCCGAAAGACATGTTGGGCTTTTCTGTCCTGTCTTCCCTAGAAAAGGATCCTAGCCTCTTCAACAATTGTTTTAATCCTCCAAGGAGGTGTTTTCCAATTATTGAGGAGATTTATAACATGCATAGAGTCTCCTTCTACGATCAAATTGCCTTCTAAGTCTTGAGTCATTTGAAGGCCTCTCCACATAGCTCTAGCTTCAGCTTCGTTGTTCGTCCTTGTTCCCAAATATTCAAAAAATGCAAGCATCATATTCCCATTATGATCTCGCACAATGCCACCAGTGCCTGCTCTACCAGGATTGTCCTTAGCCGCTCCATAAAAATTAAGCTTAAACCAACCCGTAGGAGGTGGGGACCACTTAACATTGGCTCTGGGGTTGACTACCCTAGGCACAGACTCATCTAACAAGGTTAAGCTTAAATATTGAGCAATCGTGGTCTCCTATAGATGAGGTTTACGACTATCAAAAGGGATAAGGTTCACATTCTCATTGGCAAAGGATAGGATCCTGGCAATGATAGTTTGATGATCATGGATAGACTCATTAAAGACTCTATGGTTCCTTTCTAACCACACCTACCAAAGATAGTGATTGAGACAAATTTTCCACATGTATCTAAGTCTTTGGCTTGAAAAGGGGTAAGGCCACTGGATGAACAAATCAAGTACGATGGCTGGTTTAACCCAAGAAATATTGAAGGCCTGAAAAACCCCACTTAGGATAGTCAAGGAAAAAGGGCACTCAAGGAAAATGTGATAAATGGTCTCCCAATTAGCCCTGCATAGATAACAACGATTAGTGATACAAATACCTTTACGCATCATATTATCAATGGTTAGAATTCTTCCTTGGATAACCAACCATGAAAAGACTGCAATTTTTGGAATTAAATTTTTTATCCAAACTAAGTCCTTTTGGAGGACAAAATCCTCGTCATCAAGCAGAAGCTTGTAAGCTGATTTAATAGTGAACTGCCCATTTTTCGTAGGAGCCCATGTCACTTGATCTTCCTTGGGTCTCATGGGGATAAACTGTTGCCCGAGAATGTTACAAAGATCATTTGATTCCGCTTGAAATCCCTGAATCCTTATTTGTTTCCACTTCATTCTGCCTCTGTCCTCAACCATATAATCGGAGACTTTTCTGCCAATGAGTTCTTTCGTGATATCTCTGATTCGGGCTAAGTTAGGATATTGCGTTAGTGGTTCGTCCTTAGCCCACCTGTCATTCCAACAATTTATCCTCTCACCATTGCCTAAAACCCATCTTAAACCTTTTTTGATGATTTCCTTACAATTGAGAATTGCTTTCCAAAAAGCAGAACCTCTGATTGGAACTGAGTCACTTAGAAATTCCATATTTTGAAGATACTTTCATTTGATGATAGTTGTCCATTCATTTTCTTCACCAAAAATGAGGTGCCACGCCTGCTTAGCTAGTAAAGCTAAATTCATATGAGCAATTCTCCTCAGACCTAAGCCCCCATTTTCCCTGGGTCTGCACACTTTGGTCCATCCTACAAGGTGTATCCTTTTTTTCTCCTCTGATCCAGTCCATAAAAATTCTTTTTGGAGTTTCTCAATTTTCTGGAAAACCTTCACAGGGGCTTTGAAAATAGAGAGGAAATAGACTGGAATGCTCTGAAGAGAGGCCTTAGTGAGGGTCAGCTTTCCTGCTTGAGATAGAAGATGACCTTTCCATCCAACAAGTTTTTTTTGAATTCTTTCAATAACCCTGTCCCACATTGACTCTCTCGGAGAACCAATGAAAAGAGGGAGACCAAGATACGAAGTGGGGAGGTTTGCTATATCACACCCTAAAATTTTTGCAATCCTTCCTTGCCTCTGAATGGGGGTGTTCAAGAAATATAACTTGCTTTTACTGAAATTAACTTTCTGACCAGCAACGTCCTCGTAGAGTTGCAGGATGTATTTAATTCTTTTGGCCTCAACCACCGATGCCTTAGTCAATAGAAGGGTATCATCGATGAATTGTTGGTGAGAAACAGCCCTAGTGAGAGATGTTGCCTTGATTCCTGATATTAGCCTTGAACTGCAAGTATTTTTTATGGTTCTGCCTAAAGCTTCTGCCACAATGATGAATAACATGGGGCTGATAGGGTCCCCCTACCGAATTCCTCTATGACTTTGAAAGTAACCAGCAGTTGTTCCATTAACCAGAATCGAGAACCATGCTTTAGAAATGCATTCTTTGATCAAATTAACCCATTGGTGGTGAAAACCAAACTTAAGGAGGACAACAATCAGAAAGTCCCAATTTAGCCTGTCAAATGCTTTGTTCATATCAAGCTTGAGGGCAAAAATAGACATGTTAGTCTTATGAGCAGAGTGCAGAGCTTCATGAACTATGATAACTCCATCCAAGATTGACCTGCCCTAGACAGAGCTTCCCTGGCATGGATCTATGATGCGGGGTAGAACATCTCTCATTCTATTTGCAATGGCTTTAGTTAGGATCTTGTAAGAAACATTGCACAGACTGATTGGCCTGAAGTCAGCCATAGATTCAGGGGTTTGCTTCTTAGGAATTAGAGAAATAAAAGTAGAGTTGAGACCTTTTGGGATATGATTGCTTGCTTGGAATTCTCTGACAGCAAAAATTACATCCTCACTTACGATGTCCCAAAAATCTTGATAGAAACAAGGGGGAAAGCCATCGGGTCCCGGGGCTTTGTCTGGCTCCATGCTAAACAAGGCTTCCTTAATTTCCTCATCAAAAAATGGAGCTAGAAGCTTAAGGTTTATATCCTCATTTATTATGCTAGGAATGGATTGCAAGAGAATATCTTTGGCCTCCTCATTGCACTACGATTCCTGACCAAGGATAGAATTGAAATAAGTTACTGCCTCCTTTCTGATTTATGTTAAGTCCTGAGTAATAGAACCATCTGCTTTTTTAAAAAATTTATCTTGTTATTGCTTATGTTTCTAAGCGTGGTGACGTGAAAAAACTTGGAATTTGAATCTCCATATTTCAACCAAAGAGCCCTTGATTTTTGCCTCCAATAGATTTCCTCATAGGCCAAAATATTATGAAACTTTGCTAGTTTTGTCCGTTCCTCCTGCCTAGTAGTTTCATCAGCATCACCATGTTGAATCCTTTGATCAATTATCTTCAAACTTTCAACAACCTATTTTTTATTTTCAAAGAGGTTCCCAAATACCTCTTTTTTCCAAGTTTGAAGTTTTTCCTTAACAAACTTTAATTTGCCAACAAGTTTAAAAGTTGCACTACCCCTGACAGGCTGCTGCCACCACTAAATTAAGTTATCTATGAAACTGGAATATTTGATCCACATAGATTGAAATCCGAAAGGTTTCTTGAAGGACAGAGAGTTAGGGATCTCCAAAAAATATGAATATGATCAGAGGCAATTTTATGAAAGGGCTTGCAGGGTAGAATCATCGAACATAGTTGTAGCCTCCTTTGATAGAAAAAACCTATCAAGCCTTTCTTGAATGAGATGACACCATATCCGTCGATTGATCCAGGTATAATTCGCTCCTCTAAGTTTTACATCCATCAACTTTTTGGAGTTCACAAAGTCATTGAACTCATCCATGCTCCTGATAGGTGGTCCATTTCCACCCATTTTGTCTGAAGGGTAAAGAGGAGTGTTAAAATCCCCAACCAAAATCTAGGGGACATTATGGAATATTTCACTCATATTGTCTAAGTACTCCCACATAAGAGCTCTCCCTTGAATTGAAGTCGAGGCATAAATATTTGAAAGGGTCCACGACTTGTTGTAAGTCACTATGGAGTTGTAACATTTTCAAGAATTATTGGATTATTGGAAGGATGCCCTGTGTTATATGAGTTGAGTTTCTCTCAATAGCCATACTAGAACTCGCCTACTGAGAAGGCTAGTGGGGGCTAAAGGGGTAAAAAAAATAAAATAATATAAAAAATGTGAGAAAAACAATAGAAGCAGTAACAAGAGCAACCATAGGCAACTTCAAGTCTTGGTTAATTTACTCTGAATAGTACTAAGAGGATTTAGATAGACAAGATCCATTGTCCATTTTTGTTGTTTAAGCTATCTTATGTTTATAGTTTTTTGCGCCATTATAGACCCTATGATAGTTGCTTAAATTATCTTACATTTACCATTTTATAGGATTCTCGATGTGTTGGTTATTGAATTAGCTTGTGTTTGTGTTTTTATTTTTGAGATTTATGTGCTTTTTTTGGCATAATGTTGTTAGGATTATCATGTTTGAACATGAGTTTTGGTTGTTTGGACTATAAATTGTGATCACCTTTAAAACAACCAGTTGATCCAACAATTGGCACCTTTTTGTTTTTTGTTTTTATTATTATTTTAAATTGGTTATATATGATTGAAATGAGGCCCTCTCGTATTACATCATGACCACATAATAGTTTGATAGTAGTTTGGAAATTATGCATTATTACTTGACAAGATTCTAACCTGGGTCTTCTCCTTCAAATTTCAGTAATATAACTAGTTAAGCTAATGCCATTTGATAATTATTATTTTTATAGAGAAAAAGGGGTTGTACTTGGGTCCTCCACCCTTGACAAATCACAACTCTCTCCTTTAGAGATTGAGATTTTACAAACAAATTCAGTTTTTCATTTCCATTGAATTGCTATAGCTAGATATATACATATTTTTTATAAAAAGTCTAAGATTTTCAAATTTCTTTGTAAATACAAATATTTTAGAATTCAACATCCTTCTTCTTGTCATTTTTCTCCAACAGTTTTCACAATACCAAAAATCCACCTCTACTATCTACACACTACATCTTAGTAGAGTAATATTTCCAAAACTTTGCATTATCATAGTTTGCTTTACCAACTTTGGACTATTATTTTTCTTCATGAAGCATACATTTAACCACAAGAACTTCAATAAATAGTTTAGTAGCCTCAAAAAGTTGAAATTTCATGTTTAAATCTTATCAAGGGATATATGCATAATAAATAAACTATGGGTCATTATATAATATAAGTGAAATCTATTTTAATCCCAAATATCCAGTTAAAAAATACTTTATCATTTTAATGAGTTATGAAATGAATATCATTCAGATTATAATGACATTTTAATGAATTATAATGGTATTATTTTTATGTTGAAAGTTACAATCCATACTTTGTCCCATAATCCAACCAGCAACCAACAACTCAAATAATCCATTCAACCATGAAATTCACTTGATAATCATATTCCACTTTAGCATATAAAACTTCTACTGGCATAGTAAAATCATAGCCCACTTTACTAAATCTTGATCATTAGTTTCCTCCAATGCATTGATCTACCTTAAAACATTTTGTAATCCTTTGCAACATTATTTTGAATTTGCTCCTTTCAAATTTTTCTTGTCAACTTCAACTAAACTTACTACTTCCTCTAACCATGGAAAAGAGAATTTAACTTCATGATCCTCTATTAAAACCCCTCTATTGGCTAGACTATTTGCACATATATTTCTTTACCTTAACATATGTGTAAAACTATTTTCTTTAAACTTTGTAGCAATGTCTTGTATTTCCACAATGATCTCTTTTATGTTCTATGGAGCCTTTGCTTTCCTTAGAATTGTAATTATTAATATTAGTGAATTGCCTTTCATCCATACTTTGTTTCATTTCATTTGTTTGCATATTTTAATCCTTCAAAATATTTTCAAGCTTAAGCTTCATTGTTTGTGTTAAATCCACTACTGAAAGCATAATGTGACAATATCACACCCCATTTTTTTTTTTTTTATCGCTCCTCCTCCTACTGGTCCTAGATTTACTTTAGATGCTCCATAAAAATTAAATTTGACCAACTCTTCTTTTGATTGTTTCCACTTTATATTCTTTGCCTTCATTTTGCTTCTCTTATACCCACAATCGTGATTCCAATTGGTGATTTTGACTCCATATATCAAGGATATCTGCTTAAATATTAGGGATTGGCTAAGTTGATAGGATTGGCTTAGACTCCTCCATGGCTAAATGAATATCCCTTTTTACTACCTCTAAATTACTTTCCTTTCCTTTAAATATTATTTTGTTCCTTTCTGTAACAACCCAAGTCTTCTCACTTGGTTGTCAAATTCACAAATTCAAAATTTCGATAAAATAAAACACATATGAAACAAGCACACCCAACTTTGGATTAGTATCTAGGCATAGATGATCATACTTCAAGAATTTATACTGCTACATACAATACCTCAAGTGCTCAGGACCGACCAATTTCTCGTGGTAGGTTGCCATTTATGAGATCTTTTCTCCTTTCTTGAGTTCTTGGATCTTGGCATGGGGTTGCCCATCCAGGGCACATATCACCTGTAAGGATGGACACACTAATTCCCCGTCTCATAATATTGAGGACTTGGATCTATAATCCAACTCTTGTCCTATGGGTCCATTGACCCGATTGTTATAGTTCAACCATGCTTGAGTTATCATAGCTATGCCAATATCTGATTATTTACCTTCACTAAGGTATTATAAGGGTCCACCAATTCTCTGGTTTATCGAACCAGGTGTCCTAGACCAAAATACCAGTCAACGGTAATGTTTCCCATACCATCTACCGCTAGACTTTCCAACCTCAAGAATTATGCTCTCCAAACTTGATTCAAGTTGGTAATTCCACAACCGGATTAGAATTCATGGGCACCCTCACGTACTACTCGTTTGATAACCTGGAATGATATTTCATACCATTGTTTGTCACTCTCAACAGCGCAGGACCCCTATCCTTTTATATTTTCTAGAGAACGATTATCTTTGAATCACAATAGCCGCCACTGCTAACTATTGGAGCTAGGTGAATACTCATCCTCCTTGATGGCATTTCTAGTTCATCCTACTAGATGAACTTTCTTTTCTCAAAAGATTTATTTTCGGTCTTGGTTTATCTCCTTGATAAATAAAGGAATTCATTGTATAGATATCAAAGCATGGGTAAGTCTTTTCCCATTTACAATCACTCCCTACTTTAACTCTAAATTTAATTGTAAAATACAACTTTATAAAGTTTATTCTTAATTTGACTGGTATGATGTGTCTCATGCCAAATCATGATTTTACTAAATATTCAATAAGCTAAGATTATAATCTTTTAAGTATATACTATTTCTAAATACATACTATTTCCATAAAAATAGTTATCAAATAGTGGGGTTATGATACTTTCTATCCATACAGTCCAAAGTGTATCTTTTGATGTATCCCATATTGTTTGTAATGCCTCACTTCTAAAAGTGCTATGCCATTTATTTAACCACTATTCAAGTCTACCATTCATCACCATGAATATACCAAATATATTAAGAATCCATGGCCATAGTTCCCAAACTATTGAGTAGTGTCCCAAGAGATGGTCTACACTCTCCTTTTTACATAGAACACATTATGAGGGACCATGAAAACCCTTTTTCATTAGGTTATCCTAAGGTAAAATTTTCCTGTGACCTACTAGCCATACAAACATTTTAATTTTTGGAATGCTCAGGCCAAATATCTCTCCACATTCTTAAAATATTCATATTTGGTTGGTGCTTTACATTATATCCGCTTCTTACTATATATTCTCTTGAGATATTCAACTCCCAATTCAACTTATACTTCAATCCCCTTGGAATAATCACTATTATTTTCTTTTTGCTCAACTACCTTCTAGCAACAATGCCTACTATACTTTTAAAATAATCTTCTTTATATTTGTATATTCCTTCATGATCCTTGTACATAATTTTTGAAACCCTATCACCATATTTATCTTGAAGTGATCTCGTCCATGGTATAAAAATTAGATCTATATATTGAGTGGCTTTTTATCACACCAAGTATTCATCCAAATACCATTTTTTCTCTAGTTTCCACCACTCATTTTAGACCTTTAAATAAATAGATAAATTGATTTTTTTTAAACCATTCCATGGTGCAGAACCATCTAGTAATGAGAATGTAGTAAAGATTAATCCTGGGTCATTAGGCTCAACATACTTAGAATAAATATTTCTCATTAGCTTTGACTCTCTTTGTACATTCTCCAAAATAATTTTCCCCTTAGAGCTAATTTTACATACGTAAGAACTCTTAAACTGAGAATTCACCTAGTTTTATCATCATACACCTTGCTTCATTTCACCAAAGAAAATTTTCTTTTATCATGTAATCCTAACCATAATAATTACCACATCGTATAGATTAAATATTTTTCTACCAATTTGGGTATAATATACAAAGACATATAATACGTTGGAATGGCTTGTAAGAATGATTTAATTAGCTACACTCTTCTTGCTAATGTATTACCTTCCCATTTTGGTAGTTTATTATAAAATTTTCTTATAACTATATTCCACAATTCTATCCTCATTCTCCCCTCAAATAAGGCCATCACTAGATATGTTGCTGATAAATTTGTCTCCTCCATTTAAAGTAACCTACATATCATTGCTTCGATTCTAGGAGTGTTCAAAAAGTAAATTTTGGATTTTTTCCTATTAATTTTTTACCCAAACGCTATTTCATATTTCTTTAATATGTTCTTCAAATATTTGGCCTCATTTTTATTTTCCCTTTCAAAAAGAGTTGTATCATGTGTAAACTATTGGTGGTGATGTTGTTGATGTTATTACTAGACTTAAGTCTACATATTAGCCCATATTTGTATTCCTTATATAGGTTCACTACACCATAAAAGGTCTTTAATGATAGCTAAAATAAGGTGGCTTTTTATGATGGTAAAAAACCACCCTAATAAACCCTAAGATGGTGGTTTAAAACCACCCTCTTAGGTTAACCACCTCTTAGAGTCACCCTAAGAGGGTGGTTAAAAACCTTCCTCTTAGGAATAAGAGGGTGGTTTTAAACCGTCATCTTAGGGTGACCTACGAGGGCGGTTTTAAACCACCCTCTTATCCCTAAGAGGGCAGTTTTGAAAGGGTGAGGTTCCCTCATACTGAGAGTTAAACTCAAGTCTTCTAAATCAAAATCCTAATACATACCACTACAATACCCCTTTACCCAATTACAACTAACCTTTTACTCTTTACACACCCTACCTTTTAAAAAATTTCTCTGCCCTCTTAATGTCACTAAATCGACCCCCCCAAACCACAAAACCCTTATAAAGAAGAGGGTAAATTGTACGTTTCTTTCCGCCCATTCATAATTGTTTTGTGCAAAACCTAAATCAAAATTTGCATTTCATTTCATTGCGGATCTTTAATTTACCTCAACTAGATCCTCTATTTTTCTCCCTTCTCTACAAGCGAGAGGGATGAGGCCTTCACGAGGGCATAAAACACAACAATGTTTTAGGAAATAGAAGATCATTTGCAGGTTCTCGATCACCCATTTTGTGGATAAACACATTGCAAGGGTTTCATAGGGCATTATTCGTTGCTTTTTTTGGCTCTTGATATTTTAGGTTGTTTGGTCCATTCCAATCATACTTTATGAGGTGAGTAATTTCTGTTTTTGCCTGTGTTTTTTATTTTAATTTTGATCTTTTGAATCTAATTTTGGCTAATAAGGGATAGGATTGCTTGTTTTTTATACATCTTAAATTCTCCTATGTAATGGTGGTTTATTTGATGGCTTGGGTTAGGGTTTTGGATGAAGGTTTTTTAATGGTGGTGTGGGCATGAATAGTTGATTTGATGTGGGTTTGGTAGTGGTAGACTTGGGTCGGGGTTGGTTTACTATTATTTAGAGTTAAATGTGGGGCTTCTTTATTTTTTATATAGTGAGGTTTATTTTGGTTTGGTGGTATATTTGTTAGATATAGTTTTTGGATGGTGGGATTTTGTGGTAGGTGTGGGTTTTGGAGAGTTGATTTGATGTGGGTTTGGTGGTGTCTAATTTAGGTTTGGGGTTTTTATCGGATACATGGATTTAGGGTTTTGTGTTGGAAGGGGGTTGTTTTTCAATGGTGATTAGCTTGGTAATATGGACATTATAAAGCTTATGTCAATTGGTGGAAATATGAAGATCTTGTTTTGAGGCATTGGCATGTTCTGCATGGAGAAAATTTTGAAAATTCATAAATAGAATTTAAAGCTTGGAACTACATGTGGTTTGGTAATATCATTCGAAAAACTTAGATAAATCAGAGTCAACTTGCAGAAGTTCAATAACATATCTTGCAGCAAGACTTGAGAGATGAATTGTGATCTTAGGATGAGGTCTTGCTATAAAAAATGGATACTCTCCAAGCAAATGAAGAAGAATATTAGAGACAAAAATTATGAATTGTTTAGATACATGGAAGTGAGCAAAAAACTATTTTTTCACAAATCCACTATTTGTAGATACCAATACCAATTGCATTACTCATTTCAAACTTGCAAAGGGTACAATTGCAGAATAACCTATAACAATTATGCCCATGACAAGGGAATGTGTCATAAAAGCCACTAAAACCAGTGCTAATTGAAATAGTAGACTAGTTGATTGTGTCACAAATGATGCCAAGCTTAAGTAGGAATCGTGACAACTCTATCCCCAAGAAAGTTAAAAGTTCTAAAGTGGTGAGAAAGTTGAACTAATGCAATCTAAAAATATATTTTTGGACAATAACTTGTATGAGTTTGATGAAATCTAGTCTGAAATTCTCAGCAAAGTAGATTATAAATAATTGTTTTGGAGTTCTCTAATTCCTCCACTTTTTTGCTTTGAATTGATCATCTCTAGACTCTCTTTCTCTCTTCTCCTACATCTATTTTTATTCTTTAATATGCCTACTCTTCTTTTGGGACTCTTTTGCTTCCTCCTCTTTATTATTTAAGCTAGGTTTTGAAGGTTATCTAGACAATCTGCCAACTATTTAATAATATTTTTATTTGGTAATGGATGCTCCCACACCAATCCAAAATTTTAATGGCCATCTAATAATGACTCATGTATATCAAGGACCCATAGTTGAGATGCCCAAGCCAATGGTGACATCTCTAACTCTCATTATCTATTTGTGCAACCATAGCAACAAAATATTTCTTCTTAGGAGAAGAAACAAAAGAAGTAATCCTTTCTCCCAATTTATACATTTCGTGTGACTCACCATAATGGACAAAAGTAATAGTTTTAAATCCCATGTCTATATCCTTAATTACCCAATGATCCATCCAACATTCTACTTTTTTATTCATTGAGTAATGTGTTAAATAGACAAGATGTTAGGGCCAATATTAGAAACATGAAGTACATCATCAAAAGAAGAAGATCCAATATTGATCTCTCCACATCTTACAACCTAGAAAGAAGAGTCATCTATAATAACAACACACTTCTTTGAATGCTTGTACCCTTGTAGGAGATGTTCATGCTTTGTCATGTGCCTTGTTACCCCTAAATATAAAATCCACTCATCTAAAGCAATGGACATCCAATGATGGGACCATAAAATATCCCATACAACTAAGAAAAGTAACACCTCTTATTCCCTTATGTGTGGATAATTAGTGGATTAGGATGTAGTTGTAGAAATATAATAGCTAACTTAAGTGTAGGATGTATTACTTGGTTGTTTCAAATTAGTTCATATGATCTAGATATTTGCATATACTAATGCCTTTTGGAACTTGGAAGATAGAATTTTAGCTTTTTAGGTGATATTTTATTCTGGAATGCTAAGACATGAGTGCCAAAATTTCAACAGTCTTTATGTGCTAGAATGTTGACAAACCATGATCACCAAAATTCTAGCAGATCCTATATGCCAAAGTTTTAACAAATACCATGCATTGGAATTTTGATAGGCTATTTGTGCTAGAATTTTGGAGATGATAAATTTTTATCCCAAAAAATTAGGAAGCTCCAAAAAATTAGGAATCATGAGAAATCAAGAAAATTTGGGGAAAAGAGAAAAATGCCAAAAAGGGAAATATACACCAACTAGACCAAAAATAGATAGACAGAGATAACAAGAATGTGGATTGGCACACTTAGTGCTTGCAAGAAATAAGGAAAAAATCTCAAAGATATTTTAGATATATGGAATGTTGTTAGAAGACTTAGACATACTCAAACATGAAATTGTTAAAATATAGCAAAATAGTTGCATGTCTTATCAAATCTGAGTAGAAATAGGATCTGAGAATAGATTTAGCTATCAATAATGGATAAGAGATCAAATTTGTTATAGGGTTTTCTAAAATTAATATAAACTATTGAGGGACTGATAGTATAAATAAACCCTCCCATTGTTTGACTAAAAAAATTTTGAAGGAGATAATTTTTGTATGAATTTCTAAAGTTAATAAAATTTTGGAGCTACTTTCCCATATTCTTGTTGTTGTGTTGTAGTGAGTTGTGTTAATATTCTACCATGTAAAGAGAAAGGGTATGCTCTGTTACAAGATAGAAGCTTTTTAATTTAATTTTATACGTATGTTTTCAGGTATAAATTAATTTTATATTTTCCATTAGTATACTTTCTATTGCAAATAATGTTTCTATCTATATTTTCTATAGTTTATCCAAGGCCTAGGTATATCTCTGTAGCTACAAATTAGTTTTATAATCTACTTTGCTAGAATTCATTTAACAAATCTTGGAAATCAAGTAAATCCAATGATTCAGAATGAGATAGAAGTGCAAATTTTTGCTTGCTAGCCCCAGTTTCATATAAAATCCTGCATACAATATACAAGTGCTTTCCAACTCACATGCACACATAAACTTGAAGCAACCATATGACAAATACAAACACAATGACATCCACACAACACAATTTACATGTAGATATTTTTTCACAGAAAAACTTCCATGATAAAAGCTCATAATTTTTTATTGCCGTTATAAGATGCAAATTCCATGGAGCCCCCTTTCAGTGGGGATAATGAAATGAGATGGCACGAAAAGGGAATGGCTAAAATACACCCCCGAAATTTTTCCAAAGTGGGTGGCTCTATATAAAATTTTAAAAAAACAAATTATTTTAAAATATATAAATCAAAATGAAAAACATTAAAAAATGTACAAATCTGAAGTACTTATTGATTTTCTCATTGCAAATGATAAAATGTTATTATGATTCTTTATTTAAATTCTATACTTGGAGTCCATAACTTGAGGTTCTAGATCAAGTGGTATTAGTTCAACCAGTAATATTCCCCAACTTTCATGAAGGAGAGAGAGGTTCTAATCTTGCTAAGCAATACATGCATAAGTGCCAAGATATTGTAATATGACTATAATACGATGGGTCTCATTTCAATCTCATATAAACCATTGAAAAAAACTTGAGGTTCTAAAGCTACTATCTGACATAGTCACATCAAATCTAAAAAATTATGACAATAATTCCTAAAAACCTGTTAAAATAGGCTCAATGTATTCTTTAGTTCCTGCTCGCTCCACCTCTTAATGCTCATCAATGTCACCACTATCACTAAACTTAGGTTGATCAAAATAATCCCATGGCACTAGTACCAAATCGATTTAGTATCCTATGGATCTAGATTCCATCATGTTGTTGGTCCTGGTTTATACCCTGAGTCTTTTATATTTGAAGTCAAAGATTACTATGGACAAAAACTAGATTCCATTTTCTCTTAGAAATCAGTTTGTATTTCTTTAACTGAATGAATCACTACTAACATTTGACTAGAGACTAATGGCTAGCTATTGAAGTTGTGAAGCTCCATCCCAATGCATCCTCCACCATCCAATTGGATTTTTTTTTCCATGGTTAGTATATTGTATCTTGCATCCATGTGTTTGAGGGCCAATCAATTTTTTGCAAAATCTAAGAATTGTTGCCAAATCAAACTAGTCTCCTCCAATGTGAATATCTTTGCGATGGCAACTCGAAATCCTTTCTTGATCTTATGATCATCACTAAGAAGCACTCTTTTAGGAATTTGCATATACAATTTCTAATGTAGTGGATAAACTATCATGGATAGAGGAGTGCCCATCTTGTCTCATATCTATTGTATAAGTCCTTGAAGTTGCTTATACAAGGTCAAATTGGAATCCCTCTCATAATTATAGCCCTTGACATGACCCACTATGCTATATATTTACCCTAACTGGGGGAGTCTATGTCTACCTATGAAATAGCTTCCACTAATAGGGCAATGAATGCAACAACATACTTCACATTAGCCCACTAAAAAGTAGCTACTACCTTCAGCTTTATCTACTTTTATTAATCTAGCTCAAACCATTTCCACTTTACCCAATCATTACATATAATTGTATTTTGCAAGGCATACGGTGGAGACATTGGTACTTTGAATAGAGGTCCTAGGTTCAAATCCTTAGGTGGGTAGGGTTATAAACCATGCTTCGATAATTGGAGTATGGTTGGGGATAACCATGTATTGGGTAAACAATATCTATATCATGTGGCCTATGGCCTCGTGGATGCTAAAAACTACTTTACCCATTTTACTTCACCATCCTCTCAATAAAATCATTTTATTGCATACCTCTTAAAAATATCATGGGATGTATGGTGATTGCATATAAATATTTATGCATCCCCAACCATTGAAATCAATTGATAGATCTAATAAATTTAGCATATGTCTTTGAGTGTAGCATTTCTAAGACATGGTGTGCAATAGATGTGTTTGTAGTTTATACCTTGCTTCAAACATTTATCCTACTATATGACAAACATGTTTTGCATCCAGGACCACATTCATGGCATTGGAGGATCCAACCTCCTATATTGCATCCCAAAAAAGATCAAACTGAAAAGGTACATCCTTGAGCTTTGCAATCCACTACTTAAAGGAAAAATGATTCCACTTTAGCAACTATAATGTTAATTAGTGGGTACTTGCAGACCCATCCACCCATCCATTAAAATATTACAACTTGCTCTCACACAAGTTTATTTCATGTCAGACTTTTGCAACATAATTCTTAAGACATTTTTCTGTAATAGTGTTGTCCTAAGTTTGGTATCATGCAAAGGTATATATAAAGGACCAACAACTAAAACCTTCTTAATCATCTCCTGGTAAAAAGTAGATCATCTCATTAAAGTTATATTTTTGCAGATCTTAACCATTTTGTCTATAATTATACAACTTGTTGCTTTGGTCTTGACTCCATTTAAATGTTTAATTACAAAAATGACAAAGCCACATTTGCATCCTACCACTGGTTTTAAATATTGGCCCATTCAATCTGGTTACAAATTGAAAAATGGTTTTTATGGATCAAACACAACAATTGATTTTTATTTTGTAGGTTGCCTCTAAATTATTCCATGGTTGTTTTGGCTTGTTTGATCATTGGTGGAAGTGTCTCCTACACTTGGGTTATATGCACTATCATCATTGCCCCAACCAGAAATACTCATTCTCCCTTTTGAAATTTTATTTTATGATTCTATTTCAACTTTATTTTCAAATGCATGTCAATAAGAGTAGATCCAAGATATTTTTGCAAAGAGACTATGGTAATAGCAAACACAAAAAACTTTGAAAAAGGAAACTAAAAACCCAAATTTCTTAAAAAAATAAGCTACATACTGCAATATACTAGATTTGGTTTTTAAAAGAAAAAAGATAAACCAAACATAATTACCAGTTAATTAGAACTAAACAAATTAAAAAACAACTAAAAGATATATCAAAATTTGAAACATGAATTTCATACTTAACCATATCTACTATAATTAACTGCAGCTCAAAACCCAAATGTTGAGCTCAAATTCTTGTTGTATGCCATACAACACACTCGGTTTTCAAGTTGAGTGGAACCATACCTAAAGATGTCAAGCAATTACTATTGCGAATGTGGGTTTTGTTGTGTTAGATTTGGATCAGGGTTGGTTTTTTGTTTTTTTTTTAATTTACTTGGTGGAATCGGTAGCCGCCATGAATCCAGGTAGGTCATCTGGTTTTTATGGCCGCCACATTATTTTGTGTTATCCGTCCCAGAAGCCGCCACACAGTTCTTCATGTAATCTGCCCCTATAACCACCATGCCATAATCATTTTAAACCTTTTATGCCACTAAAAGCACCAAGAAAGGGTGGTTTCTCATTTTTAAGAGGTAATTTAGGGGTATTTATTTGATATATGGAGCTAGTCTTATGTGGAGGGAGGGGTTTGTTTAGCAATGATGATCATTTTAGATTTGGTGAAGGTTTTTTTTATTACAGGATCTAGGCTATTTTTTTAAGTTATTTGGTTAAATGGAAATTTCTACGTCTAATGATTACACCAATTTATTTGCACAATTATGGATTATCCATTATTAGTTGCAAGAAATTTTAAGGTTGCAACCTAAATTCCTTATATATTTGTATTAGCAATCTACTAAATATCCTCCTCCTAGATTAAATCATTGGTTGGTTTCAAGAAACTATCAGATTCAACAATGAGTCATTGGTGAATTGTCCAAGTATCTCAAATAAACTACCCTAATAACACCACAATTAGTGTTAAGTGTGTTACGTTAGTTTACATTCTCATGTATTCTATGGGAATTTGCATAATGTTTAAAAGCCCCACAATTTTATTTGCTTCTATAATTGGATAAATAGTCTAATGGGTGTTTGTGCTTGGAGTAATTTTGTTTTAGTGGCATTTGGTATAATGTAATTTGTTTATGGTAACCATTTGGTATCCTTTGACGATATTATCTTTGATTACAGGTATTTATTTAAGGCTATACTGATGATAATATCAATGGCAATATGTACATGTTATAGTAGCAACCTAGCATGTTATTATGATGTTGAGCATTAATGTTTGAAAAGGTGCTTTATTTCAGCATGTAGTAGTGTATATTGTATATATTTTTGAGAATTATTCATATTGTTTTTTGATACATGGCTTTAATTTTTGTGGTGAGAAACATTATGCAATTGGTGGCACAATGACAACATCTTCATGGTGTTGTATTTGATACTGTGATCAAACATTATGAATGGGAGTTTGAATTGTATTTTGCATATGAAACCTAATACTAGATGAAAACATTATTTTGTATTTTGTGTTGCTTCTCCAAGTAGTGATTTAGCTTTACTGTTGTAAATCTTTCTAGTATGCAGACATCATAGATTTTTGCATGCACTTCCTCACCATCATAGATTTATGTATGATTGTAGGTATGGCAAAAGGTATGGTGTTTTTTTGACTATTTATCATCACAATGTTATAAGGAACGGTCAATATTTTAAAACGTTCACCTTTAATGAAGAAAGTTGATCTTCAACAAGTTATTTGTCAT
Organism: Wollemia nobilis; assembly: GCA_028583015.1. Lineage (NCBI taxonomy): Eukaryota > Viridiplantae > Streptophyta > Pinopsida > Araucariales > Araucariaceae > Wollemia > Wollemia nobilis. Next base: position 387,082 of record JAQPPZ010003564.1, on the reverse strand, counting down.
GCTTTACATGCAAGCTTGAAGTACTCAATTTTTGTGTTTTTGGAATAAGATCATGTATAAAAGATCTTAGATTTCAGCTCATATTCTTTGGAATAGATCATGTATAAAATATCTAAACTCAACATGTCAAGATAACAAATTTAAACTTGACAACATTCATGTCTTCTCATTAGAAAATTTAAAAACTATGTATAGTTTAAGTTTTTCTTATAAAAATCTAAGACATATACCACTATACCAGTTATTTTTTATGTATTGTCTGTTTGATGATATTTTTACATTGTCAACCTTATCTTCATCTTTGTTGCTTCCCCTCCTTTAATCATTACTAGTTCATTCATTTTTCTTCATGTTGTTCCCCATTCCTTCTAGTCTTCTATTGAACCTTTACTCGTTTGGATGATGATTGAATGCTTTCTTTGAATAGTATTATTTCAAGTATATTGACATCTTATATTGAGTGCTCATTAATATTTATCTTGCATTTTGATTATTTTCTTCATGAACCTTTTTTTGTTTTGCATTTTGATTGCTTTCCTCATGAACCTTTTCATTTGTTTGAAGAGAGGAGGGAATTGGTATAGTTGTACCAACAATCCCAAGAGAAGAAAATTTTCTAGTTGTACAAACCATCGACTATAGATCTGAATCATATGAAATCACAAGTGTAGGAGGAAAGATTAAATCAGAATTTGCTCAAGACCCACAATCGACCTTGGTGGGAAAAGTTTCAAGGATTACTACACCTAGACCAGAATGAAATTAAATTCAAAGTTTCTACTTTTGGCCATTGCTAGGCTTAGTTCAATTGTCATAGTAATGCAAGCATATGGTGAATTTATGTTGATTGTAGAGGCACCAAAAGTGTGTGTTGCTTTCATGTTTGGGACATACGTGGAAAATAGAGGGCGGTTTTTAGGTGAGATATTTTTAATGTGAGGCCCTAAGAGGGCGGTTATAAACCATCCTCTTAGACCTAAGACAACGGTTTAAAACTGCCCTCTTAAGGGAGGCCCTGAGAGGGCAATTCTGAACCGACCTCTTAGGTCTAAGAGGGCGGTTTCAAACTACCCTCTTAGACCCTAAGAGGGTGGTTTTACCAAATTTTTTATATTTTTATTGCCTTGTTAAAACCAAGCAATTCTTGACCTTTGCCTCCAAAATATTTCCTCTTTCTTGAGTAAGTTATGGTATTATATTAACAACTCGTTTTCCTACTGTAATAAAGCCTCCTCATTACCTCTTATTTCAAGAGTTGCTATTATTCATTATATTTATTTTTTTGGATTCTTTTTTTCGTATGTAAGTTCCCAAAAACCTCTTTATTCCATTTTTTTAATTCTTTTTTGACATTCTTTAGTTTTTGAGTTAGTTAGGCTTTTTTAAATTCGTGAGCTCTTAAGTCCCACCATAATTTGATATTCTCCTTGAAGTTTTCATCTTCCAACCATATCAATTCAAATCTTAAAGGCAATTTAGACTATTTTTTAACATTTACACTAAGTATTAGAAGGTTGTAATATGATCCTATTTTTAGTAAAGCTTTGAAAAACCAATTCTAAATTTTTAAATACCAAATTGTCAAAATTAAACATCTATCTAATCAACATTGGATTCCTTTTTATCCTATCCTCCTTAATTCCTTTTAACTCTAAATCGATTTAATTTGATTCAATTAAAAATCATTTAAATCTAATATGCTTTCAATCATGTGTCCTAAACCAACTTTCTTTTACTTGGATTTAAAAGTTTAGATCTTGCCATAGTTTTCTCTAACTAATGCTAGTTCAGACAATTAAAAAATATTTTCTCTTTTCTGGAAGGCACGTTCCTTTGGGGAATCGTCTTTACCAGTGGATTAAGATTGATTAGTTGTGCCATTTTGTGTTTTGGTGCACATTATTAAGGACCACATCAAAAAAAAAAGTATGGTGTAACCCAACCCAACGATATGATATTCTCCCATTCCCAATACATGAAGGCGACGACAAGTGACACAGTACATGGTAATTCCTAGTAAGAAAACGGAGCAATTTGTAACATAATTCCGTTGTCGTCTAGTCCGGTTAGGATATCTGGCTTTCACCCAGACGACCCGGGTTCAAATCCCGGCAACGGAAAGATTATGGTTTTAAGGTGATCTTTTGCTTTTTACCCCTCTTTTGATTGTCAATATATATCTCCCTATGGACTACAGAAAATGCTCAGTTGGTTAGAGCGTGTGGCTGTTAACCACAAGGTCGGAGGTTCAAGCCCTCCTTCTAGCGCGTTCTTTTGCCGTAAATGAAAATTTTCGTTTTTGTTTAATATTTTGGCAAAGCGAGAAGCTGTCTCTCGTCTTTCCATTTCTGTTTCGCTGATTAGAGGCATTAATTATCGGAAAATTAGAATTACATTGATATGTGGGGTGGTGGCGCAGTTGGTTAGCGCGTAGGTCTCATAGCTTCTTTGAAATTGAGTAATCCTGAGGTCGAGAGTTCGAGCCTCTCTCACCCCATTCTAAACAGCGAGACAGCCGCTGTTTGAGTGTGATATGCTATTGAGCCGCTGTTTGAACTTTGGATCTCTTCAAATTGAAAAAGAACCAGTGCTTCTTAAAATAAAAAAATTACTTTATTATTATTTTTTAATAACTACTTTATTTTTTTATGTAAAGGCTTAAATTTTAATTAATTTAAAAATACAAGTCTTTACAACCAAAAAAAATCACACTAATTCAGTTTGAGTTAGGAGGCAATTACTCAAAACAATAAAAACAGGGTTAAACCCGTCACCAAACACATCACTAAAAAGCATGCATTAAATCATGTCAATCATGAAGTTATGCTCACGAGGTGAATGTCCGTCACCCTCCATAACAACAAAAACAGGGTTAAACCCGTCACCAACTACATCACTAAAAAGCATGCATTAAATCATGGCAATCATGAGGGTATGCTCACGAGGTGAATGTCCCTCACCCTCCATATGCTGCCAACCGATATTAGAAGGAATGGAAATGAGCCACCCATCTTCCTTAGGCGTGTGAACATTACCACCTAGCCGTCAATGCCATTAACTACTTTATTTTTACTTTTGGTAGTTAATTGCTTTGTCAAAGTATTGAGCAATAAAAGTGTTCAAAAAATTATTATGGGTTAAAATTAACAAGGAGTGGAGTAGAAAGTTATCTTATAGAAAATATTATAAATAAAAAGTTTTAAAATATTTGACAAGGTTGAATATGAATATTTTTAAAAATAGTTAAAGTAGAAGGGTAAATTGTTGGGATATTTTATTTTAGCATGCTAGAGCTAACTTTAATTTTAATGTTCACAAATTAAGGAAATCCCTATAGATCTAAGGAAGAAGTTTAAAAATGAGTATGGATATTTTTATCAATAGATAATTATATATTTGAATCTTTGACATAATCAAATTTTATTTAGGTTTACAAAAAATTATATGATGAATTATTATTATTATGCTATCAACATGGTTTAACTAAGTATTACAAAATTTGAAGTTGTTCAATCATTGTTCATTTTATTATTTTCTATGCTCAAAGGACAAAAAAAACATTAAGAAATCACTAAAAGGTAGAAAATATTTTATACTTGTATAAATTGAATTTATTAAGAAGACATGCAATATTAAAGAAGAGAGAAAATATTTCATATAATTGTTTACATTAAAGAACAAATACATCCCAAAGAGTATACTAACAAAAGTATTGCATGTTTTACATGTTCTTTTCATTATAAGTAACAACTTGTTTATTCAATAAAGTGAAGAGACATTATTCGATGTATGAGGACCGATGGATAAACTTATGGATATCCATTCTTTGTTATTATTATAATTTTTTTACTAATGTAAAAATTGATGAGGAATCTTTACATATTCCATAAATGCATTTGAAAATATGTATCTTAATGCTTAATGCATATGGTTATAACATTGTTTTCATACTAGCATACAAATTTAGAACATAATTTTTAGATTAGCAAGAATAACCACTTACAAATTTTAGGCTAAATTAAGTTCCAAGCCCACCCACACTATATCTTAATTCTTTTAAATTTGGAAAAAGTGTAATAATTAGGATATATAAATATTTTTGAAACGTATTATTGTCAATATCATTGATAAATTTTATTGAATGTTACCTCTAAGACTAAATCTTAGCAGAGAAATAAATGTCTAACTGCATCTTGAGAAATGTCATGATTAAACTCATCTATAATGTACTCCCAAGGTGATGTTGAATGAAACATTAGAAGAATAGAAAACATTATTCTTAATCAGTTCACATTAACTCTTTAACAAGTTGCACATTTGACTCAACGTCCTTCAACAACAAGATCCTTTGGAGGTCCATTACCATTAAGATACAAGTCAATTTTGATATTCTATTTTCAAAGAAAATATTGATGTAGATGCATAGAAGGTTGGTTGGATGAATTGTAATAATGTTTTGTTTTTAAAGTGAAAAATCATATTCACACTCTTTAAAGATACTATTACTATAAAAATTAGTGGAAGCACAATTAGCAAAATCCAATAAAAAATGTAGGTCGATACTAAGCTCATCTCGTTTGATCTTGTGGATAGTATAAGGATAAGCATATGTGAAAAACTATGATAAACAATACATAAAAGTAACAATAACTACATCGACAACAAGACTATTATTTGAAGGAGTAAAAAAATGCATTCTATTAATTGATTAATATAACTTAACATCCAAGATAAAGAAATATAATGTTGGTTGGTTTCATGGAGGTAAAGTTATATGTATCATTGAACTTGTTGTCTCTCTTTTCACATCATACCTTTCAAATATTTGATTTAGCATAAGGAATATAGGATAAACTTTAATAAAATTTCCCTTTTAACTACCCTAATTTTTTCATCCAAACCCTACAAGGGGGGCAGAGGTCCAAGGTTCAAATCTCGGGCCTTGTCGGACTGAACGCTTGTCCCTTTCCTAGTGCTTTTAGCAGCGTAAAAAGGTTTAAAATGATTGTGGCATGGTGGTTATAGGGACGGACTGCGCGAAGATCTGTGTGGCGGATTCTGGGCGGACAACGCAGAATATTGTGGCGGCCATAAAAAGCAGGAGAGCCTACCCGGATTTGTGGCGGCTACCGATTACACCATATAAATTCAAAAAAAAAAACTACCCTAATTTTTTATATTAAATTTAAACACAAAAGAGTATTTTCTTGTCTATTATATATAAATAATAACAATATAATACATAAATAGTGTTTTGTCCATTATAGAATCAAAGGCCATCAAGTATCAACCTTCTCTATAATCATTATAAAACTTAATTATATTGTTACTAAGAAACATTGATAACAAAAATTATTGTCTACATAGGTAAGGTCCACCTAACCATTTAGAATGCTTATTATAGGGAATTAGTGTATTCCAGTTTATAATGGATTTCATTAAGTTAAATTATATGAGATGAAAAGGTTATATAAATTAATAGAGATCTTAATGGGACCCATGGGTTTGAAGTTTGACTAGTGAGGACGTTTACCTCCTAGAGATCCACTAAGGTTCAAATCCCATGGATGTCATGGTAATTTGATCATGATGTAATACATGTAAGGCAAGTTTTAATCCCATATATGCACAATTTTAAAAATATAGAGACATTGATGTGATTTAAATTGACTTCAAGAAACCTTGAAAACCTATCTAATTTAATTTACTTAAAATTAAGATGTAGGTGGAATATTATATATGTTAAAATATATATACTTTTATCTCTGGCATACTCTCATCCAAAACTCAAAAATGTTAACAATGTTTTATTTGGATATTTGAAAACAATGTGCCTATCTTATAATTATTTTTATTAAATGACACATAATGTCTAGAGGAATGCCAAAACACAAATCAATAGAGCAAGTCAATTAGTAAGATATAAAAGAAACCTGATCTATTAAATAACTTGGGCTATGGATTTACTCCTCTGCACTTTTTAGTATTATTTTATAACATATGCTCGCATTATACTACTAAAGCATTTATATTATTTAAGAGCCATATTTTATTACCTTGTCCATCAAAGTATATGGTTCAAATTTCTATCAAATAGAAAATTTAATCTTATATTCAATTTATGAATGACACAATTACGAGGCTTTATGCTAATATCTTGTAATATATAAAAAGTTTGAAGATACCAACTTATAAAAGAATTGTAAAAATAAGTGTTTTCTAGTGACAAAGGAAACTCAATATAATGAAAGAAAATGCCAATAAAATATTAAGGACTAATGACATTATCTAGATTGATGTTAATGTTTTGCAATAAAGGTAACTATTCATAATTAATATAATACCAAAAAAGTTCATTATTATGGTAGAGGTAGTGGGAAGGAACTTGAAGAAGACATACAAAGATGGGCTAATATGTGGACTTAAGGCTAGTAATAACATCGATAATATCACCCATCTATAGTTTGTAGATGATATAGCCCTTTTTGGGAGGGCAGGAAAAAATGAAACCCAAGCTTTGAAAAACTTACTAAAGAAATATGAAAGAGCATTAGGACATAGGACAAAATCTAAAATTTACTTCCTAAACACTCCAACTAGAATTATTTCAAATAGAGGAGGCAAATTTACTAGCAACATATCTAGGGATGCCCTTGTTTGAGGGGAGAATGAGGATAGAATTGAGGAATCCAATTATAAGTAAAGTTTAGAATAAACTACCAACATGGAAAGATAGATGGTTATCGTTAGTAGGAAGAGTGAAACTAATTAAATTTGCCTTACAGACTATTCCAACATATTCTATGTTCTTGCATATTATGCCAAAATTGATAGAGAAACATTTAACTATATTACACGATCATTTTTGTGGTCAATATTACATGATAAAAGGAATTTTTCTTTGATTAACTAAATAAATGTGTATGATCATAAAGATAGAAGAAGTCTTGGTTTAAGAGTTCTTATGGATACAAACTTAGCTCGAAGGAGAAAAATAATTTGGAGATTGTACAAAGAGAGTCAAAGACAATGGCTAATATTTGTTCAAAGTATATTGAGCCCAATTACCCAGGCTTGATATTTACTAAATTCTCACTACTAAATGGTTATGCATTCGAAGATGTGTGGTGAGAACTGGAGAAAAAAAATCTATTTGGATGGATACTTGTGATAAAAAACCACTCAATCTAGATCTAATTTCAAAACCATGGATGAGATTACTTCAAGATAAATGTGGTGATAGGGTTTCAAACATTATGTATAAGGATCAAGAAGGAAGATATAAATGGAAAGAATATTTTTTACAAGTATACAAGGCATTGTTGTTATGAGGTAATTGAGTAGAAAGATAACAACAATGATTATTCCAAGGGGATCCAAGGATAAACTAATTTGGGATTCAAATAACTCGGGAGAATACATAGTAAAAGTGGATATAATGTAGAGCACCAACAAGATAGGAATACCTCAAGAATATGGAAAGATATTTGGGATAGCCCAAACATTCCAAAAGTCAAAATATTTGTATGGTTATTGGGTCATAGGAAATTTTTATCCTAGGATAATCTAATGGAAAGGGATTTTCATGGTCCCTCACAATGTGTTTTATATAAAAAGGAGGGGAGTATAGACCATCTCTTGGGATACTGCTCAATAGTTTGAGAACTATGGCAATGGATTCTTAATATGTTTGGTAAAGACATGGTGAAGAATGATAGAATTAAGAATGGTTAAAGCAATGGTAGAACACTTTTAAAAGTGAGGCATTGTAGACAATCTAGGATATATTGAAAGATACAATACTTTGGATTGTATCGATGGAAAGGAATAAAATACTATTTAAAGAAAAGAAAAGAAGTTTAGAAGTAATGAAAAAGAAGTTTTGCTTAGCCATAGAGGATTCTAAAACAACCCTATCAACTCACCCAATCCCTAATATTGAAGTAGAAAGCCTTGATAGATGGAGTTAAGTCATAAAATATAATTATTATGTTGGTGTAGGAGAAACAAAAGGAAGACAAAGAATATAAAGTGGAAACCATTGGAAGCAGAGTTGGAAAAGTTGAATTTTGATGAAGCATCTGAAGGAAATCTAGGACCAATAGGAGAATGAAGAATAATTAGAAATAATAAGGGTGAGATTTTATCTCATTACACTTTCAGTAGTGAATCTAAAAAAAAATAAGCTCAATCTTGGGAAACTTTGGAAGGGTTAAACATATACAAGCAAATGAAATGGAACAAAGTATGGATGGAAGATGATTCACTAATAGTAATAAATTCATTGTTTGAGGAAATCAAAGGCTCCATGGAACATACAAGAGATCATTATGAAAATACAAGACCTTGCTATAGAGTTTGAAGAAACCATGTTTATACATATGTTAAGGAAAGGGAACAAATGTATAGATAGGCTAGCCAATAGAGGGGTTTTAATAGAGGATCGTGAAGTTAAATTCTCTTTTTCATGGTTAGAGGAAGTAGTAAGTTTAGCTAAAGCTAACAAGAAAAAAATGTTCTAGAGGTCTACAAAATGTTTCAACGGATCTAATTATAGATCAATGCATTGGAGAAAACAAACAGTCTAGATTTGGTAAAGTAGATTATGATTTTGTGAAGCAAGTAGAAGTTTTGTATGTTGAAATAGAAGAAGATGACATTAGATGGAATTCATGGTGTTGGCATTTTTGCCACATTAAAAATTTTGTTAAAATTTTGCCCAAATATGTAAGCAATTTTGCCAATGAGATCCATTTTGAGAATTTTTGCCACATTAAATTTTTTGTTAAATTTTTTTTAAGTGTTTGGTGGGTGTCATTTCGGGTAAAATCATAGTGAAATTCCTTTTCACTCCCAAGCACAGCGAAAATTCTTTTCTGATAGGTTCACAGCAAAATCTATCTCCAATTAGTTTTGCCCAGTTTTTGGCGAAATTCCCTTTTCATCCAATTGGTGGCGAAATTCCCTTTTCGCCCACTTTTTTGATGAAATTCCCCTTTCGCTTTCTTTTTCAGTCAAATTCCTCTTTTGCTCTATTTTCAACAAAACTCCCTTTTGGTGGTGAAATTCCTTTTCGCCCATGCTAGAGCGAAATCACCTTTAAGCGCAGTTCCTGGACAAAATTCTCTTTTCATGCACTGTCAAGGCAAAGACGTCCTTTCGTGTCTTGCCTTAGTGAAAATATATTTTTTGGATTAACATTCAAGCACACTGCCTAGGTTAAATTCATTTTTGTGCCTCACCGAGGTGAAATTACTTTTTGCCCATCATAGTGATGAAACCTTCATTCGAGTGCAGTTTTGGACAAAATTCCTTTTTGTGTGCCCCTAGGTGAAAGCAACAACACTTGACATTTTTTCATGCTAGAAGCCTGGCGAAAGTCCTTTTCGAGCTTCACCTTGGCGAGATCAATCTGCACTATTTTCCCCAGGCAAAAATCATGGTCAAAGGTGCTTCGAGTAAAATCAGACTAGAGGGGATTTCAAGGCTAGCAAATTTAATTTTTGGGGTGAAAAGAGTTATAGTTCCCAAAATTGTTGCTGATTAAAATCAAGTTTGATAGATAGCCAGGAGATCACCCAAATTGAATGTCATCCACTTTTGACTCTAGTGCGATCCTATGGTTTTTGAGGCACCACCATGAAGATGAATCTTGTTGATGATCCCGCCTAGGTCCAGATGCGCCATCTCTCGAAATCACTCGTTGCTTCCCAAGGTGCCACCAGATTGGTTCATTGTTACTATCGAGGAGAGAATTGTGACCGACCACTTTGTCATTTCCCATAGTTTTTGTTTTATGAGCATTTAATTTTGGAGGTAAAATCCTCTATAAAAACTAAGAAAATTGATGTAAAAAAGGATGGACATTCTACTGAAGAAAATGCTTTGAGTTTAAGCTTCTACCTTAATAGAAAGATTGTTGGACTCTGGTTCCTAGATCAGTTGTGTATGCGATTACTTTCTGCCTATCATTTTTATTTCATTCATGCTTTTGTTAGGTAGATTAAATTCTATAGTTGAATTTAATTTTTGATGAAGAAATGAATGTTGAAATGCTAATTGGAAGTCATCTTTACAATTTGTGATTGGTTCCTATGTTATGCTTTCTATTAAATGTTGGTTAAAATTTAACTTGTTTATTTAGCTGCTAGTTCATCCTCACTCTGTTTCTCTGGCTTACAGCCATATTTCCCATCTCTTTCTGTTAATTTCTCTCCCTAAGCTTTACACCGAATTTTAGATTAGTAAGGGAACCAGCCCTCTCTAGAGATTGGCCTAAAGGACATCTCTTTCCTTTGGCCTTTCAATGTTGGTCGGGTCTAGGGTGCATATTTTTACACTTAGGCAAATTCATGACCAATAGTTTTTGGCATGCCCGGTGGGACACTAAAAGTTCCACTTTAAGTAGTAATAAGGTTTGATGTTCATCTTTTACTATCTGATTAGAACATCTGGCGACTCAGTTTTACCCAGAAGCCTCCGAACGTGAAGTTGGCAAAAGCTTTACTTCATGATCACAAGATCGAAGGCCAAAAATTTAGAAAATCCCATTGAGTTCTTTGAGCTTGACACCCAAATTTTAGGAGAGCATCCTAGATTAGTCACTCTGACTGTTCCATCAGTTGGAACCTCTTCACAAGTAGCTGGTGTGTTTTCTGTTCCTTCAAGTCCCTCTAGTACTACCACTAGCTTTCCTCCCCAAGAAAACACTCCAGTTCAAATGGCCCAAAATCCACCACCACCACCAAGATAGTTTCCAGCCTAGAACCATTCTGGAGCTTTGAATATGCAAGCTCAGAACCCGATCCCGCCAGTAGCATTGAAGGCTTTGCCTACTTACGATGGTACAGGAAAAATAGCTTATGAGCATGTCCAAGATGTGGCTTCTTTAGCAACTATCCATAGCATCATGGACAAAGATGTCATGGTCATATTGCTCGTGCTCTCTCTCAAAGGGAAGTTGCTTTATTGGTACCGATCCTTACCACCTACCACTATCACCACATGGGACCAGTTGGCTGAGTTAATGATAAAAGGCTTCAATGAACAAGCGGATCCTTTTTCTCTATTGCATCAATTTACTAATATTCAGAGGCATCCATAGGAGGAAATTGTTGACTTCAATGTTAGGTTCACTCGAACTTGGCAAAGAGTCCCTGATGGTCTCCAATCGACTCTCGAACAAGCCACATTTTATTACCTTCGAGCCTTCAATTCTGATATTAGCATGGCCATCCGTCAGTCCAATATTGATACATTCCCGACCTTGTACTCTACTATGCAAAAGGCTAAGGCTGATATGATTTCTATTGGTAAGCTTCCACCAAAGATGATGATGCCTATCTTTCTTGATCTCCCATAACATTTGTATTCCAATGCATCTTCTCAATCCTTACCAATGTCCCCCATGTATCTGGTCCCTTCATGGAATCCAAGTTCATCTCAAACCATGATGACAATTTTTATCCCGCAACTACCTGCTCCATCCATTCCACAGCTTGCTCACTCTAGTTCCATTCCCAGCACTACCATCTCCACCTGTACCACTTCCATTACCAGCTCCTCTAGCACCCTCAAATCTTGATCCCCAAGAGAAGTTGTTGAAAGAGATGCAATCAATGAACTCATCAATAAGAGCGATGAGCAATGAGATCATAGTGATTAAGAAAAATAGGTTGAGAGAGATTTCTAGCCTAGGAGATTTCAACCTCCACCAATCACCAGAGAGTAAGCAACTTTGACCAGCAAGGTGCCTGAAAGGAATCTGATCGTATTGACAAATGAAGAAGTTGGCCCATCAGACAAAGTGTACTGGTGTTCCACCTACAATGATCCACATGGTGAAGAAACTTGCATGGTTCATCTGAACTACATGCAGATATTGGCAGATAGTTCTTCCGATGGTCAAATCAACATGATTAGAGAAGTCGATCATAATTTTATGGTCCCTTCCATAGAACAAGTTTTGGTTCTCACGAGAGCTAGAAAAAATTGGTTATAATGGACCCAGTTGATATGGAGCCATTGAAGGTGCTGCTTGATCCGAAAGGTATAGAATGAAAAGAGATAATCACAGGTGAAAGCACTTGGTACAACATCTAAGTTAGAAGAACCTATCCTATTAAAATATCTCTTGCCCGCACAAGCGAAAGAAATATTACAAGCGAAGGCATCAACTTCGCAAGTGCAAGTTGAGATGAAGGAACAGGCAAAAGAATACCTCAAATACCCATCTTTGACCAAGCATCAGAGGGTGGAAGCCATGCAATAGTATCAAAGCAAGTATGAGGCTATTGATGAAAGAAGAGAGTCCACTTCATCCACGTATAACATTGTTGAAGAACTAAAGAAGATCCCTGCCAAGGTTAGTCTCTATGATGCATTACAATTGCCTGGACAAGTTGATTTGTTGCAAGAATATTTGAAGTCTGTTAAGGAGAAAAAGAAGAATCCCACTCAGACTATGTTAGCTCAGACACTTACAAATTTAGCTACTGGAAAGAATAGACCACCACCATTTTATTTATCTCTCAGGATGGAGGGTTGGATTGTGCATAATTGCATGATTGACTCTGGTGCTACGATAACTATCATGTCGAAAGTAGTTTGTGATGTTATGGGCATGGAGTATACCAGGAGTAGCCTAGGAGTTTTGCAATTGGATGATACTCCTATAAGAATAGTAGGAGTCATCAAAGATATTCCCATTATCCTGCATAAAATGCCTTAGATCATTGTGATCCAAGAGGTGGTTGTAGTTGACCTAGAGCCATATTTCAGCATGTGCCTCTCAAGAGAGTTTACTACCAAGTTGGGAGGCTATCTTTCTCTGGATTACTCTCACTTGGAAGTTCCTGTCAAAGGAAAAATAATTTAAATCTACAATGAGAAGCCTTCCATGTTTCATGTAGAGAGGATTGAGGAAGAAGAAAAGTCCATGGATTCTGTCAACATGGTCACTGAAGAACTAGAAGAATTGGATTTAATGGAAGAAGTTTTGGATGAGCTTCATACAGAAGATGAATTTTCAATGAGTGATTTTAATGCGATGATGGAAACTGAGATTGGTTGTTACTCCATTACTAAGCCTTAAAAGGCTGAAGTGAAGGTTTCTAATGATCAAGGTCCTATTCCAGATCAGTTGTGGAAGCTCTACTTTGATGGTGCAAGATGTAAAAATGGTGTAGGAGCAAGGATCGTTCTCATTTCTCCTTCTAGCATACATAAGACTTATTCATACTGGTTGACCTGGAGTTGTACCAATAATGCCATCGAATATGAAGCATTGTGCTTAGGCTTGAAGAAAGTTGAGAAGCTTGGGATCAAACAACTCCAGATTTTTGGAGATTTATAATTGATTGTGAATCAAGTAACGAACAAGTGTGTCTCCAAGCAGCACTATTTGAAGGCATACCACAACAAAGTTTGGGATATTTTTGAAGCTTACACAACGTTAAACATCCAAGCGATCTCGTGGGAACAGAATAAACATGTTGATATTTTGGCATCCCTTGGTGCCAACTTTTCTCCAATTGAGCATGTGGTGAAGAAACCAAAGACCGTGAGGCTGGTTTACAGGCCTTCAGTTCTTGATAAGAATATCTACTGGCAAGTGTTCGAAAGTGATGAGAAGATCATGAACTTCTTGATAAAAGAGGCTAGTACTATGGAAGGAAGAACACTCGATGAAGAAGAAGCTGAGGGACTGATCCAGTTAAGAAATAATCATATCCCAAAAGGATTGATTACGCTTGAAAGTCTCTTTGATCAGAATGACAGAGCTAAAAAACATAAGATCAAAGTAGATGAGAAGGAGTACACTGAGCTACAGTTGGGACCCGAAAAGTCAATCAAAGTTGGCACTGATTGCACTCCAGAAGAACTTGAGCAGATCAAGGAGCTATGCCATGAATTTCTAGATATCATCACTTGGAGTTACCAGGACCTCAAAGGTTACAACAAGGATGTGATCCAACATACTATTGAACTGCAAGAAGGAGTGAAACCCTTTAGGCAGAAACAGAGACCAATCAATCCCAAAATTGAAGTTTTGATGAAAGTTGAACTATTGAAAATACTAGAAGCTAAAATTATTTACCCAATCAAGCATTCTACCTAGGTAGCTAATTTGGTCCCTATGAGGAAAAATAATGGAGATATTCACCTGTGTGTTGATTTCTAAAATTTAAATCAAGCTTCTCTGAAGGATCATTATCCTTTACCACAGATTGATCAGATTCTTCACATAGTTGCAGGAGCTCAAATATTTTCTCTGTTAGATGGATTCTCTGGCTACAATCAGATATGGGTCAAGGATGAAGACCAATACAAAATGACATTCACCACAAAATGGGGTACATTTTCTTATCAATGAATACCTTTTGGTCTCTCAAACGCTGGAGCAACCTTTCAGAGAGCGATGGATGTAGCTTTCGATGAGTTACTAAATTGAGTTATTGTTATTTATTTGGATGATATGATTGTCTTCTCTCATAATAGGGAGGAGCATAGCTTGCATTTAAGACAAGTGTTTGAGAAATATCGAGAGTTCAGAATATCCATCAACCCAAAGAAGTCTATCTTTGCGGTGAAGGAGGGAAAGCTCCTGGGCCATGTAATCTCATAAAAAGGGTTTAGTTTTTGATCCAGCTAGAGTTGAGGCTCTTTTGAAGCTTCCACTACCAACCAATAAGAAGGGTTTGCAGTCATTTTTTGGTCAGATTAATTTCATTCGAAAGTTTATTACAGATTTTTCCCAAGTTGTGAAACCAATGACTGAACTCTTGAAGAAAGATGTTGAGTTCAAATGGACTGAGCAAAGGAAGCAAGCATTCTGGGAAATCAAGGAAAGAATTGCTCAAGCTCTTGTTTTGGTAAACCTTGACTATTCAAAGGATTTTATCCTTTATGTTATTGGTGAGCAAGAGAGTTACGTAGCTATGCTCACATATAAGGGAGAAGATGGAAATGAGCGACCTATTGCATTCCTGAGTCAAGTCATCCAACCGCATGAGGAAAAGTACAATTTCATTGAGAAGCAAGTGTATGTAGTGATGAAGTCCTTGAAGAAGTTTTGGTATTTTGTTTCCTAGAGTAAAATAATTGTGTATGTTGTTCATCCGGATGTCCGAAGTTTCATTATCTAGGGTGAGCTTGGAGACAAAAGAGCTGGTTGGGTTTCTAAAATCTAAGAATATGATATCGAAATTTGACCAACCAAGCTAGTTTGAGGTCGAGCATTATGTCAAGAGCTTGCGAAGAGTGTTGCCTTCGAATCAATGGTTTACCAATATGAAGAGTCAATAAGTGAAAGTAATTTTGCTAATCATACCTCAGGTGACCGTGATTGGACAGAGGACCTTGTCGAATATTTCAATTTAGGAAGGTGTCCTTCACATCTCAATGCTTCACAAAGAAGAAGATTTAGACTACAGGCCCTCAGGTATGTTATGTTACCAAATGGATTGTTTCATAAGAACATTGATGGAGTTCTTCTCAGGTGTGTTAGAGAATCAGAAAAGCAAAAAATCTTGGAAGAGTTCCATTATGGATTGTCAGGTGGCCACTATGCAAGGAGACCCATGGCATTAAAAATTATCAAAGTAGGTTATTTCTGGCCCACTCTCTTTGTAGATGCATTCAAAGTCAATCAAAGTTGTGACAAATGCCAAAGGTATGTCGATAGGAGCAGAAATGCATCTTTACCTCTTCACCCAATCCAAGTAGAAGCACCATTTCAACAATGGGGTTTAGATTTTATTGGGGTCATTGATCCTAATTCATCTATCGAACATAAATACATTCTGACTATGACTGATTATTTCACCCAATGGGTCGAAGCAATCCCAACCAAGAAGGCAGACCAGGAGGTAGTCATCACTTTCCTTGAAGGATTGATCACTCACTTTGGCATCCCAGATGCGATTATAACAAACAATGAAACTCCATTCATCGGTACCAAAATCAATGAGTTTACGGGTAAGTATGGCATTTATTTGAAAACTTCATCAAATTACTATCCGCAGGGGAATGGTTTGGTCGAATCCACGAACAAGAATCTTCTTAGGATTTTGAAGAGGACTCTTGGTGACAACAAGCGAGGTTGGCACTTGCTCTTAAACCAAGCCTTATGGGCTGATCGCATCTCGATTAAAAATTCTATCAAGATGTCCCCCTATTCCTTGGTGTATGGTAAGGAAGTAGTCTTGCCCATTCACATTGAATTGTTGGCCCTTCAATCCTTGCAATTGCTTGATGATGAAGATAATGAATTTGATCCTTTGAGTGCAAGGTTGGCTCAACTATTACAGTTGGAGGAAGAAAGGGAAAAAGCATATAATGCATTCATGGAGCATGCTCAGATGACAAAGAATTGGTTTAGCAAGAGGACTTCAGAGAAGGCATTTAAGGAGGGTGATCTTGTGTTAAAGTGGAACGAGAACAAGGCAAAGCCAGGCAAGCATCACAAGTTTGAGGTAATTTGGGAGGGCCCATTCCAGATTTCTAGTGTGAATCAGTTTAACTCATATTATTTGTAGGATGAGGATGGTCGTGTGTTGCCAATTCCAGTGAATGGTCTTCATTTGAAGGCCTACTACCAGTAAAAAATTCGGGATCAAAGGTGTAAATATGTACATAGTTTTTTTAATGTTGTTTTGAAAAAATGACTAAGGATGGGGAGCGAAATTCCTTTTCGTTGGGCGAAGGTATTTTCGTTGGCGAAAATCATTTTTGCCAGTGAAAACCTTCTCCGCCCCTATCCTAGATAAAAAAAAAATAGAGAAATTCTTTTTCACTGAGCGAAAGTAGTTTCACTAGTAAAACAATTTTCGCCAGCGAAACTCCTCCTCATTCCCTTTTTTTGGGGCATTTCGCCCCAGAAACGCTTTTTCAACAGCAAGAAAGTTAAAAAGCATGTATGCTTTAAAAATTTTGTTTTTCCAAGTTAAGGGAAGTAAAACCATGCCTATTATTAAAGTTGGGTGCTCAAGTTGGAAAAAAACGAAGGGAAAGGAAGAACAAAGAAGAAAAAAAAAAAAGAGAAAAGAGAAAAAAATGATTTCGCCCATGCATCTTTTTGGAGCGAAATTCATCTTCGCACTTTTTGGGGTGAAACTCAATTTGACAAAAGTTACTTCCAATCCCATGCTTTTTTGGGAAAACGAAGTGGCAAAGACTATTTTTGGAGCAAAAGAGGGTGAAATGGCTTTTCGCCTTACTTTTTTAGTAAACTCCTAGAGCGCATAACGTTTCACTGTTGAAAATTTGAGGTAATTTGAGGCATTTTATGTTGTCATTGATGTCACATGGATCATTGATGTCACATGGATCACATTGAGTTTTGGTGGCCAAAATATTTCATATATAAGCATTTATGATATTTTGGAAAGCATGGCTATTTACAGGGTTTTTGTGAAAACCAAGGCAGGAAAAATAAAAGGTTTTATTTAAAACCATGGATGGCAGAGTTGAAATGGTTTTTTCTTAAAACCCAGGTTGGATTTTTTTTTCATAGAAAAAGGTGCCCTGGTGAAGGAGATAATTAATTTTAAATTTTTAAATTTTAATTTTAATCATTTAAAATTAAAATTAATATTTATTATTGCCGACGTCAAAAAGGAGGAGGCAAATAATATTAAGTCATAGCCGACGTCAAATAAAAATGTGGGCATATATAAATATGCCACTAAACTTTTTATTTTCCCTAAGTCCTCGATGAAGATAATCTGTTCAAAGCGCTATGGAAGCAGAAGTGTCGTATTCATTCAAAAACCAACAAAGATAAGAGGGAACAAAGGTAAGGGAGGTTCCTTACCTATCACCATAGGTGCTTGTGGCCTAGCGGGCAAGAGGAAGGCACGTAAGGTGTTTAAGCACCAGCAAATCCGAAGTTCAAATCTCGTCGATGCTAGTTTCTGCAAGGTAAAAACGGAGAACCTTTTGCGCATGTGGTTTTTGAGGGCAAGTTCGAAGGAAGCAAGAAGGAGGTCTTGCGCTCTTGGTTTCTATGTGAGCGGTTGGCTCACGTGGTTTTTGGCACCATGGTTTGAGTGGTGCAGGGGCAACGATAAGGGATCGAATCTCGTTGAGGTTAAAGGCAAGTTATTAATTTTTCCAAATATTTTATTTTTCTAAGGTTGCCCTAGGAGAGATAAGGTTTGTGGTGCATGTTGTGAAAAAGAAATATTCCTGGTGATTTTCCTTTTAGAGTATATCATATTATATATCGTTGGAAAGCTTATTTCAAGGGCTATTTGATTATTATTTTTAGAATGATAAATAATGTGTACATTAAGAGATATTTATGTTTTTTTAAAAGGGTTCAAGTGAAGGTTATTTTATTCTTTTCAAGTGTGTTGAGTGTGGCAGATTTTCCAAAGGGGTTTCTTCATCTTCATAAAATGTATGGTCACATTCTCCTATTGATTTTCTATGGTGGTTGATTTCTGAAATATCATTGGAGGGAAAAGGATTGTTTGTGGTTTCCTTTTCAAAAGTGGCTGATTGAATGCTTCAAGGTTTTCTGAATTGAGAGTTGTGTTTAAACCTTGTTTTATAATCATAGTCTTTGAATCCCATTTTTTGTGAAAGAAATTGAGTTAGAAAATAACATAAGTATCATTGTTATGTGAGATTTGTAATTGAGCATTTTTGGAAACATTTGAGTTGGTTGATACATACTTGGACTAGGGTTGTGTGAGGAAGAATTTTCCCTTGTGGTTATTAGTTGAGATTGAGCCTAGAACATATTGAGTCTCTAACAATTCTCTTTATGCTTCTATGAGTTGAGTTGATATTGAGCCTAGAACATATTGAGTCTCTAAAAATTCTCTTTATGCTTCTATGAGTTGATATGAGTTGAGTTGAGTTGAGATCATTGTGGATCATTGTTGTCATCCATTGAAGAGTACATTGCCATTCATTGTTGAGTTCATCTTTGAGCTTTGCCTTGATAGATTTGTGGATGAGATTTAAGTGCTACTTGAGCATGATTGATTGAGCCTTTGAGAAAGCTTTGTGGACAGTTTTGGGGCAGATTTGTGGACAGTTTTGGGATAGATTTGTGGACATATTTGGGACAGTTTTGGGCAAGTTCTTGGTGAGCTTGCTAGATCATATTTGAACAAGTTCTTAGTGAGCTTGTTAGAGTAGTTTTGGGCAAGTTCTTGGTGAGCTTGCTAGAGCATATTTGGACAAGTTCTTAGTGATCTTTTTGGAGCAGTTTTGGGCATGTTCTTGGAGAGCTTGCTAGAGCAGATTTGGACAAGTTTTGTGTGGGCTTGTTATTCATATTTGGACAAGTTCTGTGTGAGCTTGTTATTCAGTTTTGGACAAGTTCTGTGTGAGGTTGTTATTCAGATTTAGACAAGTTCTATGTGAACTTTTTATTGCCTAGCTTTGAGCAAATCAAAGAAATCATTGTATTGGATATTTTTGTGTGAAATATTATAATGAGATCATCTTGTGGAGTACCCCACATTGGGGGAACCACGTTAAATCTTGTGTCTCAATTGTGTGTGGTGACTTGTGCTCTTTCTTACTACTGCTATCTGAGTTATTAATGCACACTGCTATATTTGGTTATTGTAATTAAGGAAATTAATTGATATTTATTTGGAAAGAAAGTAAAAAGCGGTCTTATACTGTTCACCTCCCTCTCAGTATAAGCTTGTGTTCTTCATTCACAAGTAAAATCAATGAAATATTTTTTCGGCACTCCACTTTAGAAAAACAAGACATCCATCATGTAGTTCAAGGCAAAAAAGTGGCAAAGCATGTTTTTCAAAATTGACCATTAACAATAGGTTGCACCTCCCAAAAAATAAAAAGAATTTAAAAAGTAAAGCAACCAATCATAGCACTTGGAAAGGACATGGGTGAAACTGATTGAATCATTGGAAAGTGTGGCATGCCCCCAAAATTAGTAGGCATGTCACAGGCATTAAATTTAGTGGGTGTGATTGGAAAATTATAAAAGGGCAAACATTTTAGTTGAAGAATCAAAAAATTGTGAAGCTCCTGTTTGAAAAAATTACTGTGAATTATTTTTTTTGCTCCAAGATTCAAAGTTGTTTGTTGTTAGCTCAAAGAAAGTTGAATATGGGGAAGAAAAACACAGAGGCCAAGAGAGAGAAGACTCAAAAGAAGACTGACCCAGAAAAGAGGTGATGAAAGGTGAGGGAGGAAGAGGAAGAAGTAGAACTGACACCTTACTATGATCGCCTGGCACAAATTGACAACTACACAATCACAAATAAAGGTGTGGAGAAATTACGACTAGACGTCGAGTTCGCTCTACAGAGGGTATCCACTAAAATTCGTACACCATGGCATTTTACTCCCATCTATTCTGGTATATTTTTATGCCAGTGCATTCATATCTCGAGCTGGTATGGGTGATTGCTTAGTGTTATAATCCTGCTATGAGAACTGTTCAAAACACCAATGAAGATAAGCTATTTAGTATTTCAGCTAGCTCGATCAGAGATGCTTTCACTTGTGGTGCAAAACCTCCTCCCGATATCATGTTTAAAAAGCTCAATCTTTCAGAGTAGTAGGAGAGATACCATTCTACAATTTTTATGCGATATTTCATGGAGAATCAGTTGCTAAAGACACCATAATTTGGGGAATTGACAGATTTTTCGACGCCACTAAGGGATTTTAAGAGCCCAAAATTATATTTAATGCTGGTATGGATGGTTGGATTACCCTCATATTCCATAGTGCATAAGTGGCAAGTTTTGTTGGTACAATGTATTTCACAAATCAAATTTTATGTCTCGATTGCCATGACAACAACCACAAATCCAATTTTCTTCGATTGGGCTGATTTCATAGCTCAGAGAATGCACGCATAGTTGCAGAAGGTACAAATCAGGGAATACGTCACCTTCAGGCATTGCTCTTTTTTGGTATGGTACTTTTTCTATCACATGCATCCCCATTTTGCTTTCATAGCAGTAAGGAAGACAGATGAAATGGGAAGAACGCTGCAATTTTGTTCATGGACTCAGAGTCTATCGATAAAAGAGCCCTATTATAATTTTAACATAACTTTTTTGGGGCTCACCCTTGAGCTTATTTATGGGGTATGCGATAGAGTGCCAAGAGCCATGAAAGAAAAGGTCATCAAAAAGAAGAAGGGTGACGTATTTTTGCTGACAGAACGAGTGGTCGTCAAAATTTTTGGCTTCACTAAAAAACCTTTTTTGTTGTTGTATTTTACCATCGAACATCTTTTCACCCTAGAGGTAGCTCGACAGAATGATTTCACAAATAACACATATGGGACAGGCAAGGGAAAGAGAGCTACATGCACTATGTATTTTCAGTTTGATGATGTTAAAGTAACTCAGTGCGGGTAAAATAAATTAATCACCAAAATATTGTACGACCATGGGTTGATTGAGTTTCCCCAACAATGGCAATACAACCCTTTGGGTTTTTTTGAGAGATTCACCAAGGGCAAGAATTTTTATTGCTACCCCCAAGAAGACATCTTGCAATAGAGGAACAATCCCAAGGGGTGCGACCTTGAGTGGCACATTGAAAATATGATGTTTCTCCCTCCTTGGCATGATTTTTATGAAATGGAGGTCAAATATGATCTCGTAAATAATCCAGAGCAGGTTCCTCCTCATGATTTGTTCAATCAAATGAAAGTGAAATTACTCAGATGGTCTGAGGAGAAGATCACCAATTACTAGGTCATGAGGGTCCATCGAGGGAAGCCTGGATCAAGTTATCCATTGGTTATGGACAAGGTATTTTCGCTAATTTATGATGAGCATTGTGAAAAGTACCAACCCCTCTCTTTCATTGACCTGGTGCCTTGAAGTATCTGAAGTCCTAACAAGGAAGAAGACATGGTAAGAGATAAGGAGGTTTTGGTTTAAGCGAGGGTAGTTATTGAAGAAGAATAAGAGGAGAAACTATCACTTGAGGAGTAAATTTCACTCAAAAAGAGGAGCACAGGTATAAGGGTACCTTTCTCCAATATGGTAAAAAATCCCAAAAGTGGTACAATTTCTGCTCTTACCACAAATCCACCTCCTTTTCTTACAGTTGAGCAGACTGGTTTTAAGGAGATACTCTCTTTGGCTCAGTAGAAAAAATCAAGCTTGATGGTGATAATAGTATATCTAGAAGCATAGGAGGAGGAAGTAGAGAAAGAGAAAGAGCCAACAGTGCAGCAACCTTC
Source organism: Wollemia nobilis (assembly GCA_028583015.1). Lineage (NCBI taxonomy): Eukaryota > Viridiplantae > Streptophyta > Pinopsida > Araucariales > Araucariaceae > Wollemia > Wollemia nobilis. The sequence continues at coordinate 364,878 of JAQPPZ010003564.1, read as the reverse complement.
ATCGCTGGCTCAAATGGTGTCGAAGCCCACAGGTACACATTTTATTTCTTCTTCTCTCATTGATAAGAACTTGGTGACCATCGCCTCTCCATATGTGGTCCCCACCTCCACTTCACCTCCATTTATTGTACCCATCTCTTCAGTTCCCCTTTCCACTTCATAGTCGTAGGTCACTAGCACTCCCCTAGTTTCCTCCATTCCCTTCATTTCTTTCTTTCAGTTCATTTGCATTCACCCAGAATCCATTTTCCCTTCCATTGCACTTTGTTCCATCTTCCATCCCTGCCAATCATATTACCGATATAATTATGCAAGCCCTTCTTAGGGTAAGCATAACGGTAGTGCCTTCCACCTCCACTCCTTTGGTTGAGCCAAACCCTCAGCAAGCTCTTTTTTCATTCTCCCTAGTTTTTGTAGTACATGAGCCATTGGCTTCTAAGATGGAGCTACTATTGGATCACCCTATGGCAAAAAATATCAGTCAAGCCCGACAGAGTTCATCATGGTAGTTGAAAAATTATAAGCGAAAGGAGGCTTAGAATCCAGCAAAACCATTGAAGAATGTGACTTTTGATCCAAAGGATATGGATGTGCACACTGTGAAGATGGTCCCTCGGGTCCAAAAATACCAAGAACAGATGGTACCCAATGATTATTCATATCAATTCATCACCGAGGACCTCACAAATATCAATGCAACTGAGAAAATGGATAATATACAAGTGGAGATGAGTTCGATCTATTTGTACAATGAGCATTACAAAGATTGTTTCTTGCAGGCCGAAGCAAAGATAGCAGAGTTAGAAGATGCTTTGGCTGCATAGAAGGCCCAACTAGACGCTGCAAAATCAGATTCTCAACAATGGCAACAAAAGGTGATGAGCCTAGAGGGTGATATTGAGGGATATAAGTGGGCAACCAAACATCATTAGGTGGCACAACATGAAGCACAACAACAAATCCAAGCCTTGAAGGACTAGCTCTAGAATCTGTAAAATCAGTTGGCAGTGAAGGTGACACAATTGGTAACCCTCACGAAGGAGAAAATTAAGGAGGCTCACTGTCATTTATCGATCGATTGTTCAAAAATGGCGACAAAAGTAATGTTGGTTCTCATGTTCCTTTAGGAGGTGTAGACGATCATTTCGTACGGTATGCATGTAGTGGAGCATTCATAAGAGAACCTCGAACCAAAACTAGAGATGACAATGAAGATCCAAGCAATGGCTCAAATGGATTTCAAATTCCACCCATTGAGCGAAATGGCCAACACTTGGGTGGATTCCAATATCATACTGCGCTGTTATTTCTCCAGGTTGGATCTAGTTAAAGAAGCCCGAAAGCTACTAAATATATTTGAGCAAGAGGTACATTTCATTGTTTTGATATGATAGCAACCAATGGTTTCCCCAGTTTCACTAATGATTAGGGGAATATTCTAGTAAAGAAAGACTTGGATGTGGTATGAGTTATTTTTTTAGATGATGCTTCAAAGATTGATGACTTGGAAGAACCCATCACCGAAGAGCATGTGCTGCCATTAATGAGGAAATTCACCTGCATTGAGTTAGTATTGTTGGAGCTCGCAAACTATATCAACCTGGAGCAGGTTAAGACTTTTTGGTACATTATAGATATGATCCAAGCCTAGGACGTGATTAATATTGATGCTTGGGCTAAATTTTTCATGGTGTATGAAGCCACAACTTTGCATCTCAGAAATCAGGAAGACACTGGTGCAAGCAGTAGGTAATCAGATGCAACTAGTGGCAGAAACTCTAAGCCCAATGAATAAAGGCCTAGGGTTTATTGCATTCAAGCAAGCTGAACACCCCGCGAGCCACCATAAATGTTGGAATTTTTGCCACATTAAAAATTTGTTAAATTTTGCCCAAATATGTAAGCAATTTTACCACATTAAAAATTTTGTTGAAAATTTTTCTAAGTGTTCGGTGGGTGTCATTTCGGGTAAAATCAGAGTGAAATTTCTTTTCACTCCCAAGCACAATGAAAATCCTTTTCGGATAGGTTCATAGAAAAATCAATTTCCAATCAGTTTCTCCAACAAAATTGTTGGCTGGCAGTTTCACCCAGTTTCTGGCAAAATTCTCTTTTTGCCTAGTTTCTGGCAAAATTCCCCTTTTACCCAGTTTCTGGCAAAATTCCCTTTTCACCCACTTTTTTGGCAAAATTTCCCTTTCACTTGCTTTTTCAATGAAATTCCTCTTTTGTTCCATTTTTCAATGAAACTCCCTTTTGGTGGTGAAATTCCTTTTCACCCATGCTGGATCAAAATCACCTTTGAGCACAGTTCCTGGGTGAAATTCTCTTTTCGTGCACTACCAGGCCGAGGACGTCCTTTCGTGTCTTGCCTTAGAGAAAATACATTTTTTGGCTTAACATTCGAGCACATTGCTTGGGCGAAATTCCTTTTCGCGCCTCACCAAGGTGAAATTTATTTTTACCCATCATAGTGGAAAAACCTTTATTCGAGTGCAGTTTTGGGTAGAATTCATTTTCGTGCACCCCTAGGTGAAAGCAACAACATCACTTGACATTTTTTCGTGCTAGAAACCTAGCAAAAGTTCTTTTCGGGCTCCACCTTGGAGAGATCAATCTGCACTATTTTCTCTAGGAAAAAATCATGGTCAAAGGCACTTCAAGTAAAATTAGACTAGAGGGGATTTCAAGGCCAACGAATTTAATTTTTGGGGTGAAAAGAGTTATAGTTCCCAAAATTACTACTGATTAAACTCACGTTTGATAGATAGCCAGGAGATCGCCCAAATTGAGTACTATCCACTTTTGACTTGGTGTGATCTTGTAGTTTTCGAGGCACCACCATGAAGATGAATCTTGTTGATGATCTCGCTCAGGTCAAGATGTGCCATCTTCAAAATCACTCTTTGCTTCCCAAGGTGCCACCATATTGGTTCGTTGTTGCTACCAAGGAGAGAATTGTGACCGACCAATTTGTCATTCCCCATTATTTTTATTTTATGAGCATTTAATTTTGGAGGCAAAATCCTCTATAAAAACTAAGAAACTTGATGTAAGAATGAATGGACATTCTGTTGAAGAAAATGCTTTAAGTTTAAGCTTCTGCCTTAATAGAAATATTGTTGGACTCTAGTTCCTGGATCAGCTGTGTATGCAATTACTTTTTGCCTGTCATTTATGTTTCATTCATGCTTTTGTTAAGTAGATTATGCAGTTGAATTTAATTTTGGATGAAGAAATGAACGTTGAAATGCTAATTAGAAGTCATCATCACAATCTATAATTGGTTCTTGTGCTATGTTTTCTGTTAAATGTTGGTTAAAATTTAAATTATTTATTTAGCTACTAGTTCATCCTCACTCTGTTCCTATGGCTTATAGCCATATTTCCCCTTTCTTTTTGTCAATTTATCTCCCTAAGATTTATACCGATTTTAGATTAGTAAAGGGAACTAGCCCTCTCTGGAGATTGGCCCGAAGGACATCTCTTTTCTTTGGCCTTTCAATGTTGGTCGGGTCTAGGGCGCATATTTTTACACTTAGGCAGATTTGTGACCAACACATGGCTAAAAAGGATTATCTGAGTTGTTGGTTGTTTGTTGGATTATGGGATAGAGTATGGATTGGAACTTTCAACTTTTTGAGACTACTAAACAGTTTATTACAATTCTTGTGGTTACACTTGTGCTTTAGGAAGGAAACTATCAATCTAGATCCAGTAAAGTGGACTATGATAACACAAAGTTTTAGAAGTATTACTCTACTAAGATGTAGTGCATAGACAATAGAGGTGGAGTTTTGGTATTGTGAAGGTTGCTATAAGAAAATATCAAGAAAAAGAATTTTAAATGTTGGAATATTAGTATTAACAAAGAAAACTAAAGAAGATCTAGAAAGTGAAAATCAAGAATTCAAACTTTTTATGAAAAAAAGTAGGTTTCTAGCTATAGCAACTCAATTGAAATGATATTTGGATCTACTTGTAAACTCTTAAGGTCTAAAGGAGAGAGTTGAGATCTTTCAAGGATGGGGGACTTGAGTGTAACCCTTTTTCTCTAGAAAAATAAAAACTTATAATATTTTTTATTCTTTGAGTTTAAGGATATATGTACACTAAGCATGTTTTCATGTTAGTTTTCACTTGATTTCTAGGCATAGGTAATATTGACTTCTTGAATCAAATAATGATTAAATTTTACTTTAATATTATCCATTGGTAATATTTATTGTATTTTATAATATTAATGTGTTTTCATATAAACTATTTATTATAGTTCTTATGGTTGCACTTATGCTCTAGGAAGGAAACTAACAGTCTAGATCTAGTAAAGCGGACTATAATAACATGAAGCTTTGGAATATTACTCTACTAAGATGTAATGCATAGATAATAGAGGTGGAGTTTTGGTATTGTGAAGGTTGTTGCAGGAAAATATAAAAAAAAATGTGTTATAACGCAATGCTTTGATTTTTTGCATTATGCAATGATGGATTTTAAGTACATAGAATTTTTATTTTAGGCATAAAAAACCTTCAACCAAACTTGTAACTATCTTTATCCTATACTACATGCATATGTCTTGTGAGGGGTGGTTATACCACTTGCCACTTCACATGGGCTATGATGTAATAACTCCTAACATACCCCCTTTATTACATCATAGTCATAGCTCTATTTTGCTTCTGACCAAAAATATTTTCTAGAATGATGTTAGAATTTGAGAGAGAAATTCCCCCACTTAATGTGAGCTTTCTAATTTTATACTTAGGAGTATTAGGTTCCACCGATCATGCACTCCAAAAACATATTTATTACAAAATACTCATTCAATGTTTTCTAATGCTTATAAATACCATTATTGAGCCTTAATGCTTGGATTCATGTCCTTATCCCTCTCACATTATTGTTGACAAGGACTAGCTTATTTTGCATGTTGTAGTTGTAGTAAATGTTAAAGTGCCTATTTTCTTTCTAGATTTAATTTCTTGAAACATTTCAAGGATTTAAGTCCTTAAGGTTTTTTTCCATGATGTTTTTGATAGTTTGTTATATTGATCTATCTGTTGGAGTGGCATCATCTCTATAGGATTCAACTATTTTATTTTTGGAAGAAGTGTTTGATTTTTTGTAGTCTTTAGCTCCTTGTATATTTTCTTGTTGTCTTGAATCTTTTGACAAGATTCATTTTGTAATATTTCTTTTGCTTGTTCCTTTGCTTTGTTTTGAGCTTCCTTGTTTGATTTTCTTCTTGATGGCTTCAAATGTTTTGAGGCTTTTGCTTCAAGTTATTATATAGATTTGGAATGCACATATTTAATCTTATGTGCTTGTATTTTCTTCATTTTATCATTCTTTTTCTCCTTTGCTTTGAGTGATCATCGAGGCTCTTGATGTCTCTAGTTGTATGACTTGGATAATTTGAACAAATTTAATTTTTTTAACTTGTGATATGTTGCTTCTCTATTGTTCCAACCTTGATATAGCTAACTTGGCTATGCTTATGCAACAAAAACGTATTTTGCTTCCTTTTTTTATTTTATTTTTTCTTTTAACTTGATTCTCTTTGGCTATATTATTATGATGTACCTTTCTCCAACTTTGATTTTGCTTGTTTAAAAATAATTTTTTGTTGGTTCCTCTCTCTTGAAGTAGATCCATTTTGAATGGATTATGCCAACATTCCTTCATGGTGTGTTCATTTCTACCACAATGTTTAGACATTTTATGTTGTATGAAATATATTTCTTTGAGAAATCTCTAATTCTGACATCTTTGAAAATTATTTCTTTGTTCGAAAAATTGTGGAGATCTCATGTCTCTTCTAAATGGATGCTTCTCTCTTTGATTTGTAAGTAGTAATTGTTCTTCATTTGTTGTATGTGAGTCCTCCACTTTTGAAAGTAGGTTCATCAACTTTTTAAAGCTTAACGTTTGTTCAATGATATTTAATGTTGTCACAAAAAATTTATATTTTGATAGAAGAGATATCAAAATAATTGGAACTATAGTCTCATTAGATACCTTTTCTCCTAGTGTTTGCAATGATGCTCACAACTCAACTATTCTCCTCATAGAAGATTCTAGCTTCTCCCCACTCTTCATCTTCAAAAAATGGAGCTAGATCTAGAGGAATATAATTTCATTTTGATTCTTTGCTTCAAAGACTATTTTTAGTTTCTCCCATGCATCTTTGGTTGTGGTTGAATCTTAAATGTGTGCTTGGACTTCATCTGCTACTCCAAACATGATGATTAATCTTGAATTCCCATCAACCTTATCAAAATTTATTTGGTTTTCAATTGCTTCTTATGGATGGTAGTGGTACTTGTCATACTTATTCAAACTCAATTGTGTTCTAAGTTTGGTTTTCTAGACAACATAATTTTTTCCCCTCAACAATTGGGAATTTTTCAACAATAACTTCAATACTCCACTAGCCATTGTAAAATTTTACAAAATTTGAATATTCTTGTTTCACTGAATTTGCCTCAAATTACTTTTCGATGGGTATATATAAGCCTATATTTCTTGCTTCAAAATGTAAAATGCAATATTGCTTTCCTAGCCAAAATTATAAGAGTTGTCCTTTTCTTTGAGAATATTCTTTGGAATATTATTAATTTAGTATATGCCTTTCATTTTCTCTTGCAAATATTCAAAGGAAAGAGATGCAATTTATGCAAAAAAATTCTAAACCACTTTTCAATATGGGATTACCTTCTTTGGCTTCTTTACCTTTTGCACAAATCAAATTTCTATGCTCATATCTTTTTTATATGTATGTTTGTGATTTGGAAAAAATTTAACTCTAATATCTTTTAAACAATATTGCATCGCAACAAAAAATATAGATTACCTTTTCTAATGATTGTATTTATTTTTTTTTGTTTTCTAATTCTGAACCTGCACACTTTCTTGATAGGGTTCTCATTCATTGAACCAAGCTATCATCTCAAACCTTATTTTTTTGTCTTTGAGCGAGTATTTCTTGACATAAATTGAATGTCTAAACCAAACATTTTTATTTCTCATCAAAAAAATTGGAACACTACACTATAACCTTTTCTTTCAGTCATCCAATGAGCTTTGCTTATTCTTTATTTTTGGAATCACCTTTCACTTTAAAATGTCATTTTTTGTGATATAGAGATAGTTCATGCTATATGTTTCTTCTTCTAAAAATATCTTGGAAGGATCTTGCACTATGCAATCGTTCTCCTACATCTAATGTGCTTTGTGAAATGATCTTGAGTAGTATATAGTTAAATTTATTTTGCTTTACCATGCTAGGATTTATTATGACATATGTCTCTTCAATCTTGACGGGGCACCGGAAGAACCAAACTCTTACAAATTCAACTTTTCATTAATCTTTCGGAAAATAGTTACATGCATTCCCAAAATACAACAGCCCGCAGGCGTACATTAACCAGAGATTGTCTGGTATTTTCTCCACTCTGTTCCTCCCCTGTTCTCCGGTCCACCGTCCCTTCTCGGCTCACGTCCTCTGCGTAGCTCTTCTTGCAGGGCCTGGACTTGCCGCTGCAATGCTCAAAAATCTTCCGCTGCCATGCCTCTTCCACCCATCGGGTTTCTTCTCGGAGGCATCTTCACCTGAACTCAAGCCCTCCCACACGTCCTGGTACAACTGCCTCTCTCTTTCGGCGGTTTGTTGTACGCTCAGGAGCTACGGGCTCTGATACCACTGAAGGGTGGACCGGAGAATACCCTTAGAGTCTAGGAGTGAGGAAGCGGAGAACCGAGCCGAGGGTCGGTGATTGTAAGCCTGCGGGCTGTAATTTTTTTGCATGTATATTTTTAATTGTTTTTAATGAAAAGGCAGGGTTTGTGCAGAAGGGTGTTTTTCGGTTCCCCGTCAAATCTCCCTCAAGTGGTGTAATGTCACAAGTGCTTTTGTGAGGAAGGAGTTTCATTGGCTCCTTTAAATAATATTGTTTGAATACAATTTTTTTTTTTTCCTTTTGCTATCCTTTTTTTATACTAGATGTGTCTTTGATATTTTACATAATTATTTGGGTTTAGAGTTGTTTGTTCTATTGAAACATGGAAGTTTTACCAGTATAATTATTTTAAATTCTTGTTATTTTAAAACTCCTTGCAAGATATTTGCTCCTTACAGTTCAAGTGTTTATGAGTTTAACACCTACTTTCTCCTTCTTCATGTGGTGCTTCTTCTTATCTCGTGTAGGTAAATACAAAGTTTCTAAACTTAGACACTTTGGTCAAACATTCTCTTTTCACGTAATCTCTATTGCTCTATCTTTTTTAAACCTAGTGACTTTTGTTTTTGTTCTTTTGAATGTGCTTTGGATGATTTTGTTTGCACTTCACTACATCCCTTTGAGATATGCCTTGCACCTTTAAATGGAAACTAATTTTTTAGTGCATTAATTTGAATTTTCCTTTCTTGCTGCTAGTGTTTTTCTTGTAGTTTATGACATCTCCTTGAGAGCTACTTGCAATTCTATACTTAAAACAAAGGTAACAATTTTCATTTTTTAATGATAACTTCAACAATGAATCTTTCCTCTTGTTGATAGTGTGTTTCTTTGCAATTTATAAGGAACTTTAATGGCTTCCTCGTTTTCATCTTACCTTATTGCAATCTTCTAAGAAGCTTTAATGACTTCTTATATTTTTTTAAGGAGCTTCTATGGCTTACTTTCTAAAATAACAATTCTTTAGGGAAAAATTATGACCCCTTTTCATTTTTGCTAAACTTGACTTGGTTGTTGCTTATAGGCTTATGACCTTAGAAGGGATTTGAGACTTTTTTACTTCTTTAAGGGATTTTTTCCACTCTAGTCTTTGGTAGGTTTTGTTCACCTTGAGACCTTTGAATCTACCATGGAAACTTGTTTCATGAAGGTGATAATTTATATTTTGAGGTGTTTCTTTAAACACTATTTTATAGGGTAATTTTACCCTTGAAACATCTTCTCTTAAAATTTGAAACTTTTTTTCTCAAAAAAAAATGCTAATTTTTAGGCTTCTTTGTGTCAAATCTAGAGGAGGATCAGAAGGAGAGTTCTTTTGCCTTCTACCTACTTTGATACCACATGTTAGAACTCAATGCTTCAATTTTTTTTGCATTATGTAATGATGGTTATTTAAGTACATAGAATGCCTATTACAGGCATAACAAACGTTCAACCAAACTTGTAACTATCTATGTCCTATACAAATTCATATGCCTTGTAAGGGGTGGTTATGCAACTTGCCACTTCACATGGGATGTGATGTAATAACTCCTAACAAAAGGATGTTGAATTTTACAATATTTGTATTTACAAAAAAAAATGAAGAAGATTCAAAAAATGAAAATCAAGAATTCATATGTTTTTTTATGAAAAAAGATGTAAGAATCTAGCTATAGCAACGTAATTGAGATGAGAAATAAATATGTTTATAAAATCTCAATCTCTAAAGGAGAGATTTATGATTTGTCAAGGGTGGGGGACCCAAGTACAACCGAATTTTCTCTAGCAAAAAAATATAATACCAAAAACCTAATATTCTATCATCGTTCTTTTATTAGTAAGAACATGCATTGCAAGCAAAGTTGAAACTTAACCAATTACATTAAAGTATTTTTTATATCATGAAGAATGGTATTTTATTGTGAGTTAGTTTGAATTTTTTCTTACAAAGTACTTTATTTCACATATAGCGAAATTTTATCTTATTTTAATCTATTCAATGTCATTATGATAAGAAATTTATGCTTGCATGTAAATTTTGATATCTATTCTTACTTATTTTCAAGTGTAATATTCAGATAACTAAGCCTTAGTTCAATTAATAATCATTTATCATTCATGTATTATTCATAGTATCTCATATTACTTACCAATCCATAATGCTATCTCCATTTGCTTCAACATGCAATGAACTCTAAGCTATTCTTGCATTCTTGTACATCAAATAAATGCAAATTATTGATTTTCTCATTAAAGTACATACAAACATAATATTACATCATAATATTTTATTTAAACATCTATTCACTTATTTTATTGAATGATTCATAATAGAATTTTAAGTGGATTCAATTATTTGAACATTAAGTAATTAAGATTAAAAATAGTTGATATAATTCACACTAATATTCTTATTTATCACTATAAAAGTCTCTTTATGTAAAAATGTAGCCATGGTAAAAGGTACCAAACACAACACAAAAAATCTTTACTCATTGTGTATTCATAAGTGTGACTTTTCAATTGATGTAAATAGATACCTAATCAACTTTTAGTTAGATAAGACCTAAAGTTTAAGTTAATATTAGCTATCATTAGAAATATTGATAGAACAATACCAACTCTAAGTAGAATTTCACATTATGTAATATATAATGGACTTTAAAATTGGGTAACCTTATTCCTAGTCACCAAGATGTAGCTTGTTGTTTCTCCATGCTCCATGCATAAGACCACAAAACCCACTTTTCCCACTACCCTTTTCTACAAATTGCATGTGTTAAATGGTATTTAATTTGAATTTAGAAGTGGAACCCATCCTTAACATGCACATATCCATGACAAATGGTATAAAAAATATATCTATAAATATGAGAAGTGATTCATATCATCATCTCTCTAGGATGGGATGGACTAGTTGCTATGGTCATGCACTACCTAGGTAAGATAGTATAAATATGGGACATGACTAATAAAACCATCTCTCTGGGATGGGTTGGACTAGTTTTTATAGTCATGCACTATCCATTCTAGTCTCATATACCCTTATGAATAAATAGTAATAAAATTATAAAGGATTGGTCCTTGGAAAGGGACTGACCTCTTTCTACAAAATTTGTAGCCCACTCTTCTAAATGTATAAAGACTTGCTCTTCTAGATTTAGCTACAACTATCCATAACAACAAATAGTGATTCATTGGGAAAGTGTAGGATTTGAAAACCCTTCCTATTTAATTTTCTCTTCCCATCCCTAGGATTTATCACAAAGATTAACATATATAGAAAATAAAATGGTCCTTAGACCATACCTTTGTTGGAAATTGTGATAGTGAATGAGACAAAATATAACATTAAAATAATAATACAACAATCAAAATAAAACAAGAATAAGAAAAAATCAAAATAGGATAGAATTGGAATTGTAAGTAAAAACTAAAAAGAAAAAAGGGAAAAAAATTATTCTCACCCAAATTTGGAGAGAATGTAAAGCACCAAGAGTCCTTTGAAACAACCAAGAGATATCCTATTGTATATATATGAGTATAGGGAATTGTGTAGAAGTAGAATGTAAGTATTTAAAAATTGATCATGTTTTTTTATTCATTTTCTTCTTTCTATGTTGAATTTATATTTATTTTAGAGTACCACCACATCTCACATATTCGTATAAGATCTTGGAGATTAGAGATAGAAGAAGTGGAGAGCTTGAGGATTTGATTGTCTTTGATAAAAATATTAAAATTTAAGTTTGTAAAGGAAAACTTATACATTATTATTGTAGCTATCATGGCTTATAGAAATGCTTCATTGACTATAATAGAATTTAAAAGAGAAAATTATGATTATTGGTGCATAAATGTGAGGACTTTGCTAATTGTCAAGTGATTATGGAGTGCTATAGAAATGAACATGAGGAACCTACATATTGAAGTATTTTATTGGAAATAGAAAAAATAATGGGGAGGAAACACAAAGAAAAGATGTCTTAACTTTGTATTACTTACACACAACTCTTGATAGAAATGTTAAGGGTGATGTCAAAAGTCATCCATAATTATTAAATTAATATTTGAGTTGTAAATAAAATAAAACACATAAAAAATGTATTAAATTGTGTGCTTTATTATTAATTCCAATTAAGAATTTTAGTTAATTTAAGAATTAAAAAAAAAAAACATGCAAGGTGGCCATGTAAAAGCTAGTTTTTTTAGTAACTTGAGTTGTTTTAGCTTTTTTATATTTTCTGATTGATCAAAGTTGATCGATCATTATATGTATTGTAATTGGAATAATTTAAAAAGAGAAGAACCAACCATTTTTAGAGCATACATCGGGTGCACTATTGTGGAGTTTTTTGTGTGTTTTTTTGTCAATTCTAGATCTAGTTTTTTGGTTTGGACCAACAACATAGTTTGCTACAATTGGAGCATTTGGTTAAGGATACTTCACCATTTGGTATTCAGAATTGGTTTGGCTTCAACACTAAACACTCCTGGATATTTTTGGGTGATATCCATGCTCCATTGATGTTTAATTTATCATAGATCATAATTGCTTTATTGTTATTTTTTTATCTCTCCACATACATTTCACATTTGGTATCAGAGCACGTTGTTTGTGTGAATTCAAAATTTATAGGTATAGCTACAACAAGAGAGGATGAATATTTCTAATTTCCAACATCATTTACAAGAGTTTGGATCATAAATACTTGTGATTATTCGTTTGCTATCATGGCAACCAGTGGTACATTTTTAAATATACCTACATTCAATGGAGAGAATTTTGAGTACTAGAGAGACCAAATGAGGAGGATATATTGTATGTAAGGGAGTTTGAAAAAGTATAGTTTATCCATTTACTCCTCCCAATGATTCGATTTCTCTTCCTCAAGATCAAAGGAAGACATTGAAAGAAGAATAAAAGAATGATGCTCAAGCTTTCTTCTACTTGTAGAGTGCAATAGATCCAAGCATTTATCCAAGGATGGCTAGTTGTGAGGATTCCCATGAGGTATGGACAACCTTGGAGACATCATATTAAGGCTCAAAAAAGGTAAGAGCAACAAATCTCTCCACATTAAGAATCCATTTTGAAAATATGAAAATACATAATGATGAGAATGTTGGAGACTATTGTATTAAAGTAAATGATATAGTTCATAGAATGAGAGTGTATGGTGAAGTCATGGAAGATAGAGTATTTGTAAGAAATATTTTGATATCCCTATCCCCAAAATAGCTTCATATTGTTATTACATTTGAGGATTGTAAAGATATGGACAATATTAAGGCTGGAGATTTAGTGGGTTCTTTATTGTCCCATGAGGATAACTTAAAAATTTACTCAAATGACTCAAATCATGCACTAGAGACCAAAGTATGGCTTTTGAAACCAAATGCAAAGCCCTTAAATCAAAATGCAAATTTTTCTCAAAGTTCAGATGAAAAAGGAAAAAATCAATCAAATTCAAAGAGGAAGGGTAAGAAGGTCAAACTGCAAGAAACTAGCAGCCAAAAATCAAGCAAATTCAAATCAAGATGGGGATGAGAAACCTACCAAGCTGAGAATAATGATCAAATTAATTATTTTCTTTCATGTAATTTAGGTATGGATGATAAAATGGATATATGGTTTCTTGATTCAGGATGTTCTAACCATATGTCATGTTTTAAGTATTGTTTTGACAATCTAGATGGTTCATTCTAGAGCCAAGTTCAATTAGGAGATGGGAAAGTGATTCATATAGAAGGGAAAGGGAGTATGCCTATCACAAAAAATAATAGAAAGGGTCTTGGTACTTAGATTTTGATTATTCAAATTATGTGAAAAGTAAAAGGAGTTGTTTGTGGAGTTGGATGACTCATACAAGATGAAGGTAAAATTTGGAGACAACAAAGCCGTTGAGGTGGAAGAAAAAGAAAACTTAAAATCTAACACAAAATATATAAATAAAAAATCCAAAATACTTGCTTCAAACTAGGCTTGAACTATAATTTCTTGAGTGTGGGACAGTTTGTAGAGAAAAACTACAAAGTTGATTGAGGCCAAAGAACTACAGGAAGATCTGCTAATATCTACGCACATGAATCTAGTTGAAATAGCTTTGCATGTCCCCAAGGTGAACTTGATGCATACATACAAACATAAATCCATTGGCCTAGGAAAAGTTGATTTCATGCCCTTTTACATGTTAGTATACTTAGAAGAATAGGTTTTGCACAATTGTACAATTGATCCAGCAATTAATGTTTCCATTATACCTCGAGCAATTTGTGATGCTATGGGCATAAAGTATAACAAAATTGATTTTAAAGTGCTATGGATTAAAGAAGTAATAGTTCAAAAGGTATGAGTCATCAAAGAAGTCTCAATTTTATTGCATAGGTTGCCAGACCTAGTAGCAATTCAAGACATGGTAGTCATTGATTTGCCACCAATATTTGGGATAAGCTTATCCAGGAATTTCATAAAACAAATAAGAGGACATCTAGAACAAGGCCAAGTGATTATTCCTTGTATTCAAAAGTTAGTTCAGGTTCAGTATAAGAAACTATGGCCCTATCACATTGGGAATTATCAAGAAGAAAATAACATACATTTGGCCAAAATAGAAATAATTGATTGGTCAAAAGAGGAGCAACAACCAATCAGTGAAGAATATGTCATGATTAGCCTTCAAGCCCCTTGGTTGTTGGATATAGGAAATTGACATAATTCATAGAGTAGTAATGATTCGTTGCATCAATTGACCAGCTACTTATTCTAGTAAACAAACCAAAATATTATGGGGCAACCACAAGAGAGATGGCACTTTGCTCAAAAGTGCCCCAAACAACATCCCAAAGCAGGAATCAGTCTTCGGCTAAAAATTCTTTAGCTAATGTGGGATGCGATGCACCAGCGTATGTATATTAAAAAGTAATTGGTCATCTGATCGACAAGGAGAAGCCATAAATGTTGATTTTCAATGCTAATTTCCAAGCAACCTGGGAAGTTAACATAGGTTCAAAGTTAGGACGGTGGTAGAATCCTATCAAAATGAGTTAAAACTTCCAAAGTGAATGTCAAATGTAAAAGCACAAATTCGAAATTATCTAATTAGGCCACTGTAGACTAAGGTGAAAAGGTTAAAGAATCAAACACAATTGGCATACATAGGTACGTCATAATTTTATGTAAATAGATCGACAAGTAAATAAAAGTTGTGTATCAACTCATTGAATAGGTCATACAGTCAAGAGCGATAACAAAGAAGCTTCAAAATCATAAATGGTATATCACATGAGCAAAATATTTGTAGGACATCACAATAAACATTGCTTCTCGAGAACTAGGGATGATCAAGCTGAAGATTAAGAGGGCTAACAATCTGAGCCAAAGGAGGACTTCTTCATAGAAAAAAGGTTTATATAAGGGTGCAAATACTCCGTATTCTTATCCCATTGACAAGAAAATCTATCAGGAGATAGAAGAAGGAAGGGTGAAGCATAGACTAAAATTAGAATGGATCAAAGGATGCATTGCATTATTTTACCATATTTTTTGCATCATGCTCCTAGAGAAAATTCAAACCTTAGGACATGGATAAAAAAATAGGAAGGTAAGAAGATAAAATCCAAGATAAAGCTAGGAGGAGAAGCCTCACCTTCCTCAGGTATAAATTTCTTATCTCTCTCTTTTCTACTTCACTTTCCACCATCTTCATCTTTCTCTCGTATATATCCTTCTCATTACATCCCTTCCCCCAAACATTCCTTTACTTTTCTTCCTTTCTCTTATCTTTTTGACTTCATAACCCAATGGAAAAGCTGGCTCAAGTCATCCTTTGCAAGTAATTGCAGTTGTTTCCCACTACTATTGTAATGTGTGGAATTAATGAGAATGTTGTGGTACAAATGACCATCAAGATGACATCATGGAGCACATTGGCAACAAGGTTTGAAAAGGTAAACATCATGTTGAGATAAAATCCGTATGTTGTGGTACCAAGGTGATGAAAGCAAGTGTATATTACATTAATGAGAATGTTGTGGTACAAAGCTTTGATTGGCTAAATAAAATAAGAAACAAAGAAAACTGGAACAGTCACATTGGCAACTAGATCCGAGAAATTCATGCCAACATTCACAAAAGCCAGTTTAATGAAGGATACAATTATCACCTACTTCAAAGTAGCTATAAAAGAATTCATAAGGCCATCTAATGCATCTAATTTCATAACCATTCTAAGTAGGCATACATTTTGTTGAGGCAACAAAGATTCAAATGGCGTCCAAAGACATAGAGCAAGCCTACTTGCATATTTTTGCAAAGAAGAAAACAAGAAAAGAAATAAAGCTTTCAAGCACCTAGAATATTTGTCTAAGGTGGTTTGCATAGGTGAACATTCACCTAAAGCAATTACTCTAGATTTGAAGTAGCTCTCAACTATAGCAGAATATGCTCAAGAAGTTTTTAGTTTTGTTGGAGATGCTTACACTAAAGTATCTCCATCTTCTCTTATTTTTCTTTTACCAATATTCACCTTGCCTTCATGAATCCGCCCCCTATTTGCTTGTATATCTCATCACCAACATCAACCTCTTCATTTCCTACTATACTACCCTTCTTACCTTTTATCATTTGCTTCCTTTTTTCCAAAACCCTTCACCTCCCCAATCATCTCCCTGACCTTATAAGTGTACATGAACCCCAAACTTCTCTTCCTTTGGTGCTTTTCTTCCTCTACATGTTGTAATACACCATGCATTTTATAGACGAATAGGATTGAATCAATATTTGCACCTATCTCCAGGTGTGTTTTAGAATCCATGTTGCAATTGCATTATCCATCAACCTCCCTTACATATCCATCCTGGCTCCATCAATTCCTTTCTCTAGCCCATTTCATTTTCCATAACTACAAGTTTTGCTTTCATCAATTTCTCCTATATAAGATCATCTTATCTTCAAGATCCATTTCTTCTCAAAGCTCTATTATCCCATAAATAAGACATACTAGGTTCTCAACTTTACAAGAACAAATCCTTGAAAGTCACCAATAATGTAGGTAAATTTCTTTACCTACATCCACTATGTGGCATGGTTTAGACCATATAGTTATTATGCTAAGGAAGTGGTGCAGTAAAGGGCATGCAGCAGCTCATAAGGCAATTAGAACAACTTTGGATGAAATCCCTATCGTAGATAAAGCAACCCAAAAAATTGCGAAGGCATGGAAGATAGAAAGGTGCATTCGAATGCAAAGCAGGCCAAGGCGAATAACAAAGCAACAACATAAGACTGTCGAATAGCATGTTTGTGCTAAGGCATTAAATTCGGCAAAGCAAAACACAAACGTCAAATTTGGCTAAGTAAAAATCTGGTTAGATATCTAAGAAGTTGATGTTAGCAAGAGCACGATAAAAATACGACAAAAGGAACAAAAGCAAAGTATAAGACTCCGACGCCCAGTACTTGACACCGAAGAAAAAGCCAAAGAATGAAGCAAGTCGCACGAACTACAATGTTGATGTCAATAAGGTGGCATAAAATGTTCGATAATGCCTAAGCAAGTAGAAATATTCTAAGGTATTACTCTCAACATCCAATATCAGATATTTTGGCTCTCAAAGGTGTTGGACTACAGAAGATGATGATGTCATCACCAAAAGCTAAAATACCCAGCAAGCCGAATAGAATGTCAAAAAAAATAAATCTAAGTTAGATGACACGACAACAAAGCATTAAGGCTCAAAGAATACACCCAATGTCTGGTACTATGAGCTATAGTCGTTGGACTTTTCAGACAATGACATCATCAAAAGTGAAGAAGTTATCCAACGCCCGATAAAAGAAGAATGCAAAATCCTAGCATGAGGATAAAGCCAAAGGAAGCAATGCTCAACCAAGATGATCACCTAGTAGTAAGTGACACGTTCTCCATGCTGCCAACCTTTGCATGAATGATCTAAAATCATTCAAATCAATAGGTTCACATGTGTTGATCAACCGCTAGGAATTGTTACTGTCAAAATATCTCAACGGTTGAAGCCCTCTCCATCACACATTCTTCCCCCGCTCAACTGGCTATGCATAATTGAAAGGAGTGGACCATCACCTGATGGTTATAATCCAATGATGCAACATGTAAGCCAACCTCAAAATGAAATTTGCATCACACACATTATCAAGGCATGCTCGAAGTAGTTAAGAACAGTTGAGCTAAGTGCGACAACCACTCTCCATGCCTGCTTTGAGACCTGTAACATGCTCTGAAAGCAATCATGCTTACAATAATTGAATCAATTGTAAAATCTATATATACTAGAATGTAATCCATTATAATGGTTGGCTCTTTGGCATTTACAATTGGAATAATTCTAGAGATTGAGGTTATATGCCTTATGAATGAAGATTGGATTTTTGTTTGGCCTCTTGCTCATTTAATTTGTTGATCATATATGTATGTCTCACTGGGTAGTTAAACATTTTTGTTAAAACCAGGAACAAATAATTTTGCATTTTGGATTTATTGTTATAGTTTTGAAATGATTTAGCAATGCTTATATTTTTTTATGATTAATTGTTCAAAAGCATTATGAAAGTAAGTTGGTATGTTAGGCATAATTCTATTGATTGAGGCTATACACTTTCTAAATGAAGATTGGATTAGTGTCTGGCCTCTTGCTCATTTCTTTTGTAGAACATGTATGTATGTCTCACTGGGTAGTTAAGCATTTTTGTTAAAGCTAGGAATAGATAATTTTGCATTCTATATTTACTATTATAGTTTCTGAATGACTTAGAAATGCTCAAATTTCTTTATGATTAATTGTTCAAAAGCATTAGGAAAGTAAGCTAGTCTGTTAGGTGATCTAATATAAGTTTAGATTGCGAGACTCTACACTATGTCTCCTGATGTTGTCGAACCCGTACCACTTTCAACTTAGTTCTCTAACCCTTTGCATTTTTTCCTTTAGTCTGCAACCCCCCGTTAGTTAGATTAGCTAGGAACACAGGAGTTGACCTTCTCTGGAGGTTGACTCAAAAACTCTTGGCCAAAGTCTTAAGGGCACAACTCATCCACTTAGGTGGATTTTAAACCAAGAGTATGTACAAAGGAATCCCTTTTGCTTCCAAATGGCAGTAATGCTTGGTTGGCTAGCTCAATGGTCTTGGTACAGAAGGGACTCGGGTTCGAGTCCCTCCATTGTCATTTAGGCTCTTTACATAGATTGGATGACATGACGCTTCTTTTTGCCACATGCCTTTTTATATTTAACCTTTTAAACCAATAAAAATGGAGCAAATGTCCAATTGGCTACCTTTTTTCTAATTTTTGGAGACTTAATGTTTACTTTTTGGGGTGCATTAGGACAAAACTTTCAAAGGCCATATATTTTGCATACATAAGAGTTTTGGGCTCATTATTTTTCAAATCATGTGATTTTTTGATCTCTACACATTGGTGGCATTAGTTCACAAACCTACTACAATGTTAGGGGTTGGATTGTGTAAGATGGACCACAAAATCCTATTTACCCACCTTAATGGGTAAAACTATAACATTTGATCAACTCAGATGAATGGCCTACTACAAAGTAAGATCCTGTGGGGCATCTTTTAGGAGGAAAAAACAGTGCTTCTTGATAATGTAACTCGACTTCAAAAGGCAAATGAGGCTCTAGGTTTGTTTTCCTTATTAGACTAGAGTTGCTTTTCTATATCAAAGAAGAGAGTGACCTTATCAAGGTATGGTTTAGGCTACATTAACTTTTTGGAAAGGTTAATACTATTGAAGAAAGTCACTTGAAATTGGAGCTTTCTTCTCTTAAACTTGTTGAGTTTGATAACGTTGAGGACTATTGTGCAAGATTCAAGGCTTTGAGGGCAGATATTGCATCTTCTACAGGCAAAAAAAAAGATGATGCATAATTTGTTAAAATTGTCCTTGTTAATCTCTCCCCTTCATTTCATATGTTGAATCTAATGGTTCATATGATTCCTATGTTCTTGGAATCTCATAAGACTCTTACTCTTGACTAGTTGTTTTCTCTCTTAGTTCATTTTCAGGTTGCAATGCAAAATTGTGGTGGAACTCCACAAATATAGGCTCATGCAAAGGAATTCAAATCTAAGAAGGCTAAGACCTAGGGCCCTAAGGGCAAGGCTAAGTCTTCAAAGAAAATGAGGACCACTTGTAGATACTATAAGAGGGAGGGACATCTATCGAAGAATTGTTTGTTGAAGTTGCAAAGGATTGAAGCCAAGTTCTTGAAATTAGGTGGATGTATTCTAGATAATGAGGGAGATTCAAATGGATCTACCTCAATTGTAGAGGTCCACTAGAGCTTCCATTATGGGGAGAAGATATTATTATCAATAATGCCTTCTCTCCTTGGCCCCTCAATTCAAACTATGGGGGTGTGTTGAAATTATAATATGCTTCATGGCCAAAAGTTGACATTGTGCAATGTATTGGATAGGCCTAAGGGCATTTCATTGTATAATGTATTTATTATTTTGTAATATTTTATTATGTAATCCCAATGGGCTGTGGTTAACCTTGTTATGGTTAAACCCTATTTATGATTTGTAATTAACCTAAAGCCCACTTATTATATTGGCTTAGGTTAAACTCTATTATATAATTAGGGTTTTGATATTGCTATAAATACCCCTCTCACACTCCTCATTTCTTATCGGAGTGTTGTGCAATATTATCCATAGATAGTGATTATTTATGGTGCCTACAAGCACCCACCATATCTTTCTCTCTTTCATCCTATTTTAAGCTTTTTGTATAAGATTTGAGTGGATGGATTGCTTCTATATGTTTCTAGAAAATATTGTGAATTCCAACAACATTAATATAACGAAGTTTGTATTCATTATCAAATGTCCATTTCTATATCAAGTTGGGTGCAACATGGACAATCTATAAATGCTTAGCCTTGTCCAGACTTGAAGTGTGACTATCCACACTCGACCCTTATACAACTGTTGGTAGTCTTCTCTTGCACATTAAGTTTGCTTTCAGTATCAAATGTCCATTTACCTATGAAATTGGGTGCAAAATGAACAATTTAGATAAATGCTTAACCCTTGTCCAAGGTTGAAGTATGTCTATCTACACTAGGTCCTTACATAACTAGTGTTGGTCTTCCAATACCAAAACTTCTGTAACTTAGTTCTACATTAATTCTCTTGCACATTTATTGTCTTATCTGTCTTTTCCAATAAATATAATGATCTCCATGGGCTCTTATCTGGAAATGAAGGAAAATATGTAA
Source organism: Wollemia nobilis (assembly GCA_028583015.1). NCBI lineage: Eukaryota > Viridiplantae > Streptophyta > Pinopsida > Araucariales > Araucariaceae > Wollemia > Wollemia nobilis. The sequence goes on along the minus strand of JAQPPZ010003564.1, from coordinate 343,879 downwards.
AAGATGTATCTCCAAAGCATACAAAGCATCAAATTTTGCCCATCAGAACATAAGTTTGGAGTACAATTTGAAGTCCATTTCTAATATTGCTTTTTCAATTACAAAGGGAACCAAGCTGCCAGCTCTCACATTTGAGAGTAGAATACTTTGTAATGAATTAGTTCATTTCATATGAAAAGTTACAAAGCCTAAAACTTATCTCGAATCAGATTATATACTGGTAAATTCCTACACTACCTGCAGAAGTAACACCCAGACTAGCCCGTTGGATAATTTTATTGAATAAGTTCAGTATTTACTGAAATGGTTCACATGAAATTCTGTCACACCTTGATGGGATTTTATTAGAGTCAAAAAGTTATTAGGAAACTGTAGATGTATGAAAAACCTTTATAGGATGAACAAAATGAATATGAATGAATGTAAGGAGATGTGGTTAGAAATTAATCCTGAAAGGATGTTTAGAAGAAAAAATAGAAAGGAAAGAGAGGTCTCTTAGAGTTTTTGCTTTGAAGGATCTGGAAACTCTCTTGGGCTGTTACTTGGCATAGACCTAGGTGATAAATTTACTTTCTCCAAAGCCTTGACACGAAGTTCTGCAGGATAGTCTGCAACACATATTATACGTGGACCAGCTCCAGTGGACCACTTCAAGGATAGCTGTTTTCCAAGCTGATATGATAGCAATGCTTTCTTTGAGTTAAGCCTTTGGAGCAATAGTTCACGAGGCACTTCTGTTGTTTGTTCTTCCAGGGTTTTGTCTGACAAACTCCTTTTGTAGCATACTTGTTCTTGATTATCTTGATCGTCAGTTTTATCTGCCTCTTGAATATCACAATCTGTTCTCTTCATTAATGACCCTTCTCTAACAGGAATGCATCTTGCACAGGATTCCTCATATGTCTCCACACACTGATCATGTGCAACCCTACTACGAATCTCTGTTTCACTGTTTTCAGCATACGTACACAAAGTAGCAGCAGCTTCTTTTTCTTCTGGCAAGCTATCATTGCCTGTGCATTCTTTATGTGAATCAATCTTTTCAATTTTTTCACGTAAACAATGCTCCTCTGCCGCTGCTTCCATGTTGGGATCACTTCCAACTCTTGAAGATTTTCCAAGATGAAAAGATTGTTCATCTTCATCAGTTGGACTCATCTGAAAAGAGGAGAAAGCAAGACATGTTAGCTCAAGGAAACTCAGTGCAAGCATTGGAAGATTCAAAAAACATCAAGATTGCAAATCTGCAACTGCCAAGAACAGAACTCTATGAAGTACTAACTCTATTCAACCAAAATGGCGTGAAGCACACATGGACAAAAGATGGACTCGGTGATTGAATGTAAGCTGGAAACTAGTTATAAAAGTCAATGCTTCAGATAGTTATTTGTTCTTCAATACCAGTACTCAATTAGCATCCATTGATCTTGTATTAAATCTACAAGTATGAACAAGTCTAACAGAACCAGCAAATTGCAAAAATGAAAAGCTTGTACATAGTAGAAGGAAACATTTCAGATATACACCAACCTGCACATCAGTGAGGTTGACCCTGTTTTCCTCTAGAAAACTGATGAATTCTTTGAAGTTTTCTTCAGTTGGGAGATAATGTCCACTATATGGCCAAATAGACTGTAGACAGAAAACAAATAGGTGGTTAAACTAATGCTTTTTTTCTCATAAACACCAAGATCAGAGAACATAAATAAAGAGTTTACCACAGTACAGAACATGTTACCTTCAGAACACCATCATCTACAACCAATCTTCCAGCTGCAGATGTTGCTCCTCCAGCTAAGAAACTAGAGTGTTGAAACGTGCCCTTTTTTTTCTATATTGGCAACGATACAAGTAACACGAATGAGTTTGAAACGCTACTAAATCCCAAGAAAATAAGACTATTCCCAGCAGTTCCAAACATGATATTTACAGAATTTAAACACACTGATAACCTTATTTTGAGATTAATGGATCCTGAAATACCTGACCAACATAGAAGTTTTTGGATGTGCTCAATACAAATATCCACTTTGTTCCCTTGGATCCTTTCGCCGTATCAACTGGTTGACCACTCAGCTTGTACACAAGTTTTCCCTCATCAACTATTACTTCATACTGCTCCCTTTCCTTCTGCAAGACCAATCAATTTAGACAAGTTTCAGGTTAGAAAGCAAAAGTAAAACATAGATCCACCATCTCTATTTATAGGATAAAGCAGAATAATTTGTTAAACAGAAGTCTCATGTTCATGAGATTTAGCACATAGTTATGCTCAACTGGTAATAGCACCACCTGATGCTTGTGCTTCATAATTTACAAAAAGAACAAATAACAGAAAGATCTAGAGGAAAAATGTGGATTGACCAGAGTATACCACCCATGAAAAGGTTACTAGAATTTGCACCAAATTTTTGTTTGGTGTATGTTTCAGCTCCTTATGGTGCACTATGTGTATTTAACTTTCCCTTTTTACTTGTTCTGATTCCTGACTTTATCTCCCACAGTTGTTTCCCACTCACACCTCTCCTCTCCCCACAGAAAAAAAGGAAAAGCTATAATTGAAGAAGCAACTTCCATAGACCACAATATCAGGCAGGATATAACCTTGTAGTTGATGGGTGATTCTAACTAAAACATGAAGAACAGCAAAATGTTAACTGATCCAAGTCATATCAGAAAAGAGGCTTACAGGGCCAAGATATTTTATGCACTGATGTTGCATCTTGCTCCTTAAGCAGCAATCAAGGTTGAGATCCCTCCCATCTCCAACATCCAGCCTGCATGATTATTATTATTATTATTATTGAGTCAGCTGAAAAATGGTTGAAAGAATTAATCAGTGTTATTTCATATATTTTTTGTTGCTGAACTGCTTTGTATTAGAAAATAAGTTATCATCGATGCTTAGTAGGCCAAACAATACCAACTGAAATAGACAGAACCATGACCTATCGGACATTTTAGAAAAAATTATATTTTTGTTATAATGATATTTGAAAGAAAAACTAACCAATAGAAAAAGGGTTGCATTGTATCACTATCGAACCATGCATCATAATAGAAATGTAGATTATGTCCATAACGATGTCGTGGGTCAATCTGTATTAAATAAAAGCAATTGTTGCAACAATTTGTGAGGAACAACCATATAAATAGAAATTTTGAAACATAAATCTAAAAAGTAGTTCACATACACAGTTCATTTTATATTTAAATGCTGTATATCCTTCCCTTGCACTAAACAGAAAGGGAAAAACTCTATAGGGTACCAAAGTGAACCCTATATTGCAATTACCCAAAACTAGACTACTGCATGGAATTTAGGACTTAAAAGAAACTTACAGCCTCAAGCCAATGCTGGAAAGCTAGCTTCCGAGCCTTGTCATCCTTGGATAATCCCTTGCCAACCTGTAAAGGAACATTTTAAATTCCAAAGGAATTTTGTTGTGAGCCTGTAACAATTGGTAAATTGTTCACTAGCTTCAATCGCATAAGAGCATTGTAATATATTTCTCTGTTCATTGCCATTGAGTTTGGAAAACTTTAACTTGATGATCAAGGCATGGCTTGAAATTTGAATCCCTTTTTTGTTGCAGTGTAATGCATGGTAATGGAAGTACACCAGATAAGAGTAGCAAAACTACATAATAGTACCTTTGCAGCCTTTATTCTTGCTCGTAACCAACGGGAACTTGCAGTCTGTGGTTTCTCAATATCAAAAAATGATACAGTACTCCGCTTGAGTGTCACAAAATCTATAGCTTGCCACCTGTGCGTTGAAATCAGAAGGATTAGCCAAACAGTCAAATATTTCATTTTCATGAAACAAAAAGATCTGTAATCCAGGAAAAAACAATTTTTACAGTATTCCTCATCAAGACTGAAGAAACACAGGTCTTAAACTCCAAATCATACAAAATAGCAAATGTGTTAAAATTCAAGGATGTGAGACTAAACACAATTGGACAAACCATAGCTCCTCAACCACCACAGCACAATCTGCAAGATTCCTTCTTGTGCGGTAACTTTTATAAACTTTCTGTAGTTTCACTGCAGCTGCTTCCTCTTTGAAGCTACCCAATCCCACACGAGAAACCTCAGAAGCTATTTCATTACAGCTGTTCACTCTCCTTGAAGCATCTTCCAAATCCTCGGCCTTGAAACTAATGGGTCCCAGGGAAGATGTTGCCAAATCTATGCCTTTCAAATTAATGGATTCCACTGAAACTGTTTCTTTGTTGCTGCCTTTGAAGCTAATGGATCCGGATGCATTTCTTTCTAACTCTCCGGTTTTGAAACTAGTGGACCCGGATGCAGTTATTCCCAAATCTCTGCCCTTGAGAGTAAGTGATCCAGATGCACTTCTTTCCAAATTTCTGCCATTGATACAAACGGATCCCACAGTAGATGCTTCCGAACGTTTTTCTATGGAGCTCTCTGATACATGGTTTACTACCAATGCCGGGGTTTTCTGGGGCACGGAAAGTGAAATCCCCATCCAAGTCCAAAAATTTAAACAGCAGTTTATAATTACTGTATATAGATAACTTGTGGCTTGATTGCTGTCAAAGTGAGTGTATCAAGGGACCCCTTTTCCAGCTGAAAGAAATTGAAAGAATAAAAATATGAGTTCATTGCTCATTGACATGATCATAATCAGCTTGCGCTAGAAAGAACATTATAATCAGAATATGCTGCATTCTATTTCAATTTTCAAAACCACATCTAACAAAAGTTCCTTTTAACTTAGATTACTGGAAAGGAGTCACTGTTTTGCAAGCTCCAGCAACTCTTAACTTCAATTTCAAGATATTTAGAGCAATGAAAGACTAGATTTGAGATGCACAAGAAAATTTATGATCCTACTCTGTACAAAATAATAGATAGCAATAGACATCCATAGGAACTAAAACTTATAGGGAAAAAGCATTATGGTATAGAACTTGTGCCTTAGGGATCTAAGTCTAACTAGTCTAACTGATGCTACCTTTACTTATTTGCTTCCACTATAAGGTTCCTATGCTCCTAGAGCACAGTTAGTATGACCTCTGTTTCATACAAAAACATTAAATCTTCCCTACGCATGTCAGGTATAGCCAAAAAAAAGGTTAATTTGGGTGTCTATCAGAAATCCTAATCCATTTGATGCCGGAAGCATATATATCCTTAATATTATTCGTATCGAGAGATTGGGGGAATGAAAAAAACACCACCAAAGTCTTTTGGCCGAAGAACCATTACAATGCCAGGCTTAAAAGAGTCATAGGAGAAATAATGACACAACGGCATAGTTGTGCCTGATTTCCACACAATGCAATACCGATGTGACAAACTTTCTTGAAGCAAGACATCTGCGGCACATTTGAGAAAATACCAGCCAATAATGACAGGAAGTGTTGGAGACTAAAAAGGTGAAAAAATTAAAAGTGAATGAATGTCTCTGCCTGATAGCTAGAGACCCATTATTTCCCAAAACGAATGGCATCACACTAAAGAAACCAATTAATTTTAACAGCAAGGACACTGAAGCACGATATGGAGGTAGGCAGAATATCTTAAATTAGGACAACAGACGTGGACCAAAGTAATTCACAAGCCAAACTCAATGCAAACAATGTACGTTCCTGCCATGCCCATATGCACAAAAGCTCCACAAAATCCTCTTAAACTGGAAACAATAACCTACTTCCATTGCGCACACAAAAAGAACTGGACATTCTATCTGAACGTAAAGAAAAGCAATAAAGTGCCATATTTTCTTCTAATACAAGACAATTTTGAATCAACCATTACTAGTTTGATCTGGCACTCATCAGCTAAAGCGAGCGGGGCCTATTATAATCCAAACGAATTGCATTGCAACAAAGCCATCTAAAATACTCTGAAATAGAACCAAAAAGAAAAGATAGTCTAGATTGATTTTTGATACTCACCTCGAGGTGGTATCAGTGAATTTTTGCTTTAGTGCACTGACGGACTGCATATATTAATAAATCTCTACTCTTGTATTGGGACAAGGTGTGTTTGAGGCTAGTATGAAAGAATAGGATATTTTGCGTCTATTTATATAACGAAGGTAGGTACCTATTACCAACTTAGAAGAATATGGAGAGCGAGAGGGCATTAAAATAACAATGGGGTGAGGCGTGAGATGGCAAGCCAATCGAATGTAAAGATCACGTGGTTCGGTATCTCAGATATTCTCAAACCCTTCTGTCTGTTCAACCACGGTACGGTAACACCAGACGGAAATGAAGAGCAAACTGCCTCCGCGGTTACTTTCAGACATTTTTTCGAGCTTTTGATTTGTGTCGGTTAATACGAACACGCTAAGCCCGTAGAATTGAACGTAACCACCCGACCTGACCTCGGGAGTGAGTCTTTCAAAGAAGCAAACGAAGTTTTACTTTTCGTCGTCTTTTTATCGTGGAGAACGACGTTAGAAAGCTTACTAAAGCTAAGTAATGATATTCCAAGTCAATTCTTTCCGAAACATGAAAACGGTCTCTTTCGAATTTCTTCACCGACAAATTGAGTGTGACCAGCGGCCGTGGGAGTTGCGTCAGGGTGGGGTTATGTTTGGGGGTAGAGTTTTGATACGTCGAGGTTTGTAAATAATCAAATTGGGATAAGCTTAATGTTATCACATCCCTATGTCACATCAGCGGAGTTTCAACTTGTTTGTTATCCACAAGTGAGAGGGCCAACCTATCACACTCTTATCACCGAAAGAAATTTATGCGGATTAATTTAATTTTAGTCTAGATATTAGATATTAATATTTTCAGATCAGAATTTAGAATGAAATTGAATTGATTTAATTTCATATTTATAAGTACTTAGTTAATGAGCGTGAGCAAGTGGTATAATCAGTCTCAGAATTTAGAATGAAATTGAATTAAGTTAATTTCATATTTATAAGTACATAGTTAATGAGCGTGAGAAAGTGGTATTATCAATCTCGGAATTACATTATGATAGTTTGTTTGGTATTTTTTTTTTAATTTAAATATTTAAATGAAAATTTTAATAATATGGATTAAATATTCATATTTAATAAATATAAAAGTAATTATATTTTTCAAATTTTAAAGTTTAAAACAAGTAAAAAATTAATTGATTATAATAATAAAATTAAAACATAAAAATAAAATTAAAACATTTTTAATATATATGAGTCAAAATAATTTATAAGATAACAAAGTTTTAAGTATATGGATCAAAATAGTTTACAAGAAAACAAAGTTTCAAGTTCATATATATATATATATATATATATATATATATATATATATATATATATATATATATATATATATTTTTTTTTAATTTACATGTGGAATCTCGGCAAGCTGACCGGTTTTTATGGTCACCACAGTAGTCTACGTTGTCCGCTCCGAAAGTTGTCACATAGTTTTTCGTGTAGTCTGGCCCTATAACCACCATGTCACAATCATTTTGAACTTTTATATTACTGAAAGCATCAGGAAAGGGATAAGCGTTCAGTCTAACAAGGCCCAAAATTTGAACCTTGGACCTCCACCCGCCCCCCTTACGGGTTTTGGTCGAACCAATTGGTTTACACCTCGGATCTTACATGGTTTTTTTTGTTACATAGATGAAGTGGTTACAATCATAATTTTTAGTTTCTGTCAGCGTAGCTGGCAGGGTTCAAACTATCAGCGAAGGCTTCCAACATACCCACCGTCTCGTAAATGGTAACCCGACGTGAGATGGGGACCGTCGAACGCATAGGGTTCGCACCGTCTTCGTCAGTCTGGTTCAACATGTGGCAAGAAGGGGGGTCGTTGAACAAGCAGGAAACAGATCGTCATCATCAATCAGGTGCAACATGCAAAGGAGTCAGAGTGGGCTACTGGCTATGCATGGGCACACCCGTGGGATTTTGGAACCTAGGTCTCCTCTTGATAAATGCCCCAAATTACCAATCCACCTAGACCCACGGACTTTCGGACCTTACATTGTTATCACTATTACAAAAGCGTGGCAATGTATTAATCAGCAATTAATAAATTTAATTGGAAAACATGTAAAGTGAAGAGAATATTAGGAGGATGAAGAACTATTTTTGCATAATAAAATAGAAATAAAGAGACTAAGTTACTTGACTAGATGATTGTATGAGTGTTATTTGGGTTATTAGTGGTATTAATGATGTTGTAGGGATATGAAGTGTGGGCTAGCTATATATTATACTTAAAACAAAAAATATGGACAAGTTCAAAATAAAAGCCTCAATTCTATGAGATTGTTCTAGCAAAAACATGTATCTTTCTTATAGAGACATTTGTTAAGATATTTAAAAAAAATTCAAACAAATGGATACTAATAGATAGCCTAAAGTTGTGATAGAAGAGGATTTGAACAAAAGAAAGAAAACATGGATGAGCAAAACAAGGGGATGAACAAATAGAAATATTACATAAATGTTTAAATAATAACAAAACCATAAAAACATTTTTTAAGGACAAATATAGAGTAATTATATGGGAAAAGAAGTTAAGAAGAAAGAGAGAACATTATCTTCCTAAATTTAATCTTGCGTATAATTATCACTAAAAGGTCTATATAGGGACAAACATCAATTAGAAAGCAAAGATGTTTATGGTCCAATTGAAAATAAACTGACACCAACTTAGATGTGAATCAGACAAATAGAAGAGACAAAAAGAGAAATGTGAGGAGATGATATGTACCTTTTATATATTAAGGATGGTTGAGATAGAGAAGTATTTTATTTTGAAATACAAGACATCTAGTGATATTCAAGCTAGATAGAATGATATTTTTGTAGTAAAATCATTGCAAGAATTGTTTGAAGAAGGTGAAGTAGAGAAAATAAGAGAATTTACTATCAAAATTAATAGCAAAAGATCAATGATTGAGTCAAATTTTAGAGTTGGTAACCATGGTTTTTTAAAGTTCTTATTCCATAGGTTACCTTTGGCCTTATAAATGAAGTGAAAGTAAAATAGTTTTTAACATGTATGAGGCTATAGGTCATATGGGATGATATGGTTATTCAAGTGTTTCTTCACCTATATCAAAGTGTAATTTACAACCCTATCCCACTAAAATATTAAAAACATTTTATTCTTATTTAATATGAAAATGAAAGTTTATTCTCAAGTTAATTTAAGTTCAAACCAATGGATCTTAACAAAATTACATGCACAATTTAAATAAAATTTTAATCTAAAATTCAAATCACCACATTGTAACTAAATCAAATAAGGTTTTAATTTAGGCCGCCACAATCATCCAACTATTCTCATGGGGCTAAGGAGTGGGCACATTCGGTGTGGTAGGGATATGTTTGTCTTGGTTGTGCGATATCATATGACCAATTTTTAGTTGGATTGTTATGTTTCCAATTCCTCCAACAACTACAATGTGTTTGGAGTATCTTAGCGACGAGAATATGTTGTTAAATGCAGAGCCATCATTGATGGAATTGACAGCTCCTATGAAGGAAGCAAAATCTGAAGATCTTTCCTTTTCTTCCTTTTATATGCAGTTTCAACGTTTTTACAGTCTCGATAAAGGAAAGAAGATAGGAACAATCTACCTGAAAAATGGTTTCACCCATCCAAACCTTGGTGGGCGAGTGCCAAACCCAACAGTTTCAATAACTTTGGGGCATTGGCATTGCTTGAACAGGAATAAGACGATGAAGTCTTAACAGAGTAATCAGTCTTTAAGTCTACTTGGAAAAATTTACTTATACAAGTGCCTAATGAAACCAACCATTATGAAGGTTAGATCTTTCCAAACTTACAATTTTATATAGGGGTTTTTTCTCTAATTTAACCATTATGCATGTTAGATCTTTCCAAACTTACAATTTTATATAGGAGTTTTTTCTCTAATTTATTTTTAGTTTTTTAATTTTACAATGTAAGCAACCCATCTCTTCCGATTTGTTTGTTTTTTTATTTTTTCGTTTTTGTGAATTTGTACTCTTCTTACTTTTTTTAATAAGATTAAGTCACTTTCAACAATAAATAAGGATTAAAGTTTGAATCTAAATTAAAAAAAATTCATTGCAACAAAAAAAAAACTAATAATAAAACTTTATATGTTATTTAACTAAGATTCCAAATCAGTTCTTACAATCTGACTTTTGTCAAATGAAAATAAAAATCCAATCCCACAATTATAATAATTTAAATATAAAAAATAACTTTAAAATTTTCATATTAAAATAAAGAATATAAAAATTAAAAATTTATTTATGTTATTAAAAAGTCTAAATTTTTATATCATTAAAAAAACTTACAATGTAAGCAACCATCTCTTGCTGATTTGTTCGTTTTTTTATTTTTTTTCGTTTTGTGAATTTGTACTCTTCTTACTTTTTTTAATAAAAATAAGTCACTTTCAACAATAAATAAGGTTTGAATCAACAATAAATAAGGTTTGAATCTAAATTAAAAATATTTCATTGTAACAAAAAAAAAATTAATAATAAAACTTTATATTTAATTTAACTAAGATTTCAGATCCGTTCTTACAATCAACTTTTATAAAGTAATATAAACATCATCTTCAAATAAAAATAAAAATTCAATCCCACAATTATAATAATTTAAATATAAATAATGACTTCAAAATTTTCATATTAAAATAAAGAATATAAAATTTAAAAACTTATTTATGTTATTAAAAAGTTTAAATTTTTATATCATTAAAAAAAACTTATTAATAATTCCACCACCCATCTTTTTATTTTTATCTTTAAAAAGGAAATCAAAGTTTAAATATTGCAAAACAATTCCTATAGATTGATGCTAACCAAAATGAAAAGTTAAAAATTTCTAACGGTAGCAACTTTCACCAAATTTCATAGGAAGCACGTTTAGTTGGCAGTCGGTAACATGTGTACAATCTGGATACGCGGCTAAAGAGTTGGCTGCAGCATCTCCAAGGTCCCTAAACTCTACCCCTGTGAACATGGGGTAAATTGCCTTCCCACACTGGTCCCCCAAAACCGTACTCGCGCGTACGTTGAGTACTTTTAAAATACCCGATACGTGAAGTGGTTGGTCGGAACCGCCGCCAAAACATAAATAATCGAACAAGTTTATCCAATCGATGATGACAAATTGACGATTCCAGAAGCCATAGCTGTCTCCAACACACCCCGACCGGGGGAGGCGGAGGGAGAGGAGGCGACTTTCGACGGTGCAGACGGTGCAGACGTCCTTTCGCCTTCAATTTTTGTTACAATTGCATTTCCATTTGACGGTTTTCATCTAATTCAACGCGTATTCTCGAAACAGCCTAACTTTTCCGCTTATTTAATTTTGCCCAAATTGCTTTACAGCTTTCAGAATCCAGAGGGCAGCGTCAACGGGCGACCTGCGACCTGGTCCCTCCTTTGTTTAATTTGTTGGTCTCAGATTTAAATGGCAGGACAAAAAGTTATAAAGGGTCAGCTGAAGGCTCCCCTGCGACGTGCGTAGGAGAGGATGCAGACAGGTTTGCGCATGGGGCCGCGCGCCCGTTACGTGGATCTACTCATCAGGAAACCCATACTTAATTATGAGCTAAAGTCAAACCTCGAATTCGTGGATATTGTATGTTATTATAATATGAGAAATAAAGATATAGGAATAACGAGAGTGGAGAGTTGATCTTGTGTTTGCTGGTTTTTTTAAGATTATAATCATTATTATTATTTATTTTTATTTTTATTTTTTATTTATTTTTTTAAAGAAATATTTACGTGGATCTACTCATGAGGAAACCCATACTTAATTATGACCTAAAGTCAAACCTCGAATTCGTGGATATTGTATGTTATTATAATATGAGAAATAAAGATATAGGAATAACGAGAGTGGAGAGTTGATCTTGTGTTTGCTGGTTTTTTTAAGATTATAATCATTATTATTATTTATTTTTATTTTTATTTTTTATTTATTTTTTTAAAGAAATATTTTATATTTACATTGGGATTGAACTGGGTCACATCATCAATGCAAGTGGCACTTGGCAGAGAACAGAACTAACACGGTAAAGGAGATAAGGAAAACAAGAGCCAAATTTTTTATCCAATAGCTTCGGAAGAATTTACAAAGAATATACAGTAATCTGCCGTTTTGCCAACTCTTTCTCATTACAATTTTTGGGTTTTTATCAAGGTCCCGACCCTTTGTGTTTTCCAAACTTCTCACGATCTGCAATTGCCACCTGGAACAATTCCGGAAAGTTGCATTGATGAGACTCTGGGTGAGGTGCGCGACTGGCGCCATAACCACCGGGATCTTCTTCTCGAACTGCTGCTTCGTTGCTAGTTGCTATAAATACGTCTCTAGATATCCTGCGCGAGTGGCCGACATGCTTGTTGGAATCTTCCTCTTAGATTGCTGCTTCACTACCGCTAGCTTGTCGTGCACGAAGAGATGCATTTATGAAAGCCTGGAGTGCGTGTTTTTCTTTTTTCTTTTGGTCGTGATATCGCGACATGCCGTAGACCATATAATCACATTATTTTGACTAATTGATAAGTGTAGGATTTAAACTAGAAAGGTTGTTTCCACAACCTTGATCATCGGCCACTCAAGATTAGTATGTCATGGCACTATCAAACTACTACCGTAGACCATATAATCCCAGAAGTTTGAATCTAAATATTTCTTAGTAGATACTTGACCAAACAAACATTTATCAATCCACTAACCTTTGAAGACAATTATAATACAGAGTTGGAGGACTTGTTGAAAAAATATAAAAAAGTGTAAACTTAGGTTTATCGTTCTAAGCTCACGTTTAAATGAAAAATTCGTATAATTATTCAAAAAATAATAATGGTGTTGGAACAAAGACGTGTACATCAATGAGTTTGGGGTTACCGTAGTTTTCAACTATGAGATAACACGTTCGAATGTTGTTGAATGGGTTGTTTATAACAGGAAGGGCTGCGGCATGGAGGCCTCGATGACATGCTCTTCTTTTAAGGGTTAAGTAGATTGGTAAGTGTATTGTGGTTGGGTATTTACTAAAAAAATTTAGGTTCAAATTTTGGAGAAAGTCAAGCTTTTGCAAAGGTAATAGTTTGCTCCGAATTTTTTAAGTGCGAGTAGACCGACGATGATACAAACCTTGAGCAACTAGTGGTTCCCATTTCACGTCAGGTGAACACGAACGAGACGTATAGGTTTGTTGGGAGCAATCCATGTGATTGTGATTTTTAACCCTATGTTGACCGAGTTACTAAAAATAGTGGTTGTAACCAACTCTCCTATGTAATAAAAAAAGACAAGCTCTTCCCTCCATTCAATAATTTTTCACACACGAGATTGTTCAATTTTGTAAGAATAGATTCATCCTACTCCTACATAACAAGAATTGAGCCCACGTTTCAACCCCTTTGTAACCTTTGCAATTGGATGCCCTTGAGGGCTAGTGGATTGGTAAGTGCTTGTCTGGCCAGGCACTTATCAAGAAGAGACTTGGGTTCAAACCTTGGGGGTGCTAATTTGCAAAGGTAGTAGTTTGATCTGAATCTTCTAAGTGCGCATCAGACTGATAATGACGGTACGAATCTTGAGCAATTGCTAGTCTCCCTCTCACGTTGGGACAACAAGAACAAGATGCAATAGGCTTGTTGGGAGCAGCCCATGGGTTATAAATCCTGAGCAATCAATGGTATCCCTCTCACGTCGGGTCAACAAGAACAAGATGAAATAGGTTTGTTGAGAGCAGCCCCCGGTTATAACTCATGAGCAATCAATAGTCTCCCTCTTACGTCGGGTCAACAAGGACAAGATGAAATAGGCTTGTTGAGAGCAGCCCCTTTCGCAGTTACTAAAAATAGTGTGGCTGTAACCAACTCCCTTATGTACCGAAAAAATAAAAATAAATAAAAAATAAATAAACCTTTGAAATTGGATTTTACAACTCCCCATGTATCAAAATAAATAAATAAGCCTTTGCAATTGGATTTTCTAAACATTTCAAAGGATACATGTTCTCTTAAATTATCATAGGTTATTTAATAATAAGTTAGGTGTAGCTTTAATTAAGATAATTTTTATTAAAATATTAAAATTTTATATTTGTTATTAGGTTATTATTTATTATTTATTTAATTGAGAAATTAGTTGTAGAAAATAGATTTTGTAAATCTAATAATAACATTATAAAACAACAAAATTTGTCAAATTGATCGATTTTGGTTGTCTTTAAAATGGACCAATTGGTTTAGGGAAGCGATTTGCTTGCAAAATGGACCCATTTGCTCAAGGAAGTGAATTGCTCGCAAAATGGATTGATTAGTTCAAGGGAGTAATTCACTCACAAAAAATGTATCGATTCACTCAACAAAAGATGCTAATTTGCTTAGCAAAAAGTGTCAATTTGCTTATAATATGTGAGCAAATCACTCACAAATATAACTCAACCATTCAAACAATCACTGAAGTAAAATTCAACATGGATCACGAGGAAAAAATCTGAAAAGCAATTTTTTGGCATTTAGTGGTGCAGTAGGCATTTTTGGAGCCTTCTAAGCCTATTAGAGGTATAATTAAGAATATGTAACATTTGGAGGTGCAACATTTTGCTAAAGTTTCCCCTAAATTTTTACTTTTACTATGAGTAATTGTTTTTCACCCCAAGTAACTCAAGGGTAAACTTTTACTATAAATAAAGGCCTAAGGACCTCATTGTGATCATCTTTTGGCCATGAGAATTCAGAGCTACACTTTGTGAAACCCACATTGTGCTTTGTACTCTTGAGGTTGTAAGAAATTAGCAAACCTTTATGCATCTCATTAGTGGTACCATCCTCTCGGTTTACTAAGTGCGTAACAATTGTGGCATGACCCTTCTAGCCCATCTTGTCATTTGCTTGTCAATTTCATAATTAAACGAATGGTTGATCACAAGATTTCCTCGCTATGGTGTAAAAGCCACATTTGCTTTCAAATTCTCACAGTCAAACTCTCACAATTTTAATTTTCACACTTTATTTTTCATGCATTTTCATTTTTATAATTTATTCTTATGCATTTTAGTTTAGATTAATGAGGATAATGAGGAGTTGACCTAAATTTGAAGGTTGGGGGAAGCCTTTAGCAAACTTGTCCAACCTTGTTGAAACTCAAATTTGGGGGCATAAAACCTAAATTGGAAGTCAAGGTAATTCCCCAAATCAACATAGCTTCTAGCACACTCAGTGGGAGAAGCCTTCATTTTTCATGCATCTGTGTTAAATTTCTTGATTTCCATGCCAAAATCACATTGTCATGAAAGGAGTGAGTGGCCCAAAATTTGAGAAAATTTTTAGTAAGTCTTAATTAACGATAGATTTGCTCCAAAATTCATAGTGATTTGCTTCATATAAGCCCACCATTTGGAAATATTATAAGTGCATTTCTGCGAGCAATTTGCTCCTAATTGTCTATATTTATCATCTTTATAAATTCCTTGATTTTTGTGCTAAAATCACACTTGTCGCATATGGGATGATTGGCTGAAAGTTAGGAAAAAATTTATTAAGTTTAATTCAACAAGCGATTCACTTTGAAATTGGAGCAATTCTCTCAATTTCAAGGTAGAGATCAAAAACCACTAAGTCCACAAAGTGAGTGATTTATCTGGTAAATTCAAGCGATTTACTTGATAAAACTTACATTTTCACAAGTTGAATCTAGAGCTATTCATCAAGGTCAAGAGTTGAATTTATTAGTTCCAAACCTAGTTTGACCAATTTTTTTTGTTATTTGTGTTCAATTTTTTTCGGTACTCTATGAATGGTGAGTTCGACACAAACTCTAGATTTTTTTTTGTAAAGTTAACGACTTCTACAATATTTGAACAATATCAAAACTCAAATTTGACCTTGTATGTGCATTCACCATGGGTGAAAAACACTTAAGACACAATCTAATTCATTTTTATCCAAGTTCAAAACAACAAGCAATTTGCTCATAAAAGTGAGTGATTTGCTCTAACACAATGAAATTAATCCAAGATAGATCTAAAAAGCAATTTGCTAAAAAAGATAAGATTTTCCTTCCTCCCTCATCGAAATGTGATTTGCTCTAGTCTCAAAAGTGGTTCACTCAAAGTGATCTGCTTGGATCATATTCTTTTTTATAATGTTTTTCTAAGTTTAGAAATACAAGTGATTCGTCTAGATTTTTGAAGTGATATGCTTCATTTTGTGCATTCTATAAAATTACACCCTATTATAAATCACCCCAAAACTTCTAGCAGATCGCTCAATTTTGTGAGCAAATCACTTGATAGGAAAAAATTTGGATTTTTTTTTATATAGATTTTAACCTTGAAAATATGTTTGTCATTGTAGTTATTGTTACAGACTTCAAAAAAATCAAGTGATTGATTTACCTTCAAAAAAACTGCATTGCCTTTAACCTCACCCACTAAATAGGAGAATTATACAAACTCCACTCATGTCTTCGACATAGTTGGGTTTTGGGAAGCATTATGGTGTCTCAACCATGGGGGAATCCTTAGTACAAAATATATTATGGGCTCAAAGTCCTCAAATACCTTAATACCTATAGATTCCCCAAGGTCAATATCAATTTCCATAGAATTCATAACCAAATATTCAATAACCTCTAAACTAGCAATGGGTTTGCCAAAATATACCACCTCATTACCCTTTGGCTTTTTATCCTCTATACCCTCTTACTTGCCTCATGGCCATGCAATGTAATCCCCTCAACAAAATAATCCAAGAGCATCTCCTAGGTCATAAAACCAATTTTCTAATTGGACTTGCCAAGGACCATTAAAATTGGTGGTATGTTCTCCTATTCCCTTAGTAGTTATGAAAGCACTACCTACCTTTGATGGGAATGAGATCAAGATGACACTAGACCACCTCAATCAATTATCTATGCTCAAGTTAATTCACTACGTCCAAGAAGAAGACATAATGGTACACTTGGTGATGTACTCTCTTCATGATAAATTTACCTTTTGGTATAAGGGATTACTAGATAATTCAAATATTAGTTGGGTGCCAATAGTGGAAACATTCATGCATATATTTGGTAATATAAAAATTGGTTACTCAATTTTATTTCAATTAAGTGCAATCCAAAGACATTCTTAGGAATATATACATGACTTTTATACTAGATTCTTGAGGATCTTGAACCTAATCCTACCAAATGTTTGGCTAAATAATGAATAGACATTACCATATTACATCAAAAGTTTACAAACCGACTTAGCTTTAATGGTTTATAATGTTATTTATCATACACTAGGTACAACATGCAAAGAAGCAACTAGAGCAGAATATGATCTCATTCAAGTAGAAAAAATACCTCCTACTCCATCAATGGCCTATGTAACCCAAATTTCCTAAAATATACCTAATACCAAATTCCATGCCCAATATTTCATTGATTTCTTATCCCCATCCAAACACTTCTACTCATCCATCTACATCGCCATAGATCATTACTCATCTTGGATAAAACTTGTCATCTATTATGACCTTTGAGTCGTAACTTCCAACCCTCCTTGCTCCACCTAACTCAAGCAATGAGCCCAAAAATAAGTTTGTAATAAGCAAAATGATGGAGGTGATCAAGACTTTGATAAAGTAAAACAATGTTATAAAGCAATAGTAGAAACAATCATAGAATTGGAAACCCCAAAATTTTATACCTAACCAAAGATTAAGTGCCTTTAGAAGGTGCTAATCAAGGAGCAAATTAGACTCACAATCACATGGTTAACACCAACACAAAGATTGAACCATCATGATATATTCCTTATGAATATAGATACGATCTTATTGATCGCATGTGTATCATTAGACATTCTCAAATTATTCAATATAATCAACAATATTAGGCTGAGTAGGTTTCCATCATAGGTCAAGTGGTCCCTATAATTAATTTGACTGCGTACCAACAATCATAGGCTCTATCATCGATACCAACCTTACTGAAACTCAATGATATAGTCAACAAATTTTAGTGCTACATAAACAAATAAGGAGTCAATGTTTCAAAATAAAGCCATATGCATTAATCAACAAGGGATTGAAACTAGAGATAAGAGGAAAACTTCTAAAAAGTAGTTTTCTAATAAGCAAACCAAAAATGGGAAAGGTATGACAATCCTCAAAAGGGGAAGGCTGAATTTGTACTTAAAGGATGAAGGACCTATTGCATCACAACAAGAGAAACAAAAATAGAAAGAGAACACTAAAAAAAAATCAAAGGATGAAGATTATGAATCAATTAACCCTTACTCAAATACAAAATCAAAGTATATAGAAGAATGTGAAGCGTTTACTTTTTCCTTGGAAGGAGAAGAGTTTGCAATGGAAGCATAAAAAAAAACAAGATACAAATGGTTTGAGTCTTATTTTGAGTATGCATAAGGATAAAAAGGGCAAATGTACAATCAAAACATCAAGCATTAGTGCCTCCCTCATGTAACAAATTCAAACATATAAGAGCAACAAAAAAAGAAAAAAAATTGAGTCGGAATATGAAGAATAAGGAGACACTAAAAGGTTTGAGAAATTGACATGTGAATCACCTTTCATGAAAGTACCATGTGGACATGAAAAATACACCATTGCAATAAAATTGAAATATTGTATTAAATTAAAAAGAGTCTTTTAAATACAAATAAACCCTTTTGTAGGGTGTTTTTACAAAAGAAATGTGTCCAAAATGGGATGACCCCTTTTACAAAATGACTATGGTGTTTTCATTTCTCATGCCACAAGCAAGTGCATGGTGGGTTTGTTGTGACCACCGTTTTGAATTGATTTGAGCCCTTTTGAATACCTACACACAAGCAAGCAACAATGTGTTAGTAGCACCTATGTGAAGTATATTAAACAAACTAAAAATAAATACAAATTGAAATGTAAATGTGCATACTTGAGCCTATGGAAATTTTGACAACATTAGGGTATGTGTCTTTATGTCTCCATAAAATGAGAGGGGAGAAGGGGGTATTTATAATAATTGATAAGAGGAGGGGGTATGACATGGAGGTGAGGTGGAGGCAAAGTGGCATGTGAGAATATTAAGGTAAATTCAAGAAATCTCATGGAAAAATGTGCATCATAAATTTGCATGGGGAGATGGGAGCCTAGAGAGATGTGAGACAATTTTAAATTTAAAAAAGGGCACATGGAGGATGTAACTGAATTAAAAATTGATAAAAAGTGCAAGGGAGGATGGAGAATTAATGTGGAATTGGATGGAGGCTTTCATCTATGTTGCATCAATACCAAAAAAATCTAAAGTAGAGAAGGAAACATATTTTTTCAAAAAAAGTGTAAAAGAAAAATGAGGGTTTCAAGCATCCTCAAAAAAATTAACAACAAGGACATCCATCTAGCAAAAATAAATTAGTTTGAATGTCAAGAGATAAAAAAAATATTGGTGAATATTTTCTCTAGAGCAACAAATGTATTATGATATAGCATCCTTGTGATCCAAGTCCCCTTAGGATTTTGGCACACAACCCTAAAATTTATCGATAACACATAAAGCCTCCCCCATTTCAAAGAAACCACATTGCTTATGTAATTCTCATAGAAGAGAGGCAAATAAATTTGGGAAGCATGGCTAAACCATTGAACATAGTTCTAATTGCTTTTCAACAGATTCAAAAAATGGGAAAGACTGAAAAGGATCCTAAAACAAAAATATTCATAACAATATTTCAAGGAGAAAGCAACAATCAAAATAGGTTTGAAAGTTTTAATATAAAAGAAAGTGCCTTTTTGTTAAATGTTGATAATCTGTCAAATCCAAAGGAGGTAATTACCATTTGGGTAAATCATTATAGATCATTACAATAAGTACACAATTTAGATAATCCTACAATGATTGAAGTTGTTGCAAGAAACATGGTAGGAATAATTCTAAACTAGTGGGCACATGCTAGTGCATAATAAAAAATGATGTATATATGAATGAATTAGAAGAATTGTATATAGCATTAACAACTGAGTTTGTGCCTCAAAACATCAATTCTATAAAAGACCAATTGGCCTTAGCAATGAGAAAATTATGAGATTTAAGTAGATTTGAAGAATACTTCAAATATTACATACAGATTGTATACATATTAAATCTGCATGGGGAAATGTTCATAAAAGTTCAATATCTATCTTCTCTTCCAAAAGGAATTGGCCAGCTAGTGTTAGAAAAAATTACTCAACATGGTTTTGATTTGAATGAATTATATTTTGCAGAGGTAATTGAGGCAGTTAGAAAAAAACTAGGTATTTGTGTCTTCGAGAAAAAAGTTATTAGAAAAAATTCTATCATCACGAGGAAGGAGTGTGCTTCCATTGGAGGTGCAGATACTTTTTGCAAAATTGAAAAAAAAAAGTTCAAAAAGGCAAATCTAATGAACTTTAATCCATACAGATATTTCAAAAGAAAAAAGAGGTAAACTAAATTAGCTAAAGATGTTACATGCTTTTCTTGCAAACAAAAAGGTCATTATGCACATTCATGTGCTAAAAGGTCTCCAAAACAAGTCAGAATGATGTTTGTGGAATCTGAAATATCAAAACAATGGGAAATGTGTGAAAATGAAAATCATTTATTTTTATGGCAAATAAAGAATATTGAATTCTTTGAAATTGAAGATGTTGATGATGAACCTCTATATGATACTTACTTGACAAATGATGAAGTTGAAGAGGTAGAAGCCATTAACCAAATCTTCATGTATCATCCTAACCTTGATATGCCAAAATTAGAAGATATCACTGATGAGGAAGCAGAATTACAACAAGCACAAGAAAAAGTAGAACATAATAGAAATAGTTTTGACAAGAAATGTGCAAATACTTGTGATACAGATGATGAGAGTGCTTATGATTTCCAAGTTTCTAATTATGATATTTTTGATAATAAAATAATCGTTCTCTGATGTTGAGGTTATCCCTACAAAAAAGAAACCAAACCAGATCCCAAAGCTCTGGTTCCTTTCAAAAAGAATATAAAGTTACCTCAATAGATTTCATTTAAATACCACAAATACCCAACAACTTCTAGAATACAACAAAATCAAATAAAAAAATTGGTTGTTGATTATAGTTAAGTTTTATGTCCAATTACAGTTACAGTAGATGGCAAAATGACTTCCAAAATAATTACTGCTTTTATAAATACTAGTGCAAATATTAATTTTGTAGTAGGAAATCTATAAAACTAGGTAGAGTCTACAAAATCCTACCAAGTATCTACAATGAATGAAATGTTTCAATGAAATATTTTGCTTTTGATGTTTCTCTTTAGATCGAAAATAAGATTGTTTATACAGATTTTGTACAGATGAATGATGGTAGATATGATGTAGGATTGGGAAGTCCTTTTCTAGATAAATTTGGCCCTTATACTATTGCAAGCCATTGTTTGGTATTGAATATTGAAAATGAAAGGATAACAATGCCAAGGGTCCCAAATGTCTTTCATGCACAAAAAGCTAACAATCCAATGGAAAGATCCAAGCATTGAAGAGATAGCCATTCATGAAGCAAAGCTAGGAAAAGTAAAAGTGAAGAAAAAACAGTGCAAAAATGTTCACAAGTATTCCTTACTATAAATCCTACAGTTAACTCATATGAACATGTTGTGTTGAGCATCCACTGGATAAATGAGAAATTGATTCTCCCCAAGCAATGATTCCTACACTCTATGATATCCCTGTTCAAGGAAAAAAAATTGTTTTAGGCAAGAAGGATGATGATGAAGCCCAAAAATAGGTAAATGAATTACTCACAAAAGTTTAATTAGACCTTTTGAATTCAATTATTGCTGTTTTGCCTTTATAGTAAAAAAACATTCAAAGTTAAAAAGAGAAGCCCGAGTGGTCAAAAATTACATTCCATTGAATGTTTTTACCCAAGATATCAAATGGCCATTACCACACAAAAAACAACTGATAGATAAAGTTGGTTTAGGGAAAATATTTTAAGATTTTGATTGTATCTCTGGCTATCATCATATCAAGATTGCAGATAAAGATATCTATAAGACAACTTTCACAACTCCAATTGAATTATTTGAATGACTAGTAATACCATTTGCATTAAAAAATGCACCTACACAATTCCAAATGAGAATGTAAAAAATATTTTCTCCAATTCATGAATTTATTACAAATTATATTGATGATTTTGTTGTTTATTATCAGACATTGGCTAATCACCAAAACCATTTGCAAGTTTTAAAAAATTTGGTCAACAAACATGGAATAGGGCTTTCAACAGACAATAAGAAATTCTAGATAGTAAGATCAAAAATAGAATTTTTAGGTGTTATTTTTAAAGATGAGCAAATCGTGATGTAGCCTCATGTTTTGGAAAAGGTACAAGAACTTCTAAAATTGATTATTAAAGAAAAGTACAAATATTTTTGGGATGCATAAATTATCTTCATGATTATATCCCACAACTTACAAAAATCACAAAACCAATCAAAGGAGAAAAAATCAATTTGTCTCCTAATGCAAAAGAAGCTGTTAAAGAGTTAAAAACTTATTGCTTAGATTTACCGCCTTTAGAACCAACATTTGAAAGACCTTATATTCTCCAAACAGATGCTAGTAAAGAATTTTGGGCATGTATTTTACTGGTCAAGAAGAATAATGCAGAAAAGATAGTGGCATACAAATCAAGATAATTTAAGAAACATGAACTCAATTATTGACCTATAGAAAACTAAATTCTTGCCATTATAAAGGGAGTTGAAAAATTCAAAACAATTTTACGTGCTAATTTTTTTTTAATCAGAACTGATAGCAAGAATTTCAAATGGTTTGACTAAAACTGTTTTAGCTCAGCTTTGTCGAGGAAGGTATTCTTGGTGGTAAGCAATTTTGACACATTATCAGTTTGATGTTGAATATGTGCCAGGAAAAGAAAATTCTCTACCAGATGCCTTAACCAGAGAAATGGCCCATATTAAAATGTTTGGGTCTTCTTCTTTCAGATGGAAAAATTGGTCTTTATATGCAACAACAGATTGTCAAGCTTTCTGCAGAAAAATTCGTCAGTATTTCCCTAATGTTGATTCAATCAGGTTTGATTACTTCCCCTATCTTGATTTTGTATATAACTTTGCAGGACGAATAAATGTTTTGGTAAATTCTGCCACATGGGGCCAAACGCCAACAACAATGGTCAAACATGTTTTTATCAGAGGAAACCTTGATGATGTTATCCTTCTAAGGAGGTTACAAGAACCTAATGCAACTTTCCAAGCTTTCTTTGTTGCAATTTGTGTAAATTTGTCTTGGCAAGCAAAAACGAGTAGTTGTATAATTCACATCAATTTTACAGAATATCTTGCTCTGCAAACTTACATCGATGAAGTCATGCAACCAACATTCCTTGTCTCTCAAACATATCTACTAGAATCATCTATGGTTTGAGACATACAAATGCCTGATAGCCAACCAAATATTTTAGAGCCAAAAACCTTAATTGTGTGATTACAACAGGAAGTTGCTAACTGCCAAGAATGTCTACGGTCTCCACAAGGAATATACCGAGTACATAGATATTTTAATAATGGATAGAATCTTATCTTGTACAGTTGGTTTTAGTGGAAGACACTATCACACGTAAAAGGGATAAGACCCCACTCACCGACTCTTATCTTTAGTTACTATATATCTACTTTTTGATGTGTCTAGATTTATTGTACCAAATATCGAGAGGCTTCCACAACCTCATTTGCAACTATAAGTATGGGACTTGATACTCATCTTTGTCATCAAGAAATTTAGTTTGCTTATGCTTTAGCATATCTGTAACATCGAGAATAAAAGCACTCTATACATGAGTGGATAGTTTCTTTTAAGTCTAGTTGTTGAGCGAAGTATCTTGAGGGTAGGATCATCCTATCTTGCTTTTGCTTACTCTAAAAAAATCTTAGCCTTTGGTCTGTAAATTTTTTTATGAGAACATCCCGAAATTCGTACCAAAAAGCTCACTCATGAAAACCCTGTTGTTTTACCATATTTCTTAAAATTGATCCAACAATTACGATCGTTAGATATTAAAGATCTACCTATACTATGTTTTAAAAGTATTAACTTTATTTTATCCAATAAATATCAAGGATCACCCTATACTATATTTTATAAGGTATTAACTTTATTTTATCCAATAATATAAAATTTATAAAAATAACATTCATTAATATTACTGATTTTTATATATAAAAAATAAAAATAAATAAATTAAAAGCAACTTGCCTTTCAATGGGCTTAATTCGTACAGTCCGAACTAAAACATTATTTGACTTTCCTCATCAAAGTAATCAAAAGCACTGTCGGTAGACACAAAATGGTCGTTATTAACATCCGTCCAAGTCACCCCCGTGGGGTTCAGTCAACCAAAGTGACATTCCTTAGCAGTTCGTTCCAATTTACAAATCAAACCCTTTTGGCTTTCCGTTGATTCTTGGGCACGAAACTGACTTAGTGTGAAAAGTACCCCCTAACTTTTCTCGTCATTTAGGTTGAACGACCATACAAAAACAACTTTTGGCGATAGAAGAAAATGCTCTCCTACTGGAGGGACTGCGATAGTTACAGTCTTGGTCACCATGATTAATTCAAAACAACAGACCCAGTCTTAGAAATGGCCATGTTAATGTCACCCCTTAAGTGCTAGGTTCTATGCAGGCCAACCAAGAGAAGAGAAGTTCTGTCGACTCTCAACATAGAATAGAAAGAATGGTTATGCATCGTCATCATGCCCGATCATGTCCAACCCAGCACCCCCATTATTTCACTAACTAAAACGTTGATGTGCCAACGGCTTGGGCGGCAACCCATCCATGCCGGTCTCCCTCGCTAACTACCCCAAGGCAAAATATTACAGAAAATCGGGATCCATAAATTAAAGACTAAAAAGACCGGAGTCATGGCGAAAGTCGAAGATGCGGCCCGGCAAGGGGCTCTGTTTTTCTTCTAAGGGTTATCCGGTCAAAATGGGAAGGGTGGAAACGCGTCGAATATAATGTAAATGTCGGAACTCTCAGGCGCCAACAACTGCCAGACGTATGGCTGGCGGACAAACTCTAAAATTAGCCGAGGGTTTCACCGGCACCGTCACTTGGTCATTTGTATGCACGAGGAGAAGGCGGCCAGCTAGGTGTGGATAAACCGAATGTGGGTTCATATTATACTTTGGCGGCCTCTCCGGCCTCTCCGACCCTCCACTTCATCCTTTTTCTATTTCAGTTGTTTGCTTTTCTTACGCGGCGAAAGAACTACGAAGGTGCGGTGGTGGGGCACAGTCTGGACTCCGGCCCAACCCCGATTCGCGGGAGGTTCCATGGGCGATATTCTCGTAAGTCTGAATGGCGCCCATCGCTGCGAAAGGGCTTAACTGCAGGGTCACTAAGGCCCTTTCTGTGGTTCTAGAGTTGGTCGCCGGGAAGAAATTCGAATGTAGTCGAATATGGATTTGTTGAATATTAAAACCCCCCGGCAAGAGGTGTTGACCCCGGGCTTATAGTAATCTGATTATATGGTGTAACGTTGTCTCCACGCTAGAAAAGAGAAATTGTTCTATTTCTGCATGGATGGAAGAACTGGAATTGTTCGTTGATTAGAAAGTTTTGATTTATTATTCAATTCAAAGGTCCGAGATCCCGCAATTGCTATACATTTTCGTTTGCTTCCGTCGTTGAACGTGTTGCTTGTAGTCTTCAATGTGCTGTCTACCTTTAATTTTTAAATTCTTGAGACCCTCCCTGCCTGCGATAAGTCGGAGCAGGAGTGGCATTGGTATATAAATACATGGATATATTCTGTGTCTGCGCATCAGCGAAATCATATATTCTGAATCGTGGGTTGCGAGAATTTACTCTCTGTGTTATCGGTGACTGTATCCAAGAAGAAATTTGGTGAATTAGATTGTTTTTTGAGGTGAGAATCACTAAGGGGCTGCATTAGTATATTTTGTTTTAAACCAAGTATTCACCCATTGTAATCTTTTTCTGCTGCTATGGACTACCTGTGTCATTCCCAACAACTTTCTAAAACGTGTTTTGGGACGTGTGGAAATCGAGATCAACTAATGTTGTTCCGTGATGATTTCCTAAACCTAGATTTGCATTTTGGTCTTTAGGCCTCAAAGATGTTGATGGTAGAAGAAAGAAGTTTTATTAGCCCAATATGTGGGAGTAGTAGTGGGAATTAGATGTGTCGGCGGTCTGTATTCAAGTACAGGATCCTAGCATTACTTAATCAGTGCCAGATCACATTTGCAAGTGATGGGTTGTAGAAGAGAAGAGATATTAAAGTGGAACGAAATTAGGAATATGCCATTTTGCAAAATTTGGAAGGGTGTTATATCCGTTTTTTTATTTTTAAATGACTGATTTTGAACGGTCCTTGCTGTGGGTCGGTGTTTTGTTGTCTTGAGCTCCTTTTTAAGTATTAGACAATGTTGCAGTATAATGCCCTGATGTTTGAGATTCTATGGAGTTTCTTAATGTTTTGTTTGCGTGCACAATGAAAAGATGCATTGGTGCACTTCCTGATAAGGGAGGATTCTCTAGAAACGGCTGTTTTGATAAGGTTGGTAAGACAAAAATAAAAAAAAATACTAACGTTCTTTCCTTTTTCCTTTTTTCCAATTCTTTTAGCTGGTGGGAGGCTTGACTGCATTGAGCTTGACAAAGTAAAAAAGAGTAAGCTCCTTATAAACATTTCGTCAAATTGCCTATCATCCAAGAGGGAATTTTGCTGGAGTTGGATGGGGACAGCAGTTTTGTTACCTGAAGAAAGCCAAACATTAGATGCAGATGGAAAGCATATATTGGATGGCTGTACAGAAAAACTTTCAGATGCAGCTAGATTGATGTCCTTTCGCTTCAAAAGCAGCCGAAGAACCGCAGCTACATCCATCAGTTTCAATGGCAGAGATTTGGAGAAAACTGCATCAGGAAGCAATAGTTTCAAAGGCAGCAAAAGAGAGAGAGCTCTTCTGCGGTCATTTAGCCTCAAAGGCAGCTACGCACAGACAAATTCACTGGAATCTATTAGTTTCAGAGGCAAGGATTCGCCATCCTCGAAGTAAAAGTTTCGACAGATTCGAGCAAATGAGATCAAATAGCTCAAGAAATGGCTTTTGAGAATTCTTCTATGAGGTCACCTAGCTTTAAGGAGGAGGCAGCTGCACTCAAACTGCAGAAAGTTTACAAAAGCTACCGTACAAGGCGAAATCTTGCAGATTGTGCTGTGGTCGTGGAGGAACTCTGGTTTGTATCTACCATTGCATCCTCTGTTTGAGCGCTTCTTTTTTCATGATTGAGTTGCTAAGAGGGTTCTTTTGTTCTTAAAATCGGCTTTAATCAAATCTTTTTCTCTTGAAAATTAAGTTTTTTTTTGGTGTCAAGTTGATTAAATGTCTATTCAATTGATTTTAAAATGCAGGTGGCAAGCCATAGATTTTGTGACACTCAAGCGAAATACGGTTTCATTTTTTGATGTCAAAAAACCAGAGACAGCTGTTTCCCGATGGTCACGAGCAAGAATAAAGGCTGCAAAGGTACTATTTTGTAGTTCTGTTATTGCAAATTTCTGCTGGTACAATTTCATTGTCTCACTGTATAATTTAATAAAAGGGAATCAAATATCAATCTATTCCTTGACCATAAATCCAGAAAATCTATACTGATTGGTCCTCCCTCCTGCAATAAACATAGAACAGATTGGAGCTTGTAATAGCATGCATTGCTTGTTATAGGAATGCTTTTGGGAAATAAAGTTCAAAATGTGTCTCTACAGGTTGGCAAGGGGTTATCAAAGGATGATAAAGCTCGGAAACTGGCTTTTCAGCACTGGCTTGAGGCTGTAAGTTCTTCATGCCCATAAAATTTTATATGCTATTTTAAATAGGTACAAGATAAGTTACCTGGGGGCTAATGTTCTTTACTCTTTAGATTCTTTTTAGTTTTTCCCTTGTTCTTGACTTTTGCAAAGCAATTGAAAGTTACAGACATAGGAATATGCAAGCTTTGAATGATCTAAATATTAAATTAACTGGAATGGAAGTTTACAAGTTTTCTCCACAGAATTATCTTGGGACATCTCCTCATGTGCTTATTCCTCATTTTCTAATTTTTGATGATTGCTTTTCTTTCTTGCAGATTGATCCACGACACCGTTATGGACATAATCTGCATTTCTATTATGATACATGGTGTGACAGTAACACAGTACAACCCTTTTTCTATTGGTGAGTTTCTCTTTCAAATCTCATTTGGGTACCAGTCAAATACCATCTATTTGTAGAATGAATAACATAGCCTTGTTTTGGCTTGTTTACTTGATGTTTAAGATCATGCACATATCTATTAAATTTTCCTGTGGCTTAAGAATGCAGTGCCATTTCGATAGGAAGCTTCATTTGCCAGTTCTTTGTCTTCCTTGATTTGCATCCTTCTACGTAGCATCATTATTTTTGTTCTCTGGGCATAATTTGATAAAGGATACTTTCCAACTCTTGAATCTGGTTTAGCTAATTCTGAAGGGAAAAAAAAAAATCTGTGCAGGCTGGATGTTGGAGATGGTAGAGATCTCAATCTTGAACGTTGTTCAAGGATGAAGTTGCAACAACAATGCATAAAATATCTGGGCCCTGTAAGTCCTTTTTTCCTTTTATTTTTTTTTCATCTTTTATTTTGGTTGGATCATTTAATACATTTACTATGTTGTAATGTCACAATTCTTAGAATCACCCTGTCAACTTGGTGGGTCATGGCCTTTTTGATATTTTAAGCTAATTCGATGGAGAAATAAGCATGTGAGATAAAGATACTATTCAATCTGAACAGAAAAATGTCTGAATAAGGGTTTGAACCATACTCCAAAGGAAATTCTGTTCAATTTACATAATACTGTTTATATGTGGTGGACAGAGTCTATCCTTGTTTCTCCTCTGTCTTGCCGTAATTTGTTATTTTGTCTATGCAACCTAAACTGTGAAGATACAACCTTCATTTAATTCTGTCTGCAACTACTGCTCAGGCATAACCGTGTGCTGTATCCAATGTGAAAAGTGGCATCCATAGCTGATACATTATCCTGCTTATCTTGTAAATAAATACATGATGATTCTATGTTAATTCTTGTTTTGGTAATAGTAAGCTTATGCAATTGTGACTGGCCATGCAGAAAGAGCGGGAGCAGTATGAAGTTATAGTTAATGATGGAAAACTTGTGTACAAAAATGGTGGTCAGCTGGTTGATACAACAAAAGGATCCAAAGGATCAAAGTGGATATTTGTATTGAGCACATCAAAAAAGCTCTATGTTGGCCAGGTATTTGAGGACTAATTAAAATGAAGATGCAGTTATCTGGCTTACGCTTGTGATTTTTCATATCTGCTCCTTTTCCTTGGGAGTTAGAGGCAAGTCCAATTCATTATTAACTCTCATTCTTTTGTGTTTAGAAAAAGAAGGGCACATTCCAACATTCTACTTTCTTAGCTGGAGGAGCAACATCTGCAGCTGGAAGATTGGTTGTAGTTGAAGGCGTTCTCAAGGTAACATGTTGTATGCTGTGAAAGGCTTTCTGTCTAATGCTTGTTAATTCTCTTCTGTGTTGAAACAGACTCATCCCTTTTATAAATGTGGCCAGTTAATAATTGCTTGAGAAGGACCAAATGACTTCTAGCAAGCTAGAATAACTTCAAATTTCTCTGTTTTAGATGTTTGGAATAAGTATTATTTCGTTAAGATATATAGGGCTTTTGAAAGGAACCTTGAGATGTGGTGGAAATGGGTGCAAATATACATATATGCATGAAGTTACATGATTTATGCAGAACAAATTCATTGCCTGTGTCTATGCTAACCCATTGGTAAAGCGAATTGGATTTGTCAGCATGCCTGTAAGTCTGGATTAAATATTAATGGGGACATCTAAAAAGAGTTAAAATTGCTTCCTTTGAACTGTCTGACTTTAATGCTTATCATAGTCGTCCCTGCCCTATTGTTGTTCAGTAGTTGCATAGATTTTTCTTTTTGTCAAAAGAGAAACAAACTGTCTTGTGCTGCATCTTAGATTGAGATCAAAAGTTGTGTCCAAATTTCATCTAATGGGTACTAAGAGTGTCCTGTTGTAAGCCAGAGGTAAGATGTGGTTGTGACCCTATTAGATAGTGTTGCAAGATGACTTTTTGGAGGTAACATTTAATTGCATTAGATGTTACCATATGACAAAGATATTATACTTGTCAATGTCTCTATGAGGTGTAGTGTGAATGAGCTTTTAATTGTTAAGTGGCAATCCTCTTCAGCTTTTGTCTTAAAGAAACTAACCTTATAAGGCCTAGGGTTGAAGATCAATCGATTATTCTGATTAGCTTAGACAAATGAATGAGCTGTAGCACCACAATCAAAATCACTTGTCTCAAAAAATATGATGTTTGCACCAATAAATGTCCATTTCATTCATTTTTGCTAGTATTATATGGTTTCTATTTTCATTCGTATTGTCTATGATAATGAAAATGAGCAGTACCTTAACATTCTATTGTCTTTTGTCTGCAGTCTATTTGGCCTTACAGTGGACACTATCTTCCAACTGAAGAAAACTTCAATGAGTTCATCAACTTTCTTGAGGAAAACAGTATTGACCTCACCAATGTGCAGGTTGGTGTATATTTCAAGAGTTCCCTTCCATTTTGTATAATCATTCTATTTTCAGGATTTGGTCATTGTCAAAAGTTTCCATTGTTGCTTAAATACACGGTAGACTTCATGCGAATCAAAAGGTTGCCAACGACAGTACAATAGTATGAGTAATTATGAACATGCTTCTGATATTTGCAATAGCCACATGCATTCTTGATTTAGTATTGTATTCTGGGTAATAAATCAACACTTGCAGTACAGCACATTTTTTTACTTTTCTCTTCACTACAGAAATAAGCCCCCAAAAGTAGATTCCAAAACATTTAGATTATAGGTGTTTCCAACTTACATTCAATCAGATAACAACCACCCATGGCATTCTATTCTTTGTTATACTTGTTCAGTGGCCTTTTTATGTATTCTACATATCCTTTCATCTGGATTTGTATTTGGCAATTTTGGATGTAGAATATTTGTGCTTAAAATCTTTTAATGTTTATATCCAACTTAAGCTGAATAGGAATTCTTTCTTCCTTTTTCAGAAGAATCCAGCTGACGAAGATGAACAATCTCTTCATCTTGGGAAAAATTTGATGATTGGAAGTGAGCCAAACTCAGAAGCAGAGAGAGATGAGCAGCATTTGGTTGAAAAACTGGAAAAAATAGATTCACATAAGGATTTTACAAGCACCAATACTGTGTTAGAAGAAACAGAAGCCAGTACTCCTTTCTGGACCAACATTGAAAGTAATGAAACAGGGGAACTTTGCAATAGGTTTTCACCCATTCAGTGGGTGGGTTCATGTGAGGAAGCCTTTCCTAGTGAGCCTGATAAAGGCATTCCTCTTAACCAAGGATTGGTGATTGAGGAGAGAGTGAACAACTCTGAAGAGGCAGATGAAACTGCAGGTTTTCAGGGTAATAAAGAGCAAGTGTGCTACAAAAGGAGCTTGTCAGAAAAAAATCTTGAAGATGCTAGAACAGAGGTGCCTCACAAATCATTGCTTCAAAGGCTTCAATCCAGAAAATCACTACAATCTTATCAGCTAAGCAAACAACCATCTTTCAAGTGGTCAACTGGAGCTGGTCCACGAATAGCTTGGGTAGCAGACTGTCCTTCAGAACTTCGTGTCAAGGCACTGGAGAAAGTAAATCTGTCCCCTAGGTGCAGGTCAAGCAACAGTCCAAGAGAATTTCCGGATCTTTCAAGGCAGCCCATGTCCCCAAGGTTTTTGTGAGGGACTTTGGTTTACCTTTCTAGTCAGAGGGTCATGAAATTCAACTTCCTGTCAATATTCTTTGCTTCCTATAGCATTCCACAAAGTCTTAACCTATTTCTGCACATAGTTTCATGTTCACTTTGTTCATTCCAAAAGTTTTGCCATCAAGAATTCTTTTGTATCTGGAGTATCATAGAAATGTTTCTGTCTAATAATACCCACCCATAGGCTGCCCAAAATCCTTGTAATCCATTAGATCAAAATTGTTGCCATCAAGAATTCTTTTGTGAGAGTATCATAGAAATGTTTCTTTCTAATAATACCCACCCAAACGGTGCCCAAAATCCTTGTAATCCATTAGATCAAATAGTTTATATATTTTGATAAAATCAACAGGAAGTCTAATCTGGCCTTCATAATTGCAAGTCCTAACCTTATTTCTGCATATATTTTTCATTTTCACTTTGTTCATCCAAAAAATTTTGCCCTCAAGAATTCTTTCGTATCTGCAGCTTAAGAAAAGTATTGGTTTGTAACAAACCCATCAAGGGGTGCCAAAAATCAGTGTAATTGGTTTAATCAAATATTGTATATTGGCAATAAGCTTGACATGAAGTTTAAGCTGCCCATGGCTTGTCCCATTATTGCAGGGAGAATTTTGTTCTATCTGCAACTAATAGACATTTATTTCACTATGACTTGTCCACAGAAGTGTTTTATTCATTCCTCCATACATGAAACATGTTAACTGTATTAGATATTGCAATGTTAAGAACACCATTCATTACTGTGAAGAAATCCTCTGGAACTGTTAACGTTAACTAAAAGCATGGTACTATCTAACTTTACACATGCATGGTCAGATTACACAAAAACATGCTTCAACTCTACAACTCACCTACAACTTTCTTTGAATTTTTTCTTTTGGGTTTTCACTTTGGTTTGGGGCATGGAGTATGCTTGATTTATGTGGGAGCAATGATAAGCTCATGGTCTGGTAAGTTGCAGAGAATTACTCTTTGTTCTAGTTATTGCAACCATGCAAAGAGCCAACTTGTAGCTTTGGGTTGTCTTAGAAATTACAAGAAGCCATAGTTTGTTTGTCTTAGAAATTATAACTAGCCATAGGTCAGGACATTCTAGCCACGGAAACTGTTAGGAACCTAATATTAAAAATAACACTCTCACACAAATACTTGAAAATAAACACACATGCTCACAACACACTTGGAAATAAAATGCACAATACGAAAGTAAATTGCAGAAAAAGAACAATCTCACAATAGCACTGAATCGCAAGCCTCTTCGAGGGGGCAACCTCCTTCAATACTTCATTCAATTATGCAAAAAGATACATACAATATTACCTCTCGCAGATTTAAGGAATTCCTCTAGCACCTAACTCCCAAGGTTGGCTTACATGCAAAATGCCACCCGGGCTAGAATCTCCTACCTACAATCAGTTACATTCTTGAAAAAATGGTTACATAGAAGGGCGCCATTTGGCATAGGCGCTTCTTAATCCAAAACTATAATAAAACATTACAAAATATTAACATGGGTACTACCCACGTTCTACAAGGACTATTACATCAAGTGTTAGGATGGGGTCCTAACATGCCCTTCCCCTTCAAAAAGCTTTGTCCTCAAAGTTGAAGGTGAGGAAACTATTGTTGGATTTGGTGAAGAGGTTCCCATGTCGCATCTTCTGGTTGTAAGCCATGCCACTGGACCAAGACATCTGTGATAACCCATCGATGAAGGGTACACGATCTTCGATCAAGAATGCATTCAGGTTCAAGAATGATGGACCCTTCCTCATCCAACTCTGGAAGTGTAGACTGCACCTGCACCCTATTGCCAATAACCTGCTTGAGAGAGGACACATGGAAGACTGGATGAAGTTTGGAACTAGTCGAAAGGGCTAGTTTGTACGTCATCACCCCAAGCCTCTACAACACCTGGTAAGGACCATAGTATTTGGGAGCAAGTTTTTGACAACCACGCAACTGGAGAGATGATTGTTTGTATGGTTGTAAGCGAAGGAAGACCATGTCACCAATGACAAAGTTACGTTCAGTATGATGTTGATCTGCTTGCTATTTCATATGATTCTGAGCCATGTCCAAATTGAGCTTGAGTTGGCGAAGAATGGAGTCACGCTGACGGAGAGTGGAATCCATGGCCTGAACCTTGGAGCTACCTAGAATGTAAGAAGTTGGAGCTGGTGGAAGCTGACCATAAACTACTTCAAATGGAGTCACCTTAGTGGCAGAGTGATAGGTGGTGTTGTACCACCATTCAGCCAAAGGAAGCCACTTAGCCCAATGAGTAGGATGTTCAGAAGTGAAGCAACGAAGGTAGGTTTCCAAGCATTTATTGACAATTTCGGTTTGGCCATCGGTTTGAGGATGGTAGGCCGAACTCATCTTGAGTTGTGTCCCCTGCAACTTGAACAGTTCCTACCAAAAGCGACTGGTGAAGGTAGGATCCCGATCAGAGACAATGGATTTAGGTATTCCATGGAGGTGAAAGATGGAGTCAAGGAAGATTTGGGTGACAATGGATGCAGTATAAGGGTGGGATAGGGAACATAAGTGAGCATACTTTGAGAGATGATCCACTATCACCAAAATAATTGATTTACCTCCTGATTTTGGTAGCCCTTCGATGAAGTCCATAGATATATCTATCCAAACCTGCTCAGGAATGGGCAAAGGTTGAAGTGTGCCTGGAGAACACACAGTCTCACCTTTCATGCATTGGCACCGATCACATTCAACAACA
Organism: Wollemia nobilis; assembly: GCA_028583015.1. NCBI lineage: Eukaryota > Viridiplantae > Streptophyta > Pinopsida > Araucariales > Araucariaceae > Wollemia > Wollemia nobilis. Next base: position 309,203 of record JAQPPZ010003564.1, on the reverse strand, counting down.
AATATTTTGATATCTTTTTTCATGCCCTTCCAAAAGAAGGTACGCTTGGCTCGAGTATATATTTTGAGAAAACCCGAATGACCAGCTGTGGGGGATGCATGCATTTCATGAAGGAGGAGGTCCTTGATTTGAGACTCAGATGGAATAACCAATCGGTCATGAAATCATAAATCCTGACCATCCCAAACATAACCAGGGTGTGATTGAGGATCCTCTTGGAGATGGTAGAGGAGAGTTTGTAATGATGAATCCTTGGCGAGATCTTCACGAAGTTGATGAAGCCATTGCGGAAGAGGAGTAGAGATGGCATGTAGCATGGCCTGATCTTCATGTAGGCGAGACAAAGCATCAACCACCACATTCTCTTTACCTTTCTTATAAGAAATGTCATAGTCATATCCCAACAATTTGGAGACCCATTTTTGTTGTTCTGGAGTAGCCACCCATTGCTCTAAAAAATATTTTAGACTCTGATGATCAGTCTTGATGGAAAAATGTCGACCAATGAGATATGGATGCCAATGAGTGACCGCATGTAAAATGGCAAGCATTTCCTTCTCATATGTGGACTTGCCCAAATTTCGAGGGGAAAGTGCCTTGCTAGTGAAAGCCAATGGTCGACCCTCCTGCATTAAAATTGCTCCAATGCCTGTACCTGATGCATCACTCTCGATGACAAAGGGTTTAGAAAAATTTGGCATTGCCAAAATAGGGGTGGTGGTCATAGCATACTTCAAATCGACAAAAGCCTTCTCAATCGATTCAGTCCACACAAAAGAATTTTTTTGCAACATGGTTGTGAGGGGGGCTGTTATCTTTCCATAGTTTTTTACAAATTTTCTGTAATATCCTGTAAGACCCAAGAATCCATGAAGTCCCTTCAAGGTATGAGGTTTGGGCCATTCTTGCACTGCTTGAATTTTCTTAGGGTCTACCTGAACTCCTTCCTTAGTGACTATATGCCCCAAATATTCAACCTCCTATTGACCAAAGGAATATTTTGATTGCTTTGCATAAAGTTGATGGTCAGACAAAAGTTTGAGAGTTGCTTCTAAGTGGTGAAGATGATCCTCCCATGTGCGACTATAAATCAGGATGTCATCAAAGAAGACTAGAATGAATTTGCGAAGATGAGGGCGAAAAATAGAATTCATCAAACTCTGGAAGGTGGAAGGTGCATTGGTTAACCCAAAAGGCATAACTAAAAATTCATAATGCCCTTCATGAGTTCTAAAGGTTATTTTGGGAATATCTTCATTCTTAATACGGATTTGATGATAACCCGATCGTAAATCCAACTTGGAAAAATATTGAGCCCCATGCAACTCATCTAAGAGTTCATCAATAATAGGAATAGGGAACTTATCCTTGATGGTAATTTTATTAAGATCTCGATAATCCACACACAAGCACCAAGTGCCATCCTTCTTTCTGACTAACAACACTGGTGAAGAATAGGGGCTAACACTTGAACGGATAATTCCAGAAGCTCGAAGTTCCTGTATAATTTTCTCAATTTCAGTTTTCTGAGCATAAGCATACCGGTATGGGCGAACATTAGGAGGTAAACTGCCAGGAACAAGTTGTATTGCATGATCATGTGAGCGCTGAGGAGGAAGTCCCTTGGGTTCCTCAAAGACATGAGAATACCTGTTTAATATATGTTGTAATTATTGTGGTTGACTAGACTCCCCTTGCTCGGGAGCGGTGATAGCAAAAAGTCGAGCTACCACTCCATGGGAAGATTTCTTTAACAATTTTTCCATCTTATGAGAAGAAATAAATTGAACTGCTCCTACCTTTGTGCCATGAAAGGTATATTCCTACCCATCCTGACTAAATTTCATCCATAATTCTACAAAATCCCATATGACTGGTCCTAACATTCGTAACCATTGTGCTCCCAGAACCATATCACACCCTCCTAAGGGTAAAGCAAACATGTCAGACTTGAGATTATAGTCCCCAATTTTTAGCTTAACATTACGACATTTTCCTTTACATGGTAGGGTGCCACCATTAGCAATCATAACTTCAAAGGAATTGCATGTGGTAATGTAACAGTTTCCTTGTTTGGTGATACATGGATCAATAAAATTATGTGTGCTACCAGATTCAATCAAAATGATGACCCTTTGTCCTTTGAAATGGCCAATCACCTTCATGGTTTGGGGTGTGGATACTCCTGCTAGAGCATGTACAAAAATTTTTGGTTGGGATTCCTCTTGATCGATCAGTTGATCTGTGGTTTCTATTTCTTGAGGATCCTCCTCATCCTCAAAAGAGTCTGAAGTGGGAACTTCATCCATATCTAGCAAGTACAATTTTTGTTGCACACACCTATGCCCTCGGGTATATTTTTCATCACAATTGTAACATAATCCTTGTGCCTTCCTATGCTCCATCTCCTCATGACTCAATTTTTTTATAGGTGGAGATTTATTAGTTGAACTTGGCATTGGCTTGTTCACAAAATATGACTTAGATGGAGGAAATTTAGAAGTTCGACCAAGAGCCTTGAATTTTTCCTCTGCCAATTTGGCCAATTGTATGGCTTGTGGTAGCGATTGAGGTCGCAACAATTTAACCTCAGCCCTGATGTCATCCTTCAATCCACCCACAAAACAACTCTGGAATGAATCAACACTTAGTCCTGTTGTTCGATTGGCAAGTTTTTCAAACTGAGTTTGGTATTCTCGAACAGTTGAAGTTTGTTTGAGTTTAAAAAGGGCTCCTGTAAAATCTTCAAACTCGCTAGGACCAAAGCGAGTGAGTAGGCGTTGACCAAAATCAGACCATGAAAGGTCAGGTTCAGCCTTTCTAAGCCACAAAAACCAATGGAGTGCATCTGATTCAAAATTAAAAGAAGCAATGGTCAACCATAGGAAATGATCAACATTATGAAGAGTGAAATATTGTTCTGCCTTACAAATCCACCCCTCAGGATCTTTTCCATCAAACTTGGGAAAGTCTAATTTGGGTAACCTCATCCCATTGTGGTTGGGTATAGCTCATTGGTGGTGGCTTGTACCAATTTTTGCTTGGTCATGTGGATCTACGGAATCAGTAGAGGCTCTACTTTCCAATTCAACCTTCATTGCTTTTTGTGCATGGGTGAGATCATCTATAGATGCTTGGAAATATTGGATTGTGACTACATTTCCTGTATGCTTTTGTTAAGCCTAGATATTATTTGGTTACCCATATTGTCCACTTTGTTTTGAAGTTCCCTCTACATTAATTGTTGGCGAGTTCCCTCAGCCATAATTGAAGGTTTGGATGCTTTTTGTGGGACTTACTAAAAATAGATAGGTAGCTTTTAGGAGTTACTAATTTTAGTAAGGGTCCAAAAATTAATTTGGGAAATAGGTTGCAACACTGATTTTAGGATAGGGTCCACTTCGGTGGTCGCTTGATCTGAGCGCTCAATGAGGAGATATACTGACTTCTTTGACTTTTTGTGATCTCCTGGTTGGTTGCAAGTCAATGTCAAGGTAATTTCTTCCACTTGGACTTAAAATTTCACAAGTGAGTCCTTGAGGGTCTTTGGTGTAGAATAACAAGTAGCTTCTATTCCCAAAATTTTGGATCAATTTGATTGATCGTTGAGAAGTTATGGCCTTAGCAAGAAAAATAAAAAATTGCCATTTTTGGAAAATCGGTGCAAAATTTGACCAGGGGCTGCCAAGGACAATTTTGTCTGGAATAGAATGTAGAATTATCTGCTAAATTTTTGAGTCAATCTGAGCTTTGTGTGAAGAGATATCCCTATTTTAGTAAAAATTCAATGTTTTTTTACTGGTGAGGTCGGGTTTACCTCCGAAGATTGGTTCCAAGAACTCTGTCAACTGTCTTTGTCCTGTATGTTCTGATTATTGATATTGTTATGTTCCTTATTTACTATTCATGATATTCCCTTGACTATTATGGCAAGTAATTTATGCTGTAGGTGACTGTTATGACACTGTTATCCTGACCACCCTGTATTCACTATTACTGATGAATTTTTTACTGTAATATCTGACCCCTATTTTAGACTGACGATTCCTGTCCCCTGTTATTCTTTGGGAGTTTGTATTGCCTATTGTGCATGCAAGAATTCTAGAATAGGGATGTCTTCTTCGTATGCTCAACTTCTGTGTAGGATACAGTAATAGGTTTGGGATTTTGGTTGCAGGTTAAGCAGAATAGAAGACTTGAAGAACAACCTTGTTTGCAAGTTTAAACAGAACCAGGGTACTCTAGGCAAGGGTGTATGTAATATCCATAGGCCCTCTGTTATACCGTAGTGATGAACAATAGTGCTCGGACCAATATTTTAGGCCACTACTCAAGGAGGATTCCACACATACCCTTGAGCACACTATCTGCCTCTCTGATAGTACGAGAGGGTAGTCTTCCGGGATGTTGTGTCCCATGCACTATGGACAATACAAGGCCAAAAAGCTTCCTAGGGATAAAATTTTGTTAAATCCTAGATGGTCTCTCGATACACCCGAAGATGCATGGGAGCTCAATTCCGTGCGCGAGTGTTGTCTAAGGCCTAGGTATTGGAGCCTGATCACCCCTCACTTCACTAGATGCTTTATGGGCTATCTAGCTTAGCCAATAATGATAACTCCTTCATGATATTTTAAAACCCTCGACATAGGGTTTCTAACCTACTCAACTACTATAAAAATAAATTGGCTTTTTTTTTGATATGTAATTTTTTTTAATAAGGAAAACTTGCAAACAAAAAAACTGAACTCGAAAATCTTATACCTAATAATCGAATTGGCAGAATCCATTGTAGTCGTAGCAGAACATAGCCCTGGAAAGCGCTCTGATACCACTTGTTAGGAACCTAATATTAAAAATAACACTCTCACACAAATACTTGAAAATAAACACACATGCTCACAACACACTTGGAAATAAAATGCACAATATGAAAGTAAATTGCAGAAAAAGAACAATCTCACAATAGCACTGAATCGCAAGCCTCTTCGAGGGGGCAACCTCCTTCAATACTTCATTCAATTATGCAAAAATATACGTACAATATTACCTCTCGCAGATTTAAGGAATTTCTCTAGCACCTAACTCCCAAGGTTGGCTTACATGCAAAATGCCACCCGGGCTAGAATCTCCTACCTACAATCAGTTACATTCTTGAAAAAATGGTTACATAGAAGGGCGCCATTTGGCATAGGCGCTTCTTAATCCAAAACTATAATAAAACATTACAAAATATTAACATGGGTACTACCCACGTTCTACAAGGACTATTACATCAAGTGTTAGGATGGGGTCCTAACAGAAACTATCCCTTCTCCTAGTATTCTGGCAACCAATTCTAGATAGGAGGAAACTATCCCTTCTCCTAGTATTCTAGCAACCTCTTCTAGATAGGAGGTGCTGCAAGTGATGCACTCTTCCCAAGTTACGTCACTCGCATTTGCTCCCATCTCTCCAATTCCTCCTCCTTTAGTTCTTTCATTGTTAAGCCCTTGATCTTATCCACTCCCTTCAAAACTCTTCTAAATCCTTCTGGTGCCTTATCCTCCCCTGTGATCATATTACTCATGGGATTGATCTTTCTTCTTGGACCATTCATGCCTCCTCTCTCTATACCATCCCAAATCAACTTCCTATTACTTTTCCCTCCATTCCCTCATCGTGCCACCACCTTTCCATTGGTCTTGTCAGACAAGCTATTAGGAAACTTTGTACGAGCAAAGCATCAAATTTGGATGGGTTACAAGCAGAATTTCTAAAGCATGGTATTGACCCTCTTGTTGGGCCCCTTACTGATCTCTTTAACTCTCTATTTGTTCTAGGTTTCTTGATTCTTGGACTTAGGATATCATTCACCCCATTCATAATGCAAGTGATCGTCATGAACCCAATAACTACAGGACTATCATGATCTGGTATATATTTACCAAAATCTATGCCACAATATTGGATGTGCTTCTCTCCCGAAGGTTGGAGGAGGGAGGTTTTAGGGCTTTTGGCCAAGTTGGTTTTCGGTAAGATCACCAGACCATAGGTCCAATTCTTGTCCTCAAAACTATTATTGAGGAGGTGTGTTCCAAGTCCTTAAAGGTTTATTTTTTCTTTGTAGACTTATAGAAAGCTTTCGACATAGGACCTCGACATTTACTTCTTGAGAGGATTCGGTCAGTTGGCACCTCTAGGTAGCTTTTGACAATGGTTACATGATTATATGAGACTATGAAAGGTCGGTTTCACTCCACTCAAGGGCTTTCAACTAGTATTCTTAGCACCATACGAGTGAAATAGGGATGCCCTCTTTCCCTGATACTTTTTAGGATCTTTATCGATGAGCTTGAGACTTTTATTAGGGAGAACGATCACCTAGAGGATGGTTGCCTTCTTCACTATGTGTTGATTTCTATTCTTCTCTTTGTTGATGATGTTGTTCTTTTGGCCTCATCCCCTAAGAAGTTTCAACATCATTTGAAAACTCTTACCACTTTTTGTGACTCGAGATAGTTGATAGTGAATCTTTCTAAGACCAAGGTTATGGTATTTAATACCACCAAAGAGGATCTATCCCATATCCACTTCCTTTTATAGGATCATGAGGTTGAGATCACCACCTCTTATGTGTACTTAGGGGTTCTTTTCACTGGTCCCACTTTTGGTATGAAACCCACTACCCAAGCCTGGGTGTGTAAGGAGTATGTAGATCTACCTTTTCTAGAGAGAAATTGTTTCAAAGCACATTTTCAGGATATACCTGTGAAGATGAGGATATTTTATGCCTTGGTCAAACCAACTATTACTTATGGGCCAGTGGTTTGGGGTCCTAGTCTTGGCCCGACCGAGTGGTCACGGGTTGAACGAGTCCAGACACTCTTTCTTTAACAATTCATTCGTTACAAGGGCACAATTTCTCGTTCTATTATTCTAGAAAATTTTGGGGCTTCTCCTCTCCAGCTTGAGATTATCTTCTTGATTATTGGTTATATTCACATGATTTGTAGTTTAGGAGATACACCTACGGGTTGCAGGTGGTACCCTTACCTCGCCCTTCGCTCCTCGATGGAACTCTCTCTGAGTTCTTGGTAAGGCCGAAGGAGTTGGTATTTTCAGGTTTCTACCCTCCTAGAAAGCATTCAAATACATATAGACATTCTCCCTTCTTATTCTTTGGAGGTTCTTCCCCCCTCTCTGCTTAGTAAGGGGAAGGTGCTCCACGAGATCTAGAAGGATGTTAGTCTCCAATACACCAGATGCACATGTATCTCTCTTGTTGCCCCTCTTTCCCCTAAGTTGTCATTCTACCATGAACACTTCTTATAGATACAAGAGGGAAAAATAGTTCCTCCACAATATCTTCATTAAAACACAATGCATAGTCTTTGTATCACTATTGGGCAACTCAGGGTGTGCTCTCACCAACTCTGAATTGAGCCAACTCAACATATTTCGACGAAGGAGCATATTTGCTTGTTTTGCTCCTTGGGTGAAGTTGAAACCCTTCATCACTTTAATTTTTGTTATCCCAATTATTTTTGAGATCTAGGGTAGATTCCATTGCATTTTTAGGAATAACTCTCGATCTATTTCTACCTTCTTCAGATACCCGAACTAGCGATGTCTCACACTCTTTCGTAGGGAGATAACTTAGCTTCAACAACATAAAAGTTCTCCTACAAATGGATGTCACCCTCCTCAACATCGTCTCATCACAATATACTTCACGAGCTCTGACGAACCAGATGACTCTAGTCGAAAACATCCCACATCATCCAGTTCAGACAGAAGTAGGGTCACTAGACAACACACCCATAGTTTGTCAGGGTTCTGAACTAACAATGGATAAAGACATATCATGGACTTCTTCAACTCTAGTACTTTGGCCTCGATTGTTAGGAGAGATTACTTTTGGGAGGGTTATTGGAGCTTGCCCCTCTTGGGCTGCTCCATCCCCCCTCTGCTCTCTCCATTCTTCTTGGTGTGCAATCCTATTTTTTAGACTACAACCCTCCCCACCTCTGCTCTCCCTTTTCTTTTCTCTTTTTCTTTGGGTTAGCTTTTGGGTTTCGTCTTGTATTTATCTTAGTTCTTTTCTTTGTTGGGATTTTTAGCCTGCTAGCTGGCAGTCATTATTGTCCTTCTTATAGTCCCTTGGATCTTATTTTGGCCCATTGCAGACATCAATAATATTTCATTTCATTTCATTTCCAAGGAAACATGCAGGCTCACAAGAAGCGTTTTTAGATCTGAGCCCATGGAAAAAAATCTAAAATATTTAGCAATAGACGACTTAGCATAACCAGGAGAAGTAGTCCAAGTAGGCACAATAGTTAGCTACGAATCAAATAATTAGTTATTTCACTCGTAGAAGAAAGTGTTGTTGTTCTCATAGAGAAACCCACTAGTCATCAAGTCAAAGGGAGAAATGACAAAATAGGATTGGTGGGTAGCGATGGTTGGGATTGACCTTAAGATACTGTGTAACTCATGTAGGAAATTAAAAATATAGTTGCACATGAATACCAATCATTGAGCCAAATATTGACCAAGAAGGAAAAGGAGTTGGAGCAGACAAAAGGTACTTTAAGCAATTCACAAGCAAAGGTCAAGGTGCTCCAAAATCAATTAAACATGCTAGTAATCACTTAAAGGAACATACATTTAAATATATCTTAAAGAAAAATGAGTAAATAAGAAGTCTCTCAGATAGGCTTGCCAATCAAGAGGTCGAGTTTACTCAAAAGAGATGCTCTACAAAAAGAGTTAGAAGAAATTAAGAAAAAGAGCAAGATGGAATAGCATCAAGGGATTAGAACCCTTGTCAAGGAGGCTAGTGATGCATATTGGGATGAGATTGGTGATACTGCAATGAGGTTATTTCAATTGTTCAAATTCATTGATTCGGTGATCGATCAAGGTCTTTAGGTAAGCGATGCAATTGAGCAAAGCCTCAATAAAATCTTAGCAAAAACAAATGAGGCTAAAGTATATCAGGCAAAGTTGGCCATAATATTGAATTCTAAATTGATGTCTATTGGGATTCAAGATAGAAAAATGATAACTTTGAAGGTGGTCAATATCTTTCGAAAAGAAAAAGTGGCACAACAGTGTGTGAACCAAGTGAACGCCTTGTATTTTACCATTGGAAAGCTCAAAGGGAAGATTGACTCTCTAGTGAAAGAAATTCCTTCTTGGAATGAAGCTTGCAAGATCCATTTAGAGCTAAAATAATTGTAGTTGATTAAGCAACGCAAGGAAGATCTCTCCTATTTTGGAAATTGGTCAGATACATGGCTTGGGAGAGAGGGCCATTGGAAGAATTAAGAATCCAGACACACAAAATTATGAATAAAAAAAAGAACTCTCATGACAACTAGATTGAGCTTGAGGAAGCCTATGAATACTACAAAATGATCCAGTATCCATGAGACGAGTGGATAAAATTCAAGCAAGCATTGGAAAAGTTACCAACTTTATGATCTTATAGTTTTTTTTTTTATGTTTTCTCTCACAGGTTTTTTCAATTTTGACCTTGCACCCAAGGATGAAGGCAACGGTTATGAATCCTCCTTCATGCAAGCAAGAAGACCCCTATGAATCACCAAAACTGTAGTGATTTCTTCACTACAAGTAAAGTTTTTTGCCTTAGGTAGATTTTAAAAGAAGAATAGAGCAAAGGCAAGATGGCAAAAGGTAAAGAAAGATAAATCAGATAAATATGGGAAGAAAAGTTTTGACCAAATATAGGCACCACTTTTCAAAAGTGTTGAGCAAGTGACAAAAGCAAGAGTCTCAAGCACTCACACAACCCAATACCCAAAAAAACAAAAAGTAGAAAAGAAGACCAAAAAGCACAAAAGAAAGAGAAGAATTTCAATGGTCAGAGGTTTTTAAAGTTCCAAAGGAAAAAAATGAATAAAACTTTTGATAAGCAGACTATGCAAAGCAAAAATGTTTGAAAAGCATAACATAAAATAAGGTCTGATGAGAGGGAAAAAGAGAGGGCTTCCTATTTTTACAAAAGCATCTAGCTTAATCTTGGAAATTATGGAGTTCTGATGTGAAAGAGCGAGGTTAAATTTTTGACAAGCAACCGAGCACTCCAAGAAGTAAAGCATGATGCAACTAGCTTAGAAGGTAGAAGGTCCAGATCAAGTTGCAAGAAATTAGTGATGGCGCACAAGACCCCAAGAGGGTAGGTGAACTAAATGGATGAGCTAATTACTGAGAGGGTTAAATGCGACCTACTAACATCGATTATGCTTGCTAATCCAAGGAAAATGGGTGATATATTGAAGATAAAAGCATGGTGCTCGCAATAGTACCAATCATAAATATGACAGAAGTACTTACAAAGTGAATTTTATATTAAAATTCCAAGATCCCAAGGAATGTCATATAAGAGGTATCAGTAGTAGTTGAGCAACCAACACTTGAGAATTGATGATTCTAGATCCAACAACCTTGAAAGACTTCAAGAACACAATCAAGCAAGTAGTAGAGGGGCATGGTCATAAATGCCTGCACTAGTTTTGAATGAAAACTTTCCCTTTTTGTAATCTATAAATAGCAGAAGTTTTAGTATTGCAAGGGATTGGTGAGTTGTATAAATTTTTCTTCATTTTATTCTATACAATAGTACTTGAACCCTGAGTGATTTTATTAGTAAGCTTTTGAACCCCCACTTCTGACATAAAATTGTAATTTTTATATTCATATATATTAGAAGCCATGACTATTGGAATTTTCTATCTCATTTCTTGGAGTATGTATGATTATGTGTGTAAGAGGTTGTGACTATCACATCTTATCTCATTTCTTGCATATGCAACCTGTGTTTAATTTTACGTGCTGAGAAGATGAAGTGTTTATCCTTGAGTTGTTGGCATATTATAGTCAAATATCCATGTGTCTTATTGTTATGTAGATGAATCTTATGATCTTGGCACATCACCCCCTATTAGCTTAGGATATTTTTTCCTTTTTACTATCTTTGTTTTCTCTTTCCTTTTTCCCCTTGAATTTGGTTAGAGTAGGAAGAGTGCTAAAAATCACATCTTAAAAGGAGTTGGCCTTGTTAAAAAACCCAAAGGCACCTGACTGAACCAAACCTTGTGCTCCTAGAGTTTTCCTACAATGTTACTTTGCGTGAGGTATGATTGTTCCATCCATATGGTCCCTACATCTGGTGGTCGAGACAATCAGAGAGGACAATAGAGTAATTGACATGCTTGGTGGGACCCAATTGATCCATCTTTAATAGTCCCACAATAAAAAAAACTTTAATAGGCTAAGACCTTGGTGAAGGTCCTTGTCTATTTACTTCTTTGAAGCATCTAAAAATCTCACCTAGCAACTTCGATCAAAGAACAAATATCCAAAAGTAGCCATTCTTAAAGACACCAAATTAAGGTTCTTGTGAAAGTCTCAGTACACCTTCTTAAAAAACAAATGTTGCATTCACCTTATGACTTTTTCCAAAGTTAAGGACCTTAAAGTTTATGATCAAAAGACCTGCATCTAGATCCTTTGTTGCTACTAATCCATGCGTGCTAGTAACTCAACTCAACACCATTTTCCAAGAAGAGGTAGAGGTTAGAATATGGTTCCCCCACTACCCAAAGCATTTTCATATTGGAATGATAGAGGTCCATTGAAACCTCATTCTCTACCTAAAATATAATATGATATACCAAGCTATGTGCTAAAATCTCTTCCATACTTCACTGGGGAAGACATGAATTTGATCAAACATTTGAACCATATGGCGAGCTTGTGTACACTTCATAATGTAACAAAGCAGAATGTGGCTCTAAGATTGTTGGTGGCTTTGTTCAGAGGCAAGGCTCATGAATGGTACATATCCTTTCAACCTTACTTGACTGCTAATTAGAACTAGCTTTTTGCCCTATTTGTAAAAAGATTCAAAGAGAAGGTTAATGAAGTATTTCTATTAGAACAATTTTCAACTATAAAGAGAGCACCAATGAAGGCAATGGATGGTTTCAACATCATATTCCTTAAGACATGGCATATAATACCTAAAGAGATTCATCCTCTCCCAGGTATGGTGCTTATATATTGTCTAAAAGCCTTAGATTTTGAGATATTCTTGATGATTAAAGCTAAGGGTGTAAATTCCCTACCAAATATCTATGACATAGCCATTCAAGTTGAACATGATCTGATCCAAATTAGGAGACTAACTCCAAAGCATCCTATACCTTTGTATCCTAGTGTGCAATCACCATATCACCCCCCTCCAATCATCCATCCAATGACCTTCCAACCAACCTTAGTTTTACTTGCAATGACTACTCCCATGCTTGGTCTCTTACTTGCTCCAATACCATCTATTTCAGATAACCCTAAATGAAGTGCTTGCTTAATTTGGTCACCAATGAATTATTGTCTATGAAAAGGTAAAAAATACCTAGAGGTTTCAACATAAGAATCACCCAATACCTCTCTTCTAGCAAGGCAATAGACCCCTTTATAATGGCTACCCTAGACCCTAATTTTAGGCCAATAAATGGGAACAGAGCCATAACTAGCAACTGGTATTGGTATCAACCACTCTTCAACAAATACCTCCTAATCCTACTAGGAGATAGCTACCATCCAAAATAATTATGTGGAGGAATTTTATTCTTGGTGCTACCCTCCTCTAGATGCCTATTCTATTTAGATTTACCTTGGAGAAAGCTCACAATCAATTGCATCTATTCCAAATGAAATGATGCCTTCTCGAGCATCTACGTCTTATTCAAGGGGATAAACCTAGGTGACAAGTTAGTTTATCCCTACCTTATCCTTCCCTTAGTCAAGCATCTAGAATAGATTTTGGTTACTTGGGATGTGACAAGGGCTAAAAAGTGAAAAATTGAGGGGTAACGCAAGAGCAATTTGATGACTCCTGATAGCTAGAATAGACCAGCTAAATCAAGTCAATGACCTCCAGTAGCTATACCTCCAAGAGTGCAAGATCCCTTAATAGTTGTCCAACAAAATATCTTAGATATCCCAAAGCAACAAGCACCTCATTTGGAATCGACCAAGATACCTCATCCAATGGGGAATAGGCCAAGGAACCCACTACCAACATGTGTAAAAGGTTGTCACCTTGAGGTCATTCAAAATTGTGGATCATTTGAAAATGTATACCATGGTGGTGCCTATCTGGGATATTCTATCTATCCTTGGACAAAAGGAACATCTAAACAAGAAGAAGCAAAAGAGCAAGGTCAAGAAAAAACACCTACAATTTTGTAGATATCGATTCCAAGAGTGAGCAGACCTAAAAAACCTCCTTTTTATGTCTCATCTACAAGGATAAGTTGACCCATACTTACATGATAGATTTGGGGGAAAGTATATCTATTATGTCGAAAGGAGTAGCAGATGCATTGGAGCTAAAATATTTACCCATGAACAAGAGGGCAATATAGCTGGATGACAATGTGGTTCAAATCATGGGGATGGTAGAAGAGCTTCCACTTGTTTTGTATGCTTATCTGAGATTTAATGTGACACAAGACATAACAATAATTGATCTCCTTACATATTTTGGCATTTGCCTATCTAGAGACTTTATGCTAAGTGAGGAGTACATTTGTATCTAGACTGATCGCTAATGGTATTGAGAACTTGGAATGGAACCAAGGTAAAAATTCCATCCGAGTCACTCTATTTGCATCATGTTGAACACTTATAGACATTTGGGTTAGGCCTCGACCAATTTTTAATGGTAGAGGAAGAATGGTCTGAGTCAAAAGTCTCAATAGATGAAATACATTCATTTATCCTAGATGACTAGATGGACCAATGGGCAAGTGAGATCTGGGATCCTAATCCTCCTCAAGCGTATGGATCTACAAGAATCAAATAAAAGTAAAAAAAAATCATTAGGTCAACCTAATCAAGGTCGTGTAAAATAAATGGTGAGCAATGATAAATATGTCTATATATAAATATATGCAAGAATTTTCTCTGTGTAGGATTATAACCTTGAGATATCCTCAAAAAATGCTAAATTCTTGCGTTACCCCAAATTCTTCAAGTAAAAGGTATATGGAAAGTCCGAAGACTACTTCACGCCAACATAGGGGTCTCATTGGAAGATCAATAAGAATTAAAACCTCAACGATAAAAAATGTAGTAGAAAACTTATGACATAAGAAAAAGGCCAAGTCTCCTACAAATTGAATCAAACATAAGAAAACTTTTGACATAAGAAAAAAGGCTAAGAGAAATTTTGACATAAGAAAAATGCTGTAAATTTTTGAATTAGATGAAGATTAAGCACAACAAGAGAAAGGTGTCAGAATGACAATATGCATTGATGAAGCCCAACCAATTGATTCAAATTTAGAGCAATTGCTTGAGAAAAGCACCAACAAGGGAGAGTCAATTAGGCCTCTTCAATGGCCAATTGTAAAAGAAAACGATAGATTTATCCTGCCAAATATTTTCTAGAGAAATGGAATTAATTCCCCATACATAGTTAGGTACGTGGAATGTATGAGCAACCTACACTTTAGCCTTGGATAAAAAAAAAGAGACTGGAGTAAGAAATTGGATAGAAAAAAATCTATCTTGGGACATGCGAAGGTCTTATGGAGGTGGCTCTACAAGGGAGAAGGATTGATCATGCAAGGTAACAAATATCCTACTAAAGTTTAATAAGCATGGTGTCATATATGTATGGCATGCAAATTAAAGTTGGCGAATGTGTGAGGTGAGAGGGAAAGTCTCTATAAATGAATTTCCCTCATCTAGTGTCATCTTTATCAAAATAAAGCACTTGAAATTTTCTCAAGCACAAGAAATTATTGAAAAAATGTAGTCATAGTAGGAACATAGAAGAAAGTAAAAGTGCAAAATTTCCAAATAGGCACTAGCAAAAAATTGAGAAGAGAAATTCCAACCACACAACAACCTCTAGGGCCAGTGTTTCTAGACCAAAGGAGGCACATTTTTTGGAGGCTTTAGAGGTACTTGTGCAAACCTATTCCTCCAATATTGAAATATTGAAAGACCCAACTACCAACTTCTTAGAGCCAAAGATTTCAAAAAGGACCAAGAGTCTAAGTATAGGTGCATGAGAACGGTTCAAGGCTACTAAAGTGATAAGCTTCAAAGCAAGAATCTGGAGCAGCTACTTAGCACAATACTTAGTGCCTAAAGTCCATCCTTGTTATGAATTAATTATAGCATGTACATATTTTTATGATCCCACATCACAAGAAATCAAGTCTCTTATTGGGAATTTTTGAACAAACATTTAAGGATATATTATCTAAAATATGTTGTTGTTACCAGAAGGGGAGTTGCATATCAATATGGAGGAAGAGGAGATCATCTTCAATCTGCTACTAGACCAAGTAAAATTAGACTTCCTAAGCACTAAGTGTGAAGACGTGAACCCAAATGGTTTTATTTTAGAAGGAGCTCTACCTCTCACTATGTTTGAGGAAAATATAAAAGATGCTTTGAGTATATTGGCCTTCATCTCCAAGATGGACAATGATAAAAATGTTGGTCCTACCCAATTAGGTGTTGTATATAAAATGAAGTGCCAAGAGATAGGTAGATTACACTAGATTTTGAAGAGCTAATTATCAAATGAATAAAGGAGGGATTAAGTAGTTTTGTAGTCAGTCACACATTTAGGTTTTCATCATTCTTAACTCATATAATTTTATTCTAGAACCCATAAGTAGTCCTCGTTTTGATCTCGAAGTGGACAAATGATAAAGTTAAGGATTTGTTGGTGTATTCTTGGATAAATAACTTGGAAAATAACTCTTCCTATTATTCTTTTGTAGAACATGTCTATGCTCTAGCTATTGCACTTTTGAAAGGTTCCTAACTAGAGCATCTTTCAAAAAGACGTTCATTTATGTAGGGAGTACTATTTGAGGAATTGTGTTTTGCTGGAGAAGGAACGATCATCAGAATGCATGGCTTCAAATTAGCTTTGTACCTAGTTTTTAAATTTATCCTAAACCAAATTTTTATTTTAGAGGTGTATAAGCAATTTGACCTGCTTGATTACAAGTACAAAAGTGGGAAGACAAAGACATCATAATATAGGACTTGTATTGGTTTGGAAGGAATGTTCTTACAAAGGAATAAAGTTGCTTCTACTATAGAGGGTAATATGAAAGAGTTATGGCTTAAGAAGATAGAAGACAAATGGAACTATGATCCTCAAGGATAGTTCACCTCATATCTCAAGAACAATAAATGCCCAAAGTTTAATCATGAATGAAGGCCTGAGGTTGAGATCCTAAGGAATCTGATAGATGAGATGGGATATGCCCTCTTAGTATTCTCATTAAACCCCTACCAAAGCTCATATCATATGAATCCTTCTAGACAAAAATGAGAAAAGTTAACCCACAATGCTAAGTCAGCAACAAGAAGGATGATATAAGGGAAATGCATTGGGAGATACCCAAGATTGAGGCTTGGTGGAAAATGAAGCAACAACTTGGTAGAAAAGAAGAAGATCCTGACACAATACTTGAAGATAAGGAGTTTAATAGACTATACACTGAAGAACACCTAGATGTTGAAGGCTCAGGGTCAAAACAATGGAGTGAGAAAAAAATAAGTCTCAAAGCACTCAAAAAAATAAGAGCAACAAGGGTAGCAAAGGAAGGAACTTGGGATTACCCATCTAAAGTTCCTAGAAGTATCAACTACTACCACTATTGTAAGGACTATAGCATTACCATCACTAGCACAACACACCCCCAGACAAGAGACCCCATATAAAGTTCATAGGAAAGAAAAGTGAAAGGCAAAGTTAACAACTAGCACTATTAAATAAAAAAGAAAAGGAATGTCGCCAAAGAAAACTTAAGCACCAGTCTAACTTTTATACCAATCCTATCATCCCATCCAATGGGTAAATTATCAGCCCTAGAGTCAGTAGTGGCCCCAATGACCCTTGCTCATGGTGTTCTAGCCACAAAAACTATCATTTCTTCTAGTATTCTAGTAACCTCATCTAGATAGGAGGTATTTCAAGTGATGCACTCTTCTTGAGTTACTCTTCTCGTATTTCCTCCTACCTATAGAATTTCCCCTCCTTCAAGACTTCCATTGTTTAACCCCTTGTCAGCATTTTTATCACCTCTAAGTCAATAAGAAGGCTCCCAAGAAGCCTTGCTAGATCTGAGCCCATGGAATTTTTTTTAGAAGATTAAGTAGCAAATAACTTAGCATAACTAGGAGAAGAAGACCAAGTAGGCATAATAATTAGCTATGTGTTGGACATTTTGAGTCAAGTTGTCATTGATGTCAAGGAATGAAGTCATCATTGATGTCAAGGAATATGTCAAGGAACAATGCAAAGGTTAATGGAAAAAGAACTTCATAATATTTTTAATATTATGTGGAAGCATATGAAGGTTGGTTTTTATTAAAACCATGGATGAGAAAAATAAAAAGTTTTCATAAAAACCCAAGGAAGTTTTTTGAAAAGCTAAAAGAGGTTTTAATATTTATTTTATAAAATATTTAAATTCAATTTGAATTTAAATTTTATAAATAAATATTACTTATACAAGGTGGTATATTTAGAGAAGGCTTTAAGCCTTAATAAAACCCAAAGGAATTAAATATTAATTTATAAGGTTTAAATTCTAGAGAATTTAAATAATTTATAAATTAATTATTTAAAAACAAAATGTGCCGACGTCTAAGGTGAAAGTGAAAAATCGAAATGCGCTGATGTCCAAGGAAAGGGGAGGTATTGTATATTAATACATGCCTTAATGGCAGTTTCAAGAGTATTTGAAAAATATTCTAAATCATGCAATTCGTAATCAAAGGCTACAAAAGGAAAGAAGACGGAATTGGTTTTAGCACCAATGATAAGGTTGAAGTTTCCATAGGAGGAGAACCCCCATCCAACTAGGCAACGTGGCCTAGTGGCACTTGGCTGGGAGTTAAGGTGCTTGGGCAGTGTGAGACCTACATTCGAATCATGACAGATCGTTTTGGTGTGGGAAGCACATGCTTTATTTTTGCTTGGTGCTAGCAAGGGTTAAGGAGCACGTGGTGATTGATTGGTGTTAAACGAGTGCCTAACACTCATGACAGTCGAGGCTACGGCTAGGATGCACGAGGAGGTGGCAATCGGAGGTTTGAGTCTCACCCAAGGCGAAGGTAAACATTTTAATTTTAATTTTTATTAAGCCTAAGTTTTAAATCTAGTTTAAAGGAGTTATAAGGAGTTAAAGTTAAAGGGGTTTAATTTAAATTTTAATTGTTGATTAAAAGGAGAGATAAGGGGTAAACTTTATTTTTACATGGTTGATTTATCAAAAGGGCAAATTGAAGATTGATTATTTTGAAAGAACCCTTTTGTTGAAGGTGATATTGTTGTTATTATAGGGAGATCATAAGGTGAACTTGGTCAATCAAATTTTTTAGATGAATGTTTTCATAAAGATGGAGTTATAAGGTGTATAAGTGCTTTGATATTTACATTGTACTTTTGAGGGAGTTTATGAACTCATAAATTATTTGAGCTTGGCAAAGAAATGTTTGTGGTTGTGGCAGATATTTGAAGTTCCTTCATCATCAAGAAAAAGGTATGAGCACTTTCTTCCATAATTAAGTTGATTGGTTGGTTTTCTGGAAAATAAGTTTAGAGTGAAAAGAATTTGATTAGGGATTCCTTATTGAGTGTGTTGAGTTAATGCTTAAAGGTTTTCTGGAATAAAGAGTTGTTAGTAAAACCTTGTTTTATAAGCATTGTTGTTGAAGCCATTGGTTGTGTGAAGAACTTGAACTAGGGTCTGAAAAGAACATGAGTATCATTGTCATGTGAGAGTTGTTTTATAAGCATTGTTTTTGAAGTGAGTTTTTGAGAAAAGAACTTGAAATAGGGTCTAAAAAGAACATGAGTATCGTGGTTATGTAAGATTTGTTGGAAATATTTTGAGTGAGTGATCATATGCTTGGACTAGGGATTGTAATCAAGGATTATTTTATTGAGTGAATTGGTTGATTAGAGTTGGTTGAGCCTAGTCAAGTGGATGTGTGAAGTGATTTTTATTAAAACCATGGATGAGCAAAATAAAAGGTTTTCATAAAAACCCTAGGAAGCTTTTTGAAAAGCTAAAAGAGGTTTTAATATTTATTTTATAAAATATTTAAATTCAATTTGAATTTAAATTTTATAAATAAATATTACTTATACAAGGTGTTATATTCAGAGAAGGATTCAAGCCTTAATAAAACCCAAAGGAATTAAATATTAATTTATAAGATTTAAATTCTAAAGAATTTAAATAATTTATAAATTAATTATTTAAAAATGAAATGCCCGACATACAAGGAAAGGGGAAGCATTGTATATTAATACATGTCTTAATGGCATTTTCAAGAGTGTTTGAAAAATATTCTAAATCGTGCAATTTGTAATCGAAGGTTGCAAAATGAAAGAATACAAAATTGGTTTTAGCACCAACGAGAAGGTTGAAGTTTCCATAGGAGGAGAACCCCCATCCAACTAGGCGGTGTGGCCTAGTGGCATTTGGCTGGGAGTTAAGGCACTTGGGCAGTGTGAGACCTACGTTCGAATCATGGTAGATCATTTTGGTGTGGGAAGCACATGATTTATTTTTATTTGGCACCAACAAGGGTTAAGGAGCACATGGTGCTCGATTGGTGTCAAACGAGCACCTAATGCTTGTAGCAGTCGAGGTTACGACTAGGACGCATGATGAGGTGGCAATCAAAGGTTTGAGTCTCACCCAAGGTGGAGGTAAACATTTTAATTTTAATTTTTACTAAGCCTAAGTTTTAAATCTAGTTTAAAGGAGTTATAAGGGGTTAAAGTTAAAGGGGCTTAATTTAAATTTTAATTGTTGATTAAAAGGAGAGATAAGGGGTAAAATTTATTTTTACATGGTTGATTTATCAAAAGGGTAAATTGAAGATTGATTATTTTGAGAGAACCTTTTTTTTGAAGGTGATATTGTTGTTATTATAGGGAGATCATAAGGTGTACTTGGTCAATCATTTTTGTAGATGAAAATTTTCATAAAGATGGAGTTATAAGGTGTATACATATTTTGATATTTACATTGTACTTTTGAGGGAGTTTATGATCTTATAACTTCATTGAGCTTGGAAAAGAAGTGTTTGTGGTTGTGGTAGATATTTGAAGTTCATCATAAAGAAAAAGGTATGAGCACATTATTCCATAATTAAGTTGACTGGTTGGTTTTATGGAAAATATGTTTGGAGTGAAAAGGATCTGATTAGGGCTTCATTATTGAGTGTGTTGAGTTAATGCTTCAATGTTTTATGGAATAAATAGTTGTTATTAAAACCTTTTTTTCTAAGCATTGTTGTTGAAGCCATTGGTTATATCAAGAACTTGAACTAGGGTATGAAAATAACATGAGTATCATTGTCATGTGAGAGTTGTTTTATAAGCATTGTTATTGAAGTGAGTTGTTGAGAAAAGAAATTGAACAAGGGTCTAAAAAGAACATGAGTACCATTGTTATGTGAGATTTGTTGTTGAGAATTGTTGGAAGTATTTTGAGTGAGTGATCATATGCTTGGACTAGGGTTTGTAAGCAAGGATTATTTCATTGAGTGAATTGGTTGAGTAGATTTGGTTGAGCCTAGTAAAGTGGATGTATGAAGTGATTGTTCAAGTTGTGAATTGAATTGAGCATTGTGATGAGTATAGAGCATATTGAGTCTCTAACAATTCTCTTTATGTTTCTATGATATTGGACAAGTTCTAGAGTGAAATTTTTGAGTAGATTTGAGGCAAGTCTTTGAGAAGACTTGTGGACAGATTTGAGTAAGCTTTTGTGGAAGCTTACAATACAGATTGAGAGCAGATTTGGATAAGTTCTTGTGAGGACTTATTGAGCAGATTGGACAATTTCTATAATGGACTTTTTGAGTATATTTGAGGTAAGTCTTTGAGAATACTTGCGAATAAATTTGAGTAAGCTTCTGTGGAATATTACAATACAGATTGAGAGAAGATTTGGATAAGTTCTTGTGAGGACTTATTGAGAAGATTGGACAAGTTCTAGAGTGGACTTGATGAGCAAATTTGAGGGAAGTCTTTGAGAAGACTTGTCGACAGATTTGAGTAAGCTTTTGTGGAAGCTTACAATACAAATTTGAAGATAGATATTGAGAGTATATTGGACAAGTTCTAGAGAGGACTTATGGATAGATTAGTGTGAGCTTTTATGGAAGCTTATAATGGAGATTTGAGTTACTCATCTAGATAGAAGGTATTTCAAGTGATGCACTCATGGATTTACTCTGCTCGCATTTGCTCCTACCTATCGAATTTCCCCTCCTTCAAGACTTTCATTGTTTAAGCCCTTGTCAGCATTTTTATCACCTCTAAGGCAATAAGAAGGCTCACAAGAAGCCTTGCTAGATCTGAGCCCATGGAAATTTTTTTTAGAAGATTAAGTAGCAAAAACTTAGCATAACTAGGAGAAGAAGACAAAGTAGGTATAATAATTAGCTATGTGTTGGACATTTTGAGTCAAGTTGTCATTAATGTCAAGGAACGAAGTCATCATTGATGTCAAGAAATATGCCAAGGAACAATGCAAAGGTTAATGGCAAAAGAACTTCATAATATTTTTAATATTATGTGGAAGCATATGAAGGTTGGTTTTTATTAAAACCATGGATGAGAAAAATAAAAGGTTTTCATAAAAACCCAAGGAAGCTTTTTGAAAAGCTAAAAGAGGTTTTAATATTTATTTTATAAAATATTTAAATTCAATTTGAATTTAAATTTTATAAATAAATATTACTTATACAAGGTGGTATATTCAAAGAAGGCTTTAATCCTTAATAAAACCCAAAGGAATTAAATATTAATTTATAAGATTTAAATTCTAAAGAATTTAAATAATTTATAAATTAATTATTTAAAAACGAAATGTGTCAACGTCTAAGGTTAAAGTGAAAAATCGAAATGCACCGACGTCCAAGGAAAGGGGAGGCATTATATATTAATACATGCCTAAATGGCAGTTTCAAGAGTATTGGAAAAATATTCTAAATCATGCAATTCGTAATCAAAGGCTATAGAAGGAAAGAAGATGAAATTGGTTTTAGCACCAATGAGAAGGTTGAAGTTTCCATAGTAGGAGAACCCCCATCCAAATAGGCGATGTGGCCTAGTGGCACTTGGCTGGGAGTTAAGGTGCTTGGGCAGTGTGAGATCTGTGTTTGAATCACGACAGATCATTTTGGAGTGGGAAGCACGCGATTTATTTTTACTTGGTGCTAGCAAGGGTTAAGGAGAACATGGTGCTTGATTGGTGTTAAATGAGTGCCTAGCGCTCACGACAGCCGAGGCTACGACTAGGATGCACGAGGAAGTGGCAATAAAAGTTTTGAGTCTCACCCAAGGTGGAGGTAAATGTTTTAATTTTAATTTTTATCAAGCCAAAGTTTTAAATCTAGTTTAAAGGAGTTAAAGTTAAAGGGGCTTTAATTTAAATTTTAATTGTTGATTAAAAGGATAGATAAGGGGTAAACTTTATTTTTACATGGTTGATTTATCAAAAGGGTAAATTGAAGATTGATTATTTTGAGAGAACCCTTTTGTTGAAGGTGATATTGTTGTTATTATAGGGAGATCATAAGGTGAACTTGGTCAATCATTTTTGTAGATGAATGTTTTCATAAAGATGGAGTTATAAGGTGTATAAGAGTTTTGATATTTACATTGTACTTTTGAGGGAGTTTATGATCTTATAACTTCTTTGAGCTTGGCAAAGAAGTGTTTGTGGTTGTGGTAGATATTTGAAGTTCCTTCATCATCAAGAAAAAGGTATGAGCACATTCTTCCATAATTAAGTTGATTGGTTGGTTTTCTAGAAAATAAGCTTGGAGTGAAAATAATTTGATTAGGGATTCCTTATTGAGTGTGTTGAGTTAATGCTTCAAGGTTTTCAGTAATAAAGAGTTGTTATTAGAACCTTGTTTTATAAGCATTGATGTTGAAGCCATTGGTTGTGTGAAGAACTTGAACTAGGGTTTGAAAAGAACATGAGTATCATTGTCATGTGAGAGTTGTTTTATAAGCATTTTTTTTGAAGTAAGTTGTTGAGAAAAAAACTTGAAATAGGATCTAAAAAGAACATGAGTATCATTGTTATGTGAGATTTTTTGGAAACATTTTGAGTGAGTGATCATATGCTTGGACTAGGGTTTGTAAGCAAGGATTATTTTATTGAGTGAATTGGTTTATTAGAGTTGGTTGAGCCTAGTCAAGTGGATGTGTGAAGTGATTGTTCAAGTTCCAAAAACAAACTATTCTATATTATGAATTGAATTGAGCATTGTGATGACTATAGAGCATATTGAGTCTCTAACAATTCTCTTTATGTTTCTATAAGATTGGACAAGTTCTAGAGTGGACTTGTTGAGCAGATTTGAGGTAAGTCTTTGAGAAGACTTGTGGATAGATTTGAGTAAGCTTTTATCGAAGCTTACAATACAGATTGGGAGCAGCTTTGGATAAGTTCTTGTGAGGACTTATTGAACAGATTGGACTAGTTCTAGAGTGGACTTGTTGAGCAAATTTGAGGTAAGTCTTTGAGAAGACTTGTGGACAGATTTGAGTAAGCTTTTGTGGAAGCTTACAATACAAATTAAGAGTATATTTGGATAAGTTCTTGTGAGGAATTATTAAGCATATTGGACAAGTTCTAGAGTGGACTTGTTGAGCAAATTTGAAATAAGTCTTTGAGAAGACTTGTGGATAGATTTGAGTAAGCTTTTGTGTAAGCTTACAATACAGATTTGAAGGCAGATATTGAGAGCAGATTGGACAAGTTCTACAGAGGACTTGTGGACAAATTAGTGTGAGCTTTTGTGGAAGCTTACAATGTAGAGTTGAGACAAGTCTTTGAGAATACTTGAGAGAAAATTTGATTGATTGATTTGTTCAAACCTTGAGTTAAGTTTTGGAGTAGATATAGAAGAGTTGATTTGTGATTGAGTCAAGCTTTGTGTTAAGGCTTGAGGACAAATATTGAGCAGATTTGTATTAGATCGAAGGAATGTGTTTAGTATAGATTTGAGGATAGAATTTGGTGCAGATTTAAGGACATATTTGTGCTAGACCAGAGACAGAGATTGAGCAGATTTATGCTAGACCGAAGGGCTGTATTTAGTGTAGATTTGAGACAGAGTTGATAACAAGCTTTAGAGGTGACAAAGTATAGAGGACAACATCTCAAATGGATAAAGTTCCATTTTCCAGGGTAGTGAGGATAGGTATTCTAAGTCAGGATATGAGTCTTCAGTGGATAGAGATCAATTAGCTAGTGTAGTGGAGACAACAATTCTTCTAGAATATCACTAGCCAGAGAAGATATTAGGAGATTAGTGTCTTCAAGGGATAGAGATCCACGAACTTGATTTAGGGGATTTGTGTCTCCTTTGGATAGAGATTCATAAACATTATAATAGGGAAATGATTTACAAGAGATTGATTTAGAAAAATTTAGTGAAATATTTTCTCTGTTGGGTAGCCCACATTGGGTGAACCACGTAAATTATGGTGTCTCTATTATGTGTGGTGATTTATGCATTGCTTTGATTAATGCTATTGATATTGCTATATTTACATTGCATAATATTGATTGGGAAAGAAAAGTAAAAAGTGGTCTTATACTGTTGACCCCCACTCTCAGTATAAGCTTGTGTTCTTCAATTGGTATCAGAGCGGGTTCCTTCGAAAGAGTTTAACAACTTGAAGGAAAAACTTACAAGAACACAATGGATTATAAGAATGGATCATTAGACAATTCAGTACCAGTATTTGATGGAAGTGATTATGTATATTGGAGTTTGAGAATGAAAATCTACATGAAGATACTTGGCAATGAGATTTGGAAAGCAGTTGAAAATGGATACGACCCCTCAGTTGATCCACCTACAGATAAGGAAGGTAAGCTTGTCCAAAATTACAATTCAAAAGCAATGAATGCACTTTTGAGAGGTTTGCATAGAACAGAGTCCATAAAATTTATGCATTGTGAAAATGCATAAGAAATGTGGGATAAGTTGCAAAATATATATGAAGGAGATAAAGGTGTCAAGAAAGCAAAAATGCGAAATATCAAAGGATAGTTTGAAGAGTTAAGAATGAAATATGATGAAAACATTAGTACTTATCTACTTCGAATTGATGAGGTTGTTAATGTTATGCAAGGACTTAGAATGAAGGTTGATGAATCAGATGTTTGTGATAAGGTCTTAAGATCTCTTCCAAAGAGATCTAGTGAAAATATTTTTGCTATATAAGAGTAAAAAAAACAAAAAGATTTAGTGAAAATGAAGATGTGGACAAAGGCAAACAAATAGAGGAATATTCAGATAAATATGGATATGATCTCAAGGGAGAACTTCATAATATTTTTAATATTATGTGGAAGCATATGAAGGTTGGTTTTTATTAAAACCATGGATGAGCAAAATAAAAGGTTTTTATAAAAACCCAAGGAATATTTTTGAAAAGCTAAAAGAGGTTTTAATATTTATTTTATAAAATATTTAAATTCAATTTGAATTTAAATTTTATAAATAAATATTACTTATACAAGGTGGTATATTCAGAGAAGGCTTTAAGCCTTAATAAAATCCAAAGGAATTAAATATTAATTTGTAAGATTTAAATTCTAAAGAATTTAAATAATTTATAAATTAATTATTTAAAAACAAAATGCATCGACGTCTAAGGTTAAAGTGAAAAATCAAAATGTGGCGACATCCAAGGAAAGGGGAGGCATTGTATATTAATAGCCTTAATGGCAGTTTCAAGAGGGTTTGAAAAATATTCTAAATCGTGTAATTTGTAATCGAAGGCTGCAAAAGGAAAGAAGAAAAAATTGGTTTTAGCACCAATGAGAAGGTTGAAGATTCCATAGGAGGAGAACCCCCATCCAACTAGGCGGTGTGGCCTAGTGGCACTTGGATGGGAGTTAAGGTTCTTGGGTAGTGTGAGACCTATGTTCGAATCATGGTAGATCATTTTGGTGTGGGAAGCACATGATTTATTTTTACTTGGCACCAATAAGGGTTAAGGAGAACATGGTGCTCGATTGGTGTTAAACGAGCACCTAGCGCTCGTAGCAGCCAAGGTTGCAGCTAGGACGTACGAGGAGGTGGCAATAAAAGGTTCGAGTCTCACCCAAGGAAGCACACAATTTATTTTTACTTGGTGCTAGCAAGGGTTAAGGAGCATGTGGTGATTGATTGGTGTTAAACGAGTGCCTAGCACTCACGACAGTCGAGGCTACAACTAGGATGCATGAGGAGGTGGCAATCGAAGGTTTGAGTCTCACCCAAGGCAGAGGTAAACGTTTTAATTTTAATTTTTACTAAGCCTAAGTTTTAAATCTAGTTTAAAGGAGTTATAAGGAGTTAAAGTTAAAGGGGTTTAATTTTAATTTTAATTGTTGATTAAAATGAGAGATAAGGGGTAAACTTTATTTTTACATGGTTGATTTATCAAAAGGGCAAATTGAAGATTGATTATTTTGAGAGAACCTTTTTGTTGAAGTTGATATTGTTGTTATTATAGGGAGATCATAAGGTGAACTTGGTCAATCATTTTTTTAGATGAATGTTTTCATAAAGATGGAGTTATAAGGTGTATAAGTGTTTTGATATTTACATTGTACTTTTGATGGAGTTTATGATCTTATAATTTCTTTGAGATTGGCAAAGAAGTGTTTGTGGTTGTGGTAGATATTTGAAGTTCCTTCATCATAAAGAAAAATATATGAGCACATTATTCCATAATTAAGTTGATTGATTGGTTTTATGGAAAATAAGTTTGGAGTGAAAAGGATTTGATTTGGGCTTCTTTATTGAGTGTGTTGAGTTAATGCTTCAAGGTTTTCAGGAATACAGAGTTGTTATTAAAACCCTGTTTTATAAGCATTGTTGTTGAATCCATTGGTTGTGTGAAGAACTTGAACTAGGGTATGTAAAGAACATGAGTATCATTGTCATGTGAGAGTAGTTTTATAAGCATTGTTTTTGAAGTGAGTTGTTGAGCAAAGAACTTGAACTAGGGTCTAAAAAGAACATGAGTATCACTATTATGCGAGATTTGTTGTTGAGCATTGTTGGAAATATTTTGAGTGAGTGATAATATGCTTGGACTAGGGTATAATATGCTTGGATGAGTATCATTGTTAATATTTTGAGGGAAGTGAGGATAGGAGTCTTCAGTGGATAGATATCCATTAGCTAGTGTAGTGGAGGCAACAATTCTTCTAGAATATCACTAGCCAGAGCAGATATTAGGAGATTGGTGTCTTCTATGGATAGAGATCCATGAAATTGATTTAGGGGATTGGAAAAATTTGAGTAAGATTTGGTGGAAGCTTACAATATAGATTGAGAGCAGGTTTGGATAAGTTCTTGTGAGGACTTATTGAATAGATTGGACAAGTTCTAGAGTGGACTTATTGAGCAAATTTGAGGTAAGTATTTGAGAAGACTTGTGGACAGATTTGTGTAAGCTTTTGTGGAAGCTTACAATACAAATTTGAAGACAGAGATTGAGAGTAGATTGGACAAGTTCTAGAGAGGACTTATGGACAAATTAGTGTGAGCTTTTGTGGAAGCTTATAATGCAGAGTTGAGACAAGTCTTTGAGAAGACTTGAGATCAGAGTTGATTGATTGATTTGTTCAAACCTTGAGTTAAGGTTTGGAGCAGATCTAGAAGATTTGATTTGTGATTGAGTAAAGCTTTGTGTTAATGCTTGAGGACAAAGATTGAGCAGATTTCTGCTATACCGAAGTACTATGTTTAGTGCAAATTTGAGGATAGATTTTGGTGTAGATTTGATGACAAATTTATGATAGATTAGAGATAGATATTGAGCATATTTGTGCTAGACTGAAGGATTGTGTTTAGTGTATATTTGAGACAAAGCTGAGAGTAAGCTTTGGAGGTGACAGAGTATAGAGGACAACAATCTCTAGTGGATAGAGGTCCATTTTCTAGGGCAGTAAGGACAAGTCTTCTGAGTGAGGATAGGAGGCTTCAGTGGATAGATATCCATTAGCCAATGCAGTGGAGGTAGTTGTTCTTCTAGAAGATCATAAGCTAGAGCAAATATTAGGAGATTGGTGTCTCCTATGGATAGAGATCCATGAACTTCATTTAGGGTATTGGTGTCTCCTTTGGATAGAGATACATAAATAATGTAATAGGGGAAGGATTCCCAAGAGATAGATTGAGAAAATTTTAGTGAAATATTTTCTCCGTGGAGTAGCCCACATTGGGTGAACCACATAAATTGTGGTGTATCTATTGTGATTGGTGATTTATGCATTGCTTTGATTACTGCTATTGATATTGCTATCTTTACATTGCATAATATTGATTTGGAAAGAAAAGTAAAAAATGGTTTTATATTGTTCACACCTCCTCTTAGTATAAACTTGTGTTCTTCACTATGACTTAGATAATTAGTCATTTCATCCTATAGAACAAAGTGTTATTCTCAAAGAGAGACCTATTGGTCATCAAGTTAGAGGGAGAAATGATAGAAGAAGACTTGCAAGTAGCAATAGTTGGGATTGACCTAAAATATGCATGACCTCAAGATATTGTGCAAATCATGTGGGAAAATTAAAAATATAGTTGCACATGAATACAAATCATGGAGTTGGAGATTGGCCAGGAAGGAAAAGGAGCTAGAGCAAACAAAAAGTACTATAAGCAATTCACAAGTAGAGGTCAAGGTACTTCAAAATAAAATAAACATGCTAGCTAAGTGCCTAAAGGAGCAAACATCTGAATATCTCTTAAAGAAAAATAAGAGAAAAAAAATCTCTCATATAAGCCTATCAATCAAGAGGTTGAGTTTAATTAAAAGAGAGATGCTCTATAAAAAGAGATGGAAGAAATTAAGCAAAACAGAAATATGGAACAACATCAAGGGATCAAGACCCTTGTCAAGGAGGCTAGTGATGCATATTGGGATGAGATTGATGATATTACAATGAGGTTATTCAATTGTTCAAATTTATTAATTTAGCCATTGATCAAGATCTTCAAGTAAGTAGTGATATTGAGCATAACCTCAATATAATATCAATGAAAATAGATGAGGCTAAGACATATTGGGTAAATTTAGCCACAATATTGGATTTTGAATTGATGTCTACCAAGATTCAAGATAGAAATATGATAATGCAAAAGGTGGTCAATCTCTTTCAAAAGGAACAAGTGACACAACAATGTGCAAACCAAGTGAATACTTTTTTTTTTTTATCAGAAGGTTCAAAGGGAATATTGAATCTCTAGTGAAAGGAATTCCTTCTCCTTGGAATGAATATTGCAATATCTATTTAGATTTAAAATATTCAAGTTGATTAAGCAACACAAGGAAGATCTCTCCCATTTTAAAAATTGGTCGGATCCTCCTTCTGCAGGGAACGTGGCTTGGGCAATAGGGCCACTGGTAGAATTAAGAATCAAAGTACATGCAACCATAAATCAAACAAAGAACTTCTCTTGTCACAACCAAATTGAGCGTGAGGAATCTTATGAGCACTACAAAATGATCTAGTGCCCATAAGATGAGTGGAAAAAAATCATGCAAGTGCTAGATAAGTTGTTAGCTTTATGATATCATACTTTATTTTTTATGTTTCCTCTTACAAGTTTCTTCAATTTTGACCCCACACCCAAGGATGAATGCAAAGATTTCAATTCTTCCTTCATGCATGTAATAAGGCCTCTAGATATCACTATAACTATAGTTATTTCTTCACTACAAGCAGATTTTATTACCTTAGGCAAATTTTAAAAGAAAATAACAAAGGCAAGATGGCAAAAGACAAAGAAAGAAATATTAGATAAATGCAGGCATAAACGTTTTGACCAAATATGGGTGCCACTTTTTAGAAGTTCTGAGCAAGAGACAAAAGAAAAAGTCCCAAGCACCCATAACCCAATACCCAAAAAAGCAAAAAACAAAAAAGAAGACCAAAAAATTCAAAAGAAAGAGAAAAATTTTGATGGTTGGAGGTTTTTAAAGTTTCGAAGGGAAGAAATGAAGAAATGTTCTGACAAGCAATCTATGTGAAGTAAAAACTCTCTAAAAATGGAATATCAAAATGTCCAACAGGAGGGAAAAAGTGATAGGGATTGGTATTAATTATCATGTTTAATATTATATTTTATGTTGGCTAACAAATAATGTTGCATAAAACTTGTAGGCCAACCATTTTAATTTTCTGTCAGAAGCATTAATTAAAAGTTAGGTAGCTGAATGTAATTCTTGATAGAGAAAATGGGACTGTTTGACAAAAAAGTAAATTTGATCCTATCCGATATCTTTCGAAAGGATCCTTTTGAGGTGATGTAATTTTTTATTTATAACCAATTTTGGTAATGCAAATTTCAACTTGGCGTTGTTTCATTCTTTCCCCTATCTATCTCTATCATACTAGTATCAAAGTGGTTTTCTCCTATGGAAACTCCTTGAGGGGAGATTCTCCCCTCCCACTCAAAAGTACTATAGCTATAGCCCTTTAGCATGACATCACACCCTCTTTCTGGTAATGCTTTTTGGTCGTCTCTTTTAAAAAACAATCTAAATTCAGGTTTCATCTCTTTTTGGAGATGAATTACATATAGCCTTCATGTTAGGCTTGGTCAATGTAATTGTTGACCAATGGATTTGAATTTACATTAAGCACAAACATATTTAGAAACTTATTGTCTAACAACGAAGATATTTCCTATGAGATGCATTCACATCCAACTGGATTTGGTTGCTTGAACAACACATGGCATGTCATACTCAACTTTCCAATCTTTCGTTTTTACCTCACAATATCACTGTAGTTGTACCTCTAGGAGACTCCTGCTTTGCCATCAAGGATACAATTTTTTGCTTCTCTTTCATAGCCCATTGCCTCCAACAACATTGTTGTTTCCATAGTCACTTCAACACCATGACATCAGACACTTCTACTTGTTCATGGTTTGTATGCAAGACTTTACAATGCTCTACATTAGACTAATATAGTTGTTAAACCCTAGCTCCAACAAATATCCACTGCATTTGTGCTCTTTTCATCGTGCCCAACCGTAATGACCATGCTCTTTGGAGCTAAAGAAGTTATCTGATCTTAGGCTTCTCAAAGACCACAACATTAATGATGTTGAATCTAGTAAGGTTTGGTGCTAAAATACTTTTTGCTATATACCAGTTCCCATATTGATTTCAACTACCTACATTGACGTTACTATAATTTTGTTGCTCTCCATTTATCATCAATTTTTTTTTCTTATTTTGGTTTTCTCCTCTCTCTTGCTATGACTATAGCTAAGCTAGCTTTAAGATGTTTATGGTGATTCTGATGAAATTATCTTCTTTACCTTCTGGTGGAGCCTTAGGATCTAGCATCTACTACTTCTTGTTTTAAATCATTGTTTCTCTATTATGGTTCTATTTTTGTTTGCAATCTTATGTATACTCATCTTGAAGAGTCTCTTCCTTTACTCAAAGCCACGATATTGCATACATGACAAAATTCTATGAATGTTTGATATAAGTATCCTTAATAGCAACATCACCTTTGTGGTCATTGCATGTATTTCAACAAAGGCCTCTTGTCCTTATTCCTCTAGTAGTTTTGATAGACACGTGGAAGGAAATCGTAGTTAATATATGTCAGGTGCCTTGAGGATCAATAAATATTCAGGGATCCAGGGTGCTTGTTATCCCACATTGTGTACATAGAGGATATTTTTTGGTTTTTAATAACTTGGCTTGAGCATATATTTGATGTACATTTAAGTAGTCAATACTTTCAGGATGTGCTATTTGGATTTTAAACCATTGACTCACTGTCTTGATATGTTCTTGCTTTGTTGTCTTTGAAAATCCCAATGTTTGGTGTACATATGTGGTTGGATTGTTATATTAGCCTTAAAAAATGTTTTTCCTTGAAGGTTAATAAAACCTTTTTTAAAAAATGATGAAGAATATTATGTTAGAATATCCCCTCAGGATTTAAAACTAAAAAAGGAATTAAGTCCATTTTATTTTAATATCATAAGAATCTTTGTTTTTCATGCAAATCAAGGATCCCTTCAAATCCAAATATAACCTTATTTATAGTCATTAGAAAGCACTCTTCAAGCTGGATCCAGTAGAAGCACTGTTTTTCTATTTTGTAAAGGTCTACTTTGACCTATAATGCTCTGAAATTTTTGTTACCCAAAATTACTTTTAGTAACATGTATCTTGGAGTGCATTTTTGATTGTACCCGACACTCCTTTGTTTGAGAAATTGTATTCTATCAATAATCCACTTTTGAATTTTGACATTAGAACAAGTATTGTGGCAGTCTTGTTCTATGTCCTATTTTGAAGTAAGTTTTACGGTAGACTTGCTCTAACCTGTCTGTTGAGTCGGATTCAAGTTTTGATCCCTGTTTGTATGTGATCAATAGGTAGTAATTTGTAATCCTATCATCAGAGTTTGTTTAGCCCTCTAACAACATAGTGGATTTTAGCATTTAGCTTTTCAGCTTAGTTTGTCTTCACCAACAAGACTCATCAAATTTCATAGGGCAACATTACATCAATTTGTTCTACTTATGCGTTTGGTTCACTATATCCTCAACTATATTGGATCCTACTTCTGTCTGGTTGTTCTAGTTTGTGTTCTTTTTCTAGTTGCTTTAGTTCCTATTCCTATTCTAGTTCATGTTCTTGCTCCAACTTTTGGTTTCTTTTGCTTTTAGTCTATTCTCACTGCCATATGGATCATGATTATTCTTTCTT
The DNA here is from genome assembly GCA_028583015.1 of Wollemia nobilis. Lineage (NCBI taxonomy): Eukaryota > Viridiplantae > Streptophyta > Pinopsida > Araucariales > Araucariaceae > Wollemia > Wollemia nobilis. Next base: position 276,346 of record JAQPPZ010003564.1, on the reverse strand, counting down.
GTTTGTATGCACTGGAATCCAATGCTTCTATGGTGGAGAGGAATGATAGGGATTAGTATTTAATATCAATTTAATGTTATATTTTGTGTTGGCTAACAAATAATGTTGCATAAAATATGTAGGCCAACTATTTTAATTTTCTATTAGAAGGATTAATTAAAAGTTAGGTAGATGAATGTAATTCCTCACAGAGTATATGGGCCTATCTGACATAATAATTAATTTGATCCATATGATATATTTCGAAAGGATTTTTTGAGGCAGTGTCTAGCTATTTATAGCCAATTTTGGCAATACAAATCTCCACTTGGTGTTGTTTCATTCTTCCCCTTGTTTATTCGTATAAAAAAGAAAGGGCTTCCTCAAAATACTTTCAACAAAAGCATCTAGTCCAATATCATAATTTATAGATTTTTGATACAAAAGAGCATGGAGAAAGTTCTAACAAGTAGTTGAGCACTCTAGGCAGTAAAGTGTGATGTAACTAGCTTAAAGGGTAAAAGGGTCAGATCAAGTTGAAAGACATTGGTGATGACACACATGACCTGAGGAGAGCTGGTGAGATAAAATAATGATCTAATTACTAATTTGACATCAATTAGGCTTGATAATTCAAGGAAAGTGGGTGATCTATTGAAGATAAAAGTATGGTGCTTACAACAACAACAATCCCAAATTAAAAAAAGACTTATACAAGAAATTTTATATCAAAATTCCAGGATCCCAAGGATGTCAAATAAGGGGTGTCAGTAGTAGTTGAGCAACCAACACTTGAGAATTTATGACCCTAGATCTAACAACCTCAAAGTACTTCAATAACATAGTCATGCAAACAAAGGAGCATGGTCATAAATGCTTGCACTGGTTTTTAAGGGAAACTTCCTCTTTTTGTAATTTATAAATAGTATAAGTTTTAATATTACAAGGGATAGACAAGTTGTATAGCTTTCCATTCATTATTTTTATATAGTAATACTTGAACCTTGAGTGATCTTGCACGTCAGATTTCGAGCCTCCACTTTTGGCATAAGATTATAATTTTCATATTCATATATATACTGTAAAATATGACTATTGGGTTTTTCTATCCCATTTTTTGGTGTATATAAGAGGTCGTGACTATCACATCTTTTCTCGTTTCTTGTATATGCAACTTGTCTCTTATTAGCTTAAGTGAGCTTAGGATTTTTTTTCCTTTCCTCTATCTTTATTTTTTATTTCCCTTATCCCCTTGAAGTTGGTTAGAGTAGGAAGAGTGCTAAAGATCACGTCTTAAAAGGAGTCGGCCATGTAAAAAAACTTGGAGACACCTAATTTATCCAAACCCTATGCTCGCATATTTGGCTTGCTATGTCACTCCACACGAGGTACACCCTACATCTGGTGGTCATAACAATCAAAGAGAAAAATACTAATATAATTTATTTAGGTTTGATCTATGAATTTTATCAATTATATAATTTGATGTAGTGTCATGTATGGTTAGTTATATGTGTATTGACATGATTAGATTTCACTTTTATTACATCATTACTTGATTACATTTTTGTACATCATGGTTGGATGACTAGTATCATTGATGTAATACAATTCTATATTCATTTAAAGGCTAGTGTGATGATTGTATGTTTTCAATGGCTTGTATGCCTAAGTAATGGATGAAATTACTTTTCTTCTTCATGTCCATCATTTAAAATAGCCATTTAGTTTGATATATGGGATGTAATTTCCCTTAACAATCATGATTATGCTTGTCTTATGTGAGATACTCTCACCTTTAGAACGTTTATATGCTAGAAAACCATCTCCTTTGGTTAAGGAGAATTCATTCATTCTAAACCAATCAATATTAGGTTAATATAATCTTAAACTATGCATTAGCACATTTATACCTTCTTTTTGGTATTAAAAATAGAATGAAATAAGTTGTATAGCACAATCATCTAATACCACTTTACTAGAAGGTAACATGAAGTAGTTGGATTCAATCAAAGGAGGATACCCAACTCCAATAAAGTGATCCAACAAAAGGTACGAGTAGGTAATCTATTAAGTATCAACTTGTTTTGACAAGAAGTAAAAGAGTTAAAACTCCAATCTGGTGAGAAGCGAAATCATTAGTCTAGGTGGAATTGGTAGTGAAGGGTCTTCTGCTAGATATGGTGTAATATAAAGGCTAGAGTGGCAACTTGACTTGCTATAATCTAGAGCTTGAATAATATTGATGGTTAAATTATTGATTGGTATCCATTATTATCATTGCTTGTATTTAACCTCCTTGGCAACTTTTTTTTATATATGAGTGTTATGAATAGACTTGGCCTGGTCGTAAATCAATGATGAGAATGAATTAATGTGTAATTAATATATTTATAAAATAAGTGTTATGGCTCTAACTTGAGGAAGATATTTTTGACTTATATGGGATTGAAGTAAGCCTCACATATATTACATCAAGACCACATAATGATATTACAACTTGACAATTATACATGTTTTGCTTGGCAATATTTGAACCTTGGTCTCCTCCTTGAAAGTTGAGGAGATTAACATGTTGAACTATTGTTATTTGATAAGGTCATCCTAGTTTTTATTAGAGAATTTATACATGAAATGCATGAGATACATAAGAGATCATATTTGAATACACTTTAGGTCTATCCTTAATTTAATCAATGTGATTTTCCTTTTTTGCTTCTCAACCATCTTTTCATAAAGAGTTATGTAATATCCTCATGATCTTATTGATAGAACTCATAAGTATTCAAGAAAGGATAGGTCCATGTACTATAAGTTTGCTTTTCATATAAATTCCAATAAATGCTTACGTCTCATCCATTCAAGCATTCATCCTACTCTTTGATATCCATAAAATACAATAACACCTTCTTCATTATGATCATCTATTGTACCCTACATTATTTTTTATATACATCATGTGTGTTGCAATTTGGTATATCATGAGTTGACATATTAAAATAGTAATATCATTAGAATACTAGTATCTATACATAACATGAATAGTACTTAATTTACTGTGTACCAATTACTTGCAATCCTTTCCTGTGTTCATTCAAACCATCATATATTCAAATGGGTGCATCACTTGATGTTCCAATTGCATATCCATCTAATGATTTTTTATATACAAATATTTTACCATGCACTAATATCAATTATATAGGCAAGTTATTTTCAATATTTATAAAATAAATGTTATGCATGCAACACACCACATCCTTGACTCATTCTAATCGTGATTCCTTTTGTAGTTTTTTCTTTGCTTGATAGGAGAGTTGGTTACAACCATACTATTTTTATTAGTTGGAAAGCACAGGGTTCAAACCATAGGGGCTGCATCCACCAAACCTATTACACCTCGTTGTCTTATATCCTGACATGAAATGGACCTTCGGGTGGTCAGGACTCACACCGTCGTCGTTAGTCTGACACGCACTCAGAGGATTCAAATCAGACTACTACTTTTGCAATATGCTTCCCCCAAGGTTTGAACTTGGGTATTGTCTTGGTAAGTGCCCAACCAGACTAGCACTTACCAATCCACCTAGCCATTGGGGCTTATAAAACCTTTGTTAAGGAAAACCATTCCCCGCATCCCTTGGGGGCCAAGACTTTCTGTTCCACAGGGCTTGTCCCATCTGGTGAACCCCTCAGGCTATCCGGGATTTTTTTTTTTTTTATATCAGGGGGAGGGTTATTCCTTTTGCAGTTAATCCATTTACCTATTTTCTTGGTGTCCTCTCATTCTACTTAATCATCAAATTTTCATTATCCTTAGGTGGCAAATCAATGATGAGAATGAATTAATGTGTAATTAATATATTTATAAAATAAGTGTTATGTCTCTAACTTGAGGAAGAGATTTTTGACATATATGGGATTGATGTAAGCCTCACATATATTACATCATGACCACATAATGATATTACAACTTGACAATTATACATATTTTGCTTGGCAAGATTTGAACCTTGGTCTCCTCGAAAGTTGAGGAAATTAACATGTTGAGATATTGTTATTTGATAAGGTCATCCTAGTTATTATTAGAGAATTTATACATGAAATACATGAGATACATAAGAGGTCATATTTGAATACACTCTAGGTCTATCCTTAATTTAATCAATGTGATTTTCCTTTGTTGCTTATCAACCATCTTTTTATAAAGATTTAGGTAATATCCTCATGATGTTATTGATAGAACCCATAAGTATTCAAGAAAGGATAGGTCCATGTACTATAAGTTTTTTTCACATAAATGCTAAGAAATGCTTATATGTCAAGCATTCATTTTACTCTTTGATATCCTTAAAATACAATGACACCTCTTTTCTTATGATATTCTGTTGTACCCTACAGTCTTTTTTATATGCATCAAGTGTATTGCAATTTGGTATATCACGAGTTGAAATATTAAAATACTAATATCAAAAGAATACTAGCATCTATACATAACATGAATAGTACTTAATTTACTGTGTACCAATTACTTGCAATCCTTTTTCGTGTTCATTCAAACCATCATATATTCAAATGGGTGCATCACATGAAGTTCCAATTGTATTTCCATCTAATGATTTTTTACATAAAAATATTGTACCATGCACTAATATCAATTATATAGGCAAGTTATTTTGAACATTGAAAAAATAAAGGTTATGCATGCAACACACCATATCCTTGAGTCATTCTTATCATGATTCCTTTTGTAGTTTTATTTTTGCTTGATAGGAGATTTGGTTACAACCATACTAGTTTTAGTAGTTGGCAAGCGCAGGATTCAAACCACAGGAGCTGCATCCACCAAACCTATTCTACCTTGTTTTTTTATAGCCTGACATGAAATGGACCATCGGGTGCTCAGGATTCACACTGTCATCGTCATTCTGGTGCAAACTCAGAGGATTCATATCAGACTACTACCTTTGTAATAGGATTTCCCCAAGGTTTGAACTTCGGTCTCTTCTTGGTAATTTCCCAACCAGAATAACACTTACCAATCCACCTAGCCATTGGGTGTTAAAATTTTTTGTTGAGAAAAACCGTTTCCCATATCCCTTGGGGGCTAGTACTTTCTGTTCTACAAGGCTTGTCCCATCTGGGTGAACCCCTCAGGCTAGCCAATTTTTTTTTAATATTGGGGGGTTATTCCTTTTGTAGTTACTCCATTTCCCTCTTTTCTTGATGTCCTCTCATTTTACTTAATTATCAACTTTTTATTATCCTTAGACGGTAAATCAATGATGAGAATGAATTAATGTGTAATAAATATAATTATAAAATAAGTGTTATGTCTCTAAATTGAGGAAGGGATTTTTGACTTATATGGGATTGAAGTAAGCCTCACATATATCACATCATGATCACATAATGATATTACAAATTGACAATTATACATGTTTTGCTTGGCAAGATTTGAACCTTGGACTCCTCCTTGAAAGTTGAGGAAATTAACATGTTGAGCTATTGTTATTTGATAAGGTCATCCTAGTTATTATTAGATAATTTATACATGAAATACATGAGATACATAAGAGGTCATATTTGAATACACTCTAGGTTTATCCTTAATTTAATCAATGTGATTTTTCTTTGTTTCTTCTCAACCATATTTTCATAAAGAGTTAGGTAATATCCTCATGATCATATTGATAGAACTCATAAGTATTCAAGAAAGAATAGGTCCATGTACTATAAGTTTTATTTTCATATAAATGCCAAGAAATGCTTAGGTCTCATCCATTCAAGCATTCATCCTACTCATTGATATCCTTAAAATACAATGACACCTCTTTCCTTATGATATTTTGTTGTACCCTACATTCTTTTTTATATGCATCAAGTGTGTTGCAATTTGGTAAATCATGAGTTGACATATTAAATTACTAATATCAATAGAATACTAGTATCTATACATAACATGAATAGTACTTAATTTATTGCGTACCAGTTACTTGCACTCCTTTCTCGTGTTCATTCAAACCATCATATATTCAAATGGGTGCATCACTTGATGTTCCAATTGCATATCCATCTAATGATTTTTTACATACAAATATTGTACCATGCACTAATATCAATTATATAGGCAAGTTATTTTGAACATTGATAAAATAAAGGTTATGCATGCAATACACCATATCCTCGAGTCATTATTATCATGATTCCTTTTGTAGTTTTTTTTTTTGCTTGATAGGAGAGTTGGTTACAAACACACTATTTTTAGTAGCTGGCAAGCGCAAGGTTCAAACCACGGGGGTTGCATCCACCAAACCTAGTCCACCTCATTTTTTTATAGTATGATGTGAAATGGACCATCGGGTGCTCGAGATTTGCACCATCGTCGTCAGTCTAGCGTGCACTTAAAGGATTCAGATTAGACTAATACCTTTGCAATAGGCTTCCCCCAAGGTTTTAACTTGGATATCTTCTTGGTAAGTGCCCAGCTAGACTAGCACTTACCAATCCACCTAGCCCTTGGGGGTTAAAAATCTTTGTTAAGGAAAACCGTTCTTCGTATCCCTTGGGGCCAGGACTTTCCATTCCATGGGGCTTGTCCCACCTGGGTGAACCCCTAAGTGTCACATCCCACCCCGATCAAACCCTAGTATTTGGAAAAAATAAATATGACTAATGCTTAATTGTATAAGGTATAGAAAATATTTTAAATTATTTAAGCTATTAAAAAATAGTGGTGATTTATTTAATATCTTTGAACATATATCTAGGAAAAGAAATATCATATATTTTATTAGGAAAAAGGGGACTTCCATGTAAATTAAATTACAAGTGTGTTTGGCAATTTAAAATAGTGTTAAAATACTTTGAGTGAAAGTATTTTGGTTCTAAATACTATAAAGAGCTATGAGAAAAATAATATGTACTCACAAGCTCTAGAAATGATTTTAAAGTTATTTTTAGTCTCCCTAAGTCTTCACAATACTATTAATGCCCTTTGTTGCATCATGTGCTCAAGTTCTCTAGGCTGCAAAAAAATACTATGCATACATCACTAGCCACTTGACCTCTCCAACAGGTCATTACCTAAGATTCCCTTCACATACTGGAAAGGCACCTCCTGAATGCTATAAATAGCCACCATGGGTTAGGAAAAAAAGGATGCATGCTGAGAAAAAACATGAGAAAATATTGATAGGAGAACTTGGGCTTAGGGATTATGCTATTTACCTTTTTGGTACATCATAAACCAAACAACCCTAAGTCTTAGAGATATTTGGTCAAATGTTAGAAAATCCCTAAGAAATATTAATAGAACTTGGGATTAGGGATTAGGCTCTTTACCTCTTTGGTAACTCATAAATCAAACAACCCTAAGTCTTGGAAATATTTGGTTAAATACTGGAAAAATCCTAAGAAATATTAATAGGAGAACTTGGACTTAGATATTATGCTCTTTACCTCTTTAATAAATCAGAAACCAAACAACCCTAAGTCTTAGAGATATTTGGTCAAAACATCTATAAGGGTGACACAGTAGGGAGAAATCTGGTGGGTCAAGAGGGCAAGGAGAAGGTTGGGAGACTTTAATATTAGAACTAAAAAGGTCGGATCTCTTTGAACTTAGCTCGATTTGATGGTTATTGTTTCATATAGATTTCTTGAATCATTATTGGAATATAACATCTATTTGTGTTTTGAATATAAATTTTGTAATGTCAGTTTGCATATTATAAAAATCTATATGTGTTTGTTTGACCCGTAAGTCATTTTTGACCTGCGAATTAGAAGGGACACCTCTTTTCGATTGTAGCACCCAAGTGCATTTGATTTATCCAAAATTTGATTCATAAATGATTTGGTGTTTTCCTTTGGTCAAACCAAAGCACTCGGTTATTATGTTGGGATGAACCATTACGTATATAGTCACAGAGATGATATGATTATGAACCATTCTCAAAATAATTGTATAGTATGTGAGTCCCAACCTGGTAGGACTACTGTAATCGATGTATAAAGGGCTATCTCCTTCCTAGCACGTAAACAAGCTTTACGCTAGATATAGAGAATGCATTCTACAAGCAGGTGTGTTGTTTTGATATAGGGGGAATTGACTTGTTCTTTTGACTTATGATACAATAGTATACCGGTGTTGACTCCATTATCCCATAACTCATGTTGTTCTTTGACACTGCTCATGGTAGATAAAGAGCTACCATGTCTAGCTGCCACCAGTAGGAAGATGGCTATATGAGCCATTTTGGGTTGGAGGTGGACCTTCATATTTGAAATTGGTAGGTTTGGGTAATAGAAGGTGTTATCTGCAGTTTGAAATTTGAAAAAGAGCCTAAAATATCTAGGAGATTTCCTTCAATTGATCCAACATGTTAAGAATCACAAGCCTAATGTAACCCAAACCTTTGGGTATTATTTGATGCGATAGATGGTTAAACTCCCCACCGCATCCCTGATCGAATCATCACGATAATTATGAATGTATGCTACTTGTCGTATTTTCTTTATCTGGCGTTAGATGCGGGATATCCCTGTAGGGGAGTACATAATAAAGAAAACTGTGATATACAATCCACACTGTGATTGGGATCGATGTGGAGATAATTTTATAGCTAATAACCTTGGATACACTTCTGATTGAACCCCTTTGGAATCATTGACAAAGTTATAAACAGTCCTATGTTTGATCTCATCACCACTAAATCAACCACAAATTTTAGCAACCTTTGGGACGGTTAGGCAAAGCTTAAGGGGAAGAGAACCTTTGATATCCCCTCATTAAACCGTCATGTCACCAATGATACGCCAAAAAAATGCAAAGTATGTTGTGATTGACACAAGCTTTGGGTTTAGGGATAATGACTTGTTGTAGTATGTGAGAGGCGCAGGGACTCAAAGCCATAAACCTGACATGAACCTTCGTAAGAGGTGGTTTACACCTAACCAATGGGCTTCTCGATACCTGCATCATGGTATAGACATAGAATTGCCGACTAAAGGATCAATATTTTCCATTGACTTGGTACATTTCCCTTAGGAAATATATAAAATCCTCTCCTTCCAATGAACTCTGAAATTAACTTTAAATAAGTACAACAATAATACCACCATTAGTATCTAGTGTAATTCGTTCCAGAATTAAAAAAGACTACTAATGGTAAGTAAGACAAAGTTGTTAGAAACCGTACAACTCTTTAGTTGGATTTATAATAAGTTGAAATCCAAATGGGTGTACAATCTTGTGGAATGATTGTAAAATTGGTATTTGTTGTAGATAGGTTCATAACGAAAATATGGTAAACCAAACCAAGGAAATTTCTTGTTGCAAGAACTCAAGATAAATTTGGAAGGAAATTTGTGTGAGTAATAAACTATGAAAACCCCTTTCTATTTAGGAATTATAGTTTTACCATGAGTTGCTAATATTGCGTACCTATAGTGTTTTCCTGAAAATAAATTAAGGACCAAGTGAGCAAACCTATAGCATAATATTGTGTGATATATTATGAATAAAGTTGTGGTTAAACTTGAGTAATATTGTTGATAGATTACAAGAGAGATTGTAGCCAAAGTCATAGAACTATAGTATGATCTTGTGATAGATCTTGAGACAACTTGGTATACAAATTTATGGAAAGACTATAGACTACAAATATAAATTAGAAAATCCAATTGTTAAAGTATATTTTATTTAAATGTTATTTCTGTTTGAAAAAATATAAGATACTTGCTAAAGTATGATGTTTAAATTCTATTTATGTTTGAAGAAATATGAGATACTTACTAAAGTATGATTTGTTTAAATGTTATTTTTGTTTGAAGAAATATGAGATACTTGCTAAAGTATGATTTGTTTAAAGGCTATTTCTATTTGAAGAAATGTGAGATACTTTTGAAAGGTATGACTTGTTTAAATGTTATTTCTGTTAAGGAAATACGAAATTCCCGTGAAAGTATGATATGTTTAAATGCTGCATGCATGAAAGGGATCTCATTGATGAATGAATTTATAGCATTCTCCTAAAAAGAACTAGCAATAGTTGATTGTAATAATACTTGTTTCAAAGGCATATCCTTGTGGAGAGGAATATGATATGGAGATGAGTTTTCCAGTATTAGGAAAGTATGGGATTTCCTTCCTTTGAATGATGAAATGCTTTAGAAAATTACATTGTGAAGAATGTATTGTGTTTAGTTGCATTCAATGAAAGATTATTACATGCTAATGTTTGTCTAGAATGTATTTCATATACATGTAATGGATTGTCCTGATCCTAAAAACTACTACAATCTAGTACTGGCGGCTCAAATGGAGTCAAGCGAAGATTGACACTATTGGAATTCCATTGGTCATGGATACATATTGTAACAATGCCTCTTAGTAGAGGGCATCCATTATTGTAAAATATATTTATTGAGATCAGTTGTGAATTGATTATATAAATCCTTGAGAGGAAGTGTATACAATGTAATATTTGACTTCGAATGATCATGGAAGGAAGATAGAGTTACATGATGAATTAAAATTACCTTATGATAAGGATTGAATCTCTAAAAGTGACTCAAAAATTGTATCTATTTGATATAGAGTAACCTTAGAACTAACAATAATGTTTGCTTCATTCATGAAACTTAGAGATTAATTATGGAGATGTTTGTAAATGGAAAGCATTGAAAGTTATCTAATTCATGGAGATTATAGTTGGTTAAATCTAGTAAGATAAATGGTAGACCTTCACAAGTCTATGTGGGTTTGTGTGATAACCCCCTTAGCTTCCTATGGTTGATATGGGAAGGTTAAGCATTGCAATGATTGTTGTTCTATCCTTAAGGAAGAATCAACTAATCCTCAAGGTATACACCTAATGTATGGGTTGAAAGAGACCTAACATAGAAGTTGGTTTAATGTTTGATTTAAACTAGTAGGGGAAAAGGGCGTTCCTATTGAGATAGGAGAATTCCCAATTGTAAGGTAAATAAACCTTACCTGCAAGTCATTATAGGGGTTGGCCACTCCTATCCACAGGATAAACACTAACCATGTCATATTCCTGTGAAGTGCAACCTTGAACTTACTTGGATACTTATCTATAAGAGAACCACATGAAGATACTTTCAATACACTCATGAGCTAGTAACTATAATAAAGACTAGACAATTTTTTTCCCCTTAGGTTGATTGGTCTTGGAATTGAGGTCATTACATTTAGGCTAGCCGGGTTTTTTTTTTTTATATCGGGGGGTTATTCCTTTTGTAGTTACTTTCTTGGTGTCCTCTCATTCTACTTAATCATCAACTTTTCATTATCCTTAGGTGGTAAATCAATGATGAGAAAAAATTAACATGTAATTAATATATTTATAAAATAAGTGCTATATCTCTAACTTGAGGAAGGTATTTTTGACATATATGAGATTGAAGTAAGCCTCACATATATTACATCATGACCACATAATGATATTACAACTTAATAATTATACATGTTTTGCTTGGCAAGATTTGAACCTTAATCTCCTCCTTGAAAATTGAGGAAATTAACATCTTGAGCTATTGTTATTTGATAAGGTCATCATAGTTATTATTAGAGAATTTATACATGAAATACATGAGATACATAAGAGGTCATATTTGAATACACTCTAGGTCTATCATTAATTTAATCAATGTGATTTTCCTTTGTTGCTTCTCAACCATCTTTTCATAAAGATTTAGGTAATATCCTCATGATATTATTGATAGAACTCATAAGTATTCAAGGAAGGATAGGTCCATGTACTATAAGTTTGCTTTTCACATAAACGCCAAGAAATGATTACGTATCATCCATTCAAGAATTCATCCTACTCTTTGATATCCTTAAAATACAATGACACCTATTTCCTTGTGATATTCTGTTGTACCCTGCATTCTTTTTTATATGCATAAGTGTGTTGCAATTTGGTCTATCAAGAGTTGACATATTAAAATACTAATATCAATAGAATACTAGTATTTATACATAACATGAATAGTACTTAATATAATGCGTACCAATTACTTGCAATATTTTCCCGATGTTCCAATTGCATATCTATCTAATGATTTTTTACATACAAATATTGTACCATGCACTAATATCAATTATATAGGCAAGTTATTTTGAACATTGACAAAATAAAGGTTATGCATGCAACACACCATATCCTTGAGTCATTCTTATCATGATTCCTTTTGTAGTTTTTTTTTAGCTTGGTAGGAGAGTTGGTTACAACCACATTTTTTTTAGTACGTGGCAAGCGCAGGGTTCAAACCATAGGGGCTGCATCCACCAAACCTATTCCACCTTGTTGTTTTATAGCCTAACATGAAATGGACCACCAAGTGCTTAGGATTCGCACCGTCGTCGTCAGTCTAGCGTGCACTCAGAGGATTCAGACCAGAATACTACCTTTGCAATAGGCTTCTCCCAAGGTTTGAACGTGGGTCTCTTCTTGGTAAGTGCCTAGCCATACTAGCACTTACCAATCCACCTAACCCTTGGAGGTTAAAAACCTTTGTTAAGGAAAATCGGTCCCTATATCCCTTGGGACCAAGACTTACCGTTCCATGGGGCTTGTCCCATCTGGATGAACCCCTTAGGCTAGCCGGTGTTTTTTTATATCGGGGGGTTTGTTCCTTTTATAGTTACTCCATTTTCCTCTTTTCTTGGAGTCCTCTCACTTTACTTAATCATAAACTTTTCAGCATCCTTAGGTGTAAAATATATTTTTTATTTTTGTGTCATATTTACATTGCTACCATGCATGACTTTACAATAAATATTACTTCTTTAGTTTTTTATTCATTTCATGATCCATACATAGTGAGTAATATTTATAGATCATCATTTGTTTTTATCCTTGTAACATTTTTCATCTACTATGAAAACTCCTTATTACATCAATCTTGATTTGTCCAATTATAGAACATGCATATTCTCTATTAACATGACATAAAATCAAAAGTTTACAACAAATTCCATGAATAGATTTTATAAAAATTATATCACAAACAAATTTGGTTTAGAAAAGAAATATAATATTTACATCAAATTCATGAACATATATTTTTATAAAAAAAATTTAAAAAATCTATCCTCCATATTTAATTTAAATAAAAAAATTATAATAAAATTCATTTATATAATAAATTAATTATATCCAATCAAAAATAGGCCACCTAAAAAAAACCATAGTCTTTTAGAGGTATTTTATATACATAAAATAATCTTGCCAATTATATATTTTTCTTTGGTACCTTTATCTAAATATATCATTCACAACCATTAAGAAAAATAATAAGTCAGCCCCACCATCAAACCATACTTCGTTTTAAAATTTACGTACAGAACTTGGACTTTAGAAGGAAATAATCTAAATAAAATAATCTTTTTATTATATAGATAAAATAATCTTGCTATTTATATATTTTTCTTTGTTACCTTTATCTAATTTTTTTTTTTACCTTTATCTAAATATATCATTCGCAACCATTAAGAAAAATCAGTCAGCCCCACCATCAAACCATACTTCGTTTTAAAATTTATGTACAGATCTTGGACTTTAGAAGGAAATCTTACTATAGAAGCCTCACTTAGGCACCCAAAAGCAATGACCCTCTGTATAATAAAATTCCTTAACTTCCACATCCAATCAGACTGCCAAATTTGTGTACAGACTCTATCCCACGCATGTATGAAAGAAAGATTTTAATTACGTCTGCGAGACCCAAATATGGTTTATGAGACCTCAAATATGGAAGTACAATTACTCAAATCATATCATATGATTGCATACAGCTCTGATTGCATAAGCAACTTGAACAGCTGTAAGTTCATTACTACATTGATTCATTTTTTTCCAAATATTGAGATTTTGCACTATATTTACAGACAGAAAAAAAGTAGGCTATTAGATATTTGCACCAAAAAACATTAACCAATGAACATTGTCAGCTAAAGATCCAAAAAGCAGTATGGACGCTGAACGTTCGTAGAAATATCTAACCGACTCTTGTTTAAGTTCACATTAACAGCACCTTCAATTAAATTGTTTGATAGAAACAAATTAGAAGAATATCATCGATAAGTGTAAGTGTGATTGTACACTTATCAAAAAGATATTTAGGTTCAAATTTGGGGAAGCCAACCTTTACAAAGTAATAATTTGCTCTAAATCGTCTGAATGCATATACAATGATGATACAAATCCCGGATCAAAAACTTGCAGTTAGTGAGTGTAAACAAAAACCAAAAAAATATAGCGGGCTTTTGGACAAACGTTGTAGTGTGAATTTTAGTGGGGTTTGAGTTGTTGTGCTGACGAATACCGGTAATTTTGGAGTTCAAGTAGGTAGGAATTAAGATAAGATAAAATAAAGGGGTGAGTGAGATGACGGTGGCGGGCGGTGGTATTGCTTTTTCTGCTAAATCCAGAAGTTTTTGACTTTGTTTTTCCAAATGTTGCTGCCCAAATGTTGATGCCCAGTTGTCAGTAGTTGAGACATGTTTCTTTTCAAGGTGAGGTGCGGTGATTCACAGCCTCCGCAGACCTACGTACAATACGCGTCTTCAGTCATTAAAGACGCCTCCTCTGAGTTGGTAGGCAATACCTTTCTTGCGTTGAGTGCGTAATTAGGAGACATGTTCCCGTTTGTGGATTCGACTTTGATCTTCAACTTATGTGTTAGTGATTATTATTATTGTTATTTCCCGGGTTGGAATATAGTTGTCTTTATCATATATAAAAATATTTATATTTATTTATTTGAAGTAAGGTGAAGTATGAGTGGTGGTATAATTGGGGTCAGACTCCCTAAAGTATTATAGGGCTTCCTTCTTCCCTCTGTAATTTGAACTTGGGTAGCCTGGATAATTGGGGTCACACTCCCTAAAGTATTATAGGGCTTCCTTCTTCCCTCCCTGTAATTTGAACTTGGGTAGCCTGGATAACAGTCCAAGGATACATAGTATGTTTAGTGGAGAGGAGAGGGTGCAAGCATATTTAAAAAGAATATCAACTCCCTAGGGTACAACAGGGGGTTGCCTCCCTCTTTCCCCCTGATTTTATTCCTACTTAGATAAGCAAAAGAGGAATTCTTGACCCTATTGTGCAAACTATTTTATGCAATTCTCATTTTACATGAAAACAATATGCATATCTTTGAATGAGAAACACATCAAAAAAACAACAAAATTTTAAATCTAAAATGCGTGCTAATGTGAATCTAAATGCAATGTATAAATGCAAGTGCCTAAAATGCAAATGTAATATAATTTTTTTAAGACATTGAATGATGTTCTTTTTAGCAATTAATCTGTAAAAATGTAAAACAAAAATAAAATAGAGGGGTTAGGATTTTGAGATAGACTTATAGAGAAGCCTACATATCCTTTTCCCACTCTGTGAAACACCTCTCAGAGTCTCTGAAATGCATCAGGGCACCTTCTGAACTATAGGGGGCATCCCTCGAGCATCGTAGGGTGTCTGCATAATCTTGAATCAACTTCTGCAGCTCTAGAAACCCTAGTTCTGCAAAAATCACGCAATCATATTTATAAAATTGCAAGATAGAAAACAAAAATAGTGAGTTAATGACAAGATTATTAGCATAAATAACCCATTGTGGGTCCCACCATGATCACTATTTGTGAATACAAAATCAAGCAACACCAAAGAAATGATTGGCCTTGATGGATGATTGATGGGATGAATGGGGGGATTTGGATGACTTGGATTATGAATGGGTTGAGAGGGATTGGAAAATTTTTGGATGGGTGATGATGAATTTGCAGGTTAAGACACACTTTCCTGTGGAGGTATGGTGATTGAACAGACTGTTGCTGAGTATTTTTTTGATTAGTGCGTTGCTTTTGACCTCGGGTTACTACATGAATAGCACCCACAAAACCTTGGTATTGTTGGACATGATTAACTTGATTAGGAGGAGTCTTGGTATTAGTCCTTCCCATTGTTGGTTGCACCTCCTCAAGATGAGGAAGTGGTGTTTGATAAATACCAAGATTTTTGTTTTACTAAGCTAAGGAACTATCAAGCTTGATTGCCCCTAAGTCAATGAGATCTTGCACTCTATCCTTAAATACATGGCAAATGTTAATATCATGCCCATTTTGCCTATGATAGGGTAAAAACAATACTCTCGGTAGTGTTTACCATGTTTGGTGGGATCATATGGTTTAACCTCAGGTCAGGCAAGTTGGTTGGTGTCATATAACCTATGAAATATGGAAGCATAAGATTCGGCCAATGAAGTGTATTAATGATTTTGTCGAATAGATTGTCGATGTGGTCAATTTTCTACAGCTAGCATTGTGTTTTGACTTGATTGAGATGGTGAAGGAACCACATGATATGCAATTTGCTACAGTTATTGTTGAGCCATTATCAGCTGGCTTATGACTATGAGAAACGGAACGACAATTCAATTATTTGATGAAGTATAAATAATACATTAGGGCCAAGATTAGTCCGGAGGTTGTGGAACCACCCGAGACCAATATAGGTGCAGTTGTAACAAAATAACAACTAGCCTAAATTAATCAATTCTAACAATATAAGATCGTTAGGATTGAATTAACTAATGAAAGAAATATTAAAATATATTCTAACATCCCCCCATATTTCCCTCCATATTATAATATTTTAAGAAACATATAACTACTAGCTATACTATCATCCCCCCATTATTTTGAAATACATAGAGAGCTGCGAAATAATTCAAATTTGACACGTGCAAGTGCCTTAGTGAATATGTCTGCAACTTGAGCATTGGTGGAGATGTACTGAAGCTGGATTCGGTGCTTTGGTGCTTTGTCTCGAATGAAGTGGCATTGTGTATCAATGTGCTTCGTTTTCTCATGATGCACTGGATTATTAACAAGATTCAAAAACACCCATGTTGTCGCAGAACAAGTGTATTGAAGATTTTGATGGAAGGCCCATACTTGTCAGGATGCGATGCAACCATATCACTTCGCACATAGCTTCACGTACAGTGCGATATTTTTCCTCTGTTGATGAGATAGCAACCACCTGTTGCTTCTTGTTGTGCCAAGAGACAGGACCATATTCAAGATGAAACAAATATCCTGAAGTTGATTTACGATCATCATATGATCCGGCATAGTCAGAGTTCATGTATCCCTGTAAGAAGAATTTGTTGTTCTTCTTGTATTCTAGGCCATATTCCATTGTGCCACGGATATAGTGAAAAACTCGCTTTGCTGCTTTCCAGTGTGTAGTCTTAGGTTCCTGCATGAACCTTGAAAGATAGTTGACAATAAATACGATATCTGGCCTAGTGTTGGTCAGATATATGAGACTCCCAATCAGATGACGATAGAGAGTAGCATCTACTTGAGGTGATTTGTCATATCGTGATAACTAAAGTCTTGTTTCCATTGGTGTTGCCATCGAATTGCAGTCAATCATGCGATATTTTTATAGTAGTGTCTTGGCATATTTTTTCTAGGACACTTTGATGTAGTGCTCCTTCTGGTTCACTTCCAGACCAAGACAGTAATGGAGAAGTCTGAGATCTGTCTTTTCAAAAGATTCGCTCAAATCCTGTTTGATAGAAGATATCATTATTTTTGAACTCCTTGTTATGAGCATATCATCAACATAGAGTACAAGCAACACTATTTCAGAGCCTTTCTTCTTGAAATAGAGGTTTGCATCTGATGGACATCTCTTAAATCCATGCTGCAGTCGATGATTATCCATTTTTATGTACCAAGCCCAAGGGCCTGTTTTAAACCATATAAGGATTTGACCAATTTGCAAACTTTTTGCTGTTGGCCTTCCAATTTAAATCCTTCTGGTTGAGTCATATAGACTTCCTCTTGGATATCATCATTTAGAAAGGCACTCTTGACATCCATTTGGTGCACTTTCCACCCATATTGTGCTGCCATAGCACAAAGAACTCGAATGGTTGTCATTCGAGTAGTAGGTGCAAAAGTTTCCTTGTAGTCAATGCATTCTCTTTGAGAATAACCCTTTACCACAAGTTGGGCCTTATGCTTATCTATTGTCCCATCTGCTTTGTACTTGAATTTATACACCCATTTTCAGCCTATGGGCTTCTTTTCGTATGACAAATCGACAAGCTTCCAATTTTTGTTTTTCATCAGAGACTTATACTCTGCATCCATAGCGACCTTCCACTGAGGCTCACTAAGAGCATCTTGCATTGATGCAGGTTCAAGTTCATCTATTGAGGACATAAACACCCTATCATCATCAATATCCATATCTTCTGTATATCTCTCTGGATGTACACACATTTCCTCAAAATATTGACACAGATCATCAACCCCAGTAATCTCTATTACAGCTTTCTCCTATCAAGCCATGATGCGAGTACGAGGCCTATCCAATGTTAAATTTGGTGGAGTGGATAGCTTAGAGTCTCTAATTGTACTTGTATACCACTTTGGATTCTTCTTCTATGGTGATGAAGAAGATGAAGAAGGACATCCAACCTTGGATGAAGAGGACTTCTCAACCTTAGTTTCCACAAGGTCTAGGTATACATCTGATGTGTTTTATGATGTGAAAGCCTCATCAAAAACTACATCTCTACTGATGTGTATCTTCTTGGTTAAAGGATCAATCAATCAATAAACCTTTGAGTGCTCATCATACCCAAGAAGAATGCACTTCAATGTTTTCTCATCTAGCTTCTTCCTCTTTTCTTTCGGTATGTGCATGAATGCTTTACAACCAAAAAATGCGTAGATGAGAGATGGAGGGTTTCCTACCACTCCTTGCTTCCTGTGGAGTCATTCCTTGTAGGGCCTTAGTGGGTGCCCTATTCAACAGATATACTGTTGTGGTGACAGCTTTCGCCCAATATTGTTGCCAAATTCTAGCTCCTATGAGCATGCAACGAACCATTTCCATGATGGAACGGTTTATCCTTTCAACGACTATGTTTTGCTGAGGAGTATAAGCAGTAGTCAACTGTCGTGTGATCCCATTTTTAGTCAAGAACTCAAAAAATTATTTAGAGGTGAACTCCCCCCTTGATTTGAGCGGAGGGTCTTTATAGAAGTACCTGACTCATTTTCAACAGATTTCTTGAATTGCTGAAAGAAGCCAAATGCTTCATATTTTAGTTGAAGAAAGAATACCCACATCTTTCATGAGTAATCATCCACAAATAACTGAAAATACCTCTTACCCCCATAACTATTGGGAGTTAAAGGACCGCACAGATCGGTGTGAACCAACTCCAGAGGTTTCTTTGCTCTTGTAGAGCTCCTTTCAAAAGGCACTCTATGCTTCTTTCCTGCCAAGCGATCGAGCAAACTGGCAATGTGGTAGAAAGGGAAGGAAGACCCTTTACCATTTCATACTTAATTTACTCAAGTAAGTAACTAGAACTCATATGTCCATATCTCTTGTGCCATAGGGAAGTTGCCTCCTTTGTAGAGACAATCATGGCTACATCTGGAGAAGAGATAGTATCTAGGGAAAATAAGCCATGCTTATATGAAGTGGTTGCAATGTTCTTACCCATCCTGGTGATAGAACAAAACTTCTTGCCCCCATCAACACTAAAGTTTACAACCATATTTTTATCCAGAATTTGTGTGACTGACAAGTTGTTCGCCATTCCTGGAACATAGAGGACCTTCTCAATCTGGCACTTGCCATTAGGAAGAGTAACAAAAATTGTTCCTTCTCCCTGAACCTTATAGGTTTTATCATCGGCAATAGTGACAGGTTTACCCTCTTTGGCCTCAAAAAACTCAAACCACGATTTTTCACCAGTCATGTGTTTACTGGCTCCAGAATCGACATACCAAATAGGATCCATCTTCTTAGATATTGTGGTAGTCATGAGCACTTTGTGTGCTCTTTCAGAATCTGTGTCAAATTCCTCAACAACAACATTCACTTGCTGTTGTTTGTTCTGGCCTTTCTGTTTTGATTGTTTATTATTAAGCCAACATCTATTTGTATCATGACATTCTTTGTCATAGATATTGCAATATCTCTTTTTCTATTGAGGTTGAGTCTGTTTCCCTTTTGAATCCTTTTGAGAACTACCTCCCTTCTAAAAATTACCCTTCTTGTTTTGCCCCTTCTTGTTTGTGTATAGGGCAGTGTTAGAAGAATCATCTCGTTGTAGTTGGCGTGCCTCCTCTTCTTGAAGCATATTTACCAACTCAACATAGGTAACTTGTTTCTGTGATACATTAAGTGAGGTAATTAACAATCTACAAGAATTTAGAAGAGCTCTCATTACCATTGAGGTAAGGAGCTTATCATCAACTGGTGCTGCTAAGGAATTCAATTTTCCTTTCAACTCAAACACTCTGCAAAGAAAATTTTCAACCGTCTCTCCTTGTTTCATGCTTAGACTGTGTAATTGAGACTGAATAAATAGAATGGTGGAGTCATTCTTCCCTTCATATATAGTTTTAAGGGAATCCCATGCCGCTTTACTATTTGGACAGTCAACAATATGAGGTTGAACTTCATCAAAAACAACAAGCAAAATGAGCACCTTTGCTTTACTATCTTTCTTGTCAAAGTCTTTCTGATCAGCAGATGGAGTTGTGGCTCCAACTGAAGATGAAGGTATTACTGTTGTTCTAGACACAATTTCCCAAAGATCATCCATCTCTAGGATTACCTTCATTTTGTTTTTCCATGGTGTATAATTTGGACCTTTCAATAACTGATAAGCATCAGTAATTAGTTTTGTAGACATTGTGAATGTTACTTATAACACCAAATGGTTGCCCCTTCGATATAACTTAATTCCAGGCCGTTATACCGTATAAAATACCCGCCCTTATGTGAGGGAGGCATAGGTATTTTGAAAAACCAAAAAAACTACCCACCCTTACGTGAGGGAGACTGTAGGTAATTTTAATGATTATACGATATGTGGTACTTAGGCGATACTGAAAGGAAATCACCTCGTTGATGGCACCGACCTTAAAAAGTCATCAATACTCATGTGTGGGGTGTAACTTCCCCTAAACACTTTGGATATCCGAACTTTCGTCTGGATTTAAGCCTAAACACGAGAGTGATTGGGGTAGTGGATGGAGTAAAAAATAGCAAAATGGCAAACTTGTCTCTCCTTGATGATTAATAGAGAACAAGTTCAGACATCATTGTGGTAGCTATATTAGGCGGTGTATACAGTAGCGTAATAACGACAACTTTACCTGTAAGTGCTGGCCAGAGGTATCACAAATACTGAACGTTGCAATGCAATAAATTGCATGGATGGTTTTTAATTATTTCAGGGACTTAGGGAGTGTTTGATTTTAACTTAAATGATGTAGTGCAACATACAACATAAAAGTACCCATAGAAATAACCCACTAGGTGTCGGGCGCAGTCGAAAATACACCTTTACAATAATGCCAAACTTTGTTTTTTCAAAAAATTACTCAATCCCCCCTTGATTTTTTGAAAAAAAAAACACTTCCCCCTTTAAAATTTTCCTTTATAAAGCATTTTAAAACATTCTTTTATAATCAAAGTTAAAAAAAATAACTTTATTCTACATAGTAAAAAAAATTAAAAAAAAAAAAAAAACCTTTAAACTATGATAAAATAAATTAAAATTATATTTAATTTAACTTTGATTAGAGAATATTAAAAAAAAACTTTAATAAATAATTTTTTTTTATACCTTTGAGCGGGGGGGGGTCGACGGGACTCGAACCTGCGACCTGAGGGCTCCCGGAGCCCTTACCACTCGGCTCAACCGATGAGCCAGTGGGCCGATCCAAGAACTATTCTCGACGCCCTCCTCCTTAAACAGCTTCGATGCACCTTTTGAAGAACACACGACTGCTCTGCCATCTCGAGCGGAGCTCGAGTGGATCTCGGGCGGTGAAGAGGAGTGATAGTCGGTGTAGCTGAAGAGCAAAGCACCGGTGGCAGTAGGGTGGTGCTCGGGTGGCGGATGAACAAAATCATTTTTTTCAACCAAAAACTTGCCACATATGTATCAAAATGATGTAGAGAGGAAGAATAGAACAATTTGCAACCAAACCAAGTGGAGAAAAAAACTCAAAAACGTCTATCTAATTTTTCCATTGAAGCCATTAGGAAGGAAAAAAATGCTTTGAGGAAAGATCCAAGAGCGAAAATGAAATTTCAATCCAGCAAAATGACTCAAATTTTACCTCATTCTCCAAGAAAATTTGCAGATGTTTGATCTATCGACCTCAAAAGTAAGGAAAAACACGTCTTGGTTTATGGAGTTGATGCAGGTGACGACGTATTCACATATCCGAGCACTTGTATTTTAGGACTCAATGTCCCATATCAAGGGCGTAGTGACTCCATTAGGAGTTTAAGAGGGTTTCTCCTCCGTAGAGGAGTATCTTCTCTCGGGGATTCCCACCCGAGAGGTCGCGAGCTCTCCTCTCGCACTTGGCTAAGCGGCCTTGGTGTTGGCCACTGAGATTCGTCGCAAGCCTTCGAACTCCGCTTTGATCTTCGACCCTTCTTGGCATCGTTTGACCTTTGACCATGCTTCTTTGATCCGTCAATCGTGCTTCTTTAAATTCCAAAAATTGAAATAATTGCCTTGGAAAATAAAACCAAGTTTTGTCAGCTTCGCTACCAAAAATCTCAGCCTCAAAAAATCGCCTCCAGTAAAAACAAAAAAACTCTTCCTCAGCTGCTTCTTTCTCAAGCTACTACAAGATCATGTAAAAAATGAGAGTGGCAGAGAGAGTGGTGGTAAGCTCTGATACCATGTGAGAAGCGGAATGACAATTCAATTATTTGATGAAGTATAAATAATACATTAGGGCCAGGATTAGTCTGGAGTTTGTGGAACCATCGAGACCAATATAGGCGTAGTTGTAACAAAATAACAAATAGCCTAAATTAATCAATTCTAACAATATAAGATCGTTAGGATTGAATTAAATAATGAAATAAATATTGAAATATATTCTAACAATGACCACTTGATTAACTTGGTTAGCTTGGTTGGCTAGATTGGCCTGGTTTGATTTTGACTGGCCAAAATAACTTCCTTTATATTGGCCCTTGTTTTTCCATTCTTTATTTTTATGCTTAAGCACACCCTATTGGATTTTTAATTCCTCAATTATGCTAGCTTGGGCAAGAGCTTCATAAAATGATCTATATTGTTGTAATTGTAATAACCAAGAGATGGGTTTTAAAAAACTCTTAGTAAACAATCAGATTAGCTCTTCCATTGGTAGGGCGAATGGTAATTTGGTGATAGTGGCCATCCAACTATTACCAAAGTCATAGATAAGCTCATAATCATATTGTTTTAGACCATATATATCAGATAATGAGACTTTATTTCTGAAATTAAAGAAAAATATTTCAAGAAATTGGTCAATCAATTGCTCAAAAGTATAAATACTATGGTGAGGAAAGTGACTATACCATTCTACAACATCTCCCCCAATGTCTGAGGAAATATTCAAAGCATTAGAGCATCATTACTTTGGATTTGAAAGCATGAATGGATAAACGTGTTCACATGTTCTTTAGGGTCCTTAGTCCCTTTAAATTTATCAAACTTCGGTACTGTGAAGTTTATCGAATATGGTAGGGATGGCATCAAAGGATGGATTGGTTGATTGATCAGTTGACGTAAAGTGGGTTTTTGGTTTATCATACTAGGAGTATGTTGTATCAGACTATCAATATGTTGTTGCATAACCTGAATTCTATGTGGAAGCCCTAAATCACTTGATGATTCTATGAAGGTGGACTGGAAATATGTTGAGGTGTAATGAGATGATGATGATAAGGTTTATGAAATGATTGTGAATGAGGAAACAAAGAAGATGCATGAGGACTAGGGATGAATTAACCCATAGAATGGGTATGGGTTGATGGCAGTGTGGGGATGGAAGCCATAGAAGATTGTGGTACCCATGATGGACCTTGGGTGACAAAGGTGGGTTGAGTGGAAACATGTTGAGGCCTATGATTGACCACATGAAATTTTTGTTGAGGATAGGACTGAGAATTCTATCGCTTAAGCAATTTGTTAAGGTGTTCCATGCTTCATGTATTTCCATATCTAAAGTGGAAGGTTGTGGATGTGATGGTTGAGTTATGTGAAGGATAAGTTGCAACTGTAGTTACAGTTGAATGAGAATCTGACATCTGTGAAGCAATATCAACATATGCTTCATACAAAGGGTTGCCATAGGTAGTGGTCTAGATGATGGTATGGATGTGCTTTGAGCACATGATGATTAGGGTATGGACCAATGTTGGGAAGGTGCAGTTGATACCTCAAAAAAAGGATTGTTATACATCTAGGTAAGTATTGAAGGTTTGGAGTAGAAAAGTTCCTACTGGAAAGAAGGATCATGCCTATGTGGGCTATAGACGGGTTCCATAACATAGCGAATGGATATGTTAAAATCCTCCACTCTGGCCATGTCTATATGGGTTATGTGGTGGTTAGTGGTAGGTGAAGATGATTCTATTTGTGGAATGACCATGTGAAATGATTGTGTGGATGATATAGTGTGTGAGGGACCCGTAAACAAATATGAATAACTTATCTGTATCACACTAGCGGAGTTGACCACATAAGTGGTGGGAAAGGATGAACTATCAATGGATGAGGTATTTTTATAGATGGATATTTGATTCAATACTTTAGTTTTATTTCTAGTTAACACCATAAGCTACTGAATCAAATATGCAATGTATAGTAAATAAAGTGCAGAAGGAAACTTCACAAAATAAGCAACTCAATTCTATGTTTTGCAACAATGTTTTTTACCTCATTTATCTATTTTTAATCTCATTTTAATATTTTTTTTGGAGTTTTATGTTTTGATGTGCTAATCTAAATTATGAAGGTTAAAATCTGGCTTTGCTGGGCAATGAGATTCTTTCTGGTGATGAAGTCCAGAAAGTTTGCTCATGGGTATCCTATGGTGGCTAAGGGTAGAGATTGGCAGATGGATATGAATCCCACCGTCGCCAAATCTCAAGCAATGGTTGGTGATGAAATCTAAATCATTACTGTTTAATGTGATATGTGCTGTGTGTGATTCATTTTAAAAATTTCATGTTCTCTATTGTGTTTCATACGATGTCAATAGTAATCAATTTTCCAAGCCTAAATTAGAAACCAAAAACAAAAATACTAAGCTCCTCAAAATATGTAAGGTACACCATTTAAGAGCCACTCTAAACAGTGGAGGGTTCACTTACTCTTCTACCTTGAATCACCAAATGCAGGAGTATACTTAGTTATCTTGATTTTATTCCTACTTAGACAAGCAAAAGAGGAATTCTTGACCCTATTGTGCAAACTATTTTATGCAATTCTCATTTTACATGAAAATAGTATGCATATCTTTGAATGAAAACACATCAAAAAATAAAAAAAAATTAAATTTGAAATGCATGCTAATGTGAATATGAATGCAAAGTGAATCTAAATGCAATGTATAAATGCAAGTGCCTAAAATGTAGATGTAATATGATTTTTTTAACAAACATTGAATGATGTTCTTTTTAGCAATTAATCTGTAAAAATGTAAAACAAAAATAAAACAGAGGGGTTAGGTTTTTGAGGTAGAATTATAGAGAAACCTACGTATTCTTTTCCCACTTTATGAAACACCTGTTAGAGTCTCTAAAATGCATCAGGGCACATTTTGAACTCTAGGGGGTATACCTCGAGCACCGTAGGGTGTCCGCGCAATCTTGAATCAGCTTTTGCAGCTCTAGAAACCCTAGTTCTAAAAAAATCATGCGATCATATTTCTAAAACCTGTGAGACAGAAAAAAAATAGTGAGTTAATGACAAGATTATTAGCATAAATAACCCATTGTGGGTCCCACTGTGATCGCCATTTGTGAATACAAAATCAAGCAACACCAAAATATAAATTATGAAATAATAAACAAAGTAAAGTAACACAAATGATTGCACAAAGAAAGGAATTATTTTATTATTGTTGGTGGATCTCCTATATTACAATCAAATGTACCCCAAATAAGGGGTTTACAATGCTTATTATTTTGATACAACTGATACAAAGCACTAGGGTTATCCGAAACCCTAGTTAGAAATAAATGGTGGTGTCTTCATGCTTGATTTGATCCCAATAGAGTGGTGAGTGGGCTTTGGTATCCTATGTAGGGCCACTCAAGCTTCAGTAGCTACCAATGAATGTGATTCTTAGATCTGCACACAAAAAATAATGACAAGATTCAATAATATCTATGAGGGCTCCACTGCGTGAGACCCTCAGAAAATGAAATCACTAAACCCTAGTTGCATAAATAAAATTGTAAACAAATATGAGAATATAAAATAAGAACAATGATATTTTACCTTGTTGAATAACACTATTTTTGTCTTCGTCACTGATGTAGGGAATGATTACACAGATGCCCTAACGACTGCTCGAGGGTTGTAGGGTTGTAGATCTAAACAAGAAACACTCACACGTGCTTGGTACTGACTAGAAACACCCAGAGGTGCTCTGGAGACTTCGACGGGCACTCACTAAGCTCTAGAGGGCATTCGATAATGTGAGGTAGAAGCTGCAAAACTAGATCTGGTTCATGTAAGGTGGACGACAATGGATGCAGAGGATGTAAGAGGGAGTGATTGCGGATGAAAGTTGCGAGGATGCTTGAAAACATAGGGCATGAGGGCTTCTCGAAATCTAAAAAATCAGGGAGAATACTTAGAAAAATGTTAGGGTTTGAGTCATCAAAATGACTCCTATTTATAATATTCCCTTAGGCACGTTAGGGTTTCGATGACACAATTTGTATGGCCAAGATTAAAACATGACAAAGGGTGGAGATTAAATATGGGTAAGTGGCATGGATTAAGGTGGATGGATGGCTTAGATTAAAACATGACGGATGTGTGCGATTAAGTCACACACACACACACATATATATATATATATTCAGTAAATATATATAAATATAATTTATAAAATACTATAATTTAAATATATATTACACAAATACACATAATTATATAAATAATGGATAATTGTGGTGGGAAGCTATGGATGGATGACAAGTGGCTAGATTTTGGTGTTTACAATCCCTCTACTAGATGTCAAACAATTTTATCTAGTTAGCAAGTTAACTGTTCACTTTTGTAAGATAATCACTAGCTGACCTTGAGCAATTCACTCCTTGGAGTCAATCAAACCACTTTATAAGTAAATCACTCTTAACCAATAAACATCTAAGTTGGACTTGCTTTAATTTAGAGGGTTTTGGTTTCTTGATTCACTATTTTTCATCCTTCTAAAATTACATTTTCTAAGGTAGTTGCAAGACACTATATTTATGGCGAATTTAGGGGGACCAAGCTTGATTGGAAAAAGATCCTAAACCTTGTATTTATCCTTGGGAATGAAGTCCATAAAATTTGAAAATTTGAATCTTTGCTAAAAAATTATCAAAATTATTTCTCCATAGCCGGTCTTTAATGGTAACAATCCCAATAATTTATTCTACTCTTCATCACCTTATAACTATATTGAGACAAGGTTCTCTACTTCCCTCTTCAGGTATTCAAATGGGTTCTTTGATAACTCATTCCATTTAATTCTTAGCTCTTATAGCTTGGCATATATAGGCTCTAGGTTCATGTATGTCTCAACTTCATATCCCTCATTAGCTTAGCCCTTTTCTTCTTTGAACATGATAACAATATTATCATCTAGGCTTTCATTTGCAGGTCAAATATTTCAAGCATTTCTATAGATACCAACCTCTAAATTTCTTTTATCATTTCTTGTACTAGGGTTTTTAGGATGTTATAGTGTTTTTACAATCTTGGAGGTCCCTTTGGGAATCTAGGATTTTCTTCAATTTCTTGACTAGGTCCTTTTAGTCTATCCAAGTTATTGTAACTATGACATTGACATAGAGGACAAAAGTTTTAGAATATCCTAATATTAACCTCTTGTAGATAGATGTTCTTACACTTGTTTAATAATTTCTTTCACATTTTCTAAGGTCTACTCTATTCTATGTAGGCAACAAACTAGAAATATTCTTGTGTATTTTCTACCTCTATAATGATTTTATTCCAAGGGGGCTTGACTTTTTGGACATCATGGAACTTATTGGGATATGTAGTTACCTCTATGTGTTTTGAACCTATCAACTCTATAATATTTTGATCTTTTACCTTTAAATATTCTTGAAGTTTCTTTATCTAACTATACATTTATATGAGTTATTTTTAAGTGTCCTCCATCCGTTGCTAGTTATTTTTAGCATTAGCAAGTTAGGATTTGAGGTCATCAAACTAAGTTGATTATTTTTTTGTCAAAGAATCATTCTATTATTGGAGTTTGTCCCTTTATGCCTTGATTTGTGCTAATTTTGATTCAAACTCCTGATTCTTTTTTCTCACCACTTTATCATCAACTACTCGATGATTGAACCTCATGGTTGCACCAAGTGTGAGTTGATTTGAAAGTTGGACCATTTGGTATGGATCCATCTAGTTTACATCTAGCTCAAATAACTTAGTGGTCAAGCTAATAATAACTATGGCCACATTGGAAAGTTAAAATCTATGGCCTTTATAATGTATATCTTATCTCTCTTTCTAGCAAGTTGTTACTACATAAGGATTGATGCCAAGGAGGTTTTATCCTTAATCTACTTACACTCATTCCATGTATTTTTTTTTAAACAAGGACATGAAATACCTTTGTGAAATCTATTTTATTTGGATCATAGCAAAGGCTAGGTTTGGCCCTATAGTTGTGCTAGTTTGAGGGTGTGATCCTATAGACTTAACCTCTTGAGTTGGTAAGGTAGGAATAATTACCTATAGTAGGAGTTATCCTATTTGAATTGGTGGAAACTTGGAAATGGAAGGTAGAGCAAGTAGAGTGAACTGAGTGGTTATGAGAGAAAATAGGATGGAAATGGATAGAATTAGTTGAGATACCAACTATACTAGTGTATTATCAAGTAATGATATTGTAGGTGAACATGCGTTTATGGTGGTGATGTGGTATATGGAAATAATGGTTGTGTGGTAGAAACTTGAATGGTAGGAAATAAAAATAAAATGATAAGTATGGTCCTAGGTGTGACAAATATTGTTGGAGGTAGGGTGCAATTTGGAGTATCATCAGATGCACTAGTGAAGGGTGAGAGAAGAATTAAGAATAGAAGAATATATGATAGAGAAAGAAGGGGAGCAATGTATGGTGGAAGGAAAGTGAAGATGGTTGCATAAATGAGCACCATATGGGTAATTCCCAACTTGGGAAAGGAGCCTCCTTGAGGTGTTTTCCCTCTTTGAGTTGGATTTTCTGCTATTGTTGTTCCTAAGTCACCATGACCTTATTGAACATTGATTCGTATTTCTCAAAGTCTCTTTTTATTTCAATGGATGTCTATTTTACTATCAATCTGATCATTGTCAGTGATGTTGGTAGGGATAAAATTTTGATTTTGGGCATGGATTTCCCTTTTGGTCTTTAAAGGTTTGATGAGTTGGTCACTTCTTCACTAATAGTCTTGGAACTTGTAGTAATTTAGGGTGATTTCTATCCCATATGACATAGATTTGATATTTGAATGGGACATCTCTAGTTGGTCTTGTCAATGTACCCATATCATAACTCATCTTCTGCCATGCCAAAATATTCCTTTCTATATAGCCCAATTTTTTTAAAGTATCCAATTTTGATGTTCTCAAAATTATCTTTTGGATAAATGTATAATGTATGTCACACTAGTGGACTATTGTACTATCTCTAGATTTTATATTCATACTCGTCTTTACTACCCAAAGTAGGAAGGACTAGTTGTTTGATGGGGTTTACCTCCTTTTGAATGCTATACCTCTTTTTATCTATAGATAAGGTGTACAACTTCTTGGTCCTTAAGATCGTCCTAAAACATCCAAGTGTATCTTAGGACCAATGACCCATTAACTGTTCTACTCCCATATCTCTCAACACCTCTACAAAATGATGTAACCCTTATAGATTTAGTGATTGGCTACTTGAGTGTCTAGAAGGTGGTTTTATTTTACCCCTTGAAATACTTCATGTTCATGTAATTGAGTTGCACACATATTTAAGGTTTAACATGTAGTCAACCACATATGTAGGTAACTCAAAAGGTATGGCTGAGAAGCCATAAAGGTGGATGAGGGATTGAGTCATCCATAGGTAGAAGTCTCCATTAAACCATTCTTTTGAATTTATTAGTTGTTTCAACAAGATCGATACTTTACCCATGAATTATCCACTATTACTTAATACACCTCATCATAAAAGCAATATGAGGTCTTGTCTACTCCTTAGTCGGGTATGTCTATGAAATTAAACATTGAAAGGGGTTCATCATATGATCCTAAGTGGTCCATATAGATGGTTAGAAACACTTATTTCATTTGGTATATAATGATCCAAACTAAGTAGGAGGTGTAAATAATTTTTCTTTCATCTTTAAATACTTTTAGCTGGTGTGGGTGAAATTTTACGTCTTCTTATCCACTATTCCTTTTAGAAGATGATGACACCTTATGACCAGCCAATTTTTGAGGCTTTGATGGTTGATGCAGATTTCAAAGACTAATTAGACAGACGAAAGCACAAATCTCCAAGTTTGAGATCGAATGGAAATATGGGCAAGAGGATACTCAAAGAAGATACCAAATACCCACCCTAATTTTGAATGGAAAATTGAGATCCCAAATCCTCGAGAAAAATAATTAGACCACAACATAGTGGTTATAAGTCCCAATTTTCCATCCTCAAGTTGGATGAAAATTTGGGAAAGCAACATCAAAGGTCTGAGCCCAATCATCCATCCTGAAAATATGATGATGGATGGAAGACTAGGAACTTGGCGCATGAAGAAGCATACCTGAATATCTGTTTGTAGTTGATATCAAAAGGGAGACATCATAAAACTCAAGTAGGATTATTAATGATCACAACTACCTCTGTATAAAATGATAAAGGGAAGTTTGAAATACACAAATCCTAAAGCAATTAAATCCAAAATTTTCAATTGCTTGAAGGGGTAAAGTAGTGTTGGCATTTTTGCCACATTGATTCTCATTGATTAATGCATTAGTGTATTGTTGGGGATCTGACCTTTGATTGATGCAGCTTGGGCGAAAAAAGGAGAAAAAATGAGCAAAAAATGACTAAGTCTGAAAACTGCAGCGACGCGCTGACATGTTGCAGAATCGCGGTCAACGCAGTCAACGCAGGCAGGTTGGGCGGAACCGTCGCGATATCGCGACATGTTCCGAAATCGCGGGTCGGTCGGCGACAAAAGCATTAAGTCAAAAACTTGCAGCGATTCGCTGACATGTCAGCGAATCGCGACCCTGACAGCTTCAAAGGCACAAAGTGAAAATTTGCAGCGCGTCGCTGACATGTCAGCGAATCGCGACGGAAAATAGCGGTTGATGCGGAGAGAAGGAACATGTAGCGAAATCGCTACATGTTCCGTTTTCGCGGGGCAGAGCGCAGGGAGGAGCAAGAGGGAGCCGGACATGTAGCGAAATCGCTACATGTTCCGTTTTCGCGGGTCTTCAGCAGCGAAGCGTACGACATAAAAAGATGTCACGATTTCGCGACCCGTCGCGATTTCGCGACCCGTCGCGTTTTCGCGACCTGTAACTGTTTTCCCGCCAAGTGCAGTATGAACGGCCGAGAGGGTTTTTTGGTTTCCGATGATTTAATGCTGACCCGAATTAAATATTTTGCGGATTTCCGAGGCGGTTAAGGTCAAAGAGTGCCCAGGCCACCAAAATTAAAGGATTTATTGGTTCAAAGCTACGGTTCGTGGATTAATTCAACGGTTTTCATGCACATGTTCGAAGAATCGTATTTAATAAAGGACCGCGAACGTTTCATGGTATTTAATTTTTATTTCCTCGAGGCTGCGATTAAGGGGATCGTGTTCCTGATTTTCAAGATATTATTGTAGATCACGAGGAAGTTGGTTTTAAGTTTTTAATGCTGCAAAGAGGACGGACCTCTATAAAAACCAATGTAATTCTCATTTACAAAGGTTGGAAAAACTTGCTGCTAGAAACTGGAATTGTATCTGCGGGAATAAAAGGATCAATTTCTAATTTTTCAAGCGTTGCATGGATGAATTTCTTTTCTGTTTTCTGCATTTCTAATAGCATTCGTACTCCTGCATTGCTATTACATTTAAATTCTGCATACTGGATTTAAATATTGCGGTCAGGGTACGATTTCCGGAATGTGGGTTTGGAGGGATTTGCGGCATGTGATTGTGCGAAGATGAAGCTGATTTCTTATGTTACTTGTCGTTGTTGCGTTTGTAGTTTCCTCGTCGTTGTTTTTCTCGATCCCATCACTTCGGCCTCGTGGCCATATTTCCCATTTCTTTCTCGCAACCTTTTAAATCTCTTTCCAAAGAACCCTATCTTAAACCCAATTTTAGAATAGTAGAGGGAACCATCCCACTCTGGAGATTGGTCTGGGAGCCATTTCTTGCTTCCAACCTTTCAATGTTGGCCGGGTCTAGGGCGCAATTGTAAAAATCCTTTCCTGTGGCAGATTCGTGACCAACAGTTTTTGGCACGCCCGGTGGGACAGATCATTTCTGTCTCCAAGAATTCATAATTGGTGGGATACGCATAATTTTCCAAAGTGATAACCCCACCGGTGCCAACAGTTTTGGCACGCTTTTAACACCCGGAGGTCTCAAGATTTGATGAGCTGTCTTGGCCTCATAGCGGAGATTTGTAAGTTCATCTGGCGACTTTGCTGAGTTGAAGATCTGTTCGTGGACGCCTATTTTTGTTTTAAAAAAAAAAAAAAAATTCAAAGAATGTTTTTCTGGCGACTCTGACTTAATGGCGATGGCCGTGATTCCGCAGACCACTGCCACAAAGGTGAGGGTTTTTTCTAGATGGGATGATCCTGGCCCTCTGAATCTCCAAGTTCGGCATGAAATTCCCGAAGGTGCCTTGAAGAACCTGGCAAAATATGATGGTACCGAAGGCATGGCTCTGGCACATGTTGAAGACATTGCTATTCTGTCCATGATCCATGTCATAGAACACGAAGATGTCATGATCCGACTTCTGGTTCAGTCTTTGGAAGGAAGAGCATTGCAATGGTACCGATTGCTCAAATGTCAAAGCATCACTCATGGGATGATCTAGCGGGAGCACCGATCAAAAGATTTGACGAAGATCCTTTCTACGCTTCTTTGGATCTCTACCAATTTTTCATGTACATCAAGAGAGCACCTCAAGAAAGCATCACGGACTTCAATGTCCGATTCTTGATAAGTTGGAAGAGAATTCCGGAGAAGATCCGTCCATCACCCACCCAAGCCCACCTCTTTTATGTTCGAGCTTTTAATTCTGACATAGGTCTCTTTTTGTCGCAATCAGGTGAACAACGGTTCCCACAAATCTTTGAGGAAGCAGTGCGAGCGGAACAACTTTTGCTCTTATCAAGAAAGTTACCGTGGGGAGAAACTCCATTACCTTCTCCGGTGGTTGCCGCTCCTGTTTACCCTGCACAGTATTTTTCATGCCAGATCCCTTATACTGAGCAAAAACCTGAGATGCAGTCATGTGGAGTTCAAGGGACAGATCTCGTCCAAAGTCAAGGATTGGGACATGCAAGCACTTTTCCAGTAATGAACAATATGGTTGCTTGCATTTTTCATCAAGAGATGGGCCAAGTAGAAGAACAAGTTCAAATTCCAGAGCCTGAGGAGATCCCAAAATCAGATTTCTCACTTGAAGAGCCCCGTGATCACATCAAGGAGTTAGAGGAGCCTCGTACTCACCCCACAACCAAGAAAGTCTGCAAAGTGGTGGTTTTGGTTCCAACCACTACATCCAGTACCTGAAGAAGTCCTCCATGTGGGTACTAGTAAGAAGGATAATCTGCTGCATTGCATCCTATCAGCACCATGGAGAACTTCAGGAAGGAGCCAGCCTAATTTCAAGGACCGACTTAAGTATGATCAGATCTGGTCGGGACATTGCAGATTTACCGGATAACATTCTGAGATTGGATGTCTGGTGGCGACATGCCAATCATGTCGTGAATTATTGTATATAGTATTTTGAAAAAACAAAAAAAAAATAGAAAAAGAAGAAGAAAAAAAAAAAAAGTGGTATTGTTTTTATTTGTTCATCTCGGTTCTTGTTGCCTGCGAGCCGTAGATGCTTGTTTTTCCTTTGTTTTTCTCCTCCCAACAGTTTGGTGGCTTTCTAGCACTTTCTTCTTTTCCCTTCCCCGTTTCCTCTCTTTCCTTTCTTCATCTTCTTCCTTCTTTTTCTTCTGCATTAAAACAAAATAAGCCACAGCTGTTGTTTCTTTTTCCCTTTTCTGTTTTTCCCCGTCCCTTCTTATCCCTTTCCTCTAAGTTCAGTCTTTTACGCATTTGTTAATAGTCTAGTTCATTTCATTTCACAGCTTTCCTAGTTCCATTCCCACTCCATAACTTCGTTCATTTTCATATCACTCCATTTGTAGTCACCGCTTGCGCAATCGCAAGAGCTCACTCCATCATCGCGTCCATTAGTTTCATTTCACAACAAGTTATATGTGGTTCTTTTCAGTTTCAATTTTTCAGCAGCACATGTATTGCAGCAGCCTAGTTTACTGTTCGGATATGACTCTGTGCCCAATGGACTAAGGCCTGGATTCTTGCATACAACGAGCTGTATACCCCGCGAGCCACCAAGAATGTTGGCATTTTTGCCACATTGATTCTCATTGATTAATGCATTAGTGTATTGTTGGGGATCTGACCTTTGATTGATGCAACTTGGGCGAAAAAAGGAGAAAAAATGAGCAAAAAATGACTAAGTCAAAAATCGCAGCCGACGCGCTGACATGTTGCAGAATCGCGGTCAACGCAGTCAACGCAGGCAGGTTGGGCGGAACCGTCGCGATATCGCGACATGTTCCGAAATCGCGGGTCGGTCGGCGACAAAAGCATTAAGTCGAAAACTTGCAGCGATTCGCTGACATGTCAGCGAATCGCGACTCGGCAGCTTCAAAGGCACAAAGTGAAAATTTGCAGCGCGTCGCTGACATGTCAGCGAATCGCGACCGGAAAATGGCGATTGATGCGGAGAGAAGAAACATGTAGCGAAATCGCTACATGTTCCGTTTTCGCGGGGCAGAGCGCAGGGAGGAGCAAGAGGGAGCCGAGACATGTAGCGAAATCGCTACATGTTCCGTTTTCGCGGGTCTTCAGCAGTAAGCGTACGGCATAAAAAGATGTCGCGATTTCGCGACCCGTCGCGATTTCGCGACCCGTCGCGTTTTCGCGACCTGCAACTGTTTTCCCGCCAAGTGCAGTATGAACGGCCGAGAGGGTTTTTTTGGTTTCCGATGATTTAATGCTGACCCGAATTAAATATTTTGCGGATTTCCGAGGCGGTTAAGGTCAAAGAGTGCCCAGGCCACCAAAATTAAAGGATTTATTGGTTCAAAGCTGCGGTTCGTGGATTAATTCAACGGTTTTCATGCACATGTTCGAAGAATCGTATTTAATAAAGGACCGCGAACGTTTCATGGCATTTAATTTTTATTTCCTCGAGGTCGCGATTAAGGGGATCGTGTTCCTGATTTCGAAGATATAATTGTAGATCACGAGGAAGTTGGTTTTAAGTTTTTAATGCCGCAAAGAGGACGGACCTCTATAAAAACCAATGTAATTCTCATTTACAAAGGTTGGAAAAACTTGCCGCTAGAAACCGGAATTGTATCTCATGGGAATAAAAGGATCAATTTCTAATTTTTCAAGCGTTGCATGGATGAATTTCTTT
The DNA here is from genome assembly GCA_028583015.1 of Wollemia nobilis. Taxonomy (NCBI): domain Eukaryota; kingdom Viridiplantae; phylum Streptophyta; class Pinopsida; order Araucariales; family Araucariaceae; genus Wollemia; species Wollemia nobilis. Next base: position 240,499 of record JAQPPZ010003564.1, on the reverse strand, counting down.
TCTGTTTTCTGCATTTCTAATAGCATTCGTACTCCTGCATTGCTATTACATTTAAATTCTGCATACTGGATTTAAATACTGCGGTCAGGGTACGATTCCTGGAATGTGGGTTTGGAGGGATTTGCGGCATGTGATTGTGCGAAGATGAAGCTGATTTCTTATGTTACTTGCTGTTGTTGCGTTTGTAGTTTCCTGCTGTTGTTTTTCTGATCCCATCACTTCGGCCTCGTGGCCATATTTCCCATTTCTTTCTCGCAACCTTTTAAATCTCTTTCCAAAGAACCCTATCTTAAACCCAATTTTAGAATAGTAGAGGGAACCAGCCCACTCTGGAGATTGGTCTGGGAGCCATTTCTTGCTTCCAGCCTTTCAATGTTGGCCGGGTCTAGGGCGCAATTGTAAAAATCCTTTCCTGTGGCAGATTCGTGACCAACAAGTAGATAAAAAATTATTGCTTGATAGATTTGGCAGGATAATCAAGGGCACAAATTTGTGTAGAAGCATCTAATCCTTTTTGGACAACCACCATCCCTCCTAGAGAAGAGCATCAATAGACCTTTTGACCATTCCAATGTGATTCCTCCCATCGAACGCCATTAATGCCTAAATTTGAATTTGTTGTAAAATCTTCTATAAATAGTGGAATGTTCACCATTCCAAAAGGGTAGCTCTGTGGCCATTACAATTCATATGTAATTCTTCTTGCCTTGTAAATATAAAGCATATCACTATTTGGTCTCTCAATTTATCTTCACTTCATTTTGCTTAAGTCTGGATGTTTATTTCTGTGATGGCCATTTAAGCTTGTTCACTTAATTATGCAATTTGAATTTCATTGGTCTTGTTGAGTGGTTATGGAATTCACATCTACCTTTGGATGTTAGGGTTTTATTTTTGCTAAAGGCGATTAGGTGGGAGTGCTCTAATTCTGCAATATGGGTTTCATACACCCTCTCACTAGTTTTGGAATCATCCTTACCAATTGTACTGAATGATAAGTGAGGATGAGATGAGCTGATCTATTAGGTGGTGTGCCATTATTTCCATTGATGACATCGAACGCGTGTGTCTTGATGTGGCCATATCCTATCCTTGTCAGTTCTAGCTATGGCCTCCCTTTGTTTTTTCTCTCATCTCATTTTCCCCTTTCACACCTCGTGGCATAAGTAGCTGGAACCGAAGGAGCCAACCTTCTCTAGAGATCGATCACCCCTACCTCTCCCAGGCTAGGCGACCATTCAATAATGGTCGAGGATAGCTTGGTGCACCCTCACCCATCTGATGCCTATTTTTGCATCAAATATTTTGGCAACTTTTCTAGGGAACTCATTGAGTTTCCATGTTTGAGGAAATTAGAGTTTGGTGATACTTTGATTTTCCCATATCTTTGTAAATCACCTAGTGACTCCTCTGTGTGGCAAATATATATTTCAAGATCAGTGCCTCTTATGTGTTGAAAAATATCTATTTTCTAGAGGAACCAAGGTTTTATGAGAAGCATTGACCTCGATAGCGGAGAAAGTATGCTCATATGGTGACTCCAACCCGATGACATAATCCAAAATCTTTGAGGGACGAGTGCTTTAATGGCCTAGCCAAGTTGTCCCGGTTGGAATGATCATGGCTCCCTCATTCTTCCCCATCTACATGATATCCCTAAAATGGTGCTAGAATTTCTACCAAGTTATGATGGCATCAGTGGATGTGTGAAGGAGCACCTAGAGAATATGGCTTCCTTGGCCACCCTTCACAATATCATGCACGAAGATGTTGATCATGCTACTTGTTCCTTCTCTCAAAGGCAGAGCATGGCTCTGGTGTAAAACCTTGCAACATGGGAGCATATCCACATGGGAAGATTTGGTTGAATCACTCCTAGATACATATGGTGAACTCAAGGACATATTCGAGCTACTAAATCAGTTCACATTTATAAAGAGGAAACCCATTGAAAGTGTGGTAGAATTCAACAACCATTCTAGTAGCAGTTGGAAGAAAATTCCAAGTCTACTCTCGTACTCCACCCAAGCATATCTATTCTACATATGGATCTTCAACAATGACATGGCAATCCTCCTATGGAAATCTGGGGAAAATAAATTTTCCCAACTTTACGAGAAATTTATCAGAGCTAAGCGGGTGATAGTAGGGGAAAAATGGCCATTGCAGCTCAACACGAGCAACTCCACCAAATATCTTGTGCCAGATCAAAAAGTGGGTCACCATAAGAGAAGGAGACAACCATGGGATGGTCTTTGAAGGTTAGTCTCAAGAACCTGTTCCCTGATAGGTAATCGTTCGAAATGTGGAATGAGGTGGGAAAAGTAATTGCCAACCTAAATTTTAAGGGTCTAAGTACTGAGGAGCTTAGGCAAAGCAAGAAGAATCATGATTTTATTGTAATTTTGAGCCCGTGCAGATGGTGCCAGATACAATACAAGCAGAGGCTCAAATTTGGTGTACTTTGGTCAGACCATTGTAGATTCATAGGATCAATGGCATAGAAATCCTAGGCTTAGATGTTCCTATAACACTGTATTTTTATGCAAATTATGTGACAAGTAAATAAAGTTGTGCCTTATGCATAGCTGCTTGTGAGGTATTATCATACTATTTGAGACTTACAAGGAATTTACTCCAATAATAGGTTGCTAATTGGCTGGGGATGTCAGAGACTTTGAAGAAGGAAGCAAAAGAAGGTTCCTCAGGGTTTGCCTTGGAAATGTAACATTATTCTTCTATTTCTTCACTCTTCACCTAATTTTCTTCCCTTCCTGTTCATTTTTAGTTGTTGTGACTCCGTGACCCAATGTATGCAGTCTGTAATTACAAATGCCTAAAATCATGCCCTTGGAAATTGCATCAGCACCCTGGTATAAGTAGAAGATTAAGAGTATAGAATAGGGTAAACATGTTATAAATAGCACCCTGTCAATAGCCACAAAGCACAGATGAAGCATAATGGCTTTCTGGGGGGTAGTAGTTAATAAAATAGGGTCCTTGCTGGACTCTGTCAAGAAGAAGAATTATGGAAGAAAGGAAAAACACTCTTGGCAATCTGTCTACTCTTGGAACTCTTTTGGTGCCTGGGGAGGTATGTTTAGGAGATTACAGTTCATGGAGCCATATCATGAAATTGGGCATTCACCCTACTGATTACATGGGATAATATTTGAATTGCTTTTCCTTTTGTCTCTCCCTCCGTTCACCTTCCCTTATTTTATTCTGATGTTTGTTGTCTGCAACTCTGCAGATTGTTGGCATTTCCTCTTGTGTCTCAATTATTTCCCGATATTTATTTTCCTCTCTTGTGTCTTTCGATTATCACTCCCTAGTTTTGCTTGTTGTTTCCACTTCTCGCTCCCCTTCTTTCCTTCTCCATGATGCACCTTGTCAGAGCCATAACTTGTGAACTGTATGTCCGTTGGCCTTGAAATTTAACAGGTGGTTTTGCGTGTGTGTTCTACATCAGGTTAATATTTTATTGGCCTAAATTTTCAAAAACATGTTTTCGGGACCTAACTCCTCCATCTAGTTTCCCAAAATTAGCTTTTAGAATAGGTTCTCGGGTTTTTTGGATTTTTTTGCATGTTAGAGTTTTATTATCTTTTGTTATACCTTAAGTTGAGACCTATTATTTTAAATTAAGGTTCATTATTGTAAGAGGGATGTGTGCACCGAATTTGGGTGCAATATGACTCATTTCTATTTTTAGTAGTTTTTAGAAAAAAGATCTATTTTTAGCAATTTTTAGAAAAAAGACATTTTTAGAGTTTCTTTGGTTGCTATATGATGGGTTGTAATATTTTGAAGGGATGTGAATTTAGGAATGAGAAGAATATCGATTTGCAGGTTTGTTCCATTATATTGCATTTGTGTTATGTGATTGGAGTCCATTTTGTTGATCTCTTGTAGCTGAGTTTACACCACCCCACTACAATTTTCACCTTGTTAATTGTCCTATCTTGTCCATTCCTTTATATTATAGTGCAGTCTCCTATGGCTACAATTGGTTATTTCATTCCTGTCCTTATCCTCTTCCTCTTCCTCAAGTTTTAAATGTTATGCATCCCAAGATAATAGCCTAGGTTCTTCTTTCCTACAAGGGGAAAACCCCTACAAGTCACCAAAGAGTGGGTGAAATTTTATGTCTTCTCACCCACTCTTCCTTTTAGAAGATGATGACACCTTACGACTGGGCAATTTTTGAGGCTTTGATGGTTGAGGCAGATTTCAAAGACCAAGTGGACAAACGAAAGCACAAATATCCAAGTCTGGGATCAAACAAAAATATGGGCAGGAGGATAATCAAAGAAGATCCCAAATCCTTGTCCTGATTTTGGATGAAAAATTAGGATCTCAAATCCTCGAGAAAAAGAATTGAACCATGACATAGTGGTTATAAGTCCCAAGTTTTCATCCTCAAAGTTAGATGAAACTTTGGGAAAATAACATAAAAGGTCCGAGCCCAATCATCCATCCTCCTAAAAATATGATTATGGGTGGAAGACTGGGAAGTTGGTGCATGAAGGAGCATACTTGAATATCTATTTGTAGCTGACATAAAAAAGGAGACATCAAAAAACTCAAGTTGGATTATTAATAATCATATTTGCCTTAGTACGAACTGATAAAGAGCAGTTTGAAGTACATGGAGCCTGAAGAAATTAAATCTAATATTTTTGATTGCTTGAAGGGATAAAGTAGATGGAAATATATTGCTTATTATATCTTGTAGGATAATCAAGGGTCAAAATCTATGCATAAGAACCTAATCCTTTCTAGACAACCACCATCCCTCCTAGAGCAGAGCGTCAGCAGAAATTTGGACCCTTCCAATATGATTCCTACAGTCGAACACCATTAATACCTAAATTTGAATTTGTTGTAAAATATTCTATAAATAGTGGAATGTTTACCATTCCAAAAGGGTGGCTCTTTGGCCATTATAATTCATATGCAATTCTTCTTGCCTTGTAAATATAAAGCATATCACTATTTGATCTCTCAATTTATCTTCACTTTATTTTGCTTAAGTCTGGATGTTTATTTCTGTGATGGCCATTTAAGCTTGTTCACTTAATTCTACAATCTATATTTTATGGGTCTTGTTGAGTGGTTTTGGAATTAACATCCACCTCTAGGTGTTAGGGTTTTATTTCTGCTAAATCTGATCGGATGGGAGAGCTCTAATTATGCAATCTAGATTTCATGCACCCAACCACTTGTTTTGGAAATCACCCTTGCCCAATACATAGAATGATAAGTGAGAATGAGATGAGATTATCTATTAGGTGGTGTGTTGCTACTTTTATCGATGACATTGAACGTGTGTGTCTTGATGCGGCCATACACCATCCTTGTCAATCATAGCTACAACATTTTCTTTCTCTCATCCCATTTTCCCCTTTCACACCCCACGTTGTAGGTAGCTAGAATTGAAGTAGCCAACCTTCTTTGGAGATAAATCACCCCTACCTCTCCCAGACCAGGTGGTTGTTCAATGTTGGTTGAGGACCGTTGGATGCACCCCCACCCGTTTGGTGCCTATTTTTGCACCAACACTTGGTTATCCATTTGGTCTACAATGTATTGGGTATAATCAATCATCTATGATTCCTAGGTAAGTTTGCACAATGTGAAGTAGGGAAATGTTTTCTTCATAAATATTCAAGTTTGTCCTCTCTACTAGCACTATGGCTATACCTAATAGCATCATTTATACATCCTCCTTGAATCTCCTACTCGAGTGAAATATTGAAGTTAGCTGGCAAGTCCAACTTCTTAAGGTATGGTACTAAGAAATCTTATTAGATAGTGCTTATGCAATAATAGTGAATATCCTTCTAGGTATTCGAATTACAAGACACCCACATGGCTTGGTTGTTCACTACCTTAAGCTTTTTCCATACGTCTCCCTCTCTTATGTAGAATGATTCTTGAATCCACAAAGGTGACCTAAATCTACACTTGGAGAGATCATACATTTCTACACATGATTCCATAATCTTAGAGAAGCTCCATACTTGTGGCACTATTGGAGCCAAATTTGACTCAAACTTTGAAACCCCCAAATTTAAATTTTTGGTTTCAATCAAAATGCTTAATAATGTTGGTCACTTCTTCAGTCGGTGTGAGTAATTTGATTTTTCCATGGTCTAATGAGATGAGTTTAACCTTGGTTGTTAATAATGTGTGCCCCTTTTTAATAATGCTCAATAGGGGGTATGGCAAGATTTTATCAATCAGATTTTTAATAAAGCCTAACTCCGACCTTCCTAAAAATAAAGTCACCCTTGGGCCTAAATCAAATGATAAACCTTTAAGTCCTAAGGTATTCAAAAGTAATGAAGAAATTTAATTAAATACCTTGGTCTAAAGCCCAAAAAACTTAAAGTCTGAAACAAAGATATTAATTAAAATCTTGAGGGCATGCACCCCATCTAGTTAAAAATCGAGCACCTTAGATCAAATCCAAAGGCCGCGCTCGAATCTGGTTTAATCGGACGACGACGCTCTGATAAGTCGATTAAAGGTTAAGTCAAACAAGTCAAAAATCTAAATGATTATAACCTAAGATCAAAAGCCATTAAAACTTAATAAAATTAAATTCGTGCAACTTTACCAATCTGGACGGATGCGCTTGAGTTAAGCCTGATCCAATGGGTGCGCATTCTCCAAAAATTCAAATCATTAACGAGTCAACAAAGGTCAAAATTTTGATTAAATATTGGAATAGTCCGCCAGATCGGATGATAGCGCTCAAATGAACTCAAAGATCAATGGTCGCGCTTGATTAAATGAAACCACACATTAAAATACTATGGTCAAAAAGTATTAAGGGTATGCGCCCCTTTAAAATAACCATCGAGTTAATTGGACAGATCGGACGGTAGCGCTCGATCTAGATCCAATCCAATGGTGGCGCTCCCATAAAAGGTGCATCAAAAAGGTAAAATGTCCCATGAGATTAATTAAACCTATTAAATAGAATTAGTAAGGGTATAATACATTGGCTAATTACCCCCTTTTGGCTTAAACTAGGATTAATCTAATGTAATGACGCACCCCTTTTGGCTAACAAGTATGCAGCTCGTAGGAGATCTAACGACAGTGCTAGAATCCACTTGAAGATCAATGGTAGGAAAGAATCAAAGTCAAACAAAGGGATTAAATAACATGAAGATCTAATGACAATGCTCATCTCCACTCAGATCCAATGGTGCACACGGTTAAAAGTGATCGAAGGTTAGTCTAAAAAGGTTTCCTTCATCAAATGATTAATTAAAGTTGCATTATCTAGGCTAAAGAAAGCACTTAATAAGGTTTATAATGATTTAATGTGTGGTAATCTTCCCCCTTCTTTTGCTAAACCTTGTGTATGTGTGAGAGATCCAACGATCGTGCCCTATCATGATATGATCTAACGGTGGATGCATAGGGAGATGATCCGATTATACAAATACCTATGTTAGAGCAATGTTATTAAGGTTTTAATTACTAGATTAATCAGGATAAGAGGATTACATTATTTTAACACATTGTATTATCTTTGGGTCTAATCATCACTAACCAAGGGTTTTCAACCATTATAAACATGATTAATCTGAATAACTAGGGATGGGTTTATATAAAGTAGTAGACTAACAAACATGTAGGTTCCTAGACATCGACGACTGTGCTAACCCTCCTCAGAGAGATCCGATGGTAGCGCTCCATTGAGATTAAGAGAATCCAACGATAGTAAGCAAGTCAAAGTCAAATACAAGCATGGCTAAAATGACAGGCATATTCTGATGAATCCAATGGATGCGCTCCATCTCAAAGTGATCCAATGGTGGCACGCACTTCAAAGGTAAATCAATGGTAAGCTTAAATCGATGCTTGATTAATTAAATTTTAAACACATTTAACAAGGGCTTTAAACATGTTATTAATCGCCACCCTTATTGGTCAATATTAAAAGGTTTGAAGCATATTTTATTTTGGTTAACTAACCCGTAGGTTATAAAAAATCAAAGGTTGGCCATGGTTAGATTATCTCTCCATAACTGATATTCAATATAGAGTTAAGGCCCAAACTAAACTTTAAATCAAAGGATTTAATAAACAAAATAGGAGGTAAACCTTGAGTTAACATTTATTTTGAGATTGGTTAAACTGTAAAATATTGAGATATTCTCTATACTATGCATGATCATTGCTTGCACGTACCTTCATTATTTTAGGACTAACATTTTTTAGGTCTGAAAGTATCAAGCCAGGATGCCCAATGCAAACCTACATCCCGAGAGAAAAACGAGTTGTACACTATAGAGATCAAGGGATACGGTTGATCCTTTATACAGATCCAATGACAATGGATTGATCCAGGCCATACATAGGGATCAAAGAAAGAGGGCAAAATCATGTTCCAAGAAGAATATTTGATAGTCTGGATTCCCTAAAAAAGGGTGACCATTCTCCAAAATACCTGAAATCAATATCGAGGTAGAAAGCAAGGGAGTGACTCATTCACAACAAGGTACATCAAAAGATGATATGAAGATCAAATAGCCGAGATGAAGTCAAAAGAGTACACATAAACATCGTGAATCCAGAAGGATACTCAAGGAAGGAAATATTCGAGCAATCAGAGTAAATCCCATGGATAGTACCTTGATAAGGATAAAGCAGACTAACCAAAAGATAAATCTTGATGCTCAAGCATGCGACCAGATCCTGTATATCTCTTGGGAATAATAATGTACCACAAAATAAGACTACAAGGCATAGTCACAACTTATAAATAGAGATAGTAAGGGAGAGCTAAAGGCATCAGTAAATGAAATGATGGAGTACAAAGAATATAAAAGTATTCAATTTCTGTTCTACAAATACTTAAGATGAAGAAAGCACGTGAAGGATAAAATATGGTTTCGACTTGCAGAAAGTCATTCAATCCATGCTTCGATGGAATATAGTTATAAGGGGAACACTCCGACGGAGTATAGTTATGGAAGCAACTTATAGATGTTTCCAGATCTTGTTTTCCATTCCCATATTCCTCCTACTTATCGCTGCCTCCCTCTTTTTAGGCCTTCTTCCTTAACCACCCTGACATTTTTTCCAACATTGCACCACCTCACCACCTTCCATTGTGTGAAGCCACCCCCTTTCCTCTTTTCTCCTTTCACTCTATCACGTGATCAGTGCAATTCCATCCATTTGCCACTGGCACGCCACCCCTTGTCTTCACCATCACGTCGGGTCCCCCTTCGTCCCTCATCTAAAATTCGTAATAGCAGCCTGGTCAATCCTTAACAACAGATCATGGTGACCAGGACAAAAAGAAAAAATATAATAATGAATCCTTAGTTTCTAGGGCCAACAAAGAGAACAAAATGACCAAATTATTCAGTGAAAGAGCTCCCTTCAGTCCAAAAAGAACCATGATAGTCAGTTCAGAGCCACACTAGCTAGACAACATACAAAGTAGGTTCAATCAGATGCTGACAAGTGTAAGGCCAGAAATAAACAAAATAATAGAATCAAGAACCAACAGTTATAAAAGGAAGCAAGTGTCAGATTCTGCATCAAGCAATTAGAGAATAGCATTTTTGCTAAGAGGTATACTTGAGTGCCCTGTTAGTTGTGTTGTTGTATCCCCTTATGTGTCTATTTTTCTCTCTCATTTCTTATTCTTCCCTTTGCTATGCAGGATTTTGATAGGAAAGTGCTCAAGAAGCTGAGATTATTTCCTGTCCTATTGAGCCTAGGATTCAGAGACTCTACTGTTACCATATTGGAACAAGGAGAGTAGGAGAGACCTGTTACATTATTTGAACAGAGTCTTCTTCATTGTATTGATGTATTTCTTTGAGAAAAATAGAGTTAAAAGGCATCTTGCCCACTCTGCATGTAATATTTTATGAAATCAATACAATTCTGAGTTTCATTCTTGTTATATCTTTGTCTCAGTATTGTGTGTCACTGTGTAATGGATTACATTATTTGAATACATTACATACGTTTCTTTCGTTGGTTAACTTTTAGTTTTATTATGATATTTGAATAAATCTAAGAGCACCAATTTTCTTTTCCCCATTCTCTCTGTTCATGTTAAAATTGTTGTTAAATTGCTATAACAACCCAATGAATCTAGGCACCGGTCTACATAAGGCATAACAATTGGTTATTTTCTTGCTTGGTCATTTTAATATATATAGTGTTACATTAATCTGGAGCGTGTAATCAACGTTTTATCATATAATTACCATTGGGGTTTCCTTACCCGTTATGTAGTTTTCTTTTAGCAATATTCATGTTTATTAGAATGAAGAGGTAGGTTGACCAGAGCTTGTAATAGCTCGTTGGTTTCAAATAGATTTTTGTAGCGTGACAATCGAATCCTATGGATGCAAGAATCGGTTCTAACAATTTTTTGGCACCATTGTCGAGGAGAACTTGATAGATTCTAATTCTAAATTTTAATGACATTATTTTTAATCAATGGGTGGCTAGTTAGAATAAAGAACTTTCATTTTAATTTTTACATTTTCTACGTTCTTTATTTTACCCATGTTTTTCAAATTTTGATTTTCTTTACGTTTCTTGATCTTCTTGAAAATTTTTGTTTCTTGATTTTCTTGAATTATCCCAAGAACCGACTCCTGTGAGGATGAGTGATAATATCAAGCATTCTTGATAAAGTATATGTTGTTCTTTCTGCACCCCGATGCTGGCGACTCTATCTGTGAACCTAGAAGATAAAAATAAAAAAGAGAGAGCAGAACGTGTTGGCGAACACCAGGAGAAGCGGTAAGGAGCTATTTCCAGAACTCGAGAATCTAGAGGTATTTATACATACTCAGAAAACTCCACTTTTCAAGAGTATTGCTTATAATAGTAGATCAAATTCTAGCGGTAAAAAGTACATAAAGAAAAATCAGAATACTATCACTGTAGATGAACATTTGAATTCTGTTATAGAAGATACATGTGATTATTTTTATTGTCCAATAATTAATACTGAGGTAGATAATCCATTAGATTATATTCAGATTACTCAACCCATATTCCTATAGGTACTACTATTGTGAATTTGAATTCTATAGTAACAATGGCCTAGGCTAATGTTCATTTATGGAGGACTAATAGATATAGGCCTTTTGTGTTACCCGTCAATTTAAATACCTTACCCAGTAAAGCTCACAAATACCTCCCTAAATTCTTAGGAAATAGTGCAGTGACTGGAGAAGATCATATCAAAAGTTTCTTGTATGCAATGGATAGTCTGGAAGTTGAACATGAAGATGTAGTATTGAGACTATTTTTACAGACTTTAGAAAAATATGCTAGAGAGTGGTTCAATTCCCTTCCAAACAATGATATCCCAAACTTCACCAAAATGGAAACTGTGTTTCTAAAGAAATATGGTGAAAGGAAAAATGAACAATCTCTGTTAACTGAATTAGCCACTATGAAGAAAAAAGAGAATGAGGTTGTTAGTGATTTCAACATAAGATTTTCAAAGACTAGGAACAAAATCCCTGCCAACCTTAGGCCTAGTGATATTCAGTCTATTTGTTTTTATAAGAATACCTTTCAAGGAGAGTTTAACTATGAGTTGAGGCAAGAACAAGCCACTACCATTGATGGTTGTATGGAAAAAGCACTGGATATAGAAAGAAATATGCTTGATAGTGGTAAGATGAAACCTTACTCTTTAGAAGTCAACTTACCTGAGAGAAAACCTAAAAGAGTGGCATTTGATATACAAAGAAGAACTGAAATTGATCCAATGGAAAAGTTGACTAGTCAAATGACTGAGATGTTCAATAACATGAACAACAGGTTAGCAAGAATTGAAAGAAATGGAAATAATGGTGAATCTTCATAGATAGAGTGACCTCATGTTGACAACCGTCCTCCCTTCAAGAAAAATTTCAATAGGAATTGGGGAAACAACAATGGTTCTGAAGAAGGAAATAGGAGTAGAAGTAATGGGAACAATAACTAGAAAAATCGAGAATCTGATAGAGATCAGAATAGTATTCCTAACCCCATATCATCTGCCAATATAGCAGAAGGCTTTCCCTATTTTTTCTCTACTTGTGATGCACCTCATAACCCTGATGCATGTGGAATTCACCTAAGTGACCAACGTAATGTAGATTTACATGCTGAATCAGAAGAGGATATAAGAATCAATGCTTGTTGGTCTATTGAAGATGAGTCCAGGGAAAGGATGTTTGAAGAAGATATGGATAAGTATGCTTCAAATCATCATCCTCAAATTTTAGTAGCTGAAGGAACTAAAATCTTGCAGAAATCACATGAGTCAAGATATGATAAGATGAAGCAAGGGAAATTAATCCCCACTGCTCAAGAAGTTGAAGAATTAGAAGCTACCCATGTTCTGAATTTAAGGAATAGAACAGTCCCTAAAAGGATAGAGAAAGCCTCTACAAGTGAAACAAGAAAATAAACTTTCACCAATAAAAATATCAGTAAAGAGAAAACTGATAGAATCCTCAAAAATATTACTCCTGAAGTAATAGAATTAGAGGAAGAGATTCCCAAAGAAGAAAGTAATAAACCATTGGATATAAAGAAGATAGAATTTGATGTTGGGTCAGAACTCAGTAAGCAAAAGGTTAATATCACATTTGGAGAACTTATGAAAGTTCAACAAGTACAGAGAACAAGTCTGCAGAGCATTTGGATTAGTGGAACAAAAAGAAGACCCAACTTGCCATGCTGCTAGACAAAATCAACATGATACAAGATCACCATCCTCTGTCAGACCCTTTTATGTATCATTAAGGTACAACTCACATGAAGGGGAAAGATATGTCATCCATAACTGCATGTTAGACAGTGGAGCCTCACACAATATCATGCCCAAATTAATAGCTGATCAAATGGGATTAATCTGTACTAGAGATTCTGCCCCTATTTTTGTAATGGATAGTAGACAAATTCCTTGTGTAGGGGTGATAACTGGATTGTTAGTTTTCTTAGATCAACACCCCAAAAAGGGCATTGTCATGGATGTTGCAGTAGTTGATGTTGACCCATTCTTCTCACTATTACTCAGTAGACATTGGGCAGAACAACTAGGAGGTTCAATTCAATTGGACTGGTCCTATGCTACAATCCCAATATCAGATAAGGAGAATATAATTTTGAGAAGGGAACCATTCAACAAACACTCCATAGAGTTAATTCAAACTGATGAAACCATGATAAACTTAGTAAACTCTATGGAAGAAAAAGGGATGGGAGTTTATTCAATATGGCATAACCCATTCCTGGTGGAAGTACCAGAAGCAAAGAACATGGATCCAAAAGTTATGAAAATAGTAGATGCTGAATCAGATAGAGTTTTGACTCAAGAAATGTGGACCATGTCTTTTGATGGAGCTAAATCATAGTCTGGAGTAGGTGCAGGTGTTAATTTGACTGATATTAAAGGAAATTACCTTGGTATTCCTTATAGACTAGAATTTCCTTGCACAAACAATGTAGTTGAGTATGAAGCTCTATTGCTAGGATTAAGGAAAGCAAAAGAATTAGGTATTAATTACCTAACTGTAATAGGGGATGCAGAGCTTATTATACTACAAATCAAAGGTAAATATCAGACTAAGCACCCTAGGCTTAAGCAATATAAAAATGTAGTATTGGAAGAAATTGATAAATTCTTAGCTTTCAATATCTCTTATATTCCAAGAGAACAAAATCATGTTGCAGATCTTTTAGCTGTAAATGCCTCAGGCCTAGATCACCCAGAGATAACTACATAATATATGGATAGATTCCCAACTATCTCAGTCTATAAACCTTCTGTGCTAGATAACATAGTCTATCTACAGGTCTTTCAAGATGATATAGATATTAAAGATTTTATGACTCTCAAAATCAATATGCAGATGTAATCTGTGATGAAAAGGATGAAGAAAAGCTAAAAGACCAAATAGGAGAGCTAGTAGAAGTAATCCAGTTGAAAACAAATAAAATACCCAAAGGATTAGTTTCTCTAGAGAGTCTATTTGATGATTTTGACAAAGCTTATAAGCCTTTAAGCAGAGATGTAATATCTGAAGATATTAACATTGGTTCAATGAAAGAACCTAGAATAGTGAAAGTAGACATGGCCTTACCTGCTAAAGAAAAAGTTGGATATATCAGTTTCTTGAAAAAGAACAAAGAACATTTTGCTTGGACTTATGAAGATCTTAAAACATTCAAAATAGATGTAATGACACACATAATACCCTTGAAAGAAGATTCCAAACCATTTAGATAGAAACAAAGGAAGTACAATCCAACTCTGCACCCAATAATGCAAAAGGAGGTACAAAAATTATTGGATTCCAAAATAATCAGAAAGGTAAGATTTTCTTCCTGGATATCCAATTTAGTACCAGTAAAAAAAGAATGGGGATATTAGACTCTATGTAGATTTTAGAAATTTAAACAAGAGTTCATTAAAAGACAATTACCCATTACCCAACATGGAACAATTATTGCAAGCAGTAGTTGGCTCAACTAGATTGTCTCTGTTAGATGGATTTTTAGGGTACAATCAAATTCAGATAAATCCAGAAGATAGACATAAGACAACATTCACTACGCCTTGGGGCACATTTGAATATTTAAGAATACCTTTTGGACTGATGAATGCAGGTGCTACTTTTCAGAGGGCAATGGATTTTGCCTTCAAAGGATTAATGTTCAAAATTGTAGTTGTATACCTGGATGATATCATAGTATTTTCTAAAAATCTAGAAGATCATCTAGAACATTTGACTACAGTTTTTCTCGATGCAAGGAATTTGGAATTTCTTTAAATCCCAAGAAATGCATATTTGGGACTACACAAGGAAAGTTATTAGGACACATAGTTTCAGAAAAAGGAATAAGCATTGATCCAGAAAGAATTGAAGCTATTTCCAAAATTCCTCCTCCCAGAAATTTGAAAGGTGTCAGGTCATTCTTTGGCAAGATAAACTTTATTAGAAGATTTGTCCCAAATTTTGCAGAGATGACCAAACCCATAAATGATATGGTTAAAAAAACTGGAGAAATAAAATGGACAATTGAAAATATGGAAGCATTTAACAAGATCAAAGAAGCCATATCAACCACTCCAGCCCTAAGCTGCCCTGATTATGCAAAAGATTTTAATATCTATTCTTATGCATCTGAACATTCTATTGTTGCAGTTCTTTCATAGAAAGATGATGAAAATAATGAAAGGCCAATAGCCTTCATGAGTTCAGGTCTAAAAGGAGCACATCTTAAATACACCTTACTAGAAAAACATGCTTATGCAGTCATCCAATATTTAGAACATTTCAAAGGTATATTTGGGTCAAACAAAGTTTATTGTTGTATCCCTTTTATAGCAATAAAAGATATTTTTTCTCAATCAGAGCCATTAGGAAGACCAACAAGATGGATGGTAAAGCTTCTGCAATATGATGCTGAATTCAAAATAGTTAAAACTATCAAAGGATAGGGTTTGGCTAAACTATTGGCTAACAAAGAAGAAGAAGGATTTGAAAATGTTCTCACAATAGATGAGGCATATGATGTTAGAAGAATCAATAATATTGAATGCAAATGGTATGAGGAAATTTTGTCATACTTACAAACCCTGTCATTCCCTAAAGATATGTCAACAAACAGAATGAGGTCAGTCAAGCTTCAAGCTCAAAAATATTATATACAGGATGGTGTGCTATACTGGAAACACCCTGATGGAGTATTATTAGTCTATTTATATGAAAGTGAAGTCCCAAAAATAATCAATGAATTTCATGATGGTTTCTATGGAGGACATTTTTCTCCAAGAGCTACAACTAATAAAATTATGAGAGCAGGATATTATTGGCCTTCTATTTTTAAATATGTATATAAATATGTTAGGAACTATCATAACTGCCAAGTTTTTGTAGGAAAGAAGCATTTGGCCACCATGCCCCTCAAGCCAGTAATCATTGAAGCACCATTCACACAATGGGGTATTGACCTAATTGGAGAGATCAAGCCTAATTCATCTGGCCAACACAAGTGGATCATAACTGCAATAGATTACTTTACAAAGTGGGTAGAAGCTGCACCCCTGAGAACATCCACTACTGCCACTATCATCAAATTCTTGGAAGAAAACATTCTGACCAGGTTTGGGGTTCCTCAAAAACTGGTTACAGATAATGCACAGTATTTTGTTTCATATGAAATGGTAGAATTTTGTGTTGAATATGGAATTGAATTATCCCATTCTGCTAATTATTACCCCCAAGGAAATGGTCTTGTTGAGTCATCAAATAAAAATGTAATAACTAGAATAAAAATATCATTGGGTAAGAACAAGAGAGGGTGGGACAGTGAACTTAAATTTGCTTTGTGGGCTGATAGGTTGTCTGTTAAAAGAAACATAGGAAGAACCCCCTATGAGATGGTTTATGGAGAGAAAGCCTTATTACCTTCAAATATAGAGAAATTGGCACTTTCCCTCTTATTGCAAGACCATGAAGACCCCAATCCCATACAGAGAAGGCTTGACCAAATTGTCCTATTAGAAGAGCAAAGAAGAGAGACCCTTAATAGAATGATGGAACAAACCCAAAAAACCATGAAATTGTTTAATAAGAAAGCCAAGGGTACTCCTTTTTCTCAAGGAGATATAGTCATCTATTGGGATCCTAAAAATGATAAGCATGGTGAAAAAGGTAAATTTGAACCTAAATGGATTGGCCCATACCAAATAGCCCATGTTATCAGCCAGAATACATACAAGTTGCAGACCTTGCAGGGTGAAATGATGGCTATCCCTATTAATGGCCAACACCTCAAAATGTACAATCCCTGTTGAAGGTGAATAAAATAAAATAAAAAAAAAAGTGGAAAAAACAAAAAACCCAAAAATAGAGTGTTTTACTTTTTAGCTTTTCTTTTCTTGTTTAGTTTAATTCTGAGTTTACTGTACACATGATATTCTTAGTTTGATGAGTATATATTACTATTGATTCCACCAAAAATAATAAGAAAAAAGGAGATTTATTTTAGATTCTGATGAGGTTTACAATTTTCAAAATATGAGTGTTTATGCAATAGTTGTTTGATATGAGATAAAACAGAAGGAAAACAAAGCTGATTGAAACATCATGTCAAAGCCTCACATTACAAATGATACTTAAGGTGACTTCAAAGGTCCAAAGAACCGAGTTATCTTTGAGAGGGTGGTTGAGCCAAAAATCATTACACTCATATTTTATAGCTAGAAACTAATCCTCAACTCAGGCATACTCGTTGCACAATTTGCTTATATATCCAAGTACTTCTCTCACGAGAAAGAAAAATAAAAATAAAGTTAAATTGAGTCACTACCTGAGATATCTTGGAAAACCTCTATCGAGGCTATAGACGCTTGACTGGTAGTAGGGTAAAACTATATGGGATTAGAAGCAACTCCATCGGGGCTATAGACGCTTGACTGGCAGTGGAGCCCTGCAGAATGGTGAAAATTTTTAAAGAGTGAAATCACATATTAGGCTTAACTATTTTGCTCAGATATGGCAAAGTTCTGAAAGACTTAGAAATCAAAATGAATGCACAAACACACACATGGGCATAAACATGATGAAGTAAATGGCTTTGACAAATATTTGTGTAATCATATCTTATGACTTAGCTAAAACAAGCATTACAATATATCAAAATAAAACTCATCTGTTTCTAAAAATCTGATCCTAGTTTCCAAATTGAATAAAAGGAATTACAGTTTTCAAATACTCTATTGCTTTGATATCATGTTGTTCATACAATTTTCAGTATATATATAAAAAATTGTTTTTTTTATGTTTTTAAGTTTTACTTAACAGTCAAAAGTTTTTTATTTTTGTTCATTTTCTGCAAATAAAACCAGGAGATTCTATGGTTCTCAAGTGCCTCATGTTTTCAACACATTGTCCCAGTCAGAGCCTATGTTGGAGCCAAATTTGACTCAAACTTTGAAACCCCCAAATTTAAATTTTTGGTTTCAATCAAAATGCTTAATAATGTTGGTCACTTTTCAGTGTGAGTAATTGATTTTTCATGGTCTTATGTGATGAGTTTAACCTTGGTTGTTAATAATGTGTGCCCCTTTTTAATAATGCTCAATAGGGGATATGGCAAGATTTTATCAATCAGATTTTTAACAAAGCCTAACTCCGATCTTCCTAAAATAAAGTCTCCCTTGGGCTTAAATCAAATGATAAATCTTTAAGTCCTAAGGTATTCAAAATTAATGGAGAAATTTAATTAAATACCTTGGTCTAAAGCCTAAAAAACATAATATGTCAAAAAAATTAATTAAAACCTTGAGGGTATGCACCCCATCTAATTAAAAATTGAGCACCTTAGATCAAATCCAAAGGTCGCACTCAAATATGGTTTAATCGGACGATGGCACTCTAATAAGTTGATTAAAGGTTAAGTCAAAAAGTCAAAAGATCTAAAATGATTATAACCTAAGGTCAAAAGATTAAAATTAATAAAATTAAATCCATGCAACTTTACTAATCTGGATGGATGCGCTTGAGTTAAGCCTGATCCAATGGATGTGCGTTCTCCAAAAATTCAAATCATTAACGAGTCAACATAGGTCAAAATTTTGATTAAATATTGGACTAGTCCACCAGATTGGAAGATAGCGCTCAAATGAACTCAAAGATCAATGGTCACTTGATTTAATTAAACCACACATTAAAATACTATGGTCAAAAGCATTAAGGGTATGCACCCCCTTTAAAATAAACATCGAGCTAATTGGATAGATCGGATGGTAGCGCTCGATCTAGATCCAATCCAATGGTGGCGCTCCCATAAAAGGTGCATCAAAAAGGTAAAAGCCCCATGAGATTAATTAAACCTATTAAATAGAATTAATAAGGGTATAATACATCTCTAATCACCCCCATTTTGGCTTAAACTAGGATTAATCTAATGTAATGACACACCCATTTCGGCTAACAAGTATTAGTCTAGGAGATCTAACGATAGTGCTAGACTCAGCTTGAAGATCAATGATGATGAAAGAATCAAAGTCAAACAAAGGATTAAATAACATGAAGATCTAATGATAGCGCTCATCTCCCATCAGATCCAATGGTGGATTGTTAAAAGTGATCGGAGGTTAATCTAAAAGGTTTTTTAAATGATTAATTAAATGATTATATTTTATAATTAAGGATAATCTTCCCCATTATTTTGCTAAACCTTGTGTATGTGCGAGAGATCCAACGATCGTGCCCTATCATGATATGATCTAATGGATGCATAGGGAGATGATCTGATTATACAAATACCTATGTTTAGAGCAATGTTATTAAGGTTTTAATTATTGGATTAATCAGGATAAGAGGATTACATTATCTTTAACACATTGTATTATCTTTGGGTCTAATCATCACTAACCAAGGGTTTTCAACCATTATAAACATGATTAATCTGATTAACTAGGGATAGGTTTATATAAATTAGTAGACTAACAAACATGCAGGTCCCTAGATATCGATGGCTGTGCTAACCCTCCTTAGAGATATCCGACGGTAGTGCTCCATTAAGATTAAGGAATCTAATGATAGGAGCAAGTCAAAGTCAAATACAAGCATGGCTAAAACAATAGGCATCTTCTGATGAATCCAATGGATGCGCTCCATCTCAAAGTGATCCAATGGTGGCACGCACTTCAAAGGTAAATCAAATGGTAAGCTTAAATCGATGCTTGATTAATTAAATTTTAAACAAGGGCTTTAAACATGTTATTAATCGCCACCCTTATTGGTCAATATTAAAAGGTTCGAAGCATGTTTTCTTTCGGTTAACTAACCCATAGGTTATAAAAAATCAAAGGTTGGCCATGGTTCGATTATCTCTCCATGACTGATATTCAATATAGAGTTAAGGCCCAAACTAAACTTTAAATCAAAGGATTTAAATATGAGGTAAACCTTGAGTTAACATTTTGAGATTGGTTAAACTATAAAATATTGAGATATTCTCTATACTGTGCATGATCATTACTGGCACGTACCTTCGTTATTTTAGGACTAACATTTTTCAGGTCTGAAAGTATCAAGCCAGGATGCCCAATGCAAACCTACATCTCGAGAGGAAAATGAGTTGTACACTATAGAGATCAAGGGATACGGTTGATCCTTTATACAGATCCAATGACAATGGATTGATCCAGGCCATACATAGGGATCAAAGAAAGAGGGCAAAATCATGTTCCAAGAAGAAAATTTGATAGTCTGGATTCCCTCAAAAAAAGGGTGACCATTCTCCAAAATACTTGAAATCAATACCGACGTAGAAAGCAAGGGAGTGACTCATTCACAACAAGGTACGTCGAAAGATGATATGAAGATCAAACAATCGAGACGAAGTCAAAAGAGTACACATAAACACCGTGAATCCAGAAGGATACTCAAGGAAGGAAAGATTCGAGCAATCAGAGTAAATCCCATGGATAGTACCTTGATAAGGATAAAGCAGACTAACCAAAAGATAAATCCTGATGCTCAAGCATGCGACCAGATCCTGTATATCTCTGGAGAATAATAATGTACCACAAAATAAGACTGCAAGGCATAGTCACAACTTATAAATAGAGACAGTAAGGGAGAGCTAAAGGCATCAGTAAACGAAATGATGGAGTACAAAGAATATAAAAGTATTCAATTTCTATTCTACAAATACTTAAGATGAAGAAAGCGCGTGAAGGATAAAATATGGTTTCGACTTGCAGAAAGTCATTCAATCCATGCTTCGACGAAATATAGTTATAAGGGGAACACTCCGATGGAGTATAGTTATGGAAGCAACTTATAGATGTTTCCAGATCTTGTTTTCCATTCCCATATTCCTCCTACTTATCACTGCCTCCCTCTTTCTAGGCCTTCTTCCTTAACCACCTTGACATTTTTTCCAACATTGTACCACCTCACCACCTTCCATTGTGTGAAGCCACCCCCTTTCCTCTTTTCTCCTTTCACTCTATCATGTGATCAGTGCAATTCCATCCGTTTTCCACTGGCACGTCACCCCTTGTCTTCACCATCACGTCGGGTCCCCCTCTGTCCCTCATCTAAAATTCGTAATAGTAGCCTGGTCAATCCTTAACAGTAGATCATGGTGACCAGGACAAGCAGAACAAAAAGAAAAAATATAATGATGAATCCTTAGTTTCTAGGGCCAACTAAAGAGAACAAAATGGCCAAATTAATCAGCGAAAGAGCTCCCTTCAGTCCAAAAATGAACCATGATAGTCAGTTCAGAGCCGCACCAGCTGGACAACATACATAATAGGTTCAATCAGATGCTGACAAGTGTAAGGCCAGAAATAAACCAGAAATAATAGAATCAAGAACCAACAGCTATAAAAGGAAGCAACTACGGGTCAGATTCTGCATCAAGCAATTAGAGAATAGCATTTTTGCTAAGAGGTATACTTGAGTGCCCTGTTAGGTTGTGTTGTTGTATCCCCTTCTGTGTCTATTTTTCTCTCTCATTTCTTCTTTCTTCCCTTTATTGTGCAGGATTTTGATAGGAAAGTGCTCAAGAAGCTGAGATTATTTCCTGTCCTATTGAGCCTGAGATTCAGAGACTCTACTATTACCATATTGGAACAAGGAGAGTAGGAGAGACCTATTACATTATTTGAACAGAGTCTTCTTCATTGTATTGATGTATTTCTTTGAGAAAAATAGAGTTAAAAGGCATCTTGCCCACTCTGCATGTAATATTTTATGAAATCAATACAATTCTGAGTTTCATTCTTGTTATATCTTTGTCTTAGTACTGTGTGTCACTGTGTAATGGATTACATTATTTGAATGCATTATATACGTTTCTTTCATTGGTTAACTTTTAGTTTTATTACGATATTCGAATAAATCTAAGAGCGCCAATTTCCTTTTCCCCATTCTCTCTGTTCATGTTAAAATTGTTGTTAAATTGCTATAACAACCCAATGAATCTAGGCACCGGTCTACATAAGGCATAACAATTGGTTATTTTTCTTGCTTGGTCATTTTAATACATGTATAGTGTTACATTAATCTGGAGCGTGTAATCAATGTTTTATCATAGAATTACCGTTGGGGTTTCCTTACCCGTTCTGTAGTTTTCTTTTAGCAATATTCGTGTTTATCAGAACGAAGAGGCAGGTTGACCAGAGCCTGTAATAGCTCGTTGGTTTCAAACAGATTTTTGCAGCATGACAATCGAATCCTATGGATGCAAGAATCGGTTCCAATAGGCACCAAATATGCAACTAATTCCCAAATAGTCAAATATGCAACCCCAATTTAAACCACCTTAATGCTAATTTTTTGATCTTCCTAATTGGATGCATGTATACTCATTCTTCAGTTCTCCTATGGGGTTCATCAAAGAGCTCTTTCAATATTTCTAGGGAGGAGAGGCTTATCTTATTCTCTTACCCCTCTTCTTTTTTGGTCTTTCTCTTGAATAGTTTTAACTCCTTGGGTAGGACTAAAATGTGTTGAGATGAAGCAGATGTGGGTGGGACATTAGTAGTAGAAGGTGAAAAAGTGGGGTTGGATTCAAGCAAGGATGGTCATATCCAATATGTTTGGAAAAATAAAATGAGTGAAGTAAAAGTAAAAAAGAAATTTTGAAGGGAAGATGAAACTTTGCCAAGTCTAGAAAAATAAAGCAATTCACTCACTTTTAAGGTACTCGAAAGATTTTTATGCTAAGGGTGATTTGCTTGCTAATGTAAGCAACTCGCTTGTAAATGTGAAAAAATTGCTTAAATACGATGAGTTAGGAATTTATATGTAAAAGTTGCCAATTAGCTAGTGAGATTGGTTTGCTTGAAATGATTAGCAATTCAATTTATTTAAAATAACAATTCACTAGCTAGAACATGACCATTTCTATAAGTGGGTGATTCACTTATGAAAAATTATCAATTTTTTCCTTATGGGATAACTTCCTTAAAAACTCTAAAAAGGTTCTATAGGCCTTGTCAGGGGAGCCTTGGTGAGGCTCTATCCTAGATCCCTTTTAGGTAATGTATGAATCATGCCACAACGTAATACATTGAACAATTTGCTTGGAAGGGCCAATTGAGTTGGACATAAGTGTATTTGGTGCATGGCTATCATGTGAGAGTTGGACGTTAGACATTGTTTATATGTTTGCACAACATTTTATGAAGAAAGTGAAGGTCTCTTGGGCATTTTCTGAGGGTTAAATAACCTCGTGAGCTGATTGCACCAAGGCAAAAGCCATATTATTTAGGGATATTGGCCTATTAGGGGCCAATTTTACTATATGAATTATTCATGAGGAGCAGGCTCAGGGTTAAGCAACCCACTTGCTTTGATGAATAGTTTGCTTATTTTAGTAAGCAATTCAATCACTCATAGGTACTCCAAATTTATATAGATATATTTAATACAATGGGAAAAAATCATAGATTAAATTTGTGGTCAAAGGAGAAGAAGACAATGTGGTGAGAAATTTTGAAAGAAGGGGAACGATTGAAGTAGGATTATAAAAGAAAGGGAAAAATAATTGTTGAAATAATAACTGCTAAAATAAAAATGAATGTATATATTTACATGTTCTTTTAGTTTAAAATTACTGCTAGATTGGGCAGAGGTGCTACTTATTCATAGAATTTGGTAGCATTATCCCATCCATAGTGGTGATTTTATAGGTATTTGGACCTAGAATATTTAGAATTTGGTAGGGCCCACTATAGAGTGAATAACATTTTGGTGTTCTCCTAGTTTTGCCTAGTATTTGTCCAATTTAAATACAAGGTCTCCTTTGTTATAGTCCATATCCATGGCCCATTTATTGAAACATCTATTGAAAACCTATTGGTGTTGCATTATTCTTTTAAACACCTTTTCTCTTGCTTCCTATAGGGCTAATGATGCATTCAACCTTGTTTTCATGGGCTCAATGCTAGTATATTCAAATTCTAACTACTAAAACATTTGAAATAAAGTGAGTTCCAAATTTATTAGTAGCATGACCTTCTTACCATATCCCATTTTATAGAGAAATAATCCACTAGATGCCTTTGGTGCTACTTGATCTACCCACAATTATTTATGCAACTTGGTGGCCAGTCCCTTTGTGATTTGAAAATAGTTATTTTCAATATTCTAGTGATATTATTGGTGATTGATTTAATTACCTTGGTTTAGTAATTGGAGGGTGTCTTAGGAAAGAACCCATATTATAGGGTAAACTTCATCACTTTTCCCCTTGAAATAGGTGACATTATCTATGACTATGGCAATTGGAGCTCTAAACTTGATGATATCTTCGAATTGTTGAACCATTATCTCCAAATTGGCTAAGTTGGTTGGGACTATATTGACCCACTTCATAAAAATATATTGTAGTGAGGATCCATCCATGCCTTACATTTTATAGTCGGTTTATTTTACCTATGGAATCTAGGCCCCATTTTTAGAATGGTTCAGTCTCAATGATGGGGTTTAATGGAATCATGGTATTCTTGTATTTTCTTTAAATATGTAGTAGGATCTATAATTCCGTGTCCATTGATAGTAATTAGTAAATATGGTAGGTCAATAATATCCATCCCTTAGGATCTTATGGTCTATATTCGGGGGAGAAATAATGCCCTCCTTCATCATGGTATTATTTAATTATGGCCTCTGTCCTCTTCTTATGCATCGTAGTAAGACACCATCATCTCCTTTCCTAAATAAGATCCCATCAAGCCAATAATAGTACATTATGTTTTATATGAAATAAAATATTTCCCTGGCTTCCAATTCTTTTGGTACTTGTCTAGTGGCCATATATCTATACATGTCACCCATCCAACTTCTTCTATCATCCACTACTATTTCCTCTACTAGGGAAATATAATATTTTGGTACTAACATTGCTAGGATTTCACACAAAGCCTTTCCCTTGTTGAGCTTGGTAGGATGGATCTCAATATCAAATCTTAGATTTTGTTAATCCACTTAACCCTCTTTTCTCCTAACTTGACATGAAGTATAACAAATTAGACATCTGGGTTTACTACAAAGACTATGGTCTTGCTCCAGAACAAGTAGTATATAAATTTTTTGAGAGTTTGCATGCTAGAAAACACCTTTTTTCTATAAGGGTGTATCTCTCTTCATAATTATGTAGGAATTGGATCATGAATAATATGAGATGTTCTACTTGATCATTATTTTGAGTTAAGACAATGACAATGCTTTTATATATAGGAAACACATTAAACCTAAAATATTTAGAAAAGTCTAGTATGATCAATGCTGGAGCTTAGGTGATGGCATTTTTAGTATCTTGAAAAAAAATTATACCCTCATTGGTCCATACTAGGGCGATCTATTTATTTAGTATTTCAATGATAGGCTTGACCTTTTAAATATAATTTATTATGAATTTGGCAATAAACTAGATTTGACCTAAGAAATACCTTACTCCTTTGACATAGGTAGAAAATGGGAGATCTTATATGGATTTTTTCTCATAAAGGTTTATGGCTAGGACTTTTTTTAAAACTACATGACCTAGACGTTTGCCTTCTTAGACCATAACATAGACTTTTGGGATTGAGTGAAATTCCAAACTTTCTAATGAAATACTAAGTCAAGATGCTAAATATGCTTACTCATATATTTGGAATACATGGTTAGGTCATCAAGGTATATGAGGATTGTCTCAATGACAAGTCCAACAAATGTTATGTCCATGGCCCATTAGAAGGTAGACCCTATTTTATAATCCAAATGACATTTATTGATATGAAAAGGTTTTTCATTTGGTGGTGAAGTTTATTTTATGATGGTCATCATCTTTAACCTATATCTTATTATGACCTAAGAATCCATATAGAAGCAATAACAACTTTGGTCTTGCCATTTTTTGTAGAATCTGATCAACAGTAGGTGAAGGATAATGGTTTTTTAACAAAACTCAATTTAGGTTCTTAAAATTGAATCATTACCTTATATGATTGTTCTTCTTGTCTATAGAAACCAAATTAGTGACCCAAGTGGAGTGTTTAATTAGGAATATTTTTTGAGCTTGTAGGAGTTTCAGAGATTTCTTTTCATCACCACATTGATCTTGGTATTCACTAGTTATTATTTCTATCTAAACATCCTAGCACCTGGCTCTAACTCAATGGCATGCTTTATGTTTTTTTGGTTATAAACCTTGAGACCCTCATGTGACCATGAAATGATTTCCCCATAGTTACCATAAAATCCCATATCTTCTAGTGTGTATTCTTTTCCAAGTAGTAGGTTCTTTCCTTTATCCACTTCAACAAGGCAACGTGAAGAGGATTTTACTTTGAGGGTAACTTACCTTATGCTATAATCCAGATTAAAAAGACTCTCTAGAGTGGTTAATCCCTTGGAAAACTAAATCATATTTAGTTTTAAAATATATTCCTTGATGTTTTATTCATACTCATTCTTCTGTTCCATGTATTGGTCATCTCCAATAAAGAATTTTATGATATGTTTATCATTGTTAAATACTTGCTTATAATTATGTTATCAAGGTTTATAGTCTAAAGATTACTTCTAACCCCTTAATTGTATCCTTCATATCAATGGTGGGATAAAATATAAACTATTATGCCTACCAATTGATCTACCTTAGTGTTTGATTCTTTAGGAATTACTTTGATTTTATGTAAAAACTCTAGCAAATACTAGACCCAATTCTTATATGAATTTAGATGCTTATTATTTGTGGCACATTAAGAATTAGTTCAAAGTCACCATATATTCTCAAGTTCTTAATTCCCAACTTCTCAACTATTCTCGACCTAGTACAAAGTGCTTCGTACTCTTATCATATTGTTGGTATACTTGAATAGCAATCTGCATGCAAAATGGGCTATGTACATTGTAAGTCAATGAATTAGATACCAACACCTACCTCATTTTTGGTTCTTGCACCATCAAAGTATATAGTCCAAGTTTTATTTACACTTCAATTTCTAAGAGCTAGGATATTAGGTGGTACTTATATGATAATATTATTCCCAAGCCCACTATCTTCATAGTTGACCTTTGGATCTTCTTCATATTGAAGTATGACAATTATCATGTCAAATTTTGAGCTTTGGTCATCTTCAATTTTGTTGTACTCTAAAAATTCTAGAGGTTTATTCCAATTTACAACATCCTATTTAAATAAATTGTGTAGTAGGTTGTTGCAAGGTAGCTTATTTTTAATCTTGATCACTTTTCTATAGGAACATTCATGTGGGTATAATCCATTGCAAGGTAACCATCTCCCAATAACTTGTGTATCTATTATCTAGATAACAACATACCGAATTATGGAGGAAGGTTGATAACTATCAGTTATTGCATCACCACCAACTCCAAATATCTAGCTATGGTCATGATAAAGTATTAAGGACTACCACTACATTTACCTTGGTTCCATCCATTTGGATAGGATGCCTCACTATTTTAGTACATGGTAAACCCTTCTCTTCACAAACTACTTTTTGCATTACCATTACTATTGGCTTACAATCAACTATATAACTTCTTAACAAATAGTTAAAAATCTTGAGGGTCACATAAAATGGAGGTGGCTTTACTATTTTAGTATTTGGTGCATTCAATATATTATCCATATTGACTTAACTATCCATTGGATGCTGTACAATCAAGTTTTATTGTTTGACTATATTTGTATGAGCAAGCTCTAGTTGCTTACTCTTGGTGTAATTCCTTGATATTTCAAAGCTTCTTGGAGTGAATATTGTTGACCAGGTAGTGTTATCGCCTCCAACATATTAGAAATTAATGACTCAATTGATTGTATTATAAAATAATGGGTATATAAGTACATAGGATGCCTATTGCAGGCATAAGAACTTCCCAAATAAACTTGCAACTATATTTATCCTATACTACATGCATATGCCTTGTGAGAGGTGGTTATACCACTTGCCTTCTCACATGGGCTATGATGTAATAATTCCTAACATAACCCCTTATTAAATCATAGTCAAATATCTATTTTTAGCTTATGACCAAAGAATAATGTTTAGGGTGATGTTGGAATTTGAAAGAGATATTTCCCTTGTTAATTTAGACTTTCTATTTTGATACTTACGAGTGTGAGGTTCCACTAATCATGCACTCCAAATAAATATATCTATTAAAAATAAGCATTGAATACTTTCTAGTGTTTATATATATTCAATGCATGGATTTTGCATTTCTTTTAATGTGGAGGATATTCATTAAATATAAAAGCTATTGATGAGATAAAGTATTTTTCTACCAAGTAGACTTGTTGCCAAACATTATCTTGATAAATATCTTCTACTATGGTGAGGTCAATCACCTATTTTATTTTCTTCTTTGTCATGGATTTATTCATTTGATTAAGCCTTTGCATATGATATGTGATGTATTCCTACTTTCTTTGATCTTCAAAGTGATGTGTGACCATGCATCCTATATCAATCATTAAATTGACAAGTTTCTAATACTTTTATGTGTGTTGTAATATCTTTTGTGCATACTAGTTTTCATTTCATGTTTTGAATTATCAATTTAAAAGGTACTCGATATTGTTTTCCTACTAAATAACCCAAGCATAGTAGATATTTTGGTAAAAAGTTTGGTAGACCAAACATCATGTGTTTCTCACTTATATGACCATATCTCATATACCAAAGGGAGGTAGAATTTATCATTGATACTGATAATATGAAATTAGGAGAGGATATGAAATCAAGTGCAAATAAGCCATTCTTATAGGAATATATTATCATAGTTTTGCCATGTTTTGTAATAAACCACTTCTTGTTGCCACCAACAACTCATAATTTAACCACCGTGTTGCATTCTAGAACTTGTGATCCAAACAATAAGTTGTTTCCTAATCTAGGTACATATAGTATCTATTCAATGGTGCATTTACCTATAGGAATATTGAGAGGAATATCTCGCACTCCTTTGACATGATAGGTTTTATCATCTATAATGGTGATTAGTTTCCTATTGTTGGCTTGTAAGGAATTAAACCACACTTTATTCCTAGTCATGTGTTTTCTAGCACTTGAATAAATATACTAGACATCATCTTTTGGTCTTGTCTTTTCCTTGAACATTTGCACCTTATGTGTCTATTTTGAGTTTTAATATGATTCTTCATGTGCAACATGCCCTTTTTGTTGTTTCTACTTAGAACATGGTTTGTAATATAATATTTTCTAATGTGGTTGGAAGATTCAATATCCTTGAGTCATAGAGTTACACCAACTCTTTGTGTCATGTCATTCCTTATCACATATATTGTAGTACCTCTTTTGTTTCTAAGGTTATTTCTGTGACGATGATGGGAAAGAAACATTTTATTGATTATTTTTCCTAGACTTCTTGCAAATGAGTGTATTTTTTATCAATCAACCCCTCAACTTCTTGGTTGTTTCTTCCTATTGAAGCATATTCACCAACTCATCAAAGGATACTTTCCTATTTAAGACTTTTAAGGAAGTGAATACCACTTGAAATAAATTTGGTAGAGCTCAAAGTATAATGGGTACTAAGAAATTATCTTCCACCATTTAACCCATGGGCATTCAATCTAAATTTCAACTCTACAACTCGGTGAAGACAAACCTTAGTGCTTTCTCCTTTATGAACTATCAATGTGTAGAGTTGAGACTAAAGATGAAGTATTATTGATTCATTATTCCTTCATAGATGGTGGAAAGAGTTTCACATGCCTCCTTAGATGTTTGTGTTTCATAAATTTGTTTTGGGTAGCATCTATTGTGGCAAGGATGATGAACATCAATGCTTTGGCATATACATCATTAAATTTCTATTGGGAATATTCATCCGCTATAGGTCAAATAACTATGTTGGTGATCATGTTTCATAGTTTCTCAACTACCAATATGGTTCTCACATTAGTATTCCAAGGTCCAAAGTTTGAATCTTTGAGTAAATGATATTCTAAAAAAATAACTTTTGATGCTTGAGGATTCCTTATAAATATCAAATGGTACCCATTTCAATATACTACTAGTCCAATATACCAAACCTTTATATATACTCTCCCTTCTTATATAGTCATAGATATGTGGAAGAAAATAGTCCTCTCAATATATGTAGCCATACATGAGAGAGAATTTAAGATACATAAAAGAGAATGATACAAGGTACTATGAAAATATGGAAAGGTATTCACCCTATCAATGATACATACTTAAAAATAAATGCTTTTACATGGGCATAACTTCCCTATATACTTAGAATTTATTATTTTTATATTTTATGTCTAGCAATAGTGATGAATAGGGTAGAATTATGAAGTGAAAGTATTAAGAAAATATGACCTTATATATCCATAATGTTTAAAGGGTTGATTTCCAAACATCATTATGACATATTTTTAGGCTATAAACATAGTATCTCAACATGACAACTTTACCTATAAATGCAAGTTAGAGGTGTTATTGATACCGAATGTTGCCTATGTGCTTAAGCAAGTGTTTAACTAGAATACAAAGTATGCAAATTTTAAAGCAAATATTTTAAAATTTAAACCTATTGGTCATTGCCAAAAACACACCTTTACAATTGAAATATATTCACAATAGTTAATAATTAAAACATTTTCCCACAAAGAAACCATGGTACTTTGTAAAAAGAAAAAATAAGAAAAAATTAGAGAAAATTGACTTAGTGGGTTTTTGACCTCTTGACCTCTACTTTAAAATTTTATACTTTCTTTCAAACTACCAACTCACTTACTCAATCCTATATGCATGGAAAATGAGAAGATGTTGCTTTTAACCCTTTACGGAATGTGTAATTTTAAATAAACAATATAAATGTTGGCAATTTTGGGTACCTTGGGTACATTGCCTTTGCTCAAGTGTAGAAGTTGTCATTGATGTCAAGAAGCTTTTGAAGGAATTTGATTTGATGTCAAATAATTTGTTTTGTTGAAGGTTACGGCATGACAAGTTCGAAGGGTATTCAGAGTATGGACAGGGAGTTTCCAAGAAGACCATAGTGGCCCATTTGCAAAAGATCAAAGAAAAAGACAAGTAAGAAAAGTGTCGCGATATCGCGACATATACAGCAGGCAAGAAAAATAGTCGTGATTTCACGACATGTTAGAGGAGAGAGAAAGTGTTGGAAAAACTGTCGCGATTTCGCGACATGTTAGAGGAGAGAGAAAGTGCTGGAAAAACTATCATGATTTCGCGACATGTTAGAGGAGAGAGAAAGAGCTGGCAAAACTGTCATGATTTCGTGACATGTTAGAAGAGAGAGAAGAAGCAGGGAAAACTATCACGATTTCGCGACATGTTGGAAGAGAGAGAAGCAGGAAAAACTGTCACGATTTCGTGACATGTTGGCAGAGAAAAATGCAAGTGGAAAAACTATCACGATTTCGCGACATGTTGGCAGAGAAAGAGAGCAAGGTGGAAAGTGTCACGATTTCGCGACATGTCGCATTTTCGCGACTTGAAAAGAGCAGGAAGGCAAAGAAGGAAAAGTGTCACGATTTCACGACATATTGCAAGGAAGGTTGTACGGATGAAAAAGTGTCACGATTTCGTGACATAATGCAAAAGAGAGAGTCCACAGTATGAACTATCATGATTTCGTGACAAGTTCGAAGAGAGAGAAAGTAACTCAAAAAGTGTCATGATTTCATGACATGTTGCAGAGTTCGAAGTGAGAACCGTCACGATTTCGTGACATGCTGCAGAGTTCGAAGTGAGAACCGTCGCGATTTTGCGACATGCTGTAGATGAAAATGTTCCAAGTGAGAACTATCACGATTTCGTGACATGCAGCAAAGGAAAGGTTTTGAAGTGAGAACTATCACGATTTCATGACGAGGTTGTGGAGAAAACATACGGATGAAGAAAGTGTCACGATTTCATGACAAGATGAAGGAAAAGCGTACGGATGCAGAAAGTGTCACGATTTTGTGACAGGTAGAAAAGAAAGCAGATGGAAGTAGAAGTGTCACGATTTCACGACAAAAATAGTAAGCAGGGTTTCAACAGCAGAAGTGTCATGATTTTGACAATAGAAACTGAAAGCATGTCTTCCATAGGTGAAGTGTCACGATTTCATGACAAAAGCAGAGAGGAAGGCTATGAAGACAAAAGTGTCACGATTTCATGACAAAAGTGAAGACGAAGTCTACAGAGGCAGAAGTGTCACGATTTCACGACAAAAGCAAAAAGGAGGTCGACGAAGGGAGAAGTGTCGTGATATCATGACAAAAGCAAAGTTGATGTTGACAAAGACAAAAGTGTCATGATATCATGACAAGAACTTAGTTAAAGTCGACAAAGGTTGAAGTGTCACGATATCATGACAAAAGCCAAAAGAAAGTGTACGGATGCAAAGGTGTCACGATATCGCGACATGTTGTAGTTTCACGAGAAAAGCTACAGAACCATAGAGGCAGTTGAAGCCGACAAAGTTAAATTTGAGCCGACGAAGTTTAGGGTTACATCGACTAAGATTAAGGTTTTGATCTTGAGAATTTTTGTTATAAAAGGAGGGATGTTTGGAGATTTGGATGTATCGAATGTGCGCAAGTTAAGTCCACGGTGCGTAGAGAGCGAGTCATGTCGAATCGAGCTAAGTGCGAAGCAAGAGCGCATAGAGAGAAAAAAAGCGCAAAGTTGTTGGGTGCATCATTTTTACGATGTTCGGAGATAGTGCGCAGAGTGAGAAGTTCGATCGCTAAGAATAGAGTGCGAAGCAGATCTGAGACAAGTCTTGGTGAAGACTTGGGTGAAGATCAAGCAAGCTTTAGTGAAAGCTTGTGAACCACTTTTGTGAACCAGGTTTGAGGACCAATTGAGGACAGAGATTGGTGCAGATTTAAGGACAGATTTGTGCCAGACCGAAGGACTGTGTTTGGTGCAGATCAGAGAAAGAGAATGAGGACATTTGTGCTAGACCGAAGGACTGTGTTTAGTGCAAATTCGAGGACCAGCTTTTGAGGTGATAAGAGTTGAGGACAGAGGTCTCCAGCCAGAGCAGGGAGGACAGGTGTCTTCTATGGATAGAGTTCCATTTGCTAAGGGCAACGGAGGCAGAGGTTTTCTAGAGGATCACCAATCAGAGCAGAGCTAGGGGATTGGTGTCTCCCGTGGGTTGGTGCCCACGAACTCGAGATTAGGGGAAGGTATCTCCTTTGGGCCGAGGCTCATAAACATTGTAATTGGGAAGGATTCCCAAAGAACGTTGAGATAACTTTTAGAGAAAAGTTTTGTGGACGTAGCCCAGCCATTCTGGGTGAACCACGTTAAAATTGGTGTCACTTTGTGGATGATATTGTGCATTGTTTTGATATTGCTTTGGGTATATTGCTTTACTATTTTTGAAGTATAAAGGAAAAAGTAAAAAGAGGTCTTATACTGTTCACCCCCCTCTCAGTATAAGCTTGTGTTCTTCAATTGGTATCAGAGCAGGTGCCTTCGAAAAGTTTAACAGCTTGAAGGAAAAGCTAGCAAAGAACACAATGGATTATTCAAGTGGCAATGCAGCACCTATTCTTGATGGATCAAATTTTGGTCTTTGGAGTGCAAGGATGAAGGTTCATCTAATGGCACTTGGGAATGAGGTTTGGGAAGTGATTGAAGATGAGTACACTATTCCTGAACATGGTCCTTATACTAAAGAAGATAGGCTCCTACATCACAGCAATTCAAAAGCAATGAATGCAATCCCGAAAGGCTTACAGAAAGCAGATCTCACCAAAGTGATTCACTGCAAGACAACTAGTGAAATGTGGAAACAATTGAAGGTGGTTCATACAGGTGATGCAAATGTCCGAAAGGCCAAGTTGAGACACTTCAAAGGTATGTTTGAACAACTCCAGATGAATGATGATGAAAATATTAGTGACTACATGCTTCGTATGGATGAGGTTGTTAACTCCATGAAAGACTTAGGTCTTGAGCTTGCTGAAAATGATGTTTGTGATAAGATTTTAAGATCTCTTCCTAATAGATTTAGTGAAAATATTTTTGCTATTGAGGAAGCTAAAGATTTGGATAAGTTGAAAAAGGATGAGCTCCATAGTATACTTGCAACATTTGAGTTGAGAACTCAAGTGAAGGTTGATGTCAAGAAAGAGGCAACTTTCAAGGCTACCAAGAAATCCAAGGGTAAACAACTTCAAGAGAGTGATGAGTCTTCTAGTGATGAAGAGGCATATTACAACAAGAAAGGCAAGTTCTCTAGAAAGCACAAAAGCATGAAAAATATAAGATGTTTCAATTGTGGAAAGTTTGGTCATTATGCTACTGACTGTAACTGTTTCCAAGAATGAAAGTGATGAAGATAAACAGGATTCTAAGAGCAAGGATTCTGAAAAGCACAAGCATCACAGGAAAAACAAATATGAGCACAACAATCAAGGAAAGAGGTATTCTCACAAGCACAAGAAGAGTTTCTACCTAGACAAAGCAAGTAAGTGTTCTAGTAGTGATAGTGAAAGTTCTTCAAGTGATGATGAAAATGAGATGTTGTTCATATCAGAAAAAGAGGAAGAACCGAAACATAGATTCATTATCATGAAATGTCTTAGATGTGGAAATTTTGGTCACCTTGAGGATGATTGCACAAATAATGAGTTGGTTTCTAGTATGTATGAGGATGCTTCAGAAAACTATAAGGAAGATGCATGTATGGTTTTTGAAAAGGGTAGCACCTCTAGTGATAAGAAATCTGAAAAAGGCTTTGATGATTCAGAAAGCAAACAAATAAAGGATCTTGAAAGTGAACTTACTAATGCTCTTAGTGCTTTGAAAAAGGAAAGAAAGAAGAATGCTAGACTCAAGGATAAGTTAGATGAATGTTATATGGAGAGAGATGATCTTATAGAAAATCTTGATTTCTCTATAGCTAAGACACAAGAACTCAAGGATGAGTTAGAGTCTAAGGTTCTTGAGTATAGTGAGTTAGAATAGAAAATGGCTTCTTTGAAAGAGGAAACTAAAGAGTACAAGGATAAGCTTTACAGGTTTCAAGATAGCTCCAAAAAGGTTAAGTCACTCATCAAAGGTCAAAGAAAGACAACAGATAAAACAGGCCTTGGTTTTGTTAAGCCGCACAAGGAACAGGTTGGGGAATCTAGTAAGAGATTCCAAAAAGAAGAGAGTTCTGATGAGGAGAGTATTTCAGAGAAAGAGTCCGTGAGTGATAGATGCACAGAAACAGAAAACAGAGTTCAGAATGAGAAGAAGAAGTTTTTGGGACCCAAGAGGTCAAATAGAAGAAAATTTCAAGGCAGATGTTTTGCGTGTCACAGGTTTGGTCACACGGCTTCACATTGCATGGCTCAAATGAAGAAGGTAAACAACAATTTCAGAAGTGCTAGTTTCTTTCAAGGGTATTGCTACTCTTGTCAATAGTTTGGGCACAAGGCAGTTTATTGCAAGACAAATAACAAGAACAGGTTTGGTCAGAACTAGTGGATTCAAAGAACAAGTATGCCTAAAAGAAATAACATTGTTACTTGTTATAAGTGCAACAATGACGGTCACACAACTAGACAATGTAGAGCTGAACTTCCAAGGTACAAGAATAGGAACAGTGGTATGAACAGGTCCAAGGATCAAGGCATGGACAAGAACGGGGATGAGAACAAAGAACAAGAATACAAGAGAAATATGGACAAAGAGTTCAAGAGAAGGCCCGACAAGGAAGTTATAGACGCCGATGATGATCGGTGCCTAATGGGAGTTTTACTCCCACCCCAGAATTAATCACCTCATCGGGAGGTGGGGGAGGGACTAAGCTAAGAGGCTCATTCTTAGTCCCGAGCCCCGAAAGGTGACCCTTTGCCATTGATGACAAAGGGGGAGAGATATGAGTAAGGGGGAGAGCTTCAAGTGAAGAGGAAAGCTTCAAGTCAGGGGGAGCAAAACTTCAAAGGAAGATTCTCAGTTGTTAGCACAGTTGGTTTCAGTTTTGGCTCTTGAGATGTGTTTTCTGTAAAGGTTTGCCATCAATGACAAAGGGGGAGATTGTTGGCAATTTTGGGTACCTTGGGTACATTGCCTTTGCTCAAGTGTAGAAGTTGTCATTGATGTCAAGAAGCTTTTGAAGGAATTTGATTTGATGTCAAATAATTTGTTTTGTTGAAGGTTACGACATGACAAGTTCGAAGGTTATTCAGAGTATGGACAGTGAGTTTCCAAGAAGACCATAGTGGCCCATTTGCAAAAGATCAAAGAAAAAGACAAGTAAGAAAAGTGTCGCGATATCACGACATATACAATAGGCAAGAAAAATAGTCATGATTTTGTGACATGTTAGAGGAGAGAGAAAGAGCTGGCAAAACTATCGTGATTTCGTGACATGTTAGAGGAGAGAGAAAGTGCTGGAAAAATTGTCATGATTTCGTGACATGTTAGAGGAGAGAGAAAGAGCTAGCAAAATAGTCACGATTTCGTGACATGTTAGAAGAGAGAGAAGAAGTAGGGAAAACTGTCACGATTTCGTGACATGTTGGAAGAGAGAGAAGAAGCAAGAAAAACTGTCACGATTTCATGACATGTTGGCAGAGAAAAAGGCAAGTGGAAAAACTGTCGCGATTTTGTGACATGTTGGCAGAGAAGGAGAGCAAGGTGGAAAGTGTCACGATTTCGCGACATGTCGCATTTTCGCGACTCGAAAAGTGCAGGAAGGCAAAGAAGGAAAAGTGTCACGATTTCATGACATATTGCAAGGAAGGTTGTACGGACGAAAAAGTGTCACGATTTCATGACATAATGCAGAAGAGAGAGTCCGCAGTGTGAACTATCGTGATTTCGTGACAAGTTCGAAGAGAGAGAAAGTAACACGAAAAGTGTCACGATTTCGTGACATGCTGCAGAGTTCGAAATGAGAACTGTCATGATTTCGCGACATGCTGCAGAGTTCGAAGTGAGAACCATCGTGATTTTGTGACATGCTGCAGATGAAAATGTTCCAAGTGAGAACTATCGCGATTTCGTGACATGCAGCAAAGGAAAGGTTTTGAAGTGAGAACTGTCACGATTTCACGACAGGTTGTGGAGAAAACGTACGGATGAAGAAAGTGTCACGATTTCGTGACAGGATGAAGGAAAAGCGTACGGATGCAGAAAGTGTCACGATTTTGTGACAGGTAGAAAAGAAAGCAGATGGAAGTAGAAGTGTCACGATTTTGTGATAGAAATAGTAAGGGGTTTCAACAGTAGAAGTGTCACGATTTCGCGATAGAAACTGAAAGCATGTCTTCCATAGGTGAAGTGTCACGATTTCATGACAAAAGCAGAGAGGAAGGCTATGAAGACAAAAGTGTCACGATTTCATGACAGAAGTGAAGACGAAGTTTGTAGAGGCAGAAGTGTCACGATTTCATGACAAAAGCAGAAAGGAGGTCGACGAAGGGAGAAGTGTCACGATATCGCGACAAAAGCAAAGTTGATGCTGACAAAGATAGAAGTGTCGCGATATCGCGACAAGAGCTTAGTTGAAGTCGACAAAGGCTGAAGTGTCGCGATATCATGACAAAAGCCAAAAGAAAGTGTACGGATGCAAAGGTGTCACGATATCGCGACATGTTGTAGTTTCACGGGAAAAGCTACAGAACCACAGAGG
This sequence comes from Wollemia nobilis, assembly GCA_028583015.1. Taxonomy (NCBI): domain Eukaryota; kingdom Viridiplantae; phylum Streptophyta; class Pinopsida; order Araucariales; family Araucariaceae; genus Wollemia; species Wollemia nobilis. The sequence goes on along the minus strand of JAQPPZ010003564.1, from coordinate 202,814 downwards.
CGGTTGAAGCCGACAAAGTTAAATTTGAGCCGACGAAGTTTAGGGTTTTGTAGCTGACGAAGTTAAGGGTTACAGCCAACTAAGATTAAGGTTTTGATCTTGAGAATTTTTGTTATAAAAGGAGGGATGTTTGGAGATTTGGATGTAATCGAATGTGCGCAAGTTAAGTCCATGGTGCGTAGAGAGCGAGTCATGTCGAATCGAGCTAAGTGCGAAGCAAGAGCGCACAGAGAGCAAAAAAGCGCAAAGTTGTTGGGTGCATCATTTTTGTGACGTTCGAAGATAGTGCGTAGAGTGAGAAGTTCGATCGCTGAGAGTAGAGTGCGAAGCAGATTTGAGACAAGTCTTGGTGAAGACTTGGGTGAAGATCAAGCAAGCTTTAGTGAAAGCTTGTGAACCACTTTTGTGAACCAGATTTGAGGACCAGTTGAGGACAGATATTGATGCACATTTGTGCCAGATCGAAGGACTGTGTTTGGTGCAGATCAGAGAAATAGAACGAGGACATTTGTGCTAGACCGAAGGACTGTGTTTAGTGCAAATTTGAGGACCAGCTTTTGAGGTGATAGAGTTGAGGACAGAGGTCTCCATACAGAGAAGGGAGGACAGGTGTCTTCTGTGGATAGAGTTCCATTTGCTAAGGGCAGCGGAGGCAGAGGTTTTCTAGAGGATCACCAATCAGAGCAGAGCTAGGGGATTGGTGTCTCCTGTGGGTTGGTGCCCACGAACTCGAGATTAGGGGAAGGTATCTCCTTTGAGCCGAGGCTCATAAACATTGTAATTGGGAAGGATTCCCAAAGAACGTTGAGATAACTTTTAGAGAAAATTTTTGTGGACGTAGCCCAGCCATTCGGGTGAACTACGTTAAAATTGGTGTCATTTTGTGGATGATATTGTGCATTGTTTTGATATTACTTTGGGTATATTGCTTTACTATTTTTGAAGTATAAAGGAAAAAGTAAAAAGAGGTCTCCAAAATAAGAAACATTGAAACCAATGAAATTATTAGAATATAATTTATTTAATTGGACACAACTACAAATTACTTATTGGAATTACTTTGAATCCAAATGTTGGTTCAAGCAAGAATTTTTTTTTTGTTTATTACTTCAATGACATATTTAATACAATAGATTAGTTACATACAACTTGATCTTCAAAATAGATCAAGATAGATGTTATAGACTAGGAAATTAGAATAACTGATGTAACCCCTTATGAGATGTAATGTAATATTTATCGAACATTAAACGATATAATAATTACCTAAGGTAAATATTAAAAAACATTCATAAGAGCATGAATCATATATGTATAGTTTATTCAAAAGATAAAATATATAAAGGGTCAAATGAAGAATTGGAATCCCAAATCTTATGGTAACATATTCAACATATAGAGCATGTGAAATAGATCTAACAAATAATTCAACATATCTAGTTAATGGTTACAACTTTTCCATCTTGCTTTGTGATTTGGGACTATGTATTTTGTGATCATGATAAACTAAGAGTAGAGATGTGCATTAAGAGATCTTAGTGCTCCAATTTTAAAATATATTATTGAACTAGCATTTCAAACATTCAATATATTTTTAACAATGATTGTGATCTACAAGAGCCTTGTAAGGTGATGTATAAACATTTCTAGTTTTGTATAAATGCTCCTAAAGATGATTCAAAATAAGCTATATTAATGACTATAGTTTTGAACACATTTAATAGTGTGCAACTTTTTTTTATCACTAATAGGTCATAGTTTAATTGTTTTTTGGTCAAAATATGGAGTAACTATACAAAAATCACATAAGATTAGGGTAATATATTTTTTGTAAATGCAATTTCAAATGTTTCATGTACCATGATAACCAATTTGCTTTTGTTAGTTGAAAAACTATATGGGCAATAAATTATCATTTAATCATTACCTATTTATGCAATGCTAGAATGAAATTATTTGGAAAACATATGAAGATAGATTAAGACACCTTACCATGCATAGATAAATAATTATAAATAAATCAATTTTGTCATCCAAATCATGACCAAATATTTTGGTAAACATGTTGCTACAAAAAGACAATCTTAGACCAACAAGCATTATTTAAATCATATCTCTCTCTTCTAATTTTGTATTGAATCCATTAACTAAAATAAACTAGAATTAAGGGGATTTATGATGTTTAAATAGAATATTTTATCATTTATTTAAACCCTTAAATATAAAATAATAAATTATTTTTATCTAAAAATTGGAAAAGAGCAAATTAGATCCACCAACAATGTTTTGGATTCATCTCCTTCATTTATCAAAACGAGGTGATTCAAAAAGTTTGTAAAACTAAATTCAAATTATTATCTACTCTAGATAAATTTTTTAGAACTTTCATTTTCTATGTCAAATTTATCAACAAATAATTTGGTTTATAGACTTTTAGCATATTTTTGGTTTTGATCAGCCTTCATTGTTTTTGGGTATAACTCTCTCATCTACCATAAAAGTGGTATTATTCTAATCAGATTATAAAATAGACTCATATAAACTTATTTGAGATAAATAGGTTTTAAAATTCATTAAGTAGTACCTTCAAACTAGTGTTGTAGTAGTGGAATGAACAAAATTGTACTGCTGATTTTTTGTTACAATCTTTCAAAAATACATTATTACAACTTATTTGTAGGTTATTATAATACTATTCATATTGGGATCAACATGAGAAATTTTGACTTTATCAAATTATGTATAATAGTTCTTAGGGCCCAAGCTAACAATAATAAATATAATTGACATGGCTATATTGGATTCAATACATGGCTCCGCCTTAGAAATATTTTTCCTCAAAGATGGAAATAATGGGACAATGATCTAAATATCCCATGTTACCTCTTCTTCTATAAGATCATTCTACTTAATGAGTAACTTCTGAATCTAGAAATACTATAAATTACAAACTATTAGCTTTTGAAGCTATAAATTTAAAGGAAATGCAACCACAAGTAATGAAATAAGCATCCAATGTTATAACTATGTTAATGGAAATCTAATAAGCAAGTAAATAGCATGAGAAAATTTTGAAATAACTCATGAAATAGCCATTAATGTAAACTCACAAAAATATGAACTTGATAAGTATTTGGAGATCTACTAGTGCATGCTATGAGCAATGCATGCTTCATCTCTAGTTATAATATTTAGTCATAAATATATACTAGTATGTGACTCTTCACTTTCCTAATCTAAGGACACATGTGCATTCAACATGATAGAAACTTGTGCACATGCACACCTAACTAAAGATACTTATTCTTCCTTCTCTAACGACTCATGTACATGTGGAAAACATGCACATTTACATCATTGCACATTCTTGTGCATTTATTCCATTGCATAAAGTAAATACTTAAATCCTAATCTAAGACAAAATCCTAATATAAACATGTACCCATGGTGGTACATTGACATGTACCAAATAATGTAATATTCTCTAACACACCCTTGTATTATATTATTTGGTTACTGAATATTTTAGTCTTTAATATGGATTTTTGTATTTGTCTTCATTCTTCAAGTGACCTTGGATTTTATCTTCTACTCGAGCTTCATCTTTTTTCTTGAATTTGTATTCTGAATTTGGCACTGTTAGTGTTTTTCTTCTAATTTTGTTGTCGAAGAGGTTCATACATTTCTTGTGCCCATATCTATAACTTGAGAAATATATTTGATAAAATCCATCAATGAGGTTCCTTTCCAATGTGATATCCATTCAAAAAAATGATTTATTTATACCAACAATGTCTTTGAGAATGATTGATTCCTCCACAACTTTAAAAACTACGGAGATTCTAACATCTCTTTATCTTATGCCCATATTGGATGCAATGACTACATCTATTTTCTATTACCAAATCCCTTTGACCATTATGTCCTTTATTGCAACTATTCCTATCAATCTCTGTCACTAATTTGATATCACTATTTCCTATTATAAATTTAGTTCCTTGCTTATTGCTACTAGTTTGACCTGTATATCCAAGACCTTCATACTTTGGTCTAATTTTTGATGCAATTGGTTATTTAATTCCTTGTTCATGTTTTTTTAATCTTGTATCTTTATATCTCATCAACTTAGAACCAAATCTATTAGTATGCTTCTCAAAATTATCAATACAATCATTAGAATGATATTTTGTTAATATCAGTATAATTATGTGCAACACTGTCTCTATCATCATTTGTATCTATACCTTCATCAATTCTAATGGCATAAGCTTTTCTAGAACACTCATGTACTATATTCATAATACTTGTATCACATATAGTATCAATATTTGCAACAGGTTCTTCTTAATCATGAATTCTAAATCACTAGTGTCATTGCTTGCATTACAATATTTCCTGTCAATTTGACAAGAATCATGGTTTACATTTTTTCCTTTTGAAGAAGATCACTAGTGTCACAACATGCATCAATAATCAATGATTTTGATTCTATAGTATTGCAACATGAATATATCATCATGGACCTTAGATAATTTTTATCAACAGAAGCATATTTCATCTCTATTTTATTCCCTACTTATTTAATCTTTTCTTGGTTCATCATATTTCCTTTGAGAACTTCATTTGAAAGTAATACTATCTTCATTATTGTTCCTATATCAATAGGTAATGTGAAAACATTTTTAGAGTCTTCAATTGCTTCTTCAAGCTTTGAATTTAGATATTTTTGAAGCATTGAAAAGTTTTCATCTTTTGCTTCTTCCATGATTGTTTGTAAGATTTTATTTTCCTTTATTGACATACCCTTTTGTCCTTCAATGTTTGGTATCATGTATTTGATACAAAATTTCAAATTTTGCAACATTTCCTTAGTTTCTTCTAAGGAGTCATCTTCAATGTATAATGGTTCTTCTTGAAAACATAAGTTTCCTATTTCAATTGTTTTCAACTCATGTATTTATGTTTCTATTTTTTGATCATTTGTTTTCTTCTTCATTTGATTTTTCTTTGCCATGTCTTTTTGAAGTAGAATACCTTATAGCTCCCTAGTGTTTTGAGTATATTATTAAATACTATCTCTCAAATATTCAAATTTTGTAGTATTCTTTGTAGTATTTCAAATCTCTAGGTAGTATACCTTTTAACTCCCAAGTAATTTAGTAAAAGATCAAGTTTGATAAGATCTTTTTGATTCTTCAATTTTTTGTAAAATACCTAAATTTCCAATTGCTTTGAGTGCAATATATTTTGATAATATGCTTAGCTTTTTTAGTTTCTTTGAGTTGAATCCCTTTTATCTCCATATTTATGAGTGAATGGAAAGCTAAGGATAATTTTTATGCAATTTTACTTTGATAATGTTCTCTATTTTTCAAGACCCTATAGTTGAATTTCTTTTGTCCCTTCAATTTGTATAAGAGACTAGTATAAATGTAATGTCCAACTTTCAATCAATTCAATGTTTTGCTTTCTATATCCTTCAATTCTCAAATAAGTGGTTTCTAAATTTTAAGATATTACATTGGTGTTGAACTCCTTATATCTCCCTAATTAGAATTTTAGAAAATGATAATATTTGCAAATAAAGTATTTCTAGTTTTGTGTAGTAATCCTTATACCTCCAAGTTTAATTATTTGTAAATTTATTTCAATGCAATTTGAATGAGGTAGTTTTATAATATTTCTAAATATTCATTCCTTTTATAGCTTTTAAGGCAATTAATAATATTATTAAGGTTGTATAAACTTCCCTTATTTCTCCTAAGACCTTAACAATAATAAATATACCTTCAATAGTATTCCTTATATCCTTTTCAAAGGTTACAAGTAGGGTTAAATTAAATTTTATTAGCTTTTAGTGAGCGTGTTGTAGTCTTCTAATGATGCCTGAATTAAAGGATTTTGTAATGTCCAATTTTGGTCATAATCCTCAAACCCTAATGACTACTCCTATGGATGTGTGATGATCTCTAACAATCAATAAACTCCTTCCAATGATACTACAAATGAACCCTGTGTGGAAGAAGATGGAAGAAATTAAATTGTTGTGAAGGTTTAACGATCATAAATGAAAATATTCTCACTTGGGCAACGTTATATAATCTTTATCATTAGAATATGAAATGCATTGGTTGGCAAAGTCCGATTGTTTCTAGTTGATGTTACAGGATACCTTGAGTGACATCCTATCTTCCAATTCAATGACGTTATTTTAATGTGCAAAAATAATGTTGACCTCCTCCATGTGGATGACTATTGATGAATCTTTGAATGACTATTTTTCTAGGATTTTTTAATATCTTAGCCTACCTATTTAATTTTATTCTTTATAAAAACTAGACCTTCCTTTTTCCTCATTGTCTCCAAGAATTTAGTCTAAAACCCTTGCGCTATTTAAAATAGCTCTCTTTATCCTCTTGATATGGCTCAAATTCAGTGCATCACTTGGATTCATTGAATACCTGACCAAATTCCACTTCTAACGATGCTCCTCCTAATCCACATGGACTGTTACATTGCTCAGGTATGTAGGTGGCGAATGAAGGTTATGTTCTTTGTGAGCATTAGTTTAGGTGAGCATTCATTGATCTCATATACCTTTGAATTTTATACAATGATGCCTTCAAAGCTTGAGTTGAGCGTTATCTCATGCCTAGATGTTACCTTCCTATGCATAGGTATTATAAAGGATATGTTGGTGCTTTTATTCTATTATGCCAAGTGGAATGATATTCCTTACCTTGATGTGGTAAGTGGAATGTCTTTCACTTGCATTTAACTACACTTTCAACGTCTTCTATTTCCTCAATGCTTCTTGCCAACAATAGCAATTTTATTTCTCTAGTGAATGGTGGTGCTCATTTTCCATGAATTTGGCTCTAGCAATGGTGGTTATAAGGTACTTTAACATTGTCCTCTTAGCTAGTGGTTCATCCAGTATATTATTATAGTCTACTTGAGTAATGCACTCTTTAATTGTACCTTTATCTTTTACATTACTTCTTTATTTTGTACTCTTGTAACTTGCACTACGTTATCCTTTGTGCTATTCTTCTTGCTGTAAATTAGACTTACAATGGGCACCATGCTACCTTACATAGATTATTTGATGCTACATGTTACTTCTATTGCACTACTATAGACACTATTTCCATGGGACCAATGGCACTGGATTTGATATCTTTAGACACATTCAAAACTCTGCTATTGAGTCCTTCATTGGATATCTTACTTTGCTAAAATCGATGATATACCACTTGATGGTTGTAATATATGCTTGTTGTTTTAGTTTCTTAAGATACTCTATCTTTTGTCCTTATGCTACGTTGAACAAAGCAAGACTGGTGTTGTTATGTAATGCAAATAATTTTGCAATAGTTAGAATAAAATACCTTAACTTGCACCTATACTCTGAGATTCCCATTTTTAAACTTTTTCTCGTCCTTGATGAGGTAGATTCTTGCTCTACTCCATGGTGGAAAATAATTATTTGATATTGCCTTCCTTACTAGAAAATTCTTTCCTCTATCGCTTAGATAACTTAGCAATAATGGATCCAAGATTTTAAAATCATGCAACTAATATTCCATTTTGTATGGCTTAACTTTACACTCTTGTAAATGCAATATATGATTTAGTGTAGCATCTTCTTTCTTTCTAAAGAACACAAGATTATATTGAGAGGGGGGTGAACAGTATAAGATAAAACTTTTTACTTTTCAATCCAAATGATAACAACAATAATATAAAGATATTAAATTATACACAAATCATCAAACACATGAGATATGATTTTAATGTGGTTCACCCAATGTGGGCTACGTCCATGGAGAAAATATTTATTATAAATTTTCTCAACAAATCTCTTGGGAACCAAATCCCTATTACAATGTTTATGGACCTATGTCCAAAGGAGACACCAATACCCTATGCCCAAGTTTATGGTCCTCTATTCATAGGAGAAATCTACCCCCACTACTCTAGTTTGTGGACCTCTATTCACAAGAGAAATCTATCCCCTTTGATCTAGTTGGCTCCAAATCTTGATCTAAACTCTGCTTAGCTCTGATCAAATCTGCTCATAATTATGATCAAATCTATTCAACTACATGTATTGATCTATCTCACACCTGATCACAAGTTTGCTTCAAACCTCATCATAAATCCTACTTAGAATTTCTCACAAGCCTTCTCAAAATTCCTTCTCAAAAGAACTACAATCCTACTATAATCTGGTCACTATCTCTGAAGAACACAAGCTTATACTAAGAGGGGGTGAACAGTATAAGACCACTTTTTACTTTTCTTTCCCAATCAATATTATGCAATGTATCAATAGAAATATAAAAAAAGTAATCAAAGCAATGCAAAAATCACCACACACAATAGAGACACCAATTTAACGTGGTTCACCCAATGTGGGCTACTCCACGGAGAAAATATTTCACTAAAATTTTCTCAACAAATATCTTGGGAATCCTTTCCCTATTACAATGTTTATGGACCTCTGTCCAAAGGAGACACCAATCCCCTAATCAAGTTCATGGATCTCTATCCATAGGAGAACTCCTTCTCCTTTGCTCTGGCTGGTGATCTTCTAGAAGAATTATTACCTCCACTACATTGGCTTATGGATCTCTATCCACTGAAGACTCCTATCCTCACTCAAAAGACCTGTCCTCACTACCCTGGCTAATGGACCTCTATCCACTAGAGACTATCATCCTCTATACTCTGTCACCTCCAAAGCTAGCTCTCAGCTCTATCTCAAATCTGCACTAAACACGGTCCTTTGATCTAGCACAAATATGCTCAATATCTATCTTTATCTGCACTAAACACAATCCTTCGTATAGCACAATCTCTCAATATTTATCTCTCAAATATCCACTAAACATAGTCCTTCGGTCTAGCACAAATTTGCTCAATATCTATCTCTGGTATGGCACAAACCTATCCTCAAATCTACACCAAACTCTGTCCTCAAATCTATCCTCAAGCCTTAACACAAAGCTTGACTCAATCACAAATCAACTCTGCTAGATCTACCCCAAACCTTAACCCAAGGTTTGAACAAATCAATCAATCAACTCTACTCTCAAGTCTTCTCAAAGACTTGTCTCAAATATGCATTGTAAGCTTCCACAAAAGCTCACACTAATCTTTCCACAAGTCCTCTCTAGAACTTGTCCAATCTCTCAACAAGTCTTCACCAAGACTTACCTAAATCTGCTCAATAAGTCCTCACTAAACTTTAAAACCAAGACTTACCTCAAATCTTCTCAACAAGTCCTCACTAGAACTTGCTCAATCTGCTCAACAAGTCTTCACCAAGACTTACCTCAAATCTGCTCAACAAGTCTTCACCAAGACTTACCTCAAATATGTATTGTAAGCTTCCACAAAAGCTTACTCAACTCAACTTAACACAAAATCCTCTTCAATCACTTAGACAAGCTTCACACATAATCTTGTTTAATCTCATAGAAACATATAGAGAATTGTTAGAGACTCAATATGCTTCACACTCACAATAATGCTCAATCACTTTCAATCTCTTTCTCAAATCAAATTAGAATATAGAACAATTTATTTCATAGAACTTGAACTATCACTTCAACACTTCCACTTGACTAGGCTCAATCAACTCCACTCAATCAATCACTCAATGAAATACTCCTTTCTTACAAACCCTAGTCCAAGCATATGAACACTCACTCAATTATTTCCAACAATACTTATCAAACAATCTCACATAACAATGATACTCATGATCTTGCACAAACCCTAGTTCAAGATAGTTCTCAACTTCACATAACAATGATACTCATGTTCTTGTAGTTCATAAAACTTAATTCAATTTAAAGATAGTTCTCAACTTCACATAACAATGATACTCATGTTCTTGCATAAACCCTAATCATGCATATGAAGGTTCATTCAATGTTTCCAACAATGCTTATCAAACAAGGTTTTTATCATCAACTCTCACTAAAACCAAACTCAACAATGCTTATCAAACAAGGTTTTTACTATCAAATATCACTCAGAAAAACCTTTAACAATCAAACTCAACAATGCTTATCAAACAATCATTTTCTCTCCAACTTAGCATTCACAACATCCAACAATCATTCACAAGGAAGATGTGCCCATACCTTTTGTTTGATGAAGAATTGACCTTATAAAACCTATCTCAATCACAATTATCCTTTTGCCAATCTTAAGGGTTAGTTAGCAAGAACCTTCTCAAAACTTCAATCAATAATTTCCTCACAAATTATTCTCACAATACAAAAGCATTAGATCTCAATTTCACCTTATCACTCCTTTTAGATTTTAATGCACTCCTAAAAGAAAAATAATCAACACTTCAAAATATTAACTTTTACTCAACCTTATTTCTCCTTTCAATACAATTAATCAACTTTGTTTTCAACAAATATTTCTAACTCCTATGGCACACCTTATTACTCCTCTCAATAAGCTCAAGACACTCAAAAATCAAACCCTAACATAAAACAATGCAAATCCTTTTATCTCCCTCACAAAACCTTAATCAACCTTTATTTTTCACAACAAAGCAACCTCCGAAATTACACAACCTTAGCAAGAGAATCAAAATTGGTGCATACCTTATTTAGCCCAACAAAACACTTTCGATGGGTTTCGAACACCTAACCTCACCCCTCCAAGTGCCTTAGCAAGGCACGCACCCACCACGTGGGCTACAAGCCTCTATACAAAGGAAAAGGCTAGCACCTTTCCTTTGTATTCCACTAAATGTAAACTTCACCAAAAAGCCTTCCTCCACTTTGCAAAATGTAAACCCATGGGATTCGATCCCTGCACCTCATGATTGCCAATGTCTTAGCACCTTCCTTGCTTCCAGTCATGCTACAAAGCACCTTGGATATAAAACAAAAATCTCTCCTCCTTGTCCTATATGCTGCCATGCACAACCTTCGAAAACACATGATCGCTTCCCTTTTTCAATGTGCACAAAATACTTTGATCGTGGATGATTTCATTTGCCAAAGTTTTACCCCCCTTTATATGCATTAGGCTATGTCTTCGATGACATCGACGATAATTCGATTAATTCAAAAATTTGAATTAATATAAACTTTATAACCCTATCCTTTAGGGTTGGTTTAATTAATTTATAAATTAATTCATAATTAAATTATAATTAATTTATAATTAACTTAATAACTTTAAAAGTTAATTAAATTAATTTATAATAGAACTATTATAATTAATTTATAATTAATTAAATCTGTGGGTCTTGCACTTTTAATATTATAATAAATTATTATAATATTATTTGGCTTGGGCCTTCCTTTTTCCCTTTAAACCTCATCTGACCACCTAGGAGAAAACTTTCTTTTGCACTTGATTACAAAACCTGAAACTGATGTTGCTCACTAAAACTGACGCTTACTGGTGCTGACTTCTTGACATCAATGACAACAAAACTTGCTCATATTTCCAACAATCTCCCCCTTTGTCATTGATGGCAACCCAATTTCCTTTTACCATTTCCTTAACCTTTTTCTGTTCTGCTCCCCCTGAGAAACTGCTCCCCCTGACTGAATGCTCTCCTCCTAACTCAAATCTCTCTCCCCTTTGACATCAATGGAAAAGGGTCACCTTTGGGGCTCGGGGCTAAGAATGAGAATCTTAGCTTAGCCCCTCCCCCACCTCCTCTTGAGGTGGTTAATTCTAGGGTGGGAGTATTTCTACTCCCAGCATGCACTGATATTTACCTTTGTCCACTTTCTTCCTCATCTGATCCTTATGATTCCTCTGACTATTCATGTTCCTGCTTGTCTCTAGAATTTCTGCTCTACACCATCTTGTTGTATGCCCATCATTATTGCACTTATAACACTTAATGTTATTATTCCTTGGAGGTGCAAATATCTTAGGATTTCTCCTGGTGAAGCCATATCTATTCCTATCATGAACCCTACAATTCATTGCCTTGTGACCAAATTGATTACAAGAGTAGCAATACCCTTGAAAAAGCTACTTGTTTCTGAATTTCTCAAATTCTTATTTTCCATGTGTCCTGCACTGTGAAGCTTTGTGCCCAAACCTGTGACATGAGAAGCATCTTCCATTGAAACTACCTTGCCTTGACCTCATTGGTCTCTTAGTCTCTTTTACCCTGTGTTGGTTCATGTTCCATCTGTTCCTCATTTGTGCATTGTTCCTTTCCTTGTTGAAATTTATGTTGTCCAACTCATCCTCAGAAGTCTCACTCTCTCTTACACTCTCTTCTTCTGAAGTTTCTTCTTCTTCAGAACTTGAGGTTGACTCCTCTCCTTGTTTCTTTTGTACCTGTTCAAAACCAAGACCTGTCTTGCTTGATGTAGGTTTTTGTGTCTTGATAATCTTATCCAAATTCTTTGAGCTTCTTCCAAACTTGTGTAACCTATCCTTAGACTCTTTTACTTCCTTCCTTAGTGAAGCTACTTCATGCTCTAACCTTTCACATTCTAAGACCTTTGCTTCTAACTTATCTTTGAACTTCCTTGCCTTAGCCATTGACTTATTTAGATCCTCTATAAGCTTTCCTTTCTCTTCATCATATTCTTGAAATTGAAGCTTAAGTTGGGAGTTTTGCTTTCTTACCTTCTTTAATGCATCAAGGGCATGAATAAGCTCTCCCTCAAGATCAACTTCTCCATTCTCTGATTCTTCCTCTATTTGTTTGCCTTTGAAAACATCTTCATTATTTTCTGACTCATATTTTATAGGATCACCTCCTTCTTCTTCTAATGCCATTAGAAGATTCTCTTCTGGTCCTTCAAGTGTATCTTCATATTCATCATCACTGAAACTGAAACCACTTCTTGTACAACTATCTTCGAGATGACCAAAGTTACCACATCTAAAACACTTGAGGATTATTGGTGACCTTTTCCTAACCATTTCCTTTTCTTTTTCCAGAAATAGAACTTCATATTTATCATTATCTGAGGAACTATTATCACTATCACTTGAGTACTTACTTGCTTTGTCTGCATAGAAACTCTTCTTTTACCTTTGGAAGAACTTCTTTCCTTGCTTGCCTTGTCCATCCCTACTTTTCTTTTGGTACCTGTATTTTTCTATTTCCCTATTCTTATGATCATATTTTTCTTCATCATTGCTATTTCTATCTTCTTGACAATCAGATGCATAGTGACCATACTTTCCACAATTGAAACATCTAACATATTTTGTACCTTTAAAATTTCTTGGATCCTTGTTCCTTCTGCCATAATTTGCTTCTTCATCATTGGATGACTCATTGCTTGAATCTGACTTCTTACCCTTAGTCTTCTTAGTAGCTTTGAATGCTTCTTCTTTTTGGGAAATAGGTTCCTCTTTTGTTCTCATCTCAAAAGCTATGAGAATGCCATGTAATTCATCTCTTGTCAAAATATCACTATCTTTTGATTCCTCTATAGCTGAAATATTTTCACTAAACCTTTTTGGGAGTGACCTTAAAATCTTATCACAAACATCATATTCTTGAATTTCAAATCCAAGTCCTTGCATGGAGTTAACAACCTCGTCTACATGAAGTAGATAAGCACTAATATTTTCCTCATCCTTCATCTTTAGGTCTTCAAAAATTCCTTTGAGATTTCGCAACTTTACCTTTTTGACCTTCTTATCCCCTTCATATATGCCTTGCAATTTATCCCAAATTTCCTTTGCTGATTTGCAGTGCATAACCTTTATAAACTTTGTTTTATGCAAACCTCTCAAAATTGCATTCATTGCTTTTGAATTGTAATGATGTAGAAGCTTACCATATTTATCTGTAGGTGGAGTTGTTGGTGGTGTGTATCCATTTTCAATTGCTTCCCATATTTCATTGCCAAGTGCCATTAGGTGAATCTTCATTCTCATACTCCAGAATACATAATCGCTCCCATAAAACACTAGTGCTGAATTATCTGAGGATCCACTCTTAGAATCCATTTGTGTTCTTGTGAGATTTTTCTTCAAGCTATTAAACTCTTTCGAAGGAACCTGCTCTAATACCAATTGAAGAACACAAGCTTATACTGAGAGGGGGGTGAACAGTATAAGACCACTTTTTACTTTTCTTTCCCAATCAATATTATGCAATGTATCAATAGCAATATCAACAATAGTAATCAAAGCAATGCATAAATCACCACACATAATAGAGACACCAATTTAACGTGGTTCACCCAATGTGGGCTACTCCACGGAGAAAATATTTCACTAAAATTTTCTCAACAAATCTCTTGGGAATCCTTTCCCTATTACAATGTTTATGGACCTCTATCCAAAGGAGACACCAATCCCCTAATCAATTTCATGGATCTCTATCCATAGGAGAACTCCTTTCTCCTCTGGCTGGTGATCTTCTAGAAGAACTGCTACCTCCACTACACTGGCTAATGGATCTCTATCCACTAAAGACTCCTACCCTCACTCATAAGACCTATCCTCACTACCCTAGCTAATGGACCTCTATCCACTAGAGACTATCATCCTCTATACTCTATCACCTCCAAATCTAGCTCTCAGCTCTATCTCAAATCTGCACTAAACATGGTCCTTCGGTCTAGCACAAATCTTCTCAATATCTATCCTCTGATCTACACTAAACATAGTCCTTCGATCTAGCACAAATCTACTCAATATTATTTAAAAAATAAAAATATCTCTTCTGGCACAAACCTATCCTCAAATCTACACCAAACTCTATCCTCAAATCTATCCTCAAGCCTTTACACAAATCTTGACTCAATCACAAATCAACTCTACTAGATCTACCCCAAACCTTAACCCAAGGTTTGAACAAATCAATCAATCAACTCTACTCTCAAGTCTTCTCAAAGACTTATCTCAAATATACATTGTAATCTTCCACAAAATCTCACACTAATCTATCCACAAGTCCTCTCTAGAACTTGTCCAATCTGCTCAACAAGTCTTCACCAAGACTTACCTCAAATCTGCTCAACAAGTTCTCACTAAAAATAACAAGTCTTCACCAAGACTTACCTCAAATTTCTCAACAAGTCCTCACTAGAACTTGCCCAAAATCTCAACAAGTCACTCAAAACTTCAATTTACTCAACAAGTCTTCACCAAGACTTACCTCAAATATGTATTGTAAGCTTCCACAAAATCTTACTCAACTCAATTTAACACAAAATCCTCTTCAATCACTTAGACAAGCTTCACATAGAATCTTGTTTAATCTCACAGAAACATATAGAGAATTGTTAGAGACTCAATATGCTTCACACTCACAATAATGCTCAATCACTTTCAATCTCTTTCTCAAATCAAATTAGAATATAGAACAATTTGTTTCACAGAACTTGAACTATCACTTCAACACTTCCACTTGACTAGGCTCAATCAACTCCACTCAATCAATCACTCAATGAAACACTCCTTGCTTACAAACCCTAGTCCAAGCATATGAACACTCACTCAATTATTTCCAACAATGCTTATCAAACAATCTCACATAACAATGATACTCATGATCTTGCACAAACCCTAGTTCAAGATAGTTCTCAACTTCACATAACAATGATACTCATGTTATTAACCTAATAACAATGATACTCATGTTCTTGCATAAACCCTAATCATGCATATGAAGGTTCATTCAATGTTTCCAACAATGCTTATCAAACAAGGTTTTTATCATCAACTCTCACTCAAAAAAAACTTTAACAATCAAGCTCAACAATGCTTATCAAACAATCCTTTTCTCTCCAACTTAGCATTCACAACATCCAAAAATCATTCACAAGGAATATGTGCCCATACCTTTTGTTTGATGAAGAATTGACCTTATAAAACCTGTCTCAATCACAATTATCCTTTTTCCAATCTTAAGGGTTAGTTAGCAAGAACCTTCTCAAAACTTCAATCAATAATTTCCTCACAAATTACTCTCACAATACAAAAGCATTAGATCTCAATTTCACCTTATCACTCCTTTTAGATTTTAATGCACTCCTAAAAGAAAAATAATCAACACTTCAAAATATTAACTTTTACTCAACCTTATTTCTCCTTTCAATACAATTAATCAACTTTGTTTTCAACAAATATTTCTAACTCCTATGGCACACCTTATTACTCCTCTCAATAAGCTCAAGACACTCAAAAATCAAACCCTAACATAAAACAATGCAAATCCTTTTATCTCCCTCACAAAACCTTAATCAACCTTTATTTTTTACAGCAAAGCAACCTCCAAAATTACACAACCTTAGCAAGAGAATCAAAATCGGTGCATACCTTATTTAGCCTAGAAAAACACTTTCGGTGGGTTTCGAACACCTAACCTCACCCCTCCAAGTGCCTTAGCAAGGCGCATGCCCACCATGTGGGCTACAAGCCTCTATACAAAGGAAAAGGCTAGCACCTTTCCTTTGTATTCCACCGAGCACACAAACTTCACCAAAAAGCCTTCCTCCGCTTCGCAAAATGCAAACCCATGGGATTCGATCCCTGCACCTCATGATTGCCAATGTCTTAGCGCCTTCCTTGCTGCCAATCATGCTACAAAGCGCCTTGGATATAAAATGAAAATCTCTCCTCCTTGTCCTATATGCTGCCATGCACAACCTTCGAAAACACACGATCGCTTCCCTTTTTCAATGCACACAAAATACTTTGATCACGGATGATTTCATTTGCCAAAGCTTTACCCCCTTTATATGCATTAGGCTATGTCTTCGATGACGTCGACGATAATTCGATTAATTCAAAAATTCGAATTAATATAAACTTTATAACCCTATCCTTTAGGGTTGGTTTAATTAATTTATAAATTAATTCATAATTAAATTATAATTAATTTATAATTAACTTAATAACTTTAAAAGTTAATTAAATTAATTTATAATAGAACTATTATAATTAATTTATAATTAATTAAATTTGTGGGTCTTGCACTTTTAATATTATAATAAATTATTATAATATTATTTGGCTTGGGCCTTCCTTTTGCCCTTTAAACCTCATCTGACCACCTGGGAGAAAACTTTCTTTTGCACTTGATTACGGAACCTGAAACTGATGTTGCTCACTAAAACTGACGCTTACTGGTGCTGACTTCTTGACATCAATGACAACAAAACTTGCTCATATTTCCAACAATATCTACTCAACTCTGCTCTAACACATGCTCAAAATTGCTCATAACACATGCTCAAAATTGCTCATAACACATGCTCAAAACTGCTCATAACACTTGCTTTGATAAAATTACTTCAGACATATTCTACCTAGATTTCTTGTTCAAGAACACATAGAAAATGATATGCAATATAATTTCACAATATGTTCTTTCCAATATCACTCAAGCCCAATGCACAAATTATTTCACAAAACTAGTTTCTTAACACTTGTTCATTCACATTCAATGTCACTCAAACCAATGCCCAAAATCTTCACAAATTCATTCAAACAATGAAGCACAATTTGTTCTCAAACCCTAGCTCAAATATTTTTGATAATGCACATATATAATCCTTATTTCTTCACCTTATGATTCAGAAATATTTGCTCAACCAAACACCTTAAAGAAGAAATAATATCACCATACCTCTTAACTTTCTTTGATGAAGATGTGCCTTCAAAAACTTGTCTCAAAAGAATTTCCATTTCAAAGTGCCACTTCAAAAATTGGTTAGTAGATCTCTCTTTCAAATCGTCCACATTAAATTTCTCCTTTAAAAATGTGCACAATAGAATCTAAAAAATAATGCTCTATGACTTTTGTTCTCAAAGATGAAGCATTAATAATTATAAAAAACCCTTCAACATTCCTTTTCACCATACAAAAATTAAAATAAAAAATCAAACCACAATAACACCTTATAACTCCTTACACAAGATTTAATTTTCTCAAGCACACATTACAATATCAATAAGCCTTTATACACCTTATTTCTCCTAGATTTAACTTTTAGAAATTACAAATCACAAATAAACTTTATAACACCTTATTTCTCCTATGCTTGATAAAATATTTGTCCCTATCCAACACAACAAATGATTTTCCTTTTATCAATTTTATAATATAAAAAAAATTGTCCTCATACCTTTGATTAAACTACCACGCGAATAAGTCTTCTTTTCTACCTTGCAAAAACAATCACTGTGAGATTTGAACCTGCATATTCCTACCTACCAACGACTTAGCGCTAACGTAGCGACCAACTAGGCTAGCCACCCACTTGAAATATAATGTGCAACAACTTCCTCTTATTCCCTTCCTCAACCAAAACAAGTTTCATGTTCTGCCTTGCAAAAGAGCACCCACGAGATTTGAATCTATGACTTCCTTCCCACTAGTGCCTTAGCTCTAGCCTAGCAACCAGCTGGGCTAGCCACCAGATTGAAACGTGACTCACAACAATTTTTCTTTATCTCCTCCTTCGCGGTCCAATAAAAACACTCTACGTTATTTGACTTCCAAAAATGCGATCGTGAGAGTCGAACCTACAACCTCATCCCTTCCAATGCCTTAACGTTAGCCTAGTGACCAACTGGGCTAGCCACCACCATGAGATTAGAAAATCAATATTTTTTCTTTTGTCTCTTTATCTGCCTGCATTGTCTTTTCCCTATTTTGATGCACAAAATGGATTTTCGAACTCCACTCACCAATCGAACACACACCCATATAAAACAAATTAAACCCTTTTATATATGCTTTGATGGGCATGAAAGAACATTGGCATTTTGATGGAATAGGGCATATTAATATTTCCTTCAAACTTTTTGGCATCTTTTTTAAACTTTGAACCCTTTGTATTATAATATTAAAATATTATAATGTTAATATTTGAAACCTTGGAGTATAGAAATAATTTTATCTTTTAAATATTTTTGCCTCCTTTATAATATTTAAATATTATAACCTTTCTCTTAGAAAAATATCTTGAAGATATATAATGCCTTTAGAACCATTTCATTTTTCTCATCAACATATTTCTATCTTATGTACTCTTTGACAACAATGACAACAATATGCTCAATATTTCCCACACTTTCAATAGAAGATAGGATGTTGATATATATATTTTTCAAAATATATCTAACTCCTCTTTCTTATGTGTAGGTTTTAACTTTGTAGAAACTATCTTTTGCACTTCCTTGAAGATTTTAAACTTGAAACTTACTCCCTTGCAACTTTAAACTTTAATGTGGTGCTTAATGAAACTTAATAATGAACCAAATAACTAAAGTTCAGGTAATGAACCTTTTGCAACAAATTTGAATATCTTTTCATTCTCAGTTTAATGCTGGATTTATTGATGATTTGGATCACCTAATTTCTACCCCGATGATAAATTCACAACTTTAATTTGTACTACTTGAATACCTAAATCTCATTGATATTGTAACTCTTCTTACTATTTAAAAATAACTCCAATTTGATATACTTTGCTGTCCTATACTCCTCTATTTAGTTGCCTGTGAATGTGATTTTGTGACTTCAACTCTCCTTCAACTTTCCTATTCTAGGATCTTGAAATTTACAACTATTAGTGCTACCCAAATTAAAAGTTATGTTGTCCTTAACTTTGGAATTTTTAGCTTCTAACGCACTAAATTTCTCCTTTGTTTTGCTATCATTAGCTCTATTTAATTTTTGCTATAAAACTAGCAATATTTACTCTTGCAAATCATCCTTAAAGCCTTCAATGACAATCTCAAATATTGTGGCCTCTTCTATCTCCTTCAATGGGGCTTTCCTAGCCTTCTCCTACTTGGGACTTCAAATTTTGCAGCTCTCTATTTTCTATTGATAAACTATGTGCTCTGATACCACTGTTAGTTGTTGAAGATATAAAATTAAAGGAAAAGTAGCCATAAGTAATAAAATAAGCATCCAATATTATAAATTTGTTAATGACAATCTAATAAGCAAGTAAATAGCATGAGAAAAATTCCAAAATAACTCATGAAATAGCCATTAATGCAAAATCATGAAAATATGAACTTGATAAGTATTTGGATATATACTAGTGCATGCTATGAGCAATGCATGCTTCATCTTTAATTATAATTTTTAGTCATAAATATATACTAGTATGCAACTCTTCACTTTCCTACCCTAAAGACACATGTGCATTCTGCATGATAGACACTTTTGCACATGCACACCTAACTAAAGACACTTGTTCTTCCTATTTTAAGAACTCATGTACATGTGGACAACATGCACATTTACATCATTACACATTCTTGTGCATTTATTCCATTGCATAAAGTAAATACTTAAATCCTAATCTAAGACAAACTCCTAATATAAACATGTACCCATGGTGGTACATTGACATGTACCAAATAATGTAATATTCTCTAACACAAACTCTAGACTAAAATATCACTTCTAACTAGAGATAGATTTATTCTTCTTAATTGAGTATTAAGAGCTCTATCTAGGACTCTACCTTTTGGCCAATAACTTGTTTAAGATAATAAATATAAAAACAGGGTTGATGTGGGAAGATGGTGGAAGCTTCAACTAATACAAAACTTCCCTAATGTGATGAACCACATTATAAGGGCTATAAAAGCAAAAATCTAACTTTTAATAACGAGTCTATAAGGACAACTACTTAAAATCCTAGAGACACAAAATGATCATATCCCCATGGAAAATTATCACTCAAAGCAATGTAAGTCTTTATACTACTTCATGTGGTTTTGGGTCTAAGATAAATTATCATTACGGAGCTAGAGCAAAAGTCAATGCTATTACAAGAAATGATCCACCTAGGCCACCTTGGAGGATCCTAGAATATAGTATAACATTTATAGAGGTTTCTAGCCATACCATACCTTAAAGGGGGACATATTGAGGGAATAATTATAAGTGTTATACCATAATTTAGCTAAGGAGATCAAATGAATTGAAGGTAAGTACCAAAATATTATTTATAATTTTCATCAAACCATCTAACTGAAGATGATAAGATAACATATTCAATTGAGTACCACTGATATGGAACAATTTATTTCAAAATGTTTTAGTGATGATAGGGTCATGATCACTAATAATGAACTTGGGCATGACATACAATTTGAAAATATAATCAAGAAACACCTTGGCATGGTGTTGGATGGGAAGGGGTGTTGTAGAGAACATAAATGAGAATAATTTAAAAGGATATCCACCATCATAAAGATCCTTAGTTTCTCCTCATATTTTAAAAGTGCCTCAATAAAATCCATGGAGATATGCTTCCGTTGATGATAAAAAATAGAAAATGATTATAATATTCCATGATATTTAATAATTTACCCTTGTTTTAATGACATACCTCACATTCTACCATAAAGGTCTTAACATCTACTTTTAATCCTTTCCAAGAAAAGGATTGCTTTACTTGTCGGTATGTTTTTAGAAATATAGAATGTCTAGCTAGAGGAGATGCATGCAATTCTTAGAGAACACTATTATTTACAACTAAGGATGGGGAAAGATAAATGTGATCCTTCTTGTTGAGAATCCATCAACATATGAGAACAAGAAAGGCAACAACAATCTATAATCCACCTCCTAAATGGCGTAAGTAGTCTCTAGGTCAAAAATCCATTTCTTCCAAATCTATAAAATCCATTGTGGAAGAGGATTGAATATGGAATTTATAACAATATTACCATGCTTATATAACAAAGAATCATCTACCAAATTCTTCTTCCCCTTATTATAATAAATAATAAAACTATAACCCAAGATATTTATGAGCCATTTATTATATTTTAGGTATAACAGTCATTGTTCTAGAAAATGCTTAAAGTTGTTATGGTTGGTCTTAATAATTAAGTGTCTCCCTTGCAAATAGGGTCACCATTTCTCTACAACATCCAAAATAGATAATATTTCCTTCTAATAAGTAGATATACCTATATTATTATTGAATAGCTACTTGATTTCAAATGCTAATGGGTGTCCATGTACCAAAATAACTCCAATACTAGTGCTTGGAGCATCATATTTAGTTACAAAATGTTTGTTGAAATAAATAGTAGATAAAACAAGGGTGGTACACAAAATACTTTAAGAAATTAAAGGTTTGGGAAGTTGCTTGAACCAAATAAATATTTCCTTTTTATTGAGAGCAATGAGTAGCAAGATAATCTTGCCATAGTTGTAAGTAAATTTCTTATAATACCTAGTTAGACCTAAATATTCAAGAAGTGGCTTGAGGTATTTAGGTAAGGCCCAACATGCATAGATTTTACCTTGTTAGGATTACCCTTCTCAAGATACTATATTTTACAAGTATTTTAAATAATGGACCCAAAATAAATGCTTAGACATCTTGACAAATTGCTTTTTGTTCTGTAAGAGGTGGAGAACTTGGTACACAATGAAAAATAAGCTTCTCAAAATTTGTTGTAAATTAAGATAATATCAAAGAAGATTAGTATAAACTTGGAGAGAAAAGGAAAAATATTAGAATTCATGAAGCTCTATAAAGTGGAAGAATCATTAGCAAGAACAAACGACATGACTAAGAACTCCAAATGTTCCTCATGCATGTGAAAAGTGTTAGCTTTTGATGAGTATATGAAATTGGAAATGCAACCACAAGATGCAAGATAAGCAAGTTATTATATGTATATGATAATGGTACTATAATATGCAAGAAAAAAAAAGATAACATTTTGTAATAACTCAGAAATATAGCATTAATAAAAGCTTATGAAATAGTACAATGCAGTACAATGGAGGACATGAACACTCCACAAACTATTTTTAAAGAGCTACATTGTACCACACTACCAGTCTATACTATGCACTCTCTATATTATCTCCTCTTTTATTTCACTCATTATAATACCTTTATATAGGAAGATAAGTTCCTTGGCCCTTACTCTACCTTTGAATTTATCTTATGACTCATGTACATGTGGACTACATGTACATTTACATCATTCCACATTCTAACACTTGTGCATTTATTACATGTTGAAGTAACTACTAAAGTTTACTTTATAGTAAACTCCTACTTTAGTAATGCACCTAAGGTGGTTTATTGATATGTACCCAATAATATAATATATTCTCTAACATCCCCCTGTATTACATTATTAAGGTATTGAAGACTTAATATGGATCTTCATCTTGATTATGGAATTTAAGTTCTCCTTATTTGCTTTCTATATCCTTTTCAAGCAAGTAGTTATTATCTTTATAAAATGCTATATTTGGTGTAAGATATTTAACTTCATGTTCATATGTTGGTTCTTTCAATTCTTTAATTTCTTGAATCCTTCGAGCTAGATATCCTTTCTAATTGCCTTCCAATTGAGGGTAATTGTATGGATGCTGAAACTATTATTGATGAGGATTATTTTGAGTTTGATATTACCTTGGTTGGAATGCCCTATTTGGTTGGCTTCCATATTTTATCTAATTTTCTTGATTCTGGTTTCTAGGATTGAATCTTCAATAATTAGTGTTGTGTCCTTTTCTCATGCATACATGACAATATCTGTTATTCCATGGTCTTCATCCTTTTGAGGATGAAGCAATATTTCCCTATGGATTATCTTTTGAAACTAATGCATTATTAGTCATTTCATATTTAATTGTATTTTCCACCTCATATTATTGAAGAATATTGACTAACTCATCAAAATATGTATCTTTACTTAGGATTTGTAAAGATGTAACCAAATACTTGTAGCTATATGAAGAGCTCTCACAGTTACTTGAACTATAAACTTGTCTTCAATATTTTCTTCTAAGGTTAATAATTTTCTATTTCCATCTACTATCTTCCTTAGGAATAGTTCTATAGTTTTTCCACTATTCATTTTCAACAAATGTAATTGAGTTTTAAGATTTAAGATAATGGATTTATTCTTCCCTTCAATTATTTTGGATAAGGTTTTCTAAGCTTCTATAGATGTTTCTGCTAAACTAATGTAAGGTTGTATTTCATCTGTAATGGCAAAAGTTATTATCATTAATGCTTTTGCATCACTTTCTTCAAACTTTTGAATCTTTGTATCACCTGTAGTAGGTTTAGTTGTTGTTCCTTTGATAATTTTCCAAAGCTTTTCAACTATCAAAATTGCCCTCACTTTTTTTTCCATGAGGAGTAATTTAGACCTTTAAGTAGTTGGGATTCTATAAGGAAGAATTTTTTTGTTGTCATGATGGTCCTTGTAGGCTACCTTATAACTCCCTAGTCTAGAGTATGTGAACTACTTTGATAAAATATTTTAAACTTAGGTTTTGTAGAATCCTTATGTCTCCCTAGTGAATAGAACATGTTCTAATCTTGATAAAGTGCTTTGATAGTAGTCTTAGCTTGATGACAAGTTTGATGTAATGTTCAACTCTTAATTCACCTTATTTATCCCTATTGAAATATGCACTTTTCAATTTGATGAAGTTCTCTATGGTTGGATTTCTTTTGTCCCTTTAATGTGAGTATGAGATAATTATAACCAATTAATTCCAAATATTTTGAATATTTAATGAACTTTCTTCTTCAACGGTTTAATAGTTAAATTTTTTAAATTCCAATAAACTAATGTTTGATGTGGTTGTTAACAAACAAACATTAGTGTAATTGTATTAATAAAAATATATAATACACTGCACCCCAAGAATAGTCCATGAGATATGGAACTACCTGTGGTGAGAATAGCAGGAGTTACAACCATATAACTATATGCCCTAGAATGAAATAATGGAATAATATATGGTTACGCTAACATCCCCCCTTATTACATTATTTGGGTAATTGAGTAACTACTAGCTATGCTAACATCCCCCCTGATTACATTATTTTGCAATACATAGAGTGCTGCGAAACAATGCAAATTTGACACGTGCAAGTGCCTTAGTGAAAATATCTGCAACTTGAGCATTGGTGGGAATGTACTGAAGCTGAATTTGGTGCCTTGGAACTTCATCTCGAATGAAATAAAATTGTGTGTCAATGTGCTTGGTTCTTTCATGATGCATTGGATTCTTGACAAGGTTCAGAACACCCTGGTTGTCACAAAACAAGTGTATTAGAGATTTGGATGGAAGACCCATACTTGTCAAAATGCGATGTAACCATATAACTTCACACATAGCTTCACGTACAACGCGATATTCTACTTTTGTAGATGAGATAACAACCACCTATTGCTTGTTGCTGTACCAAGAGATAGGACCAGATCCAAGATGAAAAATATATCCTGAAGTTGACTTGCGATCATCAAACGACCCGGTATAGTCGAAGTCCATGTATCCTTGCAAGAATAATTTACCATTCCTCTTATATTCTAGGCCATATTCCATAGTACCACGGACATAGTGAAGAACACATTTTGCTGCTTTCCAGTGAGTAGTATTAAGTTCCTGCATGAACCTCAAAAGATAGTTAACAACAAACACGATATCTGGCCTAGTTTTTGTCAGATATATGAGACTCCCAATCAACTGTCGATAGAGAGTACCATCTACCTGAGGTGAATTATCATACCACAATAACTAAAGATCTGATTCCATCGAATTTTTTATTGGCTTGCAATCAGTCATGCGATATTTTTCTAACAATGTCTTGGCATATTTTTCTGAGACACCTTGATGTAGTGCTCCTTCTGAATTACTTCTAGACCAAGACAATAATGAAGAAGTTCGAGATCTGTCATCTCAAAATATTTACACAAGTCACTTTTGACAACAGAGATCATAGTTTTTGAACTCCCTATAATGAGCAGATCATCAACATAGAGTACAAGCAACACTATCTCAGAACCTTGTTTCTTTAAATAGAGGTTTGCATCTAATGGACATCTCTTAAATCCATGCTGCAGGAGGTGATTATCCATTTTTATATACCAATCTTGAGGAGCTTTTTTCAAACCATACAAGGATTTGACCAACTTGCAAAATTTTTGTTCTTGGCCTTCCACTTCAAATCCTTCAGGTTGAGTCATGTAGACTTCTTCTTGAAGATCACCATTCAGAAAAGCACTCTTGACATCCATTTGGTGAACTGTCTACCCATATTGTGCTGCCATAGCATAAAGAACTCGAATGGTGGTCATCCGAGTAGTAGGGGCAAAAGTTTCCTCATAGTCAATGCCTTCCTTTTGAGCATAGCCTTTTGTAACAAGATGGGCCTTATGCTTATCAATTGTCCCATCTGCCTTATACTTGACTTTGTACACCCATTTGTAGCCTATGGGATTCTTTTCATATGGCAGATTGACAAGCTTCCAAGTTGTATTTTTCATCAAATACTGATACTCAGCATCCATAGTAGCCTTCCATTGTGTTTCACTAAGGGCATATTGCATCGAAATAGGTTCATGTTCATTCATTGAAGACACAAACACCCTGTCCTCATCTATATTGATATCCTCTGTTGGTCTCTCTAGATCAATAGAAAGTTCCTCAAAATATTGACAAAGATCATCAACCCCAGTAGTCTTTGCTACTGCTCTCTCTTGTCGAGCCATGCTGTGAGTACGAGGCCTATCCAAAGTCAAATCAGTTGGAGTAGATAGTTTGGAGTCTCTGATTGTACTTGTATACCATTTTGGATTTTTATTCTATGGTGTTGAAGAAGATGGAGAGGAACCTCCAATTTTTGATGATGAATGAGACTTCTCAACTTTAGATTCCACAAGATCTAGGTATACATCTGATGTGCTTTGTGATGTGAAAGCCTCATCAAAGACATCTCTACTGAAATGAATATTCTTGGTCAAGGGATCAATAAAATGATAACCCTTAGAGTGCTCATCATAGCCAAGAAGAATACACTTCAATGTCTTCTCATCTAGCTTCTTCCTTTTATCTTTTGGTATGTGCATGAAAGATTTACACCCAAAAATATGTAGATGAGAAATGAAGGGTTTCCTACCACTCCATGCTTCATGTGGAGCCATTACTTGTAGGGCCTTTATGGGTGTCCTATTCAACAGATATACTACTATGATGATAGCTTTTGCCCAATATTGTTGCCCAAGACTAGCTCCTGTGAGCATGCAACGAACCATTTCCATGATGGAACGGTTCCTCCTTTTAGCAACTTGTTGGCATTTTTGCCACATTAGTTTGATTGTTGATTATTGATGCATAAAAGGTTGAAGTTCTCACTCCTTTACAGGTTTTGATGCAAAAAAGGCTAAGTCCGAAGACTGTCGTGATATCGCGATAAAAAGCAGCATGGAGAGCACAGTTTCAAAACTGTTGCGATATCGCGTTATCGTGGGTATTTCGAGGAGAGAGAAGCAAAAGTCAAAAAATGTCACGATTTCGTGACGTGTTCCAAAATCATGGTCAACACAGTCAACGACAGCAAAGCAGCAAGGTTGTCGCGATATCGCGACATGTTGGAGTTTTGCGGTCAAAATGGTCAACGGAGGTAGCGCAGCAAAGATGTCGTGAAATCACGACATGTCATGTTTTCACAACTTACAATGGCCATGGAGCAGAATGATAGAAAAGGTCATGAAATCATGACATAACTCAGCAGAGTGACAAACAATGTCATGAAATCATGACATAATTGGGCAATGATAATGAATCTCGTAGCGATTTCACGACAGAATAATGAACAAGGCATAAAAGGCAAAAGACATCATGAAATCGCGACGTGTTGCGTGGTCACGACAAAGTTGAAATGGAAAGCACAAGGCATGAGAGCCATCGCGATTTCGTGACATTTTTGAAGATGAAGCCAAGCAAGAAGAAGACGTCGCGATATCGCGACAGGAAGTGGCCATGATGAAGAAGACAAGGAAACGTCGCGATTTTGCGACATATTGGGGCGGAAGGACCAAGTGCAGGAAATTGTCGCGATATCACGACATGTCGTGTTTTCACGACAAGGAAGCAAAGAGGCAGCCAGATTGTACGGAATGTCACGATTTCATGACATGATGAATTTTTGTGATCAAGAGTAGTAAAGTCCAAGGAGATAGAACCTATCGTGATTTCGCGACATGATGGAGATTGAAGAACCCCTTGAGGCAAGCGTGTCATGTTTTCGTAGGTTAGAAGCAGGACCATACAGGGTAGATGAAATTTTTTGTGAAATCACAACATGTCGGATTTTTGTGACATAGAAGAGAAGATAGAGTAGCAAGAAGATAATGTAGCGAAAGCACGACTTGTCTTGTTTTTGCAATGTATAAGTGAGACACAGCCAAAGGAGAGAAAGGTGTAGCGAAATCGCGCCTTGTCGCGTTTTTGCGGTTCAAAGTAGCAAAGAGAACAACATGGATGAAGAATGTCATGAAATCGTGCCTTGTCGCATTTTCGCAGAAACAGAGCCAAGAAAGAGCATAATAGTATGGAACGTCACGATTTCATGATGCGTCGTGTTTTTGCGAGCTAAGGTAGCGAAGGAGACAAAGGAGCCGAATACGTAGCGATTTCGCAACATGGTTGATTTTTGTGGTCCAAAAGTGACAAATGTGTATGGATCAGAGAAACGTCGTGATTTCGTGACATGTCGCGTTTTCACGACCCATTACAGTTTTGTGCTAGGAAGCAGTTCAAACGGCCCGATGAAGTTTTGCGATTTCCAATGATTAAAAGCACTCAAAAATTAAATGTTTTGCTACTTTCTAATGCGAGCAAGGTAGAAGAACGTGTCCAAGCCACCAGAATTAAATATTTTAGTATCCAAAGCTACTGTTCATGATTTTTCTAATGGTTCAAGCATGTTTCAAGAACGACCATTTAATGAAGACGATCGACTCCTTATTTCATTCAATTTTTGGTTTCTCCGAGGCTGGTTTAAGGGGATCATTTCCTTGTTTTTGTTGTACATTTTGTAGATCTCGAGGAAGTCCGTTACCTATTTTTAATGCTATAAAGAGGCAAGACCTCTATAAATATCAATGTATATCTCAAGAACAGGCATTGGGAGTTTGAGAGACATGTTGCATGAAAGCTTTCAAGTTCTTTGCATGAATGAAAGATATTTGGCCTCTGATTTTGCAAGCGTCTTTTTGTGTGATTTCCTTCTATTTCATGCATTTCTCAATTATGCTTGTCTTTCTGATCTGCTGTTAGATTTGAATTCTGTGTCTGAGTTTGAATATTGCTAGTGAGGAAGTGAGTTTTGGAATGCAATCCTGGAGGTTGTCTGTGCAAGGTCGTAAGTGGATTATGCTGTATTCTATTATTATATGCTGTTTATACGCTTGAAGTTAAATTCTTGCTGAGTTTCTTTCCCCAATCATATAAATTCGGCCTACGGCCATATTTCCCATCTCTTTCCATAATTTCCCGTTTCTTTCTGCATATTTTTGATTTCTTTCCTGCAACTCTAGTCTTGAAACAAGCTTAGATTTAGTAAGGGAACCAACCCTCTCTGGAGATTGGTCTAGGAGACATCTCTTTCTCCCAGCCTTTCAATGTTGGCCGGGTCTAGGGCGCATAGACATAGAAAATCCTTTCTTGTGGCAGATTTGTGACCAACACAACTCCATTTGTTGAGGAGTATAAGCAGTAGTTAACTATCTCATGATCCCATGTGTAGTCAAGAATGCAAAAAAATCTTTAGAGGTAAACTCCCCCCCTCGATCTGAGCGAAAAGTCCTTTTAGAAGCCCCTCACTCCTTAACAGATTTCTTGAATTGCTGAAAGAAACCAAATGCCTCAAATTTTAGAGTAAGAAAGAACACCCAAATTTTTTGCGAGTAATCATCTACAAATAACTAAAAATACCTCTTCCCCCCATAATTTATGGGTGTGAAAGGACTACACAGATCAGTGTGAATCAACTCCAGAGGTTTCTTTGCTCTTGTAGAGCTTTGCTCAAAAGGTACTCTATGTTGCTTTCCTACCAAGCAGTCAGAGCACACTAGAAATATGGTAGAAAGGGAAGGAAAACCCTTTATCATCTCATAATTACTTAGCTCAAGTAAGTAACCAGAACTAAGATGCCCATATCTCTTGTGCCATAGGGAAGTTACCTCATTTGTAGATACTGTCATGGCGACATGTGGAGTAGAGATAACATCTAAGGAAAATAAGCCATGCTTATATGAAGTGGTTGCAATGTTCTTACCCATCATGGTAATAGAACAACACTTCTTGCCTCCCTCAACACTAAATTTCACAACTATATCTTTGTCCAGAATTTATGTGACTGACAACAAATTATTCGCAAATCCTGGAACATAGAGGATTTTTCAATCTAAAACTTGCCATTAGAAAGAGTGACTAAAACAGTACCTTCTCCATGAACCTTATAGGTTTTATCATCAACAATTATGATAGGTTTTCCCTCTTTGGCCTCAAAGGACTCAAACAACGATTTGTCGCCAGTCATGTGCTTACTAGCTTGGAGGATGTGGTATTCATGAGCACCTTGTGTGCCCACTCAAAATTTGAGTCAGATTCTTCTACAAAACCATTCACCTTGGGTTGCTTGTTTTTGTTATGTGATTTGTTCTGGCCTTTCTGTTTATGTTGTTTATTCTTATGCCAACATCTGTTTGTATCATGACCCTCTTTGTCATAGATCTTACAATATATTTTGGTTTGTTGAGATTGTTTCCCTTTTGAATCCTTTTGATAACTACCTCCATTTTGAAAATTTCCCTTCTTCTTGTTTAACCCCTTCCTATTGGTGTATAGGGCAATGTTATAAGAATCATCTCATGGTAGTTGGCGTGCATCCTCTTCTTGAAGCATATTGACCAACTCTACAAAGGTAACTTTTTGTTGTGACACCTAAAGGGAAGTGATCAACACCCTATAAGAATCAGGTAAAGCTATCAATACAATTGAAGTAAGGAGCTTGTCATCAACAGATTCTCCCAAAGAATTCATTTTGCTTTTAATTTAGACACTCTACAAAGAAAGAGTTCAACTATCTCCCCCTGCTTCATTTTAGACTGTGTAAT
This sequence comes from Wollemia nobilis, assembly GCA_028583015.1. Lineage (NCBI taxonomy): Eukaryota > Viridiplantae > Streptophyta > Pinopsida > Araucariales > Araucariaceae > Wollemia > Wollemia nobilis. Next base: position 171,902 of record JAQPPZ010003564.1, on the reverse strand, counting down.
TGAGATTGAAGAAATAGAATAGTGGAATCATTATTTCCCTCATATATAGTTTTAAGGGCATCCCATGCCTCTTTACTATGTTCACAGTCAGCAATATGGGGTTGAACTTCATCAGACACAACAAGCAAGATGAGCACTTTGGCTTTGTTGTATTTCTTATCAAAGTCTTTTTGATCAGCAGTTGGAGTTGTAGCTCCAAAAATAGATGAAGTTCTTGTTGTTGCTCTAGAAACAACATCCCATAAATCATCCATGATTAGGATTTCCTTCATCTTGTTTTTCCATGGTGTGTAATTTGGACCTTTCAACAATTGATGAGAATCAATCATTAATTTTGCAGACATTGTGAAGGTTCCTTATAACACCAATTGGTCCCCATTTCTTTATACCTTAATGCCAGGCTATTATACTGTACAAAATACCTGCCCTTACATGAGGGAGACTATAGGTATTTTGAAAAATAAAAAAATTACCCGCCCTTACATGAGGGAGACTATAGGTAATTTTAAATATTATACGATACGTGGTACGTAGGTAGTACTAAAAGGGAATTGTCTCGTTGATGGCACCTACCATAGAAAGTCATCAATCCTCATGCATGGGGCATAACTTACCCTAAACACTTCAGATGTCAGAACTTTCGTTAGGATTTACGCCTAAACACAAGAACGATTAGGGTAGTGGATGGAGTAAAACAAAATGTAAACATGGCATACTTATTCCTCCCCGACGATTTATAGAGAACAAGCTCAGACGTTGTTTTAGCAGCTATATTAGGCGACAGATACAGTAGCCCAATCATGACAGTATTACCTGTAAGTGTGGGCCAGAGGTATCACAAATACCGAACGCTGCAATGCAATAAATTGCACAGATGAGTTTATTTATTCCGAGGACTTAGGGAGTGAATTTGATTTTTAAATTTTAATTAAGTAGTGCAAAAAATGGAAAATGCAACATACAACATAAAAGTGCCCACAGAAATAAACCTCTAGGTGTCGGGCGCAGCCAAAAATGCACCTTTTTACAATGACTTTTGCAGCAGAAAATGCCCCCCTTATTAAGTTTGAAATTTTTCCTCCTTAATGTTTTAATTTTTTTTTTCTAAAGTTTAATTAAATCATGTTTTTTTTTTTTTTTAATTATTTCAAATATTTATTTTTATTCAAAATAACGTTTTCTAAAAAAGATAAAAAATTTAATTAAACTAGGGAAAAAATTAGAAAATCATATTAAAAGAGAAAAATTAAAGAAAAAAAAATTAATAAAAAAAAATTGTACCTTTAACAAGGCACGGGGGGGGGTCGGAGGGATTTGATCCCTCGACCTTCTACCAGAGCGCCTTACGCCTGGGCTGCCAGCCAACCGAGCTGGGCTGCTCGGCGTGAGTAAGAGGGAGGCTCCCCTTACTTAAACTCCTCCAGGTGGCTCGAACGAGGGAGGCGCCGCTCGTCTACGGCTCCTTTACGGGCGGTACATCGGTAGCTCGATTCGCAAATGTGTTGAAATCACCAATGTGTTGAAATCGCCAATGTGCTCTTCACAACATAAATAACAATTTGTACCGTAGTTTGGTAAGATATGCTTCCTTCACATTTAGCAACTACAATTTTCCTTGGCACAACGATCAGCTACAATGATCTTCGGTGTGCACAGTAGATCAAAACATTAGGTGTGTAGATCCGCAAATGAATCGATGATATCTACAAATTGTGGGTGATATGTGGCCAAAAAAATAAAATTTCCTTGCGTTGTTTGTGATAGAAATTGACTCTACGTTGTTCATGACAAAACTTGACTCTACGCTGTTCTGATGAAGCGTCGATGAAAAAAAATTTATAACATTAGTCCCACATGGGGGACGTAATGAGTTCTTGGGGGATTTAAAAATACAAATGCTCAATACATTTAATAACCACCTATTGGTGGTTGGCTCCCTCTTCTTGACTTTTTTTTTCCACTGCAAGCATCCACATAGTCAATCCCACGTCAAAGAACCGACTTAGGTCGCTCTATGGGTACGTGTCCATCGTCTAGTGGTCTAGGATTCTAGTTAGCCATGTCAGCGTCACCTCCTTAGTTTGTAGAGGTTTTTGTCTTCAGTCGTAGGTCCTCTCATCGCTTTGATGTCTCGTCGTAGGTCTTCAACCGAAGCATGTCAATCCAATCTGCGTCAGGTGTCTAGTAGTCCATATAAAAACTATCAGTGCGCCTGTCATATCTGGCTTCATCCTTATAGATAGGATTTGTTCTCCAGCCTACGACATGTCCATAGTCTTGAGTCGAATCTGGAGTCACCAATGAATCCCCACCTTGAGAATTGAGCTCTCGGGCTACTAATGAGCCCAGAGCATTAAGTGCTCTGATACCATGTTAACAAACGAACACTAGTGCAATTGTATTAATGAAAATATATAATACACTACAACCCAAGAATATTCTGTGAGATGTGGAACTACCTATGGTGAGAATAGCAGGAGTTAAAACCATATAACTATATGCCCTAGAATGAAATAATGAAATAATATATGGTTACGCTAACAGTGGTATACCTTATAAATCCATAATTTGGATTTTTTTTGAATTTACATGGTGGAATCGATAGCTACCATGAATCTAGGCAGGCTATCTAGATTTTATGGCCACTACAGTATTCTGCGTTGTCCATCCTAAAAGCCACCACACAGTTCTTCATGCAGTTTGTCCCTATAACCACCGTGCCACAATCATTTTAAACCTTTTACACTGCTGAAAGCACTAGGATAGGGACAAGTGTTCAGTCCGATGAGCCTAATTTGGAAAGTAAATAATAATATTTTCAAATTAATATTCCAATTTACCAAGGTTGAAAACCTTATGTCTCCTACTTAATTATTTGCAAATATCTCAATGTTTGAATATCAAGCAATTTATAATATCTTCAACCTTTGCTAAAATTGCTTTCTTAATTCTAAGGTTGATATTTCAATGCAATAAAAATTAACTTTCAACCTTATACTAAACACCTTATAACTCCTAAATTAAATGAAATTAAGTATAAATGATATAATTCTTTTACCTCTTTTCAACATCGGTGAGGCTTCTAAGTTCAAGCACCAATATTTGCTATGGGATACGAGCATTCAATGCTCTCTTTTGAATGGTGCTGGTCTTCTCCTCACAACCAAAGAATTCAATGCTCTACTTTGAATGGTATTGGTATGTGGTAGTCTCTTACCATGATGCTTCACTATGTGCTTTCATTTCATTGTTTATTGGCCTTTCATCTTGGGCTATTAATAGTGATACATCCCTTCTTGGGATGTAATTTACTTCGTGTGTTACTATACCTTCTCCCTTCTTGATGCTCTTGATACTTGGTGCATATGTTGCTTGAATATGTAGGTGGAAAATAGATGTTATAATATCTTTGAACATTAGTTTATGAGACTTCAACGCTCTCCCTTTTGAATTAAATGATTACTATATCTTCAACCTTCGAAAGATACCTTCAACGCTTCCAATATGGGCGTTACATATATTTTTAGCACTTTCTCCTTGCACAAGCATTAGAAGAATTATGAAACTCCTTTCATTATACCAAGTGGCACTTGCATGTGAGGATTTCTTCAACATATCTTTAACCTTCAATACTTCTTCCCAACAGGTGTAAGTTGTTCAATCTTAGCTTCAATGCTTTTCTCCTTCTTGCCAACGAGTGCAAGTTGTGATTTTCCAATGAGTAATGATGATATTCTCCACAAGGTTGGCTCCAACTATGGTGATTCTAGGGTGCTCCAACACTACCCTTTTGGCTGATGATTTATCTCCAATCGATGGTCATTATTGGTTGCTTCAATCAATATCTTCCTAGCTAGCAATTCATTTCCAATCGATTGTAGCTCTTGAGAGATTTAGCTAGCATTTTTTCCAAGCAATCATTTGGGTAATGCATTCCTTATTTTCTTCTTGGTTTTACGTAACTTGTGCTTCATTATCCTTAGTGCTATCCACCTTAAAATGAGTGCTCTAATTTTTTTTATGTTGTAGGATTATTATTGTGTAGGCACTAATTTGATGTCTCTATACACCTTTTAAAAACTTAGATTATGAGCCCTTTGATGAATCTACCTCTATACCTTCATATCTACCCCTTGATTTCAATGATGTGGTTTCTCGATGATTGTATGATGTTAACTATTTTGGTGTCTTAAAGAAACTTTGTTTTTTATCCCTACTTGCTATATTTGAAAGGACAAAATCAGTGCCAATGTAATGCAAACACTTTTACAATAGATAGGATTAAGTCCCTTCTTTTACATCGAAGTTATATGTTTCCTTTTGAAGCTATTTATTGCTTCTTAGATATGGTGGCTCTCTCCTCTAATCCTTGAGAGCAAATAGTAATGTATTGTTACCTTCCTTACTAGACAACACTAACCTCTAACTTTGTTTCTTGGATAACTTAGTAACAATGAATCCAAGCTCTTAACCATGCAACTAGTATACTTATTTAGAGGTTTAAGTTTGCACTAATTTTCACTACAACTAAAGTACTTAGTGCACCTTAAAAAACTCTTAAGAACAACTAGTATAGTGCAATATTGATCTCACCTTATCACTCTTGTAAAAGAACTTGTAAGATGTATCAATAATAACTCTTAAATGCACTATAATATCTGCAATTTTCATTTAAGAGTAATGTCTTCTTTGCTTTAATTGGATAATAGAAATATGATATTTTATTTTTTTCAAAAAATATCTAACTCCTATTTAATGTGCATGTATTAACCTTAAAAGAAACCATATTTTGCACTCCCTTGAAGACTTTAATATGCAACCTTCTCCTTGAAAATTTTTAACTCTAATATGGTGCTTAACGAATATTATAATGAACCAAAAATCTAAAGTTCAATTAATGAACCTTCATCCACCCAAGTTGCTTACCTTAATGATATATGTAGAGGAAGGATTGCAAGGTGATTACATTCACCTTATTATTACCTTTTACTCGATTAACTTACAACTCTTATTTGTTGTTCAAAACAACTTCTCAATACACCAATTTGCAACTTTGTACCTCCTTATATCTTGCTACCTGATACTATAGTTTGGTGGATTCAACTTTCCTTCAATATGTACCCTCAAAATCTGAACCTTAGTAGCTATGGATGTTGCCCCAAATTGTTGCTTTCTTGTTATCCTCAAATCTAAAATTTTTAGATTACAAAGTAGTCAATCTCTCTACTGAAATGTTTTCCTTGAATCTCAAAAATTTGGTAGGGAACTCATCCAAATCACAACTAAGATTTTCATTTAAGAAACCTTCAATTTTCTCCTATAGAAACCAATAGATATCCTTTCTTAGAATGATCCTTCTAGCCTTCAAAGGTAATCTTCAAACCTCTCAAGTTTGGTAGTAATCTCTGGCTCATTTTTCTTCAACGTCCTTCTCAAATTTTGACTTCAATATAGGCCTTCCTCTCAAGAATATAAAAGTATCAAGGTCTTCACCAATATCCTTTAAAATTTTGTAAGCTTCTTGCCAAATCCTTGTCCCTTGGATTTGTTGTCAAATGAAAAAAATTGTCCCAATTTCTTCCTTTATAAGAAACTTCTCCTTGGTGGTAAATTTTTCCAAAGAGTTCTCCTAGGAACTCCTTTAATGGCCTTTTTCAAATCTCTTTCAATAAGTCTCTCTAAACCTTCTCCTTATTTATCCTTGAGACCTCTTCTCTAAGGTCTTCACTCTTGCAGCTTCTTTGATCTTCTCAATGAGACCTTTTCTTCAACCTTCTACTGTGGAAGTTTGGCAATGAGATCTCCCTCTCAAATCTCTAAAATTTGTTGCTTCAGGAACAAGAATTTTTCTAGTCCTTCTTTATCTCTTCCAATATTAGAAGTTCTTCAATGGGATCTCTTATGGGTCTCTTTAGCTTCTCAAGATGATTTCTTCTACTCCTTCAAGGTAAAGTATTCAATCTTCAATGAAGTCATCAATATCCTATCTTCACCGAGACTATTCTATGGATTCTCTTCAATATGATATTTGCAACATTCAATGGAGGTCACCAACCTCCAATATTCTCGTGGAATCTTCTCTAGAGTCTATTCCTTGAATTTGCAACAAGACATATATGGCCTTTTCTTCTTCTACAATCTCTAGCAATGAGATCTTTTCTTCAAGCCTCCAAATCTTTGTTCTTCCATTTGTTGCTTTTGGTGTTGGATTGATTCTAAAGAAGATATTCTTCCAAGCTATTTTGTAGGAAGATTCCCAACTTTCTTTGAATCTCATTTTTACTACAAAAAATTATTAGGATTGGAATAGAAGAAACTCTAAATCTTCACTAGTTTATTTGTCAATCTAGTGGTATTAATACTGAGTCCTTGTTTTCACAAGTTTTTCTTCAACCCTGTGGAAAGACTCTAGCCAAATGCAATCTCCAAATTTTTGTAAATGAGATTTCTAGATTTCTCTCAATATCACATGTGGCTCTCCCTATTTTCTATTGATCTATCAAGTGCTCCGATACCACTATTAGCTTTTTATGAGTATATGAAATAATGCAAACATAATATGTAAGATAAACAAGCTATGATATATGATAATAACACTATAATATGCAAGAAAATAAAGAGATAAACTTCTGCAATAACTCAAAAATATGCCATTAATGAAATCTTACAAAAATAGTACAATATAGTATAATGGAGGACATGAACACTCTACAAACTATTTTTAAAGAGCTACATTGTACCACACTACCAATCTATACTATGCACTCTCTATATTCTCTCCTCTCTTATTTCACTCACTATAAGGCGTTTATATAGGAAGATAAGTTACTTGGTCCTTACTCTACCTTTGAATCTATCCTATGATTCATGTACATGTGGACTACATGCACATTTATATCATTTCACATTCTAACACTTGTGCATTTATTACATGTTGAAGTAACTACTAAAATTTACTCTAAAGTAAACTCCTACTCTTAGTAATGTACCAAAGGTGGTACATTGATATGTACCTAATAATATAATATGTTCTCTAACAAAAAGCAATATTGGTAATATATTTTGCTCTAAACCTAATTTAAAGGAACTAGAGTGAAATTTAAGCATGGTAAAGTATTTAGTGTCATGAAATTCATCCAACAACCTATCTTTAATAGGGATGGGAAACTTGTCTTTGATGGTGATCTTGTCGAGAGGTAAAAAACTTGGAACATAAACTAGGAATTGTTCTTACATACAACTATAACCATTAGATAGGAATAAGGAGTGATTCTTGGATGAATAATTACTTATTCCAATGTATTATGGACTAGCATCTCAATTTTAGACTTTTGGGATTAGGGAGAATGATAAGGATGAACATTCAAAGGTTGACTATCTAAAAATAGGTGGATGACATGATATTGTGTACACTTAAGGAGAAGTACCATGGGTTTTCCAAATATGTTTATATAATGATAAAAAATAGTTTGAAAGTCTAAAGGAAGAGCTGGAACAACCAAATTATAAGACTAAAGTTTCATGGAATTGGCCTAGGAAAATAATCCATTACTACCTTTCTTCAATATCTTTTTCATGCCATTGGATTTGAGCACCTTGGAGGGAGGAGGTTTTATTCCCTATATATAGATTACATTTTTCTTCTCCACACATTTGACATAAAATCATTGCATATTAATAGTAACATCATCAAGCTAGGTACTTATGGTTGGTATATCACGATTTAAATATTTTTTATCTTCATATTTTGACACTATTCTTCTTTAGCTTCCACTATGAAGCTATGCAACTGTTCATATGCATGATTTTAAGGATGAAATAAATATTATTTATGAAAAAATAATATTGGAGATGCTCATAATTTAATTATTGAAGTAATACCATCAAGAGATAGAATCACATTCTGTTTGAGGAAGAGGGAATTGGAGCTTGTTTTCTACCATTAGAGCTATATGTTTAGCATCCTTGAGGGTGAAGAGATCATACATATTAACCACCCATTGGATTTCCTCCTTAATACCATGAAATAATCACTGGAATATGATAGGTATAAGAGAGTAGTCTTATGAACTTTATGCATTAATCCATAACTATTTCTATTTGCTTGGTTTGCATCAAGTAGACCACATACAATGTAGAATATACCTTTTCAAACTTATGAATGAATAGTCCTATGAATTCTAACTAGAAAATAGAGTACCCATATTAATGAAGCTTTCATAACAACCATTTATTAGCATGTGTTCCAAATTAGTAGTAACTAGTGTGATATATCCTTTGTTAGGCACATGGTGTAGTCAAATAATGCTATTCATATTTGATACCCAACCAAGAATATTTATCCTCTTAAATTTTGGGACGTAAATGTGCAAAATAACAACATTGTAAGTACAAGAGAGGAGATGGATGACTCATATTATAGAGGGATAAATATTAATTGTAAAATCTAAGTTAAAGCCACTCATACCTAGAAGAGTATATTGGAATATATTAAATTATTTTATGCTTGGTAATGTACCATCATGGGTACATTTTATATTAGGAGTTATCTTAGATTAGTATTTAAGTATATGCTTAAAGCGATGTAATAAATCCACAAGTATTATTATAATGTGCAATGATGTAAATGTGCATGTAGTCCACATGTACATGAATAGAATAGTGAGGTGTAAATAGACCTTCTTAGAGTAGAAGAAAGAGAGATTTTTGGAGTGCATGCGGTAGAGTAGTAGTAGATACAATGTAGAGAATTTATTGAGTATTTTTAGAAGTTTATTATCATATTTTCATGCTTATTAGTTAACCATTATCATAGATATAATATTGCATGCTTATTTCATTACTTGTGGTTGCATTTAATTTAACTTTATAGCTTCAAAAGCTGAAAAAGTACCTGTCATAGAATAGGGATACATGTGACTGCCTTAGGATACTAGAGGTCTACGACTAAACAATGGTTATTTGTAAATATCCATGTCCTCATACTATTATCCTTTTAGAATTGGTGCATATTACATTCCATGTGGCTTCTACCCAATGACTTATTGAAATTATTTTTTAAGGGAACACTATATAGGGACATAATTCAAATAACTTTGGTTGGATTCTAAGGTCATCTATATTTGGGCTTAAACTATATCAGTAGAGGAAACCATTTTATCTATGCTAAAGTGTTTCTTTTCCTAGAACTCAATATAGGAATGTATATCAATGTTAATGGTATTGGGAAGAGTACTATTGATTGGAGAATTGGAGGGAGGAGAGGTGGTGAAAGGAGGTGAAGCCATGGTGCCTAAAAAATAAAGAATATATGGATCAAATATATTGATACCTATAGGTATGTTATGATGCTTATTGATATTTTTGGTTTGATGTTTATTTATACTCATGTATACGTTCTTAGTCTAACCAATAAATTCTAAAATACCATTGATTCACAACTAGCTAATAGAATAAGAGGTTCCTTCATACACTAGGAATGAAAGCAAAACCCAACAAAATTATTTAGAGAACTTTGAAAATATGTTGCTAGAGTTACCTCTTGTCTTGAAAAAATTGAAGAGATAATTACAATGATAAAGGTATCCCATAAGGGTCTCGGTACACCTGATACCTAAAACAATATTGTTAGAGAGACCTCTTATTTTAACTAGCTCAAAGTGACAATCACAACAAGATGGGTCTCTAGGAAGGGTCCCAATATATGATATTTTTTTGGGTTTGAAAAAAGAAAATAATAACAACTAAACCAAAATATTATAGAATAAAAATATTCTAAAATATGGTCCAAAAACGTGATGGAAATTACCTAGGTGATAGGAAGCACACCTAGTTAACTGAGAGTTTTGAATGGTTTGCATGCCATTTTATCACTATTTTACATTGCCAGAAGGAGCCAACATCAATGCTCTAATATCACTTGTAATGAAATAACTTCCAAATATATCATAACAATAGTAACAGGTCAATAATGTAGAAAAGAAAACTTCCACTAGAATAGTACATTAGATTCAATGCCATAAAATCAATATTGTAAGCAACAAAGTTTTAAATTTTAAATCAATACAAATTTGATCCACTTAGAGAGGAGAAAGTTTTATATGCACAATATAGGTGACTAATATTCAACCATAAAATATGATCTCAACTATAACATAAATCCTCATATTTATAGACTAAATTAATAATAACCCTAAACCTAATGCTTAAGGGTTGCCTACCTATTCCTAGGGCCCAAGATAACAATAATAAATAGAGTTGATGCAACTATATTAGAGACATTGCAAATATATTTATGTTTTTGTGCAAGCGTGTGACACTTATATAATTTTTGTGTTTTTCTTTGTTAAGATCCTCCATCCTAAAATTAATATTTAATCAATTAATTATTATATTATTAATTAATAGCATGAATCATCACATCTCTTCACCAACATAGCTTTTGATTAGATATAAATCTAGGAAGGGGGCATAGAACTTAGGTATCAATAAGAAATAATAATTTATTATTTTAAGTTCAGGAGGGAGCCCCCTATAAGTGGCAGGTGATTCCAAGGGAACACCGTTTAAAGTGACATATGATTCCTTTATTAAAATTAATTAATTTTACAATTAGATCCTTGGGATTTTCACATTTGGTATCAGAGCCAAACTATTTCAAAGGAAATCTCTCATTGTTCGTAGTGGAGAAAATAGAAGATATTCTGTGAGCACTCAATAAGTCATTACAAATCTATTATATATCAAACAATAGTGAACACTTAATAGCAAGCCAACATACAGTTGCTCATCATCTTCCAAGCCTTCAAATCCGACATAGGTCTACAACATCTACCATTCCAACATGCTACAGTGGCTGTGAATTTTGCACAATGTTCCTCAGCAACATGCTGACAAATATGACCTAGCAGCTATCTAACCAGGATATGACCTTATCAGGAGTGATATTGTTTATTTCATCATGATGGCACAACACTATCAGGTTTGAGCACCATTCGTGAGCACGATTATTTTTTCTACAAACATCAAATTCATGGCAAGGAAAACAACTCAGGCACATTTCATTCAAAATCTATTTAGAACCTAAAAATTTAGCTAGATCAAAAATCATGCCACATCGCAAGTAGCCTAATGTCATCGAAAAAGTTATTTTTGCGCTAATCTAACATCATCGAAAAAAATGTTTTTATGCTAGTTTAACGTTGTCCAAAAAAATTGTTTTCACATGGATAGTTTGCGTGAAGGGTGGATAACATATTTAAATGGGAGGATAATCCCACATCACTTGTGGAAATATCCACAATCCATTTAAAAAAATTATCGCTCATATAAATATGTGATCACCTTGTGGTGGTCACCATTCATTTCCCCCTCCTATGCCTGCAACCTACTTTATCGGTTTACACTTGTTTTGTCAGTCATGCTGGTTCCCTATTCTATGCTACCAGTAGTATTGGTTTATCCCATGTGTCAATTCATGTCCTAGTCCTTTGTGTCTAGTTTGAGATGCCCAGTGTCATGTTTTCATGCTCATTTTCTATTTGTTAGGTTCCATGTTCGATCCTGAGTGTTAGTCTATTGCATCCATCCAAGTTAATTCCATAGTCCGCATCAATAATCCTACCCTGTATGTTGTCTTGTCTATCCACTGCTATCGGTCTGGTGTCCTGTGTGATGTCCTGTCTACCCATAACTGTCAATTTTGTGTTAGATGTATCGCTATCAATTCGTCATATGGTGTGTCAGTCGTGTCATCGTCAGTCCATCATCCATTGTGTTAGTCATCCACTTATATTTAACTTTTTTAGTTAGTCCATCCAAGTTGTGTCAATTATCAGTTTCTATGGGACTGCATTAGCCATGTCTCGTTGTCAGTAGTCTGACCTCGTAGTACACCTTATCAGTTTATCCCCTCGTTAGTGTAACCATTGGTTCAAATTGAAACTAGTAGTAACTAACCAAATAACCATTAAAACACCAATTTTTTTGATGAAAAACGAACAACATGAAACACCAATTTTTTGATGAAAAAGTGCTCAAAAAAATTGACGACGGGTTTGGCGATAAAATTTTGACAAGAAATTGATGATAAATTATTGACAAATCTTGACAACAATTTTTGACGACATTTCTTGAAACGATTTTTGCAATAAATTAATGACAATTTTGTGACAACTTTTGGTGACAATTGTTGACAACAATTTCTGACGATAGTTTTTTGATGCCAATAAATTCTAATTGTAATAAAAAAATATTACCAAAATAGCTTATGAAATAATGTCTCAAAAACCCCATTTCGCCACATTGGATTGTGAAACTCGCCAAATTGAGGACTTTCTTTTCCAAGTTAATCTCACCAACCTATGACAACTAACATCAATGTAGATATGTCATAATCAATTCGAGGAAAGTGTCGGACACACCACAAGGTTGGATGAATACTTTTTCATAAGTTACTTTATTTGTGGATTGCAAAAAGATATTAGAGTAGAGGTGGAGATGTACAATCCTTGCACCCTGCTCGCAACCATTGTATTAGCTAAGTTAGCCAAAGATAAATTCAATGCTCAATATCAACACGAGAAGCAACCCATTGAATAATCACTTATCTTGCATGTTGTCCTAGAACCTAACCAACCCTTGTCGATTAAGTACCTCAGCCTAGAGGAAATGGAGGAGCGACAAACGAAAGACCTTTGCTATAATTATGATGAGCAATATAAACCCAATCATAGATGCACTGTCAAAAATTTACATTTGTTGAATGTAGTTGATCCTTGTCACTCCATAGAGGGAGAATATAAGATGGATGTGCAAGAAGTTATTGATGCACCAGGTGAAGATGAGGTCAATATGCAAGAAGTAAATGATGCATCTGATAACAACAATAAATAAATCTAAAAAATTTCCTTCAATGCTCTCGTAGGTTTTCCTTCTCCAAAAACTATGAAAGTTCAAGGATACTTCAAATAAAAAAATCCCATTGTGCTCATTGAATCAGGAGTACTCATAATTTCATTGACCAAATCATGGCAGAATAGGCTAATTATTCTAGAAAACCTTGCCATCACTTTGAGGTGGTTATTGGTACTAGGAGACAAATTGCCTATCAAGAAAAGTATCAAAATATCAAGCTCACCCTAGGCAACTACAACATGACAAGTGACATGTATGTGCTTCCATTGGGTAGAAGTGATGTTATTTTAGGGGCTCAATGGTTATGAGCACTCGACGTAATACTATGGGATTTTGTAACATTATGGATGCAATTCATCATTGAAGGCCAGATGTACATTCTAAAAGATCTACAAGCAAGTTCATCGCCAATAGTGAGTTCTCAACGTATGGGAAAGCTTATTCAAAAGGAGGTAAAAGTATTATTGCACAATTATTTTTCCTTTATTCTAAAAGGGAATAACAGGCTAAAGTGGAAGAGTTACAACCACTTTTGACACATCACTCTAGATTATTTGAGGCACCACAAGGGTTGCCCCCCACCATCATCATGATCCTACTATTCTTCCTAGCAATCCACCACTAAATATTCGACCTTCAAGATATCTCTACCTACAAAAAAGTGACATTAAACTTGTGCAAATGCTACTTGGGAAGAGCTTCATCAATTTCAACAACAATTTCCTTAGTCCCAACTTTGAGGACAAAGCTTTTTTCAGGAAGGGTGGCATGTTAGGATCCTCCATCCTAAAATTAATATTTAATCAATTAATTATTATATTATTAATTAATAGTGTGAACCATCACGTATCTTCACCAACATAGCTTTAGGTTAGATATAAATTTAGGAAGGGGGCATAGAACTTAGGCATCAAGAATAAAGAATAATTTATCATTTTAAGTTCAGCAGTGAGCCCCCTATAAGTGGTAGGTGATTCCAAGGGAGCTCCCTTTAAAGTGCCCTGGGGTTCCTTTATTCATATTAATTTATTTATTAATTTTACAATTAGATCCTTGGGGTCTTCACATTGTTTTTGGAAGAACAAATTTTCTAATGTGTCGTAGGTTGTTATAACACATTAAGCCCCAAAAATGTTTAATTGGAGATCTAACCATTTTATTAATTGTGAATATCCTAGTTTGTTTAGGAAAATATATCTAATGAGTGTGACAAAATATTTTCTCATGGCAGACTTGATGGTTAGCATCCTTTACAAACTGCTATAAAAAAAAGAAGAGCTCCAATTTGTCATAGGAACCTTTATGCCTATAGTTTTGGCTACTATATATACATTCTAAAAAATCCTTATCATCATAGTTAGAAAATAAAAGATAATCAACGAGTTCGCATGTGAAAATACATCCATCAAGTTCACATCTATGCTACAATCTATTTTCTTTCAAGTTCCAACCCATAAAAAATTAAGAATGGTACCTGGTTTTGAATAGAACATTGTAAACCACTTGTAAAATATATTTTTAAATGTATAGTATATTAATACTATGGTTGAGCAATATCTTTATTTTTCTACCCAATAGAGAGGCACATTAAGGGAATAAGATCATGTTTCACATATTGGATATCAATTTTTCTTTGGCTTTGTTATGTTCCATGCTATTGTCAATGATGAGGCATCCAATTTTTGCTTCAACAAAGAGGCACACCACCCTATGGCTAGAATAACCACTAGACATTATATGAGAATCATGTAAAAATAAAAAAAAATATCCTAGTTGTATTGAACCAAATAAAGAAAATATCATATATCACAAAAGCAACATATGGTACCTAAGAAAATAGATTGTCAAGCTTACACATCCATTCATCTTTTGTCAAATGAATAAAGACTTCAATACCAACTCATTGTTCAAAAAAAATAAAGGTTAGTTTCTATAATTGTTATAAATGTAAACCAAAAAATTTCATGGGAGATACTAATAAATCCTTGTTTTAATAAAATTCCTTATTTTTATAATATTCCTAAATAATTTGATGCTCTTGTTAAACCATCAAATTTGTTACCTATTTCAAAAAGAGATAAAATTCTCTTAACAATTGTACATGAATTGAATCTCTATTTTTTTCGTATGCATAAATCTATATATTTTTCTCATGCATGTCTATCACATTTACTAGAGAATCTACCGTTTCACACAATTATAGATGAGCTTCAAAGATATTCGACAAGCAAAGATCATAATAAAATAGGGGATATTCCCCCAACTATGTTAAGATAAATGGTTAATGGTGAGACTAATGGGTAAATTATTAGGTATTGTATTAACTAATGGATATTAATTTTAAGTAGAGGACCAAAATAGCCAATAATATTTTGATGTTTCATAATGTACCTGACATGATAGCCAACAAGTGCAATAAAAGCAAGAGAGATTACTGCCCTTTTTCTCAAACATTGCTTGGGAAATATTTATAATAGATTAAAAAAAAATGCCTCAAAATGGGGTTATCATTCTAGTTTTAATTATATTTCTATCGTATCTATCAACTTTTACAATAGGTCATGCTACAACCAAAATGAATTTTTTCTTTTTCCCATCAATAATAAGAGCTTGACTAGTTAATAGGTGGGTGTATGGGAGTAACATCAAAAATTTGACCCTTATTCCCTTCCTTTTATAGGGGTATGCAAGGGGTTAATATTTTATAAATTTTCAAGCTTTTTGGATATAAGAACTGATATGGAAATCAAAGTGAAGCTAGATTATCCATTATGTTGAATGCTTATATAGTACAATATAGGGAATCAAAGGAGTTACAGGGGTTACAACCAACTACAACAATATGCTATGTAGGGACAACCACCTTGTAACAACATGGATGCAAACAAAATAGTGTCATGCTAGAGACAAGAACAACCTCAACAACATAACCAATGCATCCTAACTACTAACAAGCCAAAATCTAACATGGGTATACTATGCCTCACGTGAATACAAGGTAAGAAATATCTTAGGCTTAAGGATAAGCCTAAGGTACAATGATGTCCTCATCACTCCTCCCAACCATAGAAGCATTGGATCCCAATGCTCTCAACAAATTTGGAAAGTCACGAGCCATCTAATGGTGAGAGATCCAATGAGCTTGGTGTGGAAGTTGACCATGATGGATGATAAGGTATGAGGTGGAAGAACCTTGCCATGTGTGATGAGTCTTCATGTCAAAAACTCTATCTATATCAAGAAAAAGCTAGAAGTTAGGTACCACATCTGCTGGATGGTTGATGATAGGCTCAGTCTCCAAAGTAGAATCCTGATATGGCTTAAGAAGGTCCACATTGATGATGTCATGAATGCCAAGGTGTGCTAGAAGGTCCAAGTAAAAGGTATTCTTGGATACCTATTGAATGATGGTATATGACCCATAGCGAAGAGGTTTGATCTTACTATGTGCTTTCTTTACAAAACATTGTCAGTCCAAATGAAGCCATACTCTATCTCCAACCTGAAATGGATGAGGAATGTGATGTCTATCCATCGCTCTCTTCTATTGTTATTGAGTCTTCTATAAGATCTGTGTCACCTTGGTCTAAAGGCTCTATAAATACTAAATGAAAGATGTTGCCTTGTCTTGCTCCTTCTCCATGTGTGTAGTGGCCAGAGAGGGTAAGGCTAGAGGTAACTCATACAGAGCTAGTGGCTAAAATTTAAGATAAACCTCAAAGGGTGAGTGTGTTGTGGAACTATGGACTACTCGATTGTAGGTATGCTCAATGTGTGTGAGGCTCAAATCCCACTTTGCTAGAGAAGAGTGGTGATAGATCCTCAAACTCTACACAAGTGTGTGATTGACCACTTTTATCTACCCATCTGATTGAGGATGGAAAGTCATGGAGAAGTTGAGGGAAACTCCCAAAATCTTCCACAAGGATCTCCAAAAGTGTCCCACAAATTATGGATCTCTATTAGACACAATGCTAGTGGGAAGACTGAAGGAGTGCTATACTATCTCAAAGAATAGTTGTGCTAATTCTTGTGCAATGTTGATATTATTACAAGGAAGAAACTTAGTCATTTTGCTAAATCGATCCACAATCACAAAAACATAGTCATGTTGCCAAACTGTCATAGGGAAACCACTTACCAAGTCCATTGGGATGCTTTCCCAAGGACGTGAAGGAATGGGCAAAGAAACACTTAGGCCCAGCTTCCTATTCGCTGATTTTGAGCGACAACAAACGACACACTGTTTCAAAAATCACAGTACATTCCTCCGCATGTGAGGCCAATAAAAGAACCGTTGTAGGTGATGAAGTGTCTTTTGTTTCCCGAAGCGTCCTCCATAAAGTGTTGAGTAGGATTTTTTGAGAAGAGAAACCCTATGCTCTCGTGGAACACAAAGCTTATCCAACTTATACAAAAGTCCCTCCATGTGAAAATACTGAAAAGGAGTTAGGTTGGAGGAGGAAGGATGTACAAGATGATGATGAACTTTGCCAAAATCAGGATCAAGAGCATAAAGTGTAGTTCAAGTCTGAAATCCAACATGTGAGGTGGTCACAATTGTCAAAGCTTGAGTTGTTGGTGGATGACTCAAATAATCTACCACTATGTTGCTTGCTCCCTTTTTGTATTTGATTACCAAATGGAACTATTGCAAGTATGTGGCCCATTTCAAATGCCTAGATTCCTCAATCTTGTTTTGTGATTGGAGAAACTTAAGAGGCATATGATCTATATGGACAATTGTCTCCTTACCCAAAAGGTAATGCCTCCAATACTTGATTGCTTGTACCAATGCATACAACTCTTTATCGTATGTGGAGTAGTTCCTCTTGGTAGCTAAAAATATTTTAGAATGATATGCCATTGGGTGCCCATTTTGCTTCAACATTGCTCCTAGTGCAAACTATGATGCATCTGTCTCTATCTCAAAGGGTTGAGAGAGGTTTAGAAGGACAAGAATAAGGGCGATACACAATTTGTGTTTCAAGGAATGAAAGGCATGGACATGGTCCTTAGTCCAATGAAACTATACTTTGGCTTTAGTGAGATGGTGCAAGGGTGCTGCTATGGTAGAGTAGCTAGGGATGAACTTACGATAGAAATTTGCAAGTCCAAGAAAAATCCTAAGTTTAGTGATTGAGGATGGAGTTGGCCAATTTTGAAGGACTTCTACCTTAGCAAGATCTACATGGATGCCTTGTTGATTGATTACAAAGCCAAGATAGGAGATAGATGTTTGGGCAAAAGAGCATTTTGGAAGGTTGGCAAAGAGTTGGTTCTTCTAAAGGGTGTGGAGAACCTGATCTAGATGTTCTAGATGTACCTTCCAAGTAGATGAATATACAAGGATGTCATCCAAGTATATGATAATGAACTTGTCTAGGTTGTCCTTGAACACTTCATTCATCAACCTCATAAAGGTTGTAGGAGCATTCGTGAGTCCAAAGGGCATGACCAACCACTCAAAAAGCCTAAATTTGGTCTTGAATGTTGTTTTCCAAGTATCTTCTACTTGAACCCTAACCTAATGGTAACCACTCTTAAGATCAATCTTGGAGAAAAATTTGGCTCCCTATAACTGATCCAAAAAATCATCAATCCATGGGAGAGGATATCTATTTTTTATTGTGATTTTGTTCAAGGCATGAAAATCAATACACAGTCTCCAAGAACCATCTTTCTTGAGCACCAAAAGAATGGGAGATGCACAAGGAGAAGTGCTTGGCTTGATGAATCCTTTGGCCAAAAAATCATGAATTTATTTCTTAATCTCATCTGTTTGTAGCACTAACTATCTGTACATAGGTGCATTTGGGAGAGATGCACCCGAAATGATTTCTATGCTATGGTTGATATCCCTCTCAGGAGGAAGAGTGGTGGGTTCCTTGAACACAAACTCATGTGATTACAAAATTCTTTGAAGTGAAGCTTGTTTGGTGTGGATCTTAGGAGGTGCTTGGTCTTCATTATGTGTGGGTCTTATGAAAATAAGAGCCAATTCATGTGCCTGATTTACTACCTTGCGAGCTTACCTACAACTTAGCACTAAATTTGTTGTTGGTTTAGTGCATTCCACCAAGTATGTTTTGTTGTGCAACTCCAAGGTGTATGTGTTCTTTTTAGCATGATATACAACATTCCTATCAAATTGATAGGGTTTTCCAAGCAACAATCCACAACAATCCATATCAATTACATCACATGTCACCTTATCCACAAATTTATCACCAAAAGAGAAATACATGGTGCATGTGTGTGTGATGTTGGAAGTCAACTTGGTATCCTTCCACCCAAGTGCATAGGGGTGAGGATGTGGTCTCAATGGAAGCTTCAACTTTTTGACAATGGACCTCACAATTAGATTTTTTGTGAGTCATTATCGATTATACAATCTACAAAGAAGTCATGTGTAAGGTGGGCTCGAGTGACAAACAAATTATCATGGCCCCCTTTTGCAAAAAATGTGTGACATAAGGGTAACTTTGTTGAGTTTACCCTTCAATGTAGGATATTCATCTTCTTTTCCTATAGTCACAATGGGACCATATTTTGGGTCCTCATCTATTGAATTTACAAGTAGGGATTTCTTCTTCATATCTTTAAATCTATAGTATTTCCACTTGCTATGACCAGGTTTTTTACAAAAATCACAATACAATGATGAAGAAGAATTTCGAGAAGAATAAGAAGAATGGGATTTAGATGGAGGGGGAGTAGTAGAAGGAGAAGAAGTGTGAGAGAAGTTCTTCACCCTTTTTTGATGCTGACTTGATCCCTTGGAAGTGCTTTCCTGTGCAAAAGATCAAGATTTGAAAGATGCACCAATTTTCTCCTCCGCTAAAATGGCATGTTTGAATGCCACATCCAAAGTAGTGAAGGGAGTGAATTTCACTTCCCTAAATATCTGATCTTGCAACCCACTAGTAAATTTATCAATTAGCTCCTCTTTTGAATCTTTGACTCCAAGAAGAACCCTTAGCCTATTAAATTGAAAAATGTAGTTTGGGACTGACATATTATATGCTTGCCTCAACCTATACCATTTGGTCTTGAGATCACTTTGGTAATTAGGTGGGTAAAAGGTGTTCTTCAAGGCTTGGACAAGTTCCTTCCAAGTCATGATGGGGTGTTGACTTTGTTATCTTTCTATGATCAATATTTTTGCCAATCCTATGAGTTTTATTTTAGCAAAGGCAACTTGTTCATTTGCAAGGATTTATGCATAGGAGAACCAAGTCTCCATATCTAGAATCCAACTAGATAAAACATTTGGATTCCTCGATCCATCATAAGGCTTGATCTCACACTTTGCCTTATTGGTAAATTTATTGTTATATATCTTGACATCAATAGGAGACAATTGTATTGTGATGTCTTGTACTCTACTCATCAATTCTCCTACTACATTGGTGATATTTTCCACTTGTGTTGTGATATCAGTAGCCATTTGAAATCTTGTATATGCCAAACTAGGAGAGTACTAAAGTGGTTGCAATGAATGTCTAGGAAGCTATTAGGAATGATTTTGAGGGATTCCTAATGCAACAATTGGCCTAGATTTACAAAAATTTTGCCTTCCAAATTACAAAAAGGGTAATTATAGTGCTTTGCAAAATTACATCAATTTGTGCAATTACAAAAATTTACCCTTCAATTTGAAGTGGTAAAAGAAAAATAAGCACTAAATTTGAAAAATTTTACCCTTAATTTGCAAAAAAAATTGATCTCTTGGAGGTAAAAATTGGATTTTTTTTTTTGCAAAAACAAAATAAAATCGTTTCACCTTTGCAAAAATTTATTTTGGTCAACAATGTTGGTTGGTCAACTATGCCATGCACCAAGTCAATTGTGGTCAATGGCTGATAAGTCAAAGTCCACACAAGTCCACTCATGTCACATTAGATAGGCCACACAACAATGCCAAGCAAACCAATGTTTTTTTACTTCTTGGTCATGTGGGCACAAAGGCTAGGCTGACCACCAGCTGGTGGTCACCTTGCTAGGATAGCCTTTGCTCTATTAAATTATTCTTCAAAATGGGATAATGAGTCCCAAGAACAAAAAATAATAATGTAGCTCATTTTTTTTGTCAAACCCTATGAACAGAGACATCCTTTACCAATTGTATGCCGTTACATACCTAAAGATAAATGGGCATTGGATATTCCCACCATGAGAACACATAACATATTTTGATTAGAAAAAGCATTAGGATTTTAATTCTACATATTGATTAGTTGAGATTTAAACCTTAGAAAATTGTTTAATTTTTTGTTCATCACCTATGAACTATTTTCTATTCACGGATGGGAATGACATTCTATCATTGTGTTCATCATACCATCATAGATGTCACCTATGATATGCAGGGAGGATATAGTTTTGGGGTAGCTCTCGATGCCTAGTGGAGGCGTTTAGGGTTTGGTCTCCTCATCCTTCTACAAACAACTTCCATCAAGCTAAGCTGCTTGTATTAGAGAGCAACCAATGATCGAGGGGGTAGCATTCAAATTAAGCCTAAAAGGGGCTAAGGGGGTATTAAAGGGAGGGAAGTGCAAGGAGGAGGGGGTAGGGGAGTTCTACATGTCCATTGGTTGGGCATAGAGGTCGATCGAACAAAGTGGATGATCGACAAGATGATCGATTGGGAAATGAGGGAAGGAGAAGGGAAGGAGAAGGGAAGGAGGAGGGGGGTAGGAGGCAGGAAAAAAATCAATATGACAAGGGAAGCTGATCGAGCAAAAGAAATCCTCTAAAAACTCCAATAAAATAATAATTAGATATAATGAATTAGTTATCTGATTCTTTCCACTACCAAAACCTGTTGCACCCTTTCGTTGGTTGGGTCCTCTCTCAATAAGGAGTGTTGAACCCTTCTCATGACCTTAAATTGGATAATAACCTATACAATTAATTTCTCCTATAAGATTCAATCGACTATGAGATCCTCTCAACTAATGACTATTTTATTGAATGACAAAGCCTATTCTTCAATACTTTATTTTTCTTTCCTCAAGGTAAATCTATTTCTCTGCAATATTATGAATCCTAGGCTACCATTTGATGATACTTTCAGGGGTACCTGGTGTAGGGGTAATTGAAAACCCATTAGCACCTCTTGAGCTTTACAAAATGTTGCTATAAATTAGCCCAAACTAATCCAATGCAAATTTAGCCATAAAATGTTTGCTCTAGTTGGCAATGACCCAAAATAAACACCTAAGCTGCAAATAAAGTTGACAATATTGCTACATTTCTTGCTAACTATCTTGTAGCTTTGATACGATTAATATGGAGATCAAAGTGAAGCTAGATTATTCATTATATTGAATGCTTATATAGTACAAGATAGGGAATCAAAGGAGTTATAGGGGTTACAACCAACTGTAACAATATGCTATGCAGGGACAACCACCTTGTAACAACATGGATGCAAACAAAATAGTGTCATGCTAGAGACAAGAACAACCTCAAAAATATAACCAATGCATCTTAGCTACTCACAAGCCAAAACCTAACATGGGAATATTATGTCTCATGTGAATAAAAGAAAAGAAATAACTTAGGCTTAAGGATAAGCCTAACATATAATGATGTCCTCATCAAGAGGGTATTCTATCATGGATACTCATATTGTATGATGTTAAGTTTAAAATTTACCCCCTCTTTTTTCATTTTTCAATTATTTTATTTATAATGACTTTTAAAAATTTGCTCACTCCTTCCCCCTTAATTTAAATTTTTGGAGGTGGAAGTGGTTCTAAGTTTTTAAAAAATATTTTTTACCATTATCTTTTTTGTTTTTTCCTACACTATATTTGATTATGATTTTTTTATTATTTATAGAAATTATGATAATACATTTTGCATGGATAGTTGTTTCCATAATTTAGAACTTATAGAAAATTAACCTATGATCTAATTGTAAAAATAGAAAATCATATAAAAGAATCTTGTCATAAGCATCATGATTCATGATTATCAAGAACTAGATTAAATAACATCCCTATTAAGGGATATTCCATAGTTTTATTTATACACACGAGAATTTAAATTCTCATCCTAGTGTAATCTAGTTTAGGGAAACTTGTAAATATTACAAACAAGTTCTTTAAATAAGAAAATCAACACACCAAAATATTATCCATAGTTTCAATTATTGTTTACACACTAAACCAAATCAACCAAACTATGATTAACATCCTTTATAAAAACACTCTTATAGCAAAGTAACATACAATGACTTCTAATAAGTCCTAAACATATCAACAAGAAATAAAATAAAACACCCAACAAGAGATTAAAATATATAGTTGCAATCTCATCATTGGATTTTGTTGAGTGGTTATACGACTATATATCTATGAATGGTACCTTTTCTCCCCACTAATAATAAGAAATGATGGGTATATAATCCATCCATCAATTAATTAAGGCCCTATCTTAATCCCATAAGAGTATTGAATATCAACAAGTATTATGAATTCATCCAATTTTAGTCTCTACTTGTGTAGCACTTTGAAGGGCTAAATACATGATCCTACATAGATTTTCAGTATGGGACCATGTAAATTTATGCCAAGGGACGTGTTGTATACACCCATCCATAAGAGAGATCCGTATCTAGCTTATCTACAAAAGAAGGAAAAAAATAACATGAAGAAAAATGCATCTACTTTAATGAATTATGAATACCTCATCCCATATAGAGAAGAAACTCCTTCCTTGGTTGTAGTAGGGGTGGTTGAAGTGTAAATTATGCCAAGGTATTTTTGTTAGCTTACAACTAGATATCTGTATGTTTTAAATAAACTACAACTAATTGAGGTTAAAAGCAATATTTCTTTCAACTCTTCGTCCTACATAATCTCCTATACTAGTGTTAGGTACCCAAGATATGTACTTAATTAATTAATATTGTATCGTATAATGGTATGAGCCATTAATTAATTACTGAGTAAGGAATGCCACATGTTATATTAGAAATATGCATGTCATAGAATCATATATGTAACCATTGGGGGAATATTTTCATATGTAACCAAAAGGAATATTGTCATATTATTATGCACTTTGTAACTCATGGAAGGTGAAGCACCCTATGGGTGATATTTTAACTCATGGAACGTGAACCATCACACTTTTGTATAAGAGAGATTACCCCCATTATAATGGGCATCTATGAAGTTTTCTCATAGAAGTCTTGAATTGTGGAGCTAGAGATCTTGTGGACTAGCTTCCTTACAAAAGGAGCATTGTACGATATTACCTTACCTCAAGGGTATTATCAATATCTATTTTATTATGTGCAATTTGTTTGTGGATTCATGTTGATATTTATGTAATTTGTTGAATTATTTATGGAATAAGAAGAGGGGTTCATAAAAATTTGAATAACATGTGCTTATACTAAGAGGGGGGTGAATAGTATAACATAAAACTTTTTTCCAAATAGAAGGATCAACATTAATGAAAACTTAAACATCACACAAAGCATCACACACATAAGGGACACCATTTTAACGTGGTTCACCCAATGTGGGCTACCTCCACAGAGAAAATATTTTACTAAAACTTTCTCAATAAATCTCTTGGGAATCCTTCCCAAATTACAATGTTTATGGACTTTTATCCAAAGGAGATGTTGATCCCCTAATATCAAGTTCATGGATATCTTCCATAGGAGAACTCTTTCCCCTTCTGCTATGGCTAGTGATCTTCTAGAAGAATTTGTATCTATGTTGCACTATTTGGTGGATCTCCCTCCACTTGAATACTTCTCACTCAAATCTTGTCTTCAATTGTCCTGGATGTTGGATCTCTATCCACTGATATTCTATCCTCTATACTTTATCACCTCCAAAGCTCTGTCTCAATATTGTACCAAACATAGTTCAATCGGTCTAGCATAGTTCTGCTCAATCTCTTGCACTAAACACAGTACAGTCGGTCTAGTACAATTATGCTCAATAAGTACTATCTTGGACTTGCTCAAATATGCTCAATAAGTCCTCTCTTGGACTTGCTCAAATCTGCTCAATAAGTCCTCTCTTGGACTTGCTCAAATCTGTTTAGCAAGCTTTCACAAAAGCTTAACTCAAAATAGTCCACAAGCCTTCTCAAAGACTTGTCTCAAATATGCTTAACAAGCTCACACAGAACTTGTTCAATCTCATAGAATCATAAAGAGAATTGTTAGAGACTCTATATGTTCTATACTCAAAGTACAATAAATATCTCAATTCAATCTCATAGAAGCATAAAGAGAATTGTTAGAGACTTTATATGTTCTATACTCAAATCCCAATCTCAACTTAATAGAAGCATAAAGAGAATTGTTAGAGACTCAATATGTCATATTCTTAAATCTCAATCTCAACTCAAATAAATCTCATAGAAGCATAAATAGAATTGTTAGAGACTCTATATGTTCTATACTCAAATCCCACTATCAACTCAATAGAAGCATAAAGAGAATTGTTAGAGACTAAATATGTCCTATTCTTCAATCTCAATCTCAACTCAAATCAGAATATAGACTAGTTTTTTTTATGGAACTTGAACAACCACATGCATCCACTTGACTAGGCTCAATCAACTCAACTCAACCAATCACATCAATGAAAAACCCTTTCTCACAAATCCATCATGTTGAGTGGTGTTTTAACCCGATTGTGAAAACACACTCTCCTATAGGATCCGAGTCCTAAATCCTCTGCTTGCAAAGAAAAACAATTTCTCCAAGGTTCTTATAATGCTAATTATTGATTATCAAGGATGCTGTTAAAAATGAAATGCTAAGAACACCTTAGGGTTTGCAAGTGGATGTTAACAAGGGGCACTGTGATTTATTTAATTCTGAAATTGCAATGGACTCTAAAATGAATAAAATCTGTTTTAATCTCTAATTCTGATGGATTTTCAGTGATTTATTTAAATACAGTAATTAAACTGCTGAAAATAAAATACGGGTTGAAAAGTAAAGACAAAAGTAAACAAAAAAAATAACAATAAGAATAGATTACAGTCAGAAAGCTGTCATTAATCTGATGAAACCGAAGATACTGAGGCTTTCTACATACAACCTAACCTAATGAACCTGCACATTCACACAATCCAAATAGGCTAGGTGCGGGTCTCAAGGGTTTCTACTGTGATTCCAGATTCAGGCATTCGCATGAAGCAACCAAGAGATCTTGCATTAAACTTCACCTAGAAACCTAAGAAATCTGGAAAGGAAAGATAGACATTAAATCATGCATGCAGAAGTAACTCCTTCTTTCTCATCCAAAAAGATGCCAACTCTCTGTATTTTGTATTTAAATGATATTTCGATTACATTCAAAAATGTTCCAGGTATAAAAATTCCAGAACAAAAAGAAGGAAATTGCCCAAGTACAGGCCCAGAATAGCACGAAGCTCTTGTCTCTGCAACTCTGTATTCGACAATTTCCAACCCCTTCTTCAATTTGCATTTCTGGTTTTATAGTACTGCTATGGCTCTTCGATTTCCTCCGTCGCTTCATTTCACCTTCCTGCAGGTGACCTTTCGAATTCTCGCTTTTTCTCGCTTTTGATTCACGCTCAAATTTAAAACGCTCGAAATCCACCTATGTATGTAACGCCTCTGCAAGTTTGACACCTGTGCGCCACGTGCCCTGCCTTTTCTGCGCCTGCTATAACGCTTTTCTACAAAAACCCGACAAAACTGCAAGTCCGCCTGTTCACCTTCCTAGCCGCGAAATCGTGACATGTCGCGAAATCACGACATGTCGTGATATCGCGACATCCTTCTCGTCCGTACGCATCCAACGGCTTTTCGTAGCGATATCGCTACTGTTTTCAGCTTCGAGTCTTCTTTCCAAATATGGCAGCGATATCGCTACCACCTTCGGCCTTTGATTTTCTTTTAAAAATATGGTAGCGATATCGCTACCACCTTCTGCTTACATCCTTGTCAAAATGGTAGCGATATCGCTACCACTTTTGCTCTGTGCCTTCTATTTTATGAAGTGGTAGCGATTCGCTACCACCTTTGGCCTTTGAGACATTTCTTTCTGAAGTGGTAGCGATTCGCTACCACTTTTGCTCTGAGCCCTTTCTTTCTGAAGTGGTAGCGATTCGCTACCACTTTAACTCTAAGCTTTGCCTTTATGAAGTGGTAGCGATATCGCTACCATTTTGGATTGAGCCTTGCCTTTACGAAATAATGTAGCGATATCGCTACCACTTTGGGCTTTAGGATTATCTTTGATGAAATGGTAGCGATATCGCTACCACTTTGGCCTTTGACTTATCTTTCAAAATAATGTAGCGAAATCACTACCTTTCTGACTCTTGTGGCGTCTTTTGGAAATGATGTAGCGAAATCGCTACTATTTTTTTCTTCGGACCTCTTGGACAACTTTGCGTCGCGAAATCGCGACCCTTATCACTCTTCGTATGCCTCTTTCAAAATCGGTCGCGATATCGCTACCGTCTCTCGTTTCGAGCATGATTTTCATTTCTGTCGCGATTTCGCGACATCTTCCTTGTACCGTACAACTTGCCAAAATATGTCGCGATATCGCGACCATTTTCCGTCCGTACACCTTCGCTGCAATCGGTCGTGAAATCGTGACGTCTTTCTCCTTCGAGCCCCTTGCTACTTCCTGTCGCGATATCGCGACGTTTTTCATCTTCCGTACAACTTGTCAAAACACGTCGCGAAATCGTGACACTTTTCATCATCCGTACGCTTCTGCAAAACTCGTCGCGAAATCGTGACCATTTTCAATTCTGAGCATCAGCATGTCACGATTTCGTGACCCTTTTCTTTTCTTCTCAGCTGCATGTCACGATTTCGCGACATCTTTTTATCCTGGCCATCGACACGTCACGATTTCGCGACCCTCTCTCTGCCTTTGTCATCGACGCATAGCGATTTCGTGACACTTTTTCTGTTTTGCTGCCGACACGTCGCGATATCGTGACCCCTTTTTCTATTTTGTTGCCGTTGACCGCGTTGACCATGATTTTTTGACATGTCGCGATTTTGCTACCATTTTCGGCTTCGGTTATGATGGCGCTGGTATGTCACGATTTTGTGACATGTCGCGATTTCGTGACACCTTTCCATACTTATGCATTTTCTCTTTTTCTTCAATTCTGGCATCTGGGTCATCGAGATTCTTCTATATAAACCTGCAAAAAGGTGGGTCCCCACCAAGTGGGGTGTGTTGTGGATCAACCACAACAAATGGCGACTCTGCTGTCAAATGCTCTTGAGCATTTTAGTAAGAACCCAACCTGAAACATATCACAAACACTAAAACATGTGTTAGCCCATAAGCAATATAACAAATGCTCAAAGATCAAAAGTACATGAATCATCAAAATCATCAAGTATTAGCTCAGTGTGTGCAATGAATTTCTTTCCCTATCATTTGAATTTGATCCACATTCCATCATCAGTTTTGCATGAATGCACAAGTGGGATGGTGAATTATTTGTGACCCTAATGAATGAGCTAGGAGATTTTGCTTTCATAACAGGTATGGTCACTCTTCTATTATGTACAAGCATTCAAGATTGCCAAACCCTCTTAGGATCCACTAGTTCATTTCCTTATTGCATCCCAAAGTTGGTTATGAGTCCCTACTATCCAGAATCCATGTGCAAGTGAATGTGAAATCAGAACTTTGGGGAATCAGACTCCCAACCAACCGAGATGAGAGTTTAACCCTATCCTTACTATTCTGATTTAGAGTTCATTACCTCACTTTAAGCAAAATAATTAAACCAATTATGGAAGAAATAGTCATGCTAGTCTAACCCTCTAGACAATCAGTGGTCTTGTTTTTAGGCAAGACATGATGCCATGCATGGGCATATCTAACCCCACGATCCAGAACATATCTTCATTTCTTTGGACCTTGGGGATGACTACCCATCCTTTGCGGAGGACAAGTAGTACGATCCTTACAATCCAACATAAAGATGAGATGGGAAAAATTCACTTATTTATATATATTTTACTTCTTGGACCTTGGGGATGACTACCCATCCTGGTTAGGGACAAGTGGTACGATCCTTACAATCCAAAATTTAAATGTAAATGGAAAATATTAATTTTGTTGCTTAGACCTTGGGGATGACTACCCATCCTTTGCAGAGGACAAATAGTACAATCCTTACAATCCAAGATTTACTATGAAATGAGACATAAGAGCTTTGGGGAATCAGATTCTCAACTAACCGAGATGAGAATTTATGCCCTATCCTTACTACTCCATGTGGGTCAAATCAAAGCTTTGGGGAATTGGATCCTCAACCTAAGTTTGATGAGGATTTAACCCTATCCTTACTACTCTGATTTTAGGCTTTAAGCTCTATGGAAGTGGTCAAAACCACTGTTTTAAGGATCATGTTGCATAATAGGATAGACATGAAAAACTTCTTTCGCCCAACCCTTTCTTCCAAGCTAGGTTTTGATCATTTTGCTCAAGATCCTTTTTAATGTATGGGACGTGCTTGATTCTAGATATCTCAAGACTCAGTTTCCAACCTTAGGATGCACTTACATATATGTTATAACACAACCCTAAGAGGATTTGACATACTTTAATGACTTGTACCTAAGATGCATATGTAACTAAGATGAGATGTATGCAAGGTGAGATGGAACATGAATGCATTACTTCTTGAATTGTGAATGAAATGATTTGTCATGCAAAACTGACTCTTTCATGTATCACAAAATCAAACAATATAATTTAAGATGCTTGTGTTACTTGTGGAGCTTTTACAAGATAATTCCAATATTTCATATTCTCCTAACCTTGAGCATAAGTTGACATCTCAATTTATTTCCTTTTATTATTATTATTATTATTTTTTTTTTTTTCTTTTTTATCAAAATTAACAAAACATGTCAATTGAAATCAAATCTACAACCAAAATCCTAGCTAGGCTATCAATCCTAAATAAAACAAAATCTGAAAATCCTAAACAATAAAAATAAAGTCTGAAAATCCTAAACAATAAAAATAAAGTCTGAAAATCCCCACCAAAATCAGAATATCAAAAACTAACAACCTAAGGGCTAAAATAATGCTTTAAAATCTGCCCATTAACCGGTAGCATGAAATCTTTCCCTTCTAAGGTCTTTAGCCTGAAGGTATTCTTCCCAAGAATCTCTGAAATCTGATATGGGCCCAACCAAAGACAATCGAACTTTTGATGATTTCCTTTTTCCTCATGTCTTTTGTCCCATAGTAATACCAAATCTGAAATTCTAAATGATTTAACTTTGGCCCTTCTATCAAACCATCTCTTGATGACTTCCTGGTGTTTGTTCATGTGGTTCATGGCTTCTTCTCTCTTTTCATCAAGGTGCAACAACTGGCTCAATCTGGCTTCAACTTGATCATCTGTCCCCATGTACTCTTGTATGAAATGTAAGGTCTGCAACTTCAAATTTGCTAGAAATATCGGGTCTTGCCCATAGACCAAATGATAAGGAGTATTCCCTATAGATTCTTTCACTCTGGTCCTATCTGCCCACAGGGCAAACTTTAATTGACTATGCCAGTCCCGAGGGTTCTTTTCCAGCAACTTCTTAATAGTATTCAACAAATTCTTATTTGAAGACTCGGCCAACCCATTTCCTTGAGGATAGTAATTGGATGCAAATTTCAAGCTCACTTTATTATCATATGCCCAATCTGCAAATTGTGTAGAAATGAAAGCTTTACCATTGTCACTGACAATAGAATCGGACATTCCATATCTTGTGATAATTTGATCCTCAAGGAATTTAATCACAACGTCTGTGGTGGCATGTTTAGTGGGAATCGCTTCTGTCCACCTTGTACAGTAGTCTGTAGCTGTCAAAATGAATTTGTGAGAATCAAAAGAATTTGGGTTAATAACCCCGATAAAATCTAGTCCCCACTATGCAAACGGTCTCGTTTCAACTACAGGTTGCAACGACATGGCTGCATTCCTTTCTCTGTTTGCCGCTACTTGACAGATATGACAAGATCGCACATGGGCATGTGCATCTTTGAAAATATGAGGCCAGTAATATCCTGCTCGCAGGATTTGGTGCGCTGTAGCATTGGCCGCACCATGACCCGTTCCATGCTTGCCATGAAATTCCTGCAACACCCTGGCGGCTTCTTCTTTGCTCAAGCATCTCAGGTAGATACCTTCATGATTCTTCCTGTAAAGCACACCAGATTTTATCAGATAGTTAACAGACTTAAGCCTTAAAGCTCTTCTCTGTGTTGAATTCAGATTAGCAGGACACTTACCAGTCAATAAAAATTGCACAATATCAACATACCACTCCTCCTTAGCCATGCATTCTAAATTTGAGCATTGACCTGTTATTTGCGGATCATTTTTTGCGATCGCCCTCGCCAGTCCCTGTCCTCGAACTAGTTTCATTGGTTGGATTTCGAGATCAAATTCTTGGATGGTTGAAATCCATTTTCCTCTCTTCTCACCTAGTTCATTTTGTAACAACATGGTCTTGACAGCAAAATCGGGCACAATAGCAATAATTCTGCTATGTACAATATAATGCCTAAATTTTTTCACCATTTTGAAAAGTGCGTACATTTGCTTATCAAGGATTGAATACCTTAATTGGGCATCTTTTATGGGGGCACTTAAAAATGCAATGGGTTTTTCGGCACTATCTTCGCCTTTTTGGGTTAATACACTCGCAAAGGAGTGCTCCGATGCAAAAGCATAAATGTAAAAAGGCTTGGAATAGTCTGGGCTTATCAAGACCGGGGCTCTGGAAATGGCGTCTTTGATATTCTGGAAAGCCACTCTACTTTCCTCGTTCCACCTTACGTCCACATCTTTCTTGAGCATCTGGTTTAGAGGCTTGGCTATCTCAGCAAAGCTAGAGATAAACTTCCTCACAAAATTGACTTGCCCAAAGAAAGACCTCAATTCTTTTTTATTGCTCGGGAGAGGTAGGTCTTGGATAGCTTGTATCCTTTCTGGGTCGATGGATATTCCCTCCTTTGAAATAATGTGACCCAGCAGTTTCCCTTCTATCACTCCAAAAATGCATTTCTTGGGATTTAATGAAATTCCATGTTCTCTGCATCTTTGAAGCACTTTCTTTAAGTCTTTAACATGATCCTCTCTCTTCTTTGAGAAAACTAGGATATCATCCACATACACGATGATGCATTTGCCTATTAGCCCTTTGAATGCGTAATCCATGGCGCGTTGAAAAGTTGCACCAGCATTTAACAGTCGAATGGCATTCTCTTATATGCAAATGTCCCCCACTTGGTAGTGAAGGTCTGTCTTCATCCTGTCATCTGGATGTATAAGGATTTGATTATACCCAAAGTACCCATCGAGAAAGGACATCATTTTTGATCCATTTACCATTTGCAAGATTTCATCGATTGATGGCAATGGATAATTATCTTTCTGGGAGGCTTTATTAAGATTTTGAAAATCTATGCACAGCCTAATCTCTCCACTCTTTTTTCTCACTGGAACGAGGTTAGCCACCCAGGTTGAGTGCCTAACGGGAAAAATGATTTTCGCTTCCAACAGTATTTTAACCTCCTTTTCAATCAAAGGCTCCAATAGCGGGTTCACAACTCGCTATATTTGCCTAAAAGGCTTGGAGTCTGGCTTCAAAGGAATGGTATGTGCGATAATGTTCCGATTGTAAGTCTTCAGTTCATTGTAGTTCCAGGAAATACAATCTATGTAATGCTTCAGTGCCTGCACTATGTTGCTCCTTTCTTCTTCTGTACATGCCTTTGCTATGTACACCTCCTTTGGATTTTTTGCACTCCCAAGATTAATTGAATCACATGCATCTTTGGGGAGTGGGACTCTTTTTATTTTCTTGTTCTTGCATTCCATGTCGAACATCTTTTCCAATGAAACCACATCTTTAGGAATTTTGTTTGATTGATATGCAGTTTCACTTTCTTCTGCTTCATCCTGCCATCTTTGTTCCTCATCAATCACCTGATTTTCAAAAATACCTGAGTTTGTGACAAACTTGAAAATATGTCTGTCACTTTCAAAAACCTGGAAATTCTTTACATTATCAGGTATTGATGGACAAGGAACTAGCTCAATGGAAAAATTTTTGCATCTTTTTATATCCATCGGGTTTAACATGCCCGTGGCGACTGCAAGAGAGTCTGCTATTCGATTTCCTCTTCTAGAAATAAGGGCTATGTTGAATGCATCAAACTCCTCCATGAGGTCCATAACCCTATTTCTATAAAGGCTTAGTCTTTTGTCGCGACATGTATACTGCCCTTTGATTTGCTTGACAACCAACTCAGAATCCCCTAGAACCTTCAAGCATTTAACATGTTTGCTCAATGCTAGACGTAAACCATAGATCAATGCTTCATACTCTACCACATTGTTTGTGCAAGGAAATTGCAGTCTGTAAGCAGCTAGCAATGGTTTGCCTTTTGGACCAGTGAGCTCGACTCCAGCTCCTGCTCCCTGTCTAGACTTTGATCCATCAAACTTGAGCAACCACGTGTAATTCTTTTCTTCAAAAGAACCATCATGACACACTTCTTCTTTCAGCTCTTCAGCAGCTTCCTCAACATCAAGTGCATATACTCCCAGGTCTGGCTCAGAAAACTAAACTTCATTCGGCTTATTAAAATCTATTATAATCTCTTTAAGCCTCGGTTCGTTTTCCACTCGTATTTGGTTTGCAATTCCTTTCCATGGTAGCCACATATGCGAGCAGTCTGTTGAAAAATATCCATTCAGAGATTTCATCCAGTCCCTAGCAAGTAGCATTCCATACCTACTTGGGATGTTAACCACCAAAATGTCTACAACCTGCTGGACCCTTGGTTCAGAATTCAATTGGATCTTGACATCATATAGAGTTCCTATCACATTTACCTCTGATCTGTCCAGTTGTAGGACTGTACATTTGGATGACACAGGCTGCAGACCTAGCATTTTACATATTTCTGCAGGCATGAGATTGCTCGTGGCACCTGTATCCACCAAACAGTTATGCAGATTCTTACCCGCAATTCTCAGAGTCAGTAAGAATGGCGGGACATCCCTTCTCTCCTTTCACAAAATGAGGTGGGATTCAATTCTGTTTTCTTTCCACTTTGGATCAGATGAGTTCAAAGCTTTAATCAAAGCCTCCTTTTGGCCAGGTAACCTAGCTGCATCCAATAATGAAAGGCCAGATTTGGACTTTTTCATATCCTCCACTACATCATAATTTGGTTTCTCTAATTTGACTGCCTGCTGCATGCCATTAGACATTTCTTTTCTGAGTGGAGGAGGAGGATTATTATCTGCCTTAGTGTCTGGAGGAAGAATAGAATTATTGGGAGGTGTTGATGAGGTTTGAGGAGCCTTAGATTTACTCCTCAAATGGTACCCATGATTTCCTTTTCTAAAATCTCGAAAGGCTTGCACCTCTTGTTCCAAAACTTCATCTTCTTCTTCCTCACCTTCCTCTTCTTGGTGATATACTGTTTCCATCACCATAATATTCTCATCCTGATATTGCGGTGGATCCTCATTTGATACCAATTCCAAATCATCAACTTGTGCCTGAAGACAATGAGTGTATCTAGCAATTTCAGGGCAATTTCTCTCATTGTGCTCTTTTGTGTTGTGCAACCTACATCCCCTTTCCCATGCCAAATCTGAAATATTCAAAAGAGAATTGGATTGGCTAGGGCCTACAGAAGCATCTAATTGATTAGCAATGGGGGCAGGAACTCCCCCATTGTTAGGCTTGGTGTTCCAGTGCCTCCCTCTATTAAAATTTCTATTTGGGTGAGGGGCATGAGACTCATACTTCTGCTGTTGAACCCTGTCATTGCTTATTTTAAGCACTAGTTTCTCGAGCTTCTCGAATTCCAAAAAAATATCCTTTGGTGGAACCACATTGCTATTAACCCCCATTGGATTTGCATAATTAATGGGGTCTTGATTCCACATTTGGGTCGGGTTCTGAGGAATTTATTCCCGTATGGGTTGACACTTTGAATCGGGGTTGGATTCGGAACAGGAACTATGGCTTGAGGATTGACTTGACTAGTTTCCTGCATAATTGATTGACTGTTCTGCAAAAATGTAGGAACAGGTGGAGTGGCTGTGATTGGTTGAACAGGTGGAATGGGTGCATATGTGGGTGCTGGTGGATACTGCTGTTGATATGTGTATGGATTCAAGCTTGGCACTTGAGGTGCCATGAGCTGATTAGCCTAGGGAGCTTGACCATATTGAGCATACTGTCCCATCACAGGCATCTGGGTAAACCCGTAGCCCTGCGGTGTCAATTGCTGCTCAATAGTCATGGCTTCATTATAGGCCAAAGCCAATGTGGTAACCTGTGGATTGCGCCTTGCAAACATAGCTGTCATGGAGTCCAAAGCTCCAAAATATATCTGCAAAGCCACTGCAGGATCAATAGCAAAGTGTTTAATTGCTCTATTGTAATTCTTTTGGAATCTTTGATTAAACATCCTGATTGGTTCCCCTTGACCCCTTTTGCATGTAATGAACTGATTGTAAATAGTTGCAGGGTCTAAGGGTGATCTAAATTGGTTAACAAAGGCATTTTCCATTTGTGTCCAAGAGGTGATTGAACCAGTTGGCAAGCATATATACCATTCATATGCTATTGGATCCAAGCTCATGGGGAACAGTCTGCAAGCCACATCTTCATGCTGAACTTGCATCCTAATTAAAACATCCCTATAGGCTTGGATATGTTCTTCTGCTGTTCTCAGGCCATCTGGTTTGTATTTGGGTAGAAATCTTTCAATGTTCTTGGGGATTTCATGAATATCCCCAGCAATGTTTAAAGGAGTATTATTGGCTCCATACCAAGGAGCTGCTGGAGCTTGAGCCATTTGACTCAGAATTGATGAAGACAGACCTACAATAGCAGTAGAAATAGTACTTACTATAGGCACACTAGGGGCAACATATATTACTGGTGTAGGTCCACTCGATGTTCCTGGAGAAAACAGGTCTTTTGCAATTGGTGAACTTACAACCTGTTTGGCCTTACTCTTGGGAGTACCAGTAAGGTCGTGGAAAATGGTTTCCCCGGTTGTTTGGGACCTGGTTGCAATACGCTTTGGTGGGTCCAGTCTGCCTGATAGAATCCTCGGCTATTTCCAAGAAAACCTGCAATAAAAACAGAGTTGCAGTTTAGCCTTAAAATGATTTCAATATTAAATCAAAACAAAATATTCAGATATGAAAAATCAAAATCAAATAAACCGGCTCAGGCCCTCCTTCTAGCGCCAATCTGTTGAGTGGTGTTTTAACCCAATTGTGAAAACACACTCTCCTGTAGGATCCGAGTCCTAAATCCTCTGCTTGCAAAGAAAAACAATTTCTCCAAGGTTCTTATAATGCTAATTATTGATTATCAAGGATGCTGTTAAAAAATGAAATGCTAAGAACACCTTAGGGTTTGCAAGTGGATGTTAACAAGGGGCACTATGATTTATTTAATTCTAAAATTGCAATGGACTCTAAAATGAATAAAATCTGTTTTAATCTCTAATTCTGATGGATTTTTAGTGATTTATTTAAATACAGTAATTAAACTGCTGAAAATAAAATACGGGTTGAAAAGTAAAGACAAAAGTAAACAAAAAAAATAACAATAAGAATAGATTACAGTCGAAAAGCTGTCATTAATCTGATGAAACCGAAGATACCGAGGCTTTCTACATACAACCTAACCTAATGAACCTGCACATTCACACAATCCAAATAGGCTAGGTGCGGGTCTCAAGGGTTTCTACTGTGATTCCAGATTCAGGCATTCGCATGAAGCAACCAAGAGATCTTGCATTAAACTTCACCTAGAAACCTAAGAAATCTAGAAAGGAAAGATAGACATTAAATCATGCATGCATAAGTAACTCCTTTCTCATCCAAAAAGATGCCAACTCTCTGTATTTTGTATTTAAATGATATTTCGATTACACTCAAAAATGTTCCAGGTATAAAAATTCCAAAACAAAAAGGAAATTGCCCAAGTACAGGCCCAGAATAGCACGAAGCTCTTGTCTCTGCAACTCTGTATTCGGAAATTTCCAACCCCCTCTTCCAATTTGCATTTATGGTTTTATAGCACTGCAATGGCTCTTCGATTTCCTTCGTCGCTTCGCTTCACCTTCCTGCAAGTGACCTTTCGAATTCCCGCTTTTTCCCGCTTTTGATTCACGCTCCAATTTAAAATGCTCGAAATCCACCTCTGTATGTAATGCCTCTGCAAGTTTGACACCTGTGCGCCATGTGTCCTGCCTTTTCTGTGCCTGCTATAACGCTTTGCTGCAAAAAAAACCCGACAAAATTGCAAGTCTGCCTGTTCACCTTCCTAGCCGTGAAATCGTGACATGTCGCGATATCGTGACGTCCTTCTCGTCCGTACGCATCCGACGGCTCTTCGTAGCGATTTCGCTACCACTTTAGCTTTGAGTCTTTTCTTTTGAAGTGGTAGCGATATCGCTACCACTTTTGCTTTGATGAAATGGTAGCGATTCGCTACCACTTTTGGCTTTGTCTGATGAAATGGTAGCGATTCGCTACCATTTTGGCTTTCGGCTCTGTCTTCGTGAAGTGGTAGCGATATCGCTACCACTTTTGGCTTTGTCTGATGAAATGGTAGCGATTCGCTACCACTTTTGGCTTTGTCTGTTTGATGAAATGGCAGCGATTCGCTACCATTTTGGCTTTTGGCCCTGTTTGATGAAGTGGTAGCGATTCGCTACCACTTTTTCTTTAAGCCCTTCTCTTTTCGAAGTGGTAGCGATTCGCTACCACTTTTGGCCTTAGGCTTATCTTTGAGACGTGGTAGCGATATCGCTACCACCCTTGGCCTTTGACTTTTCTTTTAAAATAATGTAGTGAAATCACTACCTTTCTAACTCTTGTGGCGTCTTTTGAACATGCCGTAGCGAAATTGCTACTATTTTTCCCTCGGACCTCTTGAGCAACTTTGCGTCGCGAAATCGTGACCACTATCACTTTTCGTACGCCTCCTCGAAATACGTCGTGAAATCGCTACCGTTTCTCTGCTTCGAGCCTGATTTTCATTTCTGTCACGATTTCGCGACATCCTCCTTGAGCCGCACAACTTGCCAAAATATGTCACGATATCGCGACCATTCCTCTGTTCCGTACGCCTTCGTTGCAATCGATCACGAAATCGTGACGTCTTTCCTCCTCGAGCCCCTTTGCTGCTTTCTGTCGCAATATCGCGACGTTTTTTTGCCTCCGTACACTTTGTCAAAACACGTCACGAAATCATGAAACTTTTCATCATTCGTACACTTCTGCAAAACTCTTCGTGAAATCACGACCATTTTCAATTCTGTGCATCAGCATGTCACGATTTCGCGACCCTTTTCTTTTCTTCTCAGCTGCATGTCGCGATTTCGCGACACCTTTTTATCCTGGCCATCGACACGTCATGATTTCGTGACCCTCTCTCTGCCTTTATCACCGACGTGTAGCGATTTTGCGACACCCTTTTCTGTTTTGATGCCGAGACGTCACGATATCGTGACCCCTTTTTCTATTTTGCCGTCGTTGACCGCAATTTTTTGACATGTCACGATTTCGCTACCATTTTCGGCTTCGGTTACGATGGTGCTGGTATGTCTCGATTTCGCGACACCTTTCCATACTTCTATATAAACTCATCGAGATTCTTCTATATAAACCTGGGTCATCTGGGTCATCGAGATTCTTCTATATAAACCTGCAAAAAGGTGGGTCCCCACCAAGTGGGGTGTGTTGTGGATCAACCACAACACAACTCAATAGAAGCATAAAGAGAATTGTTAGAGACTAAATATGTCCTATTCTTCAATCTCAATCTCAACTCAAATCAGAATATAGACTAGTTTTTTTTATGGAACTTGAACAACCACATGCATCCACTTGACTAGGCTCAATCAACTCAACTCAACCAATCACATCAATGAAAAACCCTTTCTCACAAACCCTAGTCCAAGCATGTATCAATCAACTCAAAATATTTTTAACAATGCTCAACAACAAATCTCACATAACAATGATACTCATGTTCTCTTCTAACTCAAGTTCAAGTTCTTTGCACAACCAATGGGCTCCAACAACAATGCTTATAAAACAAGGTTTAATCACAACTCTCAATCCAGAAAACCTTGAAGGATTAAACCAATCACTTTTGAAAAGGAAACCACAATCAATCCTTTTCACTCCAAAGATATTTTCATAAATCAACCACCATAATCAATCAATAGGATAATGTGCCCATACCTTTTATGAAGATGAAGAAGCCTCTTTGGAAATCTGCCACAATCACAATATTCTTTTGCCAATATTCACAAGGGTTAGAAGATCACAAAATAATCAACATTACTCCACTTCACAATAATATTTACCAAGGCTTTTAATTAGAAAACCTTCTTAAGAATTAATGCACAACTTCCTTATCACTCCTAAAACCACTTGTACCATAAAATAAAATAAATCAAAACATTGCATGACCTTGTCACTCCAAAAACCACTTATACCATAAAATAAATCAAATATTTTATATCCTTCCTTTCAACACTTTTGCACTCAAAAATAATCACAAAGCTTTCTCAGGAAATATCCCACATTAATCAAATATTAAACCTTATTAAAATATTAAATCTTGCTCAACCTTATATCTCCCACAAAAACATAATCAAACCATAGCAAGCAAATATTTTAATTAAAAAGTTGACCCCCGCAAATATCAGAGTCAAAGAAAATACCTCAAAGGAGCCCTCGAAGGGCTTTGGCATTTCAAACCTCTACCCACCGTGCTGCCAAGTGGTAGATAAGCCGCGTGAGCTAAAATTGACCACGTGAGTGCCTTGGGCACTCTCTTACTTAAACTGCATGCACTTTCCTCACAAGGCGCAAAAAATTTGACCGTCCATGACTTGACTACCCATGTCACACTCCATAAAATTTACTACGCAATATTCGGATGCCAAGCACTTTAGGTTTTCAAAAATCATGCGACACAACTTAGTTTTATTAAATGGAAAACCTTTTTCTTATTTATATAAGCCATCCTTCAATGCGAATACGTCGACCCTTTTAACATTGCCCTTATGACGTTGGTAGGGCCAATAAGAAAGGAGGGAAAAACCTTTTATTTAATTTTAAAATTTAAATTTAAATTTTAAATAAATTAAAATTTAAACTTAACCTTTAGAATTAAATTTCTCCATCGTCGGGGCACATTTTTCGATGAAACAAAAAGCCAACTTGGGTTTTAAGAAAAACCCATTTCAAATTTGCCATCCATTGGTTTTAAATAAAAACCTTTTGCTAAGCTTCCCTTGAAGCTCCTTTTGGAACCAAATGCCATGCATCCCTTCTAGAACCTTTGATCAAAACCTTTGCTTCTCATGAAGCTCTTTTCGGAGCAAAATCATAGTGCTTACTTACATAGGTACTTTTGACATCAATGAAAACTTTTAGCTTATGGAATCAATATGTCCAACAAAATTGGTATCAAAATAGCGATTCTGGCAAAGTGAGGTTGTTTTTGTAGAGCTAGGGCACATTTTTTTAGAAAAATACCACATTTTGCAAAGGCCATAATTTTTATTTTAGCAATCATTTTTAGAAGGTTTTTGCACCATTGTGTAGATATTTTTTAGTACTACAAAATCAAATGCTCATTTTAAAATTGTGATAAGTATTGAGAAAGTTATGGCTATTAAAAGTTGGGTTGTTGAAGTTGTTTTTGGCTGCACGAATTATTTTTCAAAAATAAAAAATTTGTATTTAATTTTTTAACAGTCATTTTCAAAATATTTTTGCACCAACATGTAGATTATTTTGAGTACTACAAAAATGACTATTCATTTGTGAAACTCTGTTAAGTATTGAGATAGTTATAACTATTTGAAGTTGGGCTATTGTGGTTGTTTTTGGGCAACACGATTTTTTTTCAAAAATTAAAAATTTATATTAAATATTTTAGCAGTCATTTTTAAAATCATTTTGCATCAACATATAGGTTATTTCGAGTACTACAAAAAATGACTCTTCAGTTGTAAAATTTTGATAAGTATTGAGGGAGTTAAAACTGTTGCAAGTTGGGATTTTGGTGTTGTTTTTGGATTGCACAAAAAAGACAAATGTAATTCATAACTCTCAATCAAGGTTAGCAAAATAGCTGTAGTTTGTTTTACTTTGAAGAAAATTTGTAGATTTAATTGTTGAAGACAAAAATATATGAGATCTGAGAATATATATATTTTATTATTAAGCAATGAAGGTTTTGAGAGGAACCCACAACCAAATACAATCCCTCCTAGCAGGGATCACCAACCAATATAACCGTTGACAATTTTGTCACATTTCTCAAGGGGTAGAAAAAGAAACAAGTTTTGTATAGTGTTGTGTAAAGTTTTTGCTTTGTTATTTTTATTTTGAAAAGTTGCAGCAATTTTGGCTTCCAATGCCACCCATTTGTACATAAAGTAGAAAAGAAAGAACTTCACTGGCAAACAAGCTAGAGAAAAGAGCTTCGTCGAAGGAGAATAAAAATAGCTTCGCACCCGAAGCATTTCCCGCACTACTTCGGGTAAAAGTTTTGCGAAGTAGTTTTCGTCGAAGTAAAACACAAGCAAAGAGAATGAAACTACTTCGCACCCGAAGCGCTTCCAGCAGCTACTTCGGGCGAAAGATGAGCGAAGCGGCGTTCAAAAGAAAAGAGAGCTTCACACCCGAAGCATTTTCAATACTACTTCGGGTGGAGTTTTTTGCGAAGTAGTAATACAAGGATAGCAATAGAAGAACTTCGGGCCCGAAGCGCTTCAAGCAGCTACTTCGGGCAAGATTTCTGCGAAGCAATGTGCCGAAGAGAAATACAAAGGAGAAGGCAAGAAAACTACTTCGCATCCGAAGTATTTCCATCAGTCACTTCGGCCAGAAAATCAGCGAACCATTTTTACTTCGGCGAAAGTCATTGCGAAGCATTTGCTTCGGCTAAGCTTTCACCCGAAGTAACGGAGGTCATAGAGAATGAAACATCTGCTTCGGCCGAAATCTTCCCGAACCACAGTTTTGAAGAGGATCGCAGTGAAGCATTTCTCCAAGGCATCGTCGAAGTAATTTAATCAACGAAGCGGCAAAGAGGAAGAGACCCATTTTGCGAAGTAAATATGCTTCGGCACTCCTCAACCCCAAAGCAGTTTTGCGAAGCTCAGTTTTGCGAAGTATAATCCAAGGAGGAGTTTTGCTTCGGCCCAGAACCATTGCGAAGCGAAGTGGTGAATGAAGACTTAGCGAAGCGCTTCACGGGCACGTGTTCCAAGCCGGGTATTTTCTCGAGGCGATCAAGTGCCTCA
The DNA here is from genome assembly GCA_028583015.1 of Wollemia nobilis. Taxonomy (NCBI): domain Eukaryota; kingdom Viridiplantae; phylum Streptophyta; class Pinopsida; order Araucariales; family Araucariaceae; genus Wollemia; species Wollemia nobilis. The sequence goes on along the minus strand of JAQPPZ010003564.1, from coordinate 129,591 downwards.
TAAATGCAATTTTTCGTGCCCAGCAAGCCCGCTGCTCATTTTTGGCAATCAAAAATGAAGTATCAAGCCATGATGGAGAGCCCGACGAGCATGGCGGCCACTCGAGCACCGCACCCAGAGACCAAGGACGTCTAGACGGCTCATCAATGCACCTTTCCATGGTTGACCCGGTTGCAGTTGCCATTTTTGGTAACAGATTTGAAAGCTCGGTCACGAGAGCCTCGGGGAGCCGATTCTCAGGGCTCGAGGGCGTACTCTTCTTCGCTATGTAATTATGATTCAGAGGCCCGGGTCCTCTATAAAAACCTAGGCATTGTAATGGAAAAAGGGGGGGAACTATCTGCTAGAAAGCTGTTGTAACTTGATGTCCTACGATTAATACTAAGAGGCTTTGAGCTCAATTCTTCTCTTTTATGCTGCCTTCTGTGCTTGATTCTTTTGTCTTTCCTTGTTTGTATATCGAGATGTTGAATCCTGCGTCCGATGTGTGATCGGGGACTGTACCCTGAAACTCGCTCTGAAGGATACATAGGAGTAGAAAAGTGTCGTATTGGCTTTCTTTTATGCTGCCTTCTATGTTTGCTTCTTTTGTCTTTCTTCGTTTGTATGTTGGATGTTGAACTCTGCGTCTGGTGTGCGATCGGGGAATGTACCTTGAAACTCGCTCGAAGGATACATAGGAAGGTCGATATTGCATTTCCTTCATTTTCCCTTGGTGTTCCTTGCTGCTATTCAAGTTGTCTGTTAGTGATCGTGCTTCCTGTTCTCTCCCACCTTAAATCATCGATCTCTCTTCCCTTACCCTTTTTTATTTATTTCTCTAACCCTAACTCCTTTTATCTCTTTCCTGCACTCTTGTCTTCAAACACCCAAGTAGTTTAGTATAGGAGCCGGCCTTTCTCCGAAGATTGGCATGAGGGGCATCTCTTCCCTTCGGCCTTTCAATGTTGGTCCAGGTCTAGGGCGCATACATTTACTCAAAATCCTTACCTAGGCAGATTTGATGACCAACAATTTTTGGCACGCCCGGTGGGACCAACTGTATCTGTCTTAGAAAGATCCATAACCAGTTAAGGTCCCATATTTTAAATGCAAACCCATCTTCATCGGGGCCAATAGTTCTAACTAAGTTCCTGGTGTGACCCGGTCAGTCTCACCTGATTAGTGGTAGTGAGGACCGATGCCCTCATTACTGAAAGACTTTTAGCATCTGGCGACTCTGTTTACCCAAGAATCTTTAAGTCATAAAGACCAGTACCAAAAGTCTGTGCCTTCATGCAAACAAGATGGAGAGTTAAGAATAGAGGAGAGGAAACCGAGTTCTTTGAGCTAGATATTGACGCTTTCGAGGAACAATCAAGGTTGATCACCCCTGAATCACTGCTACAAGGAACATCCTCTGTTGGCAGACAAAGCTCAACTTTTGATAGTACAACATCTAGCTTTCCTCCCAATCCTCCCAACTCTCCGAAGCGTCCTAGCCCCTCTATTCCTATTAGTTGTCCTATTAGCAGTCAAGGGGGAGCTTCGAGAATTCTGATTTCTCAAAATCTGGGAGCAAATATGGCACAGCAGCAACAACAACAACAACAACAAATGCAGCAGCCACAGCCACCCAGGTTGTGCCCAGCATGGGATTCCTTGTCACCACTGAATTTAGCAGGACAAGGGCAAGTGCCGCCTGCTGCCATAAAGAAGATCCCAACGTTCGATGGAACTGGGAAGACTGCCCTAGAGCATATCCAGGATATAATATCTCTGGCGGCGATCCATGACATTACGGAAGAACAAATTATGGTAAAGCTTCTGGTTCTTTCCCTTAGGGGAAAACTCCTCTACTGGTATAGATCTCTACCACCCGGTAGCATTACGGGATGGGACCAGTTAGCTGGGCAAATGATGGGAAACTTCAATGAGTCTTTCGATCCTACCTCTCTTCTGCATCAGTTCACTTCGATCAAGAGGCATCCACAAGAAGAAATTGTAGATTTCAATATTAGGTTCGCTCGAACCTGGCAGAGAGTACCAGTTGGACTTCGGCCAACCGACGAAGCTGCAACACTCTATTTCCTTTGGGCTTTCAATCCCGATATCAGTCTCATGGTAAGATATTCTAACGTTAATACTTTTCCTGAGTTGTATGAGTTAGCCAAGAGAGCGGAGATGGATTTAATAGCTATGGGCAAGCTTCCCCAAAGGATGTCGATGCCCATACTTCCTGAATTCTTACAATTCCAGTATGCAAGCGCAGCCGCTTCGCAAATCTCCACCACCCCCGCACTCCCGATTTCATCTTGGAATCCAAACCCTATCGTGTCTCAAATCACTGCTCCACAAATTCATTTCCCTACATTTTCAACTCCACAGCCCACTCTCTCTTCGGCATTTCCCGTACTACCAGCACCACCTCAACATCCTGCCCTTCCTCCAATACCGACGATGGCTCCATTACCAATCGCTCCGAAAGTCGATGATATACAAACCAAAATTCTACAGGAAATGCAGTCTCTGAACTCTACGGTTCAGATGTTGTCTAATGACATGACCATTGTAAAAAAGAAGCAAGCGCAACAGGAGTTCCTACCGAGAAGATCTTATCCTGCACCTGCGCTTACCAAGGACCAAGCAGTCCAGCAAGGGAAGGCTTCGACGAGAAATGCTGCAATTGATGAGGCTCCAAGCACTTTCGACTATGTGTATTGGTGCTCTACGTGCAATGATCCGCATGAAGAGAATACCTGCACCCTGCACCAACATTATGTACAAACGCTGGCAAACAGTAGTCACAGTGGTCAAGTAAACGTCATTAGGCAGATGAGTCACAACTTGGCAATTGGCGAGGAGGAGCCGGTTGCAGTACTCACCCGAGGAGGAAAAAAGACAATAGAAGCAGATGCTACTCAGCTGGCTCCTTCAAAAGAGCAAGTTCAGCCCGAGAAAGGACAATCATCTACTTCGGCCCCGAGCGAAGCTCCTTCGCCTGCACCAACCAAAGGAAAGGCTCAAAAGGCCTCTGCCGAACCGCCTCAGGTAGAAACCAAGGAACAGGCTAAGGAAAAGCTCAAGTTTCCTTCGCTGACTAAGCGACAAAGGGTGGAAGCTACAGAGCAGTATCGCACAAGATATGAGCCCAAAAAGGAGCCCGAAGCACCCAAATCCCTGGCGTACAATATTGTAGAGGAATTGAAGAAGATTCCAGCCAAGATCAGCCTGTATGATGCACTGCAACTTCCTGGACAAGTAGACCTGCTGCAGGAATCATTAAAGACAATTAAGGTAAAAAAGGCAGCACCGCTAGCCTTGGTACAGACCCTATCCACGTCAATTATGGGGAAGAACAGACCACCTCCGTTCTACCTGTCCCTACAAATGGAAGGGTATATTGTGCATAATTGCATGATCGACTCTGGGGCCGCTACAACAGTAATGCCAAGAGCAGTCTACGAAGAAATAGGGATGGAGTATACGCGAAGCAGCCAAGGTGTACTCCAGTTGGATGGTACTCCAGTGAAGACTGTAGGGGTGATCAAGGACATTCCTATCCGGCTACATAAGATGCCTCAGATCACAGTCATACAAGAGGTAGTGGTAGTCGACTTGGAGCCATATTTCAGTATGTGCTTGTCGAGGGAATTCACGGCAAAGCTGGGTGGATATCTGTCTATGGATTACTCCCATCTGGAGATTCCATTCAAGGGAAAGAAGGTGAAGATCTACAATGAGAAGCCTTCTTCCTTTCTTGTACAGAAGATGTCCGAGGAAGAAAGCAGCGAACCAGTGAACGCAATGGTGGAGGAAATAGAACAGGTAGATCTGGTTGAGGAGTCTCTTGCGCAATTAAGTTGTGAAGATGAGTTTTCATTGGCAGACTTCAACGCCATGGTGGAGACCGAAATAGGATGTTATGCGATCGTCAAGCCTAAAAACCACTCCCAACCCAGGAATAGAACAAGTGCCCAGGAAGAACTATGGAAGTTGTTCTTCGACGGTGCCCGATGTAAAAATGGTGCTGGGGTAGGGATTCTTCTAATTTCACCCTCCGGAGAGCAAAAAGAATATTGCTACCGGTTGACATGGAGCTGCACTAACAATGCAGCAGAATACGAAGCATTATGCCTAGGACTTAAGAAAGCTGATAAGTTAGGCATAAAGCATCTCCAAATCTTTGGAGATTCTAAACTGGTTTGCAACTAGGTCACAAATAAGTGTACTTCAAAGAAGCATTATCTAAAATCATACCGCAACAGGGTATGGGACCTGTTCGATCAGTTCGAATCTCTCAATCTATAGTCAATCCCACGAGAGATGAACCGACATGCCGATGTTCTGGCATCCATCGCAGCCAAGTACTCTCTAGCAGAAGACATGGTGCACAAGCCTAGAGCTATGAGGATGATCTATAGACCCTCTGTCCTAGACAAGGATCTGCATTGGCAAGTGTTTGATAACGATGAGCAGATTGTAAATTTCTTGATCCAAGAAGCCGCCACAGTCGAAGACCGAAGCTCTGATGAAGGAGAGTATGAAGGGTTGATCCAATTGAAGAATAATCATGTTCCCAAGGGACTAATCACCCTTGAAAGCCTCTTTGATCGGAATGACCGAGCTCTCTCTCACATGATCAAAGTCCATGAGAGACAGTATCAAGATTTGGAGCTCGAACCTAGGAAAGCAATAAAGGTGGGAACCGACTGCACTTCAAAGGAGATAGAACAGATACAAAATCTGTGCAGAAGGTTTTCCGATATAATCGCTTGGTCTTATCAAGATCTTCGAGGATACAATCGGCAGCTGGTTCAACACACAATCGAGTTGCAGGAGGGGGTCAAACCCTTTCGACAAAAGCAAAGACCGATGAATCCCAAGATCGAGGTCTTAATGAAGGCCGAACTCTTGAAGATGCTCGAGGCAAAGATCATATATCCCATCAAGCACTCTTCATGGGTAGCGAACCTGGTCCCAGTCAGAAAGAAGAATGGAGATATCAGGTTATGCGTGGACTTTCGCAATCTAAATCAGGCGTCCCTCAAGGACCACTATCCTCTCCCACAAATTGATCAAATTTTGCACTCAGTGGCTGGAGCTCAACGCTTCTCTCTGCTCGATGGTTTTTTTGGATACAATCAAATCTGGGTCAGGGACGAAGACCAACACAAAACAACATTCACCACCAAGTGGGGAACATTTGCCTACCAGCGAATGCCATTTGGCCTTTCGAATGCTGGGGCCACTTTCCAGAGAGCAATGGATCTTGCTTTTGGCGAGCTTCTAAATAAGGTCATCGTCATTTATCTGGATGACATGACCATTTTCTCTCGAAGAAGGGAAGATCATCCACTACATATACAACAAGTTTTCAAAAAGTGCCGAGAGTTCGGCATCTCAATTAATCCAAAGAAGTCCATATTCGCAGTCAGCGAAGGAAAGTTGTTGGGACATGCGATATCAGAAAAGGGGCTCATTGTAGATCCTGACAGAGCCGAAGCTCTAATGAAGCTCCCGCTCCCAGCGGACAAGAAAGGACTTCAATCCTTCTTTGGTCAAATTAACTTCGTAAGGAAGTTCATCCCCGACTTCGCCCAAGTCATCAAGCCAATGTCCCAACTCCTGAAGAAGGGCACCGAATTTAGCTGGACCGAAGAAAGAAAAGAAGCTTTTGAAGAGATTAAGGCATGAATCGCCCAGGCGCCGGTCTTGATCAATCCATATTACGATCAGGATTTCATCCTATATGCTATAGGAGAGCCCGAAAGCTATGTTGCTGTCCTGACACAAAAGGGGGAAGATGGCGAGGAGCGCCCCATCGCGTTTTTGAGCCAAGTGATCAATCCCCATGAAGAGCGATATAATTTCATAGAATGCCAGGTGCATGCAGTAATGAAGTCCCTTAGAAAATTCAAACAGTTCATCTCTCAAAGTCGGGTCACAGTCTTTGTCATTCACCCCGACGTGCGCAATTTTATCATCCAAGGAGAATTGGGAAGTAAAAGGGCCGGTTGGGTGAACAAAATACAGGAGTTTGACATTGAGATCAAGCCCACCAAATTGGTTCACGGTCGTGCATTATGTCAAGAATTAGCAAAGAACGCAACGGCCGAAGCTGTAGAACCTCAGAAGGATGACTTACCAGTCGATGAATGCTTCGCTAACCACGAGGAGGACGAGAGAGACTGGGTCAGTGAAATAGTTGAATATTTCAACACTGGCAGTTGTCCTTCGCACCTAAATGCTTCACAGCGAAGGCATTTCAGGATGCGATCCTCTCGGTACACTCTGCGCCCCGAAGGCCTATTTTTCAAGAATATTGATGGGGTCCTTCTCAAATGCATCAAAGATGATGATAAAAGAAAAGTCCTAGGAGAGTTCCATTCGGGGCTATCTAGAGGCCACTTCGTAGGAAGGACGATGACATTAAAGATTATCAAAGCAGGTTATTATTGGCCTACACTCTTCGTTGATGCCTTCGCCATTTGCCGCAAATGCGAGCAGTGTCAAAAGTTCATCGGTCGAAGCAAAAATGCTTCGATGCCACTTCACCCGATACAGGTAGAAACTCCCTTTCAGCAATGGGGGTTGGACTTTATAGGGGTCGTATCACCGAACTCCTCCGTGGGACATAAGTTCATCCTGACCGCAACCGATTACTTCACCAGGTGGGCCGAAGCGATTCCCACCAAGCATGCAGATCAAGAGACTGTAGTCACCTTCCTAGAAGGATTGATCACCAGGTTCGGCATCCCCGAAGCAATCATCATAGATAATGGCCCTGGCTTCACAGGCGCTAAAATTAATGAATTCCTCTACAGGTATGGGATATATCATAAAGTATCCTCCAATTATTATCCACAAGGCAACGGCTTGGCAGAATCCACCAACAAGACTCTGTTGAGAATGCTAAGGAAGCTCATAGAAACAAACAAAAGGACTTGGCATCTCCTTCTAGATCGGGCCTTGTGGGCCGATCGGATTTCTGTCAAAAGGTCAATCAAAACGTCGCCTTATGCCCTGGTCTACGGCAAGGAGGCTATCTTACCCATTCATATGGAGATCCCTGCGCTACAGCTGTTAGAAGCAGAGGATGAAATTAGTCCGATGGAAAATAGGTTAGCTCAGCTCCTGCGACTAGAGGAAGAACGCGAAGAAGCATACCAGAGCTTCGCCAAGCATATTCAGGTCACCCGAGACTGGTTCAAGAAAAGGTCATCCGATCGCACATTCAACGTGGGAGATCTGGTATTGAAGTGGGACTCTTGGAAGGCCAAGCCTAGGAATCATGACAAGATGGACGCCTTTTGGGATGGGCCATTCAAAATTATGAAGGTGAACTCGGCCAATTCATTCATCCTCAAAGATGCAGATGGTCAAGTTCTGCCAATCTCTGTCAATGGTCTTCATCTGAAGACCTTTCACTACTAAGTATAATTCGAATTCTTCTCTTTAAAAAAAAAAAAAATGTATGTATATATATACTTCTATATATTTTTTGCATTTGTATATACAGTCTCCTCCAAGATCACAAAAGCCAAGTACAAATTCCAAATCCTCTTCGGGGACTTCTGATGTGAAGTAGCAAGTACAAGAAGGTTCGCTGCAAAGAAGGTTACAAAAGGCACCAAAGGAGAACTTCGCACCCAAAGTATTTTCAGCAGCTACTTCGGGCAGCATTTTTGCGAAGTAAATTATGAGAGGCTCCTTTCGTAGCAGTTTTCAAAAGGAGAGCTTCGACGACCTTCAAGACAGAACGACAACACGACGAAGAAAAAGTACTTCGGGCCCGAAGCATCTAAAAGTAGTCCGAACCAAAGGTTCACCATGAAGCATTTCCAGCATTAAAGTTCAACTTCGTCGAGCCGAACATGCGCGAGGTGGAAATTCGAAATGTGCCTCGAAGAACATGCCGAGAATGGCCTTCAAAGGAGTATAAAGCGGATGAATTTAAGGCAAAAGGGTGGTGGAGCACTTCCCGAGGTAACCGAGTCAGAAAAGGGAAAGGAAAAGCTCGCACCAAGGTACGAGGTGGCAGCGGGTGGCGTCTCCAGTACGAAGTGTAATCATCAAAGCATGCAGCCCTGTGTACCACGTCGCTGCAGAAGCGGTTTGAGAATACGGTAGCCTCCGTCATCCGAAGTACAAATTTAATTTTAGTAGGTGCCATAAATTCAGGTGGTTGCCTTTTTAGGCTATAAAAGTGAGTTCCTGGCAAGAGGGAAGTTATTTGTCCATCAGTTAGAGCTAAACTAAGAGCCTTCGGATATTCTGCAACTCTCCCATCCTTCGCACCTGGCCATTTACATTAAAGCTCTTTGTATCAAGAACCCTGCCGCTATCACTAGCATCATGGGAAAGAAAAACTCTAAGGAGAAGGGGAAAGAGCCCGAAGTTGCAGGCCCTGAAAAGACAAAGAAGGGGAAGGAAGAGTAAAAGTGCGCTCCGAAGAAGCTAAATCTTCCCCTTCGACCTGAAAAGCAGCCAATGGAAGAGGGAGACGACTCGGAGGAAGAACAGCTTGTGGAGCCACCAATTGATGGGTGGGAGAAGATCTGAGACACGCAACTCTCTAAGGGTGTATCCGATCTTCGACACACCATAGAATTCATGACAAGCAAGCTCACGCCAAAAAACAAGAGAGCCACTACATATTACTCCCAGATCTACTAGTTTTTAACCCCACCTGCTCATCATTGTCCCGAGCTGATATACGCCATTGCACAAAATTACCAACCTGCATCCAGGCAGGTGCTAGATGCTTCGGGACACAAACTATTTTCCATCTTGAAGGAAGATGTGCAAGCAGCCTTCGTGCCGTAGCAGGGTCCACCCAAGGGCTATTCCGTTCGCAATGTCATCCTGAGCGAACAAATGGAGAGATTTACCTCCAATAGTTATATATTGAAATTCTTGTGAGAGAATCTCAAGAGCGGGCTACCTTCAAACAAGCTGCCCCAGATGCCCTTACCCTTGGAGGCCTTCAAAAATATAGATATTTTTTCTATCATTGCATGGGTGGCGGGCTTGTCAACGGATACTTCAGTACAGCCCTGGCAGGTGTCTTTGGCCGAGTGCATTTCAAGAGGGGAGTTTTATGCCCCTGACGCTTCAAGGCCGAACACTAACCCAGTTTTCTTTGACTGGGCGGAATGGGTGGCCCGAACCCTGCATACAAGGCTCTCCAGCATGAAGAATGCTGCAACAGGCCAGTACTTCGCACCCTGTTCTTTTCTTGTCTGGCTGTACTTCTACCAAGTGCATAAGCGGTTTCCTCATATCGCCATCTCTCCAAGCGGCAAGGATGGAAATCCTCTGCCAGTGTATCAATGGACTTCCCTCCTATTGAAGGAAGAGTCCTATTATCCTTTCAATCAACAATTTTTGGGACCCGCCATGCATTTGTTGAAAGGTTCTTCTCCTCGGGTACCACTCAGTTTGAGAGATAGAGTGGTGCTGGGAAAAAGGGGGGATGTCTTCCAATTGACACAGGGACTGGTGATTCGCATGTTCGGCTTCATTGGGAAGCCCTTCCTGTTACCAGTCTACCCCTCTGAATATCAGTTCGCATTGGAAGTCGCTCGACAGAGTGACTCTACCAATGCAATATACGGTCACGGCCGAAAGTGGGCACATACTTGTGACTTCCCCTTCAGGATGGGGGTAATCGAAGTCTTTGCCCTAAAATAGGGCACGTTCCTGGAAGAAAGGCTTGCCTACTTTGGCCTACTCCAGATTCCTCAGCAATGGCTCTATGATCCTTTGGGCGTGATGAGGGATCATTTAAAATTCAAGAACTTCCACATCTGCCCTCACCCCAAAATTGTAGAACAAAGAAATAACCCCAATGGGAAGGATCTGGAGTGGCATTTAGAAAGGATGAGGACATTGCCTCCATGGCATGAGTTCTATCCTATGGAGGTCGAGTTCGACCCTGATCAGTCTCCCCTCCCGACTCCGGGCTCCACATTCTGGAAGAAAGCGAGGGATGATTTGAGGGAGGAGGTAAAATACTGGAGCGAGGAAAAGCTTCGGGAATGGTGGATAATGAGAGTCCATCATCAAAAAATGAACTCCTATGGACTCTTAGCATCGGATAAAGACTTCGCAATTCTTTATGACTCCAATGTCGAAACCTGGAAGTCGATATCCTTTGCAGATTTTATTCCCCCAGCTACCCCAGGATCAGGCGAAAGCCCAGGTGGGGCTAAGGATGCTTCAGAGGAAGAAAAGGAAGCAAGCATCGAAGAAGTAGAGCAACCATTGGAGAGGAAGAAAAGGAAAAGGCAGGAGCAAATTCAAGTGCCTCCGAGCCACCCGAAGCGCCCTCGCACGAAGCCTACAAGTACTTCTGCTGGATCCCCTACATCAGGCCCGGCTGAGGCAAACATTGAGGACACAGGGGCACCAAGTGCTGAGACGGTCCCCGAAATAGATATCATCGATGTGGAGGAACTCCTCCAACAAGAGAAAGACCCCGGAGTAGAAGTTGTGGAGGTCGGGAGTGTCGAAGCCCAATCGGGCCAAGAACCAATCATGCAAGAAGTTACCACAGCCACTTTGCCAGGAGGGCACGCAGGTACGCACTCTCTTCCCTTCGCTTCGGTCTCTGACACATCCATGGTAGCCCCGAGTGGAAGCCCTCATCAATCTCCCCATCCCCCATAGGGCCAATCCCCCACTCAAAAACTGCCCATTGCCAGTCCAATCCTGCATAGCCCCACTCCTCCCGAGTCGTCTGACCAGGATAAGCCCGTTGAGACCCCTTCACCTACCCATGCCCCTGTTCCTTCAATCCCAGGCCAAGGCGAAGGTAGTGTCCCCACACCAAGCCCCATAACCCACTCTCCCATAGCCCAAAGCATAATCCCGTTTGCCAAAGTCCCTGCCACACCAGTCTTCGAGCCGTCAGGGGAATCTGCCCCTGTTAGTTCTTTATATTTGTTTACACCTTTGGCTGGAGATTCGACTTTCTCTGAAACAGACTTATCTTCGATAAAGGAGCGCCCCCTGGCTGAAAAGCTCCTCCTAGCTCGACAAAATACAGAGAAGATGCTAAAGGAGGCAAGAAAGAAAAGAGGGAAATCTCTGGCTCAAGTTGAAAAATGTGCAGTTTTCGACTTGAAGGGCGGAAAGTTGCATAAGGTGAGGAAGGTCCCTAAGGTCCAGAAGCCTCTGGATGAAATGACTCCAGCTGACTACGACTACCAGGAGAAGACCAAGGACCTGGAGCATCTAAACATAGATGATGAATCCGCGTCCATGCATGTCAGGGTGGAGACTTTTCGAGCACATGCCAACATTGCCAACCAGTGCAGGTTTGAAGCAGAAAATGCCAACATCAAGTTGGAAGAAGAGCTGGCTAGGATTCGCTCTGAGCTGGAGGATTCTCAGAAGTAGTGCAAATTGCTCAAAAAGGAAACGCATGCCCTCAAGCAGCAAATTCTACAACTGCAGACTTCGACCGAGCATCAAGCACAAAGACAGGCCAAAAATGAGCTAAAAGCCAAAGAGCTCGAGGGCAAGATCTTGCGGGCCCAGCAGCAATTGTATGAAAAGGCAAACCTGGAACTGTTTGATAAAGGTAGAATAAAGGAGATCCGCTCTCACCTACTCAAAGGTTTCAGATCTCGGGCCTCCAGTGCCCTGTCGATTTTAATTTTTGTCATCGAAGCTCAGCATGCCATTACTAAAGAGGGACCGATAGTGGATGAGGTAATCCAAAAAATCAAGAGGTGACTCAAGCTTGCCTTTGAGGTCCAAAGCATCAGATATCAAGACCTGCAGGTCACTGCTATGAGTCGAACGGCTAGGGATTGGTCTACTGCTCAAGCCACTGTTCGCGCTTTCTTCTCCAAGGTGAAGAAAGCACAAAAGGTGAAAGACCTCCTTGATATATTTGAGCAAGAACAACGCACATCAATGAGTTACTTCGAAGACCTCTCTTCTTTGGGTTTCCCGAGCTTCATAGATGATGATGGGAACCTTCTCACCAGGGAAGAACTTAAGCCGGCGTGGCTCCATTTCGAAGGTGATGTCTCCGAAATTGATGAGTGGGAAGAGCCAGTCATGGAGGGACAAGTCACTGATTTCATCCTGAGACACTACAGAATCATGGCTTGCCTAAATGACCTAGGTGCAAGAATCAAACACGCCGACATAGGGCAGATTGATCGATTCCATGTTCTGGTCAAGGCACTCGAAGACCAAGAACCATTTCAGAAAGGGGTCTGGGCTCATGTTCGTCGAACTATAAAGAAAATCCATGACCGTCTGGTCCCATCACCACAGCAGGAGGCCACGCCAGCAGATGAAGGAGCAGAGGAGGAAGAAGAAGCAGAAGAAGAAGGAGGAGATGGATCGGGAAAAGACTCTGGCCCAATGGATCAAAGTTAAAGGGTCCTCCCACCGAGACGAGCTCGTTGCCCCGCGAGCCGCCAAGAATGTTGACAATTTTGTCACATTTCTCAAGGGGTAGAAAAAGAAACAAGTTTTGTATAGTGTTGTGTAAAGTTTTTGCTTTGTTATTTTTATTTTGAAAAGTTGCAGCAATTTTGGCTTCCAATGCCACCCATTTGTACATAAAGTAGAAAAGAAAGAACTTCGCTGGCAAACAAGCTAGAGAAAAGAGCTTCACCGAAGGAGAATAAAAATAGCTTCGCACCCGAAGCATTTCCAGCACTACTTCGGGTAAAAGTTTTGCGAAGTAGTTTTCGCCGAAGTAAAACACAAGCAAAGAGAATGAAACTACTTCACGCCCGAAGCACTTCCAGTAGCTACTTCGGGCGAAAGATGAGCGAAGCGGCGTTCAAAAGAAAAGAGAGCTTCGCACCCGAAGCATTTTCAACACTACTTCGGGTGGAGTTTTTTGCGAAGTAGTATACAAGGATAGCAATAGAAGAACTTCGGGCCCGAAGCGCTTCAAGCAGCTACTTCGGGCAAGATTTCTACGAAGCAATGTGCCGAAGAGAAATACAAAGGAGAAGGCAAGAAAACTACTTCGCATCCGAAGTATTTCCATCAATCACTTCGGCCAAAAAATCAGCGAACCATTTTTACTTCGGCGAAAGTCATTGCGAAGCATTTGCTTCGACTAAGCTTTCACCCGAAGTGACGGAGGTCATAGAGAATGAAACATCTGCTTCGGCCGAAATCTTCCCGAACCACAGTTTTGAAAAAGGATCGCAGCGAAGCATTTCTCGAAGGCATCAGCGAAGTAATTTAATCAGCGAAGCGGCAAAGAGGAAGAGACCCATTTTGCGAAGTAAATATGCTTCGGCACTCCTCAACCCCGAAGCAGTTTTGCGAAGCTTGTTTGCGAAGTATAATCCAAGGAGGAGTTTTGCTTCGGCCCAGAACCATTGCGAAGCGAAGTGGTGAATGAAGACTTAGCGAAGCGCTTCACGGGCACGCGTTCCAAGCCGGGTATTTTCCCGAGGCGATCAAGTGCCTCATAAATGCAATTTTTCGTGCCCAACAAGCCCGTTGCTCATTTTTGGCAATCAAAAATGAAGTATCAAGCCATGATGGAGAGCCCGACGAGCATGGCGGCCACTCGAGCACCGCACCCGGAGACCAAGGACGTCTAGACGGCTCATCAATGCACCTTTCCATGGTTGACCCGGTTGCGAGTTGCCATTTTTGGTAATAGATTTGAAAGCTCGATCATGAGAGCCTCAGGGAGCCGATTCTCAAGGCTCGAGGGCGTACTCTTCTTCGCTATGTAATTATGATTCAGAGGCTCGGGTCCTCTATAAAAACCTAGGCATTGTAATGGAAAAGGGGGGAACTATCTGCTAGAAAGCTGTTGTAACTTGATGTCCTATGATTAATACTAAGAGGCTTTGAGCTCAATTCTTCTCTTTTATGTTGCCTTCTGTGCTTGATTCTTTTGTCTTTCCTTGTTTGTATATCGAGATGTTTGAATCCTGCGTCCGGTGTGTGATCGAGGACTGTACCCTGAAACTCGTTCTGAAGGATACATAGGAGTAGAAAAGTGTCGTATTGGCTTTCTTTTATGCTGCCTTCTATGTTTGCTTCTTTTGTCTTTCTTCGTTTGTATGTTGGATGTTGAACTCTGCGTCTGGTGTGCGATCGGGGAAGGTACCCTGAAACTCGCCCGAAGGATACATAGGAAGGTCGATATTGCATTTCCTTCATTTTCCCTTGGTGTTCCTTGCTGCTATTCAAGTTGCTTGTTAGCGATCGTGCTTCCTGTTCTCTCCCACCTCAAATCACCGATCTCCTCTCCCTTCCCTTTTTTTTATTTCTCTAACCCTAACTCCTTTTATCTCTTTCCTGCACTCTTGTCTTCAAACACCCAAGTAGTTTAGTATAGGAGCCGGCCTTTCTCCGAAGATTGGCACGAGGGGCATCTCTTCCCTTCGGCCTTTCAATGTTGGTCCAGGTCTAGGGCGCATACATTTACCCAAAATCCTTACCTAGGCGGATTTGATGACCAACAATAACCAAGACAAATTCTATCAATAGGAACAAAAAATAGGTCAGGAAAACGATCCGACTCCAACAAAAAAGACTCCCTCAAATAGAATAATTTCTTAATTTATCAGGGAAGCATCTAGGAATTGGCAGAAGCATTCAGTCCCAAGGAGAAAATCTCCAATAATTAGACCTGGAGGTGATTCACATCCTTTGTAAATTCAATAGATTCAATAGCGATCTTGAGAGTACCCGAAATGGTATTCTGTTTCTCATCGATGCTTTTGACCAGCTGCACCAAATTACAAAGTGATTCTGTCCGGGTAGAGTCAAAAGCTCCCAATACTTTAGGCCAAACATGATCTTAGAAATTTTAATTTTTGAAAAATTCTAGTTATTTCAAACCCTAGCCACTTCAAAAAAAGAAAAAATAAAATAAAATAGAAAATGTGGAGTTGCCAATATTCTGTGAAAAAGATATTGATGCTAAGGAATGATTCATAAAGTGGAAATGTTTTCTTTAAATTTTTTGGATAAGGAATGGAAAGTGAAGATTATATATTACTTAAGTGGGGATGCTATTACATGGTTTTTAAACTTTACTCAGGCTCATAAATACAAACATACACAGAAATAATTTAAAGCTACATTTTTAGGCAAATGGGAATTGCAAGAAAAGGATAATAATGTGAAGGGTAAGGAAACTACACTTTGTGTGTCAGAGCCAAACAGTGATAAACAAGATTTGTTTGAATGCCAAAATTGTATTTTACAAGTTCATGGTTATATTCAAAATAAAAAAAATATGGTTTCCATTAACTCTCGTAGAAAATATAATTTTATCAATATGTCTTTGACTAAGAAGTAGCAAGTTCAAGAAAAGAAAATCAAAGACAAACAACTTGAGGGTAAAAATGTTCAAATTTTGAAATATTTGAAGCTCACAATGGATAAATATGTTTTACATTCAAATTTCCATGCTATTGAGATGAATGATATATATATATATTATTCTTGGTTATCCTTGGTTGCATTCTTTGGGTACTATTAACATTAATGTGCAAAAGAAATTCATAAAGTTATGGTACCGAAAGAAGAAGATAACATTACAGGACATTTCTCAGTGTAAGAAAAAACAGGTAGCTATTGTAGAGGAACAAAGTAAAAAATAATCACAAGAACTAGAAATAGAATCTCAGGAGGAGGTAGTAGCAGAAATCAAGGAAGATAAAGTAAGGGAAGTGTTGGTCACGAATCTGCCTAAGTACAAAGTATTATCACTTGTGCGCCCTAGACCCGACCAACATTGAAAGGCCGAGGGAAAGAGAAAATTCCTTCGGGCCGATCTCCAGAGAGGGTTGGCTCCCTTACTAATCTAATTTGGTTTAAAGCTTAGGGTAATAGGAAAGAAATGAGAAATGACAGAAAGAGATGGAAATATGGTTGTAAGCTAGAAAAGTGTGATGGGGATAAACTAACAACAAGAAACCACATTCAAGTTCGAATTAGCATGAAATAGAAAAGTAAGCACAAGAACCACTCACAGTTTGCAGAGATAACATCCAAGACACATTTCAGTGTTCATTCCCTTACCAGTAGTAATTAAATTTAGATGCAAAATTTAAAAGCAGCTAATAAGGAACATAAACGTAAGCAAAAATGACAAGCAAGAAGTGATCAACCACAAGACTACTCAAGGAACCAGAAGCCGAATATCTTTCTATTGATGCAGAAAACTTAAAGTATTTTTTTGCAGAATGTCTATCCTCCTTCATTACATCAAAATGCTTAGTATTTATAGAGGATTACGCCTCTTTCATTTAATGCACAATACGACAAAGTATTGGTTGATCAAAAATCAACAGCAACAATTCTCTCCTCGGCAATAGCAACGAACCAATTAGCAAATGCATTGGAAAATATCTACTGATTTCATCACATGGCGTATCGGGGCTTTGGCAAAAATCATCGGTCTGATTTCAATATTTATGATGGTGCCTTGGAAATGCATACCCACCAAAGTGGACGGTGCTTCGAAAATGAACAAGATTACACCGGAGTCAAAGGAGCAATACTTAAATCCTATAGTTTTTTAGTAGTGATCCCGGATATATCTATTGTATCACCACATGAATTAATTTTACTGGCTTTAATTCTTTTCCAAAGAAGATTTGCACTGAAAATGTAGGGGCGATGGTGTTTGTTTCTAAAATGAGTTTTCGCTCAAAGTTTCACTCAAAATGGGCCTTTATCTTCATTTCGCCCAAGTTACGCCCGAAATGAGCTTTCGCCTAGACTTGCGCTTGGAATGTGCACTTAATGTTTTTGTCCTGTGTGAAATGGAATTTTACCCCAATCTTTTCTTTTCTATGACTTCACCTAGGAAAATCTTGCGCTGCCATAAGTAGGGCCCATCTTGGAAACTAGATTTCTTTGAGAATTAATGAGAGTGAAACTGCCGACAGGGTGGTTTTGTCAGCAAAATGCCCAGGGAGTGTTTTCGCTAGCGAAATGCCAAAAGAAAGAATTTTCGTTGCACTTGGGAGTGAAAAGGCATTTCAGGGTGCATGAGAGCGAAAAGGCATTTCGCTTGAATCTTACCCGAAACTACACCCATCAGATACTTAGAAAAAATTTCAAAAAAAAATTAATGTGTGAAAAACACTCAAAATGTATTTGTGAGTTTCACTGGCAAAATGCTTACATATTTCAATCAAAACTTTACAAAATTTCAATGTGGAAAAAATGCCAATATTTTTGGTGGCTCGTAGGGTATTCAACTCACTTGAATGCAATCGATCCTAGGCCTTTATTCATTGGGCTCAGAGTCCCCACTATCAGCTGCATCTGATGGCCTACTACTTGTACCAGCTTCATCCTACTTTTTGAGATGTGACATTGTGGATTCATACACCACCACTGCTTCAGCCCATGCATCCATACTAATTGCCTCATGAGCACTGAGTGTACCCATAATGTATCAAAAAGTCTCAACCTTCTCTAGATCAATATATTTGGCCCTTTGGCTGAGCTCCAGTAATCTAGACTCAATACGAATGAATCTCCTCATTAATGGTAGCACGTGCTCTTCAGTGATGGGCTCCTCCAAGTTATCAATCTCTGAAGTATCATCTATGAAAATAGCCCATAACGCGTCTAGGTCCTTCTTTGCCAGAATATTCCCCTGATCATCAATGAAACTAGGGAAACCATTAGCTGCAATCGTATCAAAGTAAACCAATGAAATGTGCCTCTCATGCTCAAATGTCTCTTGCAGCTTGTGGGCTTCTTTAACCAAGTCCATCTTGGAGAAATAACTATGCAGTGTGATCTTAGCATTAGCCCAAGCATGGGCTATTTCGCTCATTGGATGAAACCAGAGATCCATTTGAGTCATTGCCTGGATCTTCATTGCCATTTCTAATTTTGGCTCTAAATCTTGCTCTATGAACTCCACTATATGTCTGTCATATGAAATGACTACCTGTACTTCCTGAAGGAACATGAGAACTAACGTAGCCTTTGTTGCCATCTTTCTACAATCAATCAACAATTGACTATGAGCTTCTTTAATTTTCTCCTTGGTGAGGGTCATCGATTGCATTGCTTTTACTGCCAACTGATTCTGTATATTTTGGAGCTGGTCTTGCAAGGCTTGGATCTATTGTTGTGCTTCCTGCTCCATTTCCTAGTACTATATAGCTACATGTTAAATTTCCTTGATTTCACCCTCCAAACACATTACCTTATGCTGCCACTATTGAGATCTAGACTACACAGAACCTAGTTGGGACTGCACAACATCTAGTTGGGCCTTTTGTGCTGCCAAGGCCCCTATATTTGCCTCAACCTAGAGGAAACTATCCTTATAATGCTCATTGTGAAGGTATATCAAGCTCATCTCCACTTGTATGTTACCCATTTTCTTAGCTGCATCTATTTTTGTGAGGTCCTCGATGACAACTTGGTATGAATAATCACTGGGCACCATCTCTCCTTGAGGTTTCTGGACCTGAGGAACCATCTTCACTGTGTGCACCTCCATTGTCACTGGATCAAAAGTCACTTTCTTCATCGGTTTCTCCAGGGCTAGCGCATCCTTTCGCTTGCGATTCTTCAACCATCATGATGAACTTTATCGTGCTCTATTGATCTTTTCTGCTATAGGGCGCTCTGGTAGCAACTCCATCTCAAAAGCTAGCGGCTCCTGTACTGCAAAAATTGGAGAAGATAGAAAAAGGGCTTGTTGAGGGTTTGACTCAACCACAGGGATGGAAGTGGAGGGTGCTGCAGTTACGCTTACTCTGAGAGGGGCTTGCGTACTTTCAGTGGTAATAGGGTTGGAAGGCATGGAAGATGAAGTGGAGGATAATGGAAGGGCAAATGGGTTCGGGGTGGATGCAAATGAACTGAAGGAAAGAGAAAAGGAGGGAATGGGTGAAACTAGGGAAGCACTGGTGACCTACGACTATGAAACAGATATGGGAATGGAAGAGATGGGTGCAACAATTGGAGGTGAAGTAGATATGGGAACTATAGATGGGAAGATGGTGGTCACCAAGTGCTTGTCAGAAAGAGAAGAGGAAATAAAATGCGTACCTATGGGCTCTAACACCATTTGAGCTAGTGGTGAAGGTTGTTGTACTACAGTGTCTTTCTCTTCCTTTGCTCTTTCCTTCTCCGCTTCTAGATCTACTATTGTCACCATTGGGCCTGATTGTCCCAACTGAGCCGAAGAGGGTATATCCTAAAAAATAGTCTGCTCAATCATCTGTGAAGGAAGCGATTTCGTGCTAAGCATAGAAACGGCTCCACTTCTGGGCTTCTTCACCATGTTGGGGAAAGGTACTCTTATAACCGCACTCCTCTTCCTAAGTGAAAGCTGCTCCTCCGATGGCAATTGCTCATCTTCTTCTTCTTCAATAGTTATCCTCTCTTCTATTGATGCCTCCTCTTGTCTCACCATATCTTCTTCTTTATCAGGACTGCTAATACTTCGAGGCACCAAATCAACAAGGGAGAGGGGTTGGTACTTTTCACACTGATCATCATAAATCAATGAAAATGCATCATCCATAACTAATGGATAACTTACCCTAGGCTTACCTCGATGGACCCTCATGACCCACCAGTTGGTAATATTTTCATCAGACCAATCAGACAATTTTGCTTTCATTTGATCAAACAAACCTGGAGGAGGAACTTGCTCTGGATGATTTGCAGGATCATACTCGACCTCCATCTCATAAAAATCATGCCAAGGAGGGAGTGACATCATCATCTCCACATGCCATTCAAGGTCACACCCCTTGGGATTATTCCTCTGTTGTAAGATGTCTTCTCGAGGGTAGCAATGAAAATTCTTGGCCTTAATGTGACTTGCAAAAACACCCAAAGGATCATACCACCATCATTGAGGAAGCTCAACCAACCCATGGTCATACAACATCTCAACAATCAATTCATTATGTTCACACTATGTAACCCTTATATCACCAAACTAGAAAGGCATAACACATGTAGCTTTCTTTCCCCTGCCTATCCCATATGTATCATTTGTAAAATCACTCTGTCAGGCTACTTCCAAGGTGAAAAGGTGTTCAATGGTAAAATATGGCAACAAAAAAGGTTTGCCAGTGAAACCAAAAATTCTAACCACCACTCCTTGTGTCAACAAAAAGACATCACCTATTTTCTGGTCAACCACCTCTGCTTTCATTGCTCGAGGCACTCTGTTGCATACCCCATAAATCAACTCCAAGGCGAGTCCCAAAAACATTATGTTAAAATTATAATAGGACTCTTTTCTTGATAGGCTCTGAGTCCATGAATATACTAGCAACGCCCTCCCTATTTCATCTATCTTTCTTACTGCTATAAAAGCAAAATGAGAGTGCATGTGATAGAAAAAGTACCATACTATAAGGGAGCAATATCTGAAAGTAACATCCTCTCCGCTTTGTACCTTTTGCAACTGTGAGTGTATCCTTCATTCCAAGAAATCTACCCAATCAAATAAAATTGGATTTGTAGTTGTTGTCATGGCAGTCGGAGCATAAAACTCCACTTGTGAAATGCACTACACCAATGATGCTTGCCACTTGTGCACTATGGAATCTGAAGACAATCCCATCAACCATGCTAGCATTGAGTATAAATCTGGGCTCTTGAAATCCTTTAGCGATGCTGGTAATTCTGGCAACTCCCCAAAATATGGTGTCTTCAACAACTGGCTCTCCATAAACTATCGCATGTGAACAGTGGACTGATACCTCTCCTCTTGCTTTAAAATTAAGATTTTTAAATATGACATCGGATGGAGGTCATGCACCACAAGCGAATGCGTCCCTTATGGAGCTGGCTGAAATATTGAATAGTTTATCTCCTTGGGCATTTTGAATAGTTCTTGAACTAGAGTTATAGCATTGCATGATCGCCTAGACTAGCTCGGGACATGGGTGTACAGGCGTACACAGGTACTAGAAGAGATGAGAGTAGAATGTCATGGTATAGGAAATTTCAGTAGACACCTTTTGCATAGTGAACTCGACATCCTGACACAATTTTTCCACACCCTTATTGGTGATGGTGCAATCATTGATCTACGCTAGGCGGTCATAGTAGGGTGTTAGTTCTACTTCTTCCTCCTCTTCTCGAGCTTTTCGCTGCCTCTTTTCTATTTTAGCCTTTTTCTGAACTTTCTCCTTCTTGGCTTCTATGGTTTTCTTCCCCATATTTAGCTTTCTTTGAACATGCGGTGAATAACTGCAAACCTTGGAGCAAAAAGGAATTCACAACACCTCTACATAGGAACCCTACAATTCTTTTGATTTTTAAAACTGAAGCGTTGGCCCCTTTTATAATATTTTACCCATACCTTTGAATTAATGTTTGAGGCATGCTTGCTAATTTTGGGGGCATGGCATGCATCCCAATGATTTTTTATTACACCTCCAGAACCTTGAACCCAAAAAACACATCACCCAAGCTGATTTTTTTGTTTTCTAATTCTTCAAGAACTCCCTAGTTAAGCATATTTTCCATGGAGTAGTACTCAGATGGGTGACCTCTTGGGAAGTCCTGGGTTCTGACCACTTTTTCACCTCATTTTTTTTTTTGAACCAGAAAGAAACATAAAATAAAAATATGTACATATTTACATTCATAGTCTCGATTTTCACTGGTAGTAGGCCTTCAAATGAAGACCATTGATCGGAATTGGCAGTGCATGACCATCCATATCCTGCAAATAAAATGAGTTAATTTTATTGACACCTAAAATCTGGAATGGACCCTCCCATATGGCCTCAAACTTGTGGTGTTTACCCGCATTGCCTTCTTTTCATTCCACTTCAATACAAGATCGCCAACCTTAAAGGTCCTTTCAAAAACTTTTTTACCGAACCACTTCTTCGTCATTTGAGCATGCTCTATGAAGGCTTGGTATGATTTCTCCCTTTCTTCCTCCAACTGTAAAAGTTGAGCTAACCTCATGCTCATGGGGTCAGACTCATCATCCTCATCATCCAGCAAATGCCAGGTTTGGAGGGCCAACAATTCAATATGGATAGGCAAGACTGCTTCTTTACCATATACCAAGGAATAAGGGGATGTCTTGATAGATTTTTTCATTGAGATGCGATCGGCCCACAATGCTTGGTTCAAGAGTAGGTGCCAGCTCCACTTATTGTCGCCAAGGGTTCTCTTCAGAATTTTGAGTAGGTTCTTGTTTGTAGACTCGGCCAGACCATTCCCCTGTGGATAGTAGTTAGATGAAGTTTTTAAATAAATTCCATACTTACCCATGAATTCACTAATTTTGGCGCCTATGAAGGGGGTCCCATTATCTGTTATGATTGCATTCGGGACACCAAAATGAGTGATTAACCCCTCGAGGAAATTGATGATCGTGGCTTGATCTACTTTCTTGGTTGGGATTGCTTCAGTCCATCTGGTGAAGTAGTCAGTCGTAGTCAGGATGTACTTGTGTCTGGTAGATGAGTTAGGATCAATGACCCCAATAAAGTCTAAGCCCCATTGTTGGAATGGTGCTTCTACTTGAATCGGGTGGAGGGGTAATGATGCATTCTTGGTCCTATCGACGTATCTTTGGCACTTATCATAGTTTTGACTGACTTTGAAAGCATCTACAAAGAGAGTGGGCCAAAAATAGCCTGCTCGAATAATCTTCAATGCCATGGGTCTGCCTGCATAATGACCTCCCGAAAATCTAGAATGGAATTCTTGTAGAATTTTCTCCTTCTCTGATTCTTTGACACACCTGAGAAGAACTCCATCAATATTCTTATGAAACAAACCATTTGGCAGCAAGACATACTTGAGGGCTTGTAATCTAAATCTCCTTCTCTGTGAGGCATTAAGATGTGAAGGACACCTTTCTAAATTAAAATATTCGATCAGTTCCTCTATCCAATCTTGGTCAACTGTAGAATGATTGGTAAAATTATAGTTACCCACTACATCTTCATATTCACAAACTATGGATTCAGAGGTAGCACTCCTTGCAAGTTCTTGGCACAATGCTCGACCTCGAACAAGTTTGGTTGGTCGGATCTCAACATCATACTCCTAGATTTTGGAAACCCAACCAACTCTCCTATCTCCAAGTTCTCCCTGGATGATGAAACTTCGGACGTCTGGATGAACAACATAAACTATTGTCTTGCTCTGTGAAACAAAGTGCTAAAACTTCTTCAGATATTTCATTACCGCATACACCTACTTCTCAATGAAGTTATACTTCTCTTCGTGTGGTTGGATGACTTGGCTTAGGAAAGCAATCGGGCATTCATTTCCATCATCTCCCCTCTATGTGAGCACCGCTGCATAACTTTCTTGCTCACCAACAACATACAGGATAAAATCCTTGGAATAGTCAGGGTTTACCAGGATCGGGGCTTGAGCAATTCTTTCTTTGATCTCCTTGAATGATTGCTTCCTCTGCTCAGTCCACTTAAACTCAACATTTTTCTTTAAAAGCTCAGTCATTGGCTTTACCACTTGGGAAAAATCTGCAACAAAATTTCAAACAAAATTAATTTACCCAAAGAATGATTGCAAATCCTTCTTATTGGTTGGCAATGGAAGCTTCATAAGAGCTTCGACTCTAGCTGGATCAATAGCTAAACCATTTTCTGAAATGACATGTCCTAGGAGCTTTCCCTCCTTTACAAAAAAATGGACTTCTTCGGATTGATGGATATTCCAAACTCCTGGTACTTCTTGAATACTTGCCTTAAATGAGAGTCGTGCTCCTCCCTGTTGTGAGAGAAAATAGTCATGTCATCCAAATAAATCACAATAACATGATTTAACAACTCACCAAAAGCTACGTCCATCACCCTTTGAAAGGTCGCTCCGACGTTTGAGAGTCCAAATGACATTCACTGAAAAGCAAAGGTTCCCCATTTTATGGTGAACGCGTTTTATGTTGGTCCTCATCCTTGACCCAAATTTGGTTATATCCAGAGAATCCATCCAACAAAGAGAATCTCTGAGCTCCTACGACTACATGAAGAATCTGGTCGATCTGAGGTAAAGGATAATGATCCTTTAGTGATGCCTAGTTCAAATTTTGAAAATCCATGCACAAGCGAATATCTCCATTCTTCTTTCATACCAAGACCAGATTCGCCACCCAGGTTGAATGCTTGATTGGGTAAATGATCTTAGCATCCAATATTTTTAGTAGCTCCACCTTCATCAACACTTCAATCTTAGGATTGATCGGTCTCTATTTTTGTCTGAAGGGTTTCACCCCATCCTGTAGCTCAATGGTATGTTGTATCACATCTTTGTTATATCCCTTCAGATCATGGTAGCTCCAAGTGATAATGTCAAGAAATTTGTGGCACAAGTCCTTGATCTCTTCTAACTCTTCGGGAGTGCAATCTATTCTGATCTTGATTGATTTTTGGGGGCCCAACTGTAGTTCAGTGTACTCCTTCTCATCCACTTTGATCCTATGCTTTTTTGCTCTATCATTTTGATCAAAGAGGCTCTCGAGCGTAATCAATCCTTTTGGGATATGATTATTCCTCAGTTGAATCAACCCTTTGGCTTCCTCCTCATCAAGCGTTCTCTCTTCCATAGTACTCACTTCTCTTATCAAAAAATTTATAATCTGCTCATCACTTTCGAACACTTGCCAGTAGATGTTCTTGTTCAGGACCGAGGGTCTATAAACCAGCCTCACGGTCTTAGGTTTCCTCACTACATGTTCAATCGGAGAGAAGTTTGCACCAAGGGATGCTAAGAGATCAACATGTTTGTTCTACTCCCGTGAGATGGCTTGAATATTCAACGTTGTGTAAGCCTCAAATAGGTCCCAAAATTTGTTGCGGTACACCTTGAGATAATGCTGCTTGGAGATGCACTTGTTCGTTACTTGGTTTACAATTAATTTAGAATCACCAAAAATTTATAGCTATTTAATTCCTAGCTTCTCCACTTTCTTCAAACCTAGGCACAATGCTTCATACTCGGCAGCATTGTTGGTACAACTCTAGGTCAGCCAGTATGAATAAGTTCTCTGTATGCCAGAGGGAGAAATGAGAACAATCCCTACTCCCACACCATTCTTACATCTTGCACCATCAAAATATAGCTTCCATAATTGATCGAGAATAGGATCCTGATCTTGAGACACCTTCACTTCAACCTTTTTAGGCTTGGTAATGGTGTAACAACCAATTTCAGTCTCCATCATGGCATTAAAATCGAGCATTGAAAACTCATCTTCTAAGCGAAGCTCATCTAGAACTTCATCCATCAAATCAGGTTCTTTCAATTCCTCAGTTACCATGTTGACAGAGTTTGTGGACTTTTCTTCCTCTTCAATCTTCTCTATATGAAAAGTAGAAGGCTTCTCATTGTAAATTCAGATTCTTCTCCCTTTGAAAGGAATCTCTAGGTGAGAATAATCCAGAGAAAGGTAGCCTCCCAGCTTGGCAGTGAATTCTCTTGACAAACACATACTAAAATATGGCTCCAAATCAACCACAACTACCTCCTGAATTATCGTGATCTGAGGCATACTATGTAGGACAATGGGGATATCCTTGATGACACCCACTATTTTTATAGGAGTTCCATCTAACTGCAAGACACCAGGGCTACTCCTTGTATATTCCATACCCATGACTTCACAAACTGCCTTTGGCATGACAGTTGTCGCAACACCAGAATCAATCATGCAATTGTGCACGATCCAACCCTCCATCCTGAGAGACAAATAGAAAGGGGGTGGTCTATTCTTTCCAGTGGCTGAAGTAGTTAATGTTTGAGAAAAAACTATCTGAGTAGGATTCTTCCCGTTATCTTTCACAAACTTCAATGATTCTTGTAACAGGTCGACTTGCCCAGGTAATTGCAATGCATCATAAAGACTAACCTTGGTTGGAATCTTCTTCAATTCCTCGACAATGTTGTATGTGGATGTACCAAACTCCTTTTCATTGGTGACCTCGTATTTGCTTCGATATTGTTGTGTGGCTTCTACCCTCTAACGTTTAGTCAAATATGGGTACTTGAGTTTTTCTCTGGCTTGTTCCTCCATTTCAGCTCTTGCCTACGAAGTCGAGGCTTTTTCTTGCAATATTTCTTTCGCTCATGGAGGCAAAATATATTTTAATAGGATAGGTGCATCTGGCTTTGGCGCTGGAGTGGGTGCTTTCACTTGTACTTGTTTCTTCTCATTTTGCACCTTTGGGTCAGCAGGTACCTTTAGTGGTTCCATTTCAGCTGGATCTACCGTGATTGGCTTTCTCCCAGCTCTTGTGAGAACTGAGACTTGTTCTTCAGAGGGAACCATGAAGTTGTGATCCACCTCGGTAATCATGTTAACCTGACCTCTAGAAGAGCTTACGACTAGTGTTTGCACGTAGTTCAGATGAACCATGCAAGTCTCCTCACCGTGTGGATCATTACAGGTAGAGCACCAGTATGTTTTGTCTACTGGGCCAACTTCTTCATTTGCCAATACAGTTGGGTTCCTCTCAGGCGCCTTGTTGGTCGAAGCTGCTTGCTCTCTGGTGATCGATGGAGGTTGAAATCTCTTAGGTTGGAAATCTCTCTCAGCCTATTTTCTTTCAATAACTGTAATCTTATTACCCATTGCTCTTATGGCTAAATTAGCAGATTTCACCTCTTGCAACACCTTCTCTTGTGAATAAGGATTTGAGGGTGTTGGAGGAGTTGGTAATGGAAGTGGTATAGGAGGATATGGTAGTGTTGGGAGTGGAACTGGTGCTTGTAATTATGAAATAGCTTGGAGTAGGTAATTACGGGATAACTAGGGTAGGGAGCTGGGGAACTAGAATGGGCATGATTTGAGGTGCACTTGAGCTCCATGATGGAATGGGATACATGGAAGGCATAGGCTATGAAAATGAACTAGAATACAAATGTTGTGGAAGGTCAGGTAGGATGGGCATTGTTACCTTTGGGGAAGCTTACCTATGGTGATCAAGTCTACCTCAGCCTTCTGTGCCTATGTGTACAGATCTAGGAACGTATTCACATTGGCCTACCGAACAGCCATGCCAATGTCTGTGTTAAAGGCTCTAAGATAATAAAATGTAGCTTGCTCATGAGTGGGTCGAAGGCCATCAGGAACTCTCTGCCAGCTTCGGGTGAACCTGACATTGAAGTCCACTATCTCCTCCTACGGATGCCTTTGAATCATTGTAAATTGATGCAACAAGGAAAATGGATCAACTTGTTCATGAAAGTTCTTGATTAGTAATTCCGCCAACTGATCCCATGTGGTGATAGTGGCAGGTGACAAATATCGGTACCAGTATAACAACTTCCCTCTAAGTGATAACACCAGTAACCTTACCATAATATCTTCATCTACAATGTCATGGATTATCACCAAAGAAGCCACATCTTGGATATGCTCATATGCAGTCTTACCGGTACCATCATAGGTAGGCAAGGCCTTTAAGGCTGCTTGGGGAACTAGATTTTGTGCTTGTAAATTCAGGGCTCCTGAACTATTCCATGTTGGGAACAGCCTTGGTGGTTGTGGCTGCTATGGTGGAGGATTCTGGGCCATATGGACTGGTGTGTGTGGTTGAGGAGGTGGAACACTAGTAGCAGTACTAGCTGGACTCGAAGGAATGAAAAACACACCAACTATTTGTGAGGATGTTGCGGATGACGTATGTGGCGGGGTGACTAACCTAGGGTGTTCACCTAATTTTTGGGTGTCGAGTTCAAAAAACTCAATGGGGTTTTCAAAATTTTTGGCCTTCGATCTTGTGATCATGAAGTACAACTTTCATTGTCTCCACGTTCGGAGGCTTCTTGGTAGTGTTGAGTCACCAAATGTTCTAACTGTACAACATGAAGGTGAACATCAAACCTCAATACTGTTGAAAGTGGAACTTTTGGGGTCCCATCGGGCATGCCAAAAATTGTTGGTCATGAATCTGCCTAAGTACAAAGTATTATCACTTGTGCACCCTAGACCCGACCAACATTGAAAGGTCGAGGGAAAGAGAAAATTCCTTCGGGCCGATCTCTAGAGAGGGTTGGCTCCCTTACTAATCTAATTTGGTTTAAAGCTTAGGGTAATAGGAAAGAAATGAGAAATGACAAAAAGATATGGAAATATGGTTGTAAGCCAAAAAAGTGTGGTGGGGATAAACTAACAACAAGAAACCACATTCAAGTTCGAATTAGCATAAAATAGAAAAGTAAGCACAAGAACCACTCACAGTTTGTAGAGATAACATCCAAGACACATTTCAGTGTTCATTCCCTTACCAACAGTAATTAAATTTAGATGCAAAATTTAAAAGCAGCTAATAAGGAACATAAATGTAAGCAAAAATGACAAGCAGGAAGTGATCAACCACAAGACTACTTAAGGAACCAGAAGCCGAATATCTTTCTATTGATGCAAAAAACTTAAAGTATTTTTCTGCAGAATGTCTATCCTCCTTCATTACATTAAAATACTTAGTATTTATAGAGGATTTCACCTCTTTCATTTAATGCACAATACAACAAAATGTCGGTTGATCAAAAATCAATAGCAACATGGCATATCGGGACTTTGACAAAAATCATAGGTTTGATTTTAATCTTTATTATGATGCATTGGAAATGCATACCCACCAAAGTGGATGGTGCTTCAAAAATGAACAAGATTACACCGAAGTCAAAGGAGCAATACTTAAATCCCATAGTTTTTTAGTAGTGATCCCGGATATATCTATTGTATCACCACAAGAATTAATTTTACTAGCTTTAATTCTTTTCCAAAGAATATTTGCACTAAAAATGTAGGGGGTTTTTGTTTAAAGAATTTTTGCTCAAATTTCACCCGAAATGGGCCTTTATCTTCATTTCGCCCAAGTTATGCCCGAAATGAGCTTTCACCTAGACTTGCGCTTGGAATGTGCACTTTATATTTTTGTCCTATGTGAAATGGAATTTTACCCCAATATTTGTCTTTTTGCTATGACTTCTCCTGGGAAAATCTTGCATTGCCATAAGTAGGGCCCATCTTGGAAACTTGATTTCTTTGAGAATTAATGAGAGTGAAACTAAGGAGGTGGTTTTGCCAACGAAATGCCCAGGGAGTGTTTTCGCTAGCGAAATACCAAAAAGAAAGAATTTTTGTTGCACTTGGGAGCGAAAAGGCATTTCGGGGTGCATGAGAACGAAAAAGCATTTCGCTTGAATTTTACCCGAAACTACACCCATCAGATACTTAGAAAAAATTTCAAAAAAAAATTAATGTGTGAAAAACACTCAAAATGTATTTGTGAGTTTTACTGGCAAAATGCTTACATATTTCAATTAAAACTTTACAAAATTTCAATGTGGCAAAAATACCAATAGAAAGACTCAATGGATGGGAGTAAGAGAGAAGGGCAAAAATAGGTAGAACAATAGGCTATGGTTGGATTCTATCACCATCCAAACCACCATGAGAGACAACAATCATGGAGATAAGACATAGAGCCACAAAGGAGCTATGAGGGACATACAAGAAATCAATAGAGTCCAAACTTTGGTCGTTAATACAAGCAAGTTTGGATGAAAAAAGTAAAATTTATGCTTTCAAAACGTGACATTGACACCAACGAAGACCACCACCAATCATAGTTTCACTAGGATGGATGGATGATCAAGATCGGTACCAATATTCAACATGGCTCAGAAGATCATATTATTTAACCTCCTCTGATGTTTTGAGGATGAAACCTTTTGTAAGAGGGATGGAATGTTAGGTACCCAACAAAGGTACTTAATAATTGAATATTGTATTGTATAATGGTATAATTCATTAATTAATTATTGAGTAAGGAAGGCCACATGTCATATTATAAATAGGTATGTCATAGAATCATATATGTAACTGTTGGGGGAATATTATCATATGTAACCAAAAGGAATATTATCATATTATTATGCACTTTGTAACTCATGAAAGGTGAACCACCCCATGGGTGATCTTGTAACTCATGGAAGGTGAACCATCACACTCTTGTATAAGAGAGATGTACCCCCATTGTAATGGACATCTATGAAGTATCCTTGTATAAGTCTTGGCTCGTGGATCTAGAGATCTTGTGGAGTGGCTTCCTTCCAAAAGGAGCATTATACGGTGTTACTTTACCTCAAGGTTATTATCAATATCTATTTTATTGTGTGCAATTTATTTGTCGATTCATGTTGATATTTATGTACATTTTTGAATAATTTATGGAATAAGAAGAGAGGTTCATAACATTATACGATTAGATATCTATGAATGGTTTCTTTTATTCCCAATAATAATAACAAATTATGAGTATATAATCCATCCATCAATTAATCAAGGTCATATCTTAATCCCATAAGAGAAACGAAGATCAATAAGTATTATAAACTCATCCAAGTTTAGTCTCTGCTTGTGTAGTGCTTTGAAGGGATAAATGCATGATCCTAAACAGATTTTCAATATAGGACCATGTAAAATTATGCCAACATAAGAGAGATTTGTATCTAGCTTATTGACAAAAGAAGAAAAGAAATAAATATGAAGAAAAATGCATCTTCTTTAATGAATTATGAATACCTCATCCCATATAGATAATAAGCTCCTTCCTTGGTTGTAGTAGAAGTGGTTGGAGTGTAAATTATGCCAATGCATATTTGTTATCTTAAAACTAGATATTTATATGTTTCAAATAAAATACAACTAATTGAGGTTAAAAACAATATTTATTTCAACTCTTAGTCCTACATAATCTTCTATACTGAGTGGGATCCTTAAATTATAATACATTTGTTATAACAACAATATGTAGAGAACCCCTTATAAAATAGAAAAGATAAGTTTAAAAAAAAAATATTGTTGGATCTATCTACTCATGTCACTCTTAATGTCATAGCAATGGTTTGGCTACAACATGACTACTATGACTGATTACAACTACTATAGCATGCTCGTTAATAATAGCCAATACAACAGGGTTAGCTAGTTAGATCACTATAGTTTATCCTATTTTTAACCTATTTAGGATTGAAACCACTCCCTAGTTCTAATTTATTAATATAAATACAAGTTATAATCTAATACTTACAACATCCATAAAATAGATAAAATTTATAACAAATGATCATATAATGGTATACAAAAGATATCCTTTTATGCTAAATATTAGCCTAAAATATGGTATTTTTGGAGCCTATTATAGCTTATAGTATTCTATTTGGCATTAATATTGGCCATTTTGCTATCAATATCATCAAGTTTATCTTACTTATCAAACTTGGATAATTATTGATGTATATAGATCTATAACGACTATAGCTATTTGATTTCCTCATCCAACTTGTCCAAGGAAAGGTAATGTGATCTTTAGCCACTAGGCCTATTGATCATTTGGGATCTATTAGAGGGATTATTGTAGAGTTATACTAAAATGATCAACATAATGAAAGGATTAATTTGGGATAAGTGGCAAAATGGTGAAAAGCATTTGTCCATAATATTTTTTACACTTTGTATTTTGATTCCTTACCTTAAGGGGGTCTATGTTTTCAAAAACACCAAATTATTTATAGTTTGCAATATAGACTTTGGACTATATAAGATCTAAAAACCTAGACCTCAACTATCACAATACCTTAGTTCTAAACTTGGTGATTTAGTAATCCACCATGTCATTGTACTAATATATTATTCTATACCTTATTCTTCTCTAATCTATTCATTTCTACTTAGATTTATCAATCCTTGAATAAATATACCTAAATATTTTAATGTCTAGGGTTTATGTATGGAATTTCTAGGCTAGGGTATGTTTGGTATATAGGCTCTCTAATATACTTGTTCTTAAAGAGTGAACTTGGCACAATATTTTAGATATCTAACTATAAAGGGTTCCACCATACACATAATTACACTATTCTATTATTGAAGTACAAAATGAGTAACTTACTAGGGGTAATTACCTACTGTTACACCATAGATTTAGATGGTCGATGGATTCTTATAGCTAAATTTTTCGTAGATCTTAGAGTGTGTTTCAATATATTCGAAGGTATGTGACAATTTATGCCTATCTAAATATGTTGTATGAAGCTTAGGTTTCAATGAATCTCTCCACCTTACTTCACACATCAAAACTTGCTTAGATAATAATAACTTTTATATATTTTCATAACTCCAACATAGGCTTTTCAACCTAGATAATTACTTTAGGTAAAACATGATGGCCATAAATTCCTTCTATTACAGTAAAACATGGCCTTAAAAAGATATCTAATATTAGTTGGTATAGTTTTACCTACAAAATATGATCAAAATAGAAAAGCAATATGCGGATAAATAGAAGGCTCAATAAACCAAATAATTGCTACAAAATATACTTATATTCATGATTTAATTACAAATTATTACCGACATATTTGAGGAAAAACCTCCTTAATAATAGAGCATTGATGAAAAATATGATTCAAGATGCTGATCCATTTGTGATAATTCAATATATAAGCATCACAAAATGTGACCCTAATTCTCAAGGTTAATCCCCATATACAAAATAAGCACTTGAGTTAATTAACTAAATTATGATTATTACAATGCTCATAAAGTAAAAATAGAAAGTTAGGAGATAAGTGTCCTAACAAACCAACTCATCCTTCCATGTAAAAATGGGAAAATGAAACTCTTGAATCATAACCTGAAGCTCATCTACTATTTGTTTGAGATCCTTTCCTTCAAATATGTTACTAATAATCCATGATATGAAATTGTTGCTCACACTAATATAACTTTGGTCCTTTGAACCCTTGCAAGCTAAACATGATAGAGCTAGTGATTGCTATTTTGGATTAACAAAAGAGGATATGGATTCAACCATGTATTAGACTAAAAATTTGTAGAATCTCTTTATTGACTAACTAGTTAATATATTTCTTAATCAATTAAGAACTCTCTTATAAATCTCCATGTTATTGAGCCCCTTTCCTAAACAATTCAACTACATTAGCCGAACCTTTATATTTTCAAAGTAATATATTTGCCCAAAGATAATTAAATAAACTCCAACCGATTTTTTTCTCTAGTTTTGAACTTATTTGTTTACAATTTTGTAAATATGCACCTCCAAAATATATATACCTTATCCTACTTGTAACAAAATATCATCACACTCTATTGCCTATGTAAAATGTTCAAATCTTTGTTAAATAAATATTCTTGTGATGAACGTGAACTTTAACGGCGATATTAGACGGGAAATGAATGCACTTTTCCCTCCTTACCCCGTGGTATTGCCACGTTTATTTTTATGTATAGAAGTGTAACTCAAGCGCTTTAGCGTCTCTGTGAAGGTGGTGGAGGTTCAGGGTAATCGTTGGATGTGTAGATATAAATATCTCTTCCGTTAGTCCGTTGGATCGGTCTTGCATTTTCCTCATATTTCTGCAAAATCGCATGATATGTCATTTCAAAATAATCCTGAAAAAAATGTTGAAAACTAAATCCCTTGCATAACATTTAATCACGCCATCAACTGCTTTACGCAAAGCCACGACTTGCTCTCTCGAAACGGTTCTTATCTGCATATTCATACTCGCAAAATCTTAGATTTCCCCCTCTCATATGACTTCGCTGACCAACATTTCTTTTGCTATGACTTAAATTTGTTTATCTTCAGCTGTGCCCTCACTTATTCTGAAATTACTTAAATATGTTCTAATTCTAGAACATGCCTTGGATTTTGTAATTAATGGTCATAGAATACCTCTTCGACGATGGTCCAGACGACTCCTTCACTGCAGTAAGAGACCCCACGTACCCATAGTATTTCATGCTTTATGTTTTTATGTGATTTGGGTCTACTATGCCCAGTGGTTCCTCCGGTGGCTCCATATCGGCCATTAAATCGATCTCATCTGTTAGCTATTAAACAATCACATTTATTACTTCTCATATCTTTGATCCTAACTTTTAACGCCGTAACAGGCCTTCCAAATTTGTATATAACCGCGATGAGTGCAGTGTTTTTGTTTTCGGCTTGATGCACTAAATGGATCTCTAGAGGATATCTGTTTGAATGAACTCCAAACAAAAATTGGAATAATTTTAGCATTTGATAACGTAGGCTTTGTTTTCCTTTCTCAAGTCCCCAAAAAATAAATTTAGGCTTTAGCACTCAAAAACTTACGTGAGTATAATTTAATTATGTTTTAATATATATTTTTAATTATATATATATTATGATATATAGATTGAGTATTAATATATAATAATAATTTTTTCTTTAAAAATTGTTAATAAAAAAG
The DNA here is from genome assembly GCA_028583015.1 of Wollemia nobilis. Classification (NCBI taxonomy): domain Eukaryota; kingdom Viridiplantae; phylum Streptophyta; class Pinopsida; order Araucariales; family Araucariaceae; genus Wollemia; species Wollemia nobilis. Next base: position 95,349 of record JAQPPZ010003564.1, on the reverse strand, counting down.
CATTATAACAATAACATGTGTAACTCCAAAGGTCCGAGGTGTAGACCAATTGGTTCATCCAAATCCTAGGGGGGGGTCCAGGTTCAATCTTGGGCCGCCGGGGGGGGGGTTGTTGTTTGGTGGGGGTTTTTTTTTTATTTTTTTTTAAAAAAAAAACAATAACATGTGTTAATATATAATTAAAAAGATAATTATTTTATATTAAATTTATAAGTATTTTGATTTTGGATGATGGTAGAATAAGTTAAGAGATTAGGTTGGCATATTATTCCCCTCTTCACTTCAATTAGTTCTTTTTCCTAAACATTCTTCACATGAAACTTATAGCAATATAGATTATATTGACATCAATAAAAGGAACAAGGGAGGCATGTTTGTTAGTTTGTTTTATTCTAATATGGCAAACTAGTAAATACATTATTTTATATGCCTTTTGGATTGTTTAATATATTTTTGCTATGATATAAAGTGATACAACAAAAACAAAATTAGAACGCCATCGTATTTATTGTAATTATGAGTGTAATAATAATGACTTGGTTCAACAGAAGATAAGGCTCATCATGCATCCTTGAAAGGCTAGATAGGTTCTTGCTTTCAAAAAAGTTTTTGCTAAAAGGATACATCCCAAAAGTGAAAATCTTAAACAATGTTGGATTTGATCATTGGCCAGTTTTAATTGAAGTTTGGAGAACCAAGGGTAAGCTGACACCATTTCATTTTTAGCTAATGTATCTCAAAGATGAATCTCTCAAATCAAGGATACAACAATAGTGGCAAGAAGGCAAGCCAATGCATGGTACTAATATGTATTGTTTTGTCAAAAGGTTGTAGTATATTAAATATAAAATAAATACTTGGAATTGGGTGGAATTTGGAGGTGTAAGAGCAAAGAAAAGGGAAGCTCTAACCTAAGTTGAGGAGCTGAATAAGTAAATTCATCTTGAGGGTTTCATAGAAAATAAGGTTAAGACATAAATTAATTTATCCCAGGTAAAGGAATGGGATAGAAGAGAAGAACTAATGTGGAAACAAAGGTCAAGGATTCAATGGCTACAAGAAGGACACGAGAACACAAGTTTCTTCCATAAGTTTCTCCTAGCTCGAAGAACTTATAACTTTATCCCCTCTTTGAAGAATGAATTAGGAGATATAGTCCACACTTGGGAAGGCATGTCTTCATTAGTTGTGAATCATTTTTCAAAATTCTTTATAGTCCATTTGCTTGAACTAGAAGCTCAACAAGAAATTTTATAGGTGATACCTATTCTTATTTATTATGAGGAGAATGTGGCTCTAATTGCTCCTATAACTAAGAAGGAAATACAAAAAGTAATTTTTAAAATGCAAAATGGAAAAACCCAGGTCTAGATGGTTTCCCTATTGAATTTTATCAATAATTTTGGGATGTTTTGTAGGATGACATTCTAGAGGTGGTAGAAGAGGCTAGAAAGGCAAAAGATATATATCAACAAGAATTTTATAGCTCTAATTCCAAAAGCTCAAGAAGTCGAATATTACTGGATATAGACCAATTGCTTTATGTAATGTTATTCTAAAAATCATTTCAAAGATTATGTCAGAAAGATTCAAACCTTTGTTTCACAAGATCATCTCTTTAGAATAAAGGAGATTTGTTGAAGGGCGACAAATAGTGGATGAGATAGTGTTAGCCTAGGAAGAAATTCACTCTATGGAAGCTTAAAAATCCCCCTCCATGTTTATTCAATTGGATTTATCCAAAGCATATGATAGGGTGGGTTGGCACTTTCTCATCCAAGTTTTGGAAAAAATTATATTATCTTAAGAATGGATAAAATGGATCAAAGGTTGTATATCTTTAGTTTCTTATTCAGTTATTCTTAATGGCTATCCTACTCATTGGTTCTTAGCTTATAGAGACATCAAAAAAAGGATACCCTCTTTCTCCTTATCTTTTTATCATCTTAGAAAAATGTTTGGGAAGGACTTTTGCTAAGAATCAATATTGGCAGAAGTTAGGAGTCACTATAGCTAAAGGAGTCAGACCTATCACTCATTTACAATTTATTGATGATTTTACCCTTTTAGGGAAGGCAACAATAAAGGAAGCAACCTCAATAAAGCTAATTCTTTATTGTTTCACGAGAGCCTAACGAAAACTAATTAATAAAGATAAATCAAAAGTTCTTTTTTTCATTGCTCACTTAGAAAATATATTTTGATAATGGACATATTAGGATTTAATAAATTTCTCTTCCAATTAAATACTTGGGTGTTCCAATTAATCTGGGTAGCCAAAAAAAGAGTATTGGAGTTGGTTATTAGAGAAAGTGAAGAACAAAATTGGTAGTTGGACCAACAAATGGCTTTCATCAGGAGGTTGAATAACTCTTATCAAATTAGTTCTTTAGTCTATTCCTATATTTGTTTCAATAGTTTTGAACATCTCCAACTCAATGCTCAATGAACTGGATAAAATAAGTCACAAATTTATCTAGAGAGGTTCAAAATGGAGAAGAAATGGGCCCTAGTAAGATGGGAGACTCTATGTTTGCCTACTCATGAAGGGGGTTTAGATCTTAGATCGACAGTCAAGAAAAATAAGGCTTTGGTAGGAAAATTATATTCGAGATGGATTAGCCATCCTAATGCCTTATGGGCCACAAATATTAGAGCCGAGTATGTAGAAAATAAAGAGTTGTCTCACTTAGTTTATCATCAACTACCTTCTAGAGGGTCCTTGATTTTAAATTTCCTAAAAATGGAAATGAGTTGATAAATAAAAAGCTCTTTTGGATAGTACAAAATGGTCAAAAGAATTTTTTTTGGATAGACTCTTGGGATGGACACCTTCCGTTGTCAATCCAACATAAAAAATTGAGGCCTATAATGGAGAAAATGCATAGGATGAATTGGATAAAAGTTATAAAATATTATACAGATCAGAAAAGAAATGCAGAGGTGGGAAGATGTTGGATCCATTAGAATATTGACCAATCCAACTTTTTGAAGCTCAAAAAAAGATTATTCTCAAAATCCTTCAAATGAAATTGCCTTCATAGTCACAAGTTGAGGACTGTATTGGCTAGAATAGTCTAAGGTATGGTGATTACGTTGTTGCTCAGGGTTACTTAGCCTTAAGCCCTATTAATCTCCATCAAGGTCAAGATATTTTGAAGTAGTTATGGGCTCAAAATTTATGGCCAAAATTAAAAAATTTTAGTCAATTGCTGCTACATAAAAGGGTTCTCATAGAGAAGCAACTTATGAAGAAATACTTTAATGGACCCTTTCAATGTGTAATGTGTTGGGATAACAATGAAACTCTTAACCATCCATTCATAGAATACCCCATAGCTGCAGCATTATGGAAGAAGATGGCTTCCCTTTTAAATTTAATATGGTCCAATGAACAATCCATAGAATAATTATGAAGATATTAGAGCAAACAAGAAGGAAAAGACTGGTATGTGAACCAAATGGTTTGGATAGGTATGACTATTCTTTCATGGAACATCAGGAAGGAGAGAAACAAGCGAATATTTCATCAAGAAAGTAGGGACTTCCACTATGTCTGGAGAATATTTCATCCAGTATTTATTAAATCATCCACACAATTCAAATTAACTATGGAAACAAATGACGACTCGATTAAAGATAAGAAATGGAGTAGCCCAACACAAAAGGAAGAAAGAGACTGGTCAAATGATGGATAGAACTCAACAATGGCGACCTTCCCCAAAGAACTTCATAAAAATCAATACTGATGGAGCATCCAAAGGAAATCCTGGAAGAGCTAGTATAGGAGGGATAGGTAGATTGGAGGATGGTACTCCAATTTTTATTTTTGCAAAAAAATTAAGAATTCTATTTAATAACTTAGTTGAAGGGTAGGGTATTTTGAGAGGTTTACAAGAGGCTCTAAAGGCAGGGTGGAGAAGGGTGATTGCTCAATCAGACTCTCAAGTTATGATCAATTATCTAAAATCAACTTTAGGGTCTAAGAAGGTGGATTGGAGAATCCAAAAGATTATAGATAAGATTAGGTTAATCATAAACAATTTTTAGGAGGTTATTTTCAATCATATGCCTAGAGAACATAAAAAAGTGACAGATGATATGTCAAACTGAGCTCTTGACAAAGGAGATTTTAAGTGCTATAGTGATGAGGGTCATTGATCATTCATCATTTAGTAATTATATGTCAGTCCAGGGCGGTGTCCAAAGGTTGTATACGATAGGAGGTGTCACAGTTGCAGGTTCAGTTTATCCAAGAACAGGATTTTATTGGTAGGTCTGTTAGCAATGCTGGGGGTTGTTGTAACTTCCTAATTTCTAACAAAGGAAATCAAATTGCACAATCTAAAGCTGAATTTAAATTGCAGGAAAATGAAACTGCAGAATCTGAAATTGACAAGAAATAAAATGCTGCTGAATTGACCAAAAAGCAAATTGCAGGAAAGTAAACTACAGAATGGAAATTCACACACACGCTTGCAAAAATTAAACCAATGATAAAACTCACAATTGTCTGAACATAAGTTGAATCTGAGAAACCAAATTAATGTTTATTGCAGTAAAACTGAAAATGACATAATTCTAGAAATTGTAGAAAATGCTGAAAATGATGCCATTACAGGTCAAATGCTAAATATTGTTCTAACACATGATTGAACCTATTCTAGATGCTATGGTGCAATTCTAAAATGAAACTAATTCTGCAAATAAATGTTGACAGAATTCTGCTGATCTACTGCAGCAAGAAATCAACAAGAATTTTCTGTCACTATGTTGCCCTTCCTCTGATCCTGCAAGTGGCCCTTGCTTCCAGAACCAGAAGAGGGTGAAGAATTATACCAGGTAAATTAAATGTGCACTATCAACCATCAAATGCTAATAAAATCTGAAGAATGCACCTTTTATTCCATCTGAAACTGCATTACAGTATTGCAAGAAAAATCTGCAATTTACTGTAATGCTACAAAGACTTTATCTTCTACTAATAACTATCTCCTATTCCTCTATCCCTATTTCTCCATTTATATATCTATATATCTATTATGCTCAACCGTGCTGGGAGCTTTATTTATAAGACAAAGTTGATATATCTATTTGTTGAGTTTTAGGGATTTCCAACTGTTTACAAAATAGTTTCCTGGAATGCAGGGTTATAATTTGTCAACCTTTATCCCTTTATCCCAGTTGGTCCGCCTATGGTGAAGGAACGGAGTCCAAATAGGGTGGACTAACCACTTGGTCAATTTCCAATCATGCTTTCCATGGTTTTGGGGCATTTTGACCATTTTTGGTTGTTCCTGCGCTATTCCCTATTCCTACGCCGCTTATTCCTGCACTGCTCTGAAATAATAGGCAGGTGACAATTCGTTGCTTATCTGTGCTCCAAATGCATAGGGAGGAAGTTGTTGACCATTTGGATTATTTTCCCTTATCTTGTACACCCTTCTGCATTGGTGGCACGTGTTGGAGTGAATGATTCCAAGCCTTTCTGTATATGTACAGTTGGCTGGAACTGTCACAGTCACAACCTATTTTCCTGCACAGTCAGCTACAGTGGACAAGTTCTTGGCACCTTTTTCCATTTGAATCAGTTTAAATAGAGGAACACAATATTGTTAAGCACCAGATATTCAACAAGGTCTATATTATGATTCTGAATTACTACAATACTACTGATTAATTAACTGAAAACAGGTGAAATTGCAGTAAAAATAGTAAAATAGAGTATATGCACTTTGTCATTTCAGAATATGCAAACACCATTATATAATGCATTTTACCCATAATTAACATAAAAACATAGTAAAAAGGGTGAGTCAAATAGTTATAATGTATCAAAAAGTGTCCATGGATGAGGCAATTCTCGGCCTCATCATTCCCCCCAACTTATGGTAATGCATGCCCTCATGCATTCTGTGCAGCTATAGAGGCACACAGATCCAGGTCTAGATATCTCTCATGAAATTTTAACCATGCGCCACCAATTTCATAGAATCCTCTGATTGCTTTTATGGATTGAAACCACTGTTGGAAGTGCATATCAAGTTGTGGGTCATTATCAAAGAAGTAGGGGACAGGAGTGATAATTATAGGCATCCTGTATCTCAGACCTATCCAAAGCTCCTTGATTTCTAAGATAATTTGGACAATGCCTTCTGCCCTTCTCCTTGACCACAACAAATTAGTGGGAGAAATTGGCTCCCATTTCTGTAGAGAGATAGATAACTCACCCCATCTATTTTTATAGGCTGCCAAAGCATCATCAAAGAAGTCTGCACAAAAACTCTGAAACTGAGTTATACATCTTTGAAGGTTCCCTAGATAGAGTTATTTAATTCTGGTATTCCGCATGAAGGTATAATGATTACTTGTACAATCCCTGTGATTCAGGGGAGCAGGCCTGATAAGTAAAACAACTTGTGATTCCAATTCTTTAGTTAATTTCTTTTCTGTGTCCCAATAGATATGATTTTGTAGAGTGGACATGAAGGCTTTCAGTTGTAAGTCACCTGTATAAATATGAGGCATAAACATACTTTCTGTTGGCAAAAAGAAATTATGCAAAAATAACTCACATAACAGGTGTTGCTGCTCTGCTGGACTCTGCACAAATGCCTCCACAAACTCTCCAGGAGTTTTCAACTGATGAGGCAGCTCAGAAGCAAGTCTCATGATTTGCCAGTGAAGGTATCTCTCCTTGAGTAGGAGGCTATAAAACCTAGGTGGTCTTCTGCATTGTATTGCATATTCTGCAATCTGGCATACATCCTGCACCTGTGCTTTTAACCTATTAATTTTTGTTTCCTTCTCTGCTAATTTGGCTGTTGCAGAGTTCAAAGTGGCAACCTTTCCCTCTAACTGATGACATTGGGTCATCCAATATGCTAGGTCTTCATTGTACCTAGTTAAAGACACTATGTCTGGGGGCCTCACAATGGGTTGCATTTGTGCCACTATATTTACTTGTACACCAACTTCCACAGTTGGTGTTGCAAATGGCAAATCTGTTTGTGTTCCTTGTTCAGTTGTAACTGTAATAATTGGATTTAATTTAGTAGAAACAAGAGGAGAGAGTGTGGATACCTGGTCTTGAGCTGCAACCTCTTGTTCCTCCATAGAAAGTGTTTGTGTTTCCTACTGAAGGGCAGTGTCATTTTTCATCAGAATTCTTGATGGATTTTCATGTTGAATCATACTATCAGATATTTCTATTCTTGCTTCTTCTCCAATAGGTGATCTTTGTGCAGGTGTTGTGTTAGCCTCTGATTGTTCAGCTAAATCCAAGAGGATCTGTGCCCATTCATCAGGTGATGCCTCTGCTAACCCTGTAGATTGATGTTCTAGATGAAACAATTTGTTCTGCAGATCTTGAATTTGCTGCTGAAGCAGAGAAATTTGTTGATCTTTGTGTTTTATGGCTTCTTCAGCCTGTTCAATCCAATGGGTCTAGGTTTTAATGACACTCTTTGCAGCATGCAATTGAGTGTGGATATCAATTTCTTCTACGGACTCAGACTCAAAATATTTCTCAGACTCAACATGCACTGGAGTGTGCACATCAACCTCAGCTGGTTCAGAATCAGAATTCAAATGCTCCTCAGGATCAGAGTCAGCATAATCAACTAGTGGATGTATAGGGCTTATTGGAGTTTCTTCCATAGTTGTGTCCAGTTCCATTGGTTGTATCCCTTTGTCTGTAATTTCTATTTCAATGTCTTTTTCCTGTGCATCTTCTGTTCTAACTTCTCCTTCACTTGATAGACTGATTGGGTCTATGATATTTATTGGTGTTTCTGGCAGGGTTTTAATTTTTTGAAGTCTAGAAGACCTTCTTAACCCTGTAGAACCTGGATATTCCTTAGCAGGTGCAGTTTCTGGATGTTCTGGAGCAACTACAGATTTTGTTGTTGATTCAGGGGTAGATATAGGTTTCGCTGTTGATTTCGGAGCAGATGCATGTTCACTTGAACTCCCAATTTCTCTGCTGGGTTGTACAGTTTCTGCAAATATTACCCTCCTTTTCAACTGGGAACCAGATGTGGATGCTTGTTGTTTTCTAGTTCGTGAAGATGGGGGACCGTCGGGAGAAGGAGAAATTCTGCTCTCAGAGGGCTCTGGATTAGGGTTTTCTTTAGATTCTTCCTCTGTTTCCTCTTCCTCTGGTGCAGAGTTAGAATCATTTGTTTCTGCCCAAGGAGAGAAGAAGCGGTCAAAATTCCTAGGGTTTCCCCTAAAGTGATACTTGCAAATGAGTTTGATGAGCCCATGGTGTTTAGGGCTTCCCTTCCTTGCTTGGTATTTTAGGGCCATAGCTTTTAGCTCCTGATAAAGATATAAGGGAATATTGACCCTATATTCTGGTTTGACTGATCCATGGCGTAGATGGTTGAGAATACGAAGGTGTGGGCCAGATACAATAGGAAATTGGCCATCACAAGTAATGTATCTCATAACCCATATTGCAACTTCGTCCCAAGGGGATGGTAAACTAGGTCTTTTTACCCCCTTACAAACATTCCTATGCATCAAGAATTCAATTTGTCCATCCCCTTCTTTCTTAAACTGATTAACTAGGTCAACTAAAATATTTCTCCCAGTTTTCACAATCTGCAAACCCTGAAGGGGTAATTCAATGATTTGGCTGAGTATCTCGGGAGTTACCTGGATGGTCATCCCGCTAATGTGTACTCGGTTGTTGCGGAAGGTGCGTGCGAACTCTACCGCCAAGCCCTCTGAATAACCATCAAATTTTTGTAGGAACGACAGAAATCCCCCATCAGTAAAGATTTGCAGAGATGCAGGATCGCTCTCCAGGTAGCTGATATTTTTGGGTTCGGCTCTGATTTTCTTTCCACCCATGGTGTAGTCTTCTGCCTTCTGTTCTGTGGTGTCTATGAATTTTTGGACAGTACGAGCTTGCATCTATTTTTAGGGTTTTAATCATTTTAGCAGGAATAATTATAGCAGTGCAGGAACTGCTTCGAAACTTGCAGAGTAATCAGGACAGGTGACGTGGCAGCGTACGTGAAGTTGTCAACCCTTAATTTCGCTCGTTCTTGTTATGGATGCCAGCTATCACATGCCACCTTGAATCTGAGACCTATCCTTTTTCCTCCCAAACCAATTAAATCACTACAGGCCACGTGTCGTAGAATTTATTGCACAAAACTTCATTCCTGCGCTTAGTGATTTATTTCGGAGCATAGAGTAAACTGGTCTATTCCTGCGCTTAATAAGTTATTCTGGCACTTATACACAGCTCGTTCCTACACCTAAAACATAAACAACTTATTCCTGCGCTTGATGAATCATTCCTGCGCTTTGGAATATAAACAGTTTATTCTTGCGCTTCCCTTTTTGATTCCGGCGCACTTTTGTTTTTTCATTCTAGAGCAGAACTAGGCAGAGGCATTTTTGAAACACTGACAAGAACTTTCCATTTTTGATTCCCCTTTTATATGCTTTATACTAATCAAGGATATATACACTATATACTAATGATTTACATTATTCAGAAAATGAAAAAGACACATACCTGTTATAACCATTTTATCTACATTTCGGGGTGCTCTTGCTGAGATTTCCAGCTAATCAATCTTTGAACTAAGGTAGGTGCAATCTGAAAATAGATGAAACAACGGTCATGAGACAAGACCGAACAATGATGGTGAAACCAACTAGGTAAACATGCCGGAACACCGATTTTCATGTAAACCCAACTCAGGAGCGCCTCAAAGAGGTTTTCACTTCCTGAATTTTTATTGTTTTTTTATATTATTTATATTGTGTCAATCTGCTGAATTCGGTATGGAAGAAGTGTTTTCTTCCCAAATGTGTACATCCAAATTTTCCACTTGCTTGAGAAATTCTTCCTTGTTGTGTGGTTTGTGGTACATACGAAGACGATGTCCATTCACCAATAACTTGCGTCATGAGTCATCAATAGGTGTAAGGCGAACAACTCCATTGTCAAACACTTCCTCAATTTGGTATGGTCCAAGCCATATGGTCTGCAACTTTCCAGGGAAATCCTTGTATTGTGAATCAAACAACAAGGCCCAATCACCTTGCTAAAATTTTTGCTGTTGTATGTGACTATCATGCCACATCTTTCGTTGTGCTTGGATTATCTCTGTCTGATGTAGTGCATCCATGCGTAGTTCATCCAATGCATCAAGTTGCAGAATGTGATCTTCTTGTGCCTGTGATAGATCAATACCTACTTCCAAAGCAGTTCGAAGAGTTAGTAATTCAAACTCAATAGGCAAAAGAGGTTTTTTTCCATAAACTAATTCATATGGCGTAAATCCAGTGGTAGATTTCCAAGTGGTATTATAAGCCCAAATAGCTTCTGGTAACTTGTCCAGCCAATTTCTTCTATGGACTGCTATGGTTTTGGTCAGAATTCGTTCTAATTCCCTATTAGTCACTTCAACTTGGCCATTGGCTTGTGGATGATAAGGTGAGGACTTTCTGTGTTTGACTTGATAGAGTTGAGTGAAGGCTTCAATAAATTTTGAAGTAAATTGGGGTCCTTGATCTGTGGTGATGGATTGTGGGGCTCCAAAACGCAGAAAAATCTGTGAATACAAAAAATCAGCAACTTTTTCTTCTCGAGCATGCTTAAAGGCACGAGCCTCTACCCATTTGGTAACATAATCAGTACATACCAAGATATGCACTTTGCCTTGGGAAGGAGGATTAATGGGTCCTACGAAATCTAAACCCCATATTTCAAATGGTTTTGTTCCTATTTGAGGTTGTAATGGCATTTCATTAGTAAAGGTAGGTTTTCCCATTCGTTGGCGAGGCATCACAATGTCTAATGTACCTTTTTACATCTTTGTGCAAAGATGGCCAATAGTATCCGGTACCCAAAATTTTGCGAATAGTGCTTTTGACTTGAATAATGCCCTCCTGATGGTTCATCATGGCATGCTCGTAGGATATCATATACTTCATCCTGGTGGATACACCTACGTAAAACATGATCAGGACTGCATTTAAACAGTAATCCTTCTATCCATTTAAAAGAAGAGCTTTGCTTGATTAACTATTTCTTTTGTTTAGGGGTAAAGTGAAGAGGAATCTTCCCTGTAGCTAAGTAATTAGCTATGTCTGCAAACCATGGAGATTGTACAGAGACAACAAACAACTTTTCATCTGGAAAGGTATCTTCCACCACTTCTCCTATATCTGCATTTGGTATTCTTGACAAGAAATCTGCGACTACATTAGATTTCCCAGGTTTGTTCACTATTGTAACATCAAATTCCTGCAACAGAATCAACCAACGAATAATTCTTGCACTAACCAATGGTTTATTCATCAAATATTTGATTGCAGCATGATCCGTATGGATGAATACTTGATACCCTGTGATATAGTGTCGGAATTTGTTAATAGCATAGATTACAACCAAGAATTCTTTTTCAGTGGTAGTGTAGTTTTTCTCAGCTCCTGTCAAGTTTTTACTGATATAATAAATAGCATAATGTTCCCCATTTTCAATCTGTCCTAACACAGCTCCAATAGCAGTATTGGAAGCATCGGTTTGAATATGAAAGGGTAACTCCCAATTAGGACCTCTTAGTACAGGTGGAGTGGTTAACTTCTCCTTTAAGTCTTCAAAGGAATTTTGACATTCAGAAGACCAAACAAATTCAGAATCTTTCATGAGTAATGCAAACATGGGATTCGCTATGGTACTGAAGTTAGCAATGAATCTGCGATAAAAACCAATGTGTCCTAAGAAACTGCGTACATCAATCTGAGTTTGTGGAGGAGGGAGGTTTTTGATGACTTCAACCTTCTTAGGATCAACCTTGATTCCATAAGAAGAGATATGATGTCCAAGAACAATTCCTTCCTCCATCATTAAGAAGCATTTCTCGGGATTAAGAGAGAGGTGGTATGTTTCACAGCGAATCAACACTTTTTCAAGCTGTTCTAATGCATATTCAAAACTATCTCCAAATACTGTGAAGTCATCCATATAAATTTCAACACTTTCATTTGTTAAATCAGAAAAAATTGCTAAAACAACTCTCTGAAATGTTGTTGGAGCATTACATAACCCAAAGGGTAAAACCCTGTAAGCAAAGGTTCCCCAAGGACATGTAAAGGTAGTCTTTTCCTGATCTTCTTGCGCAACTTGTATCTGGTTATACCCGTTGAAACCATCAAGAAAACAGAAAAATTTCTTTCCAACAAGGGTATCCAATACTTGGTCTATGAATGGTAATGGGAAATGATCCTTATGTGTGACCTTATTTAACTCCCTATAGTCCACACATACTCTCATTTTACCATTTTTCTTTGGAACAATGACCAGTGGTGAAACCCACTTACTGTCTGAAATTGGATAAATGAATCCAACATCTAAGAGTTTTTCAATTTCCTCTTTCACAATCTCCTTCAAAGCAGGATTCAAGCGTCTCTGAGGTTGCCTTACTGGTTTTACATCTTCTATGTATATCCTATGTGTACATACCTCAGGATGAATGCCTGTCATGTCCTTATAGTTCCATGCAAAAGCTTGAACATGTTTCTGTAAGACTGCAAACAATTTGGTTTCTTGGTCCTCAGTTAGCCAACTATTAATGTTCAAAAATTTACCTGGCTGTATTTCAATTTGTTTGATCCCTGGATGGACAGAACTAGCTGCTTCATAGTTACTGATTAATGCATTTAATGGACAATGATGTGGTCATAGAGTATGAAATACTCTAGAATCTATCTCAGAGATGATACCTGATGGAATCAGAGGACATTTGAAGGTGTTAAGAAGATGATGATGCCATCCATGTGGTAGTATGAATGATCTTTCCTGACTAGGCATGGATGACAGAGGTTCTAAAATTTGTTCCTCCTCTTTCCACAACAACCGATGAACAAGAATTTGATCATCAAGTTAGTCCTTCAGATTGTAATGTTTCAATTAGGACAGTTTCATTCTCGAATATTTCTCTTTTTGGTGTAGTGATTTCCTCAATATGTTCCTTCACTACAACTGTAGCCAAAGTGGCAATGGTTTCTTGTTCTTCATCAGATTCAGGATACCAAATTTGTCCAAAAAATTTAGTTGAAGGTTGAGCTGGTGGATACAAAGAAATTTTCTTTAGGTCAACACCATTAGAAATGGTCATTTCCCCTGACCTGCAGTCTATAAAAGCAGTTGCAGTAGCTAGCCAAGGTCGTCCTAGAATGATAGGGTATCCATTGACTGAATTTCTAGGCTGCAACACTAAGAAGTCTACAGGATATTCCCAAGAAGAGACTTCAATGGCTACATCTTCTAGGATACCTTCTGGTTTAGCAATTGACCTATCTGCCATTTCCAAAACTGTGGTGGTAGGACTGAGATTTTTGAGCTACAGTTTTTGCATTGTGTCCTTAGTCATTACATTAATTGCAGCTCCAAGATCAATTAGCACATTAGGAATTTGCATTAACCCAATAGTAATTGTAACTATTGGACTACCTGGGTCACTATACTTGGGAGGAACTAGTTTCCCAGACAATAAATCAGCTAATTTTCCTTCTACCTGAACAGTTTTAGGAAAGGCCTTCTTTTTTTTACCAGGTTTCTTGATACATAACTCCTGAATAGTCTTTTTGATTAAAGGCACATCCCTTATTGCTTGCAACAAAGGGAGAGAAATTGACATCTTTTTAAGTTCTGTCACTAATTCTGATTCAGGGGCAGTATCAATATGATCAAATCTTTCAGGGTATGGTAATGCTACTGGAGAAGATTCCTGCATTTTTTTTGTTATTTCTTCTTTTTGTTTTTGTTGCACTGTCTCTTGATTTGGAGGTTCTTGTTTCTCACTAATTTCTTCAATGGTGGGTGGAACAGGTTCAGGTAAAACCTTCCCCGAATGCAGTTGGATATTACTACAGTCAAGTACATGAACTGCAGTAGAGTCTTCAGACTCAGCCTCATAAATAGGGGCTATTTGTTTGGTATTATTTGGGTTAGTCACAGGCTGAGATGGGAGTGGAGGTTGTTTCACTGGTTGTGTTTGTTGATGTTGTGCTCTTCCCTAAAAATTTGGATTAGGAGCGGGCAGCAAGTTTTGAGCTTGCCCTTGATACCTTTGTTGTCCTTGATATGGTGGATATTGTTGTCCCCATATTTGTCCTTGTTGTGTCCATTGTGGATGAATTGTATGCCAAGATGGGTTCATCCACCCAGAATGTGACCAATCTGGAGGAGCTATCCAAGGTTGGTTCCAAGGTTGTGCAAGAGACTTCTGCATGTCCCCATGGCATATTCATATTCCAAGGAGGTTGTCCCCAATTTGGAAACCGAGGAGCATTGGGATATTGTGCATAGCCACCACCGGATCTCTGCCCAATAGCATTAAGTTCTTCTATTTGGGTGCCCAAAATAGATTTTAGATGAGGCAACAAAGGACATTTATCTGTTGAGTGTTCCTTGGAACAAATTCCACAAATAGAAGTTTTGTTTAAAGGGCAATCCTACAAGGCATGCTTATTTCTACATCTCGGGCAATAAATTGCCAAAGGTGGTGTAGAATTGGGTTTTATGTTTCTCTCACCTAATGCAGAATTAAGTTGAACAAGGATATCAGTTTTTAAATTAGCCATTTCCTCCATCAACTCCTTTATGTCACTATTGCCAGAATTTCGCTTCTTTCTTCGTTGGTGAGTGCGGGAATAATTTTTGCATAACTCCACAATATCTTCAATGTCAAGTTGATCTATGTCTCCTTTTCCCATTAAATCTAACACTTCCCTAGATTCATCCTGCAATCCTCTTAATAAGATAGGCTTTAAGAAATATGGTTCTACAGGACCACATCTCTTTTGGACAAAGGCAAAGCGATCAAGATAATCCTCTAAACTCTCATCTTCTTCTTGCTTGATCCAAAACAACTCATCTTTCCTGTTTTGTACTCTACAATAATCTTGATATTTATGTAAGAATGCAGTCTCCATGTCATCCCAAGTATGGATTGAATTAGGTTCAAGATTACTCATAAACCATCGGAGAGCAGCATCCTTAAGCGTGGAAGGAAACAATTTCAATTTTTGATTATCATTTATGTAGTCATAAGTCTGACATAACACTTTGAATTCAAACAGAAATTGATCAGGATCTTCTGAAATAGTTCCCCTAAAAATTGGCAATATGGATGGAGAAATAGTTTTCATGGGAGCATCTAGATCTGGATCCAACTGTATGGGGTATTCAAAAGTCCTAGGAGGATCATCAACATTATTATGCCCACCTGGCGGTGGTGCTGCTACTGCCATAGTTGTTTTCTTTCTTGAGTCTGATGTGGATTGTTCAGGCTTAGGGGTATGTCTAGCAGCAAGTGCTTCAAAAAGCTCTTGTTCTAATATTTCCAAAGCTTTAGTTGATGAAGAAGGTATTTCTTGCTTAAGTCTCTCAGGGATTTCATACACAGGCAATTCTTCACCTGATCATGAAGAACGCCTTGGTGGTACAGAACTGGTTCTGATAAACCTCCCTCTTTCGTCTCTTGGCCTATGCATTCATGCCTATTCACTAAATAAACTAAAATGTAGTATTTCAAAAATTGTAACACAATTCTTGACCTGTTTCACTTTTCCTAACAACACCGTGTGGTCCCCAAAAACGACACTAAAAATGATGATGTTAGAATAGTATTTAGCATTTGACCTATAACGGCATCATTTTCTACAATTTCCAAAATTATGTCATTTTTAGTTTTACTACAATAAACATTAATTTGGTTCAATTATGTTCAGACAATTGTGAGTTCTATCATTGGTTCAATTTTTGCAAGCGTATGTGTGAATTTCCATTCTACAGTTTACTTTCCTGCAATTTGCTTTTTGGTCAATTCAACAACATTTTATTTCTTGTCAATTTTAGATTTTGTAGTTTCATTTTCCTAAAATTTAAATTCAGCTTTAGATTGTGCAATTTGATTTCCTTTGTTAGAAATTAGGAAGTTACAACAACCCCCAGCATTGCTAACAGAACTACCAATAAAAGCTTGTTCTTGGACAAACTGAACCTGCAACTATGACACCTCCTATCGTATACAGCCTTTGGACACCGCCCTAGACTGACATATAATTACTAAATTATGAATGATCAATGATCAACTGCATACATACTTTCTGTTTTGTTCTTTGCTAATTTGGCTGTTGCAGAGTTCAAAGTGGTAACCTTTCCATCTAACTGATGACACTGGGTCATCCAATATGCTAGGTCTTCATTATACCTAGTTAAAGACACTATGTCTGGGGGCCTCACAATGGGTTGCATTTGTGTCACTATATTTACTTGTACACAAACTTCCACAGTTGGTGTTGCAAATGGCAAATCTATTTGTGTTCCTTGTTCAGCTGTAACTGTAATAATTGGATTTAATTTAGTAGAAACAATATGAGAGAGTGTGGATACCTGGTCTTGAGCTGCAACCTCTTTTTCCTCCACAAAAAGACTTGTGTTTCCTGCTGAAGGGCAGTGTCATTTTTCATCAGAATTCCTGATGGATTTTCATGTTGAATCATACTATCAGATATTTCTATTCTTGCTTCTTCTCCAACAGGTGATCTTTGTGCAGGTGTTATGTTAGCCTCTGATTTTTTAGCTAAATCCAAGAGGATCTGTGCCCATTCATCAGGTGATGCCTCTGATAACCCTGTAGATTAATGTTCCAGATGAAACAATTTGTTTTGCAGATATTGAATTTGCTTCTAAAGTAGAGAAATTTGTTGATCTTTATGTTTTATGGCTTCTTCATCCTGGTCAATCCAATGGGTCTGGGTTTTAATGACACTCTTTGCAGCATGCAATTGAGTGTGGATATCAATTTCTTCTACGACCTCAGACTCCGAATATTTCTCAGACTCAACATGCATTAGAGTGTGCACATCAACCTCAGCTGGTTCTGAATCAAAATTCAAATGCTCCTCATGATCAGAGTCAGCATAATCAACTAGTGGATGTGTAGGGCTTATTGGAGTTTCTTCCATAGTTGTGTCTAGTTCCATTGGCTATATCCCTTTGTCTATAATTTATATTTCAATGTCTTTTTCCTGTGCATCTTCTGTTCTAACTTCTCCTTCACTTGATAGACTGATTGGGTCTATGATATTTATTGGTGTTTATGGTAGGGTTTTAACTTTTTGAATTCTAGAAGACCTTATTAACCCTGTAGAACCTGGATATTTCGTAGCAGGTGTGGTTTTTGGATGTTCTGGAGCAACTACAAATTTTGTTGTTGATTTAGGGGTAGATATAGGTTTCACTGTTGATTTCGAAGCAGATGCATGTTCACTTGAACTCCAAATTTCTCTGCTGGGTTGTACAGTTTATGCAACTATTACCTTCCTTATTTTTAACTAGGAACCAGATGTGGATGCTTGTTATTTTCTAGTTCGTGAAGATGGGGGACCATCGAGAGAAGGAGAAATTCTACTCTCAGAGGGCTCTAGATTAGGGTTTTCTTCAGATTCTTCCTCTATTTCCTCTTCCTCTAGTCCAGAGTTAGAATCATTTGTTTCTGCCCAAGGAGAGAAGAAGTAGTCAAAATTCCTAGGGCTTCCCGTAAAGTGATACTTGCAAATGAGTTTGATGAGCCCATGGTGTTTAGGGCTTCCTTTCCTTGCTTGGTATTTTAGGGCCATAGATTTTAGCTCCTGATAAAGATATAAGGGAATATTGACCCTATATTCTGGTTTGACTGATCCATGGCATAGATGGTTGAGAATACGAAGGTGTGGGCCAGATACAACAAGAAATTGGCCATCACAAGTAATGTATCTCATAACCCATATTGCAACTTCGTCCCAAGGGGATGGTAAACTAGGTCTTTTTACCCCATTACAAACATTCCTATGCATCAAGAAATCAATTTGTCCATCCCTTTCTTTCTTAAACTGATTAACTAGGTCAACTAAAATATTTCTCCCAATTTTCACAATCTGCAAACCCTGAAGGGGTAATTCAGTGATTTGGCTGAGTATCTCGGGAGTTACCTAGGTGGTCATCCCGCTAATGTGTACTCAGTTGTTGCGAAAGGTGCATGTGAACTCTGTCACCAAGCCCTCTGAATAGCCATCAAATTTTTATAGGAATGGTAGAAATCCCCCGTCAGTAAAGATTTGCAAAGATGCAGGATCTTTCTCCAGGTAGCTGTTATTTTCGGGTTCGGCTCTGATTTTATTTCCACCCATGGTTTAGTTTTCTACCTTCTGTTCTGTGGTGTCTATGAATTTTTGGACAGTATGAGCTTGCATCTGTTTTTAGGGTTTTAATCGTTTTAGCAGGTATAATTATAGCAGCGTAGGAACTGCTTCAGAACTTGCAGAGTAATTAGGACAGGTGACGTGGCAGCGTACGTGAAGTTGTCAACCCTTAATTTTGCTTGTTCTTGTTATGGATACCAACTATCACATGCCACCTTGAATCTAAGACCTATCCTTTTTCCTCCCAAACCAATTAAATCACTACAGGCCACGTGTCGCAAAATTTATTGCACAAAACTTCATTCCTGCGCTTAGTGATTTATTTCGGAGCATAGAGTAAACTGGTCTATTCCTACGCTTAATAAGTTATTTTGTCACTTATACACAGCTCGTTCTTGTGCCTAAAACATAAACAACTTATTCCTACGCTTGATGAATCATTCCTATGCTTTGGAATATAAACAGTTTATTCCTGTGCTTGCCTTTTTTATTCAAGCGCACTTTTGTTTTTTCACTCTAGAGCAAAACTAGGCAGAGGTATTTTTGAAACACTGACAAAAAATTTCCATTTTGATTCCCCTTTTATATGCTTTATACTAATCAAAGATATATACACTATATACTAATGATTTACATTATTCAGAAAATGAAAAAGACACATACCTGTTATAACCATTTTATCTACATTTTGGGGTGTGTTGTGGCTGCTCCACAACGTACCCCAAAATTGGGGACCCACCTTTTTTTGCATGTGTTCCAAGAAGACTGAAGTGGCCCATTTTCTAAGGATAAAAGAAAAAACAAAATACCACAAGGAGAAAAAGTGTCGTGATATCGTGACATGTTGCAGTTTCATGGTCCAAGACAAAGGGAGAGAGCAAAAGAGAAAAAGTGTCGTGATATCACGACATGTTGCACCATCGCGGCCAAAATAGAAAAAGTGTCGTGATATCGCGACATGTTGCACCATCGCGGCCAAAATAGAAAAAGTGTCACGATATCGCGACATGTTGCACCATCGTGGCCAAAATAGAAAAAGTGTCATGATATCGCGACATGTTGCACCATCGCGACCAAAAGAGAAAAAGTGTCACGATATCGCGACATGTTTTTTTTCGCGATTCAAAGCAAAGAGAAAGAGCTAGAATAAAAAAGTGTCGCGATATCATGACATGTTGCAGTTTAGCGGCCAAAGAAGAAAAGGTGTCGTGATATCGCGACATGTTGCACCATCACGGCCAAAGAAAAAAGGTGTCACGATATCGCGACATGTTGCACCATCATGGCCAAAGAAGAAAAAGTGTCGCGATATCGTGACATGTTGCACCATCGCGGCCAAAGAAGAAAAGGTGTCGCGATATTGCGACATGTTGCACCGTCGAGGCCAAAAGAGAAAAAGTGTCGTGATATCACGACATGTTGCACCATCGCAGCCAAAGAAGAAAAGGTGTTGCGATATTGTGACATGTTGCACCGTCACAGCCAGAAGAGAAAAAGTGTCACGATATCGCGACATGTTGCATTTTCGCGATTCAAAGAAAAGAGAAAGAGCTCGAATGAAAAAGTGTTGCGATATCATGACATGTTGCATTTTTGTGACCGTACAGGAAAAGGTGTCGCGATATCGCGACATGTTGCATTTTTGCGATTCAAAGCAAAGATAAAGAGCTAGAAAGAAAAAGTGTCACGATATCACGACATGTTGCATTTTCGTGACCGTACAGGAAAATGTGTCGCGATATCACGACATGTTGCATTTTCGCGATTCAAAGCATAAAGAGAAGCCAAAAGGAAAAAAGTGTTGTGATATTGCGACATGTTACATTTTTGCGGCTACAAGCAACAAAAGAGAGCAAGGAGGCAAAAGTGTCACGATATCGTGACATGTTGCATGGTCGCTGTCAAAAGATAAAAAGTGTCGTGATATCGCGACATGTTACATTTTCGCGACGAAGGGCCATAAAAAGGAAATCAAAGCACATGCATGCATAGGGAGGGTGAAACGAACAGTCGGGGAAGGTGAAACGAACAGCCATCAAAAAATGAAACGAACCATCATGGAAGAAGAGACAATGTTTCAGAAGTTTAAATACGTCATTCAAAGAGGCCAAAAGGGGTCGAAAACTGCCACGAGCAGAGTTACAGATTTGAGGGCAATAGGGCCATTCTGGACCTATTCTAGTTGTTTTCTTCCATTGACTGGTTTGGGAAAACCAAAAACTTCTGTTATTGTAAAATGACAAATTTTTAATACAAAAAAATTCAAAAAGTTGCATCTTATGGACAAGAAAGAAGGAGCCATTTTCTGCATGCAAGATTGAATGTCTATTTTCCCCTTTTCAAATTTTAGGCTTGTAAATGGAGTTTATGCAAGTTTTTCTTGGTTGCTTCATGCGAATGTTTAAATCGAAAACCTCATTTAAAACCCTAGGAGCCAACACTTAGCTTATCCGGATTGTGCTTGTTTTGCGTGTCCAATAGGTTAGGTTGCATGCATGAAAACCTCATATCTTTGGTTTTGTCGGAATAGGATAGCATCATACTGAATGCATTTTCATTTTTTCTGCATTTTACTTCAAGAAATTTTAACTTTATTTTAACATTCAGACATTAAAATAAACATTTAAAAAATCTTCAAAATACAAAAATAATTTAACCATTATGTAGGTTATACTTCATACTTCCAATAAGCAATTTGAAATTTCATTTTCGAAGTTGTTTAGTATTTTTAAAAAATTCCTTAAAGTTGTTGTTTTGTTACAGATTGTTAAAAAAATCTGAAAATGAAAATTTCTATTTTAAGGTCAAATTTCATGTTTTCAGCTTTGTTTTGCACTCATGAGCCTATGATGACATTCCCTTCATGAAAATTCCAATTTCATTGAAGGGGTTATGTTTTATGGCATTTTCACAAATTTCCATGTCTTAAGCACTACATCATGGTCATATGAGGACCAACTCACATTTGCTCTGTTTTAGTTCAATGAACAATCACTAAAGTTTCATGTGTAGAATAAACCAAAATTGCCCCTTGTTTGCAGTTACTTGCAATCACTAAGGTGTTCCAAGCATTTTAAGTGAATATCTTCAGTCAAGATCATTAATACACATGCAAATGCTAATATAGCGGAGACCATGGAGAAGTTGTTTGTTTAACTTCTTTGCAAGAGGGGATTTGAAGTCCAAATCCTAAAGGAAAGTGTACTTTCACAAGTGTGTGAAAATACCACTCAACAGGGTGTTCCTGCTAAGATTTCCAGCTAATCAATATTTGAACTAAGGTAGGTGCAATCTGAAAATAGATGAAACAACGGTCATGAGACAAGACCGAACAGTGATGGTGAAACCAACTAGGTAAACATGCCGAAACACCGATTTTCATGTAAACCCAACTCAGGAGCGCCTCAAAGAGGTTTTCACTTCCTGAATTTTTATTTTTTATTTTTTTTTTAAATCTTGTGTCAATTTTTTGAATTCGGTATGGAAGAAGTGTTTTCTTCCCAAATGTGTACATCCAAATTTTCCACTTGCTTGAGAAATTCTTCCCTGTTGTGTGGTTTGTGGTACATACGAAGACGATGTCCATTCACCAATAACTTACATCATGAGTCATCAATAGGTGTAAGGCAAACATCTCCATTGTCAAACACTTCCTCAATTTGGTACAGTCCAAGCCATCTGGTCTGCAATTTTCCAGGGAAATCCTTGTATTGTGAATCAAACAACAAGGCCCAGTCACCTTGCTGAAATTTTTGCTGCTGTATGTGACTATCATGCCACATATTTCACTGTGTTTGGATTATCCCTGTCTAATGTAGGGAATTCATGCGTAGTTCATCCAATGCATCAAGTTGTAGAATGCAATCTTCTTGTGCCTATGATAGATCAATACCTACTTACAAAGTAGTTTGAAGAGTTAGTAATTCAAACTCAATAAGCAAAAGAGGTTTTTTTCCATAAACTAATTCATATGGCGTAAATCCAGTGGTAGATTTCCAAGTGGTATTATAAGCCCAAATAGCTTATGGTAACTTGTCCAACCAATTTCTTCTATGGACTGCTATGGTTTTGGTCAGAATTCGTTCTAATTCCCTATTAGTCACTTCAACTTGGCCATTGGCTTGTGGATGATAAGGTGAGGACTTTCTGTGTTTGACTTGATAGAGTTGAGTGAAGGCTTCAATAATTTTTGAAGTAAACTGGGGTCCTTGATCTATGGTGATGGATTGTGGGGCTCCAAAACGCAGAAAAATCTGTGAATACAGAAAATTAGAATCTTTTTCTTCTCGAGCATGCTTAAATGCATGAGCCTCTACCCATTTTGTAACATAATCAATACATACCAAGATATGCACTTTGCCTTGGAAAGGAGGATTAATGGGTCCTATGAAATCTAAACCCCATATTTCAAATGGTTCCATTCCTATTTGAGGTTGTAGTGGCATTTCATTAGTAAAGGTAGGTTTTTCCATTCGCTGGGAGGCATCACAGTGTCTAATGTACCTTTTTACATCTTTGTGCAAAGATGGCCAATAGTATCCGGTACCCAAAATTTTGTGAATAGTGCTTTTGATTGAATAATGCCCTCCTGATGGTTCATCATGGCATGCTCGTAGGATATCATATACTTCATCCTGGAAGATACACCTAAACATGATCAGGACTACATTTAAACAGTAATCCTTCTATCCATTTAAAAGAAGAGCTTTGCTTGATTAACTATTTTTTTTTTTTAGGTGTAAAGTGAAGAGGAATCTTCCCTGTAGCTAAGTAATTAGCTATGTCTGCAAACCATGGAGATTGTACAGAAATAGCAAACAACTTTTCATCTGGAAAGGTATCTTCCACCACTTCTCCTATATCTGCATTTCATATTCTTGATAAGAAATATACGACTACATTAGATTTCCCAGGTTTGTTCACTATTGTAACATCAAATTCCTACAACAGAATCAACCAACGAATAATTCTTGCACTAACCAATAGTTTATTCATAAAATATTTAATTGCAAAGATGATCTGTATGGATGAATACTTGGTACCCTATGATATAGTGTCAGAATTTGTTAATAGCATAGATTACAACCAAGAATTCTTTTTCAATGGTAGTGTAGTTTTTCTCAGCTCTTGTCAAGTTTTTACTGATATAATAAATAGCATAATGTTCCCCATTTTTAATCTGTCCTAACATGGCTCCAATAGTAGTATTGGAAGCATCAGTTTGAATATGAAATGGTAACTCCCAATTAGGACCTCTGATTACAGGTGGAGTGGTTAACTTCTCCTTTAAGTCTTCAAAGGAATTTTGACATTCAGAAGACCAGACATATTCATAATCTTTCATGAGTAATGCAAACATGGGATTCGCTATGGTACTGAAGTTAGCAATGAATCTGCGATAAAAATAAATGTGTCCTAAGAAACTGCGTACATCAGTCTGAGTTTGTGGAGGAGGGAGGTTTTTGATGACTTCAACCTTCTTAGGATTAACCTTGATTCCATAAGAAGAGATATGATGTCCAAGAACAATTATTTCCTCCATCATTAAGAATTATTTCTTAGGATTAAGAGAGAGGTGGTATGTTTCACAGCGAATCAACACTTTTTCAAGATGTTCTAATGCATATTCAAAACTATCTCCAAATACTGTGAAGTCATCCATATAAATTTCAACACTTTCATTTGTTAAATTAGAAAAATTTGCTAAAACAACTCTCTGAAATGTTGTTGGAGCATTACATAACCCAAAGGATAAAACCCTGTAAGCAAAGGTTCCCCAAGGACATGTAAAGGTAGTCTTTTCCTGATCTTCTGGCGTAACTTGTATCTGGTTATACCCATTGAAACCATCAAGAAAATGAAAAATTTCTTTCCAAGCAAGGGTATCCAATACTTGGTCTATGAATGGTAATGGGAAATGATCCTTATGTGTGACCTTATTTAACTCCCTATAGTCCACACATACTCTCATTTTACCATTTTTCTTTGGAACAATGACCAGTGGTGAAACCCACTTACTGTCCGAAATTGGATAAATGAATCCAAAATCTAAGAGTTTTTCAATTTCCTCTTTCATAATCTCCTTCAGAGCAGGATTCAAGCGTCTCTGAGGTTGCCTTACTGGTTTTACATCTTCTGTGTATATCCTATGTGTGCATACCTCAGGATGAATGCCTGTCATGTCCTTATCGTTCCATGCAAAATCTTGAACATGTTCCTGTAATATTGCAAACAATTTGGTTTCTTTGTCCTCAGTTAGCCAGCTATTAATGTTAAAAAATTTACCTGGTTGTATTTCAATTTGTTTGATCCCTAGATGGACAAAACTAGCTGCTTCATAGTTATTGATTAATGCATTTAATGGACAATGATGTGGCTGCAGAGTATGAAATACTCTAGAATTTATCTCAGAGATGATACCTGATGGAATCAAAGGACATTTGAAGGTGTTAATAAGATGATGATGCCATCCATGTGGTAGTATGAATGATCTTTCCTGAATAGGCATGGATGATAGAGGTTCTAAAATTTGTTCCTCCTCTTTCCACAATAATCGATGAACAAGAATTTGATCATGAGTTAGTCCTTCTGATTGTAATGTTTCAATCATGACAGTTTCATTCTCGAATATTTCTTTTTTTGGTGTAGTGATTTCCTTAATATGTTCCTTCACTACAACTATAGCCAAAGTGGTAATGGTTTCTTGTTCTTCATCAGATTCAGGATACCAATTTTGTCCAAAAAATTTAGTTGAAGGTTGAGCTGGTGGATACAAAGAAATTTTCTTTAGGTCAACACCATTAGAAATGGTCATTTCCCCTGACCTGCAGTCTATAAAAGCAGCTGCAGTAGCCAGCCAAGGTCGTCCTAGAATTATAGGGTATCCATTGACTAAATTTCTAGGCTACAACACTAAGAAGTCTACAGGATATTCCCAAGAAGAGACTTCAATGGCTACATCTTCTAGGATACCTTCTGGTTTAGCAACTGATCTATCTACCATTTCCAAAACTATGGTGGTAGGACTGAGATTTTTGAGCTGCAGTTTTTGCATTGTGTCCTTAGTCATTACATTAATTATAGCTCCAAGATCAATTAGCACATTAGGAATTTGCATTAATCCAATAGTAATTGTAACTATTGGACTACCTGGGTCACTATACTTAGGAGGAACTAGTTTTCCAGACAATAAATCAGCTAATTTTTCTTCTACCTGAATAGTTTTAGGAAAGGCCTTTTTTTTTTACCAGGTTTCTTGATACATAACTCTTGAATAGTCTTTTTGATTAAAGGCGCATCCCTTATTGCTTGCAACAAAGGGAGATAAATTGACATCTTTTTAAGTTTTGTCACTAATTCTGATTCAGGGGCAGTATCAATATGATTAATTCTTTCAGGGTATGGTAATGCTACTAGAGAAGATCCTTGCATTTTTATTATTATTATTATTATTATTATTATTTTTTTTTTTGCACTGTCTCTTGATTTGGAGGTTCTGGTTTCTCACTAATTTCTTCAATGGTAGGTGGAACAGGTTCAGGTAAAACCTTCCCTGAATGCAGCTGGATGTTACTACAGTCAAGTACATGAACTACAGTAGAGTCTTCAGACTTAGCCTCATAAACAGGGGTTGTTTGTCTGGTATTATTTGGGTTAGTCATAGGCTAAGCTGGGAGTGGAGGTTTTTTCATTGGTTGTGTTTGTTGATGTTGTGCTCTTCCCTAAAAATCTGGATTATGAGCGAGCAACAAGTTTTGATCTTGCCCTTGATACCTTTGTTGTCCTTGATATGGTGGATATTGGTGTCCCCATCTTTGTCCTTGATGTGTCCATTGTGGATGAATTGTATGCCAAGATGGGTTCATCCACCCAAAATGTGACCAATCTGGAGGAGCTGTCCAAGGTTGGTTCCAAGGTTGTGCAAGGACTTCTACATGTCCCCATGGCATATTCATATTCCAAGGAGGTTGTCCCCAATTTGGAAACCGAGGAGCATTGGGATATTATGCATAGCCACCACCGGATCTCTGTCTAATAACATTACTTTCTTCTGTTTGGGTGCCCAAAATAGATTTTAGATGAGGCAACAAAGGACATTTATATATTGAGCATTCCTTGGAAAAAATTCCACAAATAGAAGTTTTGTTTAAAGGGCAATCCTGCAAGGCATGCTTATTTCTACATCTTGGGCAATAAATTGCAAATGTGGTGTAGAATTGGGTTTTATGTTTCTCTCACCTAATGCAAAATTAAGTTGAACAAGGATAGCAATTTTTAAATTAGCCATTTCCTCCATCAACTCCTTTATGTCCCAACAACTCTGAAACCACTATCCACCTTTGATGATAATGGGGAAAAATGGCTCTAGATCACCTTAGTGAATTGTTTACACTTAAATTAGTTCACTACATCCAATAAGAGGACATAATGGTATGCTTGTTGATGTAATTTCTTTATGATAAATCTACCTTATGGTATAGGGGATTACCAAAGTTACTAGTTAAGCATTGATAGTGGAACTATTTCTATGTAGGTTTGGTAGCATGGGAAATACTTACTTATTTTTGTTTCAATTAAGTGCAATCCAGAGATATCCTGAGGAAGATATACATAATTTTAATACTATATTCTTGAGGACCTTGAACTTAATCCCATAAAATATTAGGTCAAATGTATAACAAGCATTACCATATTACATAAAGGGTTTACAATCTGACTTAGAGTAAAAGAGGTTATTACTCAAGTAATAAAGATACCCCCTACTCCACCAATGGCCTATGTAGCCCAAATTTTATAGAATATACCTATATCTATCTCCATGTCCAACATTTCACCAATTCTTGATCCCCAACAAAATACTTTCACTCATCCTTCTACATGACCATGCATCATTACCAATCCAGGCCACAAATTTCCATCTACTATAGCCTTTCAACCATAAATTCCATCCCTCCTTGCTCCGCCCAATCCAATCAATGGATTCAATAGCAATTTTTCAATAACCAAAATGATAGAGATGATTAAGAATTTTGTAAATAAAAAAATGTTATAGGGCAACAATCACAAAATTGGTAGTGATTATGTACTTGATAAAATATCAAGTGTCTTAGCAAAACATTAATCAAGGAGAAAATTAGACTCATAATCATATGGTTAACACTAATATGGAGATGGAGTCAATGTGGTATCTTCCTTATAATGATATGCATGATCCATACAATGCATTAGAGCCATCATGCCTTCTTATACTATTCAGTATATTTAGTAATATCAAGCTCAACAAGCTCTCATCATAGGTCAAGTAGTCACCACAACTAATCTGACCATGTACAAACAACCCTAGACTCTAACATGAGTGCCTACCTGACCCAATATTAATGATGCAATCCTATTAAATTTTAATGTTATAAAAAAAACTAAGGAGTCAGTGTTTGAAGATGATTCCACTTGCACTAATCAAAAAGGGGTTGAGACTAGATATAAGAGGAAATATTTTAAGAGAAGTCTACTAATAGGTAAGTCAAAACTAGAAAGTATACAAAGGTACTTAGAAGAGGAACTTTGCCTTTGCACTTAAATAATAAAAGACTTATTACAACACATCAAAAGAAATGAAAGTAGAGGGAGAACATGGAAAAGTAAGCAAAGGATGAGAAATATTGTGGATTGATTGATTCTTACTCATTTACAGAATTAGAGTCTATAGAATCATGTGAAGTGCTTACTTTTCCCTTGGAAGAAGAAGAGCATACGATGGAAGCATAAATCAAACTAAGATACAAGGGGTTTGGTTCACTTTTTAAGGATGTCCTACCTATGGGGATAACAAGGGAAAATACATATTAATATAATCAATAATCAAGTATCAATGCCTCTCTCAAATGATGAATTCAAGCATACAAGAGAAATAGAAAGAAGAATTGACATAGAATATGAAGACAAATGAGATGCTACAAAGTTTAAAGAATTGGCATGTGAATCACCTTTCTTGAAAGCATTTTACTTTCTCCATGAAGAAATTTTAAAAGACTATCAAGTTCCTGAGATTCCATGTAATATTCAATTCATTATGATACCTAAGGTTGTTGATCATTTTCCTATCAAATATGTCATCATGTGTGATATTCATAAATCATCAAAGAGTGGTGAAATGTTTTCTCTTCCAAAATATGATACTTTTGATTTCTCTTTAGGGGAGCAGATCCTATAGCAAAAATGAAACAAATCCTACAACTAGAATATGAGATATTTATACAAGAGGATGAAGATGAAATAGAAGAAGAAGCTAACCCAAAATGAGTCATACAATTTTCTTGGATAAATCTAATCTTTAAGGCTATAGAAAAACCTAATGAGATCCCTTTTGTGAAATATATCGTTCTTAGACCAAAAATTATCTAATGTTTTAAATATGCTCTAGATCTCAGTCGAAATTGACTAAGATTTCTCCTAAGCTCAACCTTAAAAGAAGGTTGGTTCCTTGAAATGCTAAAGAAATCAAATAAAATGGTCAAGACTAAAGATATAAATGCAAGGGTTAGAAGAGGGGAAAGGGTTTAGAGAATGCTTGAAATGTGGACAAGATATAGAATAACAACAATGGAATGTAATACACCAATATCTTTACAAATAATCCAAAGCAAATCCTAACAGACCAACCAATATTGAAAGCATGATAAAGTTCATTAAGCTCAAATTAGATATATTAAACATTCCAAAGACTTTTAAAAAGGTAATCTAGGTAGAAATCCAATTATAATAGAATTTTCTCTAATAGAATTCACCATCCATAAGTCATTAAACAAAAATGCATTCAGGTGCACAATTCATATATAAAAACCTAAAATCGCTATCTCCAATAGAGATCATAAAACTTTATGCTTAAATTGATTATAAAGCAAAGTATACAATATACAACAAGTAAATTGTAAAGAGTTGACCCTTGTGCAAAGGGATATTCGACTATTTGTAAGATTTCTTAATGCTTTATATTATGTTTGATTATTATAGTGAAATCCCATTTTAGGTTCTATGTAGATAGGTAACTTCTGGTCAACACACTGGAAGAGCATGGTTGTCTCTTTCTTACTCGACCTAGCTCAACCGTATTGATCTTGGTGAACACGTGGTTGTTCTTGATATTTTCATGGATATTTGTGTTTTTACATCCTCAAGACGTTTGAGAATCCTGTGGTTTGCAACTTTTCACTATTATGCTTTGTTGTTGTACAACCTATCAAAAGTACCAACTCAGCCTGATTATGTTGATATGGGTGGCCAGGTGGTGCATGCGAGTCATGTTGAAAGGGACATGTCTGGGAGTCTTCTACTTGATGCCAAGTTTCAAATTATTGTCAGGGCCTTAGAGTCAAGACCAAAATCTCATAATGCTTTTGTTGACATCATCCATGGAAAATCTTAGGATTATTCCATTTTGGACTTGTTTGAGGTTTGGCATGACATTGATATTTACAAATACCAAATTTGAGTTGTCATAGTTCTAGACTTTTGGAGGCCTTCGATTGACGTAAACACTAGAAAATATTGGGATCACATTGATTCAACATTGTGCATTCCCAAACTTTATAAATATTTGGATAATGTCAACGCTTACAAAGTTTTGGATAACTTGCTCCTAAGATTTTGTCTTATCGAAGTCTTTTCAGACTTAGTCAATTTTACAACCTCACTGAATGTGCTTTGTGTAATGGCCTCTTTTGTAGTATCAGTTATTCTAAAAACAATTAGTCATTCTACACTTTAGCTCGATATTGATGTATTTATACCTTTGAATAACGTACTAAAGAAATATGAAATATCATTAGGGAAGAAATTTAATAGGACAAAATCCAAAACTTACTTTCTAAACACTCCAACTAGAATTAAGGTAGGGATATGTAGGTTACTTCAAATGGAGGAGGCAAATTTACTAGCAACATATCTAGGGATTCACTTATTTGAGGGAAGAATGAGAATATAATTGTGCAATTTGGTTATAAGTAAAGTTTAGAAGAAAATACCAACATGGAAAGGTAGATAGTTATCATTAGCAAGAAGAGTGTAACTAATTAAATCAGTCTTACAAGCTTTTTCAAGATATTATATGTTCTTGTATATTATGCCAAAATTAATAGAGAAAATTTTAATCTAGATTGTGTGGTAATTTTTGTGGTCAATATTACATGATAAAAGAAAAATTCCTTTGATGAACTGAAGCAAGGTGTGTGATGATAAAGATAGAGGAGGTATCAATTTAAGATTTCTTATGGATGCAAACATAGCTCTAAGGGGAAAAGTAATTTGGAGATTGTACAAATAGATTCAAATACAATGGATAAGAATTATTTTAAGTACGTTGACACCAATGACCTAAGCTTAATATTTACTACATTCTCACTACTATATGGATTTGCACTATGGAACGATTTACAAAAAACAATTGATCTTGTGATTGAAGGTCTACGATGGGCGGTGGGAACTAGAGAAAAAGTTCTATTTGGATGGAAAATTGATGTGATAATAAACCACTCAATCTAGATCAAATTTTGAAACCATGGATAATATTTCTTCAAGATAAATATGGTGATAGGGTTTCAAATGTATAAGGATCAGGAACAAAGATATAAATGGAATTATAATACCTTCTCTTGACATTTTCTTATGGCAATTTTCACCGTACCAAAACTCCACCTCTATTGTCTATGCATTGAATCTCAATGGAGTAATATTCCAAAGCTTCATGTTATTATAGTCTATAGTCTACATTACATATCTGGACTGTTAGTGATAAGGATTTACATAACCAAAAACAAACTGAAAACTTCAAAACTAAGCCTGAGAATTTTCATTAACAAAGTGGCCTTAAAAGGCTTGACAGGCATACATTTGGTGCACCAGTTGTCTATCCAGTCTTACATTTGGTGGACTAGTTGTCTACCCATAAGACATAAGATGGCCACGAAGATATTACATAAGAGGTTTTTCCTAACCATTACTAGTTTGATCTGGCACTCATCAGCTAAAGCGAGCGGGGCCTATCACAATCGAAGCGAATTGCATTGCAAAAAAACCATCTAAAATACTCTGAAATAGAACCAAAAAGAAAAGACAGTCTAGATTGATTTTTGATACTCACCTCGAGGTGGTATCAGTGAATTTTTGCTTTAGTGCACTGACGGACTGCATATATTAATAAATCTCTACTCTTGTATTGGGACAAGGTGTGTTTGAGGCTAGTATGAAAGAATAGGATATTTTGCGTCTATTTATATAACGAAGGTAGGTACCTATTACCAACTTTGAAGAATATGGAGAGCGAGAGGTATGAGATGGCAAGCCAATCCAATGTAAAGATCACGTGGTTTGGTCCCTCAAATATTGTCAAACCTTTGTGTCTGTTCAACCACGGTAACACAAGACGAAAATGAAGAGCAACTGCCTCCGCGCTTACTTTCAGACTTTTTTTCGAGCTTTGATTTGTCTCGGTTAATACGAACACGCTACGCCCGTAGAATTGAACGTAACAACCCGATCTGACCTCTGGACTGAATCTTTCAAACAAGCAAACGAACTTTTACTTTGAGTCGTCTATTTTTATCGTGGAGACGACGTTAGAAAGCAATCTTACTATAACTAAACAATGACATTCCGAGTCAATTCTTTCCAAAACTTGAAAACGGTCTAACTTTCGAATTTCTTCACCGACCAATTGAATGTGACCACCGGCCATGGGAGTTGCGTCAGGGTGATTTGGACTTGTGATTTAGGGTTAAGATTCATGTTATCACTTCCTTTTGTCAGAGCCAACCTATCACAAGGAAAATTATTTGTGGATTAATTTAATTTTAGTCTAGATATTAGATATTAATATTTTCAGATCAGAAATCAATTGGCAATGAATGAAATTGAATTAATTTAATTTCATATTTACCGTGAGCAAGTGGTAAGAAGTAAGAATTTGACCTTATAATCAATCTCGGAATTACATCACGATAGATTTTATTTATTATTATAAGTTTAAATATTTAAATGAAAGTTTTCATGGCTTAAAAATTTATGTTTAATAAATAAAAAATAGTTTATATTTTTTATTATCATTGGAATCAATGATTATGTTAAATAAAAAATGTTACAATAAAAAAGGAGTAGGAGAGATCGCACGGTTCAAGGTTACCCACACGACCAAAACCTAAAACAATTAGAAAAATTGAAATATGAGGCCTGAGGCTAAATACAAAACCAACCCTTAAAATGGTGAACAAACAACATAAATAAGCACAAGGAGCCGCTCCTAGAGGAGGAGGATCATTCTTTAGCCCAAAAGAGCCCAAACCATGATTGATAGACCAAGAGTTATCAAGAGCAACAATGTTCATCAAAGTAACCATAATAACCCAACCAAGGGAAGTAGAATTAATCAAAGCTGAAGGTGACAATGGAGCAAAACAAACAAGAGAAAGAGGAGAAGTAATCGATCAAGGATACGAGTTAGGAATCCAACCAGTACCATAATCAACCAAGTGATGCACATGACTCCAACCACACTATGGGGAGCAGGAACACAAATGATACCTATCGTAAGATTTGGGAGGAGATCGAGCACTATTGTGAGCACTGGTAGAATAGCTTGAGGTCGGAGAACATCGTCCTCTCGATCTACTACATTGAGGCCTCAAAGAAACTGAGGGACCTTGAGGCAAAGGAAGGTAAGGTGGAACCTTGTTGATAGTGCATGGAGCCTCACACCAATACTCGATAAGATTCATCAAATGCGTCATGCACCACTATGGAAGCCTGCAAATGGATCTGAATAGTAACAGAAAAAATACCGTAAACTTTTCATTTATAAAAATTTGTAAAGAAATTAGATCTCTAGAATAGATAACAACATTCCTAGCTTTCCATAGCTAAAGCAAAAGAAATTTCATAGAGCAGCAATATAAGCAGGCCAACAACTATATGAATTTGGTTGGTCATTTTCTCTTTGTACCAACAATGTGTAGAGGAGTGATTAGTACAACCACATATGTCACAAGGATGTAGGTTCCAACACCTAGTTGTTACATGTCCAGTTCTTCCACAATGACTACAACAATTGATTCTAGGAGTTGTATAGGATTTTGGCTTTACAAATTTGGTCTTACTACTTCCTGTTTGACCATCATAGCCAAGGCCTTCATTCTTTGGCTTGACATTTGGCAGTATGGGCTTTCTAATGCCTTGCCCATGTTTACCCAATCCTTCACCATTGTATCCCATTCTTTGCATTAGTTTTGAACCAATTCCTTTGGTGTGTTTTTCAAAACACCCAAGTTCTTCATCATCAATGCTTTTAACAATATTGTATTTATCACAATTGACAAGATCATGGTGCTCATTTTTAGGATTATTGATTTTTAAGTCACTAGTGTCACAAGAAAAATATTTCCTTGTGATGAGGTCACCAATGTCACAATTGATATCTGTCATTATAGGCATGAGGTTGCTTGTGTCACAACAAGCATTTTCCACCAAGGGCTCGAGGTCACTTGTATCACAACAAGCATCGATTACTTGGGCATGACCTTTGATTCCTCATTTAGTTCCTCTTTATTTTTATACTTATAGATGTCAAGTGTTATGAATAACATGTATAATATCCTTACAACATCTATAGGAAATATAACACCATTTGTTTGAAGATCTTCACAGTAATCAACATTTTTAAGAATTGCTTTCACATAACTCTTTAGTGTGAAGAATTTTCCATCCTCATAAATATCCTTCCCTTCTAGGAAATATAGACCTTTATCTCGTGAGGCACACTCATCAATTTGTTTTACGAATTGTTTTTATTGGATTTGCCCATGTCTTAAGGTGTTAGATTCCTTCGAAAATGCACCTTATACAATGTAATTTTGCAAAATATAAGATAATTTTTTTGTAAAATTTATTAAGGTGTCAGACTTTGTCAAAAATACATATTATTACAATACACTTACAATCTTCTTTATAATTTTGCAAAACACTATTTTACAAAAATAAATAAGTGTATCCCTTTTTGCAAAATCCCTTTGAAAAAATAATTATCCTTTTTTAATTGTTGCACTATTTATTCTTTTGCACTCCTTAAAAAAAATATTTTTAAAACGCACTTTTTTTTAATAAATAAAGTGCCTTTTAACATATTTGCACACCCCTTCAAAAAAAATTGAAAGAAACATTTTTAAAATGCACCCTTTTCTTTTTTTTTTTTTTAAATAAAGTGCCTTCAAAAATATTTGCACA
This sequence comes from Wollemia nobilis, assembly GCA_028583015.1. Classification (NCBI taxonomy): domain Eukaryota; kingdom Viridiplantae; phylum Streptophyta; class Pinopsida; order Araucariales; family Araucariaceae; genus Wollemia; species Wollemia nobilis. The sequence continues at coordinate 60,864 of JAQPPZ010003564.1, read as the reverse complement.
CCCCTTAAACATATTTGCAAAAAAAAAATTGAAAAAAATATTTTTAAAATGTACCGTTTTTTTTTTAAATAAAGTGCCTTCAAATCCTTAAAAAAATTTGAAAACAACTAACGAGATTTGAACTGCGTCTCTTATCGGCTAGACTTAGCACCTTACACCCACGGGCTACCCAATGTAGCATGGTTGCTCGTCGTGTCAAGAATTGCCGCATAACAACTTAAAATATTTTCTCCACTGTCGCGTCGTCCTAAATGCACCACCATATGGAACCATTGACCGCCACGTGTAAGAATTTTTGCGTGGTCCGATTGGTCGTTACTTCAACATTTGGAGTTGAAATAAATTTTTTCTCTCTCCTTCTAGCACCTGCGCGACTCTGTTCCTACGTGCGTTCTCTTCTACAACAGTCTAAGGATATTTGTTATAATATTGCAAGCTTAAATCTATGCAGCAGAACGAAATAAGTTGACCTTCTCTTAGCAGCAGGTAATTTTTTTTTTTAATTTCTTCGACTACGTTTTTACACGAGGGCATCTAATAGCTTGATCTAGACTTATGATGGATAGTGATCCACCTCCTTGGTGTGTTCGGTCTCCCTGGTCACAGGTCAGAAATGGCCGATCAGGGCCAAAAATGATCTAACCGGTGCAATCGGCCTTCTTGGTGCGCAATTGCTGTAGCCTTGGGGGACAAAATTTTGTTGTTGCTTGTGCTTCCTCCACCAATGTTCTTTCTGAAATGCCACTCCTCGATGCCAACGACCATGAAATTGTAGCTAAGATCTGTATGGGAAAGATAAAACCGTCTATCGAGGTATCCAGATCGCACTGGTCTTGGATAAAAGACAAGCAGCAGTGGAACCTATGGATTTTAGTTTGTCAGGCAATAGGAGGGCAACAAGTGCCTGTTACCTCCTCGATCGCTTCATCAAAATACCAACGGTCATGATGATCATCCCTTTGGATGCCGAGCCTCACTGGTATTGGGCAGTTTGAGAATTTGGCAAATCCTTGTCATTCTGAATGAACACTGCATAGGGCTATTCTAGGATCTGAGTTCAAGAGGCAGTATTCTATCGTGTCGCCTATCACAGATTTCTCCTTGAACAATCTATGCAAACTAGAGTCTGCAACTAGTCATGCAAACTCTAGAAAAATTAAAATGCAAAGCAGGAAACTGGTGACCTGTGAGTCAGACATATAACAATAAAGGTCACAATGATTTCAAAGTATGGGCAAGTGACAGAACAAGACATTAATATTTGCTTGTGAGACATGAGCGATGGAATAGATCCAAATACTCATTACCACACAGTAACTTATTTGATCACAGAGGTCACCCAAATCCCCACAGGATCGAAGTGCGCTCTGATACTATATTGGAGAAAACAACATAAATTCTATTCATCTTCAACTTGGATTTATACAACATACATGACATGATTAGTTGTTAACTGCCAGCCTCTAATAGCATGTAATCTGATTGTATTCTCCTAAGTATAGCTCACAATATTCTATCTTCAATAATAAAATTGTTTCATGAGCCTCTACGTATCTACTAGAATTTATCTAGAAGATAAAACAAAAGAATGTAATATTATATTTTTCTAACAAAAATCTTCTTTTCAAAATTTTCAATAACATATTGCTAGAGTTTGGAGGGTGAGCAATCAAAATCAAAAGGAATTCCTAAGAAATTAAAATGATCACTCCTCTGAAGCCAATGTCATGAGAAATGTCTAAGCCAAGCATGAAGAGTAGAAGAAGCAAGGCGAAAACAAAGAGACTTAAACCATTGCATGTTGGGACTAGAGGTCTTATAGAAAATGTCCATACAAGCCAAAGTAGTTGAAACATAAACCTCATCCTCACTGATAGTGAGAAAATATTCATCCATAAAATACCCATTAATAAGTTGAGTGGACATATTAGGCAAAAGAATACCTTTGATCAACCCCTTAGATGCTTGACTGGCAAGAAGATAACCAAAAGCTTCAATTGCAAGGATGTAAAGTAAGGGGGCCAAAGGACAACCCTGATAAATAGAAAAATCCTCTGACTTATGCTCATTAATAGTAAGATAGACCAAAGCATCAACAAACAACATATTAATGACCTTAATAAAAAAGGGCCCAAACCTGAGAGCTTTGAGTATGGCAAGAATAAAAGGCCACTCAATACAATCATAAGCTTTCTCAAAGTTGAGCTTAAGAAAAAGCAGCTTTTTGCTAGAGACACACACCCATTATAAACATTCCCAAACATTAATAAGATTATCTAGGATATAATACCCTTTAATGAAAATTGTTTGCTCCAGTCTGATAATCACAAGAAGAATATTTAGAATATGAAGAGCTAAAGCCTTGGCCAAGATATTATAATAAATATTAAGCAAAGTAATAGGTCTCCTACTAGTGATAAGCTAAGGATTACCCACTTTGGGAATGAGTTATTGGCTAATGCTTCATTATAGACATTGAGCAAATCAGGCCTAGTGGCTTTATAAAACTTGCAAGGAAAGCCATAAAAACTAGGGGACTTATCATCTGACATAGTCATAAGAGCAATATGAAGCTCATCAAGAAAAAGAGGAGTCTCACACAAATACATGTTATAAGTAGATAACTTAGCAGGAACAACATCAAGATATTGTTGGAGCACCATCTGACATTCTAAAGAATCCTATTGTTCTTGAAAGATAAGCTTATAATGATCAATAAAGGCCAACATGATATCAGAAAGAGAAGTTAGCCTATCATGAGAGATTTGATTAGCCTTGATATGGATTTTGGCCTACCTATAATGAAGATATTTGAAAAAGGCTTTATATGGGCAATCACCCACCCTTAGCCAATGCAAATGAGCTCGAAGCTAAGCTCCTTAGCTTCATGTCATTCATGAAGCATAAGCTAGTGATGAAAAACAACCCTGGCCTGCAACTATCGATCGTACGAAACATTTTCTAGAAAATATAAATTTCCTTAATACTCCTTCATGATAGCCAGATGAGCATGCTTTTTGACATGCGCCACTTATTTACCAAAATATCACATGAAAGAGGTAGTACGAACAATCGCCTCATTCCACCAAGAAATCCAATTGATAGAATGAGGAAGTCGAGGTAATAAATTTTAGATTCTCTCAATCACATAAATCATGCCAAGGTATTGTAATAAAGAAATATTTAAATAGAATTCATTACATAAAAAACTAAATTGGTGACCACTCCACTCAATCTGGAAGAAAATCTAGAAATGATCCGATAATAGGAATTGATCCCAGATCGTCACAATTTTATTATTGACGATGAAGAAGAAAAAAATTGTTGCTCTGACATTATAACTCGATCAAGGCGCTTACATTCTCTATCATTACCAACTTGAAAATTGGACCACGAGAACCAAGGCAAAGACATGCATTTGTGTCGATAAAAAAGGGGATAAAAAAGATCCCATCTGTGCTTAAGAAAAAACTAGGCCTCACGTTCACTGGCTCACCAGCGCATCAGGAGACAGTAAAATTTTTCTTCAACATGCTCAACCATATTAAAGTCGTCACAAATAAGCCAATACGCCATTGGCAAGTGATCATCCAGGCACCACCAAAGGATTAAATGATTGGACCCATCATTAGGTGCATAAATGTTGGCAATGCCTAGGGTGTTCCCATTTGTATTCAAAATCCAGATCACATGATGAGAGGGATCCTCATCAAAACCTAGAAAACAATCCTCAAATTTAGATGAGGTTGAGATAGAAGCACCACCTTGACCATATTCATGGTGAGTAGTGAAGTGCACAAATGATCCTGCAATACAAATCAAAGAAATATATAATAAAAAGCTAGAGATTTTAACTTCTTGTAAGGAAATAATATCAACATGGCCAATAATTTGTAGAGTATATTTAACAAAAAAAATTCTTAAGGACTCTATAAGTCCCCGAATATTCAATAAAAGGAAAATTATGGAGGAAGAATATTCAAGGAGCATCTCCCAAAGGACTACTCACATTGTCAGCCAACATTGAGAAACTATTAAGCAGAGAGGTTTAAGAAGGATGAAATAGATCACCAACAGTCGAAGGATGACACTTAGCCTCCTGACCTCCCTTCGATGATGGTGAGCCATCTCGAGATGGACTACACAAACGCTTAGAGGGTGGAGTTATTGTCTATGATTTCCCTTTCTTTGAGGTGGATTTATGCTCTGAAGGTTTCTTAGTAGAAGCCTGAGAAGCCAAGACAGGATCCACGAGAATAACAAGAGGCTAATATGGCAGCTATATAACCATATCTTCGTTAGAAATCATTGATTTAGGGTTGGTCACCCCCCTCTTACTAGAGACCATGATCCAATCACCCTCGAAAAAGGGTTTGGTAGGTACAAGCGCAATAGGAGGAGTAGGGGTAACCACTGGAGGTTTTCGAACAACCAGCAAATAGTCCTTGATACGATGTGAAGTAGATTAACATTGAAAGCAAGTATTAGGTAAGTTAAAATAATTTTTTTTTTTGTATAAAACACTCTGTACCAACTTGAATGTTCGCAAATAAACTGAGATCCTATTCGAGGTCAACCTCAACATAGATTCTCTTATTGGGATGTGCCGAGAGAAAACGTTCTTCTTCTTGATAGATCACTTGACCAATAGGTTTGATAATATCAACAATAAACATCCATAAGGTCAGTAGAATACCAGGGAATTCAAGCCAAACTAAGACTTTCAGGGAAACTTGTTTTGAAACTCAAAAAGAAATCCAAGGAGAAAGGACCATCAAAGTATTGCAAACAAACCAACTAGAATTAGCAACCATAGTTTGCATTTGTGAGGGTTCTTTAAAGGAAAGCAAAAATATATATTTGGTAAGATTGTGGATACCCGCAATCACCACACCATAATCTTCCCAGTGAATTTTAAGCCAATTCTAAAGAAATTTTTGCGACGGTATTTGACCAATAAAATAAGCAATAATACAATGATTCTCATACCATTTTACAATTGGATAAATAAAATCTAGAGAGAGTACAACATTTAGAGAAGACTCATTACCTCGTCCACTACTTTTGAAACAAACTTTCAAGCTCACTTTGGCACCATGAAGACCACTATCTATAACATCCATTACATTTGTGGATGACGAGGACATAAGAAGAAGATCAACCACCTGCCTGGTGACAGTAATAGTATTCAATACCAAAACAATTGAATTTACAAATAGTAGCACACCTAAATCCTAATCCATCAAAAACCCTCTCTCGTAGCACAATATCAATTGCACCATGCTCAATAGTTAAAATTTTCAAAATTTAAAGTACTTTATAAGTTGAAATAAGTAAAAATAATTAATTTACAGGTTTAAAATTTATAAATATAATAATAAAATTAAAATATTTTTAGTATATAAGATCAAAATAATTTATAAGATAATAAAGTTTCAAGTTCCATTTATATTTAATTATATCACTATTGGTATTATAAAATCTTCGTAGTGTATTAATTGGTTATTAATAAACTCAACTAGAAAACATGTAAAGTGAAGAGAATATTGGAAGGATGAAGAATCATTTCTGTATTACAAAATAAAAGCAAAGAGTCTAAAGTATGGGACTAGAAGATTGTATAAGTGTTATATGGGCTATTAGTGGTATCAATGATGTTGTATGGGTGTGAAGTGTAGGTTAGCTATACATTATACTCAAAATAAAGAAATATAAACAAATTCAAAATAAATGTGTCAATTCTATATGATATTTTTCTAGCAAAAACATGTACCTTTCCTAAAGAGGTAATTGTTAAGATATCTAAAACAATCCAAAAAAATTGATGCAAATAAATGGTGTAAAGTTGTGATAGAAGAGAATTTGAACAAAAGTAAGAAAACATGGATGAGCAAAACAAGTGGATGAAAAAATAGAAATATTAAATGAATGCTTAAATAATAATAGAAACATAAAAGCATTTGGTAAGGATAAATCTAGAGTAGTTATATAGGAAAAGAAGTTAAGAAGAAAGAGAGAACATTATCTTGCTAAATTTAATCCTCCATATAATTATCACTAAAAGGTATACATAGGGTAAACATCAATAAGAAAGCAAAGATGCTTATGGTCCAATTGAGAGCCAACTAACACCAACTTAGATGTGAATTAGACAAATAAAAGAGACCAAAAGAGAAACGTGAGGAGAGAAGACAAATAAAAGAGACCAAAAAAGAAATGTGAGGAGAGGATATATACCTTTTAAATATTAAGGATGGTTGAGATAGAGAAGCGTTTTATTTTAGAATACAAGGTATTCAGTGATATTCAAGCTAGACATAGTGATACTCTTGCACTAGAATCATTGAAAAATTGTTTGAAAAGGAGAAAGTAGAGAAAGTAGAGAAAGTAGGAGAATTCATTATCAAAATTAATAGCAAAATATCAATGTTAAAGAAAGAAAAATAATTGAATCAAATTTTGGAGTTGGTAGCTATGGTTTTTTGTAAATTTCCTATTCCATAGGTTGCCTTTAGCCTTATAGATGAATTGAATGTAAAATAGTTTTAATATACATGAGGCTTAGGCCATATGGAATGTTATGGAATTGTTTCTCCACATATACCAAAGGATAATGTACAATCCTATTCGGATAAGATATTAAAAACCTTTTATTCTTATTTAATACAAAAATGAAAATTTAGTTCAAACCATTGAAACTTAACAACATTACAGTACATTTTAAATACCAATTTAATATAAAAATCAAATAACTACATTATTACTCAATCAAATAAGATTGTAATCTAAATTGAAAATTTCTCATTGTAACAAAAACTAATAATAAAACTTTACATTCGATCTAACTAAGGTTCCAAATATACTTTTACAATTAAACTTTTATAAACAACAATATAAACAAGATCTTCAATTAAAAATAAAAATAAAAATCCAATTCCACAATTATGATCATATTATAATGGTTTAAATATATTAAAAATGAATTCAAAAATTTCATATTAAAATATAAAAACAAAATTTATTTATGTTTTTTTAAAGGTTTAAATTTTTAATTTTTAAAAAAAAAAAAAATTAAAGGTTATGGTTTTTTTTTTTTAATTAAAGAAAAAATCCAACAATATATAGTAGCCGTAATATCTCCGTGATGAAGTGGAAGACCATTGACACTATACCTGCAAAATATGACCTCAATTATATCACCCATTATACTTAGCATTTTTTAAAAATAAAAAATAAATTAATTAATTAAATCTTACCAACGATTTCTGTGCAGCTAACCAAAATGACAAGTTAAAAATTCAAACGGTAGCAACGTTCACAAAATTTCATAGACGCACGTTTAGTTGGCAGTTGGTAACATGTGTACAATCTGGATACGCAGCTAAAGAGTTGGCTGCAGCAACTCCAAGGCCCCTAAACTCTCACCTGGTTAACATGGGGTAAATCGCCTTCCACATTGCTCCCCCGAAACCGTACTTGCGCGTACCGTGAGTACTTTAAAATACCCGCCGCCAAAACATATTGTATGTTATTATGATGTGGGAATAATGAGAGTGCAGAGTTGATCTTCTGCTTGCTGGCTCATTATCTTCATGAGGGAGTTGGAGTTGCAGCCTGCAGGGCTTGTTGCAAAGATATAAAAGGATTTGAATTTATGGTTGAAAAGCTCACGTTGTATAATTATTCAAAAATTAATAATGGTGTCCGAACAATGACGTGTATGAGACTACACGTTGGAATGGCGTTGAAGGGGTTGTTTATAACGGGAAGGGCTGGTGGCTTAGTGTGCATGTAGTGTCGGGCCTTGGTCTTAATGACAAGCTCTTCCCTCCATTCAATATTTTTTCACATAGGAGATTGTTCAATTTTGTAAGAATAGAATCATCCTACTCCTGCATAACAAGAATTGAGAGCTCGCATTTCAACCCCTTTGTAACCTTTGCAATTGGATTTTCTAAACGTTTGAGGATACACGTTCTCATAAATTATCATAGGTTAGATATTAATAAGCTTTTTATTTTATTTTATTTTATATTATAAGAATCGGTAATTTGTTACATGATCCATTATATTGTTGTGGGTTTCGATCTTCCTCCTTGCAACCACTATTATCTTTAGTTGTGACGGTGTAAGCTTTTTAATGTAGCTGACGGTGTAAGCTTTGTGACGTAGTCAACAGTGTTGGCTCGACATGCCCTTCGATTCTACGAGGCGTGAGAGATTTGAACCATGGTCTTCACCCTCCCAATGGAGAGATTTGAACCATGGTCTTCATCCTCCCAAGGGAGTGCTTTGACCAACAAGCCAAACCCTCCGACCTTAGATAATAATAAATTAGATGTAACTTTTATTAAGATTATTTTTATTGAAGGGAGGAATGCTACGATGGCATCAAGTCCATCATAGAGTATGTATGCTAGTGACGTTTTTTCATTTAAAAATGATTGGAAGGAACACGATTTTCCAATGCATGTTAGGAATCGTTTGTTAAAGAACAATGGATGTTTGGAACGATATGAAGCCAGGTTGGTTCTAGTGGTTCAACCAGACTCGATGGTGGAAGATGTGGAGTATTTAACCAAACATGAGCTTATCAAAAAATTTATGGGCATCCGAATTTCTCTTCCCTTTGTGGAGGTTTGGGTTAGGAAGACTTGGAACCCTAACGACAACGTGGAGGTGATGTTGAGTGCGAATAGCTATTTTATGGTGGTTTTCTCTTGTTTTACGGATCGTAAAAAAGCATTTAAAGGGGGTCCCTATTTTTGTAACCAAGCTGGACTCTTTATTAAACCTTAGCATGTGGGTTTCAACCCGTTAGAGGAGGGGTCGTCGTGGGTTCCAGTGTGGGTTCAGCTCTCGTGGCTCCCGTTGGAATTTTGGAGAAATGACATCTTGCATATGATTGCCCTTCTTTTTAGGAAGCTAGTTGAACCATCACAATAGACGATGGAGAAAAGATAATTTATGTTGTCCATATCTGTGTTGAAATTGATTTAAACAATCTTATTCCAAATTCTATTGAAATACAGTTTGGATCGTCTACATGGGTTCAATAACTTGACTATGAAGCTCTTCCATTTCATTGTTGGATCTGTGATGAATAAGGCCACCTACAAAGAAAATATCCTAAGTTTGTCTCACTCGTGCTTCAAATCATGGGTCCTCTCGATCTACACAAAATCTAGATAAAGAAAAAGCCCTGATAAAGGAAGGGGATCAGGATAAGGAAGGTTTTGTTCCTGTAAAACCTTGAAACAGAGAAAAAAGGGTAAAAAGAGCCCTTAAGGATAGCCAACCAGATGCTCTACACAACCGTTTTGAGATATTGGATGATCTTGATCAATGCATGGAGTTACCTAAAACGTCGCTACCTGATGCAAATATAACAAGGCCAAATCAAATCTCTTCTTGAGATGGAACCTAAGGAATCAAATCTAGTGGAAATGAAGAACAGATGGCTTTGGTTTTGAGTACACATGATATGGTTAGCTATAGCCCTGGAAGGAAAACTATTTTTGAAAGTGGCATGGATATAGTTGTGTTATCTCCTACTCAGGCACTGATGTAGTCATCCTTGAACGGCAAAACTCCTACGGTGCTAGGATTGTAGCAAAAAATAATTAAAAAAGGTGCTTCAGATAAGAATATGAAGATGGGTCAAAAGAAAGACAAGGATAAAATTAAGTTAAGGGGGGAGACTTTGGTGGAGTCAGGCTTGGTGAGAACATTATACTCCCATTTTTCTAACCCCTAGAAATTATTATCCTCTCATGGAATGTAATGCGGTTGAACAACATTTCCAGACAAAAAGGTTTTCGTGATTTGATTCGTATACATTCTCCAGATGTGTTTATTCAAGAGACTAAATTGGATACTGATAGTATGTTCAATATTTCTCTCAAGTTGTGGAGAAGGGGTCAATGCCAGTGTATTGGCGCATGTGGATATGCTGGTGGCATTGCTTGTTTATGGGATTCGGTTAAGATATCTCCTCTTACTTGGATTTTTAACAGATGTTCTATTTTGATGATCGAGCATGATAATGAATCTGGTGAAATAATCCTACTTACAAATGTGTATGCTCATGTTGATGACAATGTAAAGTAAATATGTATGCTCCTGTTGATTACATTGCTTTGTGAGAAGTCTAGCTCCCTTGTACCATGGATTTTGGCTGGAGCTTTCAATTCTATCACTTGTCTAGAGGAGAAATGCGATGGAGTTGATCATCTTGAGCCTTTTTCTTTTGTCTTTAGTGCTCATATCCAGGTCATGAACTTGGTTGACATCAAGCCATATAATGGGATCTTTACCTGGTACAATAGAATATGTGGGAAAGAGTCCATCTTAGAGAGACTGGATAGGTTTTTGATCTCTAGATTTTGGATTGGTAATAACAAAATCTCTAGTTCTATGATTTTGGAGGGTAGGGTATTTGATCATTGGCTTATCAAACTCTTTGCTCTTGAGTTTGGGCTAAAGAATAATTCTTCCTTTAAGTTTCAACTTATGTGGCTTTGGGATCCTAAGATTCATGATTTCATGAGAGACTGGTGGACCAATGACAAACCTTCTCATGGCACCGCTATGTACTCCTTTATGAAGTGACTAGTTTGTTAAGCATAAATAGAAGAGGTGGAATAGTCTAAATTTTGGAAATATTTCCTTGGCTAAGTTGGCAGCTCTTAAGAAGGTGGAAGAAACTTCAAGGAATATTAGAGAACATGGACTCACGGAGGAGCTTCTCTTTGAGGAATCTGAGACTGCAAAAGAACTTGTTGAATGGGAGCCGAGGAAAGAAATTTTTTGGAAATAAAAATCTCAAGTGGATTGGCTTCAAGAAGGGGATAGGAACACGACCTTATTTTTTAACTCAGTTAAGGCTCATTGTAATGGTAACTTGATTTCCTCTCTTGTGAATTCTCAGGGTGCCTTCTCTCTTCTTTCAGGGAGATTTTAGAAGAGACTAGGAGTCATTTTTTCTCTCTCTTCAAGGACTCCCTCTCAGATGATGAGGATGAAAAGCTTATTCTAAATTATATTCCCTCGATTGTTTCTAGAGAGATGAATGAGCATTTGATGGGCCCAATAATGGATATCGTATTTGGTTGGTCTTTGGTTTCAACACCATGAAATTAGATGGGTATTCACAAGAATCCACAAAAATTACCACATATTTACTTATTCCTTCAAGAGTCGTAGTTGAGAAGTCAACCATTTGTAATACCATACAAGTAGGTCTGAGGTCTAGAGATGCAATTTATCCATAGTTTATTTTGTCATAACAAATTTTTTTTGAAAAGGTTGAAAATTTGGGGGTATATTGGGGCCATCCTTCCTGTAAATTGAACTTAGGTCTTTGTTAGGAAAGCCCAATTTCTTTTTTCATTATGGTGTCCCTCTCGGGACTCTTTTTCAAAACATTGATTGTTGATCCTAAGTCAATAAAGACCTTCTTAATTGAAATATCCCGTATATGGACATTGCCAAAAATACGTCTAGGATCAAAACAATTGGAAGTGATGACTTTTCCAAGAATAAGGCCACAAGTTGTTCTACTACTTGAATAATTTAAGAGATCTTTTTCATCCCATGTATTTTCAAGTATAGTTTCTAATAGTCATGGTATAAGTTGGGATGTCATTGATGTCCTAGAAAAGAGGTATGCAAAGACATACATTATGTAGTTCTTCTACAAAGTCAAATTCTAGTTTTGGTGGTACCTTCCTTTGATTTAATTTTTTATGAAAAGGATGGTTCTCCACTTGTTTATTATTTGAACTAGATTTACTAGCGAGATCAAATTCTTGAGGATCCTCCTAGGGAAGAATTTATAGTATGTATTCTACCTAATCATAATTTTAACACATTAAAATCAATAGTATTTAAAAAGTAAGTTGAGTATCTTGTTGACTTCGAAATATACATTGGTTGTCCTACTTTATTATTGAGATTCAATATTGGCTAGGCAAGTGGTTTTTTTTGTTATTTTTAAAATTGTGAGTTAGAAGTATTTGGTATAGGAAAGTGGGATTTGGTTGAGGTGGTTGGTGATATTGCAAGTTTGATATAGAATGCCATATTTATTATGGTTTTACCATTGTTGTTGGGGGTACTATTGTTGAGTCCAAGGATTCTAATTTTGAGAGGGTGGTCATTTCCATCCTTGTAGGGACCAATAATTTAAAAAATCAAAAGTAGAAAATGGTTGGGCATGTTGATTCATACCTTAAATATTTGGTTGAACCTACCATGACTTTCTTTGATTCGTATAATAGACTTCTTATGCTCCTTAGGTTCCAATATAACAAGCACCCTTTATTATTGGTAACATGAGACAATTGCTCATCTTTTGGTCCTAGTATTAGGGGGTAGATATGTAAACTTTATTGAAAGGGTATTCATGTTTGTCATGTTTCTTTATACACATTAAAAAAAATATCAGTTAAGCCTTTACCACCTCCTTGTGCTTCTTTTTGTCTTGAAGTGTATCCAATTAATTATCTAAAAAAAATGATATATATCTTTATGTCTTTGAGAAAGTTTCCAAATTCAGCTCTAGTAATGCCTACTGAAGTTTATGCTACTAAAACAATATTTCCCCACTCTTTTCTCTTTCCTCATGGTATACCTTGAATAATTCTAGCAAAGGTTCTTAGTGTCTCAAAATTCACCTAATAAATATCGCATTTGGCCATTATGTTCAAACTTCGATGCACTTTCCCCATATCACTTGCAAGAAAATAACATTTAAGGTCTCAACATCCAAACTCAAATGTTTAGACCCTTGGAGGTTAAGTTGAAATATCTCAATGTATATTCAAAAGACTTCATCATGAGATCCTCTAACCTTATAACAATCTTGGTATTTATCCAAAATTGTATCCTCATAGTGTCCCACATGTTGATGCTTCTACCACCCACCTCATGAACCAATTTAACACTACTTATTTGAGTGTAGCTAGAAATAATTTGAGCTTTGATGCATTTGTATTATAATTATAGATCCTACACAACATATCAAAATCAAAGATAAAGTCATTCAAGTCATTTTTAACATCCCATGAAAAGTAGAAATAAAAAATGACAAATGTTCTTCATTCTAGAATCCTCCTAAGATTTCTAAATAAAAAATATAAAGGTTACTTTAACGTGCATTTTCTCTTCCATATCTACAAGAATATCTATATCCCAAGGTGTCTAATAAATGTTAAGTAGTAGTTGATTTGCTTCAAAGGGTTGTTGAGTGATTTTAGGAGATGAATTTCCTACAATTGGTCCTTCTAGATATCTAACTATAGGATGGTTATCGGTTATATGAGGAAGAGCACCTTGAATTGTAAATTTAGGAAAAATCCTAAATCCAAATAGATATCTTTCAAACAATCCTGTGGGATCTATAAAATCTAGTCTAACTTATACTTTCTTATGGGTAATATGGTACCTCACTATTTTTATTCTTCTAATTAGGCTATCAAAATAATATAGGTGTATTTTCAGCTCCTTATCCTACACTTTTGTATTATTCAACAAACAATTTCCTTTATCATCCTTGGGTTGAGGCATGCAACACTACATGGCTTATAATGTAGCAAAACAAATTTTATAAAAAAAAAATCATAAAGAACTGAATAGGCTGAATGTCAACCTTAAATCCAATTTGTCCTTGTAGTGTAAAAAGAAAAACTCTAAAAGAGTTATAATATTCAACACCTCCTTGAAAATGGCACCAAAAATGATGAACACTAAGTTTGTAAATTAAAGTAGGTATACTTGCAAGGCATTAGGAACAATACATGCAATTATAGAACTTTTTAGAGGATCTAATCTATATGTTCCGATGAGTTGACTCTAAGTTATGCTATGAGTTGAGCATCATTCATTACTTATCCCAAATAATATGTAGGAAGAATATAAATTATATATACAACATTCAAAAAGTAAAAGCTAAAATATATATAAATAGAATGAAGAAAGAGTAAACTAAAAAATCAAAAAACTGAAAGGAAATTAAATATAATTAGAAAATAAACACAAAATAGAAATTAATTTTGTTCAACAACAAGCTATAATAAACTAGAAAGAGTATAATTTAAAAGTATCTGTTCTGAACTATAGACAAGTAAGCATAAAATGCTCATAGAGGTTCTCACAAGTAACACAATTATAGTGAGCCCAAACTTCAAGGATAGGTTCAACCTCCCCATAACAAAAAATAAATTAAATGCTTAGACTTTGATTAGATTTTAGATCTGCTATTATTGAACTTGAACAAAATATATAGAGTAAAAGCATTTTTTTGTTGCTCTGCTACAAATTCTAACTACAAGACTAATATTTGTTGACTAATTGAATTTTTTTCTAACTTTTGTTTTGAATCACATACACTATTTAAAGGGGATCACAAGACTTTCCTAAACTATGTACAAGACTTACCTAGATAGTATCAAGAGATGCAATTGGAACTATCATGGCCACACATGATTATGAAACAAAAATTACAAAATAGAATTACATTTTTATATTCCTTATATTTGGAGAAGCAACATCCCAATTCTAAGTGGTCAAAATAGTTTTATGGAGGAACAAAAAGATTTGTCATAATGAATTTTAACTAGCATCATCCTTTAGTTCCTATCTTGTAAGAAGTTGCCCAATTTAGGTGAGAAACATTCATGATTTCATAAAACCATTGGATTATATTATCCTATACAAAATATAAAAGTAATTGTTATTTTGATTAAAACAAGGGATTATATTATCATTAAGTACAAAAGGGTGAGGGTTTTAAGGTAAAAATGGTCACATAAATGAGACATTTGAGTGACTCATAACCTAATTTTTCATCAATGACTCGTATTTGAAAAGCATAACATCCTCCTCTTATGGACAACCCTTAGCCTAAGAACAAGTGAGGGGATCTCTAGAAACGTTAACTATTCAAAAAAAAATACTAATGTAGGGCTTTCTTATGTGACTCCTATGACAAAGTAGTTGAAAATCCTAAAGGAGGGTCAAAGCCCACAAAGGTATCAACAAATCCATGGAAAGTTGTGTCATATCCTTCATAAAAGTAGCATCAAAATCCAATTTTGAAGAGGATCAAGTTCATTAGCTATAGGATTCAAAACTAGAGTCAATGTTGGATAAGGATTCAAAAGAGAAAGATCCATATAAGTGGAACCTACTAATGAAATCATTTCGGTAAGTTGACAAGGTAGAATAACTAGAATAGAACTAATGAGAATCTTAAAGAGGAAAACAAGAACCACTGGAGGAGTTAAAAAAATAGAATCAATAGCTAAAAGGATAGGAAGTAGTCTAGAAAGAGAAAATGAAAGCACATCATCAAAGATCATATCCCTCCAAATAATGATATTTTATTTCACATGATTATACAAGTGATAAGATTTAGAGGTGTCAAAATACCCCATAAGAATATTGGAATGACTTTTAACTCAACCTTGTTCTATGTAACTTTATGAACATGAGCCCATGAAAGAGATCCAAAGATACAGATCCTAATGACATCAAGCTTATCATCTATCAATATCACAAGAGGAGCCATACCCTAAATGGTCCAAGTCAAAATTTGGTTGATGATATGAGTTGCACAAATCACTAATTTTCCTAGAACTTGACTCCATTTACCTTACATGCAACATACATTTAATCATCTCCATGACAACCTTGTTCTTCCACTTAGCTACACCATTTTGCTTTAGGGCATAGTGAATAGTCATTTGAAAATAAATGGGATGAAGAGAAAAGAAATCATCAAAGGTATGACTAACATATGCACCTATCCCACAAGTCCTCAAGCACTTGATCTTCCTCCTAAACTAATTCTCCACAAGAACCTTGAATTCATTAAACTTTCTAAAAGCTTCATTTTTGGTATGAATAGTTTACAACCATACCTAGAGAAATATTAATAAATATAAGAAAGTGTTTATTCTTGAATAGAGATAGAGACCCCACAACCCATAAAGATTATTGTGAATAAGATCTAATGGTTTTGCAATATACCTAGCTATCCCTTTTGGAAAGAACCCTTCACAAATTCCATTAGTGGGAGAGATAGAAGGAATACTATCAACCAACTAATGTTGACTCGTATACCTCAAGGATCCATAGCCAATGTGTCCAAGTCTATGGTGCCATTCAACTAGTGTTATCTTCCATGCCACCATAGATAAAAATTCTATCTTCTTGGAGGAAGAAGAAGAAGAGGTATACTCATCAAGCTTGTACATATGATCAAACTCATCAAAATATCCTAAAGCAATTATCCTAAATCCATCATTAATATCCTTAATCACCCATTGATATGGCCAAAACTAGATCTTCATATTGTATAGATGATGTGATAAATAAAAAGAAGACTAGGGATCACACCTAGAACATGAACTTAACAAAATGAGGAGGAACCATAACCTCACCACATCCAATTACCTATAAAGATGAGTTATCACCAATACCACACACTCTATAATATTCTCCATTGTTGTCATGTAGGAGATGACAATGCTTATTCATATGTAGGGTTGCCCTAGAGTATGCAATCCACTATTTAGAAGAGCTTCATCCTACCAACTATACAAAATCCTAATAAATCAAATATCATCAAGTATCTTTGGTCTATAGCATAGTTACTAGTTGAGCACCACATTTACTACTAACTAGTCAAAGACAAATCGAAATCACTTTTTGAGATAGCATAAAATTTTTGGTTGATCTCATGTATATACCCAAAAATTAGATTTGGGTGTCATGTCCTCATTACCACATTAGCCAACTATGTCATGTCAACCACCAAACCTCCAAAAACAAGGCATATCCATCCAAAAGGGCATGTGAGATGTTTGAACCTAACAACTCTAGGTCCCCAAGCCTTAGCACATGCTCCACTAGCCACAAAGTTGCCAAGGCACTTTGGTATTAAAATACCTTGCTTCACCAAAAAGTATTAGTCAAGTAGCATTATAAAAGCTTTAATACCTTCCTCAAAGTAAAACGTACCTTCCAAATAAAATACTGAGATTGGGATTCAAACCCATGTCTTAATGAAGGAAACATCCTAACCTATGTGTTGGAGAATATTACATTATTTAGTACATGAAAATGTACCCCCATGGTACCTTTATGGTACAAATATAAATATGTAATAGATTAGGGTTTGAATCTATAGTTTAGGTGGGTGATTTATATTTCCTTTTTATGTAAGTATCTATGTGTAGAACATGCACAAGTGTCATGTAAGTGTGTAATGTGCATGATATGCATGTGTGTCACGCATGTTAGTAAGCAAGTGTGTAATGAGAGAAAGAGCACAAGTATCATGTATGTAAGTGTGCAAAAATGTAAAGTGAGGATGTGCACAAGTGTCATGTAGGAGAGTAAGTGCCATTAATTTTACGTATAGGTAGAGAGTGAAGAGTCTCATATACAAGTGGCAATATGAGAATCCAAAGGACGTGAGAGTCTTGTCTTATGTAAATAATATGAAAGGTTGCAACTCCCGAATATGTGATGAGTGTAATAGTCAAGTATTGAAGAGTCACCCTTCTATGTCTATATTATGGAGATAATGCTCCATACATTCTATTGGGAAAACAGTCTGTAAGAGATCAAGCATTGATAATATTAAAGCTTGTATATAGATTTTGAGCAATTTTATTGTAAGTATTTTCATGTTATTACATGATTGATTTTGGCCATTTACATTCATATTTGAAGTTATAGTGAATGTTATTATAATTTATATTGGCTACTATATATTTTAATTTATCATATATATTTCTACTTTTGATTGTTTATATTAAGACCTAAGATATTGTAGCTTAATTATACTAGGACTTGAAATAGTTTAGCTGAAAATCCAATAGTATGATATCCACACCAACACAGCACAAGGTATGCCAAGCTCATTGATGGAAGGAGGTAACGTTGAAATTCTTCTACTCATGAAGTGTGTGAGTGTGTGTGCTCAATTAACCCCCAAAAATTTATCAAAAAGTGCCTCTATTTCCCTCACAAAAACATCATATCATTGACTTGAACCCATGAGTAGACGTACTAGCACCTTAGAAATGCAAGGGAGAACAAACAAACCATGGACACCAATGGGCTTGAGGCTAGGACGTTCCAAAAATGAACCCCACACCTAAGCAAAACACCTCTAATCATTATGCACCATCTACCATTTTGCCTCCTAAAAGTGGAATGTTTGTAGATATATTACAATTCTAAAGATCAAAGTTTTAAAATTTGGAGGTAAAATATAGTAATTTTTTTATGCAAAACATGAAATACCTAGAGGCAAAATGATAAAAAATATCAAATGGACCCCTAATAAATTATTTCAATGAACGTAACAATGTTTAAGATTAGTCTATATCTTCCATGGTTTTCCCTACACAATCATTTTTTGAAATGCAACCAATAAAGCCATCCTCTCTTGCCAATGTAACATAAAAGTTGTTGGATCATTTTTACAAATTTTCCAAGAGACTTGAGGGCCTTTTCCATGACTTCTTTGGCATCTAGGGGTGATTAAAAAATATTTAGCCCCTTCTTCTCTCCTTTGACAATCACGTAGATTATCCTCTCATCTGTGTTGCATCAATGCAAAAAAATCAATGTAAAGAAGGAACCATTTTTTTCAAAGAAGTTGTAAAAGACAAGGGAGGGTTTTAAGCATCCTCAAATAATTTAACAACTAGGACATCCATATGGTAAAAAATTTATATAACTAGTTTATACCATATATAACTAGTTTATACCATTTTATAAGGTATATAACTAGTTTATACCATATATAACTAGTTTATACGATGAGTGTGTGCAAAAAGGTTTTGAAAGTGTGAGATAAAAACATCACAAATTTTCTTTTTGATCTCATAAATATGCTTAAAATACGATGTATTTAAAAGGGTAAGTTGATGGTAGTGATCAAGTATTTATTTAAGTAATTACCTTAGTTCAATTAAAATTTTATATTTTTATTAATTTTATCTTATCCAATAAACTAAAATTTATAAAAAACAACATGGATTAATATTTTTTCTTATATATAAAATATATATATCTTAAATACGCTTAATTATAATAGAAACTTGCCTTCCAGGAAACTTACATATAAGAAAAATTTTAAAAATTAAATTTATTTATTTAGTTTAAATAAGGAAACCTACCTTTATAATCTTAGTCAAAGTAATCAAAAGCACTGTCCTAGACACAAATTCAACCAACGTGACATCCCTTAGCAGTTCGTTGCAATTTACAAATCAAACCCTTTCTCCTTTCCGTCCATTCCTCGGCACGAAACTGACTGAGTTTAAAAAGTACCACCTAACTTTTCTCGTCATTTAGGTTGAACGTCCATACAAAAACTACTTTCGGCAACAGAAAATGCTCTCCCATTAGATGGGCCATGTTAATGTCACCCCTTACGTACCAGGTCCTATCAAGGCAACCAAGAGAAGAGAACTTCTGCCGATTCTCAACATACATTAGAAATAATGATCATGTCCAATCATCATATCCAAATCATTATTTGACTACCTAAAACGTTGATGTGGGCGGCAACCCATCCATGCCGGTCTCCCTCTCTAACTACCCCAAGCAAAAATATTACAGAAAATCGGGATCCATAAATTAAAGACTAAAAAGACCGGAGTCATGGCGACAAAAGAAGACAAACAGGATCTCCATTTTTAGAGGCGTTACCCTCTCCAAAATTGGAAGGGATTTGGCGAAAGCCGCATCGAATATAATGTAAATGTCGGAACTCTCAGGCGCCAACAACGGCCATACATATGGCTGGCGGATATGCAAAAGAATTGTAAACCACTTTGCTGGCAGAGATAAAATGACAAATTCTAGAATTAGCCGAGGGTTTTAGCGGCACCGTCACTTGATCATTTGTATGCACGAGGAGGCGGCCGCCAGCTAGGTGTGGATAAACCGAAACTGGGTTCATATTATACTTTGGCGGCATGGCATCTCCGACCCTCCACTTTATCCTTTTTCTATTTCAGTTGTTTGCTTTTCTTACGCGGCGAAAAAACTACGAAGGCGCGGTGGCGGGACACGGTCTGGACTCGGGCCCAACCATGCGCCATACCCCGATTCGCGGGAGGTTCCATGGGCGATATTCTCGTAAATCTGAATGGCGCCCATCGCTGCGAAAGCCAGAGTCTCGTGGGCTTAACTGCAGGGTCACTAAGGCCCTTGCCGTGGTTTCAGGGTTGGTCGCAGGGAAGAAATTCGAATCTAGTCGAATATGGGCTTCTTGAATATTAAAATCCCCGGCAAGAGAGGTTGACCCCGGGCTTATAGTAACCTGATTATGTGGTGTAACGTTGTCTCCACGCTAGAAAAGAGAAAGTGTTCTTTTCCTGCATGGATGGAAGAACAGGAAGTGTTCGTTGATTAGAAAGTTGTGATTTATTATTCAATTCAAAGGTCTGAGATCTCGCAATTGCTCTACATTTTCGTTTGTTTCCGTCGTTGAACGGTTGAACATCTCTCTCGTACGAATGGAGTGGCATTGGTATATAAATACATGGATATATTCTGTGTCTGCCCATCACCGAAATCATATATTCTCAATCGTGGGTTGCGATAATTTACTCTCTATGTTATCGGTGACTGTATCCAAGAAGAAATTTGGTGGATTAGATAGTTTTTTTTGAGGTGAGAATCACTAAGGGACTGCATTGTTTTTCTTGAGTTTAGATTTGCATGTTTTTGAGGCTGAAATAAATTATTTGATGAAGAAGAACGAAATTAGAGTATGGGGAGTAGTGGTGTTAGATGTATTGGCTGGTTTTTTAAGTGGTCCTGACATTACTTAATCAGTGCGAGATCACTTTTGCAAGTGATGGGTTGTATTATATTTTTGCAAAATTTGTGAGTGTGTTATATCCGTTTTTTATTTTTAAATGACTGATTTTGAACGGTCCTTGTTGATAGCTGTGTGTAGCTGTAGGTCGGCGTTTTGTTGTCTCGAGCTCCTTTTTAAGAATTAGACAATGTTGCAGAGTATAATGCCCAGCGCTGATGATGTTTGAGATTCTCTAGAGTTTCTTAATTTTGTGTGCCCAATACATACTGGTGCCTTCCTGATTTCGGAAGGAGCGCTGTCTTCGTTATTGACCTCTTCATAGCTTGACCTCTTCATAGCTGTGTAATTTGGCCTCGTGGTCTTAAATTTATTTATTTTAGCATTGCCCAGCATCTCAGAGAAATTTTGGGTGTTGCTCATCGTTTGATGAGGGAGGAAAATTTTGTAAGTTCTATATATATTTTTTAAACCAAGTAATTACCTATTGTACTCTTTTTTCCGTTGCTAAGACTACCCGGGTCATTTCCAACAAATCAAAATAAAAAACACACTTATTCTCTTACACTCACCTATATCACGGTTTGAACCTTAAACCTTCTAAAAAATTTAAACTTGTACCCTTGACTTTTGAAACCTATTTGCATTTTGGTCTTTAGGCCTCAAAGATGTCCACGGTAGTTGTGGATGTTTTATTTGTATACCCAATATCTTTGGTATGAAGCGTGGGAGGGAGGAATTGATATACCGGTGCTCTTTATTCAAGAACAGGATCTTTGATAAAGGCCTGACTCAGCAATTTCAATACCCCCAACATGTGCAGGGAAGTGTTTGTGGTTGTGCGAAGCACAGAATACATCTGGTTGTGGTCTTCCCGCATCATAGTAGAACCAAAACGAATGAAGACAGCCAAATTGTGTTGGTTGGGAGTGAATTTGACAGTGACATACGGTTTTGTGCAACTATCATTTTTTAGTCTAGAATCTCTCCACCCTACGGAGTCCAATACTTGTGCATCTAATGGAATTCAATGTCTTTCAACCCAATAAAATTGTAATTTTTCTGATGCTGGTTAGCTGCATATATTTGTACTCCAACAAAGCTCTGAATATCTGATTACTTAAAAGCAGTTTACAAGAGAATAATTAACACCCAAGAAATCCAAGATTTTTTTTTTTTTTTTTTTAAAGAAAGTAGTTTTGTTTGAGTGTACAACTGGCTTCAAACAGATTGCATTTGCAGCAATCTCATGATGATGGTGTGTATGCTCTAGAAACGGCTGTTTTGATAAGGTTAGTAAGACAAAATAATTAAAAAAATACTAACGTTCTTTTCTTTTTCCTTTTTTACAATTCTTTCAGCTGGTACTAGGCTTGACTGCATTGAGCTTGGCAAAGAGTAAGTTCCTTATAAACATTTCTTCAAATTGCCTATCATCCAAGAGGGAATTTTGCTGGAGTTGGATGGGGACAGCAGTTTTGTTACCTGAAGAAAGCCAAACATTAGATGCAGATGGAAAGCATATATTGGACGGCTGTACAGAAAAACTTTCAGATGCAGATAGATTGATGTCCTTTCGCTTCAAAGGCAGCCGAAGAACCGTAGCTACATCCATCAGTTTCAATGGCAGAGATTTGGAGAGAACTGCATCAGGAAGCAATAGTTTCAAAGGCAGCAAAAGAGAGCGAGCTCTTCTGCGGTCAATTAGCCTCAAAGACAGCTTTAAGGAGAATTCTTCTATGAGGTCACCTAGCTTTAAGGAGGAGGCAGCTGCACTCAAACTGCAGAAAGTCTACAAACGCTACCGTACAAGGCGAAATCTTGCAGATTGTAATATGGTCGTGGAGGAACTCTGGTTTGTATCTACCATTGCATCCTCTGTTTGAGCGCTTCTTTTTCATGATTGAGTTCCTAAGAGGGTTCTTTTGTTCTTAAAATCGGCTTTAGTCAAATCTTTTTCTCTTGAAAATTAAGCTTTTTTTTTGGTGTCAAGTTGATTAAATGTCTATTCAATTGATTTTAAAATGCAGGTGGCAAGTCATAGATTGTGTGATACTCAAGCAAAATACAATTTCATTTTTTGACGTCAAAAACCCAGAGACAGCTGTTTCTCGATGGTCACGAGCAAGAATAAAGGCTGCAAAGGTACTATTTTGTAGTTCTGTTATTGCAAATTTCTGCTGGTACAATTTCATTGTCTCGCTGTATAATTTAATAAAAGAGAATCAAATATCAATCTATTCCTTGACCATAAATCCAGAAAATCTATACTGATTGGTCTTTCCTCCTGCAATAAAAATAGAACAGATTGGAGCTTGTAATAGCACGCATTGCTTGTTATAGGAATGCTTTTGGGAAATAAAGTTCAAAATGTGTCTCTACAGGTTGGCAAGGGGTTATCAAAGGATGATAAAGCTCGGAAACTGGCTTTTCAGCACTGGCTTGAGGCTGTAAGTTCTTCATGCCCATACAATTTTATATGCTATTTTAAATAGGTACAAGATAATTTACCTGGGGGCTAATGTTCTTTACTCTTTAGAATCATTTTCCCTTGTTCTTGACTTTTGCAAAGCAATTGAAAGTTACAAACATAGAAATATGCAAACTTTGAATGATCTAAATATTTAATTAACTGGAATGGAAGTTTACAAGTGTTCTCCACAGAATTATCTTGGGACATCTCCTCGTGTG
Organism: Wollemia nobilis; assembly: GCA_028583015.1. Classification (NCBI taxonomy): domain Eukaryota; kingdom Viridiplantae; phylum Streptophyta; class Pinopsida; order Araucariales; family Araucariaceae; genus Wollemia; species Wollemia nobilis. The sequence goes on along the minus strand of JAQPPZ010003564.1, from coordinate 37,322 downwards.
CTTATTCCTCATTTTCTATTTTTTGATGATTGCTTTTCTTCTTGCAGATTGATCCACGACACCGTTATGGACATAATCTGCATTTCTATTATGATGCATGGTGTGACAGTAACACAGTACAACCCTTCTTCTATTGGTGAGTTGCTCTTTAAATCTCATTTGGGTACCAGTCAAATACAATCAAATACCATCTATTTGTAGAATGAATAACATAGCCTTGTTTTGGCTTGTTTATTTGACGTTTAAGATCACCGGGTGTGCGGTTTGCGAACAGGTACCGTCCCATTTGAGCCCTGTCTGATAGGACTGGTTGAACTCTGTAGTCAGTACATCCGAGCCCTGTCTAATAGGATTTGCTGAACCCTGTGGCCAGTCGGGGTTCGGCAGACCGAACCCAGCCCAGTTTAAGCAAATTTTTGTACATCCACAACCAATAATGAATCTTACCAGTACCAGCAGTACAAACGCCTTGCGTGCAGCTCTCCATTACCCTAAGGTGTCTGGTTGTCTACTACTTAGAAAAATACAAATATTCCTCTACTAGTATGTCTAGACCCTAGGGTATTTTTATATTTTGGTCGTCTATTAGTTGAAAAAATACAAATATTCCCCTACCAGTATACTTAGATACAACAAGGTTATTCCACAGTTTTATTATTTGGACGAAGGTTTAAGTTATGTTTTTAAATACATAAAAAAATTATTAATTTTTTTTATTAATTAAATATTTTTTATATATATTTATTGTGGGGATTGAATTCGAGTTACATTAAGATAACTCGGGCTATGAAATAGTGAGTGGATGTTTGTTTTGAACGTTTTGAAGAGAGCTTAAATCCTTTTTATATTTTTAAAATGTTCATTGTGTTATTTGTATAGCATGTTAAAAAAAAATCCACTGTACTGTACGAAAATCCAAGAGGTGTTGTCTTTCTAATAATAGGATCACACTTTTATTAAAAAATGTTTAAATTAGACTAAACCTATATCTTTGTGTAAATTAGGCCAAACTTTCAAGCATTTTCAAAGATGTTGACATTTTTGTTCTGTATTGTGGTACTTATAGACAGGATTCGGTTTAAATTCATTTAACAGTTGTTACGAGCCAAGCAAGTATGATATGAAGAAAACATTGGAGGTGATTTGCAACTGTTCGTCCTTCAAAGTTAAAAGTTAGACCGTGTCTATCTTAACGTGTTATATAAATTACAAACTTTCGAAAATAATTTTTAGAGTAACTAAAACTTCTACAAAACCAAACTATACTATTTATATAAATTTAAATTATAAAGTGGCTTCCAATTTTTTTAGAGTAGTTTTTAATGTAACAACCATAAAATCTAGTACAAGGATCAAGTTATGTTATGAATTAAGGGTTTTATAAATTTAAACTTTAAAGTTTATAAAGTGGCTTCCGCACGGATAATAATAAACGAGCATACTATTTAAAAAAAAACATTTTACTTTTTTAAAGTTTTTTAAGTTTAAAAATAATTTATTTTATATTATATATTTTTATTATATATATTACGCGGCGAACTCTATTTTTGGTGGGCCGCACCGCACCGCAGCCCCGCACCTGGTAACCTTGCAACATATCAATTAAATTTTCCTGTGGCTTAAGAATGCAGCGCCATTTCAATAGGAAGCTTCATTTGCCAGATCTTTGTCTTCCTTGATTTGTATCCTTGTACGTAGCATCATTATTTTTGTTCTCTGGGATTTCGATAGGAAGCTTCATTTGCCAGATCTTTGTCTTCCTTGATTTGTATCCTTCTACGTAGCATCATTATTTTTGTTCTCTGGGCATAATTTGATAAAGGATACTTTCCAACTCTTGAATCTGGTTTAGCTAATTCTGAAGGGAAAAAAAAATCTGTGCAGGCTGGATGTTGGAGATGGTAGAGATGTCAATTTTGAATGTTGTTCAAGGATGAAGTTGCAAGAACAATGCATAAAATATCTGGGCCCTGTAAGTACATTTTTGCTTTTATTTTTTATTTTGGTTGGATCACTTAATACATTTACTATGTTGTAATGTCACAATTCTTAGAATTACCCTGTCAACTTGGTGGGTCATGGCCTTTTTGATATTTTAAGCTAATTAGGTGGAGAAATAAGCATGTGATATAAATATACTGTTCAATCTGAACAGAAAAATGTCTCAATAAGGGTTTGAACCATGTTTGAACCATACTCCAAAGGAAATTCTGATCAATTTACATAATACTGTTTTAATGTGGTGGACAGAGTCTATCCTTCTTTCTCCTCTGTATTGTCGGAATTTGTTATTTTGTCTATGCAACCTAAACTGTGAAGATACAACCTTCATTTAATTTTGTCTGCAACTACTGCTCAGGCATAACCGTGTGCTGTATCCAATGTGAAAAGTGGCATCCATAGCTGATACATTATCCTGCTTATCTTCTAAATAAATACATGATGATTCTATGTTAATTCTTGTTTTGGTAATAGTAAGCTTATGCAATTGTGACTGGACATGCAGAAAGAGCGGGAGCAGTATGAAGTTATAGTTAATGATGGAAAACTTGTGTACAAAAATGGTGGTCAGCTGGTTGATACAACAAAAGGATCCAAAGGATCAAAGTGGATATTTGTATTGAGCACATCAAAAAAGCTCTATGTTGGCCAGGTATTTCAGGACTAATTAAAATGAAGATGCAGCTATCTGGCTTACGCTTGTGATTTTCCATATCTGCTCCTTTTCCTTGGAAGTTAGAGACAAGTCCAATTCATTATTAACTCTCATTCTTTTGTTTTAGAAAAAGAAGGGCACATTCCAACATTCTACTTTCTTAGCTGGAGGAGCAACATCTGCAGCTGGAAGATTGGTTGTAGTTGAAGGCGTTCTCAAGGTAACACGTTGTATGCTGTGAAAGGCTTTCTGTCTAATGCCTGTTAATTCTCTTCTGTGTTGAAACAGACTCATCCCTTTTATAAATGTAACCAGTTAATAATTGCTTGAGAAGGACCAAACAACTTCTAGCAAGCTAGAATAACTTCAAATTTCTCTGTTTTAGATGTTTGGAATAAGTATTATTTCGTTAAGATATATAGGGCTTTTGAAAGGAACCTTAAGATGTGGTGGAAATGGGTGCAAATATACATATATGCATGAAGTTACATGATTTATGCAGAACAAATTCATTGCCTGCGTCTATGCTAACCCATTGGTAAAGCGAATTGGATTTGTCAGCATGCCTGTAAGTCTGGATTAAATATTAATGGGGACATCTAAAAAGAGTTAAAATTGCTTCCTTTGAACTGTCTCTAATGCTTATCATAGTCGTCCCTGCCCTATTGTTGCTCAGTAGTTGCATTGATTTTTCTTTTTGTCAAAAGAGAAACAAACTCTCTTGTGCTGCATCTTAGATTGAGATCAAAAGTTGTGTCCAAATTTCATCTAATGGGTACTAAGAGTGTCCTGTTGTAAGCCAGAGGTAAGATGTGGTTATGACCCTATTAGATAGTGTTGCAAGATGACTTTTTGGAGGTAAAATTTAATTGCATTAGATGTTACCATATGACAAAGCTATTATACTTGTCAACGTCTCTATGAGGTGTAGTGTGAATGAGCTTTTAATTCTTTAAGTTAAAGAAACTAAACTTATAAGGCCTAGGGTTGAAGATCAATCGATTATTCTGATTAGCTTAGACAAATGAATGAGCTGTAGCACTACAATCAAAATCACTTGTCTCAAAAAAATATGATGTTTGGACCAATAAATGTCCATTTCATTCATTTTTGCTAGTATTGAATGCTTTCTATTTTCATTCGTATTGTCATTGATAATGAAAATGAGCAGTACTTTAACATTCTATTGTCTTTTGTCTGCAGTCTATTTACAGTGGACACTATCTTCCAACTGAAGAAAACTTCAATGAGTTCATCAACTTTCTTGAGGAAAACAGTATTGACCTCACCAATGTGCAGGTTGGTGTATATTTCAAGAGTTCCCTTCCATTTTGTATAATCATTCTATTTTCAGGATTTGGTCATTGTCAAAAGTTTCCATTGTTGCTTAAATACACGGTAGACTTCATGCGAATCAAAAGGTTGCCAACGACAGTACAATAGTATGAGTAATTATGAACATGCTTCTGATATTTGCAATAGCCACACGCATTCTTGATTTAGTATTGTATTCTGGGTAATAAATCAACACTTGCAGTACCGCACATTTTTTACTTTTCTCTTCACTACAGAAATAAGCCCCCAAAAGTAGATTCCAAAACATTTAGATTATAGGTGTTTCCAACTTACATTCAATCAGATATTTTTACTTTTCTCTTCGCTACAGAAATAAGCCCCCAAAAGTAGATTCCAAAACATTTAGATTATAGGTGTTTCCAACTTACATTCAATCAGATAACAACCACCCATGGCATTCTTTTCTTTGTTATACTTGTTCAGGGGCCTTTTTATGTATTCTACATATCCTTTCATCTGGATTTGTACGTGGCAATTTTGGATGTAGAATATTTGTGCTTAAAATCTTTTAATGTTTATATCCAACTTAAGCTGAATAGGAATTCTTTCTTCCTTTTTCAGAAGAATCCAGCTGACGAAGATGAACAATCTCTTCATCTTGGGAAAAAATTGATGATTGGAAGTGAGCCAAACTCAGAAACAGAGAGAGATGAGCAGCATTTGGTTGAAAAACTGGAAAAGATAGATTCACATAAGGATTTTACAAGCACCAATACTGTGTTAGAAGAAACAGAAGCCAGTACTCCTTTCTGGACCAACATTGAAAGTAATGAAACAGGAGAACTTTGCAATAGGTTTTCACCCATTCAGTGGGTGGGTTCATGTGAGGAAGCCTTTCCTAGTGAGCCTGATAAAGACATTCCTATTAACCAAGGATTGATGATTGAGGAGAGAGTGAACAGCTCTGAAGAGGCAGATGAAACTGCAGGTTTTCAAGGTAATAAAGAGAAAGTGTGTTATAAAAGGAGCTTGTCAGAAAAAAATCTTGAAGATGCTAGAACAGAGGTGCCTCACAAATCATTGCTTCAAAGGCTTCAATCCAGAAAATCACTACAATCTTACCAGCTAAGCAAACAGCCATCTTTCATGTGGTCAACTGGAGCTCGTCCACGAGTAGCTTGGGTAGCAGACTGTCCTTCAGAACTTCGTGTCAAGGCACTGGAGAAAGTAAATTTGTCCCCTAGGTTCACGTCAAACAACAGTCCAAGAGAATTTCCGGATCTTTCAAGGCAGCCCATATCCCCAAGGTTTTTTGTGAGGGACTTTGGTTTACCTTTCTAGTCAGAGGGTCGTGAAATTCAACTTCCTGTCAATATTATTTGCTTCCTATAGTATTCCACAAAGTCTTAACCTATTTCTACACATAGTTTCATGTTCACTTTGTTCATTACAAAAGTTTTGCCATCAGGAGTTTCATAGAAATGTTTCTGTCTAACAATACCCACCCATAGGGTGCCCAAAATCCTTCTAATCCATTAGATCAAATAGTTTATATATTTTGATAAAATCAACGGGAAGTCTAATCTGGCCGTCATAATTGCAAGTCCTAACCTTATTTCTGCATATATTTTTCATTTTCACTTTGTTCATCCAAAAAACCTTTGCCCTCCAAAATTTTTTCGTATCTACAGCTTAAGAAATGTATTGATTTGTAACAAACCCATCAAGGGGTGCCAAAATTCAGTGTAATTGGTTTAATCAAATTTTGTATATTGGCAATAAGCTTGACATGAAGTTTAAGCTGTCCATGGCTTGTCCCATTATTACAGGGAGAATTTTGTTCTATCTGCAACTAATAGACATTTATTTCACTATGACTTGTCCACAGAAGTGTTTTATTCATTCCTTCATACATGAAACATGTTAACTGTATTAGATATTGCAATGTTAAGAACACCATTCTTTACTGTGAAGAAATTTTCTGAAACTGTTAACGTTAACTAAAAGCATGGTACTATCTAACTTTACACATGCATGGTCAGATTACACAAAAACATGCTTCAACTCCACAACTCACCTACAACTTTCTTTGATTTTTGCTTTTGGGTTTTTACTTTGGTTTGGGGCATTGAGTATGCTTGATTTATGTGGGAGCAATGATAAGCTCATGGTCTGGTAAGTTGCAGAGAATCACTCTTTGTTCTAGTTATGGCAACCATGCAAAGAGCCAACTTGTAGCTTTGGGTTGTCTTAGAAATTACAAGAAGCCATGGTTTGTTTGTCTTAGAAATTACAACTAGCCATAGCTCATGACATTCTAGCACAACGAACTCGACATTCAAACGCAATTTTTCCACAGCCTTAATGGTGACGGTGCAATCATTGATCTACGCCAAGTAATCATAGTAGGGTGTTAGTTATACTTCTTCCTCCTCTTCTCGAGCTTTTTGCTGCCTCTTTTCTATTTCAGCCTTCTTTTGAACTTTCTCCTTCTTGGCTTCCATGGTTTTCTTCCCCATATTTAGCTTTCTTTTAACACGTGGTGAAAAACTGTAAACCCTGGAGCAAAAATAAAATTCACAACGCCTCTACAAAGGAACCCTACAATTTTTTTGATTTTTAAAACTGAAGCGTTGACCCTTTTTTATAATATTTTACCCATAGCTGTAGGAATTAATGTTTGTGACATGGTTGCTAATTCTGGGGGGCATGGCATGAATCCCAATGATTTTTTAGTACACCTCCAAAACATTTGACCCAAAGAACACACTACCCAAGCTGTTTATTTTGTTTTCCAATTCCTCAAGAACTCCCTAGTTAAGCATATTTTCCATGAAGTAGTACTCAGATGGGTGGCCTCCTGGGAAGTCCCGGGTTCTGACCACTTTTTCACCTCATTATATATAAATATATATTTTTTAGGAAAAAGAAAGAAACATAAACTAAAAATATGTACATATTTACATTCATATTCTCGATTTTCATTGGTAGTAGGCCTTCAAATGAAGACCATTGATCGAAATTGGCACTGTATGATCGTTCATATCCTGCAAATAAAATGAGTTAATTTGATTGACACCTAAAATCTATAATGGACCCTCCCATATTACCTCGAACTTGTGGTGTTTACCCGACTTTGCCTTCTTTTCATTCCACTTCAGTACAAGATCACCAACCTTAAAGGTCCTTTCAAAAACTTTCTTACTGAACCACTTCTTCGTCATTTGAGCATGCTCTATGAAAACTTTGTATTATTTCTCCCTTTCTTCCTCCAACTATAAAAGCTGAGCTAACCTCATGCTCATGGGGTTAGATTCATTATCCTCATCATCAAGAAAATATCAGGTTTGGAGGATTGACAATTCAATATGTATAGGCAAGATTGCTTCTTTACCATATACCAAGGAATAAGGGGAGGTCTTGATGGATTTTTTCACTAAGATGCAATCGGCCCACAATGCTTGGTTCAAGAGCAGGTGCCAGCTCCACTTATTGTTGTCTAGGATTATCTTCAGAATTCTAAGCAGGTTCTTGTTTGTAGACTCAACTAGACCATTCCCATGTGGATAGTAGTTAGATGAATTTTTTAAATAAATTTCATACCTACCCGTGAATTCACTGATTTTGGTGCCTATGAAGGGAGTTCCATTATCTATTATGATTGCATTCGGGACACCAAAACAGGTGATTAACCCCTCGAGAAAATTTATGATCGTGGCCTGGTCTTCTTTCTTGGTTGGGATTGCTTCAGTCCATCTGGTGAAAATGTCAGTCGCAGTCAGGATGTACTTATGTCTGGTATATGAGTTAGGATCAATGATTCCAATAAAGTCTAAGCCCCATTGCTAGAACGGTGCTTCTACTTGTATCGTGTGGAGGGGTAATGATGCATTCTTGCTCTTGTCGACATGTCTTTGGCACTTATTGTAGTTTTGACTAAATTTGAAAGCATCTAAAAAGAGAGTGGACCAAAAATAACTTGCTTGAATAATATTCAATGTCATGGGTCTGCCTGCATAATGACCTCTTGACAATCCAAAATGGAATTCATGTAGAATTTTTTTCTTCTTCGATTCTTTGTACACCTAAGAAGAACTCCATCAATATTATTATGAAACAATCCATTTGGCAACAATACATACTTGAGGGCCTATAATCTAAATCTCCTTCTCTCTGAGGCATTAAGATGTGAATAACACCTTCTTGAATTAAAATATTCGATCAGGTCCTCTGTACAATCTTGGTCAACTATAGAATGATTGGTAAAATTATGGTTATTCACTACATCTTCATATTCATAAACTATGGATTCAGAGGTAGCACTCCTTGCAAGTTCTTGGCATAATGCTTGACCTCGAATAAGTTTGGTTGGTTGGATCTCAACATCATACTCCTAGATTTTAGAAACCCAGCCAACTCTCCTATCTCCAAGTTCTCCCAAGATGATGAAACTTTGGACGTCTGGATGAACAACATAAACTATTGTCTTGATCTGTGAAACAAAGTGCCAAAACTTATTCAGATATTTCATTACCGTATACACCTGTTTATCAATGAAGTTATACTTCTCTTCGTGCAATTGGATGACTTGGCTTAGGAAATCAATCAGGCATTCATTTCCATCATCTCCCCTCTGCGTGAGCACCGCTGCATAACTTTCTTGCTCACCAGTAGCATACAAGATAAAATTCTTGGAATAGTCAGGGTTTACCAAGATTGGGGCTTGAGCAATTCTTTCTTTGATCTCCTTGAATGATTATTTCCTCTGCTCAGTCCACTTAAACTTAGCTGAAAGCATGAGGATACGAAAACAAAAAGGAATATATTGAATACGATGCGTCTAAAAACAAACTTAACGCCAAAAGCCTATGTATTGAAAAATGCATAAAAAGGAAAGAACATGAGCGAATCGACACAAGATAAAAGCAATATGGAATAAAGATCCTCTTTATTTATGTGCTTTCAAAGTCGTGTTACAATACGTCTCCTTCCTTTTTAGGGGATAGGAGCGTCAAATATGTTTCTTGTCACATCCATGATAGCAATCCTTCTTTCGCGTGCCCACATGTAAGATGGGTGGACCAAAATGTCACCGTCGCTTGTGTATATGATTGTTCACTCCTTCCTTCTCCTCTGATTTCGGAAACCTACGTTCAAAGAAATAGAAAATATTAGTAGCACCTGCAGATAGAATAAAGCATGTATTTCCCAAGGCCTACTGTCAGTATATGCATGAAAATATTAAAACGATAATCAAATGACCTCGGATCGACCTAAAATTTTAACAGTAGCATAAATATGTTACTAGAAGACCATTGCAAAAAGAACAGTCTGGAAATTCCTCACAGATTTGTATTCGCTCCGGGGTCGGATGAATAGACCTATAACAATTTGTCAGAAAGCACCCTCTTCAATGTCCTTCTTAGGAAGCTCCAAATGACCTGCAAAGTTGGGGTTAGCTAATTCGGGGTGTTTTGGAAAGACCCAGATGGTCAGATTTCTCCAATTTTACCTCTAGGACCCATATTTTTTTGGTGCCATCTGTAAGTTAGTAAAGGCGGGAAATGACAAAAACCTAGTCAAAACTGCTCATAATGAAATGAAATTTAAACTACAGCCTATTTAACAGTCCTAGAATAAGATGCAAAAGAAAAATTAGAGAAATCTATCATGGATTTCTATTCATCCTGGGGTGGGACGAATTTGACTATGACAGTTTGGGGAGCGCCCGGGGGCAGGACGCCCACCGTTTGGGACACTGTTTTGGCACCAATCCAGTTGGGATGGGTCTAAAACTTCTTATGGGGTGTTGTCAACAAATTTTTGTGGATTTTTGTGGCCAAAAATTAGGTTTTGGGTCTGGATTCGTGCTTTCAATAGTCACCCAATAACCTCCATTTCGAATGAGAGATTCAGGATGTGAAAGGCACAAATCGTAAGTAGGTATGTAAATTGGCAACACTTCGTTGCTCAAATGCTCCTTCTATCTCTCTATTTTGGGTGAGAAAACTCACCAATTTATAGGCCTTAGGGTCTCTCTGTTTGAATTGCGCATGCGAGGGCGCCACTTGAGTTGTTTTCTTATTTTCAGAGAAAAGCTAATTCCTTTATTTAGAATCTCCTTGCATGAGGTTTCTAAAATAAAGACATTCATAACTTAAGTCTCTCTTCTTGAATAAAAGCTATTCCTTGCAATTGCATGGCCTAAAGCCTCAGTTAACTGGCAGAGTTATCGAGGTTTGACTTTTTGCTAGTCAAACTTACTATTCGCCTCACCCTAGGGTGAATGCTGCTATTCGTCCCTGGGTGGGACGAATGCCAGTTTGTATTCGTCCCTGAGTGGGACGAGCAGAGAGCAAGGTGCCAAATTGACCTCTAACCTCCAAATTGCTTTTGGGAGTGGTTAGGACCACTGTTTAACCTCTAGGGGCTGCCCTAAGGGCTGTGTGTGTCAATGCGATCAACGCTTGTTATCACATAATCAGATTGGTGTTGTTTTGGTGTCTATAGATGCCCCTTTTTGGGAAGCGCTGTGCAAGGTGCAGCGTCGAGCAAAAATAGATAACCAAAACACTAATGATTAGTGTTTATCAATAACCTAACCAACTCTTGATGCCCCAAGTATGGAAAGGGCACACATTCTTGAATCCTTGCTTCTGAAGAGCTAAGGAACTTAAATCAAGTGTTAACCTTTTTCGATGAGGTGTTACTTGAGCTTCGACATTGATCAGTCATGAATAGGCAAAGGGCACAAAATTTTGCTTGTGGGAACCTTGAGTTCATGATTCACGAATGCCAAGTGTTTGATTAGCTTGTGATTATTGCTTGTTTGCTACCCCAAGCAGGGGTGTGATTGTCTTTGTCAATGATCCTTTGAATGTGTGTTATTTCCAGGATTGGGTATGTTGTTGTTGATTGGTGACTAAGTGTGACTACCCCCTCAAGCGACAAATCGATGAGGGAATGACCGACACGAGAAAAGCGACGAGTCGCTTGGCCCAAGATGACTTAAGTAATGGTGCCTTCAGTTGTTTACCATTGAATGCGAAAGCAATTTTCGAACATTCTAACCTGTTTTTGGTGGGTGTGAACCTTTTTTGTGACACATTTTGGAGCTAAAAGTGTCGAAAATTTGTCCTCCCACGGAGCGGTCCGACTATGATAGCCTTCTTAGGGAGTAAGATAGTGACAATTTGTAACCCCAATGTTTGTTTTAGATGCCAATAATGTCAGGCGCAAAAGCGCCTTCGTTCAGCAATGTTATTTCTATTTTTGGATGGGTTTTGACCCTTTTGGTGACGTCGTTTGGGGGTGAAATTCTCGAAAATCCGTCTTCCCGTGGAGCGGTCCGGCTATGGTAGCCTTCTTAGGAATAGGATAGTGAGGATTTGTGACCCCGACATTGGTTTTGCATGCCCGGAATGTCAAGTGCAAAAGCACTCTTATCGAACACTTTTAGGGCTTGTTTTGGTGCATTTTTGTGCAGTTTTTGCTGTTTTTGAAATTTTTGCTCTGTATTCATCCTTGGGTGAGATGAATTCTTGTTTAGTATTCGTCCCAGGGCAGGATGAGTGCTAACCAGAGTGCTCTTCCCAGGAGGGAACGAGTACAGGCTCAAAAAGCCTTTTTAAAGGCCAAAACTGAGTTTTGGCCTCATTTGCATTTGTTTTTCTTCGCGATTTGGAGCTCTGAGGAGGAGGAGGTCAATTCTGCAAAGCGAAGCGTTGCCAAATTTTTCTTACGACCATGAGTTCACACACCGGATTGAGCGGCGGAGCCGAAGCGATACCAGTGAGTGCCCTTCCTCTTTATTATTTTGTGTTGCAATTGGAAACCGCAATTTGCTTATTTCTTATGTTTTTTTATTTTTTTTGTTTATTTTGTTGTTTAAGGTTAAAAATGAAACCCTAGTCTATCAAAATTAACACTTGGTTTAAAACTTAGGACAACCCTAGTAAAACAAAGAGCAAAAGTTAGGTGAAAACTGAGCTTAAAAAAACTTAGTCTAGAACATAACTTAAAACCTCGCTTAACCCGAATTGAACAAAGTTCAAAACTTAGGTGAGAAACGTAGGGTAAAACTGAACATAAAAACGTAGCTCAACCCTAGTTATTTGTTGTTTTTGTGTTTTTAATTTTCCAATTTAGAGTTAAAAACCCTAGTTCTAAAAAATTATTTTGTGACTATTTTTGTTTGTTTTTGAATTGATTAGTTAGAGTTAAAAACCCTATAACTGACCAATGATTTTTTAAATTTTTTTGTTGTTAATTTATCAGTTAGAGTTAAAAACCCTAGATCTAACAAATTAGGTTTTTGAATGTTTGTTGTTTTTTAATTTATCAGTTAGAGTTAAAACCCTAGGACTGACAAATGATTTTTTGTTTTTTAATTTTTTTGTTGTTAATTTATCAGTTAGAGTTAAAAACCCTAGATCTGAAAATTTAGTTTTTTGAATTTTTGTTATGTTTTTAGCTGTACATTTTGATGCATTGCTATATATTCATTGTTAGTGCTGTAAAGTTTTTGTTTTCATTGTTTTAATGTTTTTGTGTTGTTTTCTTTTGTAGGTTGTGAAGAGTCGGTATCGGGTGCCTACTATTTTCACTGAAGCACGTGCAGCGTTGACTTTGGCTTACTAGTACTGGCTTGACGCCCTTGGGCTCAAGCAGGTGACTTAGCTAGAGCTGGTGGTCGAGGATCGGGCCTATCTGATGACCCTGATCAACCTGTGGGATCCCTAGACCAATACCTTCCATCTCCCAACAGGGGAGATGATGGTGACCTTGGAGGATGTCTATCGGATTCTTCAGATTCCAATAGATGGATTGCTGATTCGAACGACATCGTGAGATCGGAGGACATTAGTACTGATACGCTATTTCGGGTATGGGGAGGAGTTGGGTATGAAGAGCCCAGTGGAGAGGGCGGAGGGCGACTGCCAGATTGGTGGAATATTAGTGCGATGGTGGTTAGAGAGGGGTGTGTTGGGAGTGAGGCATGCATTACTCATGGGTCTCATTTCCAACATGCTGCTTCCTGACTCGTCGGGCACGAGGTTCTTGTGGAACCTGCTAGAGGTGGTATTCAGGTTGGTGGAGTGTCTGACAGATGCTCCTATGATCATGATATGGGGATAGACTCTGCTAGCACAGCTCTATGATGAGCTGTATGAGGTCCATTGTCGAAAGTGGAAGGGGATTAGTTGTAGCTACTTGTTGCAGTGCTGGGATTGGCAGCACATAGTAGTGAAGAGGCCTGCGAGGCTACTCGGGACGACTTCAACGAATATGACAGACCGAGAGATCAGATACAGGGTACTGTGGCAAATGTCAGAGGAGCAGGGATAGATTCAATGATGGGCAGGTGCCGTAGGGCACTATGTCGATGCCTTCGCTCGGCTTACTCTTGGGGACGTGTTCTGGTGCCCCTACCGGGACTGTCCAGTCTGGCTTGAGGCTGGAGAGTGGCTCCGACAGGTACGGAGGGGGCGATGGCTGATTGGGTAGCATGGGACTGAGTAGGAGTTCTTCCCATACGACCGGGTGACCCGATAGTTTGGGGTGCACCAGGGGATTCCTGGTGAGCCCGTGGTCTATCGGTGTTGGGGGGATGAGAGGACTCTAGACTGGCCAGTCGTTGCGCCACTTGGCGAGGATTCAGATACGGCTATTGACGTCCCAGATGTGGATGACGTCAGGGTTACTTCCGAGTATGAGTAGTGGTGGACTCTATGGTGATGGCGAGGCGAGGGGCCTCTAAGGGGTGCAGTAGGGGATGAGTGTGCAGAGGCATCGAGAGAGGACTGGGGAGTTCCATTGGATGATGCGGACTTGGTGGAGGTTGAGGATGCTGGAGGGGATTTTGGGGTACAAGATCAGCTGGAGATGCAGGACGTCCCGGAGCAGTGGGAGCCAGAGTATGCTGCTGTCTTGGATTCACCTATGCCTCAGGCAGGTTTGGAGGATGTGGAGGCAAGGCATTACACTGAGATAGCACGATTGGAGGACCTACTGCAGAGACAAGATGAAGAAGAATCTCTTACAGACTCAGCTAGCTGAGTGGGAGAACACATGGGTTGCGTCTCATCGATAGGAGGGGGATATCGATGTTGCATGGGAGAGGGATCTCCTATGGGTGTAGTTAGCATAACGTGACGACGTAGTAGCTTACTACCGTCGATGGGAGGCAGAGTGGGTTCAACGAGAGGCAGAGTGGGGTCGACGGGAGGCAGAGTGGCATCGACAAGAGGTAGAGTGGCGTCGGAATCAGATGGATATGGAGGAAAAGATTATCTGCCTTGGTGGGTGGATACCTGAGCCCCCTAGAGGTGGCTCTTCGCGACGGACGAGAGACAGCGATATTGAGCAGTCAGCATTGTCTCATCGCAGGCGGCTAGATGAGGGAGGCGCTAGTGGGCATGATGCATGGGCGAGCAACAGTCGCCCTGAGATGTCCCATAGGACCCACACCACGGGGGGTAGTTCCCATCGCATCAATCCTGTGTGATCATGGTGGCCGACGCCTTAGGCTTGGGGGTTTTTGAGTTTTTGGCTTTTATTGCGAGGTCAGAGGACCGGTTCATTGTAGCCTATGGATATTTTTTTATGATATTTATACAGATGACTCTTTTTTGGTGTTTATGCACTGTTCGTGGTTTGTTTTTATATACATGTTTTTACATTGTTGTAGGCAAATGCGATTATGAATGCGATGTTTCTAACTTGTATGATGTATGCATATGGAATGAATGAAATGAGTTGTAGATAACTTGTTGATGGCACCATAGACTGTGCAAGATTGGACTGGCTTGTTGTACTAATGGGATGACTTTGTGGAATGACTTTGCATGTGAAAACTTTGTTTTTATATTTTGCATATTTTTGGATGGTGATGTACGAAATGAAATGTACCAGTTGTTTGAAAATGTAATTAAGCTTTTCTAAGATTTAGATATTTTAACTAACTAGCCAAGATTGTACATTTATCTCGCAAGACTTTTGAACAAGGTATAAATCTGACTTGAATTTAACCAAGTTATTTCCCATCCCTGTGTGTGTAATTGAGTTCGTTTATGTGGTATTTGTCAGGATACCGCTAGTGCCAGATAGGCTATCAACCAAACCTGTACTGAGGATCACCTAATTAGCTCCACTAACTCCGTTGTTGTATTTAGCAATATTAATCCACGGGACAATCTAATGTACCATAAGCTAGCTCATCCACATGCAAACATTGGTCTACGCACACGCAAAGCTAATGTGATAGACATATCGTCATGCGGAGGATACCGCCATTGCCAGGTAGGCTGTCCACCAAACCTGTAATGAGGATCACCTAGATGGTTTTCGAATGCTAAGAATTCTAGAGATTCAAGTTCAGGTTGAATGTTTGCTCAATGGTTTGGGATACTTGCTCGTCTACATAGTGACGAAAATCACTGTTTATTTTCTCTTTGTTTTTCTTTTTGAGCAAATATTTTGAATAGTGGTGATAACCACTGTTATTTGATTTTGTATTTTGAGATTTGTAAGGTTGAGCGTGTAAGTTGGTGGCTTATGAATGGCCTTGATCCTGTTGGACTTGGGGATGACTACCCATCCTGTTCAAGGACGTGTAGTACGAATCCTTATGACATTGGGAACCAAGGGGATGATGGAGATTATGAAGTAAGGGCATTGATCTTTTAGGCCTTGGGGATGACTACCCATCCTGTTCAGGGACGTGTAGTACGAATCCTTACAAATTTAATACCAAATGTGAATGAAGATGGTTGTGATGATGGTTTGTTGGAATTTTGTTTTTGAATGGTGTTGATCTTTTTAGGTCTTGGGGATGACTACCCATCCTTTGCAGGGACGTGTAGTACAAATCCTTACAACTTTGGGGACCAACTGTGATTGGGATTTGTGGGAGTGGTGAAAACCACTGTTTATTATGGTGAATGGATGGGAAAGAGCTCGTCCTTTTGTCAATTCTCAACATTCTGGAACCATTCACATAGGGGGATGAACAGGCTAATCTTTCACCTATGGTACCCTAGACTGCTTTGTAGGTTTCTCTTGCGTTCACACAACTTAGGAATTATTTTATGTGTTTTAAATTGTGTTGGGATGCTATGTAACAAGGCGTGATCCAAGTAAAACTTTCCCGTGTAAAATCTATTTAACTTTGTACAGTTTTTGGCTAGAAATTTAAAGACAGCTGAATGACGAAAACCCTGTATACATTAGGAGACAACTGACTATGCTAAAAATGGCGATGGTGTTATTCTATATGTATGCGTTGGTAACATGGATTTGATGTGGAAACTGATGGAATTGTCAAGTAATGACAATCTATGGTGCTGTTGACTTGTATAACCTAGTAAATATGCAATGTATGGATGCGATGCCTAATGCAACCTATATTTTTGTATTTTGGTGTTTATGAGTATGCATGGAATTAAAATGCAATTTTTTTGTTAGTTTTGATGATTTTATTTTTTTTGTTTATTTTTGAATATTTATTTGACCAAGCAGTTATAGTAACTCTTGGAGCTTTTGGTTTTGACCAAAGGGTTTATGGATACCTTTGGAGCATTTTTGGGGTTGACCAAGAGATTGTGGGAATCCTTGGAGCTTTTGGCTTGACCAAAGGGTTTAAAGATACCTTTGGGGCATTTAGGGTTGACCAAGTGATTATGAGAATCCTTGGAGCTTTTGGGTTGACCAAAGGGTTTACAGATACCTTTGGGGCATTTAGGGTTGACCAAGCGATTATGAGAATCCTTGGAGCTTTGGGGTTGACCAAAGACTTTATAGATACCTTTGGGGCATTTTGGGTGGACCAAGCGATTATGAGAATCCTTGAAGCTTTTGGGTTGACCAAAGGGTTTATAGATACCTTTAGGGTATTTTTGGGTTGACCAAGCGATTGTGAGAATCCTTGGAGCTTTTGGGTTGACCAAAGGGTTTATAGATACCTTTGGGGTATTTTTGGGTTGACCAAGCGATTGTGAGAATCCTTGGAGCTTTTTGGTTGACTAAAGGGTTTATATATACCTTTGGGGCATTTTTGGGTTGACCAAGCGATTGTGAGAATCCTAGAGCTTTTGGGTGGACTATGGCTCTCTAAATGTGGAATGGCCTCAAATGACTGATGTTCAAGTGTTCTGTTTCCTTGATTCCTTCAAGACAGGTGAGCCGGTATGTTCCAGGTCCTATTCTACTATCAATGACATAAGGACCTAACCAATTTTTTGTGAACTTGTCCCGTAGATGGGATGACAAATTAGAATTCTGCTGGTTCTCTTTTAAGACCAAGTCACCAACCTGAAATTCCCTTAAGTGGACCTTCATGTTGTATGCTTTCTTAAGTCACTCTTGATAGATACACAAATGCTCGAGAGAATTGATGATTCATTCGTCGAGCAACATCAGTTGGTCTAACCGGGCCTACCGCGCATTGTCATCATCGATGAACTCTTGCATTGAAATGCGCAGGGAAGGGATTTCCAACTCAAGAGGCATGACTGCCTCAGAGCCATACACTAGTGAAAATGGAGTTGCCCCAGTGGGCATCCGAATGCTAGTGCGATAAGCCCATAAGGCAAGCGGGATATGAATGTGCCAATATTTATGAATGTCTATGATGGTCTTTTTGAGAATGGCAACTAGCATTTTGTTCGATGCCTCTGCTTGCCCATTTGCCTACAGATAATAAGGTGTTGAAAAATTGTGTTGAATTTTGTACTTTGTGATCAAAGCATGCACATCTTTATTCTTGAATGACGTCCCATTATCTGACAGGATCTTGGATGGAATACGAAAACGACATATGATGCTATGCAAAATAAACTCTACAATGCAGGATCCAGTCGTAGAGGTTAACAAAATTATTTCTACCCACTTGGTAAAGTCCTCTGTGGCTATTATGATGAACGTGTGATGACTGGACGACGCAGGGGAGATCTTTTTGATTAGATCGAAGCCCCACTATGAAAAAGGCCAAGTCGATTGGATCGGCTGCAAGGCTTGAGAAGGTATGTGTGTCAAATTAGCATGGTGTTGACACTTCATGCACTTCTTCACATATGCGCAACAATCTCGCTCTAAATATGGCCAATAATAGCCCATGCGAACAATGCGCTTTGCGATGGCCATACCGTTGAAGTGGCCACCACATGTACCATCGTGGGCTTGGGTGATCACCCAAGCGGACTCTTGCTAGTCCAAGCAATGGAGGATGATTCATTCATATATCCGACGATACAAAACGTCTCCTAACAAGACATGTTTTGCCGCTTTCTGTTTAAATGATCTTTTTGCGGCTTGTGTCAATCCAAGTGGGAGGTTACCTAGCTTGAGGTAATCCCTAATGGGTGTGTACCAATTCTACTGATCAGAAACCTTGATAGTAATGGGTGTGTACCAATCCTGTGTGTCCCACCATGATCACCATTGAAATCACGAGGATACGAAAACAAAAAGGAATATGTTGAATACGATGCGTCTAAAAACAAACTTAACGCCAAAAGCCTATGTATTGAAAAATGCATAAAAAGGAAAGAACATGAGCGAATCGACACAAGATAAAAGCAATATGGAATAAGGATCCTCTTTATTGATGTGCTTTCAAATTCATGTTATAATACATCTCCTTCCTTTTTAGGGGATAGGAGCGTCAAATATGTTTCTTGTCACATCCATGATAGAAATCCTTCTTTCGCGTGCCCACATGTAAGATGGGCGGACCAAAACGTCACCACCGCTTGTGTATATGATTTTCCACTCCTTCCTACTCCTCTGATGTCAGAAACCTGCATTCAAAGAAACAGAAAAGATTAGTAGCACTTGCGAATAGAATAAAACATGTATTTCCCAAGGCCTACTGTCAGTATATGCATGAAAATATTAAAACGATAATCAAATGACCTCGGATCGACCTAAAATTTTAAAAGTAGCATAAATATGTTACCATAAGAAAACTACAAAAAGAACAATCTGGAAACTCCTCACAGATTTGTATTCACTCCAAGGTGGGACGAATAGACCTATAACAATTTGTCAGAAAGCACCCTCTTCAATGTCCTACTTAGGAAGCTCCAAATGACCTGTAAAGTTGGGGTTAGCTAATTGGGGGTGTTTTGGGAAGACCCAGATGGTCATATTTCTCCAATTTGGCCTCTAGGACCTAGATCTTGCTGGTACCATCTACAAGTTCGTAAAGGCGAGAAATGACAAAAACCTAGTCAAAACTACTCATAATGAAATGAAATTTAAAATACAGCATATTTAGAAGTTCTAGAATAATATGCAAAAGAAAAATAAGAGAAATATATCACATATTTCTATTCATCCTGGGGTGGGGCGAATATGACTGTGACAGTTTGGGGAGCGCCCGAGGGCAAGATGCCCACCGTTTGGGACACTGTTTTGGCACAAATCCACTTGGGATGGGTCTAAAACTTCTTATGGGGTGTTTTCAACAAATTTTGTAGATTTTTGTGGCCAAAAATTGGGTTTTGGGTCCGGATTTGTGCTTCTAATAGTCACCCAATAACCTCCCTTTCGAATGAGAGATTAAGGATGTGAAAGGCACAAATCGCAAGTAGGTATGTAAATTTGTAGCACTTCATTGCTCAAATTATCCTTCTCTCTCTCTCTTTTGGGTGAGAAAACTCACCAATTTATAGACCTTAGGGTCTCTCTGTTTGAATTGCGCATGCGAGGGCACCACTTGAGTTGTTTTCCTATTTTCAGAGAAAAGCTAATTCCCTGATTTAGAATCTCCTTGCATGAGGTTTCTAAAATAAAGACATTCATAACTGAAGTCTCTCTTATTGAATAAAAGCTATTCCTCGCAATTGCATGGCCTGAAGCCTTAGTTAACTGGCGGAGTTACTGAGGTTTGACTTTTTGCCAGTCAAACTTACTATTTGCCTCACCTTGGGGCGAATGCTGCTATTCGTCCCTGGGTGGGATGAATTCCAGTTTGTATTCGTCCCTGAGTGGTACGAGTAGAGAGCAAGGTACCAAAAAGGTGCCAAATTGACCTCTAACCTCCAAACTGCTTTTGGGAGTGGTTAGGACCACTGTTTAACCTCTGGGGGCTGCCCTAGGGGCTGTGTGTGTCAATGCGATCAGCACTTGTTGTCACATAATCAGATTGGTGATGTTTTGGTGTCTACATTAGCATTTTTCTTTAAAAGCTTAGTCATTGGCTTTACCACTTGGGCAAAATA
The DNA here is from genome assembly GCA_028583015.1 of Wollemia nobilis. Classification (NCBI taxonomy): domain Eukaryota; kingdom Viridiplantae; phylum Streptophyta; class Pinopsida; order Araucariales; family Araucariaceae; genus Wollemia; species Wollemia nobilis. Next base: position 17,147 of record JAQPPZ010003564.1, on the reverse strand, counting down.
TGCAACAAACTTTTGAATAAAATTAATCTTCCCAAAGAATGATAGCAAATCCTTCTTATTGGTTGGCAATGGAAGATTTAGAAGAGCTTCGGCTCTAGCTAGATCAATAGATAAACCATTTTCTAAAATTACATGTCCCAAGAGCTTTCCCTCCTTTACAAAAAAATGGACTTCTTTGGATTGATGGATATTTCAAACTCTTGGTACTTCTCAAATACTTGCCTTAAATGAGAGTTGTCATCCTTCCTATTGTGAGAGAAAGTAGTCATGTCATCCAAATAAATCACAATAATGTGATTTAACAACTCACCAAAATCTAGGTCCATCACCCTTTGAAAGGTCACTCCGACGTTTGAGAGGAATTTTTTGAAAAGCAAAGTTCCCCATTTTGTGGTGAATGTCATTTTATGTTGGTCCTCGTCCTTGAACTAAAATGGGTTATATCCAGAGAATCCATCCAACAAATAAAATATCTGAGCTCCTATGACTACATGAAGATTTTTGTCAATCTGAGGTAAAGGATAATGATTCTTTAGTGATTATTGGTTCAAATTTTAAAAATCCATGCACAAGGGAATATATCCATTCTTATTTCGTATCGGGACCAGATTCACCACCCAGGTTGAATGCTTAATTAGGTAAATGATCTTAGCATCCAATATTTTTAGCAGCTTTACCTTCATCAACACTTCAATCTTAGGATTTACCAGTCTATGTTTTTGTCTGAAGGGTTTCACCCCATATTGTAGCTCAATGGTATGCTATATCACATATTTGTTATATCCCTTTAGATCATGGTAGCTCCAAGTGACAATGTTAGGAAATTCATGGCACAAGTTCTTGATCTACTCTAATTCTTTGGGAATGCAATCCATTTCGATCTTGATTTATTTCTAGGGACCCAACTGCATTTCAGTGTACTCCTTCTCATCCATTTTGATCCTACACTTTTTTGCTCTATAATTTTGATCCAAGAGGCTCTCAAGCGTAATAAATCCTTTTGAGATATGATTATTCTTCAGTTGAATCAACCCGTTGGCTTCCTCCTCATCAAGTGTTCTCTCTTCCACAATACTCTCTTCTCTTATCAAAAAAATTATAATCTGCTCATCACTTTCGAACACTTGCAAGTAGATATTCTTATTCAAGATCGAGGGTTTATAAACCAGCCTTACGGTCTTAAGTTTCCTCACTATGTGTTCAATAGAGGAGAAGTTTGCACCATGGGATGCTAAAAGATCAACATGTTTGTTCTACTCCTGTGAGATGGCTTGAATATTCAACATTGTATAAGCCTTAAACAGGTCCCAGACTTTGTTGCAGTATACCTTGAGATAATGCTGCTTAGATATGTACTTGTTCATTACTTGGTTTACAATTAATTCATAATCACCAAAAATCTATAGTTGTTAAATTCCCAGCTTCTTCACTTTTTTCAAACCTAGGTACAATGCTTCATACTTAGCAGCGTTGTTGGTGCAACTCTAGGTCAGCAAGTATGAATAGGTTCTTTGTATGCTAGAGGAATAAATGAGAACAATCCCTACTCCCGCTCCATTCTTACATCTTGCACCATCAAAATACAGTTTTCATAATTGATCGAGGATAGGGTCCTGATCATGAGACACCTTCACTTCAGCATTTTCAGGATTGGTAATGGTGTAACAACCAATTTATGTCTCCATAATGGCATTAAAGTCAAGCATTGAAAACTCATCTTCTAAGAAAAGCTCATCCAGAACTTCATCCATCAAATTTGGTTCTTCCAATTCCTTAGTTACCATGTTGAAATAGTTTGTGGATTTTTGTTCCTCTTCAATATTCTGTATATGAAAAGTAGAAGGCTTCTCATTGTAAATTTGGATTCTTCTCCCTTTGAAAGGAATCTCTAGGTGAGAATAATCTAGAGAAAGGTAGCCTCCCAACTTTGAAATGAATTATCTTGACAAACACATACTGAAATATGGCTCCAAATCAACCATAACTACCTCCTGAATTATCGTGATCTAGGGCATACTATGTAGGACAATAGGGACATCCCTGATGACACCCATTGTTTTTACGAGAGTTCCATCTAACTTCAAGACACCAAGGCTACTTCTTGTATATTACATACCCATGACTTCACAAACTGCTTTTGGCATCTTGTAGACACCAAAATCCAGCCACTTGCAAGTCATCTATACCTTCCTGTCAGCCACGTGTCGGTCATCCACCTTCCCGCCATTATTTGGCCCAATTTCACCTTTTCCCGCCATTATTTGGCCCAATTTCACCTTTCCCGCCATTTTTCATCCCCAAATTTATTTAAATTAATATTTATATATATATTTTAATATTTTAATATATATATTTAAATAATAGTTTAAGTGATTTAATCTGAGCCGTCCATCCTTCATTTAATCTCATCCGTCCATCCATCTTAATCCATTCCACAACCAAGATTTATTCTCTACCCTTTGATCCGCTTTAATCTTAGCCACACGTTCAAAGTGTCGTTAAAACCCTAAAGTGTGCCCTAAGAGTGGATTATAAATCGAGTCACTTTGATGGCTCAAACCCTATGTCTTTTGCTACTTCTATCTCTGATTCTAATTCTTCTACCGTTATCTCCTCTCTTTCGCTACCCTTTCGCCGCATCCATCGCCGCTTCCGTCGCCGCTTTCGTCGCCATTCCTTCTGCAGCATTCTGTAGAATCTCCCATTCCTGTCGCAAGTGCCCGCGGGCGTTTACCCCTTCACCAAGTGCCCACGGGCGTTTACCAAGTGCCCACGGGCGTTTAACAAGTGCCCGCGGGCGTTTACCTACAGCCACAGACTCAGACCGGCGTCTGTAATCCAGATCCATAAGCACGCGGGCGTTCGACGAGTGCACCAGGGCGCCTTCCGCAGCCTATTCTGACAACAACATTACTTCCAGGTGTCGCCTGGTCTAGCTGCGTTAACAGAGAATAGGTATAAATTAGTTTAAAGCAAGTAGCCGTATTTTATGTATTAATCTGTTATTGATTTCCCGCATTCCATTTTTATAAGGTTTTAGATTGTTCCTGAGGGCTCACGCAGTGGAGCCCTCTCATTAATTTCTAACTCCTTGATAGTGTTAATGTGTGCAGGTTTTTGATAACAGATCCAGTTTATTGATGGCAACTGATTAAGCTGGAGTGGTCCAAGCAAGGGATACGACAAAGCCCACTCACTCTGTTGGGATTGAAGATACGTTCTTCGGAAGCGCCACCATTCGTGCCAGCTAGGGTTTCGGAGAACCCTAGCATAATTTGTAACTGTGTATCACAAATAAAGGGTTACAAGCCCGCTTGTATTCAAAAAGGAGTTTTTAAACTCCACCGATTAATAGAAATCGTTTGTTTTTGTGCAACTATTCTGTACTCTGTCATTGTGATTTTATTTCTGTTTGGCGTGTATTTTTAATCTACAAATGGCGATCACGGTGGGACCCCCTAGGGTTTCATATTTTTAAATACTTGCTTTACTAATCTGTTCTTGTTTTCTGTTTCATTTTGTAGGTTCCAGAAATCGCGAAATTCGTTGTTCCAATGAACTAGGGTTTCTGAGCTTGCAGAAAATGCAGCAGACGCAGAGGGGCGTCTGGAAGTCCAATACGAAACGCAGAGGTGCGTTTCAGCCTGTGCAGACTCCCGTGGGCGTTTGAAGTCAGTTTTACAAAAAATCGTAGGCTTCCAAGTAAGTGCTATACTTTTTACGTTTTTGGTTTTTTCGCCATATTTTGTTTCTTTTTCGGATCATTACTTTAAAATGAACAAAAACTAAGTAATCTTGAAAAGAACAGTTATTTTTAATTACATTTTTCTTTGCATTGCATTATTGATTGTTGCTTGCATTTAAAAAAAAAAAATTTGCATACCTAGCCGCATATTAGAATAGCTACGAATTATTTGTTTTAATTATCTAAGTAGGACTATTGATTGGATGTCAATAGTACTCCTGCCATTGGGTGATTCCAGCAGAGAAGTGGACGAACCTTCCGGTTGCTCCTTTGATATCCGATATCATTGGTAGGAGGGGGTTTTAAACGGTGTACTCCACTTCTTCAGAGGAAATGACATGTTTTCAGTAGCCTCTTGCTTAGATCATTAGAACTTTTGATTTATAGCCTTGTATGTACACATTAGATAACTAAAACATTTAAAAAAAAAAAAATTCATTGCATTTTCATATTGCATTTAAAACAAGTGATATCTGGATTTCATCACAGGTATTGCTTGAAGTTTAGTGACGGTGGAATTCATCTCCATCCATTAAACTTCTGCCTTAGACACCATAGGTCACCCCCGAGCAAACTTGCTGGATTTCATCACCAATAAGAATCTCGTTGTCCTTTCCTAGCCATAGTTTTTACCTTTTTTTTGTGAATAATTCAAGATTAGATCACATGCAAAACTCATAAACCGGACACTTAAAATTTACTACATATTAAGATCAGAAAATAATTAATTAACCGCAGGTAAGACACATTGGTTGAAACCTAGGTTGTGACTGTTTTCTGATAATTTTTGTAGTGTAAATTTATCATTCTAGTTTTGCATTCTTCTTTTTTTGAATTTGTTTAGATTTATTGCTTCATGGTTTTAACAAGGAATCAATCTAAAATGTTAAATCTAAATAATCAAATGGGTAATTCACAAAACATCCCCACCACCAACATAGCCACTTATCCTAGTGAATTTCAGGCAGGTTCACCCGCAGGTCTTTCACGTCCTTCTACCGTCTATCACATGGCCATGCCCATGGAGGAAGACAATTCCTGTCATATTACCCACATTGATATGGCCCAAGTGCAAACTCACTTAAGAGATGGCACTGGTTATGTCCTTGAGCCAATCCAAGATTCCCCTATGCAAGATTCTATTTTTCAACAGGATATTGCATCAACCATACCCGCTGGTTTCACTCAGGTCTACACTAACCCTTTTTTTGAGGCTAATGTGGTATCTGTTCAGCCGGCTTCATCTCCAACATCTTCCCGGATGCTCAATTGTTCTCCTTTGGAGACAAATGTAGTGTCTTCCCGACCACCTTCTCCTCCATGTACCCGGTGTACACCAATTCTCTTTATGAAGTTGGTGGAAACTCTTCTAGCCATAACCAATTTCAACCCTCTTCTTCCCAAACCATTTATGGTTTCACCCTACCCGGGGACACAACCATCTGTTCCTTCCCGTGTACCGCCTACTTCAGCCACCTTCATTGCTCCTGCTGTGCAGTCCCCTGTGACTACCATGGCAGCCTGCCCTCCACCTTCATCCAATCATCCCACCTCCCTTGGGTTAGAGATTAATAAGGTTAAGGAGTATCTCGACAAATTGATTTTGCAACAACAAGCAACAAAATGCTCAACCACCCGTCGTAGTAAATCCTACACCCCAACCAATTTCTACCCAAACCGATTTTATTAGCTCATGCCCCACCTGGGTACCCCAATCTTCGGTGGTGTCCATTCCTACCCCACCTTTCTCCCAACCTAGTCCAGTTCATCATCTACCCCAATCACCTTCTTTCCGGTATCATCCATACCAACAACCTGTCCATTCTACACCGCCTAATCCAGGCAATTTCATCCCATCTCATCAATTTTCCACTCTTCCATTACATCATCATAATCATCAAACGAGTCAGAATTTTCATGAAGATTCTCGACTCCATGCTATGCAACAACAGATTGACAACCTTATGCTTAACGCGCCCGGCTCATTTAGTCGAAACCTACGCTAAGGTCATTGATCAATCAACCAATTCATCCTTCGGTACTTTCACCACCATATCCGACTGATTTCACATTACCGAAGTTTGACAAATTTTGAGGAACTGAGGATCCTCATGAACATGTGAGCTCATTCATGCATGCTTGCTTTAGAATCCAAAATAATGATGCTCTTATGCTCAGAACTTTTCCTCAGACATTAGGGGGAGATGCTGTACAATGGTATAATCATTTAGCTCACCATAGCATTTATGCTTACGAGCAATTGATTAATCTATTTTTAGAACGATTCTCCCTGAATGTACAAAAGAGAGTCTCATTAGCTGACTTATACAAGCTCAAGCAACATGACGATGAGACTGTTTATGACTTTGGAAACCGTTGGAGGGCTATCATTAATAAACTGCCATTCTCCCTACCAATGGAGGAGTTAACCAAAATGTTCACCCACAGTTGTCTAAAACCTATCTCTTGGTTACTCCAATTACAACAATACAGGACTTTTGAAGAGGCTTTGGCCCAAGCAAGTATCATAGAAGACATTAAAGTCCAAGAGGGTGTTTTAAAACCCCGTAGAAAAGAATGGCAACAAAAGGGCCAACAACGAAATAATAATTATGGCCAAAACAAACAAACACAAAGCTAGTACAAACCTCAAATGTTAACCAAGTTAATCAAGTGGTGGCGAGTCAGCCCGTAATGGCTCAACAACAACAAGTAATGCAAAGTCAACCGCAACCAATTGCTTATCATGCGGTACCCGCCCCTACTCAACCAGCTCCCAATACTGGGCCAACCATGGAAACTCGACCTTGGCAAAACAATCGTCCCAAGCGACAATTCACACCTTTAGATGAACCATATGCGGTCATATTCAACAAGTTATATAGCACAAATCAGTTAACTTTACCCGAGTTTAAACCTTTAGACCCATCTAGAAGGGGGAAGTATTACAAGGAGTACCTATTTTGTCCTTATCATAGGCAAAATGGGCACGATATCAATAATTGTACAGATTTCAAACATGTGATCCAAGATCTTATTGAGATTGGAGCCATTAAATTGGATAGCCCCTTAGCCCAACAAAATCAAAATCTTGGTATATTTCAAACACCCCTTCCACATCGAGAGGAAGCTCCAACAACTTCGTGGGGAGTAACTCAGGTAACTCCTCCTAATCAAGTCAACCATGTACAACAATACCAAGGTTTTGTGGGTACTATTAACGTAGTAACCCGGGGTCAAAGGGCGAACCAACCAAATCAAGCTGAACCACAGCCACCTATACAAACCCCCACCCACCTCGTGTAATGATGACCCAACGACGTGCTAGTACTTCTCAACAACCGCTAAATCATTCTACTCAACGCCAACGACCCATCATGTCATTGAGTAGCCAGTTAACTACCAGTTTAAAAATGGCTTCTGCCAAGTTATCGATCTATGACCTCATTCAACAATCTCCCCCGCATAGAGAGGCATTAATGGAAATATTAAAATCAATCGAGCTTCAAACTCAAGATACTAATGCCTTCAACAACTTTGTGGGGAGTATTCAAACATGCATGGAGCCCTCCATCACTTTCTATGATTTTGAAATCAAACCTATGTCAACATAAAGTATAGATCCTCCACTACATATCATGGCCAAGATCGATAACAAGCCATTCAAGAGAGTCTTAATTGACACCGGTTCCTCAATCAATATCATTACAACATCGGCGTTGAGTCATCTAAATCTGTCGCCATCCCTTATCACAAAGTCGACTTTTACTCTTAAAGCATTCAATGATGCTTTATCTTCCACGGTTGGCACAGTTATCTTGCCCATTGAGGTAGGGGCCCGAACTTTGCATACCTTGTTTCACATCTTGGAAGGGACCATGGCATACAATGTATTGCTTGGACGGCCTTGGCTTAGGGAGATGAGATGTGTCCCTTCTATACCGCATCAATGTCTCGAAGTATGTATATGAGGGACGAGTTCATTGTGTACCTGCTGACACATAACCCTTCAAACATTGCAACTATGTCTCAAATCCTTATGAGATTGTGTTGCCATCCACTCATCTTTTCTTGACCCCATCTATTTCTTCTATACCATCTTCTTCTAAAGCTCCCATTCCCGAGGAGCCACCCATCATATCGCAACCATCTTCCTCTTCCGCTATTCCATCTCATTCACCACTTTCTTCATCAACTAATCTTCCTTCTTCTTCATCAGTGACCACATGCACATGTGGCCATGACCAATCATCTCTTTCCACGTCATTACCCCCTTCTTCTACACCTTCTTCAACATCACCTATTATTCCTCCATCTTCCCAACCATCACCAGATGATGTTTCACAAGTCAGTGAAGCATCAACCCAACCAAATCCTTCCAATTCTTCTATCCCACATTCTTCTATTCCATCATCAAGTCCATCTCCCTCCCAAGTCAAGGTCCATCTCACTGATGCAGGTATTGGTGAGTATGCCATTCAAGATGTCCACATCACACCGTTCAATGTGCAAAAAGTTAAAGATTTTGGTCGTCCACATGACCAACATTTATCCATTGGATCGGTTTATAACATGGGTTCTATGCCAAATTCCATTAATTTTGTATATGGGGGAATAGAGTCATCTTCTAGTACTACCACCATACTAGAACCCAAGCATCCAGTCCCCGCCAATATCGAAAGGATGGAGGGTTTTCCCTCTCGCTATTTCCACGTACATAATTGGCAGCAATTTGGCCTAGGTCGATACGAGCAAGGGGTAACCGAACGCATCGATATGCCATATCATAGACCCACTGAGCGTTTTGGTCCGGGCTACCAACCACTTCCATCCCTTTCTTCTTTTGAACGAGCTTTTCAAAGCATTAATCTTAATTCAGAAGAAGAAATCCTCCACCCCGACGAATCCGAAGATGAAGTCTATGAAGAATTTGACGTCATGTCAAATGCTGATGAATCTGAAGAAGAGTCGGCGCCCATTGTTCCCCTCACTAAACAAGACGAGTTTTATCTCCAATTGTTCCCTCTCCAAGAGGCCATCTTTCGCTTGCTTCTTCCACAAGAACGAGGTGAACCACCCCCTCCGCCACATCCATAAGCCATAATCCAAACCTGTATTATATGTATATACTAAAATAGTGGTTTTCACCACTACCAAAAACAAAACAAAAAAAATTAGAAAATTCCAAAAAAAAAAAAAAATCAAAATATAAAAAAAAAAAAATACTTTATTGCTTTATGTATGTGTGTAATAGTGGTTTTCACCACTACAAAAAAAAAAAAAAACTCAAACTACAAAAAAAAAAAACTGAAAAACTATGTTGTTTTGCACTTCAGGTCTTCCGAGGTCTTCACCGGTTTTCCCTTCCATTCCGCCTATTCTTTCTTTCATAAGTTGACAATGAATTTTGAAGACTTATTCACACCGCTCCATAATCCATATGATCCGGATAAGCCAATCCCGATCAACCCAAGCCTGATTGACATGGATCGGATTTCATTCCCTCCATCTATTTCAGAGTTCATCCTTTTCGAGGAATTGTTAAGGGCTTCCGCCAACTACATTCCTCCTTCACCTCCACATTCACCTTCATCTTCTAAGCCAGAGGTCTTCCGAGCAGACATAGATGAGAGCAAGGCACAGGAGCTTGATGACATTTTAGATGACATAAATCTGATCCCTACTCCCCATCAGCTTGAGGAAGGTTCCCACATGTCTATTGAAGAAACTATCGATGTAGACCTTAGTCCAGATCAAGATGGCACCCAAATTGTGAAACTAGCTAAAAGTCTATCATCAGAGGAACAAGAGCAAATGATTGCTCTACTCAAGCGGAAGAAGGAGATATTTGCATGGTCTTACAAAGACATGCCAGGCCTAGACCCTAATTTGGTTGTCCATAACCTCACCTTACAAAAAGATGCTAAACCCGTCAAACGAAACTTAGGAAAATGCATCCTACTGTGGCCCTCCTAGTTAAATCGGAGATTCAAAAACTTCTGGATGTTAAATTTGTCGTCCCGATTGATTATCCTGAGTGGCTTTCTAACATGGTACCCGTTCGCAAGCCTAACGGGGGGATACGTGTTTGCACCGATTTTCGAGATCTAAATAAAGCGTGTCCTAAGGATGACTTTCCTCTTCCAAACATTGATACTCTTGTCGATACCTGCGTCGGTCATGAAATGCTTTCGTTCATGGATGGATTTTCAGGATACAACCAGATTCGAATAAACCCTGAAGATCAACACAAAACAACATTTACCACACCTTGGGGAACTTTTTGTTATAGGGTGATGCCCTTTGGCCTTAAGAACGCAGGTGCAACCTATCAACGAGCCATGACTTATATTTTCCATGATTATATGCATAAGATTATCGAAGATTATGTGGATGATTTATTGGCAAAATCTAAAACTCGACAAGAGCATTTTGATGTATTGGAAAAAGTTTTTGATAGGCTTCTAGAGCATAAAGTAAGGTTGAACCCTAAGAAATGTGTCTTTGGTGTTACCTCAGGCAAACTCCTAGGTTTTATTATCTCTAAACGAGGTATTGAGGTGGACCCAAACAAGGTCAAAGCCATTATGGAAATGTGTCCCCCAACTAATTTGAAGGAGTTGCGTAGTTTACAAGGAAATATTAATTCAATCCGTCGCTTTATTGCACAACTTTCTGATAAATGTAGGCCATTTTGCCACCTACTACAAAAGGGGGTACAATTTTCATGGACAGATGAATGTCGAAAAGCCTTTGATGACATCAAGCAAGTACTTAGCATCTCCGCCGCTCTTAGCTCCGCCTCGTCCAGGGGTCCCTTTCAACCTTTATATCTCAAAGAACGGACTTTGCCTTAGGGACAATGCTTGCACAAAAGAATGAACAAAATCGTGAGCAAGCTATCTATTATATTAGTCGAACATTGGTAAGCTATGAAACCCGATATGCTTATGTGGAAAAGTTGTGCTTAGAAGTGGTTTTTGCCACTAAGAAACTTCGTCATTATATGCTTAGCCATACAACATATGTCATAGCTAGAGAAAACCCTCTGCGTTATATGATGTCTCGCACTTATAATAACACTCGTACCGCTAAATGGATAATGTTGCTTACCGAATTCGATCTTGAATTCATTAGCCAAAAATCCGTTAAAGGTCAAGTTATAGCCGATCAACTTGCGAAAGCTCCGCTACCTAGTGATCATCCTTTGATTATTGAGCTCCCAGATGATTCGGTATTTGCTATCACTGAACAAGAAGAGGACATCATTTCGGAGGAAGATGTTGACATCACGCTATTCTTTGATGGCTCTAAGTGCGCGAAAGGTCGAGGTGCCTGGAGTTGTGTTTCATACACCTCAAGGGATTCCCATCCCTTTATCATTCAAACTAGACTTCCAATGCACCAATAATATAGCAGAGTATGAAGCCTTAATTTTAGGTCTTCAATCAGCCATAGCTATGAGTATTAAGCGTATTCGAATATTTGGGGATTCTCAACTCGTGGTTAAACAAATTACAGGAGAATACCAAGCCAAAGAACCTACCATTAAGCTTTATCATGATGTAGCAATGAAGTTGCTCTCTAAGTTTGATTGGTATGAGATCACTAGTTTGCCTCGTTCGACTAATAGATTTGCGGATGCCATGGCCTCTCTTGGATCATTGATTCCAAAGGACTCCCTGGGAGAGGTACAACCCCTAATCATTTCCACAATCTCTAAGTCTGCAATTGTCCGTGCTGAGTCTAAAGATGAAAAAGATGTTTGCTTTATCCATTCGGATCCATATGAGCCTTGGTCTAGTGAGATAGTAGCCTTCCTCAAGTTTGGAACACTTCCACCTGATTTGTCTCGAACTGCCCGTCGCTGTTTTAAGCAAAAGGCAGCTCGTTTTGTTCTTTTGGGGGATGTGTTGTATAAACGTGGATATGATGGAGTACTCCTCCATTGTCTAGAAGCAGGTGAAACACATAGAGCTATTGCTTGAAGCCCATGATGGTACTTGTGGTGGTCATTTTAGTGGAATGGCCATTGCGAAGCGTATTTTACGTATGGGGTATTATTGGCCCACTATGGAACAAGATTGTTGCAAATATGTTAAACAATGTAAAAAGTGTCAAGAACACGCTAATTTAATCCATATACCATCACAAGCTTTACAGACCCATCCAAAGCCTTTGGCCCTTCTCACAATGGGGTCTCGATTTAATTGGCAAGATTTCACCTGCCTCTTCAGGATAGCATACTTTCATCATTACAGCCACTGAATACTTCACAAAGTGGGTTGAAGCTATTCCTCTAACCAAGATCTGACGAGTCCTAGAATTGTGGAGTTTATACTTCACCATATCATTTGTCGTTTTGGTATTCCCTCTAAAATCATTTCTGATAACGGCAAGTCTTTTAAGAATAAGGATGTTCGAGCTCTTTGCAAAAAGTATAATATCCAACATAGTTTCTCAACTCCTTACTACCCACAAGCCAATGGACAAGTTGAAGCTTCAAATAAGACCATAATTGCTATTCTTAAGAAACTTGTTAAAGAAAATCATAAAGATTGGCATACACAAATCCCCTTGGCATTATGGGCTTACGTAACAAGCATCGGAACCGCCATTGGGGCAACGCCATTTTCTTTGGTCTATGGAGTCGAAGCAATCATGCCTCTTGAGCTCGAGATCCCTTCCTTGCGAATTTCTTTGCAGGAATTTATCGATGATGATACTCGCTAGACAAGCACGTCTTGATCAACTCACACTCATAGATGAAAAATGAATCAATGCTTTAGAGCATTTGCGAGTTTATCAAGACCGATTGAAACGTGCTTACAATGCCAAAGTTCATCTAAGAGAATTTCAAGTAGGAAATCTTGTCCTTAAAGAGAATCAACAAAACACCAATGCATTGCCTTATCTTCGAGATAAATTTGTGGCTAATTGGTTAGGTCCATATATGGTCACTGAAAGAGTGGGTAATGGAACTTATAGACTTGCCAGTTTAGAGGGAGAGGAAGAACCCGAACCACTTAATGTTATACACTTGAGGGCATTCTACGCATAGTTTGAATTTTATATGTACATATATACATGGCTTGTACAACGAAAAAAAAAAAAAAAGAATTTGCATTTCATTGTTAGTTGCATACATCTCATTCAAAAACATTGCATTTTATGTGCATACATCTCATTGAAAACCATAACATTTCATTTTCATCCATAGTTGCATATCATGTTAGAGACCATTCTATCTTTTGGATATAAAATTTGGTCAAGCAAAAGTCATGTTGCCTTAATCAGGGGCACCTTCATAAAATCCATCAAACCGAATTGTCATTCGTACACCCATTTTCCATTTGCACATATTTACATTGCCAAAATGTTTTCAGTCACTCAGCCATTCCTAGTGTTTTAAGCAAACTTCGAAATGCATGTTAAAGTTCTCTAGGGCCATATCACAAATTACACTAAATAAAATCTTGAGTATTGGGAAATGATTTCAAAAGCGGTCTTGAACCTATCACATTTTCACATCTTAAAAACATCTTGTGTCAAAGAGAGATAACACCATCCTTGGGTTGTGCCTCGAAGTGAACAGGGTAATCCTCGTTTGTCCTATCATGCAAACATAGTCCATAAAACAGTGGTTCTTACCACTATCACAAGCAACCACAAAATATAAATATAAACAGAGTAGTAAGGATAGGGTAAAATTCTCATCATACTTCGGTTGAGAATTCGATTCCCCAAAGCTCTAAGGAAATGAACATTTTTCACACACCACTGATCCCAAATAAGTTGTAAGGATCGTACTACTTGTCCAATCAGTACGGATAGGTAGTCATCCCCAAGGCTTACAAAGGTCAAAAACAACATGGACTATGGAGTTAACCTTCACCGGGGCTATAGACGCTTGACTGGCAGTGGAGTATACTCATGGCGTGGCGACATGTCTCTCCTAAAAAAGAGACCTCTGAATGCTCATACGGACAAACTAGCTTTGGGGTCTTCTCCATAACAGGGTTACCTAATTTGTGCAAGATGAGGTTAATGAACACACTTGCACACACAGGTTTTTGATTGCCTAGAGTCACTACCATGCTTCTGATTTGGTTAATGAACTCACATGCACACACATTTGGTCCTAGTTGAATTAGGCAGTATTAGTAAGTTTGTTTGATACTACTAGCATGTTTGAGTCTTTGTAAAACAGTCTTCCTCCATATTTTCTTCCATATCAACCTCCATATCTTCTTCAATATTCATGTCATTCCATACGTCATTCATTCACAAGCTACCAAGTTCGGTGCCCCTGATTAAACAATTATGACAACAGTTGGCTAAATCTAACTATCTAAAAGTATGAGTGCTTATTAGTGCATATTTTATTTACTTAGTCTCGCATTAATCATCTATAACTTTGCATTCCATATGCATCAAAAACATTAAAACATATAAAAACATGCATCACAAAAACATAGGCATTCACACACAAGAGAGTAAAACACCAAATAAATAAAAGCCATGTATATATATATGTATAAAGGACAAACTATACAATGAATGCCAACAGGCTAAAATATACAATAGATCACCAAGGCTCATAAAGAGTGCATCTAAGCACTAAACTAACCATCAAAAGAGGATCCCTGTGACCTAGTAGGAGCCCTAGACCTAGTGGTGTGCCTAGACTCACTACGCCTAGAGACAGAGGAGGATGGAGGATCAGGCAACACAATGTGATGCCTAAACAATGTGTCCTCCAGAGCCTCAATATAACGAGTCCTAGACCTAAGTCTAGATATGTCTATCCCGTGTCATCGCTTTCGCTCCGCTAGCTCTGCCTGGAGTCTCGTCACCCTAAGCTGCAAAACAACAAAACAAAAATTTGTAACCAATTTTTGTTTTGTTGTTTTGCAGCTTAGGGTGACGAGACTCCAGGCAGAGCTAGCGGAGCGAGAGCGACGACACGGGATAGACATATCTAGACTTAGGTCTAGGACTCGTTATATTGAGGCTCTGGAGGACACATTGTTTAGGCATCACATTGTGTTGCCTGATCCTCCATCCTCCTCCCATTTTCCATTTGCACATATTTACATTGCCAAAATGTTTTTAGTCACTCAGCCATTCCTAGTGTTTTAAGCAAACTTCGAAATGCATGTTAAAGTTCTCTAGGGCCATATCACAAATTACACTAAATAAAATCTTGAGTATTGGGAAATGATTTCAAAAGCGGTCTTGAACCTATCACATTTTCACATCTTAAAAACATCTTGTGTCAAAGAGAGATAACACCATCCTTGGGTTGTGCCTCGAAGTGAACAGGGTAATCCTTGTTTGTCCTATCATGCAAACATAGTCCATAAAACAGTGGTTCTTACCACTATCACAAGAAACCACAAAATATAAATATAAACAGAGTAGTAAGGATAGGGTAAAATTCTCATCATACTTCGGTTGAGAATCCGATTCCCCAAAGCTCTAAGGAAATGAACATTTTTCACACACCACTGATCCAAAATAAGTTGTAAGGATCATACTACTTGTCCAATCAGATGGATAGGTAGTCATCCCCAAGGCTTACAAAGGTCAAAAACAACATGGACTATGGAGTTAACCTTCACTGGGGCTATAGACGCTTGATTGGCAGTGGAGTATACTCATGGCGTGGCGACATGTCTCTCCTCAAAAAGAGACCTTTGAATGCTCATACGGACAAACTAGCTTTGGGGTCTTCTCCATAATAGGGTTACCTAATTTGTGCAAGATGAGGTTAATGAACACACTTGCACACACACAGGTTTTTGATTGCCTAGAGTCACTACCATGCTTCTGATTTGGTTAATGAACTCACATGCACACACATTTGGTCCTAGTTGAATTAGGCAGTATTAGTAAGTTTGTTTGATACTACTAGCATGTTTGAGTCTTTGTAAAACAGTCTTCCTCCATATTTTCTTCCATATCAACCTCCATATCTTCTTCAATATTCATGTCATTCCATACGTCATTCATTCACAAGCTACCAAGTTCGGTGCCCCTGATTAAACAATTATGACAACAATTGGCTAAATCTAACTATCTAAAAGTATGAGTGCTTCTTAGTGCATATTTTATTTACTTAGTCTCGCATTAATCATCTATAAATTTTCATTCCATATGCATCAAAAACATTAAAACATATAAAAACATGCATCACAAAAACATAGGCATTCACACACAAGAGAGTAAAACACCAAATAAATAAAAGCCATGTATATATATATGTATAAAGGACAAACTGTACAATGAATGCCAACAGGCTACAATATACAATAGAGCACCAAGGCTCATAAAGAGTGCATCTAAGCACTAAACTAACCATCAAAATAGGATCCCTGTGACCTAGTAGGAGCCCTAGACCTAGTGGTGTGCCTAGACTCACTACGCCTAGAGACAGAGGAGGATGGAGGATCAGGCAACACAATGTGATGTCTAAACAATGTGTCCTCCGGAGCCTCAATATAACGAGTCCTAGACCTAAGTCTAGATATGTCTATCCCGTGTCGTCGCTCTCACTCCGCTAGCTCTGCCTGGAGTCTCGTCACCCTAAGCTGCAAAACAACAAAACAAAAATTGGTTACAAATTTTTTCCAAAAAAAAAAAAACAAAATAAAAGTACTTGCTTAAATAAACAAATACCTCAGCTGGATGCACTGGTGTGTCCGCTCCCATCTCTGCCATAGCTCCCGCGTGCTTCACTCTCCCACACAACCTTTCACTTCACTTCACTTCATTCCACTCCCTCAGACGCATTTCTCTCAAGTTCGAACGCACAAATGAGAAAAATTCTCGTTGAAACTGTTTAAATAGCTGGTTTTGGCACCCTGAAATGCAGTGGGGTGTTTCATGGCACATTCAGATGCAATGGGGCATTTCATGATGCATTCAAACACCGACGGGCGTTTCTGCCACCTCCAAATGCATACCGGCGTTTGGTATCAATATTGAATAAAAGCACAAAACTTACAAAATTAAAGCTTACCTCCTCCAAATTTCATCAAATTGCATCCATCCATTCTTCTTATCATAATAAAACATTTTGTGAAGGTTACAATAGTTTTGGAAACAAATTTTGTCATTTTTCTCAAAAAGCGCATCATTCATCATTGATTTACAAATTGGGTTAAAAACATTCAAAACCTTCACAAAATTAACAACATTCATCAATTCTTCTGATCTATCGTCAATTTCATTCATTCTTCTTTCATCATGAATATTTTTGCCAAATTAAATTAAATTAAACCTCGTATCTAGTGGTATATTCTATCACCTTGGCGATTGCGACGATTTGCATCCATGCAATTCGGTAAGAGGATTAAACCACCATAAGGACACTTACCATTTATCATCATCAATTATT